>OV743716.1:73264443-75711684 GCA_928272305.1 Volucella inflata
TAATAATAATAATAATAATAATTATAATAATAATAATAATAATAATAATAATAATAATAATAATAATAATAATAATACTAGTAATAATAATAATAATAATAATAATAATAATAATACTAGTAATAATAATAATAATAATAATAATAATAATAATAATACTAGTAATAATAATAATACTAGTAATAATAATAATAATAATACTGGTAATAATAATAATACTAGTAGTAATAATAATAATAATAATAATAATAATAAAACTAGTAATAATAATAATAATAATAATAATAATAATAATAATAATAATACTAGTAATAATAATAATAATAATAATAATAATAATAATAATAATAATAATAATAATACTAGTAATAATAATAATAATATTAATAATAATAATACTAGTAATAATAATAATAATAATAATAATAATACTAGTAATAATTATAATAATAATAATAACAATAATACTAGTAATAATAATGATAATAATAATAATACTTTTAAAAATAATAATAATAATAATAATAATAATACTAGTTATAATAATAATTATAGTACTGGTAATAATAATAATAATACTAGTAGTAATAAAAATAATAATAAAAATTCTAGTAATAATAATAATAATAATAATAATAATAATAACAATAATAATAATACTAGTAATAATAATAATAATAATAATAACAATAATAATAATACTAGTAATAATAATAATAGTAATAATAATAATAATGCTAGTAATAATAATAATAATAATAGTAATAAAAAAATATTAATAATAATATTTATCATTATTATGAAACATATTCTTAGCTTTGTTTGGCTCGGCGGTCTTGAGAATGTGTAGACACAACCTTCCTCCTTCGTCCCAACACTCCATGTACCTACGATCAGACTTTCTTTATCCTTCGCGTTTGTTTTTATTTGCAATTTCGTTTAATGCGAAGGGGGAAAATTACCCAGGCATCAGCGATAAGAGAAACATTGCTTCTCGCATTTCCAGTAAAAAAATGTGAAAAAAGCAAAGTTTGCTAGTCGTGTAGCTGGAAACCCCGTTGTTAGGTCCACAAGAGCTAAATGAATGTGTGTGTAAGTGGGTGCGAGAATGCGTGTGAGAATGCGTGTGAGAGGCTGGCGGGAGTTTGTGGAAGAAAAAAAGATGTGGAAGTCATTTTTTTGACGACCAGCATTAAGCCAGGGTCATGGTTTTTCTTTGCGAAGTTTTTTTTTTGTTGGAAATTGCAAAAACAATTTTTCTTTATAAAGAAGTAAAGTGGATTTTTTAGATTAAAATCGCGGAGTGTTCTTTTGAGAACAGAAGGGAAAAGTTGGATAAGGAGAAAGAACCAGGATCTGGATAGGAAAAAGAAATAGCACGACGAAGGGATTAATAGGACTGTGCCAGAAAGCGGCACAGAACCACCATAAAGCTAAGTATAGTGTACGAGTATATAGTGCAGTGTAGTGTTGAAAAAAAAAAATTGTTTTTTTTGATTGTGAAAAATTAAGACTCCGGTAGGTCGCGCGTGCGTTTTTATCTCTAGAAAAGATGGGACAGGCGACCCGTACCTTCGTCGTGTTGTTGTTTTTGGTTCCTACGGGAAGTTTTTTCTGGTTTTAGTTTTCCGAAGTGGGTTTTTTTAGTGATTCCAGCAAAATCACGTGGCGCTCAACTCGTTGTTCTATCCCAGGTTTAACTGCCGTCAAAGCGCTACCTGGAGTTTGTGTCGAACCCAGTATTGGAACAGTTGGTTCCAAAGTTATTTTTGATTCGGGGCAACTGGGACTGTTGTTTACAAGTGTGTGGCCTGAATTTAGAAAGTCCGTGTTTCTCTGATGGGCAACTATATGTGGCCTGTTCACGCGTCGGAAAACCTTCTGATTTATTCGTATATGCACCAGATGGAAAAACAAAAAAGTATTGTACGAGTATAAACGACAGCACTTCTATAAACAAAATAAAAAATAAGTGTACTTATACATATATGCTGATTTTTTTCAATTTGATTTTTTTTAAAATGCGTAGAAACGCGCGCCGGGTACAGTTAGTTTATTTAATAGTATGGAGATCGGCATACGGAACCCTCTCTATGCGAGGTCAACTCGCACTTGTCCGCTTTTTTGTTGGTAATTTATTGTCCCGAAAAAAATATTATAATATTTAAAAAAATTATGTAACATGATTCATTATGGAGAGAGAAGAAGGCTGATTTTACCACCTTTACGAAATTATTATGAAACCAGTCTAGGAAAATTTTTTGTTGTCATTCAGGCATTTTTGCTTGACTTGTACAACACAGGCACATTTATTCTAGAAAACGCCCTGAGATTTGTGGCCTCTCCGATTGTGGGAGCTTTTAATTTGGGTGTTCAAATCACATTTGTTGATCCCAAAAAAGAAGTCACACGTTCCTTGCTGGTTTTTCTGCCCAGTGCAGTTGACTCTTTAGAGAATACAAGTGTTTTCGCCGGAAGAAGTTTCCAATATAGAGAAGTCTCATCGGCATGATAAATCTGTTCTGGAGCAAGAGAATTTTCCCCGACGTTGGCATGAAATTGTTCCAGAAAGGGCTTTACAGCTTCATAGTTTGCCACCCGTCGGAAAGCATTAAAATTAGAAGATTCCTTAAATTAACTGTTAAAATAATTTGCTTGATTTCTGAGTAAGTTAGACGAAATTGACCCATTTTTTCCCCGCTGTTTCTTAAGCCATTCAAAGACTGCAGTTTCCATTTGATGCATCTCTGTGGTTCCTAAGGTTTTTTTTATTTCCGATTCCAGTCTCCGTTTTTTTTTCGATAGGAAGAGAAACAGATGAGATAAAAAAAGTTGTAGGAAGTGAGATGAGAACAGCAAAAAATTGCCACGAGTTCACATTTTAAAGTAGGTTGTTAATCTAAGTCTGAATACATAGAGGGCACTTAACATCTTCAATTTTCACCAATTTCCTTCCTTTTAGTGATCATAACCATTCTTCTTGTATCAGCACTCATAGAGGTAAGACTTCGAGTTTCCTATCAAACAATAAAGAGATAAAATGGAAATAAAACACGATTTTTCTTAATTCTTTTGGTATATTCATCGAGAATTTGGTTGCTTCGCCTTCGGCATCCAAACATTTTTCTTAATTCTTTTCGTATATTCATCGAGAATTTGGTGCATCGAGCGGATTTATTTATTTATTTCATCTACCCAATACAAGATTCTCACAGACTACACTTACCCTAATATATATATAACTTATGCCCAACTTAAATTAACAATGTAGAATAATTTCAAAAAGTTTTTGTTTTACAACATTTCTAGATTCAGATAAATCGATTAAATTGCAAACGCTATTATATGATTTGCTGCATCTATTTCTTGGCTCATTTTGACCATACACCATTTTGTGTAAAGTTATTTGCAATAAGGGGGAATCGCGTAAAGGGCGCTCTGTAACATAAAAACGGAAGTTCATAAGAAGTTCGGAGCATATAATTTTACCGTTAAGAATATCTTTAACAAAGAGGATTTCGTGAATCTTTCATTTTACAGATAACGGTTTTAAGTCATTGAGAAGACATCTTTGCCTGTATGAAGGAAGGGATCATTCCCAATTAGGATCTCTGTACCCTTACAGTTCTTAGAATATAGATATTATAGGGAGGCTTTACGATAACCACACAGTATTCCAAAATTGGCCGTACAAGCGAAAAGAAATGCTGTTTCAGAGTATGGAGTGTATGGATCTGAGAATCGTTTACTACTTCTTTTAATAATTCCCATCAAAATACAGGCTTTACGAATCATTTGGTTAAAATGCAATTCAAGGTTAAGTTGATCGTCAAAAATAACACCTAAGTCATTGACTGATTTGCATATGGTTAACGAAACATTCCAAAAAAGTATTGAGTTTTTATCGGAAAGGTACTTTTAGAAAAAGTTATCTGCTTACACTTAGCAGGATTAAGTAGAAGCTGGTTTTCGCAGCACCATCTGAAAAATGCATCTTAGTCGTTCTGAAGCAATGCAGCATAGCGACAGGAATTGATTTTTGCAAATATTTTAACATCGTCAGATACAATATCATTTGTAAAAATAAGGAACAAGAGAGGTCCAAGGTGACTACCTTGAGGAACTCCCGACTTGACGTCAAAGTATCTAGAGTAAAAACCATTAATTGCAACACATTGTTTCCTATTACTTAGGTACCAATCAAGCCAGGTCAGCATCCGTGAGTGAAAACCAAAAATTTCTAGTTTTAGAAGCAGTAAACGAATATTTACTTTATCGAAAGCCCTGGAAAAGTCAGTATATATCGTGTCAATTTGATACATAGCTTCGATATTGCAGTATAAGAAATTTGAGATTATCATCAAATTAGTGGCTGTTGATTTTCAACTTAAGAAGCCATGTTGTTCAGGTGATATGTATTCTTCCACTAAAAAGAAAAGTTTGTTTTTGACTATGGATTCAAATATTTTAGGATCTTAGATATGCCCCTGTAATTTTTCATCCAGTTTTGTGAATGGGTGAAATATGCGATAATTTCCATCTATCAAGAAAATTACTTTCATTTAAAGAGGCGTAAAATAAGATTGCAAGGGGAAGAGAAAGAGTAGAAGAGAAATTCTTTAAAAGAGACTTAGATTACCTTCTAAAGTTTTGGGTTCTTTAGAAGGCTTTTAAATTTCATGCATTTAAGAAAACCTGAGGTCTTTATCTAAGTGTTTAAATAAACCCAAAACATTTTACTATTGCATTTGATTTGACATTCCTTGTCAAAAATGTTTCGATTGTACAAAAATGTCTAAAGAGTTTCAAAATCCTTCCTTAGCTTTTCAAATTTGAGTCTATTATCATGCGATTTAGATTTAAGCAGGCCAGAAGTTTGCATCAAATACGATGCCAGCACATTCAGAAGGAACTCAAAGTTTAAAATTCACAGAACGAAGATTATCAACAATATCACCAGATCGAGTTAGTCTGAAGCAAGATAATCTAGATGCATCAATATTTAGTTTAGAAGCAGCAAACTCGAGGATCGCTTGATGAGAAGTCCATGAACGGAAACTAGATAGATGAAACCTCACCCCCTCTATGTTGGTAAAATTGTTGCAATAATTACCCCCGACAACTTTTCGATATTTATTCGTACCCGCTATTTTCACATTAAGTTCCGGTACAGAGTTAATTTTTAACAGAGATGGATTGTTAGAATTGAAATTCCATTCATCGGAACTCAAACAATTCTCGGTAGCATCAGCGACAACAGCATTGGCGGCAATTATATTAATAGGAGCATCAGAAATCGAATTATTTAATGCATAGTTGTCGATTTGAGCCGTAGACGAAGTAGCGGGCACACCAGCAACGGCAACGTCAACGCCAATGCTCTTTTCAATGACGTAATTATTATCCACACTTTTAATAACAGCTGCAGTCACAGAGGTGGGACACACACTTTCAGCAGTGTGGGCAACACACGCTTCCACCTCATGATGAGTAGGAGATGGATATTTTATATAAGCAGGAGAGGAAGTGTTATTACTTCTGTTCTAAGAAAGAGATAGTCGTGAAGGCTCATTCACCTTAAGCTTTAACCCAGAGCGAGTAATTACATGAGATTCGGTTTTGCTATCATTACTTTTGATAATTTTGATTTTGCTATTATTATTAAAATTAATGATCTAAGGACAATGTTTGTTTTTAAAATCAATAGATTCCGATTTAAGTTCAATAAGGGAGTTTAAAACACTATTAATTCTGGTAAAGCACACACCAATTGGATCATTTACACAATCTTCACACTTTCAACATAGATTAGAGCTAGATTTAAGCAGTTGAAATATATTATCACAAATATTAGTGCAATTGAGATGGAAATTTAATCCGCAAAAGGAACAAGAAATAGTATGTTCAGCTTTAATCTGAGCTGCACACTTGAAGCAGAATAGTAACATTATAAACAGAGCAGCAAAAAGCACGTCCAGACTGTTACACTGAACACATCAGGATGATTTACCCGAATCAATAAGAACTACAACACGCATTTTGCCGAACCCCATTTATCCGAAACCACAGCTTCAGGGAATCAATTATAACTGAGAATCATCATCAGATATCGTTCAATACAGAACACCAACCTAAGAGACATCGTTCCATTCGTCAAAATCTTCATCATCTTCATAATCATCATTAGTATGTATTCTACGCAGCACACCAAAGTTGCAGTCAAACGATAGATCGTCAGCCACCACCAAGCAGTAATTTACGAAGCAAACCAAAGTTGCAGGCAAACAATTGATTATTAAATCACCAAGCACGTTATCATTGAACAAAAAAAATAAAATTACCAACATAAGATTATTTAATGCAATTTATATCAATAACATTTAATAAGATCATCTAAAACCGGGTATTAGAATGTTGTGAAATTAGACCTACGCGATATAAAGTAGTCGTGAAGCTTGATATTCGTATTTTCATATATTTAGTTTTAAGTTTGCAAAACAATTCATTCTTAACGCTGATTATTTGGTTTAGTACGTTGCAAATTTCAAAGAAGTACTAATCAATACACTTTCTTTAAACTCATTGCAAGCGCGAAAGATTAAATTAAAAGAATTATGGTCGAAGGTTAAGATTTCATATTTAAACTGTGTGCATGACAAAGACGGGCCTTTATCACAAGAATTTGATTGCAATAAAGTCGAAATACAAGTTCTTAACGGAGACGTATATAACATGTCTAGAGACAATAATGAATTTGTCGGATCAGTTCAGTTCGTCTACTAGTGAAGTCAAACGTTCAGAAATTAATGAAGCCAGTCTTTCCCAAGTATATAATCAAGTGCAAACTTCTTCTCTTCTCTGCATGTGATTGTGAATTATTCAATGTTTTCGGCGGTCTATGTGAATCACACAAAAGTCCCGTTCAGGAGATGCATTTAATATGGTTTCAATGTCAGCCTTGATTGATAATAATTTTGATCTCGTTTGGAAAGCTTTTAGCGCGCAGTATGAAAACAAAAGGATTTTAGTAAGCTGTCATTTAAAATTTTTTTTTAATATTCCCCCCGCTATCTGTTGAGATTGATAAATCTCTTAAGCAACTTCATCGAAATGTGAATGATTGTCATTGTGCCCTAACACTCATGGAATCGATACTGTTTCGTAAGATTCCCTTCTAACTTTCTTTGTTTCGAACCTTTTTACTTTTACTTTACCGGAGCGTTGGTGTCCATACGCTCTACATGACCCAGCCATCTCAGTCTTTGGATCTCTTTCGAACCGTCTTCCAGAAAACACACTCTCCCTCTGGGAACAAAGTTTAGAAAAGCCCTCAGAGATTTCAACATGGAAAGACATGAGCAACTTTATAGTCTCACGGTATAAAACTCTTGTAACCATTAGTGACATTCGACTTTCAACAAAACCTAAGCAGGCTGCCGCACTCGCATAAAAAAAGTAAATATAAATCATGCAAAAGCATATACTATACTTGCGTTTTATGTCAACAAAATCACTCCTTACGAATTTGCCCTTCATTTGCACAAATGCAAGTCCACGAATGATCACAAACAGTTCAAGCTAATAGGTTATGCTCAAATTGTTTGGCTTCTAACCACACCACCCAAGCGTGTATAAGTCAGCTTATCTGCAAATTTTGCAAGAAACGTCAACACACGTTACTTCACAGTCAAGAGAGCATAAACTCATCTCTTAACATGCCAGGTTGATCTCATGTTCAATTTGACGAAACATCTCCACCGTTAATACAACCCACTTTTCCACAATTTATGCAAAAGGTTTTCACTTTTCAACTTCGTCGAAGCAGATACTATTGGCAACAGCCTTAATATCCACATATGTTAGGGCCGCTAAACAAACTTTACGTGCTATCATTGATCCCGGGTCAAAAGTAACTCTGATAGCCAATGCTGCACAAATTCGTTTGGGACTTCCTGTTACGCGGGTTAATGTCCAGATATCTAGCGTTAACAAAGCTTTAGCTACGACATCTAAAGGTTTATGCCACTTTTGCTTAAGTTCCAACTTAAGCCCTCTCGATCTCCGTCGATCGCCTAGACTTGACAGAATTATCTGCATTTAAAGTCGCTGATCCTCAACTTTTTAAGTCTTCTCGGGTATATCTACTCATTGGAGCTGATCTGTATGCCGATGTTATTTTAGAAGGTGTTCAACATAATATTTTTGGAAAATTGGTCGCTGAAACTAACATCTTCGGTTGGATTGTATCAGGTTCACTTTCGAATAATCAGGCGTCAACCTTTACCACATTCATCTAATATTTCAGCCAGGTCTCGCTGGATGATGAGATAAAGCATTTCTGCGATTTAGAAGAGGTAACTGAACCGCAACCGCTTTCCTATGAAGACCAATATTGTGAAAAGTGTATTCTGAGTCGACATACCGAACAGCAGATGATAAATACGTCGTCAAATTACCATTTATAATGCTATTTCCTCAAGATATTAGTCTTGGACGCTCACGACGTATAAGTGAGAAACGTTTAGTTTACTAAGAACGCCGTCTTAAGAAAGATCCTTTGCTAGCGTCCGAGTACTACGGTGTTATCAAAGAGTATTTCGATGTAGGTAACATGAAGTGCGTAGAAGGTGAAGGAAGAGCTGACGGAGTCCAAGATAGTCATGCCCCATCATGCAGTTGTCAAACCAGAAAGCTCCACCACCAAAGTAAGGGTAGTTTTCAATGCACCAAATCATTCCGAAAACGGAAAGAGTTTGAATGATGTGCTCTATACAAGTACAATATTACAGCAAGATTTGGCGACATTAATGCTCGAGTGACGAAAATTCAAATTCGTTTTAAACGCGGCCATAGCAAAGATGTATAGGCAGATCTGAGTACATCCTAAGCACACTCCTTTTCAAAGGATTCTTTTTTTGAGTAGTATAGATAGGCCGGTTCAAGCTCACAACAACAACAAGCATGGAGAATGAGAATATATAGGCCGGTTCAAGCTCACAACAACAACAAGCATGGGGAATGGTATTGAGTCAGACGAATGTCTGTTGTTGTTATTTTGTGTGGTTGAGTAGGTGATAAAAATAAAATGGAGTGAAGAAGTAAAATGAATAAGTGAAGAAGGGGTGAAGAGGGTGTGGTGGTGAGTCATGATGGATGGTGATAGTTGAAAATTGTGGATTTGGGTGCAGCAGGAGCAGTAGCAGTGATGAGGAATGGTAGAGTGAACGAATGGTGTGTGTGTGCGTGTATGAAAAAATAATTTTTTTCTTATGCTGAATGTGCGTGGGTAATGATGAGAATGAAGTAATAATAAAAATAGAATCGTAGGTTTTGTTTACTTTTAAATTTTGAATTATTTTATTATAATAACATATATGATAATTTATTTGTTACTTAAAAGAAAAATAACATTATATTATTTTATTTAATAGAAGCAAAAGAGGATACATTCAGAAGAAGAAGTAGAAAATTTTGCAACACCAGCAAAAAAACTTAAGAAGGATGGGAATGATGATGCTCAGAAAGCAAAAAAAAATACATAATCTAACAAAAAAGGAGAAGAAGAAAAGTTTAATGAGGATTTTTTTAACTATCAAGAATTTGATTTTTTATAAAGCAATGTTAATAAAAAAAGGAAACAAATAAAAAATATATAGAATTAAAAATATACGAGTATGTATTGCATTCTCATTTGCTTATTTTTTTATTTAGTTTTTATTTTTTTGCTGATTAGAAACAAAAGAAACGAAACGAATATAAGCGATGTTTGTTCTGTGAAGAAGACGTTAATGAGAAAAAGTGGACACAACATCAAAGGAAAAACTCTCCTAAAGAAAAATCTCAACTAGTATTGCAAGATAACGTGTGCTTAATTGAGGGAGCATTTTAAAATAGAATTAAAACTTTTGTTATTAAAAATACGTATGAAAGCATTTTAGACATCAGTATGTTTTTCAATGCTCATATACATATTCTCATGGAACTATTTTGTGAACTTGTGAAAAGTTCTGAAGACATTGATGAAATGATAATGTTAAAAGTATGCAAGCCAAAATGTGCACGGTTTTAAGAATAGGTGAATTACCGGATCAATTGACATATATGATTGACGACATTAAATCAAAATTGGAAGAATTTCAAGAAACAGACAGTGGACAGTGGGCTTTGTTGTCGTTTATCAAAATTAAAATTAACATAAATAAGTATCAACCTATTCGTGGATCTTCTTACTTTGAATTACCAATTTCAATAAAGGAAAAACATGCATGTATTAATGTGCACAACAGTGATGAATATTGCTTTAAATGGGCTATAATATCAGCTCTAGATAAAACTGTTTTAAAAAATCATAGCGGACCGTCAGTCTATAATATAAAAGACATTCGTGAAGAAAAAATAAAAGTCAGCGATGGTAGAGTAATAGACTTTACAAATATGGAATTCCCCCTTATGGTTAAAGATGTTAAAAAATTTGAAATCAAAAACTCTAATATAAGTGTAAATGTTTTTGGTTATGAAACTAATGAAATAGTTTGGACCATTTTACCACACACGTGAAGAAAAGGCTGAACATATAAATTTACTCTTTTGCGAATCAATATTTAATTCAGAGAATTATTACGTATATATCAAACATATTTGTCGATTGTTAGGCAATCAAGTAACCCTGAGAGAACATAAAATACATCTCTGTAATGGATGTTTGCAACGCTTTCCCAATGAACCCCATTTAAGTCAACACAAAAGTGATCGCACAGTGATAACAATAGCGACAGAAGAGGGTAAAAATCATATTAAATTTTATAGAAAAAAGAGAAATGAACGCCCCATTTACTATTTATCCTGATTTTGAATTTATACCATTTCCTCTAAATCATTGTAGTCCAAATCCTGAAATTCCATCAACAACTGACGTGAAAAAACATGTTCCATGCGCGTTTTCATACTATGTCAAGTGTTCATTTGATGAAAATTTAAATATACACAGAAATTTTATTTACCAATAAATTTTATTTACCAATAAATTTTCTTAAACAAAATATTTAAAAGTTTTGTTGGACCTATTCTTTTTGGTAAAAAATGCACCAGAAATATTTTTTGTCACGTTGGTAAAAAATGCAACACATCTCTTTAAGGAAATTATTATGAAGCCGAAACCTATGAATACTTTAACGGACCAAGAGAATTATACACATAATACCACACCTGTATGTCATATATATAAAAATAGTTTTAAGGAAGGTGAATTAAGAGTAATGGATCATTGTCATTTCACTGGTGCCTACAGAGGTGCAGCACATTCTAATTGCAATCAAGAATCAAGGGTATCAACATTTGTTCCCATATTTTTTCACCTTTTTGTGAAAAACCTATCAAAAATTTCCGGTGAAATAAAAATAATTCCATTAAACAAAGAGAAACATATTTCTCTTTCAAAGCGTATATTTTACGATGAATATTCTTCATTTGAACTAAGATTTTTAGATTCGAACAGATTTCTTCAGTCAAGTTTAGATACGTTGGCTAAAAATTTATCTGTAAACGATTTAACGAATACGAGAAGAATATTTAAAACTAATGAAACATTTAATTTAATGCTTAGGAAAGGTGTCTTTCCATACGATTACTTAGACTCATTTGAACGGTTTGATGAATGCACTCTCCCATCAATTACCATCTTAATATATTTCGCTTAATACTGAATATAGAAAAAAAACCAGAAATAAATTTCAAAAAGATTTTTTCAAGCTTATGAATAATAGCATTTACGGAAAGACTATGGAAAATGTGGAAAGCGAAGAAATGTGAAAATAGTAACAAGATGGGATGTTGAAGGAAAAAATTATAATGCTAGAGATCTAATTGCAAACCCTAATTTTCATAGTCGCTCCATATTCTCACCGGATATGGCTGCTTTTGAAATGAAAAAAGGAAAGATAACATTTAACAAACCTATCTACCTCGGATTTATGGTATTTGAACTCTCTAAATGGTTGATGTACGACATCCATTATGGATATATGAAAGAAAAGTTTAATAATTCAGTACGATTAAGTTACATAGATACAGATTTATTTATATATTCTTTGAAAACTGATGACTTTTATGCTGATATTTATAATGATGTCATAAGTCCTGAGAAATCTAGATTTGATACTTCTGAGTATCCATCAAATAATCCTCATAATTTTCCTTTAACAAATGGCAAAATACCTGGTATGTTTAAAGATGAAAATAATTGTAATAAAATGATGGAGTTTACTGGGTTAAGAGCTAAAATGTATTCATTTTCTGTAGATAATGGTAAAATAGTAAAAAATGCTTAGGGGAAAAAAAGTCTGTAACTAATAATTGAAATATTAGGTCTTTAATGTTTAGTTAAAAATAAAAATATGCATGTTTATGACTTATAAATGTTTATATGTAGAAGTAAGTTGCATACTATTTATATTTAAAATATTATTGTAATAAGTTAGCATTGAGTTGTAATGATACTAAAAGATATATATATAGCGATGGAATAAGTACCTATGCTTGGAGTCATTATAAAATGTTAAAAAACAAGATTTGTTTTATTCATTAATTTATATAACGAGTAAACGGAATGTTGTGCAGGCACTACACAGGACCGCACGAAAACATTTTAAAAGACGGAGAGTTATCATCAAGGGATTTGATGACTTAGGGCAGGCAGATTTAGTAGAAATGATTCCTTATAGTGGAGAAAATAATGGATATAAATATTTATTGACTGTGATTGATACTTTCTCAAAATACTCATGGGCAGTTCCTTTGAAAAACAAAACTGCAACATCTGTTGCAGAATCAATGGAAAAAAAATTTTATAGTTCTCACAGAATTCCAAAAAAATTGCAAACCGATGATGGTAAAGAATTTTTTAATAAAACATTTTCGAATTTAGCTAAAATGTATAAAATTAACCACTATTCCTCGTACAGCAATTTAAAAGCATCAATAATTGAACGATTTAATCGAACACTTAAGGAAAAAAAGTGGTTAGAGTTCAGTTTCAATGGCAATTATAAATGGATTCCCCTTATAAAAAATCTATTAAACACTTATAATCATTCTATACAAAGAACGATAAAAATGAGGCCAATTGATGTAAATAAGGAAAATTCAAAAGATTTATTATCTTCGGTTTACAATACCATTAAGATCGCTGCAGGAGGAAAATATAAAGTTGGTGATAAAGTTCGAATAAGCAAGTTTAAACATGTTTTGAGAAAGGTTGTACACCCAGTTGGACACCTGAAATATTCATTGTAAGAAAATTGAATATCACTAGCCCTGTAACATATTTATTGAGTGATTTTCAAGGCAAACCAATTCAAGGTAGTTTCTACGAAATGGAATTACAGAAAACTAACTACCCCGATGTATTTCTAATAGAAAAAGTATTAGAAACTAAGCACAATCAAGTATTGGTTAAATGGTTGGGATTTTCTAGTGAACACAATTCTTGGATTAATAAATCGCAGTTAATGTAAAACCGAAAAAAAGTGTTTTCTTTTTATTTTATTTTATTTAACAAAAAAATTTGTTAACATGTTTTTTATTTTTAATATTTTTTGATAATATTTTATTCAAGTTCAACCATTTTTCTTCGTTTAACTTATTATATTTTATGTTTGTTGTTTCTCTTCCCTTAGACTCTGAAGCTGCCATCCCTTTGTATTAATTTGTTTTTTGTTCGTTTATCTTATTTCATTCTTTGATACAATATCATTAATTTCGTTACTCTAAGCATTTTATGTTCAATCATATAGCATGCGCAAGTATTTGGACCATCTTGGCAAAGATTTGAAGACCAAGGACAGTTGTTAAAATGACATCCGTGAACTGATGTAGTATTGCTTATATTTACGAATCTTTTAAGCAAATAAATACAATCTTTAATCTCTGCATAATGTCCCTCAAGAAGAGAGTGTTGATAATTTCTCAAAAATTTTAAAATCTTATCAAAAATTAACGAAGTATTGTGAACAGACATGTTTTCAGTTTCATTTCCAAATAAAGACTAAACTATTTTAAATTGGTGGGAACTTTATTCTACGAGTATCATTGCGTTCTATATTTAGAAATTTTTCGTTCATTGTCAAGAACTTTAAGAAAATATTTTCTAAATTCGTTTAACAAATTAAGTGTATTTAGATTTTGTTCATCAGTATATGATTGTAAGGTTTAATTATTTTTTTCTAATGTTTCATCAATTACTTGAAGATATCTTTTAGTTTAATCATTTTCGTTTTTATTAACATACTTTTTTATTGCTACATCATCAATATCAGTAGGTTCCTGAATATTTTTCAAAGTCGTATGTTATCCATGGAAATAGCCATTAATGTGTAACTTTTATGACTTATTAGTTTCCATATCCAGGTTGTCCTTGAGTGCATTAAAATTGTTATCGATATATTGGTGAAGAACTGAAATAGTTCGAATTTGAAAATCAATAATATCATCAATACGAGGGCGGGTCAATAAGTCCGTGACTTTTGGATTAAAACACAGATTTTTTGATAGAAAAATAATTTTATTTTTCAACGTAGTCTCCCTTGAGTTCTATACACTTTGTCCAACGCTTCTCCAATTTTTTTATCCCTTCCAAAAAAAAATGATTTGTCGAGGTCCTCAAAATAGGCCTTTGTTTGCGAGATGACTTCATCATTGGAGTCAAATCTTTTTCCACCAAGCCATTTCTTCAGGTTTGGGAACAAGAAGTAGTCGCTTGGAGCCAAATCTGGAGAATAGGGTGGATGAGGGAGCAATTCATAGCCCAATTCATGGATTTTTGCCATGGCAACTGCACATATGTGCACCCTTGCATTGTCTTGGTGGAAAAGAACTTTTTTCTTGGCCAAATGAGGTCGTTTTTTTTTCAAATCGTCATTGAATCGGTCCAATAAGTTGGCATAATATTCCCCATTGATTGTTCTTCCCTTTTGAAGGTAGTCAATGTGGATTATCCCGCGTGCATCTCAAAAAACAGTCGCCGATTCACCCTTAGAAACCCACTGTTTTGACTGTTGTTTGTTCTCTGGTGTGTTGTGATGGATCCATGTTTCGTCCACGGTTACAAAACGGCGCAAAAACTCCTCCATATTGCGATTAAACAACGCCAAACCTTCCTGTGAAGTTGTTACACGATTGCGTTTGTGGTCGACTGTGAGCAAACGCTGCACCCATCTTGCGGAAAGCTTTCTCATGCCCAAGTGATCATTCAAAATTGAAACCACTGAGCCATGCGAGATCCCTACGGCTTCCACAATCTCTCGCACTTTCAATCTTCGGTCGGCCAACACCATATCGTGAATTTTTTCGATTGTTTCGGGTGTAGAGACCTCAACTGGGCGTCCAGGACGTTCCGCACCTTCAGTGCTTGTACGGCCACAACGAAATTCAGTAAACCACTTTTTTACCATTGAAATCGATGGTGCAGAGTCCCCATAGTATTTATCAAGCTTAGCCTTGGTCTCGGTAATGGTTTTTTTTCGCAAGAAATAATGCTGAATAAGCACACGAAATTCACTTTTTTCTATTTTCTCCTCAAATTAGTGAGTAGTCTGATAAAATAAGCTGTCAAACACAAACTAACTGACGCAGCAAGTTTAAATTTTGACAGGAGTCAACTGACAGATGCCTGTTGACGGGAGCAGTGTTGCTGTTTCAGTAAAGAGGTCAGAAATTCAAAAAGTCACGGACTTATTGACCCGCCCTCGTATATTCCTCATAAGCAGCTTGATGGGTCTTAACAGGTTTTCCAATATTATCTAAACATTTTCCTTTCATATCAAAATTCCGACTTGTTGTTAATTTAAATCCTTCACCGGGAGGTCCTTGAGGTCCTGATGCTGTTCAAGACACCCTATTAAAGCTTCTTCCGAATTTGTCAACGCTAATAATATATATTTATGTTGAACTCTAGTTAATAAATGATATTTGATTCACGCAATTCTTCGATAATTGAATTTATTTCGTTGATAATTATTGTTTCCAACTTCTTGTGAAGCGATTAAAAGTTTAAGTCTATCTACGAGTTTATTAGCATTGTAAACATAATCGATAGGCTTTTCAGAGTATGTCCCATAATTGTATGATTTCCCAATTTTATCTTTTGTGTGTTCTTGTTGTTGTTGTGTATGAATTAAAGGTTGAATAATATTTTTATATTTATATCCCCTATAACCTTTGACTTGGGAACTGTGATTCTTCAAATGTGCTTTTGTTTTCAGCAATATATTAAGATAAACATCTAAGTCATTCTTATCATAAAGATCTTTGTTTGGTACTTTTCGAAAAATTAACTCATGAAGACCATCTGACCCCGCGAACGTTTCATTATCAATGATGAAATTTTTTTTCATCATCCACTGTAAAACTTAAATCACTTAATTTTGTCGAATTTGATTTTATATCAAAATACGGACCATAGATTTTATCCAAATTCAGGTCTAATTGGAATGTCTGCTTCAAAGGAATCAAAGCAATTGTTGGCGTGATTTAATTGTTTTTGTATTTTCATCATCACAGATATTTTTTGAGATTTTTCTCAATGGTTCAACTATTGGTTTAAAAGTATTTTCAAATTCAGCTTCTTAAGCAATTTGCTCAGTTTTAAGGACCGTGTACTTTTCTCTTAAAGCTTTTGTAGTCTTTACAAGACCCTTAAGTATATTTTCATCTGATTGCATTGTGATTAACAACTTAGGGGTTTTTATTTGTGGTTCGTACGTTAGTAAATAAGTTCTTAGGTTATTGAAAAGCGGTTAATTGAACTGCTAGGTAGTTAAAAAGCGGTTCAAAGCTATTAAAAGAAGTTAAAGCGGTTTAAAAGCAGTTAAAATCTGTTAAAAAGTTAAAACTGTTGATAATTTAGCAAGTCTATGCAAGTGGTTTCATTAACGAGTCTCTATTAACTGATAACTGCAATATCTATGATCTATTATACTGTCCTTTATCTTTATCAATTATCAAGAATCCGTACGAATTCTTCCAACATTTAGAACATAATTTTCTAAATTGATTGAATGACATATAAGAATTTATATGATCATTGTATATATGTTTTAAATTAAGATTATCCCGTTTAAAAAGAATAATAAAATTTGCATTATCCCTAATCAAATGCTTTGGAATGTGTGTATATGACTGACAAAGGGAAAAACTGTCAACATCATTATGACGACCGATGCAGAAATAGTCTCGAATATTATTTTGCTTATCACAAGTTACATCATCAAATATAAATATTGAATTTCGTTTTGCTTTAGAAGGAGATATTATTTCGCAATTATTCGAAAATTTATTATATCCCATACGTTTGATTGATTTTAAAATTTTTTTTAAATATATATATTTTGGTTGATGTAGAGACTTTGAATAAATATAAATGTTTTCAAATTTTAGTCCATTGGGATCCAGAAGAATACTTAACATAAGATTTGTTTTTCCACAGTTTGACGGACCCACAATTATTCCTCGAACGCTATCAGGAAATAGCAATCCATGTCTCCCTTTCTTTTTTTTTCTCATTATCAAAGTTCTTAACCTTTATAATATCCGACTGTTTGATGAACCTCATTTTAATGAATGAGCTGTTGCAAAATAAAACATAAATTTTAGTCCATTGGGATCCAGAAGAATACTTAACATAAGATTTGTTTTTCCACAGTTTGACGGACCCACAATTATTCCTCGAACGCTATCAGGAAATAGCAATCCATGTCTCCCTTTCTTTTTTTTTCTCATTATCAAAGTTCTTAACCTTTATAATATCCGACTGTTTGATGAACCTCATTTTAATGAATGAGCTGTTGCAAAATAAAACATAATGTTTTATAGATTATCTTTTCATATTAACACAGCGTGTACAGAAGTAAGGAACTATAAATGATTGATTACAGTGTAAAATCTCACAGTTTAAAGCATTTCTTTTAAGGCTACGGTTTGATGAATTCATTAATCAACAAACTTCCATTTGAATTACATCTTCCATCATATAACTTTTGTGGTCCCGGAACAAATTAAAAGAACGTCTTGATAGAGGGGATAGAGGAATTAATCAATTGTATGAAGCTTGTCCTGTACACGATATTGCATACGCTAATAATAAAAAATTATCTGATCGTCATACTAAACATACTAAACGGAGATCAGTCTACTTTAACTTCAGAATACTTTCCTCCAATTATATTGAATTCCGATTACGTTTGTGGTTTAATTGATTTTCAGACTTATAATTCTATGCCAAATGTAGATGTTTTTAATAATTTATTTCATTTTGGAGAGAGCTTTGTTGCACTTCCCATTGGATCCTATGAAATTGAAGATATAAACAACTGTATTTGGGAGGTAATAAAGTTACATCATGAAAATAACTCAAGGAAAGTAGTCATATAAATAAGTGCAAATAATAACACTTTAAAGTGTGAAATTTTCACCAATATAGACAGTGATTTCTCTAAAACTAATTCCATTGGCTCGCCCTTTGGCTACAGTAAGAAAAAACTAGTTGCAAATAAAATCCGTGAATCAGATCTTCACGTTTATATAAATAGAGTGAATATTGTAAGAATTGAGTGCAATTTAATTGATGATACCTATATCAATAGTCGAGCAACACATATACTCCATGAATTTTTGAGTTCCTCAAAACGTTATCTATTTACCATTGAACACAAAGAGTATAAGTTCTATAAAATTAAATGAAACCATAACTGTTGGTTTACATCTAAAAGCTAAAGAATGATAACATATAAGAGTACATCAGGTTATAAAACAATAAATCAAACTATTAATCCTATTTATTTCTTTCCAACCTCTGATAGGAGAACATCAAGACTAACTACACAAAATCAACAATTTCTATTATTTCAATGTATATCCACTGAAATAATGTTGAACATTTTTGAAAATCCATCGTTCGATGACAGCATTATAAAATTTGATTACCATACATATTCATCATACTTAAATAATTTCGATAAAAATGACATCATCTAAATTTGCATCCAACATCAAAACCTTAATGTTACGAGTATACCTTCAGAAAGTTACCTTTATATTGAAGGTCTTTTATCGAAAACTGATGGAGGCTCAGTTGCAAAAACGAAACTTGTAAGCAATAGCATAGTTCTTCTCTTTGATGAAATTCGCTATAAATTAAATGGTCTTGAAATCGATAATAATCGCAATGTTGGTATCACAACAACTATTAAAAATTATATATCTTTAAATAAAAATGAAAGTGAAATGCTATTGAATGCATCTTGGTCACCTCATTCTTCAATAAGTATAAATGGTTTCCACTTAAGTTTAAGCAAAAATTAACTTGCTTAAGATACAATGGAAAATTCCTCATATTACATTGTCAGACGCATTTAAACTAAAGTTATATAAATCCATTAGTGATGGTGAATCAATGAGAATGGCTTTTTGAAATTGGGATTTTTATGAATATCCTGTATTACCTAACACCAATTATCACGTTTGGAATGTAAAGACAACCTCGCAAATAGAAAAGCCACGCTATATTATTTTAGCTTTGCAAACTAATAAACGCAATTTACTTAAAGAAAATCCAACCCATTTCGATCATTGTGACGTTACAAATGTGAAAGCTTATTTAAACTCTGATGCTTATCCATGTAAAGATTTAAACCTTTCATTTGATAAAAACCATTACAGTTTACTATACAATATATATTGCGATTTCCAAAAAAACTATTAGGTATTATCGTTCGGTTTCAGAACCCTTATTAACAAGGGACGATTAAAAAGAACAGGCTTCAATTTTTATAATCGATTGCAGACATCAAAATGAAAATAATAAAAAAGGCCCAGTTGATATTTGCATTGAAATCAAAACTTCAAAATCGTTTCTCCCCATCACTTCAGCCTACTGTTTGATGTTAAACGACCGTATTGTAAACTATAACCCATTGAATCAAACAGTTCCCGAAAAATATAAAATGATTAGCTAAATTTATATCGTTAACGGATAAACACGTAAACAACACACATATCATGTATTCTTTTTAAGATGTTCAAGGATTTAAAGGATTAAATAATAAATTCATTGCAAAGGAAATAGCTATACTTCAAAGTAATAATTATCTTCAGCATTTCATATTAAAACCTCCATACAGTTCAAATCAACTAACAAAATCATTGAAAACATAAGCTGATTGGCTTCATTAAAACTATCATGGTTTAACTTGGGATGGAGGATTGACTGAATACGGAAAAGTCAAAAAATATCTTCAAGAAAACTACGAGTATCATGGTTTAACTTGGGATAGAGGATTGACTAAATACGTAAAAGTCAAAAAATATCTTCAAGAAAATCTAAAAAAAGAAAAACATGCATTTCATATTAAAACCTCCATACAGTTCAAATCAACTAACAACATCATTGAAAACATAAGCTGATTGGCTTCATCAAAACTATCATGGTTTAACTTGGGATGGAGGATTGACTGAATACGGAAAAGTCAAAAAATATCTTCAAGAAAACTACGAGTATCATGGTTTAACTTGGGATAGAGGGTTGACTAAATACGTAAAAGTCAAAAAATATCTTCAAGAAAATCTAAAAAAAGAAAAACATGCAGTCGCTTACATAAAGGGAACTGAAAAAACTCTATGGTTTAAAAGAGTAATCAATAACGAAAATGTTCAAGTAATCAATATGGAAGATCTTGGATGTGTCAATCTAAAAGAATTAAGAGATCCTTATCCTAACGAACCGAAATGTTTGCAACATAATAAATGCTAAAATTAATTGCAACATAATAATTTTATCAACATTTTTATTTGATAAACAAATTTGTTAATCAATCTGTAATAATCTAGTTTATGGATTTTGGGAGATTCCCCCTTGCCTCGAGTACTTAAAAATGTAATTTTATAAAAATAAAAATATTTTAAATATAAAAAAAAAATTGTGTTTTCTTTTTTACAATTTTCAGATGTTTTGTCTTTTTAGTTATTCTTAAATGCATTGATGATAACGAACAATGGAGGATCTTCTTTTCACCCCTCACAAACCACAGACCATTTCAACCATCTCAATATCCAACCATGACCTTCCCATGACAACAAACATTCGTCGTTGTCGTCGTCTTCCTCCTTTTCAACTATCAAATCCATGACTCAATACCATTCCATGTCTATACTACTACATTGAAATACGCACTTTGTTACAGTTAGCTGAGGACGAGAAAGAGAAGTACCCTATCGGAGCTTCAATGCTTTGCAATAACTTTTACGTTGATGATTTACTTGCAGGGTTTTATTCTATTGAAAAAGCGTTGCAAGCGCAATCTGAAGTAATAAGCATCTTAGATACAGCCGGATTCCAGTTCCGCAAGTGGACGGCTAACAATTTATTATTGTTGCAGAACATACACAGGGGGAATGTTCTCAACGACCAATTTCGTAATATAAGCGATCAAAGTTCCGTTAGAGCACTTGGTGCTTTTTGGAACGCTAAGTCAGATAAAGTCTACTTCAAGATCAATCCGATACCATTTTCAAACCGTTGTACTAAGCGAGAAGTATTCTCCCACAAAGAAAAGATTTTCGATCCAGCTGGTTGGACGGCCCAGTCCTTATCAAGGCTAAAATTCTTTTGCAAACCATTTGGAAAGTTAAAACTCAATGGGATGAGAATTTAACCTCTTCATCGTTAGCCACATGGAAAGTCTTTACTGAAAGTTTTGCAAAAATATCAGAATTGAAAGTTCCCGGATGGATTAAAACAGCACCCCATAATATAACGCAAGTTCATGGATTTTGCGATTCTTCTGAACAAGCGTATGCTGCTGCGATTTATATCAGAGTCAACGACGGCTCAGGAACCGTTTCGAGTCTCTTATGTGCTAAAACAAAAGTTGCCCCAATACAATTCGCTACCTTGCCACGTCTCAAACTGTGTGAGGCAGTCTTATTGTATAAACTAATGGCAAAGGTCCTTCCGATGTTCAAGTCAGAACATCCCTCGGTACATTCATGGTCAGACTCGTCTATAATCTTAGCTTGGCTTGCAAAACCGCCTTTCTCATGGCGAACCTTCGTTGCTAACCGCAATAGTAAAATCAGAAGCTACATTGGAGACCTTAAATGGGGACATGTGTCCTCTGAAGACAATCCAGCCGACCTTGCAACAAGAGGATTGGGGACTGGTGAACTTATTAATAATGATGTATGGTTGCACGGCCCAAAATGGCTTTCCTCTTCAGAAGACCAATGTCCTTCCTCCTTTAACGAACCCTTTGAGGACACCGACCTCGAATCAAAGCCTATCAAATCTGGCCATGCACAACACATGGAGCTTGAAGATATTCTTATATTTTCTTCATTGCCTCGAGCACTGCGAGTAACGTGCTTCGATTTCTGCATTTATCGAATTCTCGTTTAAAGTTCAATTTTTTTCATCCCACGCGAGATATAAGCAGAGAAGAAATTATTTTTACAAAGAAAAGGCTAATCGTATTACCTAAAAAAATACATTTTGAATCGGAATACGAGTGCTTCAAAGCTAACCAGTTCTAGACTCACATGAAATAATGCGAGCTAATGGTCGTGGTCAGAGCGATATCCTATTATTTTACCCTATGAATCACGGTTTGCAAAGCTCCTTTTGGACTACATCCATCGGATATCGCTTCACAGAGGAAACCAACTAATATCTACGCCAGTTCGCCAAGAGTATTGGATTTCTAAACTTAAAAACTAAGTCAAAGCATGTGTACATCGGTGCAAAGTTTGTGTCATGAGAAAAATCTTCGCTCACAACTTATGACAGCACTTCCCCCTGAGAGATCAAATTTCTCTGGACCCTTTTCTAAAACAGGCATGGATTTCGCCGGTTCTTTGAGATTATTGCGGACAATGCTGAATTAAAATACGATTTTAAGTAGAAAATTGATATATTATATATTTATTAATTTGTATTATAGCTAACATATACTTAGTATATTGTTGTGAATTAAATCAACTGAGCGAAATGTCATGTTTGCAGTTAAAGTCATCCTTTAGGAGGATGATAAAAATAACGCGAACGTCAGCCAAGGGGCTGACCTAACTGTTCGACTTACAATAGAAACACAATTTTTTTCTAAACGTTATAAAAATATTTTTATTCCGAAGTTAACTATACAAGTCAATTAGCGATAAAGTCCAGACCAGAACTGATTTCACAACTGTTCGACTTACAATAGAAACACAATTTTTTTCTAAACGTTATAAAAATATTTGTATTCCGAAGTTAACTATAGAAGTCAATTAGCGATAAAGTCCAGACCAGAACTGATTTCACAATCCTCATTAGATTAACTCAAAGGCTCCGTTAGTTATCCAAAGGTTCCCATGCGTTCCTCCTGACTGTGCACTTTAAATAATTCGCGTGCACTTGACTCGGTTTCGGATAGCCTGCTCATGCATTCGTTTCCGTGCGAAACTCAACAGGCCAATTATTTGCTGAATCAGCTGGGAACCTGTTTGTGCCTGTTGAAACAAGTTGTTGGGCGGCGCGTATCGGATTGTGATAACTTCGCAGTAACTTCACTTAATGTAACGTAAACAAACACAAAAGAAACACAAAAACAAAAAAACATATAAAGTTAAATATCAAGTTATCACAAATTGAATAACATACACTCTTTTTATAAAGTTTATAATAAGCGGACAAAACGGTCTTTTCTTCCGTTTTCAAAGTTCAAAGTCTTTTTAACGGTTTAAGGTCAAGAAAAAAACCCCAATTGACACAGAACATTTGGTCCTTCGAGCCGGATAAAAAAAAAAAATAAAAAAATTCCAGTGATTTTAAATCTCCAAATAAAAATATAATAAATATACATATATACACAAAGTGGAAAATTCAAAGAAAACAACAATTTAGTATCCAACCAAAACAAACCAAATAAAGGGCAAGTTTTGGATTAAAAAAAAAAGAACAATAGCTTGTGAGTTTTTGTGCTAATCGGTATCCTGCGCCGTGCAATTGAATTTCCAGCATCAGTCAACCTACAGTAGAACCTGGAAAAAGAAGGTGAGTGAATTAAAACATTTATTCCCTATTTATATTTATTTGCCATTCACCATAAAATGAGTGCTGCGAAAGAAACTAAGCTCTTGAAAAATTCGCTCTCAATTTTGAAGATGGATTCCAAGAGTTTTAGTTCAACGGAGGATTCTAAAAAGACAAAAAATTTAATAAATGCACTCTTGGCCACAACGGAAGACTTATTCAGGCAAAGCTAATAAGCTACTGCTAGGAAGCAAACTCCATGTAGTTCCACTACACATGGTATTCGTCCTTCAGAGATGGCTCTTCCTTTATTTTCTCGACAGTACGAAAAATGGAGATTGTTCAAAAATAAGTTCGAATCCATGATTGACCACAATAGTGACTTATCAAAAATCCAAAAGCTGCATTACCTTAAATCCGGTCTGTCAAACTGAAGTCTTACTGCAACACCTAGAAGTAGAAGAAAGTAATTATGATAAGGCTTGGTCTCTTTTGTGTGAAAGGTTTGGTAATAAACATTATTTAGTTAATACTCACCTTAAGATATTTACTGGTCAGGCTGTAATCTCTTAGAAAACGCGTTACTTATTTACTTAAGGTGGCGCTACAGTCCGGGGTGGACCTGGGCCTCAGTCAACAAGCTTCTCCAGGCAGCTCGATCCCTAGCTAGCTGCCTCCAGTTTCGGACGCTAAGTTGGCTGAGGTCCTCTTCGACTTGCGTGCGCCACCTGAGTCTTGGCCTTCCTCTACTGCGCTGTCCCTCGGGAGCGGATTCGAAGCCTTATCGGACCGGAGCATTGGTGTCCATGCGCTCTACATGACCCAGCCATCTCTATCTTTGGATCTTCACTCTTCTGGCTAGTTCCATGTCGCTGTACAGTCTATACAGTTCGTCGTTGTATCTCCTCCTCCACTCACCGTCTATGCAGACGGGACTGAAGATCGCCCGAAGAATTTTTCTCTCGAAGCAACCAAGAACACCCTCATCCATTTTTGATAATGTCCATGCCTCTGCGCCATAGAACAGGACCGGGATTATTAAGGTCTTATAAAGGGTGACTTCTGTTGTCCGAGAGAGGGCTTTGCTACTCAATTGCCTTCTTAACCCAAAGAAGACAAAGTAGACAAAATCCTTAACTACCTCAAAGTTATATCTGTCGAGGGTGACGTTCTGCCCGAGACGTCAGTGTTGGTTGTCCTTTTTGCTTGACAGCATATACTTGGTCTTGCCCTCATTGACCGCTAAACCCATTTTCGCCGCTTCCGTCTCAATAATCGCGAAAGCGCCACTGACATCACGCTGCTTTCTCCCGATTATGTCAATATCGTCGGCGTATGCGAGTAGTTGGACAGACTTTTGAAAGATAGTTCCTCTTGTGTTTGCTCGTGAGTTTTGCACTATTCTTTCAAGTACGATGTTGAAAAAATCGCATGACAGCGCATCGCCTTGTCCAAATCCTTTCTGGGCATCAAAGGTCTCGGTGAGATCTTTACCGACCTTGATGGAGCAGCGTGCATTCTCCATCGTCATCCTGCACAGACAGATGAGTTCGGTAGGGACGCCAAAACTAGACATCGCTCTGTATAGCTCGTCTCTATAGATGCTGTCATACGCGGCCTTAAAATCGATGAATTGGTGGTGTGTATCAATCTGAAGCTCATGGGTCTTCTCCAAGATCTGCCGTAGTATGAATATCTGGTCGATGGTGGACTTTCCTGGCCTAAAGCCACACTGATATGGACGTATCAGGTTGTTGACGAGTTGGTGTATGCTCCTTACCAAGTCATCGCCTGCCGCTTTTAAGAGCTCAGCAGTCAAGCCATCCGCTCCAGCAGCTTTGTTGGACTTAAGCTTCGATATAGCTATCTTCACTTCATCCAGGTCGGGTTGACGGAATTGTTGGTCATCATCGTCCAAGTTGAAAGGTTGATTCTGCCTGACAGCGGTATTTGGTCCGTCATCGCCGTTATACAGTCTGCAGAAATGGTCTTTCCAAATTCTCAGCATTGACTGCAATTCTATTACGATGTTCCCTTGTTCATCTCTATACGCTTCGGTTCGGGATTTGTGGTGGACAAGTGAAACTCAGCACATCAGAAGCGGCATCTCTGATGGCGTTTTGGCAGTGTTTCCAGTGGTCTTCGATGCTTGATGCTGGCGGCATTGGCAGAAAACGCGTTGGGTCTCGAAAAATTGTTGGATATGTCGACTGAGTGCCTACATTCTCTTGAAAACCTTGGGGTTCCTGTTAAGCAATGGGACACTATTATAATTTATCTTTTGTTGCACATATTACCGTCTTGAACGCAGCGGCTATGGGAAGAAAATTTTGGGGCCAAGAAGGATCTACCAACATATGAAGAATTGTCGACATTTCTCCAAACGAGGTTCCGGACTTTGGAAATCATCGACCGGGATAAGCCAAAATCAGCAAAAGGTTCCGTTAGGAGTTCTAGTCAGCGACAGCCGACATCGAAGAATGCGTTTCATCTGCAGCAGAAGGAAAAATATAGCTGTAAAGTGTGTGATAGGAGTCAGCATTCATTGCGAAAATGCCATGAATTTACAAAACTAGGTCCGATTGAGCGGAACAATATTGTCAACAAAATAAGTGTTTGTAGAAACTGCTTGACTTATAGCCACTCTACCCAACACTGTTCAAGCCAAGAACGTTACTATATTTGTCAAAAAAGCACCATTCGCTGCAACATCACGATTCATTCCAGTATTCAAATCCCTGACTGCCTTTTACCGGCCCTGGAGCTGACACTAACATGGAAACACCTCAACGGCTTGGAGTTAGCTGACCCGGCTTATTACTACCTATATATTATTAGGTAGTGACGTTTTTCCTGAATTGATCCTTCCAGATATCGTCTGAGGTGAATATTACATGTCGCCGATAGCCCAAAAAACCGTATTAGGTTGGATCTTACTGGGTAAGGAGCCTGCTAGAACTACAAGACCCATTAATAATTTTGCTCTTCAGGTCCTCAACAAAGACACCCAGCTAAAAAAGTTCTGGGAAATTAAGGAAGCAGCCTATTCCCGCGCCGAATCACAAGGAGACGTTGTCTGTGGAAATTACTACACAGAGAGAACGAAGCGCCTATCCGATGTAAGATACGATGTATCGCTTCCCTTTGCGGAAGGATGTTTACCCGCGCTTCGACCCTTAGAGTTAGATGCCTTGCTAGGCTTCATCACTTAGAGAAACGTTTTAAGGCGAATCCGACACTGCGTACTGAATACATAAATTGCATGAAAGAATACCTGGAATTGGGTCATATGGTTGATGTTGATGAAGTCAACGATCCTGTTCTTCGGACTTCATACCATTATTGGATACCACACCACGCTACGAAATTACGAGTTGTCTTCGATGCCGCGGCAAAAACCGAAGATGGAACGTCTTTAAATGATCACCTGCTGATAGGCCCTAAAACGCAAAATATTAATGGTATATTCTAACATGGAGAACACAGCAACATACCTTTACATCTGATATTGGAAAAATGTTAGGCAGTTACGAATGAGGAAGGAAGATACGTTCTACCAGCTTACCTTTTGGCGTGATAACCCGTGTTAACCCATTCGAGTGTATCGATTGCAGACGGTTACTATTGGAACCGCTTGCGCACCTTATCTTGCGAATCGTACAATAAGAAGAGCGACAGATAATGAGGAGCATAATTTTCCTAGCGGAGCAAAGGCAATTAGCAGAGGTTTGTACGGCGACGACCTTATTGCGGGAGCAGACACTGTAGCCGAAACGCGAAAAATATGCGATGAGTCTATCCAGCTGTTGTCATCGGCCGACTTCAATCTGCGGAAATGGACAGCAAATAAAAATGCGCTTTTAAATAATATTCCTTTAGATCAAAAAGAATTAGGATTTCACTTACGTTTTGAAACAGCTTCGTGTCCCCTGATAAAGACATTAGGTATTGGGTGGTCTCCTGTAGGTGATTTCTACCATTTTCAGAACGTCTGCGTGGATTCTACTATTACGCCTACAAAAATATCGATGCTATCCACTATCGCCAAACTCTTTCACCCGCTTAGAAGAAGCTATGGTGTTGTGGGTTAGTTTGGGATGATTCAAGACCTACAGACCTTAGGCAACTTTGGAAGGATTTCTGTCATGAACTACACTGCACTGAGATGATACAGATGATACAAGCTAAGGGATAAGATCAGAACAATCCAGTATATAAAAGAAAAATTACAAGCATAGTAATGTATGTACTTGTATACATACTGCTTAACACACATTAATTTCACGTCCCTTTCCATTCAGACTTCCGAATTACACACACACATACCGTTGCCTTAAAATACAATACTATTCACATTATTTCTCGAAGTAAAATAACAAAAAAAAAGTATAAATTAGGATACGCTCTACACTTAATAAAAACTCTCTTCACGTTTACATACACATTCATTAAACACTGAATTACTCATGAAACACACTACACAAATAAAAACATTATTCATTTCTTACAATCAATATATTCTAAATTAAAATATACAAACCCAACACAACACAAACAAACTATTTATTATAATTTTCATATTAAAATTTCCTTCCCTACACAACACTGAAATAAGATCCACTCAACAATAGCATATGTGTACACAGCGATGTAATTCTTAAACCACGCATCATCCACTCATCCACTCCACACACATACAGTCCACTCAATTGAAGATCACACACAACCACATACACTCGTATTTCATTCATATTTTACAAATTCTTTATTTAAGATTAAAAAGGGAAACTTACCTGATGGATAAATCTTACACAATCACAACACGATATAATTAATTAACACTCCCGAACAAATAACTAAACAATTAACAGGGAATAAAATCTGCAAAAAAAACTCTCCTTACCAGCAAATGGCAATGGCGAAGGGTAATGGCATATCCACTCATATTGTCTCTACACACGATATTTGTTACTGTTATTGTTAGACTAATAATCTCTTTGACAGAGTCAATAAACAAGAAAGGCAGAATCAATGATTAATTACTCTCCTCAAGCAGAAACAGTGATGCCACTTTGCATTTTTGGACCACTGGAGAATTTTTGCGAACAAGTTCACGGCGGGGGTAAATGTTGCGGATAATGCAGAATTAAAATACGTTTTTAAGTAGAAAATTTAACTGCTATATATTTATGAATTTGTATTATAACTTACATATACTTAGTATACTATTGTGGATTAAATCAACTGAGCGAAATGACGTGTTCGCAGTAACTTAACTTAATAGCTGCGAGTTTTGTACGCATGTTAGCTAAATTCGCAAAAAAACGATCCATCCCCGCTTAAGAGTTCATCATAAAAACTTGTTAGCACAGACATCTATATGGCATTTAGTGGTGGCTCATTTGTCGGTTGGTGAACAAACTTAAATTGTTTTGAAAAAAAAAAAATGTTGGCGAATGGTTGACATTTTTGCTAATTTATCGGAAAAATTCATCCGAAGCAAAGATAATATGATTTGGAAGCGTTGATCGCTATGTTATTGTTGTTATTAGCAAATTGCTTTTCAAGCGGATTCGCAAAAAAACACGACTAATGTAACGTTAACAAATACAAAAGAAAAACAAAAATAAAAAAAACGTATAAATTGATATGTAAAATTGAATAAAACACACAAACGTTTTTATAACGTTTATAATAAGCAGACAAAACGGTATTTTCTTTCGTTTTCAAAGTTCAAAGTCTTTCTCTTTGTTTTTAACAGTTTAAGGTCAAGAAAAAAACCCCAATTGAATACGACACAGAACAGAGATAAAGACATATATTGGTAGAATCTATCGCATAACGAAGGGATATGTCTGTTTATTTGTATGCTTTAGCACCAAAGCTATACATATAGAAGGAACCTCGGATCTTACTACCGCAGCATTCCTTGCAGCTTTTCATCGATTTGTTGCCAGAAGAGGTTTGCCGCAAGAGGTCTTCTCAGACAATGGAACGAATTTTGTAGGTTTGGATCGAGTCCTAAAGGAATCGTTCAAAAGGCATCTGCGGGAAACCCCTTCTGAGGTATCCCAATCTTACATCATGGGATTATCTTGGCATTTTATTTCTCCGGGCTCACCTCATATGGGTGGACTCTGGGAGGCCGGAGTCAAGAGTTTTAAAACTCATTTCAAGAAAACAGCAGGTGGATCCAAATACACATTCCAAGAGTTCACGACTCTTCTTTGTCAAATTGAGGCTTCTTTGAGCTCTCGACCAATCACAGCCATATCCGAAATTCTAACCGATCCCCTTCCTCTTTATCAGGGCCATTTCCTTTACTATCTTTGCCAGAACCAATTCCGCATGAGACTTCAATTTCTCTTGTGAATCGATGGGTAAAGTTGAAGCTTCTTTATATTCAGTTTTGCAAACGATGGAAAGAGGAGTTCCTTAAAGAAATGCATAAATAAATATAGTGGCTATCAGGAGAGAAAATCTTCCGCCAACGGAATGGCGATTAGGTCTTGTGGCAAACGTTTTTGCGGAAAACGATGGAATGGTTCGTGTGGCGAGTATTAACACCCAACAGGGTGAATTAATAAGACCAGTAGTTAAACTGTGCTTTATTCCTTCTGAATGAATCACGAATACCTGAGTACCTTCGCAGTTATTCGTATTTCCATAATTTATAATTATTTGATTTATTATACTATCTAATTTGCATGTATCTAGGCCAAGCAAATTTTGAGTTACATATGTACGTACCTATTACTTAAGCTATATATATATATTTACTAACGGAAAGGAGGATATTTGTATAGACAGATTAGCTTTGCCTTACTTACCATCCTTCCCTCCGAAGTAAAAGGTTCCCCATCTGAAATTAGTTCATATTAAGTTAAGTTATTCTTGCAGAAAAGATATCTGCAAGGCGGGTGGCAATGCTCATGTCAAAATATTGTAATTTCACCCAAAGATATAATATGTTAAATAATAAGTCTGAATACATAGAGGGCACTTAACCACCCTTATTTTGAGATTCGTTTTCATTCGAAAGTGATAAAAAGTCGAACGATCAGTATTTTGACATTCGAAGGAATAGAGAGTTCATTTACTAAACGAAAGTTCATTATTGTTCGTATTTTGAGATTCTATTCCTTCGAAATAACTGTCATTTTTTATACGTTTGCAATTTTCCGGACGAATAGATTTTTTTAATATGAAATAAATTTCAATTAATTATCTGTTAACATAGGACACATTCCAATTGGACAAATAAGGAGCAAAAGGAAGTTTTGATGAGGATGATGGAGGAAAATGCAAAAATCGCAAAAGGTTTTTTTTCTACAGTACTCAAATTCAAAAGTGTGACTAGATTTCTGTTGGATATATCGATGGAGCAATTTCTTATTCAATAAAATGTATTGTTTTATTTATTTTGTTTGTATGTTTGATTTGAATAATATGGGTAAACAACTTTTTAATAAACACTCTAATTTCACATTTTTGTAATATTTAGAATATACTTTTGAATAAATTTATCCAATTTTGAGAATGAAAATATTTTAATGAAATAACAAAAAGTGACTCCTCACTGAAAAAATATATGTGGTCACCCTGCAAAACAAAAAAATGTCAAACGAAGTAAAATTCTTTTCAGTTTATTTGATGATATCTTTCCTTAATGAACATTATTCCTTCGAATGTCAAAATACCTAAAAATCTTTCGAAGGAATAGAGTTTATCGAACGAATTGACTATTCATTCGAATCTCAAAATAAGCGTGAACATCTCCAATGTTCACCTATTTCCTTCCTTTTACTGATCATAACCTTTCTTCTTGCATCAGCACTCATCAAGGTAAGACGTCGAGTTCCCTATCAAACAATAAAGAGATTTTCGTATATTCATCGAGAATTTGGTGCATCGCCTTCGCCATCCCAACATAGGTAGTGCACCATTTTTCCAGTTCATATTATCGGGGTTCAGATTAGCAGTTCTACGAGGGTACCCAAGGACCATTATACTGCGCTGGAACTGCTGACAAATCGGTAAGTCACTACAATCATTGAATTTTTATGTGTCCAAATTTTAAATGCAATTGTCAAAAAATCGGCAGGCACACATCTTTCCAATAATAGGATTTTCTACATGAAGTTATTTATTTTAAAAAAATTGGTGAAAGATATATTTTTGCAAAGCAAAGTCAATTGGAAAATTTGGTTTAGCTCAAATAATTTTTATAAAGCATTCAATTCGCAATTTTTTTTTTATCCACAAAATATAATATGATTAACTCTCAGATTTTGTTTTTATTTCAAATCAATACATCAGAAACTTTCGCTGTGACCTGCCAGGAATACTGGACTGTAAATCGGCCCTTTTGAAATGTTAGAACAAAATATTTTAGAAATAGTTAAAAATATAAATAAACTATACGCCAAGTTTCAAAAACATCGAATGAATTATTTCTTAAAAAAATATTTATTGAAATCGACTAAAATTCAGGGGCCTATATGTATCTCCCCCCTTAAACGATGAAATCAATAACCAAAAGGCCAACTATTTTGGCCAAACGTCATAATGCAATTGTTTTATTTCTGCTCTCTCTTGACTCTAAAGATTGACTCAAACAGGTATAACAAAGTCTGTTTCATTCTAATATAAAGCGGCTGTAAGTATGGCTTGCTTGCTCTATTACATTGCACAAGTGGGTACCAGACGGCTGTAGAGTCTGACTGTTGTTACTTAATCTAAATAAATATCCTAAATCTACAACTTAAATTAAATAAAATAAGAAAAAGACGTGAGTGAAAGAACGCGAATGCATAAAAGTATGCTATTGCTCACCCTCACTCAGGTGTTACGAACCCAAACATAAAATTAGTCTTGTTGTATGTATAGGTACATATGTATTATATATATATCACAAATCTTTTAACTTAGAGTGAGTGCGTTCAATCGCATCAGAAGGGACATTAATAAAAATTATAGTTAAGTAAATAAGTTACAAAAATAAAATAAAAATAAAAGGGTGTCTCATAATTCACGCAAAATTTGAATTTTGCGCCATTTAATAGTACATTGATGAAAAAGGAAAAAAAGATAACAATGTAACATTTCGGAGCTAGTAAATTTATATAATTTATATTTTAAAAATACAAATATTTAATAATAATGTTTAGTTACAGTGGAACAAAATCATCTTCAGTGATGAAGCTTATTTTCATCTTGATGGCTTCGTTAACCGTCAAAATTGTCGCATTTGAGGTTCAGAAAACCCACGAGTAATTGTTAAGAAACAAATGCATCCACAACGCGTGACTGTTTGATGCGGATTTATGGCTGGGGGAAATTACGGACCATTCTTCGAAAATGCGGCAGCATTGCAGTAACTATTAATGGTATCCGTTATCGTGACATGATAACCCAGTTTTTAGTGCCTAAATGGCAAGATATGGATGTGACCAAGTATTGCCAACCAGATCTTGCGATTGGACATTTTTCTTTTGCGTTTTTTGAAGTTATAGGTCTATGCAAACAAGCCCACGACCACCAACGCCTTGAAAGAAGAAATTTGGAGGTGTATTAATGAAGTTCAGCCACATTTATGCGAAACGGTCTTAGAAAATTTGAATAAAAGAGTACGTACTTGCCTGCAAAGCCGTGGCGGCCATTTATCCGATGTGCTATTTCATACATAATCCATATCTGTATACTCTATGAATCAATAAAAGATTTAAGCTTTATAATTATGGGATACCGGACTTAAATAATAAGGTAATTCAAATTCAGGAAACCTCAACATGTTAAAATTCAGATGCAATGTGATACCGAGAACGAATTACAGGATTTAGGTAGAAAAAAAAATTACAAGTAGGAAAGATTTGCACTCTTTATCATGTAAACTATGTCATAGCCATATTATATTTAGGGATGAAATAAAGAGTGGTAAATCCTGATAACAGTGCTACTGCACAGAACTCAGCTAACCTCGATTTTGACCAGGAAGGAAGAAGGCGAAATGTAAGGATAGATTTCGCTTGACCACATAAAAAGAATGGGCTTGAGAGTGTGGAATTACGCGTAAAAGGTCATTATTCATATTGTTAAGGTTGATGGAAAACTTAATCATTAGTTGATCAACGTAATTAATAAACGGTATGACATTAGTTTCATTGTAAATAAACGAATCGGGGTACCTCTTATTTCGTGCAGCAAAATTTTTATCAGAACATAGTCGCAGAACCTTTCGAGAATTTCGACGTCCCTGCTTGTACACTAGAAGTTTGGTTCTTTTATGTAGGAAGTAATTCTCTAACCGCATCCTTGGTTCCTTTACCGCCGGCATTAATGAAACAAATCAGTTCGGATTTAGATTTGTAAATACTATTACCCCAAGTCTTGTAGTAATTTTTGATGTTATTTAGGTGGTTTTTAAGGGAACGGGAAGCGCTGATAGGTTAGGAGTCACTCGCTTAGTCGATCATGTCGTTAACATTAAGTAGGCTTGTTGTTAAAAAACTGTTATTATTGTTTAGGGAGTGTGGGAAGTCGAAAATAAATATATTGAGGAGAGGGGGGCAAAGAATGCAGCCATGTGGGACACAACTGTCACAGGCACTGATTTGGGATTCAGTACTTTGAATATTAACAAAGAAACATCTGTTAGAAAAAAAGCTATCCAGAATATAAATAATAACGCGTTGAAGAAAATTTAGCTGAAATACTTTGAAAAGGAATTCGTCTCTCCATATGCTATCAAACCTCTTTTCGACGTCTAATGTACAAGCAGCGTTGTATTTTTTTTATCTGGGGTTTGAGAGTGATATCATTGTGAAATTTTAGGAGAGTAATCGCTGTTACTTTAGAGCAGTTAGTTGAAAAATTGTCTTTAATTGTTTTAAATAAGTTTTACACAAAGTTCATGTTCCATGTATTTTTGATAAGTATTTTATATGTAGTTTATGTATTTTTTTATGAACAGAGCCAATAAATATATAATAGAGATTTCAAATTGTTCTAAAATAAATTTGCTACATTTGTGGTGAATTTACTCTGAAAACTCAGCGAAATGCAGTTTTTTGAATTTTCTATCGATAAGAGAGATAAAAGTTGGTTGCCAAAAATATGATGTAACAATTGCTCAAGAACATTGAGAGCTTGGCTTGAAGGAAGGAACAAATCTATGCCGTTTACTATGCCAATGCCTTGGAGTGAACCTCGGGAAATGATTGGTTCTTCTGCATGACATCAACACGAGTATTCTCGAAAAACAATTAAAAATAAAATTGTATATCCGAATATCGCATCTGCAAAGAGACCAGTTCCTTGTGGCGAAGGCACTTTACCTCCAGTACCTCCAAAAAATAATGAAAACATGGTGAATGAAAATATTTCTGGCCTACACCCTCAATCGAGTTTTTTTTCTACATGTACATCTCCAACTTCATGCACTTGTTACCTTGCAATAATGACTGAGCTTGGTTCTTATTCATATATGAATGAAACAACTAGACCAATTTTAGGTACTTGTCTTGACCATGACCATGTGTTCGGACGTCAATGAAGAAAGTATCGTTCTCAAGTATCTCGAGGTTGCGTCATCATCCCTTAAATTTTTGAAAATGCCAACAAATTTGATTTAAAAGGCTACAATTTTAATATGTTTAATTTACATATGATTAAGTGTAAAAAAAATCGACAACATATTTTGAGGGTTGCAATTATGTGCCAGACAATAGCAAAGTTGTCATCGGGATAGTTATTCATAACCTGGTCCCACAAGGCTCAAATTTTGAGGGAACATTCTTTCAATTGTAAACAGTCAGAATATTCTAGCGGTTGCAAGTATCTGCCAGACGGGTATATGAAACTCATAATGCTCGATGGAAGTGCGAGCGCAACAGACTTGTACGAGCTCGAATGTTAGAAAGAGAGAATACATCTATTGTATTGTAGGCTGTAGAGGGATTCCAACGGTATTTTAACGGAAAAAGTGAGCGCGTATGAGGTGCTGAGGAACTGTGCATCATTTATTTAAAGTTTTTCTAATATTTATCCATAAAAAAGAAAGAACACTACACAAGTTTTGCCTTAGAGTATGATCTTTTAATTGACAGTATTTTAAGAAATATTTGCTTTGATTTGTACAAATTTCAGTCTTCCTTCAAATATGTCTAAATTAACCTATTTTAGAATTTCGCGAGCTGTTGCTAAGTTGACAACAAACAAATTTATTACTACCTTTAACAAGCACAAAAGAAAGATAATTAACACGTCAAACAGTTTTGAAAAATAAAACGTTTTCTACCACATTCAACAGAAAATGATTCTTGTATACACGAAATGTCAAATTCATGCCCGGAGTTGCATCCACTTTCATGATAAGACATTAAAGTAAACATTATTGTCTTATGTTGGTTTGGATATGGATTTTTGTCTCCACTAGACATATATATTTATGGCATCTTTATAAAACCCTGTAGATCTGCATTCCACAGAGGAACGGGCGAACTGCAGGATTGCTTTAAAATACTTGGGAACTGATGCACCCTGTATTAATGATGCGATACGAGTAACATTACCAAGAGCTGCTGCATACACATATGTATGTACAATTATCATTTAATACAATATACCTTTATTTAAATCTACTGTTAAGTAACTCATTAGAAAAGTGAATTTAATAAAATAAAACATTCAACTGAGTATTTCAAGCAAAGTCTGGTAGCCCTATCGACGAGCAATGGAAATATTTCCTCTTATGTCGGCATTCCACTTAAGACTAGAACTCCTTACGTACTAGGGTCTTAATGGAGCGTTGATGCTCACTTAATAGATGGCATATGTATATAAATTGACTTAGCGTTGAACACGACTGTAGTTCCGCGAAGAACATGTATATTAAAAACAAAGTCTGCACATTTTTTAATTGACAATAATTGGTTTAAAGGTTTTGAAGGCGCAAAAAGACATATTTTCATGATTTTTTTTTGGAGACATGAATAATGTTGGTTTATTTATTTTATATACACGTAATAATATAACATCTTATCTTTAAAAAAATAAGTTATTATTATTAATAATATCAATAAATAAGTCTGTGACAACAAATCAATTGAAAATATCAATAAATAAGTCCGCGAATCTCCGGAAGCGCCTCGAGAAAAGTTGTTGTGCGGTGAACACCGTAACTCGTTACCGGATCATCTTAAACAAGAAAGTCGAAATGCGTTTAAAAGATGATATGTCTCCCCAGGTAGTCAGGAAGTTTGTTTTTTAATTTTTTTTATTTTTGGCAGTATTTGGAAGAGAAAATCATAAAATTTATACATAAAAAAAAAGATAACACTAAAGACGTTTTGCCTCTGAGTAAGATCCTTTAATTCACAGTATTTGAAGAAATATTTTGTGATCAAAAAAGTTTAAAGATATAAAAAATTAAAAATATAAATCAAAAAGACTGTGCAAAATTAAAGCAACTTCTTGCCTCACTCAAAAAAAAAAACTAACGGGACTTTTCTGGGTGGATCGCATGCTTAATACAAAACATACGAAGCAGCAAACGATTTTCATTAGTGTCTTTGATACAGCCCTGTAGAAACATCACTTTTCCGCAATCGCTCGCTTTCAGTATCGTAGTGCCTTAAAATTCGAAATTATCGAAGATTTTAATAGTGGAGAAACAAAAATTTCTTTATCAAAAAAATATAAAATCAAGAAATCAATTATTTCTCGGTTAATAAAAAAATATATAGCTACCGGCCTAGTCGACAGCCGACATTTAAGTGGCCGCCACCGCGAAACCACATGCCGAACCGATAACAAAATATGTTTTTTTTTCATTAAAAAAAATAACCTTTTATCGATTCGAAGATGATTCTAAAAGCTCTCAATTTGAATATAGATGTAAGCACCGTGCTCAGACGTGCCATTGAATATGGTTTAAAAAGTTACAGACCTTGCAATAAACCTGTACTCACGAGGAAATATCTATCTTTTTTTTACAGTCCTTTCCAGCAATGAATCCACATTTAATATCTTTAATTTAGATGGCTTTTGTACTGTGCGACGAAGAAAAGGAGAACGGTTAAGTCCCCGTTACTGTAAGGTGACTGCTAAGCATGGTGTGGCAGCGTAATGGTGTTAGCTTGATTTCTGCTCTTGGAGTCATTTCATTGAGATCGAAAGTATAATGGACTGCTTTAAGTAAAGAGACATCCTTCAAAGCCATATGCTACTCTAAGCGGAATGGGAAACGCTGGTAGAAGAGTGGCTTTACGAGGAAAAAATGCAAGTTCTTGATTGGCTAGTACAATCTCCAGACTTGAAAATCATCGAAAATCTTTTTGGGATAATTTGCACAGGCTTTATGACCTATATTTTTTATTTTTTTGTCTACAAACTTTTTCGATCACCAAATATTTCCTTAAATACTGTGAATTAAAAGATCTTACTCTAAGACAAAACTTCTTAAGTGTCTCTTTTTTTATGGATAAATGTTAGAAAAACTAGAAATGAATGATCAGACTGAAACAGTTGCTTATATTTTGCACAGTACCCACAGGAAATCTCTCTAGAAGGTGCTACATCTAAGGCTTATGATTTGTTCTTAACTTTCCTTCAAAATTATATCAGAAATTGTACTTTCACGGTCGTTCGTAAAAAATCTGAAGACAGGCTTAAGCCTTGGATAAACTATTCGTTGTTAAGAAAACTTAAATTTGAAAAAAGATAAAGGAAAAAAAGCCAGAAGCACCCAATAAACTCAACACTGTATAGCAAATTCAGAACTATGAGCATGAAAATAAATAAAGAGATTAGGATAACGCGTAATATATACTTTTGTTCTAAAGTACAATGTGCACTTGGCAATCCCAGAAAGGAATGGAAAACTATTAATAGTACAATTGAAGGCAAATCCAACAATATCAATAAATCTATAGTACTGTGTAATGAAAGTTTTGCTTTTGATGCTTTCGATACTTATAGCGGTATAACACCTTTTCAATGATTTTTTTCTTAACGGTCGGCTTGTTGTCTGAGATTGCGTCATCTACAAATTGCGACAGTTTCATTGACGTTAGAAATAATAACTTATCTTTTTTAAGGAAATCTTAAGTCTTCGCTGATTAGCTTAAGTGTGCAAATTGAGGTATTACATTTTTTTAACACTAGAATGGTAAATATATTTTGCAACTCTTTATTGGTAAACTTCGCCTGTGAGGCGAATTTTATAAAAAACACAGATTTCACCGTTAAAAAGCAAAAAAAAAAATTTATACAGTAAGAAAAACGTATTTACTACATGTTTGGTAAAAAGAATGAACAAAAAACAACAACACTCAACTGAGTTGGCACAAGTGCACGCTTTGATACGAGTAAGCGATTGGGAAATATCGCAAAAAAAAGAAAATTGCTTTGCCTCACAGGCGATGTTTACCATTCGAGGGTTAAAAAGGGTAGTAAAAGTGATAAAAATAATTGTAGGCCATGTTCAATATTACCCTCGGAAAAATTCAACATTTTTCATTTTTTCATTTTTAAGACTAGAACTCCTTACGTACTAGGGTCTTAATGGAGCGTTGATGCTCACTTAATAGATGGCATATGTATATAAATTGACTTAGCGTTGAACACGACTGTAGTTCCGCGAAGAACATGTATATTAAAAACAAAGTCTGCACATTTTTTAATTGACAATAATTGGTTTAAAGGTTTTGAAGGCGCAAAAAGACATATTTTCATGATTTTTTTTTGGAGACATGAATAATGTTGGTTTATTTATTTTATATACACGTAATAATATAACATCTTATCTTTAAAAAAATAAGTTATTATTATTAATAATATCAATAAATAAGTCTGTGACAACAAATCAATTGAAAATATCAATAAATAAGTCCGCGAATCTCCGGAAGCGCCTCGAGAAAAGTTGTTGTGCGGTGAACACCGTAACTCGTTACCGGATCATCTTAAACAAGAAAGTCGAAATGCGTTTAAAAGATGATATGTCTCCCCAGGTAGTCAGGAAGTTTGTTTTTTAATTTTTTTTATTTTTGGCAGTATTTGGAAGAGAAAATCATAAAATTTATACATAAAAAAAAAGATAACACTAAAGACGTTTTGCCTCTGAGTAAGATCCTTTAATTCACAGTATTTGAAGAAATATTTTGTGATCAAAAAAGTTTAAAGATATAAAAAATTAAAAATATAAATCAAAAAGACTGTGCAAAATTAAAGCAACTTCTTGCCTCACTCAAAAAAAAAAACTAACGGGACTTTTCTGGGTGGATCGCATGCTTAATACAAAACATACGAAGCAGCAAACGATTTTCATTAGTGTCTTTGATACAGCCCTGTAGAAACATCACTTTTCCGCAATCGCTCGCTTTCAGTATCGTAGTGCCTTAAAATTCGAAATTATCGAAGATTTTAATAGTGGAGAAACAAAAATTTCTTTATCAAAAAAATATAAAATCAAGAAATCAATTATTTCTCGGTTAATAAAAAAATATATAGCTACCGGCCTAGTCGACAGCCGACATTTAAGTGGCCGCCACCGCGAAACCACATGCCGAACCGATAACAAAATATGTTTTTTTTTCATTAAAAAAAATAACCTTTTATCGATTCGAAGATGATTCTAAAAGCTCTCAATTTGAATATAGATGTAAGCACCGTGCTCAGACGTGCCATTGAATATGGTTTAAAAAGTTACAGACCTTGCAATAAACCTGTACTCACGAGGAAATATCTATCTTTTTTTTACAGTCCCTTCCAGCAATGAATCCACATTTAATATCTTTAATTTAGATGGCTTTTGTACTGTGCGACGAAGAAAAGGAGAACGGTTAAGTCCCCGTTACTGTAAGGTGACTGCTAAGCATGGTGTGGCAGCGTAATGGTGTTAGCTTGATTTCTGCTCTTGGAGTCATTTCATTGAGATCGAAAGTATAATGGACTGCTTTAAGTAAAGAGACATCCTTCAAAGCCATATGCTACTCTAAGCGGAATGGGAAACGCTGGTAGAAGAGTGGCTTTACGAGGAAAAAATGCAAGTTCTTGATTGGCTAGTACAATCTCCAGACTTGAAAATCATCGAAAATCTTTTTGGGATAATTTGCACAGGCTTTATGACCTATATTTTTTATTTTTTTGTCTACAAACTTTTTCGATCACCAAATATTTCCTTAAATACTGTGAATTAAAAGATCTTACTCTAAGACAAAACTTCTTAAGTGTCTCTTTTTTTATGGATAAATGTTAGAAAAACTAGAAATGAATGATCAGACTGAAACAGTTGCTTATATTTTGCACAGTACCTCAGCACTCAGCAACTGAAACTTGGGAGGAAATCTCTCTAGAAGGTGATACATCTAAGGCTTATGATTTGTTCTTAACTTTCCTTCAAAATTATATCAGAAATTGTACTTTCACGGTCGTTCGTAAAAAATCTGAAGACAGGCTTAAGCCTTGGATAAACTATTCGTTGTTAAGAAAACTTAAATTTGAAAAAAGATAAAGGAAAAAAAGCCAGAAGCACCCAATAAACTCAACACTGTATAGCAAATTCAGAACTATGAGCATGAAAATAAATAAAGAGATTAGGATAACGCGTAATATATACTTTTGTTCTAAAGTACAATGTGCACTTGGCAATCCCAGAAAGGAATGGAAAACTATTAATAGTACAATTGAAGGCAAATCCAACAATATCAATAAATCTATAGTACTGTGTAATGAAAGTTTTGCTTTTGATGCTTTCGATACTTATAGCGGTATAACACCTTTTCAATGATTTTTTTCTTAACGGTCGGCTTGTTGTCTGAGATTGCGTCATCTACAAATTGCGACAGTTTCATTGACGTTAGAAATAATAACTTATCTTTTTTAAGGAAATCTTAAGTCTTCGCTGATTAGCTTAAGTGTGCAAATTGAGGTATTACATTTTTTTAACACTAGAATGGTAAATATATTTTGCAACTCTTTATTGGTAAACTTCGCCTGTGAGGCGAATTTTATAAAAAACACAGATTTCACCGTTAAAAAGCAAAAAAAAAAAAATTTATACAGTAAGAAAAACGTATTTACTACATGTTTGGTAAAAAGAATGAACAAAAAACAACAACACTCAACTGAGTTGGCACAAGTGCACGCTTTGATACGAGTAAGCGATTGGGAAATATCGCAAAAAAAAGAAAATTGCTTTGCCTCACAGGCGATGTTTACCATTCGAGGGTTAAAAAGGGTAGTAAAAGTGATAAAAATAATTGTAGGCCATGTTCAATATTACCCTCGGAAAAATTCAACATTTTTCATTTTTTCATTTTTAAGACTAGAACTCCTTACGTACTAGGGTCTTAATGGAGCGTTGATGCTCACTTAATAGATGGCATATGTATATAAATTGACTTAGCGTTGAACACGACTGTAGTTCCGCGAAGAACATGTATATTAAAAACAAAGTCTGCACATTTTTTAATTGACAATAATTGGTTTAAAGGTTTTGAAGGCGCAAAAAGACATATTTTCATGATTTTTTTTTGGAGACATGAATAATGTTGGTTTATTTATTTTATATACACGTAATAATATAACATCTTATCTTTAAAAAAATAAGTTATTATTATTAATAATATCAATAAATAAGTCTGTGACAACAAATCAATTGAAAATATCAATAAATAAGTCCGCGAATCTCCGGAAGCGCCTCGAGAAAAGTTGTTGTGCGGTGAACACCGTAACTCGTTACCGGATCATCTTAAACAAGAAAGTCGAAATGCGTTTAAAAGATGATATGTCTCCCCAGGTAGTCAGGAAGTTTGTTTTTTAATTTTTTTTATTTTTGGCAGTATTTGGAAGAGAAAATCATAAAATTTATACATAAAAAAAAAGATAACACTAAAGACGTTTTGCCTCTGAGTAAGATCCTTTAATTCACAGTATTTGAAGAAATATTTTGTGATCAAAAAAGTTTAAAGATATAAAAAATTAAAAATATAAATCAAAAAGACTGTGCAAAATTAAAGCAACTTCTTGCCTCACTCAAAAAAAAAACTAACGGGACTTTTCTGGGTGGATCGCATGCTTAATACAAAACATACGAAGCAGCAAACGATTTTCATTAGTGTCTTTGATACAGCCCTGTAGAAACATCACTTTTCCGCAATCGCTCGCTTTCAGTATCGTAGTGCCTTAAAATTCGAAATTATCGAAGATTTTAATAGTGGAGAAACAAAAATTTCTTTATCAAAAAAATATAAAATCAAGAAATCAATTATTTCTCGGTTAATAAAAAAATATATAGCTACCGGCCTAGTCGACAGCCGACATTTAAGTGGCCGCCACCGCGAAACCACATGCCGAACCGATAACAAAATATGTTTTTTTTTCATTAAAAAAATAACCTTTTATCGATTCGAAGATGATTCTAAAAGCTCTCAATTTGAATATAGATGTAAGCACCGTGCTCAGACGTGCCATTGAATATGGTTTAAAAAGTTACAGACCTTGCAATAAACCTGTACTCACGAGGAAATATCTATCTTTTTTTTACAGTCCTTTCCAGCAATGAATCCACATTTAATATCTTTAATTTAGATGGCTTTTGTACTGTGCGACGAAGAAAAGGAGAACGGTTAAGTCCCCGTTACTGTAAGGTGACTGCTAAGCATGGTGTGGCAGCGTAATGGTGTTAGCTTGATTTCTGCTCTTGGAGTCATTTCATTGAGATCGAAAGTATAATGGACTGCTTTAAGTAAAGAGACATCCTTCAAAGCCATATGCTACTCTAAGCGGAATGGGAAACGCTGGTAGAAGAGTGGCTTTACGAGGAAAAAATGCAAGTTCTTGATTGGCTAGTACAATCTCCAGACTTGAAAATCATCGAAAATCTTTTTGGGATAATTTGCACAGGCTTTATGACCTATATTTTTTTTTTTTTGTCTACAAACTTTTTCGATCACCAAATATTTCCTTAAATACTGTGAATTAAAAGATCTTACTCTAAGACAAAACTTCTTAAGTGTCTCTTTTTTTATGGATAAATGTTAGAAAAACTAGAAATGAATGATCAGACTGAAACAGTTGCTTATATTTTGCACAGTACCTCAGCACTCAGCAACTGAAACTTGGGAGGAAATCTCTCTAGAAGGTGATACATCTAAGGCTTATGATTTGTTCTTAACTTTCCTTCAAAATTATATCAGAAATTGTACTTTCACGGTCGTTCGTAAAAAATCTGAAGACAGGCTTAAGCCTTGGATAAACTATTCGTTGTTAAGAAAACTTAAATTTGAAAAAAGATAAAGGAAAAAAAGCCAGAAGCACCCAATAAACTCAACACTGTATAGCAAATTCAGAACTATGAGCATGAAAATAAATAAAGAGATTAGGATAACGCGTAATATATACTTTTGTTCTAAAGTACAATGTGCACTTGGCAATCCCAGAAAGGAATGGAAAACTATTAATAGTACAATTGAAGGCAAATCCAACAATATCAATAAATCTATAGTACTGTGTAATGAAAGTTTTGCTTTTGATGCTTTCGATACTTATAGCGGTATAACACCTTTTCAATGATTTTTTTCTTAACGGTCGGCTTGTTGTCTGAGATTGCGTCATCTACAAATTGCGACAGTTTCATTGACGTTAGAAATAATAACTTATCTTTTTTAAGGAAATCTTAAGTCTTCGCTGATTAGCTTAAGTGTGCAAATTGAGGTATTACATTTTTTTAACACTAGAATGGTAAATATATTTTGCAACTCTTTATTGGTAAACTTCGCCTGTGAGGCGAATTTTATAAAAAACACAGATTTCACCGTTAAAAAGCAAAAAAAAAAAATTTATACAGTAAGAAAAACGTATTTACTACATGTTTGGTAAAAAGAATGAACAAAAAACAACAACACTCAACTGAGTTGGCACAAGTGCACGCTTTGATACGAGTAAGCGATTGGGAAATATCGCAAAAAAAAGAAAATTGCTTTGCCTCACAGGCGATGTTTACCATTCGAGGGTTAAAAAGGGTAGTAAAAGTGATAAAAATAATTGTAGGCCATGTTCAATATTACCCTCGGAAAAATTCAACATTTTTCATTTTTTCATTTTTAAGACTAGAACTCCTTACGTACTAGGGTCTTAATGGAGCGTTGATGCTCACTTAATAGATGGCATATGTATATAAATTGACTTAGCGTTGAACACGACTGTAGTTCCGCGAGGAACATGTATATTAAAAACAAAGTCTGCACATTTTTTAATTGACAATAATTGGTTTAAAGGTTTTGAAGGCGCAAAAAGACATATTTTCATGATTTTTTTTTGGAGACATGAATAATGTTGGTTTATTTATTTTATATACACGTAATAATATAACATCTTATCTTTAAAAAAATAAGTTATTATTATTAATAATATCAATAAATAAGTCTGTGACAACAAATCAATTGAAAATATCAATAAATAAGTCCGCGAATCTCCGGAAGCGCCTCGAGAAAAGTTGTTGTGCGGTGAACACCGTAACTCGTTACCGGATCATCTTAAACAAGAAAGTCGAAATGCGTTTAAAAGATGATATGTCTCCCCAGGTAGTCAGGAAGTTTGTTTTTTAATTTTTTTTATTTTTGGCAGTATTTGGAAGAGAAAATCATAAAATTTATACATAAAAAAAAGATAACACTAAAGACGTTTTGCCTCTGAGTAGGATCCTTTAATTCACAGTATTTGAAGAAATATTTTGTGATCAAAAAAGTTTAAAGATATAAAAAATTAAAAATATAAATCAAAAAGACTGTGCAAAATTAAAGCAACTTCTTGCCTCACTCAAAAAAAAAAACTAACGGGACTTTTCTGGGTGGATCGCATGCTTAATACAAAACATACGAAGCAGCAAACGATTTTCATTAGTGTCTTTGATACAGCCCTGTAGAAACATCACTTTTCCGCAATCGCTCGCTTTCAGTATCGTAGTGCCTTAAAATTCGAAATTATCGAAGATTTTAATAGTGGAGAAACAAAAATTTCTTTATCAAAAAAATATAAAATCAAGAAATCAATTATTTCTCGGTTAATAAAAAAATATATAGCTACCGGCCTAGTCGACAGCCGACATTTAAGTGGCCGCCACCGCGAAACCACATGCCGAACCGATAACAAAATATGTTTTTTTTTCATTAAAAAAAATAACCTTTTATCGATTCGAAGATGATTCTAAAAGCTCTCAATTTGAATATAGATGTAAGCACCGTGCTCAGACGTGCCATTGAATATGGTTTAAAAAGTTACAGACCTTGCAATAAACCTGTACTCACGAGGAAATATCTATCTTTTTTTTACAGTCCTTTCCAGCAATGAATCTACATTTAATATCTTTAATTTAGATGGCTTTTGTACTGTGCGACGAAGAAAAGGAGAACGGTTTAGTCCCCGTTACTGTAAGGTGACTGCTAAGCATGGTGTGGCAGCGTAATGGTGTTAGCTTGATTTCTGCTCTTGGAGTCATTTCATTGAGATCGAAAGTATAATGGACTGCTTTAAGTAAAGAGACATCCTTCAAAGCCATATGCTACTCTAAGCGGAATGGGAAACGCTGGTAGAAGAGTGGCTTTACGAGGAAAAAATGCAAGTTCTTGATTGGCTAGTACAATCTCCAGACTTGAAAATCATCGAAAATCTTTTTGGGATAATTTGCACAGGCTTTATGACCTATATTTTTTATTTTTTTGTCTACAAACTTTTTCGATCACCAAATATTTCCTTAAATACTGTGAATTAAAAGATCTTACTCTAAGACAAAACTTCTTAAGTGTCTCTTTTTTTATGGATAAATGTTAGAAAAACTAGAAATGAATGATCAGACTGAAACAGTTGCTTATATTTTGCACAGTACCTCAGCACTCAGCAACTGAAACTTGGGAGGAAATCTCTCTAGAAGGTGATACATTTAAGGCTTATGATTTGTTCTTAACTTTCCTTCAAAATTATATCAGAAATTGTACTTTCACGGTCGTTCGTAAAAAATCTGAAGACAGGCTTAAGCCTTGGATAAACTATTCGTTGTTAAGAAAACTTAAATTTGAAAAAAGATAAAGGAAAAAAAGCCAGAAGCACCCAATAAACTCAACACTGTATAGCAAATTCAGAACTATGAGCATGAAAATAAATAAAGAGATTAGGATAACGCGTAATATATACTTTTGTTCTAAAGTACAATGTGCACTTGGCAATCCCAGAAAGGAATGGAAAACTATTAATAGTACAATTGAAGGCAAATCCAACAATATCAATAAATCTATAGTACTGTGTAATGAAAGTTTTGCTTTTGATGCTTTCGATACTTATAGCGGTATAACACCTTTTCAATGATTTTTTTCTTAACGGTCGGCTTGTTGTCTGAGATTGCGTCATCTACAAATTGCGACAGTTTCATTGACGTTAGAAATAATAACTTATCTTTTTTAAGGAAATCTTAAGTCTTCGCTGATTAGCTTAAGTGTGCAAATTGAGGTATTACATTTTTTTAACACTAGAATGGTAAATATATTTTGCAACTCTTTATTGGTAAACTTCGCCTGTGAGGCGAATTTTATAAAAAACACAGATTTCACCGTTAAAAAGCAAAAAAAAAAATTTATACAGTAAGAAAAACGTATTTACTACATGTTTGGTAAAAAGAATGAACAAAAAACAACAACACTCAACTGAGTTGGCACAAGTGCACGCTTTGATACGAGTAAGCGATTGGGAAATATCGCAAAAAAAAGAAAATTGCTTTGCCTCACAGGCGATGTTTACCATTCGAGGGTTAAAAAGGGTAGTAAAAGTGATAAAAATAATTGTAGGCCATGTTCAATATTACCCTCGGAAAAATTCAACATTTTTCATTTTTTCATTTTTAAGACTAGAACTCCTTACGTACTAGGGTCTTAATGGAGCGTTGATGCTCACTTAATAGATGGCATATGTATATAAATTGACTTAGCGTTGAACACGACTGTAGTTCCGCGAAGAACATGTATATTAAAAACAAAGTCTGCACATTTTTTAATTGACAATAATTGGTTTAAAGGTTTTGAAGGCGCAAAAAGACATATTTTCATGATTTTTTTTTGGAGACATGAATAATGTTGGTTTATTTATTTTATATACACGTAATAATATAACATCTTATCTTTAAAAAAATAAGTTATTATTATTAATAATATCAATAAATAAGTCTGTGACAACAAATCAATTGAAAATATCAATAAATAAGTCCGCGAATCTCCGGAAGCGCCTCGAGAAAAGTTGTTGTGCGGTGAACACCGTAACTCGTTACCGGATCATCTTAAACAAGAAAGTCGAAATGCGTTTAAAAGATGATATGTCTCCCCAGGTAGTCAGGAAGTTTGTTTTTTAATTTTTTTTATTTTTGGCAGTATTTGGAAGAGAAAATCATAAAATTTATACATAAAAAAAAAGATAACACTAAAGACGTTTTGCCTCTGAGTAAGATTCTTTAATTCACAGTATTTGAAGAAATATTTTGTGATCAAAAAAGTTTAAAGATATAAAAAATTAAAAATATAAATCAAAAAGACTGTGCAAAATTAAAGCAACTTCTTGCCTCACTCAAAAAAAAAAACTAACGGGACTTTTCTGGGTGGATCGCATGCTTAATACAAAACATACGAAGCAGCAAACGATTTTCATTAGTGTCTTTGATACAGCCCTGTAGAAACATCACTTTTCCGCAATCGCTCGCTTTCAGTATCGTAGTGCCTTAAAATTCGAAATTATCGAAGATTTTAATAGTGGAGAAACAAAAATTTCTTTATCAAAAAAATATAAAATCAAGAAATCAATTATTTCTCGGTTAATAAAAAAATATATAGCTACCGGCCTAGTCGACAGCCGACATTTAAGTGGCCGCCACCGCGAAACCACATGCCGAACCGATAACAAAATATGTTTTTTTTTCATTAAAAAAATAACCTTTTATCGATTCGAAGATGATTCTAAAAGCTCTCAATTTGAATATAGATGTAAGCACCGTGCTCAGACGTGCCATTGAATATGGTTTAAAAAGTTACAGACCTTGCAATAAACCTGTACTCACGAGGAAATATCTATCTTTTTTTTACAGTCCTTTCCAGCAATGAATCCACATTTAATATCTTTAATTTAGATGGCTTTTGTACTGTGCGACGAAGAAAAGGAGAACGGTTAAGTCCCCGTTACTGTAAGGTGACTGCTAAGCATGGTGTGGCAGCGTAATGGTGTTAGCTTGATTTCTGCTCTTGGAGTCATTTCATTGAGATCGAAAGTATAATGGACTGCTTTAAGTAAAGAGACATCCTTCAAAGCCATATGCTACTCTAAGCGGAATGGGAAACGCTGGTAGAAGAGTGGCTTTACGAGGAAAAAATGCAAGTTCTTGATTGGCTAGTACAATCTCCAGACTTGAAAATCATCGAAAATCTTTTTGGGATAATTTGCACAGGCTTTATGACCTATATTTTTTTTTTTTTGTCTACAAACTTTTTCGATCACCAAATATTTCCTTAAATACTGTGAATTAAAAGATCTTACTCTAAGACAAAACTTCTTAAGTGTCTCTTTTTTTATGGATAAATGTTAGAAAAACTAGAAATGAATGATCAGACTGAAACAGTTGCTTATATTTTGCACAGTACCTCAGCACTCAGCAACTGAAACTTGGGAGGAAATCTCTCTAGAAGGTGATACATCTAAGGCTTATGATTTGTTCTTAACTTTCCTTCAAAATTATATCAGAAATTGTACTTTCACGGTCGTTCGTAAAAAATCTGAAGACAGGCTTAAGCCTTGGATAAACTATTCGTTGTTAAGAAAACTTAAATTTGAAAAAAGATAAAGGAAAAAAAGCCAGAAGCACCCAATAAACTCAACACTGTATAGCAAATTCAGAACTATGAGCATGAAAATAAATAAAGAGATTAGGATAACGCGTAATATATACTTTTGTTCTAAAGTACAATGTGCACTTGGCAATCCCAGAAAGGAATGGAAAACTATTAATAGTACAATTGAAGGCAAATCCAACAATATCAATAAATCTATAGTACTGTGTAATGAAAGTTTTGCTTTTGATGCTTTCGATACTTATAGCGGTATAACACCTTTTCAATGATTTTTTTCTTAACGGTCGGCTTGTTGTCTGAGATTGCGTCATCTACAAATTGCGACAGTTTCATTGACGTTAGAAATAATAACTTATCTTTTTTAAGGAAATCTTAAGTCTTCGCTGATTAGCTTAAGTGTGCAAATTGAGGTATTACATTTTTTTAACACTAGAATGGTAAATATATTTTGCAACTCTTTATTGGTAAACTTCGCCTGTGAGGCGAATTTTATAAAAAACACAGATTTCACCGTTAAAAAGCAAAAAAAAAAAATTTATACAGTAAGAAAAACGTATTTACTACATGTTTGGTAAAAAGAATGAACAAAAAACAACAACACTCAACTGAGTTGGCACAAGTGCACGCTTTGATACGAGTAAGCGATTGGGAAATATCGCAAAAAAAAGAAAATTGCTTTGCCTCACAGGCGATGTTTACCATTCGAGGGTTAAAAAGGGTAGTAAAAGTGATAAAAATAATTGTAGGCCATGTTCAATATTACCCTCGGAAAAATTCAACATTTTTCATTTTTTCATTTTTAAGACTAGAACTCCTTACGTAATAGGGTCTTAATGGAGCGTTGATGCTCACTTAATAGATGGCATATGTATATAAATTGACTTAGCGTTGAACACGACTGTAGTTCCGCGAGGAACATGTATATTAAAAACAAAGTCTGCACATTTTTTAATTGACAATAATTGGTTTAAAGGTTTTGAAGGCGCAAAAAGACATATTTTCATGATTTTTTTTTGGAGACATGAATAATGTTGGTTTATTTATTTTATATACACGTAATAATATAACATCTTATCTTTAAAAAAATAAGTTATTATTATTAATAATATCAATAAATAAGTCTGTGACAACAAATCAATTGAAAATATCAATAAATAAGTCCGCGAATCTCCGGAAGCGCCTCGAGAAAAGTTGTTGTGCGGTGAACACCGTAACTCGTTACCGGATCATCTTAAACAAGAAAGTCGAAATGCGTTTAAAAGATGATATGTCTCCCCAGGTAGTCAGGAAGTTTGTTTTTTAATTTTTTTTATTTTTGGCAGTATTTGGAAGAGAAAATCATAAAATTTATACATAAAAAAAAGATAACACTAAAGACGTTTTGCCTCTGAGTAGGATCCTTTAATTCACAGTATTTGAAGAAATATTTTGTGATCAAAAAAGTTTAAAGATATAAAAAATTAAAAATATAAATCAAAAAGACTGTGCAAAATTAAAGCAACTTCTTGCCTCACTCAAAAAAAAAAACTAACGGGACTTTTCTGGGTGGATCGCATGCTTAATACAAAACATACGAAGCAGCAAACGATTTTCATTAGTGTCTTTGATACAGCCCTGTAGAAACATCACTTTTCCGCAATCGCTCGCTTTCAGTATCGTAGTGCCTTAAAATTCGAAATTATCGAAGATTTTAATAGTGGAGAAACAAAAATTTCTTTATCAAAAAAATATAAAATCAAGAAATCAATTATTTCTCGGTTAATAAAAAAATATATAGCTACCGGCCTAGTCGACAGCCGACATTTAAGTGGCCGCCACCGCGAAACCACATGCCGAACCGATAACAAAATATGTTTTTTTTTCATTAAAAAAAATAACCTTTTATCGATTCGAAGATGATTCTAAAAGCTCTCAATTTGAATATAGATGTAAGCACCGTGCTCAGACGTGCCATTGAATATGGTTTAAAAAGTTACAGACCTTGCAATAAACCTGTACTCACGAGGAAATATCTATCTTTTTTTTACAGTCCTTTCCAGCAATGAATCTACATTTAATATCTTTAATTTAGATGGCTTTTGTACTGTGCGACGAAGAAAAGGAGAACGGTTTAGTCCCCGTTACTGTAAGGTGACTGCTAAGCATGGTGTGGCAGCGTAATGGTGTTAGCTTGATTTCTGCTCTTGGAGTCATTTCATTGAGATCGAAAGTATAATGGACTGCTTTAAGTAAAGAGACATCCTTCAAAGCCATATGCTACTCTAAGCGGAATGGGAAACGCTGGTAGAAGAGTGGCTTTACGAGGAAAAAATGCAAGTTCTTGATTGGCTAGTACAATCTCCAGACTTGAAAATCATCGAAAATCTTTTTGGGATAATTTGCACAGGCTTTATGACCTATATTTTTTATTTTTTTGTCTACAAACTTTTTCGATCACCAAATATTTCCTTAAATACTGTGAATTAAAAGATCTTACTCTAAGACAAAACTTCTTAAGTGTCTCTTTTTTTATGGATAAATGTTAGAAAAACTAGAAATGAATGATCAGACTGAAACAGTTGCTTATATTTTGCACAGTACCTCAGCACTCAGCAACTGAAACTTGGGAGGAAATCTCTCTAGAAGGTGATACATTTAAGGCTTATGATTTGTTCTTAACTTTCCTTCAAAATTATATCAGAAATTGTACTTTCACGGTCGTTCGTAAAAAATCTGAAGACAGGCTTAAGCCTTGGATAAACTATTCGTTGTTAAGAAAACTTAAATTTGAAAAAAGATAAAGGAAAAAAAGCCAGAAGCACCCAATAAACTCAACACTGTATAGCAAATTCAGAACTATGAGCATGAAAATAAATAAAGAGATTAGGATAACGCGTAATATATACTTTTGTTCTAAAGTACAATGTGCACTTGGCAATCCCAGAAAGGAGTGGAAAACTATTAATAGTACAATTGAAGGCAAATCCAACAATATCAATAAATCTATAGTACTGTGTAATGAAAGTTTTGCTTTTGATGCTTTCGATACTTATAGCGGTATAACACCTTTTCAATGATTTTTTTCTTAACGGTCGGCTTGTTGTCTGAGATTGCGTCATCTACAAATTGCGACAGTTTCATTGACGTTAGAAATAATAACTTATCTTTTTTAAGGAAATCTTAAGTCTTCGCTGATTAGCTTAAGTGTGCAAATTGAGGTATTACATTTTTTTAACACTAGAATGGTAAATATATTTTGCAACTCTTTATTGGTAAACTTCGCCTGTGAGGCGAATTTTATAAAAAACACAGATTTCACCGTTAAAAAGCAAAAAAAAAAAATTTATACAGTAAGAAAAACGTATTTACTACATGTTTGGTAAAAAGAATGAACAAAAAACAACAACACTCAACTGAGTTGGCACAAGTGCACGCTTTGATACGAGTAAGCGATTGGGAAATATCGCAAAAAAAAGAAAATTGCTTTGCCTCACAGGCGATGTTTACCATTCGAGGGTTAAAAAGGGTAGTAAAAGTGATAAAAATTATTGTAGGCCATGTTCAATATTACCCTCGGAAAAATTCAACATTTTTCATTATTTCATTTTTAATGCATTTTTATTTAACTCAATTCAGGAATTCTTACAAGCTAGACAAAAAAACGCTTAAAAATTAGCTTAATTAAATTAAAATTATCTTATTCTAACTTACTGGCCCCATGCGGGCACTCTAGGTTAAACATAACACTTAATCTATGCCTTTCGACGTTTCTTACAGTATTTTATTTTTTATTTTTTTTACATTAATTAAAACTAAAACTAAGAAAATGAATTTTATTTTAAAAACTTAGTACATGGACTTGTTTGTAATCTTTTTACAAAACTTAGAGACTAAAACTTATACATATCTATCTACAAACTAAATAATACAGCTACTTAGCCTACTTAAACTATCTTATTGTATAAGTATTATGTTTTATTCAAGATAAGAGTCACCCATCTCTGTTTTTTTTATTTTTTATTTTTTTTTTAATTTTTTTTTATTTATTTATTTATTTATTTATTTATTTTTTTTTTTTTTTTTCTTAAAGCTATCCTAATCCTACTTAAATCTATGTAAGCCGGCCATAACTAAAAATAAGGCAGACTGACTCTGCTCCCTAACGAAGCTAACTAGTATTCGAGGAATTCGACAAAGGAGTCTCCCCTTCTTCCGCAAGCCACCAAAATTGTTGGTGCTGCCGAGCAACATCCCCAATGTCACGACTCCCTACCGCCCTACTAAACCGGAGACGCTCCGCACTGGCGTGTGCGACGTCTCTGTCGTAGTTGAGTCGCCTGTCTGCAGCTGTTCGAGCGATGTGGAAGATTAACGGCACCGCTAATCTATCCTGGATCAGACCTTTTCTGTCGAGGTAGAGGAACGCTTCTGGAGGAATAAAGCGGTCAAAGCGAACTCTCTTGTGATACATATTATTGGGGTAGTAAGCCTCCGAGATCAGGTTATTCGACGAGATCATTGCTCTTGCAATGTGCCTTCGAATCACCTTAATAACAAAATTGTCCACTCTTATTAGGTTCGCCCTATTGTACAAGACCTCGTTAGGATAGAATTTTATGTACTCAGACTCTGGTGTTCTGTATAGGCGAAGACAAGCCCTAAGGCAAGCCCTCTCCAACACCCGAATCTTTTCCAAAAGACTTGCTCTCACGTTGAACCACACGGGACAACCAAATACAAGCATAGGCCGGACGGACAAATTCAACATTTCAGCAGAAATGCTCCATACAATTTCCAGCATTTCGAAATGATGAATTTCAGAGAAAGGCTGCATTTCGTCTCTGCATTTAGAAGGTTGTCAAATCGAACAAACCTTTTTAATTATTCCGCACGTCATTTAGCTCACGTACAAAAACAATTTTGAAAGAAGTCAGCTGTTCTAATATTTACAATCACTAACAACTTGTGCCTCAACCAAAAAAAGTATAAAAAAGGAGGAAGTGGAAAAACCGCAGCTGTCATATAAATGTTTTTCGTTCAATGTAAACGGTGACATGGAATTCCAAAATTTCATTTCGAAATGTTGAATTTCGGGTCGGTGTAAACGTACTATAAGATTCATAAGATTTCTATCCTACAAGTTAAAACATGGCTTCTCGATTTTGATCATGAAGAAGCTAAAGTTAAAGTCAACTTTTCTCTTCATGAAGAAGCTAAAGTTAAAGTCAACTTTTCTCTTCATCATTTTTTTCCTTTTCTCTTTTTAGTATTTGTTTTTAAATGAATTGTATACCATTCACCCCACATTCGAAGTAATTTTTTCATGAAGTAAAATTACCACTACATATTTATTAATTTTCAAATAATAATATTACTATTTTTATTTGTTATTTTGTTATGTTAGAATAAGTAATCCATTTTTTTAAACATGCTTTTTAAGAATAATGAATAAATAAATAAATACAGTTGCGACTCATGAACAATTTTGTAAATGCTATGAATAAGGTAAGCGCAAGCTTTCATTATTTTAAAACGAAACTTCGCCGAAACTTACTTACTTTAGGTGGCGCTACAGTCCGGGGTAGACCTGGGCCTCAGTCAACAAGCTTCTCCATCCAGCTCGATCCCTGACTAGCTGCCTCCAGTTTCGCACGCTAAGTTGGCTGAGGTCCTCTTCCACTTGCGTGCGCCACCTGGGTCTTGGCCTTCCTCTACTGCGCCGTCCCTCGAGGGCGGATTCGTGATTTTCGGACCGGAGCATTGATGTCCATTCGCTCTACATGACCTAGCCATCTCAGTCTTTGGATCTACACTCTTCTGGCTAGGTCCATGTCGCTGTACAGTCCATACAGTTCATCGTTGTATCTCCTCCTCTACTCACCGTCAATGCAGGCGGGACCGAAGATCGCCCGAAGAATTTTTCTCTCGAAGCAACCTAGAACACCCTCATCCATTTTTGATAATGTCCAAGGTCATTAAGGTTATTAAGGTCTTATAAAGGGTTACTTTTGTTGTCCGAGAGAGGGCTTTGCTACTCAATTGCGTTTTAAACCCAAAGAAACAGCGGTTGGCAAGAGTTATTCTTCGCTTGATCTCAGCGCTGGTGTCGTTGTCTGTATTTATAGCAGAGCCTAGGTAGACAAAGTCCTTAACTATCTTTGAAAGATAGTGCCTCTTGCGTTTGCTCGTGAATCTTGCACTATTCTTTCAAGTACGATGTTGGAAAATCGCATTCATCCTGCACAGGCGGATGAGTTTGGCAGGGATGCCAAACATTGCTCTTTATAGCTCGTCTCTATACATGCTGCCATACGCGGCCTTAAAATCGATGAATAGGTGGTGGGCATCGATTTGAAGCTCATGGGTCTTCTCCAAGATCTGCCGTAGTGTGAATATCTGGTCGATGGTGGACTTTCCTGGCCTGAAGCCACACTGATATGGACCTATCAGGTTATTGCTTATTATATATGCACCTTGCTTAGCTGCATGTGCTTGCCGGCATTCATCATCGAACCAGGGGTTTCGTTGTGGTGGACGAGTGAAACCCCGCACATCAGAAGCGACATCTCTGATGGCGTGTTGGCAGTGTTTCCAGTGGTCTTCGATGCTTGATGCTGGCGGCATTGGACCTTTTAAGAGATTAAAAGACACTCGATCGGAAAAGGACTTGGCGATCTCTTGCGATTGTAGCCGTCTGACGTCAAATTTTCTCACAGCATTTGCTGGTCTTGGCGTAGTTTGGGATATCCGCAACCGTACCTTGGCTACAACAAGGTAATGGTCCGAGTCATCCATATCCATAATACCGGAGGATTGTGTTGCGTTCATCGCAATGTGATCAATCTGGTTGACTGTTGATTGATCAGGAGTTCTCCAACTCCCCTTGTGTATGTCGAGATGTGGGAACTGCGTGCTAGCCACGACAATGTTTCGGCCCGCCTCAAAGTCGATTAGCCAGAATCCGTTATCGAAAGTGGTGTTGTGCAGGCTATATTTTCCGATTGTCCCACCAAAGATACCCTCTCTTTCTAGCTTTGCATTAAAATCACCGAGGACAATTTTAATGTCATAGCTAGAGCATTGCTCGTAGGTGTTGCTAAGGAGCTCTTAGAAGGTATCCTTGGTGTCGTCATCTTTCTCCTGTGTGGGGGCGTGCGCGCATATAAGGTTAATGTTGGTGAATTGCTACGAGGCGCTCGCTCATATGCCGGAAGCTGAGGACTTCTTGTCTTAGTCTGCCTCCGACAACGAATAAGCGCTGCTTTTTCATCTTCTCTTTGTCCGGCCCATCCCATCGCATTTCTTGAGTGGCAGTTATGTCTGCTTTGCAGCAATCTAGGGCCTCCGCTAGTTGCTCGGCTGCACGTGGTCTATTAAAAGATCCAGATTCCACGTGCATATCCGAAGCTCATTGTCCTTAAATCGTTTGCGTGGGTTATGAACAGTAGATCCGTCCAAATCCGAGCCTTGTTGATGCTTCGTAACTTATGTTTTTTTTAAATGGACGGGCAGTTACCCCGGCCACTCAACCCCCAACCTGGAGGACCAGTTCCATTTTTAATGTCCCTATGACGAGGAGTCGGTTACACCGAAGCCAGTAACCCGTTCCGGGATGTGAGCGCTGCCGTTGGCCCATATGGGGCTCGTCCGCCGCCATCTCTTTTCCAAGACCCTGACTAATTTCTGGAAATCCTTACCGGCCTGGGCTTAAAATATGTCGGAGTAGCCCGGATAAGGTCTTGTTTTGGTTTTCCGACACTAAACCTGATTTATGGCGCAGGAAACTCGCCATTTGCCCCCTTCACTTCGCAATCTCTAGTGAGATTCCCAAATGGCGCCACGGGGAGGCGTGAAGTAGGGCGTATTAGCAGAGCTGCAAGATGTTCGGCTGCAGAGGCTCATTCTCGTCATTTAAGGAACCAGCACCTGCCGAAAGATGCTACTTCTACGAGGCCTTATACTAATCGTTGCTATCTCGAATTTCGCCGAAACAATGACGTGAAATTGAAAGTACGAATTTTTGTAGGTCCACAAATACGAGAGCTTATAACGGATGAAGCTTTTAATTTCAGAGCAGAAAAAAGACTGTGTGCCATAGTTTCCTTGGTAATAAACAATCTGATAACTACGGACAATTCATTCGAGAACTTAGGATGCAATATGTCACTCAAAATTCATTTTTTGTGACTCGCACGTAGATTTCTCTCCTATAAATCTTGGTGCCGTATCAGGTGAGCATTGTGAAAGGTTCCATCAGGGTATTATGCACTTTGAAAGACGCTGCAATGGTCAGAAGCAATGCTTGCCAATTTCTGTTTAGTTTCACCGAGAAACTATGATGGAAGCGTTGAAAAGAAAAAATACCACAAAATAACTTGCCACAATATCACCATAATGAGATAAATTTACTGGTTACCGTAGTATTTCTTTCACTTTTTGTAATTGTTGTTACCTTTAATAATATCTTTTTTTAATTAAATGAACATAATAGTGAAAATCTATGTGCTGTATTTATTCGCATGTTAAATTCCGTGTTTAGAGCACAAAATATAATGTTATCATGAATGAAAACAATGAGGAAAAAAAACAAATTTTCTTTGAAATTTTTTCTGGGCTCGATCGTAATTCCTTGCTGGTGGTGATTTTATTTTACTCTCCATTCGCCCTTTGGAGATGAAGTCGTGAGTGGACGTGGCTGCATTTACTTTTTCTCTTTTACCGATTACTTAATTCTTAATTATTCAATTGTTTTAAAGTTAGTTATATATAGAACATATAGTTTTCCATAATTTCACTCAAAGTTAAAACAAATAAGACACGAACCGTAGAGCAGAGGAAAAAAATACATAAACAGTAACAAGAATTTCCCAGTCACAAAGTCCTCATTGTTAAAGAAAAAGAAAAAAAACGATGTACATTACGCTTTCTTGTCAGTGAAATAGTCTGCTTTTAGCTTATCAGTTGATCGGTTGATAAAAATGGGTTCGGGATGAAGGAGGAGCTGGCAAAGAAGCCGTTAATCAATAGACGTGGACGATACTTTGCAAAGTTCTGTGTACATGAAAATTAGCGCGAGTAGATTTAATATTTCCAATGTGGAAAATACAATAATACAAATTTCCGGTGAAGGATCGATCAACATATCAAAATGGATCTAGAAATTTAAATCCTATGCAATAGCGTTTAATTGGGATAGTCTGCAGCAGTTTGCCTTTTGCTGAAAATCGCGCTCGGGTGCTGCAAAAATGTTCGTGGAAAGTGAAGCTAAGCCCGTGTCGTACATTCAATGAAAAATTGTATTAACCAAAGAATTTAAAGCAAATATTCCCGGTAAAAAATTGCACGAAATAAAGAAAAGAAATGGCGAATCTTGTGGGAAATTTCTCTACCGCATGTTCGATATAGCCAGTCAGGCCAACGTTGATGAAGTTTCTGTGTTACGTTACATAATTGACGGCATAAAAGACTCAGGCATAAATAAAATAAATGAAAGCCCTACATTTATAAACAAATGAGAGAAAAGCCCTATATTTATAAACAAATGAAAAAAGAAAGTGACGCAACTGTACCCAATTCCAGTAACACCGCCCGCGATAATCCTGTAAACCTCGTTAAGCAACAAATAGCGGAAGCAAAGAGCGTAACTGTTTTAATTGGGGATCAACATGCATTTTACTCATGCCAAGAAAAGTCTAAAGGTAAAAGGGTTTTGATTTTCTGATGCAGAAAAAACCAGCTACGAACTTGTTCCAGATGGCCAACATGAGAAGGCCAGTCGAAATCAACAACGAAGTCCTATGCAAACTGATCGACATATGAACGGACGCCTGTGTCTTAAAACAGAATCCGGAAAAAAGAATTTGCCTAAGCTATCTTTCAACAGATTTTCCTATCTCTCTCACAGCTATCGAGCCAAACGTTGTGACAAAGAGCATTTACAGAGCCAACGTCTTCATAGATGGCATCCTTTTTGAAAACGTTGAATTCTTCTTCTTATCCTTTTATTAACCCTTTCCTCTTTATACGAACTTATGCGTAACGAGTTTCCCATTTTTACTGCATCGTTGCTTCTCCGCTTATGGGGTTGGCTAATGTCGCAGACCGTAAAACGCCTGTACATACTGCTCGATCCTAGATCGCTTCAGTGGTTAGCCTCAGGCGTTGTCACGCATTTGCCATCTGAGAAGTCCAGGAATTCTTTTTCAGACTTCGTTTTCTTACAGTTGGAGTGACCGTAGTTGATAGTCCCTTTTTAACCAGCTTATTCCATTCGCGTCAAGCCGTTCGATTACCGAATTTTTATATGTAGACTCTTACGCGCGTAGATCTAATGCAATCGCGTTTAGTGACACCACTAAACATCCTTAACATTTTCATTTCCGCTGCCGTCATTTTGTTTTTAAACGCTTCGTACATTGTCCAGCACTGTGAAACGCACATAAGAGCTGGTCTGACAACCGTGGTTTAGAGTTTTCCATTCAATTTAAGTGGAAATTTCCGGTCGCAAAAGATTCCCGAATTTTCCCGCCGTTTCAGTCTTTTAAAAGATAGTCGAGTACTACGTTGAAAAGGAAAGGACTAAGGACGCTTCCTTGGTGCACTCTGACATTAACTGGAAATTCTCGCGTTAGTCCAGCAGAGCTTTTAACCGCAGTTTTCACTTTTCCGTATATGTCTTGTTTTATTCTTATATAAGGTTCCGGTACCTTTTGAGACCTCAGCGCGGCCCATATGAGATCCCTAGGCAATCGATCGAATGCTTTTTCGAGGTCGATAAATACCATGTGTAAATCCTTAGACCAATCTCGGTGCTTTCCATTATTTTTCATAGGCTTTTCATAGCGTCCACCGTCGATCTTCCTTCAACAAATTCACACTGGCTATTACCGAGCTTTATTATTGGCCGAAGACTTTCGTTTAAGACTCTTTCGACGATTTTTGTCGTGTGTGAAATCAGCTTGATTGAAGGGTAGTTGTTGCATTCTTGAGTGTCGCCTTTTACTTTGCATAATGGAAACAAGAAGCTACTTCTACACTGATTCGGCATAGTTTGTCCACATTTTATTTTATTTAAAAGTTTCGATAGCCATTGGCTGCCGATTCCCTCCATCTTCGACCAAAACTCTGATTGAATTCTGTCTGGACCCGCCGCTTTTCCCCGCTTCATTTTTCCGCTTCAAAATCTGAAACTTCCTCCGCGAATAGACCAGCTGTCGGCACGTTGAATTCTTCATCGTGGATAAACATTTCATCAAACTAGACGTCATCATTGAAATGAGTCTTCTTAAAAAAAACCGTGTGACGTTTAACCGAGGGGCATCAATGGTTTCCAGGATGATCGAAAAGACTTCACACGAAACTGTACCCGTTGCAATTGCCATTTTCTACAAAGTTTCTTCGGAAACTCCCGAAGACAACGAGGAAAACAGTTGCTTTCTGATTTCGATATCTAATGGCACTCTCAAGGATAATTTTAATTTACCTGATTTGTCTTTCTTGCTGAATGAAATGTTTAATATTCACCCCTTTGCAATGACTTCAGTTGAACTATTTTTTGTTGATGATGAGGAGTTTTGTGATGCTGTTTTTGTTGAATAGCAAGAATACGAAGAAGTTTAAGAGATGCATTTAATCCTTTGACTTTGGACAGCCAAATGTAAGTAAGCGTTTTGTTTTTCAAATTAAAACCAAGTTCCTGCTCTGCTCGTTTCTAGACTTGTACAGAACTTCCGCTTATCAAAGGATGCATTTATTTATCTTTCGCATTTCAACTGTGCTTCAGCTTGAGAACAAAATCCTTCAGCGATTTCCACGTTTCGCTCAATCAACTCTACCAATATGCACAACTGTTTTTTGTTGCGTACTACTTTTTGAGCCCTTTGGAAATAATAATTAACAATTTCATCACTTAATACTTCGAAACTTACATTTTAGTTTTTTTTTAAATTAGCATCCACTCGATGCTAATCCCATGCGCAATAGTATAGAAAAGTCGAAAGTTCACGCCGTTACCCAAAACAGACAGTTTGAAATGCTCAAAGTGCCTTTTGGCCTTTGCAACTTTCGAAGTACTTTTCAAAAGTATATTAACTATATTTTCGGAGAGCTGATTTGGAAAGTAATTATCATTATTTAGGTCGACGATCTCCAAGGATGATAAAAGATGGTATAGCAAACTTAAAGAAAGTACTTGCACTGTCAAAAGGGTGAGAATCAAATAGGAAAAATGCCAGTTGCATCAACAGGACATCTTTGGACATCGCATTTACAAGGGCACAGTTGTCAATTTCCGGACGCCAACAAATGTCAAGCAAATGCAAAGCTTTCTCGGCTATTTCCGAAAGTACACGCTAGTTTTTCGCTTTGGAAAAAATCACTGACAGAGTTGGTCAAGAAAGGTGGACGGATTATACTTTCTGAGAGTAAGCTGGCAGCGTTGGACGACTTGAAAAATGCATTGGCAACGAAGCCAGTACTTACAATTTTCAAATAGGACGTCACCGTAGCTGCATGTAAATGCCAAAGATATGGTGAAGCCGTCTTACAAAGTGACGACGATGACAACGCTCTACACCATTGTGCCTTACATGAGCAGAAATACCGATTCTGAAAGAAACTACTGCAGCTACGAGCTAGAAGTTCTAGTTTATTAGATCGGTCAACGGCTTAAGATGGTTTTAGGCTGCAAAGCTTTTGAAGCCACGAAAAAAAAGAGGCTTTACGACGCGGTTTGCTAGATGGGCACTTCTTTTGGAGGAATACGACTACTGTGTAGAGGATCGAGCAGGAAGCAGCATGTGACATGTTGATACACTAAGCCTTAATCCTGAGTTGATGTGTTTGCAGAAGGATATAAGTATCTTAAGAAGACTTTCTGAAGCAATTTCGTTGTTCATAATGGGTTAACATCTAAAAATATTAACAATTCTATCCTTCGTTCCAGAATCGATGCGATCTTTTATAATCTGAGAAGCTCACGAGGGGGGTCGTTTTCATGCTCAGAAGATGAAAGAGTTCCTTCTTTTGCTATTCTTAGAATGGTTTTATTCGCTGCCTCTGAGACAATGAAGTGTAGGGGAGATGATTCCAATAGCACCTCCATTGCAGCAGTTGGGCATGTACGCATTGCGCCGGTGATGCATAGGCACGTCACGAGATTTTCTCGTTCTGATAAGACTGGTTCGTTTTGGCTATGCTACTGCACCATCATTGGTCTCAAAATCGCTATGTACATCCACGCAGAATGTTAGAGGTACAGCCCCACGACTTTCCCGCTAGGCTCTTACATATTGTAATATTTCGGCTAGGGTTCGAAATGATAAAACGTTATTCTGTTTCTAAAAACACTCTATTTATTACTATTTAAATACAACTTTCAATTAATTCACAAACAATTTCACTTCTATTTCACAATTCAAATCTCTTATCTTTCACTTAGTAAGACTTAGGTCCTTTTCCATCGCTTTCCAAAAATCAACTTATCGTCCGCAGTTTCTAATCCTGTATTTATACCACATTTGACGGGTTCTAGTTCTTTCTGGTAACTTCTGGTTTGAAACTGGGGTAATAACTGAACTCTCAAACGTGGAGAGTTTGTATGATCCTAAAACTATGCAACACTGGATAATTGATTTAATCACATATATACCACAATATCATAAGCGAACGGGTTGATTTTCTAGCAGCTTTTTCAGTGTGGTTCTTCCAGAGCGGTTTGCTGTCTAGATGTAATCCCGAATACTTCACCTCATTGACCGATATCAGTATCGTGCCTGATAATCGGATTTCTTTTAGTTTTTTAAGTTACCTATTAATTGTGAATGGCACTATCGTGGTCTCAGCCGGATTTATGTTCAACCCGGCCGTGAGGCACCATTCCTGGGTTACTCTAAGACCTCGTTGTATAATGTTGCAGAGAGTTTCTTCGAACTTTCCTCTGGTAATTAATACTATATCATCAACGACAGCTGAAGCCAAGGATGGTTAATTTTTCCAGTAGTTCGTCAACAACAAGGCACCACACTAAGGGTGATAATACCCCTCCTTGTGGACACCCTCTTGTAGTGTCTATTCTAGCAGTACCAGCTGCTGTCTGTGTCCCTGCAGATTTAGTGCTCAGCAGTTCGCACATCCATTTGGATACTGTGTTGTTGGCTCCTTTCTGTTGTAGGGCTCGTTTGATAGCCTCATGCTATTAGCCTTCTCTGTTGTTTTCAGAAGAAACGAAGTGAGGCTGATCGGTCTGTACGACTTTGGCTGTTTCGGGTCTTTTTTCCCCACCTTCGGTATGAACACAACTTTTGCCTGTCACCACAATGGAGGCAATCAATGCTCCTCTCCGCTAGTTTTACCAGGTGTTGTAGTAATGCGTTTTGCGCTTTCTGTAGTAGAACTGGCACTATACCATCCTCGCCTGGGGATTTGAAGGGGTGAAAAGAACTTATTGCCCATTCCAGCCTTCTCCTAGAACACATAGCTGATGCAATTTCCCAGTCCTCCTTCCGAGATCGAGCTGAAATTGTTCTGTTCACAAAGTCAGTACTAGGTGAGCTCCCTAGAAAATGAGTTTGTAGAAGTAACAGTACCATGTCGTCATCATTTTCCGTGTAGCTGCCGTCTGGTTTCTTAAGGGAGTTGACACTCCTCTCGACTTAGCAAGGGCCTTATGTAGCCTTGCCGCCTTATGTGCTTGAGATTGTCTCGCGGAATTTCCTGAAGCTATTTCTTTTAGCTTTTCTTATTTCCTTATTGTAGGTGGTAAGAGCCGTTTAGTACCTTTGCCAGTCTCCATTACGTTTTGCTGTGTTAAACAGTTTGCGCACTTCGGATCTTAGTTTCGACAAAGTATGGTTCCACCACGGCACATCTTTCTAGCTTAGTTCAAACGCATTTGTGATTTCATGAGTGATGTCTTCCACTGCGTTTTCTAGCTCCAGAAAGTGAGCTGGAGCTTTTCTTGTTTCATGTCGCCCTAGATTATATCCTAGAGGTTTCTTGGTTTTCTTGGCATTCCATACTGGATTTCTCATGATACTTGTATTGTCCGGGTCAAATACAATGATTCGATGGTTGGACAGTGACAGTTCACAAGATACTTTCCAGTTCTTTACAATTTTGCTTATGCTCGGACCGCCAAGCGTTAGGTCAAGAACAACTTCCCTAATTCGATTCATTCATGTATTTCCTACATTGTTAATGTTAAGGGACAAATGTCAAGGGTTTTCAGCCCGAGTGTCCCATATTACCTGTGCATCCTTACTCTTCAATCCTTTGACTTATCCTTTCAGGATCCAAGGCTCTTGAATTAAGACCAGGAGAAGCCGCTATAGCATGATGAATGTTTACCTGTGCTGCCTTAATTTTTTTTGGACATCGAGCTTATTGCTCTCTCAGAGCTTATGCCCCGTCTTCTGCCAGCAGCGTATCTTCTTCGTCCGATGTTATATCCCGGAAGAGGTCAATTACCGTTTTGTCCGAATCCCCTCCTCCACTTGCGTGCGCCACCTAAGTCTTGGCCTTCCTCTACTGCGCTGTGTCTCAGGAGCGGTTGGCAAGAGTTATTTTTCGTTCGATCTCAGCGCTGGTGTCGCTGTCTGTATTTATAGCGGAACCCAGGTACACAAAGTCATCAAAGTCATATCTGTCGAAGGTGACGAACTGCCCGGGATGTCGGTGTTGATTGTCCTTTTTGCTTGACAGCATATACTTGGTCTTGCCCTCGTTGACCGCTAAACCCATTTTCGCCGCTTCCGTCTCAATACTCGTGAAGCGCCACTGACATCACGCCAGTGCAGTGCAACCACTGTGTTATATTTAGTTCCCAGCAACTGTTAGCCGTTGCCAAGAATCAAAAATAACTTGGAATTTTCGTTAATTCCAGTACTGGGTTCGTTCACACGCCAGGTAGCGCTTTGATGGCTGCTAAACCTGGGAAACAAAATCAAAAACGTAGTTGAGCGCCACGTGATCTTTGAGGAATCACGAAACCTTGGATTAAAAGAAACCAAAAAAAACAACGAATCTCAAAACAACAGAAAATCTTCCCCCAAAAAGGAAACAACGACGAAAAAATAAGAAAAAAACAATCCTTTGAAACGTTATATATAAATGTTCCGTTGGAGCACGACGATTTATTAAAAAAACGAAATTAACGGCACACTCGTCGATAGAGTGACCCGCTATTTCACAGTCCCGAATGCACAAAAAAAAAATCTAACGGGTCGCGTGTCTCGTCTAATTCTCCAAGGAGACAACGGACATAAAATGAAGGGGTGGGCCAATACAACGGATTGGGCAGGAAAGAAATGGGTGGAGCGGAGATGCATTCTAAGGCAAGGGAGACTACCCGATGGGTAAGACGACACCACACAAGGGCAAGAGCCGACAACTTCGGTAAAGGCTCCTAAACATTAATTCGTTGGGCGCGGCTCCTGCGCCTTTCCTCTGGTCGCTTCTATAATAGACCGTCCGTCCTACCTGCGATGGTTGATCCTTCAAGATACTAAGAGGGTGCACCAATGGCTGATGAACCCATGGCTGCCCAACACCTTTCTAGGATTTTGAAGAACCAACGGAAAAGAATGTAAGTGGAAAGACGAAGGAAGGGAAAGAGTAGAACTTGTTGTGGTAAATTTTACCGCAACAATCCTAACTGATTATACCCCGATCTAGCCATTCTCTAAATCGCCGCCCCAAACAAAGCTAAGTATATGTGCCTCTGTGCTAATTTACCCTGGGTCCCTACTTACTCCGGTGGATCGACGGTCAGATTTGGGGGGAATGGGGGGACTGACCAATAGCGTGTCACTCCTTACAATTTTTTACTTGGTTTTGTTTTGTTTTCGTTTCGTCTTTTTGTTATGTTATTCTTGTATGTTGTTATGCTTTGTGTTTTTTTTATTGTATTATTGTTATTGTTTCTATTATTGTTGTTGTTTGTAATTTTTGTTATTATTATTATTTGTTGTCGCTGATTGTTGTTATTGTTTATGGTTGCTGTTATTCTTGATTATGATCGTGTATTCCCTCGTTGGAGGCTGTCTCGTAACTTGGCCTTCTGCCTACAGCCTCTGCTGCTCCCTTGTGCTCCAACGGGGGGGTGCTGGCTTCAAAGGGGTCGTCGTCCCTTCACCAATGGAACCTGACTTTGAGAGTTGATACGACGTTGGGATGTGTCTGCCTTTGTTGACTGTCCGCCTACATACCACCGTCGCCCCTCCGTTGCTCCTTCGCTGGGGATGTAGCTAAAAAAGAGATCGTCATCTCTTCCCCCTTGGACATTTAACAGTTCGCATCCACATCGACTACGAGATGTGGGATTCCACAAGCCTTTGTAATACTTGGGTTTCGTTGGGGTGTAAGCTCCGGGGATCGTTCTCCCCCACCTGTCATCATCGTGTTGGGGTGTCTGGCTTAAAACGACCGTCCGTCCCACCCGTCGATAACTTTCAGACGCCCTGTCTGATGCAGCCCGTTGCGAGTCTCCCATCTAGCCTACGGGATCTGACAACGGTGGTCTTGGTGGACCTCCTGTCGCACCCTGGCCTCCTGGTTCGTAGTGAGTCTCCTTACCGACCGAACCACCCCGTCTCTCCTCTGAGGGTAACAATAGCCCGTAACCTATGTGGGTTCTTTCCGAGGTCTGTGGTCGGTGGGCCAATGGTTGCCCTTCATCCCCCCAGAGCTCGGTCTTCCCACTCCAAAAAAAAGAGAGAACGAAGGGACAAGAATAGGAAAGGGAATAAACCTTGTTGCGGGAAAATTAACCGAAACAAACCCCATATTCCCCTGAGGCCAAAGGTTGATTGGAAGACGTTCCCATCAAGGCCAATACCGCCAGTCTTAGAAAAAATCAAAAATTTCGACCCAAACCGGTCATTTAAACTAATCTACTCTACTGGGACTTTAGACTCTCCTGGCTCATCGCTATAAGGCTTAAGTTCCTTAGCGTGCCAGGTATCTTTATTCTGACCATTCGCATCCACCAAACTGTATGTCCACGCTGACACACGTTTGTGAAGAAGGGGTGAAGAGGGTGTGCTGGTGAGTTATGATGGATGGTGATATTTAGTTGAAAATTGTGGATTTTGGTGCAGCGGGAGCAGCAGCAGCAGCAGCAGTGATGAGGAATGATAGAGTGAATGAATGGCGTGTGTGTGTGTATGTGCGTGTATATGGGTAATAATTTTTTTTTTATGCTGAAATTGCGTGGGTAATGATGAGAATGAAGTAATAATAAAATAGAATTGTAGGTTTTGCTTGCTTTTAATTTTTGTATTAACAAAACTATGAGGTTAAATTTAGGGATAGGTACTTGAAAATTTCTTTGACCAAATTTTTCCGATGATTATTTTTCCCACAATGAATTTTGTTTATCAAATAAACATTTTGCAGAGCACAACATTTATTATTTTGCAAACAGTTCGCTTCTTTAGGATAGAGGTGTATTAATTCTTCTAGATTAACACATCCAAGATCTTCTATATTGATTACTTGAACATTTTCGTTATTGATTACTCTTTTAAACCATAGAGTTTTTTCAGTTCCCTTTATGTAAACGACTGCATTTTTTCTTGTTTTAGATTTTCTGGAAAATATTTTTTGACTTTTCCGTATTCAGTTAATCCTCCATCCCCAGTTAAACCATGATAGTATTGATAAAGTCAATCAGTTTGTCTTTTCAATGATATTGTTAGTTGATTTGAACTGTATGGACGTTTCAATATGAAATGCTGAAGATGATTATTACTTTGTAGTATACCTATTTCCTTTGCAATGAATTTATTATTTGATCCTTTAAATCCTTGAACATCTAAAATAGAATACATGATGCGTGTGTGTGGTTTACGTGTTTATCCGTTAACGATATAAATTTAGCTAATCAATTTATATTTCTCGAGAAACTGTTTGATTCAATGGCTTATAGTTTATAATACGGTTGTGTAACATCAAACAGTAGGCTGACGTGATGAGGGGAAATGATTTTAAAGTTTTGATTTCAATGTGAATATCAACTGGGCCATTTTTTATTATTTCGTTTTCATGTCTGCAATCGATTATAAAAAAATGAAGCCTGTTCCTTAAAATCATCCCTTGTTTCAGAAAACTAAACGATAATAATAGAAAATCGTAACACACATTGTATAGTAAACTGTAATGGTTTTTACCAAATGAAAGTTTTATGTCTTCACATGGACAAGCATCAGAGTTCAAATAAGCTTTCACATTTGTAGCGTCACAATGATCGAAATGGGTTGGATTTTCTTCAAGTAAATTGCGTTTATTAGTGTGCAAAGCTAAAATAATATAGCGTGGCTTTTCTATTTGCGAGGTTGTCTTTACATTCCAAACGTGATGATTGGAAATCCCAATTTCGGAAAGGCATTCTCATTGATTCACCATCACTAATGGATTTATATAACTTTAGTTTAAATGCGTCTGACAATGTAATTTGAGGAAATTTCCATTTCATCTAAACGTGATCGTACTAGTATTAAATCAGCAAATCCAAGTAATTTGTTAAGAGGAATGCAGAAACTAAAGTGGAAACCATTTATACTTATTGAAGAATGATGCATTCAATGGTATTTCACTTTCATTTTTATTTAAAGATATATAATTTTTAATAGTTGTGATACCAACATTGCGATTATTATCGATTTCAAATCCATTTAATTCATAGCGAATTTCATCAAAGAGACGAGCTATGCTATTGCTTACAAGTTTCGTGTTTGCAACTGAGCCTCCACCAGTTTTCGATAAATGACCTTCAATATAAAGGTTACTTTCTGAAGGTATAACATTAAGGTTTTGATGTTGGATGCAAATTTGGATGATGTCATTTTTATCGAAATTATTTAAGTATGATGAATATGTATAGTAATCAAATTTTATAATGCTGTCATCGAACGATGGATTTTCAAAAATGTTCAACATTATTTCAATGTACAATATATCCCAGAAATAATAGAAATTGTTGATTTTGTGTAGTTAGTCTTGATGTTCTCCTACCAGAGGTTGACAGAACAATAATAGGATTAAAAGTATGATTTATTGTCCTATAACCTGATGTACTCTTATATATTATCATTCTTGAGCTTTTAGATGTAAACCAACAATTTTGGTCTCTCCACGAAAATTTATAGGATTTCTTTCTTAATTGAATAGATTTAATGTTATAGAACTTATCCTCTTTATGTTCAATAGTAAATAGATAACGTTTTAAGGAACTTCAATTATTTTATATCCTAGACTTAATTTAATAGAAAATTCATGGAGTATATGTGCTGCTCGACTATTGATAAAGGTACCATCAATTAAATTGCATTCAATTCTTACAATATTCAGTCTATTTATATCAACGTGAAGATCTGATTCATGGATTTTATTTGCAACTGGTTTTTTCCTTACTGTAGCCTAAGAGCGAACCAAATGGTATTAGTTTTAGAGAAATCAATGTCTATATTGGTGAAAATTTCACACTTTAAAGTGTTATTATTTGCACTTATTTGTATGACTACTTCCTTTGATTTATTTTCATTATGTCACTTTATTACCTCCTGAATACAGTTCTTTATATCTTCAATTTCATAGGATCCAATGTGAAGTGCAACAAAGTTCTCTCCAAAATGAAAAAATTTTTTTAAAACATCTACATTTGGTATAGAATTATAAGTCTGAAAATCAATTAAACCGCAATCGTAATCAGAATTCAATATAATTGGAGGAAAGTACTATGAAGTTAATGTAGACTGATTTCCGTTTAGTGTAAGTATTGACGACATTTCTGTTGAAATTGAAATAAAACAAACTATCATTGCTTTAACCTTTTATATTTTGTTCGATTAAAAACTTAAAACATAGATGTCCACAAATGAATATGTCAAACTTTTGAAAGTTTTTATAATTATAATTAATATTTTTTCCTAAGTAATTAAAAATTTCAATAGGAGGTCTTAAATTACGAAAACTATCAAAATATTTTGACATGGCCATATGTTTTAACTATGTTTTACGTGAGTTCCTGAACTCTCATTATCTAAATTTATAATACTGTAATATTTCGGCTAGGGTTCGAAATGATAAAACGTTATTTTGTTTCAAAACACTCTATATATTATTATTTAAAAACAACTTTCAATCAATTCACAACAATTTCACTACTATTTCAAAATTCATATCTCTTATCTTTCACTTATTAAGACTTAGCTCCTTTTCTATCGCTTTCCAAAAATCAACTTATTGTCCGCAATTTCTCATCCTGTATTTATACCACATTTGTCGGGTTCTAGTTCTTTCTGGTAACTTCTGGTTTGAAACTGGGTAATAACTGAACTCTCCAAAGTGGAGAGTTTGTATGATCTTAAAGATTTACAACACTGGATTCTTGATTTAATCACATATATACCACAATATCCCCCTCTTAAACTTGTTCGTCCCGAACAAACTCTTCGACATTCTGCCCAATATAGCGATGAATCCGATCCTCATGAACCACTTTCAACTTGCCTCTTCCTCGTTGAATGCGATAAACAAAATCGTTGATGTGCTTTACCACTTTAAAGGGTCCTTCTCAGTCTTGCTGTAATTTGGGTGATACGCCTTTCCGTCTATGAGGGTTATATAGCCACACTAGATCTGATCCCTGGAATCCCGTTGTGGTCGCCTTGATATCATACCTCGTCTTCATGCGGTCACTGGCTAACTTGATCTTATCCCTGGTTCTTTGGTGCACGTCCCTAATAATCTGTCTGAGGTCTGCGACAAAGTCGTCTCCATTTCTGTTCTCTTCAAACGGCGGTGATCCAAACATCAATTCACTAGGTAACCGGACTGTTCGACCGAAATGGATTTCCGATGAAGTGTGGCCTGTGGTGTTGTGTACTGCACTCCGATAGGCTAATAGAAACACTGGAATTTGCCTATCCCAATCGCATTGCTTGTCGCCAACGACCTTTGATAAGTGTTCATTCTAGGTTCTGTTGAAGCGTTCCACCATCCCGTCCGATTGTGGGTGGAGCGGTGTTGTTCTCGTCTTTTTAATACCCAGTAGCTCGCACACCCCTTGGAAAATGTTGGACTCGAAGTTACGCCCTTGATCCGAGTGCAATTCCGTCGGTACGCCGAATCTGCTCACCCAGTTGTAAACGATCTGCTCAATCACGGTGTTGGCTTCCTGGTTAGGGGTAGCGAAAGCCTCAGGCCACTTACTGAAGTAGTCCATAACAACAAGAATGTAGCGATTTCCCTTTTCGGTTTCAGGAAACGGTCCTGCGATGTCAACTGCGATTTTCTCGAAGGCCGCTCCAACGTTGTATTGCTGCATTCTGCCGTGAGTTTTAACCCTCGAGCCTTTACTGGCGGCGTAGGTGAAACACTTTCTGCACCAATTTTCGACATCGTCCTTGGCGTGCACCCAATAAAAACATTCTCGCACCTTTTCTAACGTCTTATTCACTCCCAAGTGGCCTCCTGATACTCCCAGTATCCCACTGTGCCCAGTATGCCTTTAGTTCGGGACTTTCATTGGATATTTCCTGCCAATCTGGTTCATGTTCTTTCCAGGCGAGAATTGGCTCGATATCTGGATCCTCTTTTTGGGCGTTTCGCATTTCACTTTCATTCCAACCGTCAGTGGGATCAGCTCTTAGCCGTTGAGTGAATGCCGCATCTTTTTCTTCTTGTCGTGCGCAATGTTTGCAATCAGATTTGCAAGGTCGCCGGGACAGAGCAACCGCATTAGATTGAAGGCTTCCCTTTCGATGCTGTATCCCGTAGTCGTATATCTGGAGTCGTTCAATCCACCTTGCGACTTGTCCTTCAGGATTTTTAAATTGCAGCAACCACTTCAGATACGCATGGTCTGTGTGAAGAATGAATTTTCGTCCGTACAGGTACTTATGGTAATGCCTTGTTACCAAGAAAGCAAGAAGTTCCCGCCTGGTAACACAGTAGTTCCTTTCCGGCTTAGAGAGAACCTTACTAAAGTAGGAAACAACTTTCTCTTGTCCGTCATGCATCTGCGAAAGGACAGCTTCAATTCCGACGTTACTGGCATCTGCATCCATAATAAATGTTTTTCCTGGATAGGGTACGCTAGTACAGGAGTCTCACATAGTTGTTGTTTGAGAGTTTTGAAGCTTCTTTTGCATTCACTTGACCATTTGAATTGTTTTCCCTTTTCTGTTAGTTGATGCAAACTCTTTGCTATCCCAGCAAAATCCCTGACAAACCGCCTGTAGTAGGTAGCGAGTCCCAGAAAGCTTCTCAGTTGGTGTTTGTCTCTTGGGACTGGCCAATTTTTCACCGCTTCGATGTTTTGTGGGTCTGTCCTTACCCCTTCGGATGAAATGATGTGTCACAAGTATTTGACATCTGGCCTAAAGAGATGACTCTTCTTCGGGTTAAGCTTTAGCTGTGCACTTCGTAGTCTTTGGAACACTTCCTTAAGGTTATCTCGATGTTCTTGAAAAGTTTTGCCGACCACGATGACATCGTCCAGGTAGACCAAACAGGTTTTCCATGTTAGTCCCAGCAAAACGCGTTCCATTAGACGCTCAAAGGTTGCCGGAGCATTGCACAATCCGAATGGCATTACTGTGAATTGCCAAAGCCCGTTTCCTGCGGTGAAGGCTGTCTTCTCACGGTCATCCGGATGGATCTGTACTTGCCAGTAGCCACTCTTCAGATCAAGTGTGGAGAACCATTGTGCTCCTGACAGTGCGTCCAGTGTGTCGCCAATCCTTGGCAAGGGGTAGCTATCCTTCTTGGTGACATTATTCAGCTGGCGATAATCCACGTAGAATCTATTGGTGCCGTCTTTCTTTTTGACCAGTACAACGGGTGATGCTCACGGACTCTTAGAGCCTTCAATCAACCCTTCCTTTTCCATAGTCGAAACCATTTCTGCAACCTCCGTCTGCTTAGCTAATGGTTTACGCCTAGGAGGTTGACGTATGGATCTTGCATCTCCAGTGTCTATTCGGTGTTGTACCAAATGTGTGCTGCCATATTGGCCGTCCGGCGAGGCAAATATGTCTGCAAATTCGTTGATTAGTTCCTCTGCCATGGCTCGTTGTTCCTTTTTCAGCTCGGTTTGCCTGAGTATAGTTCTTTTAAACTTGGCTGTGCTTCTTGATGGCAAAGATATAGCAGTATTTTCTCTCGACAGCTTGGTGACAGCAGTTATCGGTACGCACGCTCCGATCGATTGTCCTTGCTTTAGTTTGATGCTCTTATTTCCCACATTCAAGATTCTTACTGGGACCGTTTTGCCTTTCGGCTCAACGAGCATCTTTCCCACGACGTAATTCTGATAATGATTTTTAGAGTCCGGCTCAATCAAATAGAATCGATGGCTCCCAAGATCACCTTCCAGCTTCGCCCAAATAAGTGTCTCTGCGGAAGGTGGTAAGATCTCGTCCTTGTTGACTACCGTCCTAAGGCATGCGGCATTCTCATTCCCGTACACCATCGGAATCTCAACGTTCCTGTACTTAAGTACTTGAGTTCCGATGTCGAGCACTACATTATGCGCCTTCATAAAGTGCAATGATGCACTCGTCGCATATATCGGCCACTAGGAATACGTGGGTGAATGTTAGTCCTGCCAGATTTATCGTATGAATAACCTCTCCATACACCTCCGCCGTCGCTCCTGTTGCTGTTTTCAGACAGTAGCTACTAGTATTGTGCAGCCATGAATCATGGGCGATATCCCTTCTTATAATGGAAGCGGTGGCACCGGTGTCAATGGTGGCCACGCATTTATTCTGGCCAATGTGGGCTTCCACTGTAAGACTCTTGTTACTTCGTTTTGTTTGGGAGACTTGGATTTTGATCCTGGGGGCGTCAATTCCAGAAACCAACTTTTGCCCCTCGAAGTTGGTTCTTACACGTTTCCCGCCTGTTGACTTGACGTTGCGCTGCTTGCAGGATAGATGTCATTCCTGCCAGATGCCTCTTCGTAACGTCTCCTAGCAGCGCATTGTGGACAACTGCGTTGTTTAAGTGGAGACCTGCACTCACGCTGCAGATGTCCTATTTTGTTGCAGTTCCAGCACTGTAAGACTCTTGTTATTTCGTTTTGTTTGGGAGACTTGGATTTTGATCCTGGGGGCGTCAATTCGAGAAACCAACTTCTGCCCCTCGAAGTTGGTTCTTACACGTTTCCCGCCTGTTGACTTGACGTTGCGCTGCTTGCAGGATAGATGTCATTCCAGCCAGATGCCTCTTCGTTACGTCTCCTAGCAGCGCATTGTGGACAACTGCGTTGTTTAAGTGGAGACCTGCACTCACGCTGCAGATGTCCTATTTTGTTGCAGTTCCAGTTCGTTGGCATGAGCATTCCGCGGCTGTCATTTCTCTCACGCGGTGGATTCCTTGAGATGCTTGGTCGGCAGCTTTCATCGTCAGGGCAAATGCTAGGGCCTCAGGGAGGGTTCGTTTTCCAGCCATTCTTACAGCCATTTGCAACTGCCTATCTTCAATTGCTTGGGTAAACGCCTCTACAGCCATTTCGCTGATAATGTCTTCTCCGGCATTAGGATAAGTTAAATGCGCCAACCGTTCGATATCGGCCTGCAACTGCTGAAGTGTTTCTCCCCTCTTCTGGACTCTGCTGCGCAGTTGGACTCTGTATACTTGCTGCATATGGTCATCCCCGAAGCGCATTTCTATGGCTTTAACCAAAGCGTCGTAGTTGAGTTCTTTATCTTCTGAGATCGTTTGCAACAATTCCGCAGCTGTTCCTCTCAGTGCCAGCGTGAGCGCAATCGACTTTTCTCCGTTGTTCCAGTTGTTGGTCATGGCAGCTGCTTCAAATTGTCTTCTATATATAGGCCACGATGTTTGGCCATCAAAAACAGGCGGTTGCATCTCTTTTCTTCTAGGGCAGTCTGTAGAATTTTCTCGGACCTTCTGTTTCTTTACTGTGTCTGGTTCTTTAGCAAGATTCTCGATATTGTGTTCAACCTTCACGAATTGTGCCTCGTGCATATTTAATTTTTGATCGATTATTTCGAATTTCGCTTCTAGCGAATTCTTGAACTCTTCGACAGTGTCTTTCTGTGCGGCAACAATGGAATTCTTCTGTTCTTCTAGAGAATTGTTCTGTTCTTCAAACTTAGAATCCATACTTCTCCTTTGTAAAAGGGTATCATAACCCTCTTAGGCGCGCGTAAATTTTTACAAAGAAAAAACCATCGCCTTCCCCTTCTTCCCCTTACCATCTATTGCTCCGTCACCTATACAGTTATCCACACTTAAGTTTAGACAATCAATACCAACCACATCGAAACTGAACGAATCCATCACCAACACAGCTATACCACCACCAATACCCTCTACATTCATAAACACTACAACCGAAAACAAAAAAAACGATCCGATTATTTCCAATTCCAACTTTTTTACTACTACATACAATACAAAAAAAAAATTACTACTTGATCAACAATTTTCGAAACTGAACTTAGAAAACATTCTTCACCAAATCCGAACGCCAATTCTTTGGGTAGGAGAAAATTTTTTTATGGACTCAGGGCTGGTAATACTAGACGACGGTTCTCCTACGCATCTCTCCACACACAACACCTTAACGCATATTGATGTTACCTGCTGCTCTCCTGAACTTTTTCCAAAGACTTCTTGGGAAATTTTGGATGATCTCTGCAACGCCAATATCAACAAAGAAGCTGCAGTATTACAGAAAGCCATTAGGACCGCTGCAAATAAGTTCATACCACAAAGAACTCCTTGTGGAAGTAGTCGTACTGTCCATGGTGGTGTCCCCTTCTAACTTCACTTCGGCAAGATAAACTCGTAGTGTGGAAGTATTTTAAATAGCACCCCACTAAAATCAATTTAATTTTCTACAAAAAGGCCAACGCAAAGTTTCGCAGAGAAATAAAAGAAAGAAAAGCAAAATGCTTAAGCGATTTTACATCAACCATAAGCCCAAAATCTTCGCCCGCTCAAATCTAGCATACCATTCGTACTCTAACAAGTGACTCTTCCCCGCACGTCGTCAGTTCCCTTTCAACTTTCAGTTCCTCAAGATATATGCACAGAGATGGTCAATTCTTTCTAACGATGAATTTTCCCCACAAACTTCAAGTCATAAAAAGTTTCTTAGCCTCCTCTCTTCTATCTAACCTTAGCACTATCACAGGGAGGCAAAACACATTGAGGCCCAAATTACCAAACAAGAACTTTTATGCAATTTAAGAAAACTATAGGGGAAAACACCAAGCAAAGACCGTATACCACAACCAAGGATAAAAAACCTTCTTCAGTTCGCAAATGTAGGCTGATTTGCCTGCATAACAACATATTGGAGACAGCTATAATCTCACAAAATTTGAAATAAGCATCAATTCTGCCCCTCCCTAAGCCAAAGAAAAACATGAACATCGTGGAAAGATACCGCTCGATCTCGCTTATCCCCTGTACAGCAAAGGTTCTCGAAAAAATAGTTGCCCGGCGCATATTGTGGTTCATCGAATCAAAAAATCTTTTAAACCCAAACCAAGTTGCATTCAGACCAAACAAAGGCTTTTCCAACGCTCTCGAACATCTGGACTTTTATATATCCAACGCTCTTTTCGCCCGCAATCATGTAACTATTCTTTCTTAAGACTTTGAGAAGGCCTTCGACAGAGTAGGTGTCCACCTAGTGGATGGATAAGATTGGGAGTTGACTCAATCATTTTTAATTATGTGAGATCCTATGTGACCAACAGGAAAATTTGCGTAAAAGCTAACAATTGCTATTCCGGCACTTTTCCACTTTTCAATGCTATCTCTCAGGGATCACCACTTTTAGTGGTGTTATTTATGATCGCCTTTGACGATCTTTCAGCCAGAATTGCTAAACATTGTTTTCAGACCTAGTTGACGATATTTTGTCATGGTCCGAATTTTTTGGAACAAGGCTCGCTTTAGACAAATGCAAAACACTGCATATTTGTCGAAAAAAATCGTGCTGTAGCTTGTCACCTAAAATTAAAAATAATGCCATAAAAAATGGAAATAGCTTATGTATTCTAGGACTAGTTGTAAATAGCAAAATAATGCTAGAGCAAATATTATCAACTATCTTGTGAGCATCACTCACATTAACACATTATGTACAATAATATAACCAGATCTCTAGTACTAAGTAAGATTGACTACGTCTTATTTATCTACGGCAACTCACCGAAATCAACTCAATCACACCTCCATATCATCAAGCGGCCCGCAAAAGTATCAATGCGTTCAAAACAACACTTACAAAAAACGTACTGGTTGAAGCTGGGCTTCCCACAGTAGAAAAGCTTGTACGCGCAAAACATTCGATAATAGCCAAGGACTTCGCTTCATCAAAGAAGGGGAAAATACATAAACGCATTCCATCAGTCATAGCACCAGTTCTTCTTGTCGCCAAACATTTTGATCTGCCTGAGAAGATAGCCAACAAAGATGTCTCACTATCTCCACCCTGGTGCATCAACCCTGAGGTATTTATCTTAGACCTGACACAGTATGACAAAACCAACACATCAAACGAAGTATTTTGGGCGTCGTTTGTCCGCAATTCTACAATGCTCAAAACGGATAAATGGGTTCTTGTCTTTACAGACGGTTCCAAAACCACCGACTGTACATCTTTCGCGGTGGCCATATGAACGAAGTCGAGTTCCATTTATAAATGTTTTGATTGTACTTCAAGCCAATAATAAAATTTTTGAAATATCTCAAATGGTTTGCATTTTATTTAAAAAAAAGTTGTCAAGTCGTGTTTTAACTAAGGCCATGCATAACTGCTATATTTTACTATTGTATTGTATTATATGCCCTACCTGTTAAGTTTGACTTCACTGTCAATCAGTTCTAGTTTTCCTACTTCTTTACTGGTTTTCTTTTGTTGCAGGTCGACCAACTGAATAAATTGGCCCAGAGATCCTGCGAAACCATCGAACTCGGGTATTATTTTGATTGCATGTGACGAATTAAATGTCATTATGGATTGAGTGTGAGAAATCTGTGTAGTAATTGAGTTCGTGGGGTTACTTCCTGAAGGAGGTTTCTGTGGAATTGTTTTCAGGGGTAAGGGGGATCGTGATACTTGGATTGGATAGCTCTTTATTCTCAGTTTTTGTCTTTATAAGAATGTCCGTCAAGCATTGGGCTTAAAGTTGTGGTTCCTGAAATTTATTTTGAAGCTAAAGATCCTGTTAGTGAGCTTTTAACCGTTTTAACACTTTTTAAGGATATATTGACGGTAAGTCTCGACATATATCATAAGGTGTGCCAATCGAAATAAGGGAGAAGCAGACAGGTTTGAGGGGATGACAGTTTGGTTTGTAATTATTTACATGGAGACGAAAAAGATGAAGCAAAAAGAAATAAGACCAGATTTTCATTACCATTGTTTTTTCTTTTCATATATATTTATTATTATATAACAAAGCCACAAATTATATGAATTATCCGTTTTTGAATTATAACCAATAAATTTTATATTAATAATTTTGGAAATTTTTGTAGAAAATGTTAAATGTATAAATAGTTCAATTTCGTTCGTCCCCTTTTGTAATAAAATTATACGTCTCTTTAAAAGAAGGAATATTTCCATATACTCGGAAAGTACCCCAAATTATACCCTTACAAAAAGTGAAAAAATCTGAAAAATGTGGAGATTATAGGCCGGTTAATTCTCTGCCCCTGTACGAAAAAATTTTGGAAAAAATAGTGCACGACCAATTACTTTACTTTATCTTAGGTGGCGCTACAGTCCGGGGTGGACCTCGGCCTCAGTCAACAAGCTTCTCCAGCCAGCTCGATCCCTGGCTAGCTGTCTCCAGTTTCGCACGCTAAGTTGGCTGAGGTCCTCTTCCACTTGCGTGCGCCACCTGAGTCTTGGCCTTCCTCTACTGCGCTGTCCCTCGAGGGCGGATTCGAAGACTTTTCGGACCGGAGCATTGGTGTCCATGCGCTCTACATGACCCAGCCATCTCAGTCTTTGGATCTTCACTCTTCTGGCTAGGTCCATGTCGCTGTACAGTCCATACAGTTCGTCGTTGTATCTCCTCCTCCACTCACCGTCAATGCAGACGGGACCGAAGATCGCCCAAAGAATTTTTCTCTCGAAGCAACCAAGAACACCCTCATCCATTTTTGATAATGTCCATGCCTCTGCGCCATAAAGCAGGACCGGGATTACTAAAGTCTTATAAAGGGTGACTTTTGTAGCTTTGCTACTCAATTGCCTTCTTAACCCAAAGAAACAGCGGTGGGCAAGAGTTATTCTTCGCTTGATCTCAGCGCTGGTGTCGTTGTCTGTATTTATAGCGGAGCCTAGGTAGACAAAGTCCTTGACTACCTCAAAGTTATATCTGTCGAGGGTGACGTTCTGTCCGAGACGTCGGTGTTGGTTGTCCTTTTTGCTTGACAGCATATACTTGGTCTTGCCCTCATTGACCGCTAAACCCATTTTCGCCGCTTCCGTCTCAATACTCGCGAAAGCGCTACTGACATCACGCTGCTTTCTCCCGATTATGTCGTATGCGTATGCGAGTAGTTGGACGGACTTTTGACAGATAGTGCCTCTTGTGTTTGCTCGTGAGTTTTGCACTATTCTTTCAAGTACGATGTTGAAAAAATCGCATGACAGCGCATCGCCTTGTCTTAATCCTTTCTGGACATCAAAGGTCTCGGTGAGATCTTTACCGACCTTGATGGAGCAGCGTGCATTCTCCATCGTCATCCTGCACAGACGGACGAGTTTGGCAGAGATGCCAAAACTAGACATTGCTCTATATAGCTCGCCTCTATAGATGCTGTCATACGCGGCCTTAAAATCGATGAATAGGTAGTGGGTATCGATCTGAAGCTCATGGGTCTTCTCATACTTATACGCATACTTTCGTCCGACCATATTTTACAGATGAATTGGTGTATGCTCCTTACCAAGTCATCGCCTGCCGCTTTGAACAGCTCAGCAGTCAAGCCATCCGCTCCAGCAGCTTTGTTGGACTTAAGCTTCGATATGGCTATCTTCACTTCATCCAGGTCGGGTGGACGGAATTGTTGGTCATCATCGTCCAAGTTGAAAGGTTGATTCTGCCTGACAGCGGTATTTGGTCCGTCATCGCCGTTATACAGTCTGCAGAAATGATCTTTCCAAATCCTCAGCATCGACTGCGATTCTACTACGATGTTCCCTTGTTCACCTCTACAGGCTTCGGTTCAGGGTTTGTTTCCGCGGCATGTTATTTTTACCTTTTGGTAAAACTTCCGAACCTCATTCCTGGAGTAGCATCTCTCAATTTCCTCGATCGCGCGTTTCTCATGCTCTTTCTTCTTTCTCCTGAGAAGCCGGTGCTCGCCTCTCCTCTTCCGCTCATAGAGCTCATGAGCAGCTCTGGTCTACCGTACCTTTGCTACAACAAGGTAATGGTCCGAGTCGATGTTGGCTGCTCGGAACGTACGGACATCCATTATACTGGAGGAGTGTCTTGCGTCGATCGCAATGTGATCAATCTAGTTGACTGTTGATTGATCAGGAGTTCTCCAAGTCCCCTTGTGTATGTCGAGATGTGGGAACCGCGTGCTAGCCATGACATTGTTTCGCCCCCCTGCAAAGTCGATTAGCCTGAATCCGTTATCGGAGGTGTTGTGTTGTGCAGGCTATATTTTCCGATTGTTCCACCAAAGATACCCTCTCTTCCTAGCTTTGCATTAAAATCACCGAGGACAATTTTAATGTCATAGCTAGGGCATTGCTCGTAGGTCTTGTTGAGGAGCTCGTAGAAGGCATCCTTGGTGTCGTCATCTTTCTGCTCTGTGGGGGCATGCGCGCATATTAGGCTTATGTTGGCGAATTTAGCCTTGATGCGAATTGCTACGAGGCGCTCGCTGACATGCCGGAAGCAGAGGACTTCTTGTCTTAGTCTGCCTCCGACAACAAATCCGCATCCAAATAAGTGCTGCTTTTGCCGTCGATAGCAATTGCCGTAGTAGATGTCGCAGTTTTTCATCTTCTTTTTGTGCGGCCCATCCCATCGCATTTCTTGGATGGCGGTTATGTCTGCTTTGCAGCAGTCTAGGGCCTCCGCTAGTTGCTCGGCCGCACGTGGTCTATTAAGGGATCTAACATTCCACGTGCATATCCGAAGATCATTGTCCTTAAATCGTTTGCGTGGGTTGTCAACAGTAGATCCGTCCATATCCGAGGCTTGTTAATGCTTCGTTACTTAATTTTTTTAAATGGCCGGGCAGTTACCCCGGCGGCACAACCCCCAACCTGGAAGACCAGTTCCATTTTGAGTGCCCCTAGGACGAGGGGTCAGTTACACCGAAGCCAGTAACCCGTTCCGGGATGTGAGCGCTGCCGTTGGCCCTTATAGGGCTCGTCCGCCACCATCTCCTTTCCAAGACCCTGACTAAGTCCTGGAAATCCTTTCCGGCCTGAGCTCCAAATATGTCGGAGTAGCCCGGATAAAGTCTTGTTTTGTTTTTCCGACACTAATCCTGGTTAATGGCGCAGGAAACTCGCCATTTGCCCCCTTCACTTCGCAACCTCTAGTGAGATTTCCAGATGGCGCCACGGGGAGGCGTGAAGTAGGACTTATTAGCAGAGCTGCAAGATGTTCGGCTGCAGAGGCTCATTCTCGTCATTTAAGGAACCAGCACCTGTCGGAAGATGCTATTTCTACGAGGCCTTATACTAATCGTTGCCATCCTATTTTCTATTTCACTATTTCACCATTCTGCAGAAAATGAATACATTTTAGCTCTTAACCCAAAAAAACTCCAACATTTTTTCACAATTATTTTCATATTTAAACATACCAGGTATTTTGTTATTTGTTAAAAGGAAAATTATGAGGATTATTTGATGGATAGTCAGAAGTATCAAATCTAGATTTCTCAGGATTTATGACGTCATTATAAATATCAGCATAAAAATCATCAGTTGTCGAAGAATATATAACTGAATCTGTATCTATATAACTTAATCGTACTGAATCATTAAACTTTTCTTTCATATATCAATAATGGAAGTCGTACATCAACCATTTAGAGAGTTCTAATACCATAAATCCGAGGTAGATAGGTTTGTTAAATGTTATCTTTCCTTTTTTCATTTCAAAAGCAGCCATATCCGGTGAGAATATGGAGCGACTATGAAAATTAGGGTTTGCAATTAGATCTCTAGCATTATAATTTTTTCCTTCAACATCCCATCTTCTTACTATTTTCACATTTCTTCGCTTTCCACATTTTCCATAGTCTTTCCGTAAATGCTATTATTCATAAGCTTGAAAAAATCTTTTTTAAATTTATTTCTGCTTTTTTTTTCTATATTCAGTATTAAGCGAAATATATTTACTCGACCAATTAGATTGATTAAACGTTAGCACTCTATGTACTTTATTAAGAACTAAACCGTTTTTAATACACTATTGTAAATTCTTTAGAAAAAATAACTTATTTCGGTTTTGGGTAAAAGTAAGCTGTTAATTTTGAAAATTTACTTCCAGGTGGGGTTATATCCTCAGGACAAAATGGAAGATCATTGTGTTTATCGTGAATATTTAATGGATAAGTTAAATGAACTTCCAGAACATAACCAACATCATTGCTTTCAATATTTAAAATGTAATCAGTAGTAAAGCTCTCAGAATTTTTCCATTGAAAATTACCGTAGGGAAGCGGTTGTGACATAGCCCATCCACATAAATTATTTGCATCTAAATACATAAGATATTCACTGGGTCTATCTCTATTGAAATTGCTGATATATTTGTTATTTGCTGTAGCATGGCGGTGACTACACTGTTATCTTCAACATTGTATCTCAAGATAAGCCAGGGGATGTTTAATAATGACATGGATCTAATTCGTAAATCATATTGCATACATTACGAAAATTTTCAAATATATCAGCTAACAATAATACATCACTTTGCAGATACAGAAGAGTGTAATCTCTAAGAGTTGCACATTTAAAATGATTCCATACTTTCAAGGCATGATTATAATCATTTTCAGTGCATTCTTTGCCTTCTAATTTATTATAGAACATGGTAATTGATGGGAGAGAGCATTCATCAAACCGTTCAAATGAGTCTAAATAATCGTATGGAAAGACACCTTTCCTAAGCATTAAATTAAATGGTTTATTAGTTTTAAATATTCTTCTCGTATTCGTTAAATCGTTTACAGATAAATTATCTAAACTTGACTGAAGAAATCTGTTCGAATCTAAAAATCTTAGTTCAAATGAAGGATATTCATCGTAAAATATACACTTTAAAAGAGAAATATATTTCTCTTTGTTTAATGGAATTATTTTTATTTCACCAGAAATTTTTGAGAGATTATTCACAAAAAAAGCGGCAATCATAACCTGAAAAATTATAAAAAAATATGGGAAAAAATGTTAATACCCTTAATTCTAGATTGCAATTAGAATGTGCTGTACCTCTGTAGGCACCAGTGAAATGACAATGATCCCTTACTCTTAATTCACCTTCCTTAAAACTGTTTTTACATATATGACATACAGGTGTGGTATTATGTGAATAATTCTCTTGGTCCGTTAAAGTATTCATAGGTTTCGGCTTCATAATAATTTCCTTAAAGAGATATGTTGCATTTTTTACCAACGTGACAAAAAATATCTCTGGTGCATTTTTTCATAAAAAGAATAGGTCCAACAAATCTTTTAAATATTTTGTTTCAGAAAATGTTATTTACCAATAAATTTTCCGTGTATATTTGAATTTTCATCAAATGAACACTTGACATAGTATGAAAACGCGCATGGAACATGTTTTTTCACGTCAGTTGTTGATGGAATTTCAGGATTTGAACTACAATGATTTAGAGGAAATAGCATAAATTCAAAATCAGCATAAGTAGTAAATGGGACGTTCATTTCTCTTTTCTATCAAATTTAATATGATTTTTACCCCCTTCTGGCATTATTGTTGTCACTTTGCGACATTCACTTTTGTGTTGACTTAAATGGGGTTCATTGGGAAAGCGTTGCAAACATCCATTGCAGAGATGTATTTTGTGTTCTCTCAGGGTTACTTGATTGCCTAACAATCGAGAAATATGTTTGATATATACGTAATAATTCTCTGAATTAAATATTAAATATTGTTCAGCCTTCACGTGTGTGGTAAAATGGTCCAAACTATTTCATTAGTTTCACAACCAAAAACATTTACACTTGTGTTAGAGTTTTTGATTTCAATTTTTTGTTAACATCTTTAACCATAAGGGGGAATTCCATATTTGTAAAGTCTATGACTCTACCATCGCTGATTTTTATTTTTTCTTCACGAATGTCTTTTATATTATAGACTGACGGTCTGCTATGATTTTTTAAAATAGTTTTATCTAGAGCTGATATTATAGTCAATTTAAAGCAATATTCATCACTGTTGTGCACATTAATATATGCATGTTTTTCCTTTATTGAAATTGGTAATTCAAAGTAAGAAGATCCACGAATAGGTTGATACTTATTTATGTTAATTTCAATTTTGATAAACGACAACAAAGCCCACTGCCCACTGTCTGTTTCTTGAAATTCTTCCAATTTCGATTTAATGTCGTCAATCATATATGTCAATTGATCCGGTAATTCACCTATTCTTTAAATCGTGCACATTTTGGCTTGCATACTTTCAACACTTATTACGAGTATCATTTCATCAATGTCTTCAGAACTTTTCACAAATTCCCAAAATAGTTCCATATTACATTTGTATGCTTTTAAAAGTTCTAACTCTCTTTCCAATAGTTCCATGAGAATATGTATATGAGCATTGAAAAACATACTGATGTCTACAATGCTTTCATACGTATTTTTAATAACAAAAGTTTTAATTCTATTTTTAAATGCTCCCTCGATTAAGCACACGTTATCTTGCAATAATAGTTGAGATTTTTCTTTATGAGAGTTTTTCCTTTGATGTTGTGTCCTCTCTTTCTCATCAACATCCTCTTCACATCCTCTTCTTTTTTTATTATTAACAATGCTTTATAAGAAATCAAATACTTGTGAGTTAAAAAAATCCTCATTAAACTTTTCTTCTTCTCCTTTTTTGTTAGATTATGTATTTTGTTTTTCTTTCTGAGCATCATCATTCCCAGCCTTCTTAAGTTTTTTTTGCTGGTGTTGCAAAATTTTCTTCTAAATGTATCCTTTTTTGCTTCAATAAAATAAAATAATATAATGTTATTTTTTTTTTTTTTAAATAAAAAATAAATTATCATATATGTTATTATAATAAAACTTACCTCTTTAAATTTTAATTCATACGAGGATCCCACTGCCCGTTTTACCAGTATTTCACAGTTTACCATTAAATCTAATTCATTGTCTTCTAATGAATTGAACCTAAGTGGAAGAAAAAATTTTTGGTTTTCCAGTTCGACCATAGTCCTGGACCCGTATTTCGTGTTACATCTTCTAACATTTAGGATTTCATAACCTTTAATAATTTGTGAAACTTTAAGGCTTTCTAATGGTTTGCATTGACCAACACTATTTATTGTGAACATAATGTTTAGTATTAAAAGATCAGCGTACACCGACGAACTAATATTTTCCTAATAGAATAACTCAAATCCACAATTTTCAACTATCAGCATCCATCATAACTCACCACCACTCCCCCTTCACAGTTTCTTCACTAATTCATTTCATTTCTTCACTTCACTTCTATTTTATTGAACTTGAACTGCTCTATATGTTCTCATTCCCCATGCTTGTTGTTGTTGTGAGCTTGAACCGCTCTATATCTTCTCGTTCCCCATGCTTGTTGTTATTGTGAGCTTGAACCGGCCTATCTATACTACTTACCTTCGCCAACTACGAATCCCAACCTCGGTGATTTTCCGAGACATACGCTCTGAGCGTTGTCTTGATTATTTGGTTTATCCTCTCCGCAGGATTCGCCTGCGGATGATAATGCCCCGTAAACCTTATTTCTGACTCGAAATAGTCACAGAGCGCCGTGAGCTCTTTCCCCCTAAACTGGGGACCGCTGTCACACACGACAACCTTGCGTACGCCGAAAAGTAGGAAGATATTTTCCTCTTGTTCCCTACATACTGCTTTCTCAGTGGTCGAACGTAGAGGAAACAACAAAAGGAATTTACAAAAATGGTTAAGATATAACCGTAACCCCGAGTGGACTTGGGAAGTGGGCCTACCAGATCTACACACACCATTTCCCAACACCTTGACACCCCTACCCTCTCAACCATCGGACCAGCGGGTCGCTCATTCACCGGCTTAACTTTTTGGCAAACTTTACAATTCTTTGCATACTTTCTTACTTCTGACCGTATCTTCGGCCAGTAGTACCTAGCTCCTACTCTCGCAAACGTTTTGCGGACGCCCATGTGACCCGCTAATGGGCTATCATGGCACGCCTGTAATATTCCTAATCTACCTAACTTTCCTACTACTTGTTTTCACTCGTTATTGTTATCATTCAAAACTACAACCTGCCTAGCTTTGACAAACTTGAAGAGTTTTTCCCCCTCTACTCTCCACAAGGGGTAGGCTAACGGGGTAGCTTCTATTGCCGCAACCATCTTCCTAATCCAAGTGTCCTGATCCGCTTCTGAGATCCCAGCCAATGCAATCTCACTGCCCATCGACCTAATCTCCCTTGAGGTTCCTTAAGGCTGCTCGGCCACACCAGCGCATAATGATCAGTTACGACCGTAAACTGAACCCCTTTGATGTATGGTCGTTACTTCTCAATCGCCCACAGGACAGTCAAACATTCCTTCTCTGTGAAAGAGTAGTTCGTTTCACTTCTCTGAAGAAACCTACTGATATAACAGTTAACTTTCTCCCCATACAGATCTCTTGAGATAATACGGCCCCTATTCCATAATTCGAGGCGTCCGTCTGAACCACGAACGGCCTATCGAAGTTTGGACTAGACCTTCCTAAAGTTTTCCTCACACTCATCCGTCCATTTGAATTTCCTATTTTTCTTTAACAAGTCTGTTAAAGGCCTAACTAAACTGGCGAAGTTTGGTACGAAACGTCTGTACCACGAGACTGTCCATATAAAACTCCTAATTTCCTTCACACTTTTAGGTGCGGGAATCCTTACCATACTATATATTTTCTCTGGATCTACTTGTAGTCCATTGCTATCTACTACATAACCTAAATATTTTAAAGACGCCCTACAAAAATAACATTTTTCCTGACTAACTTCTAACCCTGGCTCACACAATCGCTTAGAGACCTCCTCCAGTATTTTAAGGTGTTGATTGAATGTATTTGTGACAATCATAATATCGTCCAGGTACACAAATACGTATGGCTCTAGATTAGTACCTAAGATGCTGTCTATAAATCTCTGCCACGTAGGAGGTGCAGTGTGTATCCCTAAAGGATACAAACGTACCCACGGACTGTTCGATTTCTCGACAACACCCGCCTCCAACATCTCTTTTAACTCCCTATCAATATGCTTTTGCATCGCAGGCGATAGAGAGTAATAGCGTTGTTTAATATGTTCTGCCGACGTCCTGATCTTGTGTTCTACCAAATGAGTACACCCCAATCCCCCGGGCATCGACTTAAAAACACCGTCGACCAAAGCTTCCCAGCTTCGGCGATGTCCAGCTCGGAGATCTCGCGAATAGCGGTAATCGAGGCAACCGCCTGTTGGCTCCACACTCGTGATCTTACATCTGGGACGATTCCCGATAGTGCCCAAAAATCTGCATCAAGGATTACGGTGTGTGGTATTGCTGGGATAACGAGACATTCTATTAATACGGACTAACTTTGTACTTCAATTGGTAGAGACACAACCCCCACGACATCTATACTTTTTCCGTCAGCTAAAGCGACGAACCTAACTTCATTTTTTCTTAAACTAATCCCTAAATCTTTAATTATCCTCCATCCTTCACCCCTTAAAGAGTGCGAGAAGCACCACTATCCAAAAGACCTATCATCAATATACCATAAATACTAACTTTTACAAATGGACGCCTATCCCTACCGTTTGTCTCCAAGTTATGTAAAACTTAAATGAACTATTGAGTTTTCCGACCGATCTCCAGCAGGTGACCTATTCCCTTCTTGCGCTAACGCTCCCGTCCTGCTGGCCCGGAAGTTCGTTGCGCAATGCATCGTCGGCATTGACGCCGTGTTACATCTTGCTGTCCACACCCTCTTACTTGACTGAGCTCCTCCACCGGCTCCCAGAATGAATAAACTGAGGGACCACAGTGTTCCCCCGTGAACTCCAGATCCCACTTGGCCAGGTTTTCCCACCTCGCAATCGGCAAGCGCTCGCTGTGTTCACTAGTGGTTGCATAGAAACCAGTTTCTTCCGCAACGGCAGGCGTCACTGGTGACCTTGTTACAGCTCCCTGCAAAGAAAAAAAATTCGAGAAATTAAGAACACATTACGAAAATAAAAAAAATAATTTTCCTTTTTTCAAAACAAACAACTGTCAGACACAAAAACAAGATGGTGGGGAAAGAAATTCGATCCTCGAAAGAATTTCGATCTTCGAACATGAATGGAAAAAGGTGGTGTTAAGCCACCGAAGCTTAGAAACAACAAATTTGTTTATAGGGTAAGGTAGGGAACGGGTAGCTTAAAACAGCTACTTAGCTATTCAGCGTGAGAACGACAAATAGCGGGGTTACCCATTGACAGAAAAAAAACAAGAGAAGTAAACTGGACAGTGGCATGACAAAGAAGTGGCAGCAAGTGCGTGCACAGAAAAAAAAAAAAAATAATGTTAAACTTATATATAAAGGAAAATAAGATAGCAGTGTCCACGTGCCAAAAAAACAGGATACCAAAAAAAACAAAAAAACACGAAAAACAGAAAGGTGAAAAGAAACAAAAAAGGAAAATAAAATAAAATAACAAAGTGTCCCTAGGTCCTAGTGCCGCAAAAGTTTATACATACATATATAATAAAAAAAATGATAAAAAATAAAAGTAAAGAATTTTGTGAAACTTAAAAGAAAAGGAAGAAGGAAATATTTAGGGTAAGTGCTAAGTTAAGTTAAGCAAAACAGTCAAAAAAACTAAGTTTTTTTTATTTAGGAAAAAAAGTACTCGTAATAATAAAATAAAAGTGAAAACGAGCCAACCATTCCCGTTTCCGGTTTCCTTACAAATAATTTATATACATATATATGTACATCAGCGATAACGTGCCAAGGAAAGGACAGCTACGCCCGCCCGAAGGCCCACATAAAAAAATTAATTAATTTCATATGTATAGTTTAAGGTATATACTAAGCAACAAAAAAAAAAAATAATTCAAAACAAAACAAAAATTTTCCCAAAGAATTTCCGAAGTGTACTCACATTTAGATAACTCAGTGTACAGGCTGTTAAAACTATAATTTTTTGTTTATTTATTCTCGTAATATACTATATACATATATCTTAAAAAAAAAATAAAAAAATCTTTACAAAAAAAAACATATACGTACATTTATACAGCATAACAATTTTTTCTTCAGTGTATGATTAGTTTATAAGTTATTATCTTTGTTCTCTCATACATATATATATTTGTTTATTTATTTATTCATTCATTTATTTATTTATTCTTATTTATATACATAATTTTTGCTGTTGTCACTTGAATTTTTTTTGTGTTATTTATCTATTTATTTATTTAATTATTGTGCGTGTTTAATTATCCTCGTGTTGTGTAGTTGTTTTTGTCCTTATTTTGCACAGAAGTTGCACAGTCATACCCCTAATTTGAGCTCTTATTAAGTAGGTTTTTTTTTCTAGCAAAAAAAAAATAAAAATAAAACTAATACTTTTCATTGATTGTTCTGAGGATAGTTAAATAAATAAGAAAAAAGTTTGCATGTATACTCGTATTTATCATATCAGTTTGTAATCTTGATTAGAGCCTAGATATGCAATAAAACAAAAAGGAAAAGAAATTTTTTGTTTTTATTATTATTTATTAGCATACCCTAAAGGCGCAAAAATGCCTTGTTAAGGAATTTTTAGGAGGTGTCTGGAAAGCAGGACTCGGCTGGAGATGAGGTAAGCTGGTGATCGTTATCCGCTCATAGGGGAAATCCTAAAAACGACCACCGGATTTCCAGGTTGGGAGGGAAAAGGCCAGCGCTGATCAACATCACAGCGCCCCGTAGCATCGTAAGTTCCGTCCGATTTATTATGTTGTTTGGTTATGGTTCGTAAAGTTTAGTTGGCATGATATATGGTTTTTTTTGTAGTAATTGGTCCCGTTAAAGAGTGAGGACAAGAACCAGGCCCATCCGGCGAGCATAGCCGTGCCTCGCAAGCATGCCATGTTCCTCACTCGGAGACATCCTTTCCTTTCTTCTCCCAGTCCAGACCACTTCCTGGTTCCCGGTCCTCTTCTCAACTCCAACGCCCTCTATATTCCTCTCTTAACCTTCCTTACCTGTCCTATATCCTATACCCTACCTACCTGTTTATTACAAAAAATGGCGACCAACGTGTGTGCTTGTCAAATGTCCGTCCGTAGATGTTCCTGTGGCCATCATCAAAGGATCTGTAAGTCTTCAAGTGGGAGCAATTTGACGTACCAACTTGAATTGCGACGGGTGACATTGATGACCACAGAAACAACTCAAATTTGTGGTCTTACGTTTTCTTCTCCTCTTCTCTTTTAAATGTAAATTTTACTTTTCTATCTTAAACTTTCATTTTCCTTTTTTTTCTGATTGTGATTGTACACGGTTGCAGTGATCTTGTTGTATGTATCGTTATAGTATGCACTTGTAGCACTGTTCCGTCTTTATCTTAGCTTTCTTATATGTATACCAATCGTATTGCTCCAAGTCTTCCAGCAAAGGCCCCCAGGCTGGTCTGGAATGCGGGAGCAATAAGAGAAGTATTTTATGTGTCTGGTTTTAAATTTTTGTTTACCTATTTACTTTGCAGAGGGATAACATCACGTCCGTCCGCAGTCATATGTCCAAGATCATCAGCTTAATCATCATCGCATCCGCCGAGAAAAACTTGCTGTGACATCTCCTATGCTAAGAAAAAAAAAAAAACTAACTAATAATAATTCAAAAAAACACCAAATACAAAATATTTTCCTCTTTATTACATAATATATACACAATATAATATACATATATTACATACATAAGTTTACACACATTAAACCATATATATACAAGCAGAGATTTTTGGAGTTTTTCTTTTCGTCATTCGTATTTATTATTTAATTGTTTAATATTTTTTCATCTATTAGTCAAGTTAAAGTTGTCCTTTATAAGGACAATAAAAAAAACGCGAACGTCAGCCAAGGGGCTGACCCAACTGTTCGACTTACAATCAAAAGAACCGTTTTCAATACTCGTTATAACTTTATTCGAATCTACGAAATTAATTAATTTACACTCCATGCAGTCCAGACCAGAACTGCTTTCACAATCCTCATCAGCTTACCTCCAAAGCTCCGTTAGCTATGCAAAGGTTCCCATGCATTCCTCCTGACAGTGCACTTTACCCAATTCGCGTGCACTTGATTCGGTGTCGAATAGCCTGCTCGTGCATTCGTTTCCGTGGGAAACTCAACAGACCAATTATTTGCTGAATCAGCTGGAAACCTGTTTGTATCTGTTGGAACAAGTTATTGGGCGTCGCATATCGGATTGTGATAACTCCTCCCCCTTCGATTGTGGTATTGGTTGTGGTAAGTTAGGGGATGAGATTGTTGGGAAACTGGACTTTGCATGTATCTTTCGCCAGATGGAAAGTACGACGAATGCCACACCAATGAGGATTGGAACTTCTGTAAAAATAGAGATTTTAAATTGTTGGGATAAGTTACCTATGCGTTCTGTGTTCTGAACGCTGAGATCATGGACGTATCCCAAGTCGATAATATGGCTTGTAGTGTTGTAGCCGTAGAACTCGAAAAGGTCCTTCCATTCAATTGGATCGTCTCGTTATGTATCTGGACTATATATGTACCTGTAAGAGGCCTTGAAATATTGTTAGAAATTAAATCGCCTTTAAAATTGGTGACAAAAATGGTGTCGTCTTTAAGGAGTTCCAGGACCTCCTCGGTACTTGTTTGGTAAGTGCAGTGGGTCCACCTTTCAACAGTCTAGCAACGCAACTTCCTCAGGAATTACCTCTAAGGCCTTATCTTCGCATATTGTTGAGTTATTTATTGAGAAGCAACTGTCCTTTATGCCATACGTGACCATGTGGTTGATCAGAACTTTCCTGAATTTCAGGTCGATCCGCTTACCTTCTATAACTGATGATCGTGTTATCAACAAGTTATACTCTTCTATTCCTACCTTTGGCATTGAAATAACGTACAACAGCATTAAGCCATTGGTGAAAATTGAGGGTGTGCCGTACTCAATTGCTTCTATTTCGTTAGCGTACGGTAGAGTTTCAAGTTCATTGATGACCGTGTTGACCTCTTCCGTATCAAGGAGATTGGTATTAATCAGGCCACTTTTCGCCATTTGGCAAGCCCGAACGATTTCATTCACCTCATCTTTGATGAGCAGAATCTCATCCAAAATGTCCTGCTCAAATCTTCCAGAAATCACGTCCTTAATACCGTTTTCATATCTCTCAATCACCAGATTGATTTTCTGTGTAATTTCACGCGTGATACCAAAGAGCTTCTCATTAATTTTATATTGGTGGTTACTATTCTCGATTGTGGATTCCTCACTTCGAAGGATTTCGCTCCAGTCTGAAGCATCGGGGCTACCAGCCACCCATTTCCAAGCAGATCCCAACCAATTGATTGATCTTGCCCTTCTCGTTGGCTTACCTTTGAGTGAATGAAGACGGCGCTTTACCTGTGACAAATGGAATTCTATCATGTGCCTTCTGTCTTCGTCCTTAATTTTGCCGCTTGTGGCCTTGGACACCCCATCCAACAGATGTTCGAATTGTTCTAGGTTAATGGCATGCACCAGCTTGAAACTGCCGTCAACGATCCAACCCTTGCCCTCCTTAAGAGAGACTATAGGTGCCTTATAATTGAAGATCTGGAATCCCCAGGTTGCCGCTAAAGAGGTTAATAAGATCGTGAATAACATTTTCGCTTTCAGTAACCGTTGTAATAAAGAAGGTCCGCTGGTGATAATCAAAAGGATACTTAAATAAAAATTTTTTTCCTTTTCTTCGCAATTTTTTGGTTTGAGACAGGCTTAGTGGAAGGATCGTGGGGTTCCCGTTTAGTTGCTATCGTTAATACTTGAAAGCAACCTACTAATGGCACGATTTCACTTCACTTGTATATCCCTTAGTCCTTTTCGCAATCTCCGCTGTGTTCCCATGGTTACAGCAGAATTTGGTTATTGGCTTAAACAATTTTTTTAATATATATTTAGACCAGGAAGGCGGTTGTGTTCCCATGCTTATAACGCCACACACTCCAAAGGGGGTGGTCTGATCTATGCCCATTTAAGGACAATATTTTTTTTTTTTTTTAAATATCTTTGCCACCATTGCTAAGACGAAAAGGATATACACTTTCTAAGCCTGTCCCTGCTCGGGCGCCAGTTAAAGTTGTCCTTTATAAGGACAATAAAAAAAACGCGAACGTCAGCCAAGGGGCTGACCCAACTGTTCGACTAACAATCAAAAGAACCGTTTTTAATACTCGTTATAACTTTATTCGAATCTACGAAATTAATTAATTTACACTCGATGCACTCCAGACCAGAACTGCTCTCACAATCCTCATCAGCTTAACTCCAAAGCTCCGTTAGCTATGCAAAGGTTCCCACGCATTCCTCCTGACAGTGCACTTTACCCAATTCGCGTGCACTTGATCCGGTGTCGAATAGCCTGCTCGTGCATTCGTTTTCGTGGGAAACTCAACAGACCAATTATTTGCTGAATCAGCTGGAAACCTGTTTGTACCTGTCGGAACAAGTTATTGGGCGTCGCATATCGGATTGTGATAACTGTCATAATCAAATTGATCGTTAACTATTTATTTATTTGTTATTTATTTATTTAGAACTTATTTATCTATTTATAACTTATTTATTTATTTATCTGTCTGATTGAATTAATTGTTTAATCATACATAAGAAGTAATATAGATATATACATATATACACATTTTTTTGTTGCTTACTATTTACAATACACATAATACATCCTTTTTGAAGTACAATACTTTAAATTTTAGTGGCAAGGCATATGCTACTTATTACTTTATTATAATTTAAAATTAACATGTTAGTATATAAGTGATATATTGGTTTTGGTTTTCTTCATTTACATAGGAGAATATAGTTACATAAGTTCCTTCTTCCTTCCTTTTTGTTAAGTTAAAAATTGGCCCATACAGCAATATTCGTATCTCTTCATATTTGAGTTATCTCGTGTTGCGTTACACCTAGGCACGTTGAAAATGTCGACCTAAAACAAAAAAAAACATTCTTTATACACATATACTCGTATACATATATATCTGTGTCCCAAAAAAAATATAGTTTCAAGTTCTTAGTTTTGTAGCACCTTTTAAAAATGAATGAGTCTGAAAAAGAGAGACAAAAACTTAGGAGAAGCAGCGAATTCGAGGAAGATCGCAGACTTACCAGGGCAAAAGTTTCTCACATGATGACAGGTGCGATACCAAAAGTCCAGCACAGTCCACCAGCAGGTAAAGTACCACCTGCAACATCAACTGCACTACCGAGAAATAATGAAAATGCTACTCACGCTATACCTCTGGAACAAATTCCAGCTGTTTCTTCAAATTATCCACCGTCAAGTAGTTCGTTCTCACAGTTCCCGCCGCCTTCCAACCCTCTTAGCCACAGTGGTTCGAGCGACTCCATAGACCCACCATCTTTTAGCAGTCTTAATCAGCAGGGAGCCGTAGGGGTACAATCACTCAATCCAAGCAATCGGTCCAACGTTACTATTGTAGAAAAACAAAAATACATAAATAACACACATAGTAACATCGAAGACAGAAATAATACACCGTCAGACATTAGAACCTATGTTAACCTGGCAGTGGTGAATGCATATTCTTCCTACAACGAGGCTCTAAAAGAAGAAATCGCACACCCGTTGAAAGATGAAATGCGAAGAAGCTTCCTCGAATTTACGAAAAGCATAAACGAACTTATTCAACCACTGCTAAGGCAAACCAATAAGGAGTCATCACAGGAGCCTTGTCAAGCCTCGCAACAAATGGAGGAACAACACTTTACACACCATCAGGAACCAGTGATTAGTCATCCTGAAAATTGTCCACAAATAAATTTAAAGTCACATTTAAACCCATCCTCACAACCATATTTGCCACTGGAATCTCATTTTCCAAGTTCAAATTACCATTGGATGAACCAGCAGAAACATCAAATACATCCGATGCCACATAGGCAAACTCTGGGGATGGCCCAGAGTCCGCCGCAACATGCACCACATCCGAGGTACCACACAAACACAAAAGCCCCAATTAAAATCGACAAGTGGGGCATTTACTTCGAAGGTAAACCAGATTCTCTAACTGTGGAAGATTTTATTTTCCGATTAGAAACCCTCCAACGCCAATACGAGTGTCCGTGGTCTGAGATCTTGCGCGATTTCCACATTCTCCTCTCTGGTACCGCATACGAATGGTATTGGCAATTTAAAAGAACTAACTACTATTCAGATTGGTCATCTCTGCGTGATGCACTTATGCAACTCAGACTTCGAAATAATGAGAGACCTTATGGACCGCAGACAGGGTGCCGGAGAATCGACCGATGAGTTTTTCACTGAGATCGCCAAGCTCAGATCACAAATGACCATCCAAGCCCCAGAGTTGGAAATTGTCAAAATAATTAAAAGAAATTTAAATACAGGAATTGGAAAGTTGGTTTATCCCATGGCAATTTTCACTTTGGATCAACTAAGGCACGCCTGCAAAGATGCAGAGAACGCTTTTCCGATAAGAGAAAGAAATCTAGGAAAGTATATCCTTAGTCCACTAGACTATGAAGACTTGGAGGAAGATGTTATGCAGACATGGGAGATGCCAGCCATGCGGTATGGTGATCCGCGGCCAAAACAAACAAAAAATTCTGCAGAGCCAAGAAAATTGTGTTGCTGGAACTGCAGGGCCGAGGGTCACACCTTCGGGAATTGCCCCTCCAGTAGCAGAAATATATTTTGCTACAGGTGTGGATAAGATGGAGTGATAACCCCCAAATGTCGCCGGTGCAACCCGGGAAACATTCAAGGGAACGTGATGTCGACGGGAAAGTCGCGTTCGACGCAAATCCCCGAATAAACAATTAAGGTTTTGTCATAATTCAGATAGAAGAAGAGAACAATAGTAATGATAGACAGCTAAAAATACTAAAGAGGACGGAAGAAGAAACACAAATAAAAAAGCCAGAGATTCCAGAAATAAAACCCCTACATGTAAGATTGCAGGAATATGATAAAGCTAGATATAGAATCATAGGTAAAAATAACATAGTAACTAAGAAAATTCTAAAAGCTAGGGAGAGGTATAAAATCAGAATAGAAACGAGAAGAGCGATAGCGTCAACTATAGTCGACACATCCTCTGACCCAAGGCCCTACGCCAAAATAAAAATTAGAGAAAGTGAAATATTGCAGTTACTAGATAGTGGAGCCACTATAAGTATATAAGGCAAAAATTGTGAAAAGTTAGTAAGAAAACTAAACTTACCCTTTAATTATTTTAGAAATTCTGGCGTTAAAACAGCCGATGGGAAGAACCAGTCTATAATCGGCAAAGTTACTGGAACGGTAGAGTACAAAGGTGTGTCCAAGCCGATTACATTTTTCCTAGTGCCAAGTCTTGAACAGGAGTTATATCTGAGAATCAATTTCTGGAAGCCTTTCCAAATAGCACCTGAAATAATAAGTTCAATTACACTACCAGGTAATATATATGATGCGAATACTCACCATTTATCAGCACGAGATCAGTCCAGACTAGAGGCAGTCAAAACAAAATTTTGCTGCTTCACCCAGCATGGCCTCGGAAAAACATTCTTGGAGGAGCATGTCATCTACACCGGCGATGGGGAACCTGTAAAGCAACGTTACTACCCTGTTTCCCCAGCCATACAAGATCTTTTATACGCAAAGATAGACCGAATGATAGGCCTCGGCTTTATCGAGGAGAGTGAGAGCCCGTGGTGTCCGCCCGTTGTACTCATACGAAAACCAGGTAAAAATCGACTTTGCCTGGACTTTCGTGAAGTCAATGAGCTTACTAAAAAGGACGCTTACCCTCTCCCCCATATCCACGGGCTTCTCAGTCGGCTACAGGACACGTACTTTATCAGCAGTGTCGATTTAAAGGATGCCTTCTGTCAGATACCGCTGGAGAAACAGAGTAGGGAGAAAACTGCTTTTACTGTTCCGGGGAGACCCTTATACCAGTTTACAGTCATACCCTTTGGGTTGTGTAATGCTGCCCAAAGGATGTGTAGGTTAATGGATAAGGTCATCCCATCCCGTTTGAGAGAAAGAGTTTTCGTTTATCTCGATGACTTACTCATCGTATCTCCAGACTTCGAAACTCATCTCGCTTTGCTCGAGGAGGTCGCGTCGTGCTTGCGGAAAGCGGACCTCACCATTAACTTGACTAAGTCGAAGTTTTGCTTCAAGGAGCTTCGGTACATAGGCTATATAGTTGGTGGTGGGATGCTAAAGACCGACCCGGCCAAAGTCGCAGCGGTTGTCGACCTACCAGTTCCGAAAAACCGCAAGCAAGTACGCAGTCTACTTGGCCTCGCTGGGTAGTAAAAATGATTCATCAGGGACTTTTCAAGCCTGACTGCACCTCTGACTGAAATCCTGAAGAAAAATAAGGAACCTTTTTGCATGACTGATGAGGCGCGGTAAGCCTTCGAATCACTAAAACAGGCCTTAACAACTGCCCCGGTACTCATCCACTCTGATTTTTCTAAAAGATTCTTCATCCAGTGCGACGCTTCTGATTTGGGAATAGGAGCAGTTCTGTTCCAATTCGACGAAGCTAAAGAAGAATGTCCCATCGCGGATTTCTCCCAAAAATTAAATTCATGTAGACGAAATTATAGTGTGACAGAGAAAGAATGTCTAGCAGCGGTACTGGCCGTCCAGAAATTCAGACCTTATGTGGAAGGCATGGCGTTTACCATCATCACCGACCATTCCAGTCTAAGGTGGTTGATGGGCCACAAGAACCTGTCCAGCAGGCTTGGAAGATGGAGTCTGGAGCTCCAGAAATAGACATTCCAAATTAAGCACCGAAAGGGATCGCTACACATAGTACCTGATACTCTGTCCCGTGCACATATTGACAGCCCAGAATTGAAAGACATCGCTCCGCTCGTCGATCTGAATTCCAACTCCTTCAAGTCGGAGGAATACTTGGAGCTGATGGAAACGGTCCGACAACACCAAATGAATTGCCAGACCTTAAAATTGAAGAAGACTATGTGTGTAAGCAGTCGCTACCACCGTATGGAGATGAGTCCACGGTTGAACATAGCTGGAAGTTATGGATTCCGTCGGATCTCACAGAGGAGTTGATTTCGCAAGCACACAATCCTCCAAAAGCTTCGCATGGTGGTATTGCAAAAACAATACACAGGATAAGGCAATTCTTCTATTGGCCAAATATGACCGTTCAAATCCGTCAATATGTGTCCAATAGCGTTACGTGTAAACTTTGTAAACCATCTTATCCCATACAACGTCCGCCAATGTCATCAAATTTTTGTACAGATCGCCCATTCCAGAAACTATATATAGATTTCTTGGGACCTTTCGGACAATAGTAAGCAGTTCTTGGCAAAAGATTTCCAAAATCTTTGTCCAAGTGCCAAAAAAAAAACTGCAAATACGACACCTGAGATCTGCAAATTACTCTCCTCAATCAAATGCGTCTGAGAGAGTTAATAGACCAATTATCACGGCCATAAGATCCTACATCACGGATGACCATCGTGATTGGGATCTTCACCTAAGTGACATAGCTGCGTCGTTGAGGAGTTCTGCGCATAGTTTAATCGGTGTGTCACCATACTTCGCCTTGTTTGGTTCAAATATGATGACACACGGAAGCTGCTACGAACTGGCTCAACGACTTAATGCTGTGGAGGATGGAGAACTATTGACCCTCTCAAGACAAAATCGATTGCAATGTTTGAGAAACAGGATAAAGCAGAACATAAAGAGTTCTTACAAAAGAAGCGCAGAAACATACAACACAAGAACACGACTAGTCCGATTTATACCTGGGCAAGAGGTATACAGAAAAAATTTCGTGTTGTCAGACCAATTGGTCGGAACATGTATGAATAAGAAAATCTATGCGGAAAAGAAATCGGAGTCTACCACGCGAAGGATATAAAACAGTGATAGCAACGTAAAGTTACAAAAGTACGCATGGAATCATAGAGCTAGGAAGATTGTATTGTTCATTATGTTAGTTTATTTATTTATTTAATTATTTATTAATTTATTTATTTATTTATTTATTTATATAGGTAAAGGTAGAGAATATAGACTGAAGAAGGATAAGGCATTAATTTATGTACGAGTATGTAAGTGTATTTTTGTTTATTTTTGTTATATATTTTATAATTTATTTGTATTTATTTATTTATTTATTTATTGATTTATTTATTTATTGATTTATTATTATTTATTATTACCTATTTAGTATTTATCTATGTATATATTTATTTATGTGTATATTTGTTTACGTATATCTTATTTATTTATCGTGTAGTTTATTTATGTACATAGTTTATTTACACTTATTTATATATATATATTTATATATAGATTCATTTAGTTATGTGCAATATTCACTATTGTGATATGCGTGTATGTATTAATTTAATTATTATTTTTTGCTTTTATGCATCATATTATACTTAAATAGCTAGTTATGTATTTGCATATGTACTTACGTTGCTATAGAACAGAAACTCGCACAGCTGTTTGGAGGTCATTGCCCCAATGTACATAAGCAGAAATGCACATACCTATGTATGTATCCATATGTTTAGGCTAAATGTCCTCTATGCCCGGCTTAACAGATCGTGAGGTTCTTCACCACGTCAAAACATTTCAAATTCAGGAAGCTGTCCTTTGCCCTTTCCGCCATAAGACTCGGGAAAGCCCCGAGTGTTGTTACAGCTCCCAGCAAAGGAAAAAAATTCGAGAAAATAAGAACACATTACGAAAATAAACTTACAATATAATTTTCCTTTTTTCAAAACAAACAACTGTCAGACACAAAAACAAGATGGTGGGGAAAGAAATTCGATCCTCGAAAGAATTTCGATCTTCAAAGATGAATGGAAAAAGGTGGTGGCAAGCCACCGAAGCTTAGAACCAACAAATTTTTTTATAGGGTAAGGTAAGGAACGGGTAGCTTAAAACAGGGACTTAGCTATTCAGCGTGAGAATGACAAATAGCGGGGATACCCATTGGCAGAACAAAACAAGAACAAAAAAACGGCAGCCAAGTGCATCACGCCAGAAGTAAACTGGACAGTGGCGTGCCAAAGAAGTGGCAGCAAGTGCGTGCACAGAAAAAAATAAAAAGTAAAACATATATAAAGGAAAATAAGATAGCAGTGCCAAAAAAACAGGATACAAGAAAGAAAAACAAAAACGAAAAGCAAAAAGGTGAAAAGAAAAAAGAAAGGAAAATAAAATAACATAGTGTCCCTAGGCCCTAGTGCCGCAAAAGTTTGTACATACTCGTATACATATACTCGTAATAAAAAAAAAAAAAAAAGTATTTTTTTTATTTAGGAAAAGAAATAATAATAAAATAAAAGTGAAAACTAGGCGATCACGATTGAAATATCGTGATCGCCACCCATTCCCGTTTCCTTACAAATAATTTATATACATATATATGTACATCAGCGATAACGTGCCAAGGAAAGGAAAGCTACGCCCGTCCGAAGGCCCACATGAAAAAATTAATTAATTTCATATTTATAGTTTAAAGTATACTGGGCTCTCCCGTCGCCGAAATTCGACGATTCACAAAAGCAACAGTTGTCGTGTACACAACAAAAGTGTCGTCACTCGTCACTATGTTTTTCTTTTTTTAGTTTTGTTTAGTCTATATCCCACTTAGAGTAGGGAAACTCTTTTGCAATCGCAGTAGTGACTTTCACAGTCACAAACTTACATAAACAAATTCCTTATGTAGAACCACATGCACAAAAATGATTCGACTGTACACTTATCCCGAGCATCTTTCCTGTTCTTTACTATTGACTTTCAAAGGCAAACAGACTTGAAAATGTTTTTTTGTTTTCTCTCAGTAAAGCTGACCATATACGACGAACATGTTCGTGCGATCTGTTCGTGTTCATGGTCTTGTTCGACGTTTGTGGTTCTCTTGACGAACCGATCCAATGTTTATGAAAAATTGCAAAATTTGTGGATTTATTTGCGAGCATGTTCGCCGTTTGTGGCGTTGTTCGAAAACATTTTCTTTTTTAAATAAATTTTGTTGCATGCATATCAGCGGAAGATAAAAAATGACAAGTTTTAGCAAAACGTTTCTTTTGGAACTTATTGAAATTCTTAGAAATATTAAAACTTTAGTTCGTCGAAACTTTGTCCAGTTGCGAGGAATCTTAAAATTGCTGACAGTCTCTCGTTTGCTGTAAAGTTTCTGAATACATTCTTTTAAAAGTTTTCTGGTGCAGACATTTCTAATTTTCTCAACAATTTGGTATGAGTGCGATTGTTTCTACCATACAGCCACTCTTTCACTACATCCTTTGTATACATTGTTAATAATGCAATTGCATCATCCGCGTGTGCGTTCTCCGTATTTTCTTATTGAAAGTTACAGCAAAAGTGATGTTTCGCAAATCGGTTCGTCATGTGTGGCCAAATGTCAACGAATAAATCGCACGAACATGTTCGTGGTGTATGGCAGGTTATTGTTATTGTTATAATATTAATATTGTTATATTTCGGCTAGGGTTTGAAATTATAAAACGGTATTCTATTTCAAAACACTCAATTTACTACTTCCAAGTAATTCACAACCAGTTTTACTATCTCAGAATTCAAATCTCTTTAGACTTAAGGGCAGAACAGAATGTGAATCTGTATTTGTATCTCGAAGTTGGATGTTATTCAACTTCGAGATACAGATTATCCATGCATTGAACTTTTGAAAGTTCGATATCAGATACAGATTCAAGTTTCAGATTCCCATTCTGTTCAGCCCTAAAGCTCCTTTTCTGTTGTTTTCCAAAAATCAACTTAACCCACACTGTTTCTCATCCTGTATTTATACCACATTTGTCGGACCCTAATTCTCTCTCGTATCTTCTAATTTGAAACTGGGGTAATAAATGAACTCACCAGAGAGAGAAAGAGAGTTTATTAACGATGTATGATCCTAAAATTATGCAACACTGGATTCCTGATTTTACAACATCTATATCTATAGATATATGTAAAATAACCTAATCTTTTACATGTTTTACCAAGGTTTGGTAGTACCGTTTGGTACATTGTGCACATCTACGCGAAATTACCTTTCCAATGGTGTAAGTATCATGCCATTCGATTCAATAGAACGGTGTAAAAGTGTACGACAAAAATAGGCAGCACGTATTTATAAATAGATAAATAGCTAAATAACACAAAAAAAATTCAAGTGACAACATCAAAAATTATGTACGAGTATATAAATAAGAATAAACAAATAAATGAATGAATAAATAAATAAACAAATATATACATGTATGAGAGAACAAAGATAATAACTTATAAACTAATCATACACTGAAAAAAATCTTTTATATTGTACAAATGTACGTATGTGTTTTTTTTTTGTAAAGATGTATGTATATTTTTTTTGAAGATATATGTATATAGTATATTACGAGAATAAAAAAAAAAAAAATTATAGTTTTAACAGCCTGTACGCTGAGTTATCTAAATATGAGTACACTGCGAAAATTCTTTGGGAAAATGTTTGAATAATTATTATTTTTTTTTGTTGCTTAGTATCTACTCGTATATATAAATACGTGCTGCCTATTTTTGTCGTACACTTTTACACCGTTCTACTGAATCGAATGGCATGATACTTACACCATTGGAAAGGTAATTTCGCGTAGATGTGCACAATGTACCAAACGGTACTACCAAACCTTGGTAAAACATGTAAAAGATTAGGTTATTTTACATATATCTATAGATATAGATGTTGTAAAATCAGGAATCCAGTGTTGCATAATTTTAGGATCATACATCATTAATAAACTCTCTTTCTCTCTCTGGTGAGTTCATTTATTACCCCAGTTTCAAATTAGAAGATACGAGAGAGAACTAGGACCCGACAAATGTGGTATAAATACAGGATGAGAAACAGTGTGGGTTAAGTTGATTTTTGGAAAACAACAGAAAAGGAGCTTTAGGGCTGAACAGAATGGGAATCTGAAACTTGAATCTGTATCTGATATCGAACTTTCAAAAGTTCAATGCATGGATAATCTGTATCTCGAAGTTGAATAACATCCAACTTCGAGATACAAATACAGATTCACATTCTGTTCAGCCCTTAAGTAGTAATATTATTATTATTATTACTGGCCCGGGTCTACCCCGGACAACTTTATTTAACTTATTAACAAGCAAAAACTTAAACCTAGGCTTAAAAACTAACAAAAACATTCTTAACCTAATGGGGCGTGAGAGAATATTAGTCGGGAGAGATGTTATGGGCGTGACATATTCAGCAGGGCTTTTTTTATTTCATGTTTGCTGCTACTCGTATTTAGGTCGAAGACTTCGGCGTAGTTGTTTGTTATACGCAACAATCTTGATAATGGTTCGAAGTGACCGTAATTGGTGCGATGAGTTTGGATAAGAGAAGTGGGACAGTTCTTAGATTTTGGGGATTTTGAGTGAATAAAACATTGTGTTATCCCCGGGCAGTTGATGTTTCTTGTCAATAACTGGTGTATAAAAAGTACATCAGCGACTTCATGACGTTTTTTTAGGGTTTGCATGCCAATTAGTTTTAACCTATTTTCATAGGGAGGTAGTCCATATGGATCGGCCCAAGGTTGATCACGAAGTGCAAATCGGATAAACCTGCGTATGACTGCTTCGATTCTTTGAATGAGGATTTGCTTATGGGGTGACCAAACTTGGCTGTAATATTCTAGAAGAGGCCTTACAAAAGTAATGTACAGAGAAGGTCTCTGTAACGTAGGGGTTGGAAAACTCTTTTGACCAGCATTTGATAAAGCCAAGTGCAGAGTTAGCTTTATTTATAATGCTGTCAATATGTGAGTCGAAATTTAATTCCCTGTCACATATTATTCCTAGATCGCTTACTTCGGTAGTGGAGGGAATAGGCTCATCGCAGATAGAGTAGTTTCTTGGAGGAGTAGGAAGATGTTTGCGGGAATACGTTATCGTTTGGCATTTGTTGACATTAAGCTCCAAAAAATTTTGCTTGCACCGAAAACTTATTTAAATCATCTTGCAAGCAATGGGAGTCAGAAGGCATTGTTATGACTTTGGCAATTCTCATGTCGTCAGTAAAAATAGAAAGACTAGAATTCGCTAAAACGTGATTTATGTCGTTAATCGTTAGGATAAAGATGATTGGTTCAAGGTGACTACCCTGAGGGACACCAGATGTTGCTTTGATCGGGTCGGATATTGAGTATCTGTAGATGACTCTGTATTCTTGGTCTTCTAAATAGGGTTTGATCCATGCCACAAACGGAGGGAAAACTCAAGTTTTAAAAAAATAAAATGATGGGAAATTTTATCGAAGCCCTGCTGAAATCTGTGGAAATTGAATCGACTTCATCACCATCTTCTGAAGCACAAAGCGTCCTAGATACGAACTCCGTTAGGTTAGTGGTAGTGGTTTTACCTTTCATGAAACCGTGCTGGTTTGTACAGATAGATGGCCTACAGTACGGAAACATTTGTTGATAGATTATGCTTTCGACGTGAACGATAAGAGATTTAATTTGTGAGATAGTAAAATCGGTTGTGAATTACTTGGAAGATATTTTTATCTTACTTTACTTACTTTAGGTGGCGCTACAGTCCGGGGTGGACCTGGGCCTCAGTCAACAAGCTTATCCAGCCAGCTCGATCTCTGGCTAGCTGCCTCCAGTTTCGCACGCTAAGTTGGCTGAGGTCCTCTTCCACTTGCGTGCGCCACCTGAGTCTTGACCTTCCTCTACTGCGCTGTCCCTCGGGGGCGGATTCGAAGACTTTTCGGACCGGAGCATTGGTGTCTATGCGCTCTACATGACCCAGCCATCTCAGTCTTTGGATCTTCACTCTTCTGGCTAAGTCCATGTCGCTGTACAGTCCATACAGTTCGTCGTTGTATCTCCGCCTCCACTCACCATCAATGCAGATGGGACCGAAGATCGCCCGAAGAATTTTTCTCTCGAAGCAACCAAGAACACCCTCATCCATTTTTGATAATGTCCATGCCTCTGCGCCATAGAGCAGGACCGGGACTATTAAAGTCTTATAAAGGGTGACTTTTGTTGTCCGAGAGAGGGCTTTGCTAGTCAATTGCCTTTTTAATCCAAAGAAACAGCGGTTGGCAAGAGTGTCGTTGTCTGTATTTATAGCGGAGCCTAGGTAGACAAAGACTTTGTCTACCTCAAAGTTATATCTGTCGAGGGTGACGTTCTGTCCGAGACGTCGGTGTTAGTTGTCCTTTTTGCTTGACAGCATATACTTGGTCTTGGCCTCATTGACCGCTAAACCCATTTTCGCCGCTTCCGTCTAAATACTCGCGAAAGCGCCACTGACATCACGCTGCTTTCTCCCGATTATGTCAATATCGTCGGCGTATGCGAGTAGTTGGACGGACTTTTGAAAGATAGTGCGTCTTGTGTTTGCTCGTGAGTTTTGCACTATTCTTTCAAGTACGATGTTGAAAAAATCGCATGACAGCGCATCGCCTTGCCTAAATCCTTTCTGGACATCAAAGGTCTTGGTGAGATCTTTACCTACCTTGATGGAGCAGCGTGCATTCTCCATCGTCATCCTGCACAGACGGACGAGTTTGGCAGGGATGCCAAAACTAGACATTGCTCTGTGTAGCTCGTCTCTATAGATGCTGTCATACGCGGAATTAAAATCGATGAACAGGTGGTGGGTATCGATCTGAAGCTCATGGGTCTTCTCCAAGATCTGCCGTAGTGTGAATATCTGGTCGATGGTGGACTTTCCTGGCCTGAAGCCACACTGATATGGACCTATCAGTTTGTTGACGAACGGCTTCAGCCGTTCATACAATACGGCGGATAAGATCTTATATGCGATGTTAAGGAGACTGATGCCTCTGTAGTTGGCGCAGTTCAGAGGGTCTCCTTTCTTGAGAATTGGACAAACAATGCTGAGGTTCCATTCATCGGGCATACTTTCGTCCGACCATATTTTACAGATGAGTTGGTGTATGCTCCTAACCAGATCATCGCCTGCCGCATTGAAGAGCTCGGCAGTCAGGACTTCACCTTCGATATAGCTATCTTCACTTAATCCAGGTCGGGTGGACGGAATTGTTGGTCATCATCGTCCAGGTGGAAAGGTTGATTCTGCCTGACAGCGGTATTTGGTTCGTTACCGCCGTTATACAGTCTGCAGAAATGGTTTTCCAAATCCACAGCATCGACTGCGATTCTACTACGATGTTCGCTTGTTCATCTCTACAGGCTTCAGTTCGGGGTTTGTTTCTGTGGAACGTTATTTTTACCTTTTGGTAAAACTTCCGAACCTCATTCCTGGAGTAGCATCTCTCAATTTCCTCGACCGCGCGCTTCTCATGCTCTTTCTTCTTCCTCCTGAGAAGCCAGTGTTCGACTCTCTTCTTCCGCTCATAGAGCTCATGAGCAGTTGTGGTCCTTCTAAGCAGCGCCGCTTTATATGCATCTTGCTTAACTGCATGTGCTTGCCGGCATTCATCATCGAACCAGGGGTTTCGTTGTGGTGGACGAGTGAAACCCAGCACATCAGAAGCGGCATCTCTGATGGCGTTTTGGCAGTGTTTCCAATGGTCTTCGATGCTTGATGCTGGCGGCATTGGACCTCTAAAGAGATTAAGAGACACTCGATCGGAAAAGGACTTGGCGATCTCTTGTGATTGTAGCCATCTGACGTCGAATTTGCTAACAGCATTAGTTGGTCTTGGCGCAGTTTGAGACATCCGCAAGCTACAACAAGGTAATGGTCCGAGCCGATGTTGGCTCCTCGGAATGTTCGGACATCCATAATACATCCATAATAGGAGTGTCTTGTGTCGATCGCAGTGAGATCAATCTGGTTGACTGTTGATTGATCAGGAGCTCTCCAAGGCCCCTTGTGTATGTCGAGATGTGGGAACCGTGTGCTAGCCACGACAATGTTTCACCCCGCCGCAAAGTCGATTAGCCTGAATCCGTTATCGGAGGTGGTGTTGTGCAGGCTATATTTTCCGATTGTTCCCTCTCTTCCTAGCTTTGCATTTAAGTCACCGAGGAAAATTTGAATGTCATAGCTAGGGCATTGCTCGTAGGTCTTGTTAAGGAGCTCGTAGAAGGCAAGCTGAGGACTTCTTGTCTTAGTCTGCCTCCGACAACAAATCCGCATCCAAATAAGCGCTGCTTTTGCCGTCGATAGCAATTGCCGTAGTAGATGTCGCAGTTTTTCATCTTCTTTTTGTCCGGCCCATCCCATTGCATTTCTTGAATGGCGGGTATGTCTGCTTTGCAGCAGTCTAGGGCCTCCGCTAGTTGGTCGGCTGCACGTGGTCTATTAAGGGATCTAACATTCCACGTGCATATTCGAAGATCATTGTCCTTAAATCGTTTGCGTGGGTTGTCAACAGTAGATCCGTCCATATCAGAGGCTTGTTGATGCTTCGTAACTTTTTTTTTTTTAAATGGCCGGGCAGTTACTCCGGCGGCATAATCCCCAACCTGGAGGACCAATTCCATTTTGAGTGCCCCTAGGACGAGGGGTCGGTTACACCGAAGCCAGTAACCCGTTCCGGGATGTGAGCGCTGCCGTTGGCCCTTATAGGGTTCGTCCACCACCATCTCTTCTCCAAGACCGTGACTAAGTCCTGGAAATCCTTTCCGGCCTGAGCTCCAAATATGTCGGAGTAGCCCGGATAAGGTATTGTTTTGTTTTTCCGACACTAATCCTGGTTAATGGCGCATTAATAGTAAATTAGGTGTTTTGAAATGGAATAACGTTCTATAATTTCGAATCTTAGCCGAAATTTTACAATATTTACAATTTTACGTAGCTTAGGCTGGCCATACAAGACGAATATGTTCGTGCGATTTGTTCGTTGACATTTGGCCACACATGACAAACCGATTTGCGGAACATCACTTTTGCTGTAACTTTCAACACGAAAATATGGAGAACGCAATAACAATGTACATATATATGCAAAAGGCGAAAGCAAGAAAAAAAAATAAACAAAAAATGCGAGAGGGGATGAAACGAGTGGCTGTATGGTAGAAGCGACCGCAATCATGCTTAATTGTTGAGAAAATTAGAAATGTCTGCACCAGAAAATTTTTAGAAATTTCTTAGAATGGATTCAGAAACTTATATTGGATTGCTGAGTTTGGTTGATCCAGTTATTGGAAAACAAAACACAGGAATGCGAGAAGCAATTACAGCAAACGAGAGACTGTCAGCAACTTTAAGATTCCTCGCAACTGGACAAAGTTTCCAGGATCTAAAGTTTTAAACAAATATTTCTAAGAATTTCGATAAATTCCAAAAGAAACGTTTTGATAAAACTTGCCATTTTTTACCTTCTGCTGATGTGCATGCAACAAAATTTATTGAAAAAAGAAAATGTTTTCGGACAACGCCACAAACGGCGAACATGTTCGCGAACAAATCCACAAATAGTGAAATTTTTCATAAACATTGGATCGGTTGGTCAAGAGAACCACAAACGTCGAACAGGACCATGTACACGAACAGATCGCACGAACATGTTCGTCGTCTGCTTGCCTTTGAAAGTCAATAGTAACGACAAGGAAAGATGCTAGGGATATGCGTATAGTCAAATAGTTTTCCTTTTCCTTATGTGGTTCTGGTTTGACTGCTTTAACTTATGAAATGAATTGTTTTGTTTATTTTATGTAAGTTTGTGACAGTGAAAGTCACTACTCCGATTGCAAAAGAGTTTCCCTACTCTAAGTGGGATAGAGTCAAACAATATTAAAAAAAAAAGCATAGTGACGAGTGACGACACTTTTGTTGTGTACACGTACACGCTTTTGCGAATCGTCGAGTTCGGCGACGGGCGAGCCTAGTTTATTTAATTATCTATATACATATATAACATGATTACTGTGCATGTTTAATTATCCTCGTGTTGTGTAGTTTTTTTTTTGTCCTGATTTTGCACAGAATTTGCACAGTCATACCCCTAATTTGAGCTCCTATTAGGCAGGTTTTTTTTTAGGAAAAAAAAAAATAATAATTTTTATTGATTGTTCTGAGGATAGTAAAATACAATAAGAAAAAAGTTTGTATGTATTGTAATATTTCGACAAGGGTTCGAAATGATAAAACGTTATTCTGTTTCAAAACACTCTATTTATTATTATTTAAATACAACTTTCAATCAATTCACAAACAATTTCACTTCTATTTCACAATTCAAATTTCTTATTTTTCACTTAGTAAGACTTAGGTCCTTTTCCATCGCTTTCCAAAAATCAACTTATCGTCCGCAGTTTCTCATCCTGTATTTATACCACATTTGTCGGGTTCTAGTTCTTTTTCGTAATTTCTGGTTTGAAACTGGGGAAATAACTGAACTCTCCAACGTGGAGAGTTTCGTTGAATGCGATATACAACATCGTTGATGCGTTTTACGACTTTATATGGTCCTTCCCAGTCTTGCTGTAATTTGGGTGTTACGCCTTTCCGTCTATGAGGGTTATATAGCCACACTAGATCTCCTTCCCGGAATCCCGTTGTGGTCGCCTTGACATCATACCTCGTCTTCATGCGGTCACTGGCTATATTGATCTTATCCCTGGTTCTTTAAGGCACGTCCCTAATAATCCATCTGAGGTCTGCGACATAGTCGTCTTCATTTCTGTCCTCTTCAGACGGCGGTGATCCAAACATCAATTCACTAGGTAACCGGACTGTTCGACCGAAAAGGATTTCCGATGGAGTGTGACCTGTGGTGTTGTGTACTGCGCTCCGATAGGCCAATAGAAACATTAGAATTTGCCTATCCCAATCGCATTGCTTGTCGCCAACGACCTTTGATAGGTGTTCATTCAAGGTTCTGTTGAAGCGTTCTACCATCCCGTCGGATTGTGGGTGGAGCGGTGTTGTTCTCGTCTTTTTAATCCCCAGTAGCTCGCACACCCCTTGGAAAATCTCAGACTCGAAGTTACGCCCTTGATCCGAGTGCAATTCTATCGGTACGCCGAATCTGCTCACCCAGTTGTAAACGATCTGCTCAATCACGGTTTTGGCTTCTTGGTTAGGGATAGCAAAAGCCTCGGGCCACTTGCTGAAGTAATCCGTAACAACAAGAATGTAGCGATTTTCATTTTCGGTTTCAGGAAACGGTCCTGCAATGTCAACTGCGATTCTCTCGAAGGGCGCTCCAACGTTGTATTGCTGCATTTTGCCGTGATTTTTTAACCCTCGGGCCTTTACTGGCGGCGCAGGTGATACACTTTTTGCACCAATTTTCGACATCGTCCTTGGCATGCACCCAATAAAAACGTTCTCGCACCTTTTCTAACGTCTTATGCACCCCAAGGCGACCTCCGGATATTCGGATATTCCATCGTGCAGTTCCCTTAGCACGTCACTGACTCTCGACCTTGGCACAACGAGCTGCATCACAAACGTCTTTCCATCCGAGCTTTCCCACCTTCGCCTCAAAACACCATCTTGAACATGAAGGGAGTCCCACTGTGCCCAGTATGCCTTTAGTTCGGGACTTTTATTGGATATTTCCTGCCAATCTGGTTTTTCTTCGTGTTCTTTCCAAGCGAGTATTGGCTCGATATCCGGATCCTCTTTTTGGGCGTTTCGCATTTCACTCTCATTCCAACCGTCAGTGGGCTAAGCTCTTAGTCGTTGAGTGGATACCGCATCTTTTTCTTCTTGTCGTGCGCAATGTTTGCAATCAGATTTGCAAGGTCGCCGGGATAGAGCATTCGCATTAGAGTGAAGGCTTCCCTTTCGATGCTGTATCTCGTAGTCGTATATCTGGAGTCGTTCAATCCACCTTGCGACTTGTCCTTCAGGATTTTTAAATTGCAGCAACCAATTCAGAGACGCATGGTCTGTGCGAAGAATGAATTTTCGTCCGTACAGTTACTTATGGAAATGCTTTGTTGCCAAGACCAAAGCAAGAAGTTCCCGCCTGGTAGCACAGTAGTTCCTTTCCGGCTCAGAAAGCACCTTACTAAAGTAGGAAACTACGTTTTCTTGCCCGTCATGCATCTGCGAAAGGACAGCTCCAATTCCGACGTTAATGGCATCTGCATCCACAATAAATGTTTTTCCTGGAGTATGGTACGCTAGTACAGGGGCCTCACATAGTTGTTTGAGAGTTTTGAAGCTTCTTTCGCATTCACTTGACCATTTGAATTGTTTTCCCTTTTCTGTTAGTTGATGCAAACTCTTTGCTATCCCAGCAAAATCCCTGACAAACCGCCTGTAGTAGGTAGCGAGTCCCAGAAAGCTTCTCAGTTGGTGTTTGTCTCTTGGGACTGGCCAATTTTTCATCGCTTCTATCTTTTCTGGGTCTGTCCTTACCCCTTCGGATGAGATGATGTGCCCCAAGTATTTGACATCTGGCCTGAAGAGATGACCAGCTTTAGCTGTGCACTTCGTAGTCTTTGGAACACTTCCCTTAAGTTATCTCGATGTTCTTGAACAGTTTTGCCGACCACGATGACATCGTCCAGGTAGACCAAACAGGTTTTCCATGTTAGTCCCAGCAAAACGCGTTCCATTAGACGCTCATAGGTTGCCGGAGCATTGCACAATCCGAATGGCATTACTGTGAATTGCCAAGGCTGTTTACTGCGGTGAAGGCTGTCTTCTCACGGTCCTCCGGATGGATCTGTACTTGCCAGTAGCCACTCTTCAAATCAAATGTGGAGAACCATTGCGCTCCTGACAGTGTGTCCAGTGTGTCGTCAATCCTTGGCAACGGGTAGCTATCCTTGTTGGTGACATTATTTAGATGGCGATAATCCACGCAGAATCTATTGGTGCCGTCATTCTTCTTCACCAGTACAACGGGTGATACCCACGGACTCTTAGAGCATTCAATCAACCCTTGATTTTACATAGTCGAAACCATTTCTGCAACCCCCGTCTCCTTAGCTAATGGTAAACGCCTAGGAGGTTGACGTATGGGTCTTGCAACTCCAGTGTCTATTCGGTGTTGAACCAAATGTGCGCTCCCATATTCGCCATCCTGCGAGGCAAATACGTCTGCAAATTCGTTGATTAGTGCCCCTGCCATCGCTCGTTGCTCCTGGTTCAACTCGGTTTGCCTGAGTATAGTTCTTTTCAACGCGGCTGTGCTACTTGATGGCAAAGATATAGCAGCATTCTCTTTTGACAACTTGATGACAGCAGTTATCGGTACGCACGCTCCGATCGATTGTCCTTGCTTTAGTTTGATGTTCTTATTTCCCACATTCAAGATTCTTACTGGGACCATTTTGCCTTTCGGCTCAACGAGCATCTTTCCCACGACGTAATTCTGATAATGATTTTTAGAGTCCGGCTCAATCAAATAGAATCGATGGCCCCCAAGATCACCTTCAAGCGTCGCCCAAATTAGTGTCTCTGCGGAAGGTGGTAGATCTCGTCCTTGTTGACTACTGTCCTAAGGCATGCGGCATTTTCATTCCCGTACATCATTGGAATCTCGACGGTCCTGTACTTAAGTATTTGAGTTCCGATGTCGAGCACTACATTATGCGCCTTCATAAAGTCAACTCCAATGATGCACTCGTCGCATATATCGGCCACTAGGAATACGTGGGTAAATGTTAGTCCTGCCGGATTGATCGTAAGAACAACCTCTCCATACACCTTTGCCGTCGCTCCTGTTGCTGTTTTCAAGCTGTAGCTACTGGTATTGTGCAGCCATGAATCATGGGCGATATCCCTTCTTATAATGGAAGCGGTGGCACCGGTGTCAATGGTGGCCACGCATTTATTCTGGCCAATGTGGGCTTTAACTGTAAGACTCCTGTTACTTCGTTTTGTTTGGGAGACTTGGTTTTGATCCTGGGGGCGTCAATTCCAGAAACCAATTTCTTTCCCATCGAAGTTGGCTCTTACACGTTTCCCGCCTGTTGACTTGACGTTGCGCTGCTTGCAAGATAGATGTCAGTCCTGCCAGATTCCTCTTCGCTACGCCTCCTAGCAGCGCATTGTGGACAACTGCGTTGTTTAAGTGGAGACCTGCACTCACGCTGCAGATGTCTTATTTTGTTGCAGTTCCAACAACGGATTTGTCCTCCACGCACACTGTTCCGCTCCACGACGTCTGCTCGTTGGCAGGAGCATTCCACGGCTGTCTATCTTCAATCGCTTGATAAGGTCTTCTCCGGCATTAGGATAAGATAGATGCGCCAACCGTTCGATATCAGCCTGCAACTGCTGAAGTGTTTCGCCTCTCTTCTGGACTCTGCTGCGCAGTTGGACTCTGTATACTTGCTGCATATGGTCATCTCCGAAGCGCATTTCTATGGCTTTAACCAAAGCGTCGTAGTTGAGTTGTTTATCATCTGAGATGGTTTGCAGCAATTCCGCAGCTGTACCTTTCAGTGCCAGAGTGAGCGCAATCGACTTTTCTCCGTCGTCCCAGTTGTTGGTCATGGCAGCTGCTTCAAATTGTCTTCTATTCATTCATTTTCATTTTAAATGCATTGTTATTTTATTAATTCATTGATTCTTACAAGCTATACAAAAAAACGCTTAAAAATTAGTTTAAATAACTTAAAACTATCTTATTGTAACTTACTGGCCCCATGCAGGTACTCTAGGTTAAACATAGCTTAGTCTAAATGTCTTTCGACGATCCTTACAACATATTTTAATTTTTACATTAATTAAAGCTTAAACTAAGAAAATTTATTCTATTTGAAAAAAACTTAGTATACGGACTTTTCTTTTTATATTAAATCTTAAGATAAAACTTAAAAAAATACCTAAAAAATAATTCTTAATCTAAATAACCTACTTATTCTACTTAGCCTACTTAATCTATCTTATTGAACAAGTATTATTTCTTTTTTTGTTTAAGAAAAACTACCGGAAGGGTACCCATCTCTAAGTTTTTATTTTTTATTATTTTTTTTTATTTTTTTTCTGAGTTTTTATAATTTTTTTTTTATTTTTTATTTTTTATAATTTATTTTTTATTTTTTTATTTTAATTTTTTATATATATATATTTTTTTTTTTAAGTTTTTTAATTGTTACTCTTAAATCTACTTTAACCCTACCTACATCTATGTAAGCCGGCCATGGCTAAAAAAAAATTAGGCTGACCAACTCTGCTCCCTAATGGAGCTACCCTGCACTAGAGGAATTCGATGATGGAGCTTTCCCTTCTTCTGCAAGCCACCAAATATATTGGTGCTGCCGAGCAACATCCCTCATGTCGCGACTCCCTACCGCCCTACTAAAGCGGAGACGCTCCGCATTGCCGTGTGCGACGTCTCTGTCGTAGTTGAGTCGCCTGTCCGCAGCTGTTCGAGCGACGTGGAAGATTAACGGCACCGCTTATCTATCCTGGATCAGACCTTTTTTGTCGAGGTAGAGGAACGCTTCTGGAGGAATAAAGCCGTCAAAGCAAACTCTCTCGTGATACATATAATTGGGGTAGTAAGCCCCAGAGATCAGGTTGTTCGACGAGGTCATTGCTCTTGTAATGTGCCTTCGAATCAACTTAATAACAAAATTGTCCACTCCTATTAGGTTCGCCCTATTGTACAAGACCTCATTAGGATAGAATTTTATGTACTCCGACTCTGGTGTTCCGTATAAGCGAAGACAAGCCCTAAGGCAAGCCCTCTCAAACACCCGAATCTTTTCCAAAAGACTTGCTCTCACGTTGAACCACACGGGACAACCAAATGTAAGCATAGGCCGAATAAGGGCCATGTAGCAGATCACCTTTACCCTCGCATCGAGTTGCCTGTTATAAAACAGTCTCTTTGTAAGGGCAAAAGCACCTTTGGCTCTGGCCAGAGCAACATCTATACGTTTGTTAAAATATAGATATTGATCTAGCCAGATCCCAAGGTATCTGACTATATTTCGACAAACAAGTGGCTGCCCGTGTTGTCCAACGATCTGAAACTTTCGCCAATTCTTTCTGGTATCCGCAGAGGCCCCAGACAAAGGCGTCCTAAACAGAATGGTTTCCGACTTCTGAAAGTTGATCTTCAACTTCCAGTCGTCGCAATATTGTTTAATTTTATCGAAGTCACGTTGCAAAAGAATGTTTATAACCTCGATCTTTGGACCGGATCTGTACGCGATTAAGTCGTCTGCGTACGCTATGGCATGGTGAAGTGAACCTATCAGATCACTTGTGTAAATGTTGAAAAGGATTGGCGAATTAAGCGCACCTTGTTGCAGACCGTTTTTAATGTTGAATGTACCAGTAGAAGTCACATCGCCATTTTTCACGATGAACTGTCTATCTGAAAGCATATTGAAAAGAATCTACAGCAGTGGTTTACTAATGCCCAGTCTGTTCAACTCGTAGAAGAGTCCCTCTGACCATACGGTATCGAAGGCCTTCTCCAAGTCAATCAGACAGGCACCCGTGCACTGTTTCTTGGCTTTGTTCCATTGGATATCAGAAACCAGTTTAGACGCGGCATGAATAACATCATGCCCCGCCTTGAAACCGAATTGATTATCCGGAACTATATTTCTGTCCTCAACCCACTTAGTCAGGACTCTATTGATGACTTTTTCGAAAACCTTACTGATGTTTGGAAGGAGACTGATCGACCGGAGATTCGCCGGATTGGAGGTGTCTTTATCCCTTTTGGGGATGGGATGTACCACCGCAGTTTTCCAATGCGCTGGATAATGTGCATTATTCATTGCATTGTTAAACAGGGTGGTGTAAATGTCCACCGCTTCTAGTGGGAGATGTCGAAGCACAATGTTCGGTATTCCATCTTTTCCCACTGATTTCTTACTTCTTATTGTGTCGAAGATCGTTTAAAGCTCTTCCTTCGAAATGAACGGGGGTTGTTCCCTTTCATTGGCGATGACATTATTTGCCATGTTCTCGTCACTGAACTGGGTGAAACCCGTGTTCTCGATTCGCCAGTTCACTATTTCATTTCGAAGGTAGAAATTGTGCATAAGGACTCGATTTTCCAGGTCGTGGTTCGGACCAATGATGTCATTTGTCTTGTACACTTCCTGGAAAGTCGCTCCTATAGCCTCGACCTTCTCCTGCGGATCTTCGATCACAAAGAAGTTGTCATCATCAACAGCCTCATTTGGATCTATGCCTGCTGTTGAAAGTATGCGTCCATTGTCTGTCGTTCGGGCGATTTTAAGACATGAAAGGTCGTCTTGATCTTTCCTCCGAAATATTTTATTTATTTGCGGGAACATATTCGGGTTGCTGGTGTTTACAGCCCGAATTTTATTGTTCCAATATAAACTTACAGAATACCTGTAATTTTCTTTTATTAATGTTTGGAGGTTTTTGATCGACGACTTTAATGTCATAATCTCCGGGTTGTGTCTGTCAGTAAACTGTCTGTACAAGGTCTTCAGTCTTGAGAGTAGTCTACTTTTGTGTTGGTAAAGTGCGTCAAAAGTTGCGTTGCGGAATAAGTCTTCGTTGTCAGTGTATTGATACCGAGGTATCGTTTTGTCCATAGTCCGTTTAATTGTCTCGTCCACTAGTTTTAGATACCTGTTAATCTCCTCGTTTGTCAGATTTCTGTTGGACGGTGGGTAGAGCGAATTAGAGGAGAGTGCTCTAGTCAGTGTCCTGGAGAAGTGTGTCCAACGCACTCTACTATAGTTGTAGGAATGCCTTTGAACATACTCATCCAATTCCGCATTTTTGTTCGGAACGGTTATTTCGGTACTAAGACCGCAATGGTCACTGTCATACACAAAAGTGCGAAGACAGTTTACAGTTTGTTGGTTCGTACCTGTCAGTTGTATTCGTGTGTCAAACAGCAGGAGATCCAAATAGGAGCCGTGTCTAGGAAATGACGGACTATCCGTCGCCTTTAGGCCGAGTCGGTACATCACACTGTGCTGACCCCACCAATTGAATAGCAGGTTCCCTCTGGTGTTTGGTGTATTATTTCCCCAATCGCTGTGTTTGGCGTTGAAATCTCCGCCGATAATGAAATAGTTTTCCTCCAATTCCAGTCTCAGGAATCGAAAAAGGGTCTCGAGCTCTGAGATGAATTGGGTGGATTGAGTAGCCTCAGGCGCATAAACAGACACCATGTATAACCACTTTCCACTGCGGAGAGGGATATACATGATGCATGCTTCTAGCACCTGAAACCTACGTACTACACGACTGTATATTCTTTTAAAACGTATACCTTTTCTTACGAAGATAGCAACGCCTCCTCCTTGTATGGAGTTGGGTCGATTTCTACGCATAATTTTATACCTTCTGTGCCTCATTTTGTGTCTTTTAGTTAGCTTAGTTTCGCTAACCAAAAGCACATCAGGGGCTTGGTCTTTAAGCAACTTGAACAGTGTGGCTCTTCGCTCAATCCTAATCAGTGAAAAACATTCACTGCAAGGACCTTCAGGGTTTGCTCCGCCATGGGTAATGGGTACGTAATTACTACTGAAGGTGCGTTAGGCTCGGCAGCAGCGCGTTTATTTGATCTACCCGCGTAGCTTGCTCGGTAATTTGACGTTGCAGCTGAGCCATCTGCCCCTGGATAGAGAGCAAGATAGCGAGCATGTCATTTGCCGGTTCCGGTGCTCTAGGCGCTGGGGCCTGAGAAGCAACCTTCGCTTGCTGTGCCGTATTTCCCCTACCTGCCGCCATTTGGGCGTAGGTAACCTGGGGAGTAACGGCTGGTGTTTGTGGTAGAACAGGTGGACGCTTTACTTCCACCTTTTGCTGTCGAGCCAGATTTACTCTTTTTATGTATTGGAACTTAGGACAACCCCGATAGTTTGCGGTGTGTCCCGTGTTCTTACATAAAACACAAGAGAGTTGGCTTTTTTCTGACGCTCCATCCCTACCTAGAGCATTCTTCAGACTTGTGGTTCTTACCGCACTTAACGCATCGAGGCTGCATTTCGCAGTTCGACGCGGCGTGCCCGAACCTTTGGCAGCGAACACATTGCAAAATGTTTTCGTGCCTTTTTACTTTTTCCCAGTGAACCACCTGGTAGTCTAGGACATTGATACTTCTAAGACTATCCAGACGGTTTTCGGGACTGAGCTGAACCAGGAAGAACGGTAGCTTTCGTTTCTCGCTTTTGGCTCTGGCTGTGGTGAAGGGCTTGACCCCTACGAACTTGAGCTCTTCGCACTCTTTCTCTTTGAGCAGTGTGAGGAGCTCCTCCGGACTAGTAGACGGTTCTAACCCCCTCAGCAGCATAGTTTGCAGCTTTTCCCCCTTCGGGGTGAAGGAGAAGAACTCCGTCGTCGAATCCTTAACAAGCTTTTTATTTTATTATAGCGTTCTACTGTGTTACAGTGGATCGCGTGCCTATCTACACTTAATCTTTTAATGAAAAAATTACAGCCTATGGCCGACTTACATAATTCTATTGTATTCTTGAGTTCCACTTTGTATGTGTTTATCGGTGGAACCCTTTGTTTCTGCTTCTGCTGTTGTTGCTGTAGTTGAGGTTGTTGTTATCGCTATTGTTGTTTCAACTGCTGTTGCTGCTGCGGATGTTGTTGTTGTTGTTGCTGCTGCTTATTCGGTACTTGTTTATGTTTCTGTTGTAGCTGTTTATCTTTTTGTGTTGCTTTCTGGACAGGTTTTTGTATTTTTTGTTGTTTTGACGACTGTTTCTGAATATTTTGTTGTGTTGGGGCCACAATTATATTTTGTTGGTGCTGAGGGCTCTGGAGTAGATTTTGTTTCTCCTTCTTCCTCCTAGCCACTTGTTTTGCTTTTATAGCAAGCACTTTTTGTTGTAGCAGTCTGATGCTACTATTCAAGGCTTCGACCTCGTCCTCTTCGTCGTCTGACTCAGAGGCAGCTAGGGATGCGAAGCTGTTGTCTTCTTCCATGTAGTGGCCTTCCCCACCGTCTGAAACGTACGGGTAGTCGTCGTCAGCAGACTCCTGCCCATTTAGGTTTAATGCTGCCTTTGACATCGTTGGCGCCACCTCCCTTGCTCCACCAGGCAGCATTTCTGCTGAAGCTGATAGGGAAGGGCGCTTTATTACATTCGGAGTTGGCCTCAGCCTTCTCCTCCTCTTTGTTGTTATTTCTGGTGTCTTTGTTGTTGTTGTTGTCTTGTGGTCTGATCTCACGGCCTGATCGTCAGATGACAACATGCCATCTGAGGATCCCGCTGTTCGGATAGCGGACCGCCCGCTTCCACTCATCGCACTTTTTGTTTATTGTATTGTTTTGTTTTTTATTTAAAAATAATAAAAAGACACTTATTTTTTTGGGGACCCCAAGTTTGTCGGTTCACCACCACTTCCACTGGGCTACCGAAGCACTTGCCAGAATTAAATTTGATTGTCTTTTATGTTTTTTTTATTTATTTTTTTATTCACTTAGAGAAAAGCCGAATCACATATTACTACCTCGGAGGTCTATGAACGACTGAGTATATAAGAGCTGGTCTAACAAAAAATTGTCTTCTATATATTGGCCACGATTTTTGGCCATCAAAAACAGGCGGTTGCATCTCTTTCCTTCTAGGGCAGTCTGTAGAAATTTCTTGGACTTTCTGTTTCTTTACTCTCTCCAGTTCTTTCGCAAGATTCTCGATATTGTGCTCAACCTTCTCGAATTGTGCCTCGTGCATATTTAATTTTTGATCGATTATTTCGAATTTCGCTTCTAGAGAATTCTTGAACTCTTCGATAGTGTCTTTCTGTGCGGAAATAATGGAATTCTTCTGTTCCTCTAGAGAATTCTTCTGTTCTTCTACAGAATTCTTCTGTTCTTCAAACTTAGAATCCATACTTCTCCTTTGCTCGTCTAAAGAATTCTTCTGTTCTTCTAGAGAATTCTTCTGTTCTTCTAACTTAGAATTCAATCCAAGTAGTAATTCCATCATAACGGCCGTGTCAACTCCTGTGCTCACTTGTTCTTCTTCTACGTCGAACAAAATGGATTTCGGATCTTTTCCACCTTTTCCGATCGCTTCTTGTAGCCGAAGAATCAAATCACTTTTCCCTCCAGCAGCAGAGAGATTCCGCTTCGCTAGCTCAATTTTCAGCTGGGGTATACTTAGCTCCAGCATTGTACGTGGCATATTTTTTTTTCTTTTTCTTTCAGCACTCAGAATAAGTTTTATCCCACTTCTGACACCAATGTAATATTTCGACTAGGGTTCGAAATAATAAAACGTTATTCTGTTTCAAAACACTCTATTTATTATTATTTAAATACAACTTTCAATCAATTCACAAACAATTTCACTTCTATTTCACAATTCAAATCTCTTATTTTTCACTTAGTATGACTTAGGTCCTTTTCCATCGCTTTCCAAAAATCAACTTATCGTCCGCAGTTTCTCATCCTGTATTTATACCACATTTGTCGGGTTCTAGTTCTTTTTCGTAACTTCTGGTTTGAAACTGGGGAAATAACTGAACTCTCCAACGTGGAGAGTTTCGTTGAATGCGATATACAACATCGTTGATGCGTTTTACGACTTTATATGGTTCTTCCCAGTCTTGCTGTAATTTGGGTGTTACGCCTTTCCGTCTATGAGGGTTATATAGCCACACTAGATCTCCTTCCCGGAATCCCGTTGTGGTCGCCTTGACATCATACCTCGTCTTCATGCGGTCACTGGCTATATTGATCTTATCCCTGGTTCTTTGGTGCACGTCCCTAATAATCCATCTGAGGTCTGCGACATAGTCGTCTTCATTTCTGTCCTCTTCAGACGGCGGTGATCCAAACATCAATTCACTAGGTAACCGGACTGTTCGACCGAAAAGGATTTCCGATGGAGTGTGACCTGTGGTGTTGTGTACTGCACTCCGATAGGCCAATAGAAACATTAGAATTTGCCTATCCCAATCGCATTGCTTGTCGCCAACGACCTTTGATAGGTGTTCATTCAAGGTTCTGTTGAAGCGTTCTACCATCCCGTCGGATTGTGGGTGGAGCGGTGTTGTTCTCGTCTTTTTAATCCCCAGTAGCTCGCACACCCCTTGGAAAATCTCAGACTCGAAGTTACGCCCTTGATCCGAGTGCAATTCTATCGGTACGCCGAATCTGCTCACCCAGTTGTAAACGATCTGCTCAATCACGGTTTTGGCTTCTTGGTTAGGGATAGCAAAAGCCTCGGGCCACTTGCTGAAGTAATCCGTAACAACAAGAATGTAGCGATTTTCATTTTCGGTTTCAGGAAACGGTCCTGCAATGTCAACTGCGATTCTCTCGAAGGGCGCTCCAACGTTGTATTGCTGCATTTTGCCGTGATTTTTTAACCCTCGGGCCTTTACTGGCGGCGCAGGTGACACACTTTTTGCACCAATTTTCGACATCGTCCTTGGCATGCACCCAATAAAAACGTTCTCGCACCTTTTCTAACGTCTTATGCACCCCAAGGCGACCTCCGGATATTCGGATATTCCATCGTGCAGTTCCCTTAGCACGTCACTGACTCTCGACCTTGGCACAACGAGCTGCATCACAAACGTCTTTCCATCCGAGCTTTCCCACCTTCGCCTCAAAACACCATCTTGAACATGAAGGGAGTCCCACTGTGCCCAGTATGCCTTTAGTTCGGGACTTTTATTGGATATTTCCTGCCAATCTGGTTTTTCTTCGTGTTCTTTCCAAGCGAGTATTGGCTCGATATCCGGATCCTCTTTTTGGGCGTTTCGCATTTCACTCTCATTCCAACCGTCAGTGGGCTAAGCTCTTAGTCGTTGAGTGGATACCGCATCTTTTTCTTCTTGTCGTGCGCAATGTTTGCAATCAGATTTGCAAGGTCGCCGGGATAGAGCATTCGCATTAGAGTGAAGGCTTCCCTTTCGATGCTGTATCTCGTAGTCGTATATCTGGAGTCGTTCAATCCACCTTGCGACTTGTCCTTCAGGATTTTTAAATTGCAGCAACCAATTCAGAGACGCATGGTCTGTGCGAAGAATGAATTTTCGTCCGTACAGTTACTTATTGCCAAGACCAAAGCAAGAAGTTCCCGCCTGGTAGCACAGTAGTTCCTTTCCGGCTCAGAAAGCACCTTACTAAAGTAGGAAACTACGTTTTCTTGCCCGTCATGCATCTGCGAAAGGACAGCTCCAATTCCGACGTTAATGGCATCTGCATCCACAATAAATGTTTTTCCTGGAGTATGGTACGCTAGTACAGGGGCCTCACATAGTTGTTTGAGAGTTTTGAAGCTTCTTTCGCATTCACTTGACCATTTGAATTGTTTTCCCTTTTCTGTTAGTTGATGCAAACTCTTTGCTATCCCAGCAAAATCCCTGACAAACCGCCTGTAGTAGGTAGCGAGTCCCAGAAAGCTTCTCAGTTGGTGTTTGTCTCTTGGGACTGGCCAATTTTTCATCGCTTCTATCTTTTCTGGGTCTGTCCTTACCCCTTCGGATGAGATGATGTGCCCCAAGTATTTGACATCTGGCCTGAAGAGATGACCAGCTTTAGCTGTGCACTTCGTAGTCTTTGGAACACTTCCCTTAAGTTATCTCGATGTTCTTGAACAGTTTTGCCGACCACGATGACATCGTCCAGGTAGACCAAACAGGTTTTCCATGTTAGTCCCAGCAAAACGCGTTCCATTAGACGCTCATAGGTTGCCGGAGCATTGCACAATCCGAATGGCATTACTGTGAATTGCCAAGGCTGTTTACTGCGGTGAAGGCTGTCTTCTCACGGTCCTCCGGATATATCTGTACTTGCCAGTAGCCACTCTTCAAATCAAATGTGGAGAACCATTGCGTTCCTGACAGTGTGTCCAGTGTGTCGTCAATCCTTGGCAACGGGTAGCTATCCTTGTTGGTGACATTATTTAGATGGCGATAATCCACGCAGAATCTATTGGTGCCGTCATTCTTCTTCACCAGTACAACGGGTGATGCCCACGGACTCTTAGAGCATTCAATCAACCCTTGATTTTACATAGTCGAAACCATTTCTGCAACCCCCGTCTCCTTAGCTAATGGTAAACGCCTAGGAGGTTGACGTATGGGTCTTGCAACTCCAGTGTCTATTCGGTGTTGAACCAAATGTGCGCTCCCATATTCGCCATCCTGTGAGGCAAATACGTCTGCAAATTCGTTGATTACTGCCCCTGCCATCGCTCGTTGCTCCTGGTTCAACTCGGTTTGCCTGAGTATAGTTCTTTTCAACGCGGCTGTGCTACTTGATGGCAAAGATATAGCAGCATTCTCTTTTGACAACTTGATGACAGCAGTTATCGGTACGCACGCTCCGATCGATTGTCCTTGCTTTAGTTTGATGTTCTTATTTCCCACATTCAAGATTCTTACTGGGACCATTTTGCCTTTCGGCGCAACGAGCATCTTTCCCACGACGTAATTCTGATAATGATTTTTAGAGTCCGGCTCAATCAAATAGAATCGATGGCCCCCAAGATCACCTTCAAGCGTCGCCTAAATTAGTGTCTCTGCGGAAGGTGGTAGATCTCGTCCTTGTTGACTACTGTCCTAAGGCATGCGGCATTTTCATTCCCGTACATCATTGGAATCTCGACGGTCCTGTACTTAAGTATTTGAGTTCCGATGTCGAGCACTACATTATGCGCCTTCATAAAGTCAACTCCAATGATGCACTCGTCGCATATATCGGTCACTAGGAATACGTGGGTAAATGTTAGTCCTGCCGGATTGATCGTAAGAACAACCTCTCCATACACCTTTGCCGTCGCTCCTGTTGCTGTTTTCAAGCTGTAGCTACTGGTATTGTGCAGCCATGAATCATAGGCGATATCCCTTCTTATAATGGAAGCGGTGGCACCGGTGTCAATGGTGGCCACGCATTTATTCTGGCCAATGTGGGCTTTAACTGTAAGACTCCTGTTACTTCGTTTTGTTTGGGAGACTTGGTTTTGATCCTGGGGGCGTCAATTCCAGAAACCAATTTCTTTCCCCTCGAAGTTGGCTCTTACACGTTTCCCGCCTGTTGACTTGACGTTGCGCTGCTTGCAAGATAGATGTCAGTCCTGCCAGATTCCTCTTCGCTACGCCTCCTAGCAGCGCATTGTGGACAACTGCGTTGTTTAAGTGGAGACCTGCACTCACGCTGCAGATGTCTTATTTTGTTGCAGTTCCAACAACGGATTTGTCCTCCACGCACACTGTTCCGCTCCACGACGTCTGCTCGTTGGCAGGAGCATTCTACGGCTGTCTATCTTCAATCGCTTGATAAGGTCTTCTCCGGCATTAGGATAAGATAGATGCGCCAACCGTTCGATATCAGCCTGCAACTGCTGAAGTGTTTCGCCTCTCTTCTGGACTCTGCTGCGCAGTTGGACTCTGTGTACTTGCTGCATATGGTCATCTCCGAAGCGCATTTCTATGGCTTTAACCAAAGCGTCGTAGTTGAGTTGTTTATCATCTGAGATGGTTTGCAGCAATTCCGCAGCTGAGAGACACAACCCCCACGACATCTATACTTTTTCCGTCAGCTAAAGCGACGAACCTAACTTCATTTTTTCCTAAACTAATCCCTAAATCTTTAATTATCCTCCATCCTTCACCCCTTAAAGAGTGCGAGAAGCACCACTATCCAAAAGACCTATCATCAATATACTATAAATACTAACTTTTACAAATGGACGCCTATCCCTACCGTTTGTCTCCAAGTTATGTAAAACTTAAATGAACTATTGAGTTTTCCGACCGATCTCCAGCAGGTGACCTATTCCCTTCTTGCGCTAACGCTCCCGTCCTGCTGGCCCGGAAGTTCGTTGCGCAATGCATCGTCGGCATTGACGCCGTGTTACATCTTGCTGTCCACACCCTCTTACTTGACTGAGCTCCTCCACCGGCTCCCAGAATGAATAAACTGAGGGACCACAGTGTTCCCCCGTGAACTCCAGATCCCACTTGGCCAGGTTTTCCCACCTCGCAATCGGCAAGCGCTCGCTGTGTCCACTAGTGGTTGCATAGAAACCAGTTTCTTCCGCAACGGCAGGCGTCACTGGTGACCTTGTTACAGCTCCCTGCAAAGAAAAAAAATTCGAGAAATTAAGAACACATTACGAAAATAAAAAAAATAATTTTCCTTTTTTCAAAACAAACAACTGTCAGACACAAAAACAAGATGGTGGGGAAAGAAATTCGATCTTCGAACATGAATGGAAAAAGGTGGTGTTAAGCCACCGAAGCTTAGAAACAACAAATTTGTTTATAGGGTAAGGTAGGGAACGGGTAGCTTAAAACAGCTACTTAGCTATTCAGCGTGAGAACGACAAATAGCGGGGTTACCCATTGACAGAAAAAAAACAAGAGAAGTAAACTGGACAGTGGCATGACAAAGAAGTGGCAGCAAGTGCGTGCACAGAAAAAAAAAATAAATAAAGTTAAACTTATATATAAAGGAAAATAAGATAGCAGTGTCCACGTGCCAAAAAAACAGGATACCAAAAAAACAAAAAAACACGAAAAACAGAAAGGTGAAAAGAAACAAAAAAGGAAAATAAAATAAAATAACAAAGTGTCCCTAGGTCCTAGTGCCGCAAAAGTTTATACATACATATATAATAAAAAAAATGATAAAAAATAAAAGTAAAGAATTTTGTGAAAATTAAAAGAAAAGGAAGAAGGAAATATTTAGGGTAAGTGCTAAGTTAAGTTAAGCAAAACAGTCAAAAAAACTAAGTTTTTTTTATTTAGGAAAAAAAGTACTCGTAATAATAAAATAAAAGTGAAAACGAGCCAACCATTCCCGTTTCCGGTTTCCTTACAAATAATTTATATACATATATATGTACATCAGCGATAACGTGCCAAGGAAAGGACAGCTACGCCCGCCCGAAGGCCCACATAAAAAAATTAATTAATTTCATATGTATAGTTTAAGGTATATACTAAGCAACAAAAAAAAAAAAATAATTCAAAACAAAACAAAAATTTTCCCAAAGAATTTCCGAAGTGTACTCACATTTAGATAACTCAGTGTACAGGCTGTTAAAACTATAATTTTTTGTTTATTTATTCTCGTAATATACTATATACATATATCTTAAAAAAAAAATAAAAAAATCTTTACAAAAAAAAACATATACGTACATTTATACAGCATAACAATTTTTTCTTCAGTGTATGATTAGTTTATAAGTTATTATCTTTGTTCTCTCATACATATATATATTTGTTTATTTATTTATTCATTCATTTATTTATTTATTCTTATTTATATACATAATTTTTGCTGTTGTCACTTGAATTTTTTTTGTGTTATTTATCTATTTATTTATTTAATTATTGTGCGTGTTTAATTATGCTCGTGTTGTGTAGTTGTTTTTGTCCTTATTTTGCACAGAAGTTGCACAGTCATACCCCTAATTTGAACTCTTATTAAGTAGGTTTTTTTTTCTAGCAAAAAAAATAAAAATAAAACTAATACTTTTCATTGATTGTTCTGAGGATAGTTAAATAAATAAGAAAAAAGTTTGCATGTATACTCGTATTTATCATATCAGTTTGTAATCTTGATTAGAGCCTAGATATGCAATAAAACAAAAAGGAAAAGAAATTTTTTGTTTTTATTATTATTTATTAGCATACCCTAAAGGCGCAAAAATGCCTTGTTAAGGAATTTTTAGGAGGTGTCTGGAAAGCAGGACTCGGCTGGAGATGAGGTAAGCTGGTGATCGTTATCCGCTCATAGGGGAAATCCTAAAAACGACCACCGGATTTCCAGGTTGGGAGGGAAAAGGCCAGCGCTGATCAACATCATAGCGCCCCGCAGCATCGTAAGTTCCGTCCGATTTATTATGTTGTTTGGTTATGGTTCGTAAAGTTTCGTTGGCATGATATATGTTTTTTGTAGTAATAGGTCCCGTCAAAGAGTGAGGACAAGAACCAGCCCCATCCGGCGAGCATAGCCGTGCCTCGCAAGTATGCCACGTTCCTCACTCGGAGACATCCTTTCCTTTCCTTTCCCAGTCCAGTCCACATCCTGGTTTCCGGTCCTTTTCGCAACTCCAACGCCCTCTATAATCCTCCAATCCCTTCTAGTACTCTTGACTTTCCTTACCTGTCCTATATCCTATATCCTATACCCTACCTACCTGTTTATTAAAACCTCACAGCGCGGACTGGTATTCCGTCCGTAGCTTGTTACTGCTGGCAGGTCGACCTTTTATGCCGGATCCCGTCTTGTTGTTGATGTTGGTGTTCACCCCTCAGAGCTCGCCTACGTCGCTATCATCGTCGGAATCCTCATCCGTACCAAGGGCCAACTCCCCAGCTAGGAGGATCAGCCTATGTCTGAGAGTACACTTCTCCTCAATCTCCTCAGGAGAAACGTCTCTCGCCCAATCTAATCTGCTAAGAGCCCATTCGATTTTGGTAAGAGACTTCAAGTATTCCTTCGACTTAGGATTACTTCGAGGTTCTTCCGAGAGCTCTTCAATCTGCTTTATCTTGGCTAATAAAACATCTCGGTCTTCTACAAACGTGAACTTGTAGGCCGAGCCTGAGTTCAACGACCCTCTGCCCTCTGGCATACGAGCGGATCTCAACGACTTCCTCATGGCATCCAAGGTGCCAATCGGAAGACCGCGAGCCTCCATCTCATAAGCCATCTCATCCACAGAGAGCCTATTGATGTTAAAAGCCATTACAACACAAAAAACCACTAAAAAAAACAGCAGTAGATGAACAAAGTTTATCCCGCGATGTTGACCAAAAGCTTTAGAAAAAAAAACGCAACCGAAGTTATAAACGAAAACGAAGAGAAAGAGAAAAAAGGGTCCAATGCAATCCAACTGAATTGCCACGAATCAAAAGAAAAAAAGTTGAGCGCCACGTGATCTTTAAGGAATCACAAAACCTTGGATTAAAAGAAACTAAAAAAAAATCGAGTCTCAAAACAAAAGAAAATCTTCTTCCCCTCGCACCCACTTACACACACATTCGTTTGGCTCTAGTGGCCCCAACAACGGGGTTTCCAGCTACACGACTAGTAGACTTTGCTAGTGTGTGCTCCCGTGTCAAACTAGGCCTCTCATACATTCCAGTTGTTCCCATCACACTAAACTCCTCAGTCACTGAGTTCTCTCTCGCTTCCAGCGATAACTGGGAACTCCACTGAGCGAGTTAATGAGAGTTTGTGCATCCTAGCTATGCCTAGCTATTTCCCTAGACATTAGCTTTTATTGGAAATGCGAGAAGCAATGTTTCTTTCATTGCTGATACCCGGGTAATTTTTCCCCATCGATCTACTAAAAATTGCAAAACAAAACAAACGCGAAGGAGAAAGAACGTTTGATCGAAGGTAAATGGAGTGTTAGGCCGAAGGAGGAAGGATGTGTGGCTATAATCCTAATCTGATTAAATCCCGATCTAGCCATTCTCTAAATCGCCGCCCCCAAACAAAGCTAAGTATATGTGTCTCTCTGCAAATTTACCCCGGGTCCCTACTTACTCCGGTGGATCGGCGTTCAGATTTGGGGGAATGGGGGGGACTGATCAATAGCGTGTCACTCCTTACAATTATTTATTTGGTTTTGTTTTCGTTTGTTTGTTATGCGGCGGGCCTTTCTGCCCACCTGGTATGTTGTTATGTTATTGTTTCTATTATTGTTGTTGTTTGTTATTGTTAATATTATTATTTGTTGTCGCCGATTGTTGTTATTGTTTGTGGTTGCTGTTTTTGTTCTTGTAAATTGGCCGTCCACCTACAACCTCTGCTGCTCTCTTGGTGCTCTATCGGTGGGGTGCTGGCTTCAAAGGGGTTGTCGTCCCTTCACCCATCGAACCTGACTTTGAAAGTTGATACGACGTTGGGATGTGTCTTCTTATGTTGGCCGTCCGCCTGCACACCACCATCGCTCCTCCGTTGCTCCCTCGTTGGGGGTGTAGCTAAAATAGAGATCGTCATCTCTTCCCCCAAGGACATTTAACAGTTAGCATCCGCAACGACTTGGCTTTCGTTGGGGTGTAAGCTCCGGGGATCTTACCTTCCCCACCCGTCATCAACGTGTTGGAGTGTCTGGCTTAAAAGGACCGTCCGTCCCCACCCGTCGATGACTTTCAGACGCCCTGTCTGATGCAGCCCGTTGCGAGTCTCCCGTCTAGCCTACGGGCTCTGACAACGGTGGTCTTGGTGGACCTCCTGTCGCATCCTGAGCTCGGTGGGCCAATGGCTGATGGGACCATGGCTGCCCTCCACCTCCGCCAGAGCTCGGTCTTCCCACTCCAAAGAAAAGAGGGAACGAAGAGACAAGAAAAGGAAAGAAAATAAACCTTGTTGCGGGAAAATTTACCGCAACAACTGCACAGTATTCCTTTGTTCCCCATGGCCATCGTTCTCCCTTTATTGCTTCGGCTGCTATGTCTATGGCGTCAAGAGTGGAACGCGATTTTCTGAATCCAAACTGTTGAGCTGACAATGCTCCCTTTTCTTCCTTTATTCAGTCCTATCATGAATAAATGTTCGCCCGGAATTTTTTCATGTTTCGAAACTAGGTATCATGAACGAATTTCGAACCGGGATTTTTTCGTTCCGTTTGTTATTGTGAATGCGAACTTGTTGATTTCCTTTGAATTATTCCGCTGTCATTTTACTCGGGAACAATGTAAAAGAATAAAGATGTAAGTAATGTTTAAATTTACGTATTTATTTAATCATGGGTCAAATAGTGTTGCTACATTTTTTTGCGGCGTTGTACCTAATAAAATACATATTTTATGTTAGGAGTGATAAAAAAAAGTATATTAGATAAAAAATGTCTGAAAACTTAGCTCAAAAAAATATGCTAACACTCAATCTGTTGATGGTTGTAGAAATTCAACGAGGTTTTGATTGCCTTCTTGTAGTAATAAGCGAGGGCTACAAACCAATGATAAGAAAAAGAAAATAGAAGGGTTTCACAAGACAACAGAAGATCGACTATGAACAGTTTGTTACAATCAAATAATGCAGACTGAACTGAAAAGGATGACCCAGATCTAACAGATGATCAGATGAGTCCATCCCAAAAATAAAGGAGTATGTATAGTTCAATAGCAACACTAGCAAGACAATCGAAAATAGATTGCCTAAATGTTATCAAAAAAATAAAACCACAACAGAGATTTGAGAAAGGGAGCTTGGTATTTAAAGGGAGTTCTGTGATAAAATTGGCGAAGCCTTTTCTGTCATAAAAAAACACCAAGAAGAAACGAAAGAAAACCTTAAGAAGATACACCGTTCCACCGATCGTCTACAAGATCAGAAAAAACACAATCTGCAGGAAAACAAACGTCATCATTTTGAAATGGAGCTGCTTAGGAAGAGTGAAATTGAAACAGAAATCAATTTTAAGAACATCTCCCTGTCGAAGATTTTATCTTTCCATTTTGATCCCCCTAGCTTAGGGCATGGAATGGCCTTTTGTTTTTTAATATCAATTATTATTGACTGATAGTTACTATGCCATAGCATTTATGCATTTATGCTATGCTATTTATTTCGCTTAAATTACTTATAAATATAATATAAAAAACAAAACCATATAAAAATTCTTTTTAAATTTACAAAGTAAAGTAAGAAAAAAGATACTTTGGGTATATTCTTCGCGCTGGCCCACCGTTTTGGGTTCCGTTGTACTGAAATACTCATAAATGTAATGTAAATAATTGATCTCATTCCAACTTTCCTAAAAGTGTCTTCTAGGCCATTGTTGGCAATGCTAATATTCAAGGAAGCAAATGTTTCTATCAGAATACGCTCTCCCGCATTGGTGAGCCTGCCACCCCATTCTGTTACCCAGGCATTAAAGTCTCCGCGTATAACCACTGGCGATCTTCCATATGCATCGGCATACAGTCTTTTTATCATTGCCTGGAATTCATTTATCGTCCAACTTGACCTTGCGTTGTAGCTGTAGAAGCTGATCCTGTTTATTTTTGCACGAACGTTCCAATCTGCGTGATCAATACCATCTTGAAAGGCATGATTTCCACATGTTCAAATTACAGCGTGCTTTGGTTTGTCGCAGATCCAGATGTTGCTGTCAATAGTCTTAAACAATTCGCTGATCAAGAAAATGTCCACTCCCTCGTCTCTAGTTGTTTGTGGCAGGATATTTTGGGCTATCCTACAGTGATCTAGGTTAATTTGTATTATCGTCTTGGATGGTTGTTGGTAATGGCTCTATATATGGTAGATAGGCTACATGCCTATCGTCCGCTAAATTGTCCTTCCAGCAGAAGAAACAAAGCAGATCTTTGTTGCAGTCTTTCGCTATATGACCTTCTTATGTCCTACATTTCTTGGAGCGAACCACCTCGCTTTTGCACTGGCCTGCAGAATGTCCGAATTCAAGGCACAAACACGTATTTTGGGTGTATCCCAGACGTAGGAGTTTATTCATTCAATTCGAATTCTGCCTAACTTTAACATTTAACTTCACAATTTGGGTATATGCTTATATCTGCATATTTTATATCTGCATTGTCTATATTATCAAGCTGATATTGCTATCTGACTGACTCGCAGATCTCCTCCTTCGAAGTGGCCTCGTTGTATGTGTATAGTTTTATTTTCTTTACGTTGGAAGGCGAAACTTTGCATAGACACCATTGGGCCGGCATCCATTGGTAGCGCCGGATGCCTACTGGCTAAAATTACCTTCCTTGGCAATCAAAGGCCGTTATTCCCTCGCGGAACTATCGCTAAGTATTACTTCCCGATGGCCGGTGTAGAGTTTTGTCTTCGTCATTAGGTGTTTGATGAACTTGCACTTCGTTCACGTTCTTTATCCCACAAGTCACGTTTTATTCGTGTTGCTGTATCACATACGGAACCCTAGTTGTCTTCACTTTTTAACATATAATTTACCATATTATCCGGTTGGCCAATCAAGGAACTTTTCAATTTCGTACCGACCATCTCCCGTTAGGAACTGTGTAAGGTATATTCTAACTTCACGTGTTTTCGGTTTATCCAAGGATCTATCGTTGGGATAAGTTGGTGTGACCATGTTCCATCCATCCTACTGTCTTTGCCAAACTTCTATGGTACTGGCGACCGTCGTATATATGACGAGTACCGAGTGGTGGCATACCGTTCATAAGGTGCTGGTAATTCATTATGCGTTAATAAACTATTGAGGGATAATTTTTCACAAGGCTATGCGACGTGATGATTATATGTAAGTCTTGTATCAAGCATTTCTCCTAAATGTTTGATAACCGAGTTGGATGTAATACTATAGGTATGTTCCGCACTTAAATAGTAATCGTCTCTCGCTCATTCCTGCTCCAAATGTGCACCGTTTCGGTCTTATAGTCTGCGAGCCCTAAATTCGCGCTGCGAAACCAACTTTCCATCATATCTATTGTTTCGTTGGAGTATAGCTCCATCTCTTCTATTTGTTTTAGGGTTATTACTGCTTAATATTTTTGGCTTCCTGCTTTCCAGCGATAACCTTTTAAGGCAGAGCGGACTTCTGTCATCCCTTTAATTTCGTCCACGGTGGATCGGGCCTTACGGAAGCCATACTGATGTCCCGCGAGCCCACCAGTGGCATCGATGGCGGCTCGCCGGTTATTTTAGTATTAATGGCGTCAGGACATTGCCATCATCTAGGACCTAGATTCTCATTTAGATTTTTCTTATCGAATTCTATCTATCCTTCCGTTTTTAGTTTATCCCCGGTTTTTTGTCCCGCAGGGGTTGACTTAAGAGGGGCCAGACTTGTACTGTTTCTGTGTTAAGCAACGGTAAGTGTTGCTTTCAGTATAACTAAGCATTTCTTATAAGGAGATGGCGTTTAAGGCTTCTGTGCATTGTTGGCACCATCTTCATCTTACTCATTTTGCTGGTTGATTCAAGCTGAACATTCGGATGGCCCTATCGTCTTGAATCATTTTCGACACAAAGGGTGGTGGTAGGCAAACTTCTCCGAGGCGGTGGTTGAGGGCTTGAATATGTTGCTCGAGCTCAGAGACTGTGCTTCGACTTACGCTTTTCTAAAAACGGGTTTTATTTCTGCGTGAACGTTTTGCTTGTCTTTGTAAAAGCCACTGAGTTCATCAATTTTTAAGCCTAATTGGAGCATTTTATTTCCATTTGGTTCAGCGGGTTCAGAGTAAGAGGTGCTCACTAAATTCTGGCGCGCCGTTGTTCTCTTCAGAGAATTCGACCGTTGGCGAGAGATCACATGTGCCTTTGGGAAAGTGTTCTTTGGTGGTGATCGTGTGACTTAAGCACTTCTATTAAAAGGATCAGTTAATACATCCATTTCGTTCCAGTTTTTTGCCGTAGGAGATATTGTAAGATTCCAATCATCGTATGTCGACGGCTTTAACCGTGCTTTGCACTCTCCACCGCCAGTACTGGGGAACCAACTCACTGCACCGTATTTTATTCTTCTCACTTTTTCTTTTCAAAGAGAATCTCTCTTTTGCTAATTTTTTGGTTCACGGGTGGTACGAGTATTTAATATTTCCACTAGCACACACAGGGTCCCCATTCCGACTAGGGACGCGATTGATGGGAAAATTGGCATGCGGTCGTATGCGTAAACAAATATATATATCTATATATAATAGTCGTTGGACATGTTCAGTGGACTGTATATGATTGTTAAGAGCTATGTGGGCCGTTTGCAAAGACAACGGATTGTAGTGATGAATAAATCTTGCTATCTGAGCATGTTGTCGTATGCGATTTGGCACGAATTTGGTTAAAGCCAATTTGAATAAAGTTTATATGCTATTTCGTATAAACGAATTTGTTAGCTGTCTAGTGCGATTGAATTAATGTTGTGTGAATGACTAGTGAAATATGGAAGATTCGGACAGATAGGCGTTGATTGTGAGATTCGGTGAATGGATTGAGTTCTTATTGTTGAGATGTATATTGAGTGAATATATTACTTTGTGTTTATTATGGTTTAATTTTTGAAAGAATTTCGTCCAGGTTGGTGTGAGAACTCATGCCCGGGTTAGTGGGAGAATCATCCCCATGTATGGGGCTTGGCGTCAAGGTAGTGCGCGCAGCTTCACACTTGGGCGGCGTAGGTGTTCAATTTCCTCTGGAATCCTGTTCTTTTATTCTTTTTCATAGGCCATTTTCGCCGCGGTTTTCATTATGTACACCTGATACAGCGGGTGTAGATGTGCATGGTTAGCACAGCGGAAAAATGGCCTGATCCATGAAATGGGCTAAGACAACCAAGCCATATGTTCTAGTCCACGGCGAGGTTAGGCTGTAGCTAGCTGAGAGAGATTTGAGAGGGTCAGTTGGTTCGAAACAGGCAATGAGTCAGTTTTTAGTAATATTGCAGTGTATAGTGCAGCAAAAAAAAAAGTACAGTCTATACTTTAAACTTAATAATTAAAACCAGTTCAAGCAGAAGTAAGGTGAGTTTTTTTTTGTTTTCTGAAGAACGTTACCCTGACGTACTTTAATTTTATTTGTGTAGGACCCTAAATTCAAAATCGTGGTTGGAGGTTCCAATTTTGGTTGCATGGAACCCTGGACCAGCTTGGTGCTGTTGGGCGATTCATTCTTCCTCAAGTCAAACTTTGGAATTAGTAGTTGGAATTGGAGCGATACGACCGAGATGCAGAGCCCAGAGCCAGCTAAGTGCTTTTAAAGTTTTTTTGTTGATTTATAACAAAGTTTATAAGCAACCCTTATCCAGTTGCAATAATAAGGGCGTATTACCAAAAAAAAGCAAAAAACAGGGTGATAAAACGTGCTCGGACTGTTATACGCCGTGTATACTTATACCGTTTTAGTCAAAAAAAATATGTGCGGTCGGTGGTCGTGATAGCCAAAGCGCTTAGCTGGGTCGTGCGGAGGTTCCGGGTTCAAATCGTGGAGACCTTTTGTTTTTCTTTTCTTTTCTTTTTTTCTTCCTCTTTGTTTTTTTTTTTTGCTACTCATTGACCTTCAGTCAGTGGGGAAGCTTGTTGTTATTTTTTTTGCGATAATACTTCATATAACTAGAATTAAGATAGAGTTAAGATACCTACATTTAACTTTAATATAGAAATAAGTTTGTATTTTGGAATTGAATCGTATTGAATAAATTGTACGAATTGTAAGGAAATCGTTTGTGCTATTTGAGATAGGACGGGATTTGTTCGCGATCATCACAACCAATTCGCGATAAAAGGGTAAAAGGACGGTAACATTTTGGCGCCCAGCGTGGGGCCCTTATTTAGTCAGAATTAGCCATTTAATCAACCCGTCGGTATTCGCGTGCTTATTTTTTTTTTATTATTTTTTTTTTGTATTTTTTTGGTTTTACTGTTTTTTTTTTAATTATTATTATTTTTTTTTATAAAAGCTCTTGTTTGCTCGTTTGGAGAACTTGAATTATTTATTTTAGCACAAAAAAAGAACCTCCAACCACAGCTCAACTGGTTATTTTTTGTTGGGAAGGAGATCAATAGGTTAAGCTCGGAAGAGCTTCGATACGATCTAGATGTTAGGGGACTTACAGGTAGTGATGTAGATGAGATGAGGAAGGTGTTGCGCACGGCTTTAAGGAGGGACTCTTGCTTCAGTTTGCCTGAGTATCCGTTTAGTTTTTCAGAGGATCAGGCAGCCATATAATCCAAACTGGAAGAAATTTTAAAGTTGACGAATGAGTTTGTTGGTGACGAAAACTCAACACAATTTAAGAAGATTTCTGCTAAATCTGAGTGGGTTTTGTGGCGGTTGAGTAGGTCACAAGTTAGCACTCCCGAGGAGAAAGTCTTCGTTTTTGATGTCAAGCAACAGGTGATACGGCTCCTCTCGAACCTAGACGTTAAGGCGGGTGTGGATGTTCCGAAGCAGAAAGAAAACGCGATTCAGGGTGAAGTGGTGTTTGGTATTTCGCCGCCGAACGAGACGTTTCTCACCAATAGCACTCACTGTGTACCTGTCGCCACCTTATCACCTTTGTTTACACCAGGAAAGAGGGTGCTCATTATGAGATGGGGCGTTAAGTTCAGCGGCGACCACACTCAGTCAATTAGTTGACTATTGGAAAAGGTCGAAGAGTTTAGGGAAGCTCGGAGATTCACTAAGGATGAGGTTTTTTCCCGGGGCTTACGACTTTTCGAGGGGAAAGCGGCAATATGGTTTAGGGCCAACAAACCATTTATCAGTTCCTGGCCACAACTGGTCCAACAGCGGAGTTTCTGCCACCGGGGTACGATGATAGGCTCTGGGAGGAGATAAGATGAAGGACACAAGGCAGTTCCGAGATCATAAGAACTTACGTCAGCGTAATGTTAGGTCTATTTTCAAGGCTAAATGAGACATGTACGGAGGAGGTGAAGCTAAAATGGATTCGTAGAAATATTTCCCTCTTCTATCAGACGCAGATGGCCCTAGTCGAGATTTCTACGCTGGATCGATTAGTGGAAGTGGGACACCGGCTGGAAGCAGCGAGGTACTTGGTCGAGAGTCTTGGGCCACCACCATTCAGGCGAAATAATTCTCTACTAGCGTATGTTGACGTAAGAGTGAGGAGAGGGGAGAGTGGATGTGCAAACTTTAAGTCACTCTTCGAATGATACCGCAAGTCGACACCTCACTTGTTTTCGATGCAGGCAACCAGGACACATCGCCGCCCAATGTCAGCAACCGATTCGTTGTTATGGCTGTAATAGGGTCGGTACCGTACGCAGCCGGTGCCCACATTGTGCATCGGAGTCTCGGGTTTCGGGAAACAACCCCTCGGCTTAAGGACAGGCGGGGCTTTGAGTCGAACGAAAGAAACCGCAATATACAAGAGAAGAGGCGTGGGAGAGTCGGTAGGGTGTAACATAGGTTTAGACTTTATGTTCGAAATGAAGGGTTCTGATAGGCGTCCTTATTTAGGTGTAGAGATTTATGGGGTAAACATTTTAGGGTTATTAGATTCAGGGGCATCTCGGACGATTCTCGGAAGTCAGGGTTGGGAAACGCTGCGGGGTTTTAATTGCCAACTGTCCAAATCAAATGTCAAAGCGGTGACTGTTGCTAATGGGGATGGGGTTGACGTGGTTGGTGCACTCAACGTTCCTATTAAGGTGGAGAATACGGTGGAGGTAATGGAAGTGGTTCTGATACCAAAGTTACCGCAAAGTCTGATTTTGGGTGCCGATTTTTGGGAATTGTTCTCAATAATATGTCTCATTAAAATCAGTGCCCCACCTATCAAACAACGATACTTTTCCGTTTCTCCCATAGTTCAGCGACAGATTAATAAAGAAGTGGACGATATGCTGGAAGCCAGGGTCATTGAGCCATCTTCAAGTCCATGGTCATCTCCAATGTTGTTAATCAACAAAAAGGAGATACCGATTTTATGTGGACTTCCGTAAGCACGCGTACCCAATACCATACGTCTCTGCGACCCTTGACAAACTTCGAAATGCTAAATATCTTTCCTCGCTTGACATCAAGTCTGCCTACTGGCAAATACCTATGGCCGAGTCATCGAAGCAGTTCACAGCTTTCACTTTTCCTGGAAAGGGGCTGTATCATTTTCGCCGCATGCCTTTTGGGCTACATAACGCTCCAGCTAATTGGCAGCGTTTTACTGATACAGTCATCGGAGCCGACCTAGATGATGTCATAATTGTGGCTAAAACTTATGAAAAGCATTTGGAAGTCTTGCGCATAGTGCTACAGCGAATTAAGGATGCCGGTCTTGTCTTGAGTCGTGACAAGTGCGAGCTTTGTAAGCCAGAGCTAAGGTACCTTGGTTATGTCGTAAATGGGAAGGGCCTTTTAGTGGATCCCCCATCCGGAAAAGGTTAGATGTATGGTTGAGTACCCATGGCCAGTAACGGTATATGGAGTGCGAAGATTTGTCGGCATGGTGTCGTGGTACAGGCATTTTGTTCATAACTTCTCGGATTTGATTGCCCCAATTACAGGGCCTCTCAAGAAGAAGCGCCGCTTTGAATGGAACGAGAGTTGCGAACAAGCATTCTGCACGCTGAAAGAGAGGAGCCGTTCTAACTCAAGAACAACCTGGTGAAGGCAAAAAGGTGATTAGCTATCTTAGCCGATCCCTGACAAGAACCGAAAGGAACTACTCCACTGCGGAACGAGAATGTCTGGCTGTTATTTGGGCCGTAGTAAAGCTTCGTCTATATTTAGAAGGTAGTAGTTTCATTGTAGTGACTGACCATCATTCGTTACTGTGGCTGAACAATTTGAAGGACCCGCAGGGTAGGCTGGCTCGCTGGGCTGTCAAATTGCGGCAGTATGATTTTAAAATCATACACCGGAAAGGTAAGGATCATCTGGTCCCAGACGCTTTACCAAGGGTAAATAAAGAGTTGTGTTCAATCTTCTTAGCTACGGCGGATTCGTGGTAACTTAAGACTGGAGACTGGAAGAGGGTAACCTGTTCAGGCGAGTAGGGATGAGAAATCCGAAGTTGATGACCCAGGGAAGTGAGTGGAAGCGAGTAGTTCCGAGGGAAAGCCGGTCCGAAGTACTAAGGCAATGCCACGACGACATTTTGAGTGGGCACGGTGGGGTACAAAAGACGCTAGACAAGGTGGCGAGAAGCTACTATTGGCCAAAGCCAAAAACAAGTGTCACAAAGTACGTCCGTGCATGTACAGTCTGTCAGACGGTGAGACCTAACCTACTGAATCCTGCAGGACTGATGGCTTCGAGGTGTAACGTCAGCAGACCTTGGGAGATGTTATGCGTGGATTTTGAAGGACCGCTTCCTCGGTCTTCTAAGGGGTATTGCTACATTTTGATGGTTGTCGACTTCTTCTCAAAATTTCCCTTGTTTTTCCCGGCTAGAACAGCAACCGCTAAATCCGTACGAGCTATTCTCGAGGAGCAAGTGTTCTTAGTGTTTGGGGTCCCTAAATGGATTGTGTGTGACAATAGAGTGCAGTTTAAGAGTAAGGAAATGGCCGATTTGGCCGATGCCTACAAGGTCACTCTGAATTTTACTGCACTTTACCACCCCCAAGCCAATCCGGTGGAGCGGTATAATCAAACGCTAAAGACAAAACTTCGTACCTATGTCTCCGGGAATCACCGGAAATGGGATGAGCTTCTCAGCACACGAAGTCCTCAAGGAGTCACCATACTTCGTTTTGTTTGGGTGGGAGATGCCAGTTAGGGGTGATGGGTCTAAGGTTCCTTCAAATGGTTTTACCGCCGATCGCTCTTTTGATGCTCAGACTGGTCAAAAGCCTAAGGTGGGGTCGCAGAGGACGTAAGAAATAGAATGCTCGTCGCAGCTAGAAAATCGGGAAAATTGTACAACCTTAGGAGAAGAGACACTCAGTTCTTTCCGAAGGACTTAGTTTTGAGAAAGAATTTCCTCTTATCCGATGCTGCGAATAATTTTACGGCAAAGCTTGCCCCTAAGTATGTAGGTCCCTTTGAGGTTGTCTGAAGAGTCTCTCTCTGGACGTACGAATTAGGGGACAAGGGCGGGAAAAAGGTATGCGTTTGGCACTCAAAAGACTTAGAGCTATTTATAGACAAGCACGACCTACAGTAGCCAGTCTGCTACGGCAAAGCTTGCCCCTAAGTATGTAGGTCCCTTTGAGGTTGTCTGAAGAGTCTCTCTCTGGACGTACGAATTAGGGGACAAGGGCGGGAAAAAGGTATGCGTTTGGCACTCAAAAGACTTAAAGCTATTTATAGACAAGCACGACCTACAGTAGCCAGTCTGCTTAGGGTAGAAGTACGAAAATCTTTCCAAAGGAAGGGGGTGTATATTTTGGTTTATTTTTTGAAAGAATTTCGTCCAGGTTGGTGTGAGAACTCATGTCCGGGTCAGTGGGAGAATCATCCCCATGTATGGGGCTTGGCGTCAAGGTAGTGCGCGCAGCTTCACACTTGGGCGTCGTAGGTGTTCAATTTCCTCTGGAATCCTGTTCTTTTACTCTTTTTCATAGGCCATTTTCGCCGCGGTTTTCATTATGTACACCTGATGCAGCGGGTGTAGATGTGCATGGTGAGCACAGCGGAAAAATGGCCTGATCCATGGAATGGGCTAGGACATCCAAGCCATATTTTCTAAGCCACGGCGATGTTAGGCTGTAGCTAGCTGAGAAAGATTTGAGAGGGTCAGTTGGTTCGAAACAGGCAGTGAGTCAAGGCAAGTGGTGTAACGCAGTGTCGTGTCAGGCGTTTAGTAATAGTGCAGTGTATAGAGCAGCAACAAAAAAAAGTATAGTCTCTACTATAAACTTAATAATTAAAACCAGTTCAAGCAGACGTAAGGTGGGTTTTTTTTTTGTTTTCTGAAGAACGTTACCCTGACGTACTTTGATTTTATTTCGTTAGGACCCTAAATTCAAAATCGTGGTTGGAGGTTCCAATTTCGGTTGCATGGAACCCTGGACTAGCTTGGTGCTGTTGGGCGATTCATTCTTCCTCACGTCAAACCTTGGAACTAGTAGTTGGAATTGGAGCGATACGTCCGAGATGCGGAGCCCAGAGCCGGCTAAGTGATTTTCAAGTTTTTTGTTAATTAATTACAAAGTTTATAAGCAACCCTTATCCAGTTGCAATAATAAGGGCGTATTACCAAAAAAAAAAGGGTGATAAAACGTGCTCGGACTGTTATACGCCATGTATACTTATACCGATTAAGTCAAAAAAAAAATATGCGGTCGGTGGTCGTGATAGCCAAAGCGCTTGGCTGGGTCGTGCGGTGGTTCCGGGTTCAAATCGCGCAGTTCTTTATTGTTTTTCTTTTCTTTTTTTCTTCCTGTTTTTTGTTTTGTTGCTACTCATTGACTTTCAGTCAGTCGGCTTGTTGTTATTTTTTTTTGCGATAATACTTCATATAACTAGAATTTAGATAGAGTTAAGATACCTACATTTAACTTTAATATAGAAATAAGTTTGTATTTTGGAATTGAATCGTATTGAATAAATTGTACGAATTGTAAGGAAATCGTTTGTGCTAATTGAGATAGGACGGGATTTGTTCGCGATCGTCATAACCAATTCGCGATTAAAGTTGTGTTGAAGTTGTACGGAAGTGTAATCGCGTGGCGCCCATTCCTTTAACATCATTACCCACGGCCAGTCTCCGCAGTTGGCCGAGCAACCTTTCGTTCAACGCCGCGGGGTAGGGGGGTAAAAGGACGGTAACATGTTGCTGGATGATTACTTGGTTGATAGTGGATACAATTTCGTGATTGGTCGTCGAAACTCTTCTCAGTTGTTCTGATCCGGAATATTTTCTGTAATTCGGCCGAGGCTCCATCTCGCCGTTCGTCCTTGATCAGATCACCTGCCTTCAACTTAGGATACCATTTTAGCCGTTTAGGATGCTGTTGTAGTTGTGCTAGGTATTCGACCTGCCATTGCTTCCAAAAGGTCAGTCTGTGTGCTTGAAGAGTTTACCATCGATCTTGAGGGGATTGCTTGCCGATTGTAAGCTCTCTCTCTTTATTGTGAAAAGAGTCTTCTATAAGGAGTTTGCCGGCGCCAGAGCTTGGATATCCTCCACGTCTTCTAATAAACGACACAGGGGTCTCGAATTCAAGCACCCCTCAATCTGCGTCAAAAGTGTCCCGTTTATTGCGAAGTAGTACTTAACACCCTTCACCTCAGCTTCCCAGAATCCTATAAAGTGGGGAAAAGTTCCAATTTGGAAGATAGGCAGACAAATATAGATACATAACCCCTGTAGCATCTGGTTCCGTGTCGTTTGTATGCTCTTATGGTGATGGACCTCGCATAGTCGATTCCGACATGAGCGAATGGTGTGGACATCGTTACTCTTGGAGCTGGTACTTCTCTCATCAGCTGCCTTACTGCGAAACCAGGATGTACATAGTGTCTCGTGTTTTGCGTCAACGCCTGTCGTATAGCCTTAAGTTCACGCGATACGCATACATCTCCGTCAATTCCTCTGATACCAATTCGGAACTGTGTTGAGTACACAGTTTCACCCTTGGTTTGAGTCGAGGCCTACCCAGAACCCTACTGGGCCACAGCACCCAGTATCCTGTAGCTCCACATCGGGTGTGACCAGAAGGTGTGCTCTCCGTGCGTTTTAGGTTTAATCCACAGCCACCGTGACGCTTCCACAAGTGAGCCTAACTCAACAAGGAACGAAGTTCGGCGGGCTCCGTACTCCTACGGTACCGTGTTTTAAGTCCTTGTATGGACTACCGGTAGTCTTGGCAAACAACAAAACCTATAACCGCAGCGTGTAACTGAACAAATCATAGCAATCGTTAGTGACGTAGAGGTCTGATGATGTTGATAAGTCCAGTTTTGCTCTACCCCTGATTTTTACAAGACAACGTCATTGATGGAAGATGGTGGTTGGGTGCTGTTGAAAAAGGGTAGGCACTGAGAGATGTCAAGCTGGCGATATCCAGTGTTGCAACTATCTTTTACACATCAATGGTGCTTATAATACCCCCACGTGGTCAATTTAAATTCGGACTGGATCTGCTTAACTTATTAGTGCGAGTGCTGAGTGGTAGTAGCTAGCATGCGGCTTCCATCGACTCTGACCATTACCTTGTTGTAGCCAAGTGTTGTGGTTTTGGAGTATGATATATTTAGGAAGTAAGCTTAAGTACAATCAGTTTATATATATGGAGATTTACGCGGGGAAATTTTAGCTAAGGCGGGAGAGTAATTTGACAGATGTTGTGGCCATCTGTCATCTGCTATTAATCGTGGCCGTCTGAGTTATGCTGCTAGATTACATCACCAAGGTACGGTTGCGGATATCCCGAACAAAGCCAAAACAAGCTAATACTGTGAGGAATTTCGACGTCAGACGGATACAATTTCAAGAGAGCGCCAAGTCCTTTTCCGATCGAGTCTCCCTTAATCTCTTGAGAGGTCCCTTTCCGCCAGCATCAAGTATCGAAGACCAGTGGCAACACTGCCAGAAGGCTATCAGAGCTGCCCCTTCTGATGCGCTAAGTTTCACTCGACCACAACAACGAAACCCCTGGTTTGATGACGAATGCCGGGCGGCACATGCAGTTCAGCAAGTTGCATACAAAGCGGCGTTGTATAGGAGGACTAGAGATCTATGAGCAGAAGAAGAGATACGAACACCGGCTTCTAAGTAGAAAAAAGAAAGAGCATAAGAAGCGCGCGGTCGAGGAATTGAGAGATGCTACTCCAGGAATGAGATTCAGAAGTAATAACAAAAGCTTAAAAAAACCATGCCACCATGTATAGCCCCGAACCGAAGTCTGTAGAGACGAACAAGTGAACATCGCAGTAGAGTCGCAGTCGATGCTGAGGATTGGAAAGATCAATAGTAGTCTTTATAACGGCGATGTCGAAACAAATATCGCTGTCATGCTTAATGAACCGTCCAGCCTGGACGATGAAGACCAACAATTCCTTCCGTCCGATCTGGATGAAGTGAAGACAGCAATATCTAAGCTGAAGTCCAAAAAAGATGCCGAGCTCTTCCAAGTGGCAGGCGACAACTTGATAGGTTCATATAAGTGTGGTTTTATGCAAGGAAATTCCACCACTGATCAAATATCCAGACTACAGCAGATCTTGGAGAAAACCCATTAGCATACATATCACCTACTTATTGATTTTAAGGCCGGGTATGATAGCATCTATAGGGACAATCTCTACAGATCAATGTCCAGTCTTAGCATCCCTGCTAAACTCGTCCGTCTGTGCAGAATGGTGATGGAGAATACACAACACCGCCGTCTCGGACAGAGCGTCACTTTCGACAGATATAACTTTGAGGTAGTTAAAGACTTTGTCTACCTAGGCTCGCTATAAATACAGACAACGAGACCAGCTCTGAGATCAAGCGAAGAATAACTCTTGCCAACCGCTGCTTCTTTGGGTTCAAAAGGCAGTTGACTAGTAAAGCCTTCTTCGAACAACAAAAGTAACCCTATATAAGACCTTAATAATCCCAGTCCTGCTCTATAACGCAGATTCATGAACATTATCCAAAATGGATTGACGGTGAGTGTAGGAGGAGATACAACGACGAACTGTACGGACTGTACAGCGACATAGACCTAGCCAGAAGAGTGAAGATCGAAAGACTGAGATGGCTGGGTCATGTAGAGCGTATGGACACCATTCAATACGAAAGGTCTTCGAATCTGCCCCCGAGGGCAGCGTAGTTGAGGAAGACCGAGACTCAGATGGCGCACGCAAGAGGAAGGGGACCTCAGCCAGCTAAGCATGCGAAACTGGTGCAAGCTAGCAAAAAAGCGAGCTAGCTGGAGACGCTTTTTGATCTAGATAATGTTTTTTTTTATTTATTTATTTATTTGTTTTTTTATTTATTTATTATTCATTATTTTGCAATGGAATCTTTGTGGCAATGGAAAGTGCCTTACATTTTTTCAAGTATAAGATACAATACAATACCACGATGGTGGGATGCTGCTGACTGTATGGAAATTTTACATGCTTTAGCCTTCCGTTGACTCGAATTGTTCCTTGACTGTCTGTAAACGGGTTATATTGCGGCTCCATTTCATTAAAGATTTGTGTGAACCAATGTGAACGGATGCTTAATATGCGAGGTTATGTTGCGGTGGTATGTATTTCCAGATGATGCTCGGTGTGAGTCGTGGGATTTCCCCGACACGATTTCTGATGAGTTTTTTCCCATCATTACGATGGTGCTATAATCCAACCGAGGGTGATTATCGAGTCAGTCTAGGCGTGTAATATTTAAAAATTACTATAAAATGTAAATACTGAAATAAAAACATAGAAATGTCAACACGTAATTTATAAAACAAACAAAACCATAATAGTGTCGACACAAATGTCAATAAGAAATAACCAAAAAGATCAGTAGTTCTATTGGGAAAGTTATCCCGCTTTTTTTCAACCCAAGACTTTAAACAGATTTTTTGACAAATCAACATTTGGTCAATTCGAGCCAAATATCTTAATCAACACAAATTGTACGATTGACATTATCAATCCAAGAATTCAAACAACAATACAAAATCAACACAGAAACAAAAATTATTACATACGAAGGAGCTAGAAGTACTCGAAGAAAATCATCAATCCAGAAATTCAGCACAGAATCCCGTCGCTGTATTGAAGAAAATCCCCAAAAGTTTGTGTATGTTCAGGAGAATCAAAAGCAGAAGTTCATACCTGAAGGAAGGAGAAAGTTATTAATCAGAAGTTCAAATGAGTCTATTCCATTATACTTACTTATGTTTTAATTCGAATGCATATACATATAATTAGTGGTTTGTGCCACAAATTTTATGATCTTGCATTAATCTCACATCCCTGTTTAATCATGTTCTTTGCAAAATTACAAATAAACATCCTTGAGCGTATCAAAAAGGATAATGAGAATATGGGGAAGGCAGACAGTGCGCGTTTGAGAACGGCGAATTATATTCAAACGCGTATTTCCACTTTAGATGAGCAAATAGTACAGGCAAATAAACACCACGAGCACATCATGGTCGATGAAAGCAAAATTGATCCTGAGCAGGCTTCTTTATTAGTGATGACATATGATAAGATCCGCGAGTGGTTTGCTGACTACAAGACAGATTTATGAGATGCTGTAGACGAAATTCAAGTGAGTAAAACTGTGACATACGGTGCAAGTACGTCTCAATCAACGGACGGTAACAAAGTTCGAGGTCATAACAAGTTGCGAATGCCGCTCATCAACATTCCAACCTTTTCTGGCAGTTATGAAACCTGGAAGTCGTTTCATGACATGCTTCTGGCATTGATTCACAACAACTCATCTATAAGTGATGTCCAGAAGCTTCATTATTTGAAATTGCCGGTTAGTGGTGAAGCAGGGCGTCTTCTATAGCACTTGGTGATCGACCAAAGTAATTATAACCCAGCATGGAAGATCTTGATCAAGTATTACCTCTGATTCATCGGCCAACATCAAGAAAATCCTGGACACGTCGTAAGAAATAATTCATGCTTTGAGGAATTTAGGTCTGCCAGTAGAGATTTGGGATGTGATTTTAATTTTTATTATTGTACAGAAGCTTTCAATTAGTACTCAGCAGTTGTGGGAAGAAAAATTAGGTTCGAGTAAAAAGTTGCCATCATTTAAAGAGTTTGTAGAGTTTTTAGAGTGTCATTTTCGTACATTAGACGCATTAGATCTCAAGGGTTCCAGTAGCAAATCCGAGCAGCGTAGATCAGGAACCCATAATGTTTCTTAAAGCATTCGCTTAGGAGGTGTGATCCGTTTCTGTAAATGGATGTGGAGCGTAGGACGCAAACTGTGCCTAGGGTGAAGGTGTGCGAAAACTGCTTGGCATACAGCCATTTCAAACAAAGATGCCCCAGTGCGAAGTGATGTAATTTCTGTAGGCAGCGCCACAATTCTCTGCTACACGCAAATACATGAAACACAGGTCAAGCCGCACACAGTGCACCTTCAGCTACACAAGTAGCTCCTCATCCATTTGCGTCTAAGCACACAAATAACCATCAGTCACAACAGATGTCAAAATCCAAATGCGTCCGAGTTTCAACCACACACAACAAACAACAGTCATCTTAACAGCTATCATGTAAGCACGAATAACAGGGTTTTGTTAGCTACAGCGTTGTTGAGGGTTAAAACTTCAGGTGGCGGCAGTTTAATTTTGAGAGCTTAAGTAGATCCGGTGTCTGAGGCGACCTTCATTACAGAGTCAGCGGTTCAATGACTAGGTCTAAAACCAATAGCAGTGGAACAACTTGGAACAGAACGACCTGGGAGTTAAGTCGTTGAACTCAAGCAATACAAGCAATGCACAAGCACTGGTCTTTAAAACACTGACTGACTTTCTTCCGGCCCAATACATTAATTTCGATAAATGGAGAAGAATTCGAGGCTTAACTTTGGCGAATCCAATGTTCAATATACCATCAAGGGTGGACATGCTGTTGGGTGGTGGCATTTGGTTCTTCTCAGTGAGGTCATCAGGATTGCGGGAAATTCCAGTCCAGTCACTAAAAAAAAAAGAACTACTCAGCAACGATCAGGAGTTTTTCTTGCCAACTGGACTAAACCATCGACACAAAATTCTGGGAGATCGAAGAAGAACCGTTTCCGAAATATGAAGCTGAGGAAGAAAAGGAATGTGAGGTGCATTTTACGAAAAATACAATAAGATTACCTGGTGGTCGGTATCAAGTTTGTCTACCCTTTAAGAGTCGTCCCACCATGGGACCAACACGTCAAGGTGCCTTTAAACGGTTTTTACCGTTGGAAAGGAGACTCCACTATAACCCAACACTACTAAAGGAGTATTCGGATTGCATGCAGGAATATCTCAAACTCGGTCACATTTCTCCTGTAAATGAGTCGGACTACGTTCTTCAAACACCACATCATTATTTTATTTCTCACTATGAAGTCATCAAGGAGTCTAGCACAACAATGAAGCTGCGAGTGGTCTTTGATGCGACGTTTAAGCCAATTGGCGGAGCATCATTGCACGACCACTTGATGATTGGACCAAAGATGCAGAAGAACGTGGTTGATATTATAATAAGATATTATAAGTACACGTTTACAGGAGACGTTGAAAAGATGTACCGCCAAATCCAAGTCAGCAACCAGGACTCAAACTACCAACACATATACTGGAGAGAACAACCTGAGGAGGACATAAATATTTTTCGTCTGCGAACGGTGACGTTTGGAACAGCGTCGGCAACGTACCTAGCTATAAGTGTATTCCAGAAACTGGCAGATGACGAGGCGCCAGGAGCACAGATTTTGAAGGAGGAAACATGCGTTGACGACCTCATCAGCGGAGGAGACAGTATTAAAAAGACACAGGATAAGTTGAAGGCTGTTAAGGAACTGTCGGAGAGCGCAGGATTCCACTTGCGAAAGCATGTCAGCAACTCCAACTTCGTACTTCAGCACATTCCACTGGAACAGCGTGGAATTGACTTTTCCACTCCAATGGATGAGAATATCAACGTCAGAACTTTGGGCATAAGGTAGCTACCAGCACTTGAAGTTTTTTCCTTCCAGGTTGCAGCAATAAGTACTGAAGACTTCACGAAACGGCGAACATGATAATGCAGCAACTATGGTGGAAAAGATAGGAGTGGGACAAGCCGTTACCACCAGAATAAGTGACAGAATGGATGAGTTTCTCTAAGGACTTACCCAAGATCGAGCGTAGACAGATTCCGCGTTGGATCCACACAAGCAAGCAGACCAAGATGGTGGACATTCGCGGGTTTAGCGACGCGTCCATAAGCGGCTGCGATTTTTTTATTGGGTTTTTGAAGGAGATGACACGGTTCACATGAGGCTGTTTTTGTCCAAAACGAAGGTGGCACCTTTAAAATCAATCACCCTTCCGAGATTGTAACTATGTGGAGCGTTATTGCTGGCAAATCTCTTAAAGGAAACAGTTCGAATTTTTAAGTTGGACAGAGAAAAACGGTGGCATGGCCGGATTCCGTCATAACGTTGTACTGCATCAAAGCTTCACCTACAAAATAGAAAACCTTCATATGCAACCGGGTTTCTCAAATCCAACGGCTTACAAGTAGCGCGATGTGGAAACAAGAACTACATTTTCAAATGCAATATTTGTTACAAATTCAAGGCGAAACCTTTAGAGCAGCTGATGGGCAGCTTTCCAAGTGCCAGAACGATGGTATCCAGACCATTCACTTACGCTGGCGTGGGCTACACCGGTCCGATTGAGGTGAAAACGTGGAGCGGTAGGAATGCAAAACGATACAAAGCTTACGTTGCATTATTTGTATGCATGGCGACAAAAGCAATCAACATCAAGCTCGTCAGCGATATGACGACACAAGCCTTTATCGCCGCATTCCGACGTTTCGTGTCGAGGAGAGGACTTTGCCGGGAACTTTATAGCGATTGCGGCAAGAATTTCATTGGAGCAGTCAAAGAACTTCAAAAATGTCTTCAGGAAGCCAAGATGGAGTAGAAGACAATAGCGAGCGATGGCACAAAATGGAACTTCATTCCCCCTGCTTCCCCGCACTTTGGAGGTCTATGGGAAGCAGGTGTGAAATTGGTTTAGTTTAACTTGAAAAGAATAGCGGCGAATTCAACAATGACGTTCGAGGAGCTCACCACACTTATAGCTCAGGTAGAAGCATGTCTGAACTCCAGGCCATTGTGCCCACAATCAGATAACGTCAACAATCTACAGCCAATAACACCAGGCCACTTCCTCATCGGTTCCCCAATAAAATCACCACCACAACCAGGCTATGAAGTTCAAAATATTAGCCACTTAGAGCGGTGGAAGCGATTGCAGGCGTTGCTGCAGGAATTGGAGTTCAGAGTACTTGTCGCGACTGGAGCAGAGGCCAAAGTGGATAAAGGCAATACACGACCAAATCAAGGAAGGCGATTTAGTTCTCGTCAAAGACGAAGGCTACCACCACTTAAATGGAGCATGGCCAGAGTAAAGGAGCTTCACCGTGGTCCCGATGGTCTGGTCAGAGTGATGACACTGAAAACAGCTAGTGCGGAACTAAAATGACCGGTAACAAAGATATCCCCACTTCCGAGAAACAAAACAAACGCGGACACAACACAGACTTAAGACAGGCATACAACATCAAACATAACCACCTATCTACACAAAATACACAAGATCCAACACAACAAAACAACTATTTTCAATGCTGCGGTATCATGATTGTGTCGCCAAATGTCGCCTCCTCGACTGTACTCGGACAACTAGAACCGTAGGACCTCGCGGAGGCAATCAAGCCGCAAAATAGTCGCAAAAATCAAGACAACACTTAAACCACCTGAATCAAACAAAAACAAACAGAACCCACACTCTAAAAACAACAGCACATAGAAAAAATTATACTATATTCAGCGGAACCGTGCTTGAGTCGCTAAATGGCCCCTCCTCGACCGTACTTGGACAACTAGCATCGCAGGATCTCGAGGAGGCGATCACGTCCTCAACCTCCGCAAAAGCTCAACACACTGAAAATATTTACTCACATAACAAAACAAAAAAGAAAACATCAGCACAACAACAGAAGTACTAATAAAAAATATAAAATTTATAATTTAAAATAAAAATAGGAGAACCCAAATAAATAAATATTTAAATTAAGAAAAGCGGCAAATAATTATAGTTTTGTAGCCAACGGCAGCACTCCTAATGCAAAAATTACAAATCACTCAAGCGAGATGACTCACATACGACCCACTCAATCACAAGATCCACTCATCACTCATTGCAACCTAAAATTCGTCATACAACATATTCCCAAAATCAACAGTACACACCACACAACAAACCTCTATTCAATCAAGCCATACTTAATCATACACACCCGCAAATACAGTTCACTCACTCATTCAATAAGATAGAACCACAACACAACATCATGCAACTCGATCAAACACAAATCTCTCTTGAACAACAGGGCACACACTTACACAATAATCACATCAGACCAAATCAAAGGAAATAATAAAATGAATTACATCAAGAATAACAAACCAAACTTAATAGAAAATTAAAATCAAAATGCCACTTACTCGAAATTACAGCAACAAACCTACAAAAAAACACAAAAACACTATGGCACTGGCAGCCCAGTATGGCCCATGGCCTAGCTCCTTAACACTCATTTGTGTTGCTCATGTTTTAGTTTTTGTCACATCTAAGCGGGGCCTTCGGTTTATCGCCGAGTCCGAAGCTTTTTCGTAGTGAAAGAGTGATGGCGATTTTAAAAAAATGTTGGTGACCCAGCCAGGAATCGAACCCAGACTGTCTGAGTGATAGTCCAATGAGCTAATTTTTTTCATTCATTCATTTTAAATGCATTTTTATTTCATTAATTCATTGATTCTTACATGCTAGACAAAAAACGCTTAAAAATTAGCTTAAATAACTTAAAACTATCTTATTGTATTCTAACTTACTGGCCCCATGCGGGCACTTTAGGTTAAACATAATTCTTAGTCTAAATGTCTTTTGACGTTCCTACAGTACTTTCTTTTATTGCATTAATTTAAAACTAAAACTAAGACAATAAATTTTATTAAGTAAAAAACTTAATGAATGGACATTTATTTATTTATTTTTTTTTCTTATTATAAAACTTATAAACTAAAACTTACAGACTACTTAAAAAATAAATCTTCAGCCTACTTAACCTACTTAAGCTATCTTATTGCATTGTTTAAGCCCTATTTCTTTTTTTGGTGTAGATCACCACTTTTATTAGAGGATGTTACCCATCTCTGTTGTTTTTTTATTTTTTTTTGTTTTTTTTATATTTTTTTTTTGTTTTTTTTTTATTTTTTTTCCCAGTTTTTTTTAATTTTTTCTTATTTTTTTGTATTTTATTTTATTTTTTTTATAATTTTTACTCTTAAAACTATCTTAAACCTACCTACACCTATGTAAGCTGGCCACGGCTAAAAAAAATTAGGCTGACCAACTCTGCTCCCTAACGGAGCTACTCTGCACTAGAGGAATTCGATGATGGGGCTTCTCCTTCTCCTGCAAGCCACCAAAATTGTTGGTGCTGCCGAGCAACATCCCTCATGTCGCGACTCCCTACCGCCCTTCTAAACCGGAGACGCTCCGCACTGCCGTGTGCGACGTCTCTGTCGTAGTTGAGTCGCCTGTCCGCAGCTATTCGAGCGACGTGGAAGATTAACGGCACCGCTAATCTATCCTGGATCAGACCTTTCATATCGAGGTAGAGGAACGCCTCTGGAGGAATAAAGCCGTCAAAGCGAACTCTCTCATGATGCGGGGTAGTAAGCCCCGCAGATCAGGTTGTTCGACGAGGTCATTGCTCTTGCAATATGCCTTCGAGTCAACTTAATAACAAAATTGTCCACTCTATTATACAAGGCCTCATTAGGATAGAATTTTATGTACTCAGACTCTGGTGTTCTATATAAGCGAAGACAAGCCCTCTCAAACACCCGAATCTTTTTCAAAAGACTTGCTCTCACGTTGAACCACACAGGACAACCAACTGTAAGCATAGGCCGAATAAGGGCCATGTAGCAGATCACCTTTACCCTCGCATCGAGTTGCCTGCTATAAAACAGTCTCTTTGTAAGGGCAAAAGCACCTTTGGCTCTGGCCAGAGCAACATCTATATATTTTTTAAAATACACATATTGATCTAGCCAGATCCCAAGGTATCTGACTACATTTCGACAAACAAGTGGCTGCCCATGTTGTCCCACGATCTGAAACTTTCGCCAATTCTTTCTGGTATCCGCTGAGACACCAGACAAGGGCGTCCTAAACAGAATGGTTTCCGACCTCTGAAAGTTGATCTTCAACTTCCAGTCGTCGCAATATTGTTTAATTTTATCGAAGTCACATTGCAAAAGAATGTTTATAACCTCAATCTTTGGACCTGATCTGTACGCAATTAAGTCGCCTGCGTACGCTATGGCATGGTGAAGTGAACCTATTAGATCAGTTGTGTAAATGTTGAAAAGGATTGGCGAATTTACCGCACCTTGTTGCAGACCGTTTTTAATGTTAAATGTGCCAGTAGAAGTCACATCGCCATTTTTCACGATGAACTGTCTATCTCTGAGCATATTGAAAAGAATATACAGTAGTGGTTTACTAATGCCCAGTCTGTTCAACTTGTAGAAGAGTCCCTCTAACCATACGGTATCGAAGGCTTTTTCCAAGTGAATCAGGCAGGCACCAGTGCACTGTTTCTTGACTTTGTTCCATTGGATATCAGAAACCAGTTTAGACGCGGCATGAATAACATCATGCCCCGCCTTGAAACCGAATTGATTATCCGGAACTATATTTCTGTCCTCAACCCATTTAGCCAGGACTCTATTGATGACTTTTTCGAAAACCTTACTGATGTTTGGAAGGAGACTGATCGACCGGAGATTCGCCAGATTGGAGGTGTCTTTATCCATTTTGGGGATGGGATGTACCACCGCAGTTTTCCAATGTGCTGGATAATGTGCATTATTCATTGCATTGTTAAACAGGGTGGTATAAATGTCCACCGCTTATAGTGGGAGATGTCGAAGCACAATTTTCGGTATTCCCGTTCCCTCTATTTTCTTACTTCTAATTGTGTCGAAATTCGTTTGAAGCTCTTCCTTGGAAAGGAATGGGGGTTGTTCCCTGTCATTGGCGATGACATTATTTGCCATATTCTCGTCACTGAACTGGGTGAAACCCGTGTTCTCGATTCGCCAATTCACTATTTCATTTCGAAGGTAGAAATTGTGGACAAGGACTCGATTTTCCAGGTCGTAGTTCGGACCAATGATGTCATTTGTCTTGTACACTTCCTGGAAAGTCGCTCCTATAGCCTCGACCTTCTCCGGCGGATCTTCGATCACAAAGAAGTTGTCATCATCAACAGCCTCATTTGGATCCATACCTGCTGTTGAAAGTATGCGTTCATTGTCCGTCGTTCGGGCGATTTTAAGACATGATACGACCTCTTTACTGAAACAGCAACACTGCTCCTGTCAACAGGCATCTGTCAGTTGACTCCTGTCAAAATTTAAACTTGCTGCGTCAGTTAGTTTGTGTTTGACAGCTATTTTTATCAGACTACTCACTAATTTGAGGAGAAAATGGAAAAAAGTGAATTTCGTGTGCTTATTAAGCATTATTTCTTGCGAAAAAAAAACCATTTCCGAGACCAAGGCTAAGCTTGATAAATACTATGGGGACTCTGCACCATCGATTTCAATGGTAAAAAAGTGGTTTCCTGAATTTCGTTGTGGCCGTACAAGCACTGAAGATGCCGAACGTCCTGGACGCCCAGTTGAGGTCTCTACACCCGAAACAATCGAAAAAATTCACGATATGGTGTTGGCCGACCGAAGATTGAAAGTGCGAGAGATTGTGGAAGCCGTAGGGATCTCGCATGGCTCAGTGGTTTCAATTTTGAATGATCACTTGGGCATGAGAAAGCTTTCCGCAAGATGGGTGCCGCGTTTGCTCACAGTCGACCACAAACACATGTGCAGTTGCCATGGCAAAAATCCATGAATTGGGCTATAAATTGCTCCCTCATCCACCCTATTCTCCAGATTTGGCTCCGAGCGACTACTTCTTGTTCCCAAACCTGAAGAAATGGTTTGGTGGAAAAAGATTTGACTCCAATGATGAAGTCATCTCGCTTTTCTTTTCGTACTTCCAAGATGCACGTCGAAATTCGTCGATGTGTTCCCGTTAATTTTGGATGCCTGCTGCAACTCAATGCACACACATACTGCCTGCATTGCAATTTCGGGCAAATTTGAAGCAGCTGGAATGCATAAGCACTTAAAATTATATTGAACTGTTCCCCAAAATGTTTTAAAATGTTCCAACATGAATAAGGAATTCAGAAGGACCAAAAATGTTCGTTTATGAACAAAGAGGTTATAAAACAGGCTGATCCAATCCAATCTAAAAATTGAAGGCGCGTGAGTTACAACTTGATAGTTAAATTAAATAAAAAAATCAATTTATGCTGGAATATATGAAAAAAGCTTATTATTTTATCGCTTCACTATTTTTCACCATGGTCAAACATCGAATGATCTTCATTTTCGTACAACGTTTCTACATACGCACCTTCTTCCATTCAAAACATACTGTAAGAGGATGTATCTATGCAGTTTAATACAACATAAATGGTCTGCCTTGGTTGTGTCGTTGTCTGTGCACATAACTCGTGAAAGGAAAATCCCAACTTGACGAGCTAACTATAAATTACTTTAAACGATGAAATGAAGATCCAAAGGACAACTTTTTTGGTCAAACGTTATAGTGCAAGTGTTTTATTTCTTCTCTCTCTTGACTCTCTTGACTCTATGTACAACGATCTGACGTTTGTGCCTTAGTGCGACAAGTCCCCATCATCGGGTATTAACATACTCGTACATGTATCATTTTGAAATATGTTCAATAATAGAACTTGAAATATCGTCATTCTTTCTTAAGCCGAACAATTCGCTCAAGGAATGGCCTTCCTAGTTCGTTTTATTCAAGTCATTAAAATCTGCAAACGTTCGGAACCAACGTGCATTAGTACCTCTCTTTCCCCATAACTTTCTATCGCCCGCGCTGGGTTCAAACACTTCAAGGGTGCTTATGACCCCTTGACCGCGCTCTGATTACAGAAAAAAAAATTCGAGCTCACTCTATTTAAAAGCATGCACTATGAGGTCTACCGGGCCATCCGAAAAACAAATATAGAATTATTATGTTAAGAGTTGTACAAGCTGAGTGCATATGCATGTACAAACAAAAAATGACCCACCTGAAGGACCTTGGGATCATATTGTAGTAGCGTAAGCTGTTTTTCAACAGTTTCGGAATTTGTAAACCCCTGAAATATAAAGAGTCTATAACGTTCAGAAGCCAGGGCCACATATGCATGTAAGTAATTAAACCTACTGACTATGGAACCGATTGCTTCAACAGATGCAGGTCATTTCACAAACTTTAACAACAGTTGACAATGGCGCTATAAGTTTTAATGAAGATATGAAATATTGTACAATATTAAGAGAGTTATCGAATCGGTCACCGATTTCTCTTAAGGAATTTTGTTTCCATAAGCCCATAGAATCATTAATTAAAATTTTTTCATATAGGGGCTGAATTTTTTCATAGGTAAAATGTTCGAAAACATCAATTGGTCTTGCAAGAAACTGTGATTGGACATAAAACAACTGCGCAAATTACATTGACAAATGTGATGGTCGATTCATAAATACCATTCATTGATGGTGATTTGCATGCGCAAATGACCCTTTTATGGCATTTCCGAAAACAACCTATATCATCGATCATGGATTGGGGTGATTGACAAAGTATTGATATTGATATTTATTGTTTAACAACGCTGTACATTAAGAAAAACTTTTAGATTTTCACAGGATAAAACTAACAAATGAATTACATACAATGAGCAAAATATACAAACTAAGTTACAATAAATTTAAATAAAGAGAAAAAAAAATACTACTTGGTAAAAGCATTCTGCTTAGAATTGTTTGTGTTGGATTCTAGACTTCACGTGATTAGGAAGATTATTCCAGAGTTTGACGGCATAAATAAGAAACTACATGCGTGATGTAATTTTTGAGACATTCAAATTCCAGTGATAGTCAAGCCATTGAAAATGGTTATTGCGAATGAACCATCAGTTCTAAAGAACATTTACGAGCGCTTGCATCACTGGGACATTCTACACAGCAATGGGATGACCTTATACTGTAAATCATAACATATAAATTGGATACTGCAACATTAACGAAGTACTCGTATCAGGAAGAGGCACGTGTTGATCGAAAAGCTAGCTACCTGGAGATATAAATGCCAAGAGCGAAGGTGACTCCTAGTCAAAACGTAGATACCAGATTTAATAACGCGGCAGTATTTGTTGCCGTCACTAGCAACATTCAATGTGCTCACTGTTCTAAGCCTGGTCACATGGTTAGCAGGGGTTATCAATTTCATCGTCTATTACTAGCTGAATGTGCTCATCTAATTACATTGCTAAAACTATGCGAAAACTGGCTCAAAGTCAATCATAATACGGCAAAATACACAGCTTCCAGCTGCGATTTTTGCGACCAAAGACACCACACTCCACTTCATTGAGATCAAACACACTCACTTAATCGAAGTCCTAGCCAGTACATTTCTTCTCCTCCCGATGCAGCCACGGTCTACGTATTTGACACCACTTGCAATGAGGACACGACAATCTTAGCCACTGCAATAATCTACGCTGTGGACTCTGGTTCGCAAATAAATTTTATAAGTGAACAATTTGCTCAGTGCATTGGCTCGACTCGGGTAAAAATAACTCAGTCGTACTCCGGTTTCACTGCAATTAAAAAGCAAGCATTTCGTAAGGCATTTCTTACAATAAAATCTGGATTGATCAATTTTAGAACCTTTATTGAAGCAGCTGTACTTCCCTAAAAAAAACGGGTTTGCTGTATTCATAGAAAATAATCGCCAGCGCTTTTATTATACCATCCAACATTAGCCTAGCAGATCCAAACTTCCAAACATCTCAACAAATTGATTTTCTTCTTGGGGCTGTAAATTATCTCTGTTATCAAAAGGTCAATTACGCTTGGCCAATAATCCAATTAGTTGCAAAATACGCTTTCTGGGTGGATAGTTAGTGGCAATTTTCAAGTTACTCAAAATCACCATCGTCAAAGCAATTTGATTACGGAAGTTTGAGGGTAATATTTTGAACCAATTGAAGATCGCCCGTCGACGGCGCGCAATTTTTCAAAAATTGAAACTTTGTGCGAACGTCATTTTGCCAATAACTTTCGTCGACTTGACTGTGGCGGTCTGTGACCCTCTGATTCTGGGAAACCCATACAATACAGCACTACATCCCCTCTATAGTTAAAAAGAAACTCAAATGGAGGGCACAATTTTATGCATTTGCGGACAGTTCTGAGCTAGCATACGGTAATTGCATATACTTAACACTGCAACACTTCTGCATTACTGCTCAAGTCAAGAGTTAATTTTTGCAGTTGTAAAACAACTGAAAGTCAAAACTAAGCAGCTGCGCCGTAATAATCTGTCAGTTGCAAAGATATATTTAGCGGTTGTGTATTGCATCGACAGCAAAGCAGCAGCAGTGTAAAAGCAGCGCATACTTTGCAGTATTGCGCAACTTATGCGTATTTTTTTTGACGTTTTTGAATTTATATCATACTTTGCACTGTTGCGCAACTTATGCTTATTTTTTTGACGTTTTTGAATTCACCCATACGTTCCTTTTTTGGAGGAAGGCAGTATTCAAACTAGACTGTTAGCAGCTATAAGGCGGTGCAAAATTGAGCATCCAATTTTGTTTTTGAATTACTTTTTTACTAAAAAAAAACATTATTTTGAGTGATGGCAATCTTTATTTGGACCTTCATAATTTTTTCTGTTAAGTTTAAAAGATGATATCCGCCAAGTGACTGCAGCCAGTGTTGATACACATTTGTGCCCATTTAATCACATTTTCCATGACTTCCCGCAAGATTTAAGATTTCCGGTGATAACTGTTCGCATTCCTGTCTTATATTCTCCTTAAGGGCTGCGATTGTCTGAGGCTTGTTGGCATTAGCCCCTGACTTAAAGTAAACCCAAAGAAATAAGTCTGGGTTGGTTAAATCGGGCGATCTTTCTGGCCATGCCAAAACGGGAGATTACGCGACCAGGAAACGCTTCCTTCACAATACCCATTGTGGCTCGTGCTGTGTGTGCAATTGCACTGTCTTGTTGAAACCTCATATTCTTGTTGTATGGGCTTTTATTCAGAATTTGTTCCATTTTTTGGAATCGATCTTTTCGGATTTAGATCTCTTGCAGGCAGATGGGTAAATAGATGTAATTATAATGGCGATGGCGCGATAGTTAGCTCATTTTACTATCAATCACCAACAATTTTGCAAATCGCCATCACCCTTTCGGCGGGCAATGGCAAACTCCCGAAAGTAAAATTGCCTATGAAAAAGCTTCTAAGGAGTGCCGTTCGGACTCGGCGATAAACCGTAAGCCCCGCTCAGATGTGACTAAAATGACATCATGAGCAACGCAAATGAGTGTCAAGAAGTTAGGCCATGGCCCATATCGGGCTGCCAGCGCCACAGTGTTTTTTTTCTTATAATGATGTAAAATATATTAGATGTGTAGAAAAGTAAAAGGGGGAGAAGGATTTTTATGAAGTCAGGATGAATGTTGTCTAATTCCACTGCCTTGCATTTAACGAAGAAAATATAAATTCCCATTGTATATTCGTCAATTGCGGCCAACGAAAACTCGCCGTCGCTGTGATTATGTGTTTGCGTAAAGCGAAAATTTAATGACGTAAATGGTGTTGAAAATTTATAGTTTGAATCTTCTATATCAATGCTATCATCCAAGACAGACATATTTTTCTTATTTAACCTCATTTTGCGAACTTAATTTCACAGAAACTTGGAATAACGGACAAAATCAAATATTTGTATTGTATTATAAGTTAAGTTTTGCAGATGTTTTATACTTTTTGAGCACATCTGCACAACCGAAACGTTTCCAGCGACGCACAGTGTTTTGTGTAGAACGAGCTAGGAGGACAATATTCATTCCCAGATATTAGACAATGTATTGGTTATTGAGGTAAGAAACATCCCCAAGCGTCCAAAACTGTTGTTTGCGTGTACCGGTCCACAATGATAAATCATAGGGTTCGAAAGCCAACTAATACGATAATTGAATTTATAATATTAGTTCAGATGCATTTCCGCTACTCACTTGTGGCAAGTGAAGAGTGTTTCAAGCACAATACGATAAAAACAGCCGTCCTTTTGGTTATATATCGTCAAAATTTCATTTCAAAAATGTCCCTGAGGCCTTTGGAAGAGAAATATACGAGTAGATAAAGTTAGCCAGTTATTCTTCAGAACTTGCTATCAAATGGGTCGCCGCGGCGAAGTTAAAGCAGTGCTTCCTAATTCGGAATTAAGGTTGGTTAGATGGTGAAGTCTTTCAATTCCATGTGTGTGTTACCCATCCACAGCCTTCTACATCAAAAGAAGCAACTTCTGCTGGTAGACCACGAAAAGATTTCGAGGAGTCTTCTCAGAAAACAAAGAAGCGCCGAGTTGATGACCTCATTCAATCGCATAGTGTTGGCGAGTTAATGACTGCTGCAGATTTAGCTATGTGTTCAACAGGAATACAGGAAGAAACTTAGCCAAAGCAGTCAAAAACGTACATACAGAGATTAGTGACAGTCCACATAGTGCAATTTAATCCACTGGTTACACAAATGTTAGTTCCTTATAAAACTCCCAGACAATTAAGTAGTGACGAGGCATTAGCCTATTAGATAGATGCAAAGTGTACAACGCACTCTTACAAGCAGACTAGTAAGTGGTCTATGAAGGTAGGGCATCACGTGTTCTCGTCATATCACTATTAAGCAAAGTCAAAGAAGGATTGTTATCCTCTTGACAAGTACATTTTCATCTCAGAAACTCGCGCTGAAATTAATTTACAAGCCATGCTAGATAAAACTGTTGAGTGCTTAGTGCAAGCACAGAGGGAAGTGATAAACAGTGTGTTGCCTATTTCATCATATTATTAGTAAATGGGGTTGCGACGAGAGTTCTGGCCATAGCACGTACAAACAAAGATTTGAGAACAACAAGGATACTGACGAATTTCTACTAGTTTTTTCATTTATTCCTATACAATTACATAATGATGATGGCAACGTAATTTGGTAAAATCCTCGGCCTTCGTCTACGATGTTTTGTCGTCCGATTCAATTTATTTTTGCCAAGGATACTACTGAATTCACAGTTGTAGAGACCAACAAAGTTTTAAATGAAATAAAGAATTTACTTCCAACAGTTTGTGACCATGGTGATTCTCAAATTTCTGTCAAGCACGAACTTCTGTTAACAATGACTGATGGCAAAGTATGTAATGCCTTGACCGAAACTCGTTCATCACAGAAGTGTTATATTTGTAATGCAACACCCAAAATGATGAACGAAGAATCAAAGGATTTTCAGAGTAATAGAGATCACTTTGGGGTTGACTTGTCAAAACTGCATGCGTTGTTTCGAGTGTTTGTTGCGCACAAGTTACAAGCTATACATAAAGAAAAGGCAGGGTAAAAGCGCTGAAGACAAGACTAGTGTAAAACAGACGACATTAAGCATGAAATGGGCCTCATTGTTGACAAATCAAAGCTAGGATTTGGTTCAACAAATGATGGGTACACTGCTCGCCGTTTTTTCGGAAACCCTGAAGTGAATGTTCTGATCACTATTGATTGGATGTTACACTCATCAAGCAATTTAATGTTCTATTGAAAACATTGTCTTCTGGTTTAGAGATAAATTTAGTACAATTTAATACAATAAGCTTCGCATGGAAACCAGAAACTGATACATAAGTCTTTATTCGTGGTATAATATGCCTGCTACTGTACACAAAATACTAATTCATAGTACTGAGGTCATCAAAACCTCAATTGTTCCTATTGGACAGCGTTCAGAGGAGGGGAAGCTCAAGAAGCAAGGAACAAATATTGCCGTAGGTTCTGTGAACATATTACCAGAAAGCGCTCACGTGTTGCCACGAATACAGACTTATTATCAATGTTGATTATAACATCTGATCCTGTAACTAATAGCCTCAGAGAGGTTAAAAAAAAGTGGATAAATTACATTAGGAGGTCTTGAAACTAATTGTAGCCCCGATTATACCCCAACACCACCACCAAACTTATTTTTTGTATATATCATTTTTTATTAATATTTATTCTTTTTATTAAATATATAAATCAAGCGTAACACATTGTTGTTTATATTCATGGTGGAAATATTTTTTAAGTTTTGTAAATTGTGTTTTTCTTAATTAAACTGTTGAAAATTTGGTTTATTATTTTCAAAAAAGCTTTCAGTTATAACTTTATAACCTTATCAAAATAGTACAATCCAAATATATCACAAAAAAAATATTGTCCCACTAGCTTGTTCTACACGAAACACTGTGCGGCGGTAAGAGGCGTCTCTTATTTTGATGGTGTTGAGGATGTTACTTAAAAGCCAATTACAGCTTTGTGATTTTATCACACGAATCTTAATAGGACTACCTTAAATAGGTCGCTAAATTGAGGATTCCAGTTTGTTTATATACGTGAGATGTTAGATAAATATTACTTCAGTCAATTGACGAACAATCACAAAAAAACACTTGCATAATTAATATTGCAGAAATCATGATGGTACACAATAACGTCTAAAATGAGTTAACAAAAGACACAACAAGAAAATTCACCGAGGTTATAAGAGTACCAGAATACAAATGAAGAAGGTTAACATTTAAATCAGCACAAGGAATGAATTTCGGTGCGAGATGATAAATTTCTTCAATAATTGAGGAGATAATGCATTGTGCAACTCCTCCTTCAGCCGGGTGAGTTCGATCAGCTCGGAAAGGCTTTTAAGTAAGTCCATATGAAACCAACAAATGGGGTGTGACTCATAATTTTGTTTCAACAAGAATGTTAAGTTTGTTCTTGGGATCAGATTTAAAAAAAACATGGTACATTTTTTTTCCCGCTATGACGAGAAGTATTAATTCATTGAACTAGCCGAGCATTACGGCTAGTTACCACCCACACACAGCTCTCCTACATAGACACATTCATACTTAGTTCCACTATTTCAGCTGTCAGAATAAAGGGACTTACTTCCAGAGCTCCGACAGCTTCTCCTTGTGGAACCACCCACAAAAAAGAGGTTCTATCTGAGGTACCTCAATGGTCATCTCTGGAGCGGTAGGTATAGCTTTCTGTTTTAGAAGACTGTGGTGAAGTCGACTAAATTTCAAAAATTGACTGACGCAAAATATTTCATTCACTTACAATCATCGTAATTTAAGATTCGCCCAACATCTTCTGATTGAAAGATTGATCTGATTAGTGATCTAAAGTGTTAAGAAAATTGTCCGTAATACGAAGATTATTAAAAGCGATGAAAATACTTTAAAAAAATATAAAAAGTGAAGTAAAAAAAGCGTGACTACAATGAAATTTTTTTTTCTATTGGTTTAAATCGCAATTGGAAAAAAAGCTAAAACCTTACCCTAAACGACAAACTGGTGATCATAAATAAAGGGATATCACAAGAAATCTCTCCAGCAAAATCGAACCAAAGTAAAATAAAAACCGTAACTAACGTCATGGATAGTGTGGAAAATCTTTACATAGAAATTGGACGACCTTAATACGAGTAAAAAGGCTATGGGAAAAAATATACCTATGTTCTTTATTATACTTGTTGGAGCAACCTTGAACCTTGAAGTGAAAACAAGAGCAATTTACTACAGTCTGGATGGACCTGGGCCTCAGTTAAAAAGCATCTCAAGCCATACAAAACAAACTGACTTCAATTAATTAAGTGGTATGTTGAATTCAATCAAAGTAAATACATTATGTAAGGGTATGGGAATAAGAGTATCAAAAAAAGTATACGGATATTATTATATTAAAGTATTAGTTTATTTAAAGTATTAGTAAAAAAAGTATGAGAATAATAATGGACTGCAAGATTTTGAGATTATCAAAAAATGGGACTTAGCTATATGTGAAGTTTTATAATTTTCAACATCCTCCAAAAGGCACAGTATGGTGAAGCCCCAAGCTACAACAGTTGAACAGGTCTTTGAGTGTGTGTGCCATCTAAATATCGTATTTCGCAAGCTCCGACCTTGCCATCAAGGTCAAATAATGTATTTTTAACAAAGCATCGCTTTTACAACATACTTATGAACTTTATCCTCTGCTTCCAAACATTCTGCATATCACCGGAACTAAAGACCTATCATTGATAGTGGAGTATTCATAGCCGCCTATCTTAAAATCGGCTAGAGTTAGGGGATCAGCATTGAGTGGACCACTTCTGATGTATGTTAGTGCCCGGATATTCACCATATATTTGGAAACGACAGTAAGCAGTTGAGAACACTGCTCAAAAGAATGTTTTGCTCTTCCAATTACAACCCTTAACATGTTTCTTATGCTCAATTAGTAGTTGGTCTGCCAACAGAAAGAAAAAAAAAATGTTTGTAAGCAAAAAAAAACGAACGCGAACCAAACAGGTGGTGGCTATATCGGTAATGGCGGATTGCAACGCCGCCAAGAAAGAAAACCCAAGGTAAATTTCCAACAGGCCGCAGGTTGAGTGCTGCCACTTTGCAGAGCAACGGAAGCCATTTATTTGGGCGTTTTATGTATGTTTCCGCGAATTTGACAGAAACTGTATACATATAGTGGATGACCCGGACAGAAAACAGATTAACGCGCAAATGAGACATGATTTAAACAACTCAAAAAGAAAACAAAAAAAAATAATCTTATTAAAAAGGTAACGAAAGTTAATAGGAAACTACTTTTTCAATAAAATTAACCATTACTTTCTACTATGGTACTTATAAGACGCTTTGGGACTTCAGATTTTCTTTCTTAGATAGATCGTTGAACGGTTTAAGGTCCTTACAGTGCCACGTACGGCGTTCTTGCTCGTTGCTATCTTCGAGTGCCTAAGTCCACGGAGATATTCATTTTCCAATTCTGTAAGAACCAACAAATTCAAGGGCCAGCTTAGCGGCATAATATTACGTGGAATCCGATAGAACAAAATTTTATCTCCATTCAAGCTCGTTCGAGAGATACTGCGTACCTCTTCGTCGGAAATTTTAGGCTTCGCTGCTTCTTGGTTGCCGCTTGAAGATTTTTCCCTATATCTATCCTCAAACTCTTAAATTTATCTTCTAACTCTCCCGCGTCTGGTTCCCTTTTCCTATTATGGTCGCCCACGGTCGGAACTCCCCGACCATGAGTCACCATCTCCTTTCCAAAATTAGCATAATACGGCGACATCCGTAAGACTTCCTGCTGTGCGTTTGGCACATGCTACCTTAGGTAAGTGGGTATCCCAATCCCTATGGTTTTCAAAAATGTAGGCCCTAAGCATAGTGTTTCAGTTTGGACAGATTTTCTACTAACTGCAATCGACCACACAGTCTCATTGTTCCATCATCTCCAAGGAAAGGTAGTAACTAAGCTATATTAGATGTTGAAATCACAGATTGGCCTTCCTGCAATAAACAAATTTCATTGGTAAATTGTTCGAATTGTAAGTACCTCAACTAATATGTTTCGGTTTCAACGATTTCGTCAGGGGATAATTGCGCAGGCAAACGTTTTTCATTTTTGCATAAATTTAAAAATCTCAAAACGAAACCAGTCACTCTCACCGGGCACTTCCATGTTCCGTAGTTTTCTTATGGCAAAAGAGGTCTTTTGCAAGAAACTAAAAAAATAAAAACCGACAAAAATGCTTATAGTTTATTAAATAAAAAAAGAGGGAATTCAGAGAACAAAAAATAAGCGAAAAGAAAAATAAATTGAAATTTAAAATATTTCCAGAAAGGGAATTTACCAGCTTATGGTCTTTATCGTTCTTTGGTGGGAGTAACCGTAATCCTACAAATCGGCCATCGTAACAGTTTCTCTGCCCTGCTTTGTATTTTGGGTCCAGGGATCAACATTTTTATCCTTGATTAGTTTTTGTCTTACGTGTGATTATTTGTCTCTATAGATACATCTCCGTCCTTGGAGGTGAATTCTCGTCTTTGTAGGTAAGCCTTCGTCTTTGCAGATAAGTTTTCAGCTTCAGAAATAATTTCTCGTCTTTGAAAGTAGTTTTCGTCGTCGTTGGTGAACTTTCGTCTTTGCAGGTGGGCTTTTATCTTCAGGGGTGAATTTTCGTCCTCTTTGCAGATGAATTTTAGTCATCGCAGATAAGTTTTCGTCGTTACAGGTTGGCTTTGCCGATATCTGGTATGCTTTATGCTAGAGTGCTGCTTTCGCCATCGTATTGGTCACCATCTTCGCTGGAAATTTCATCCTCGCACAATCCCCATGGCTTAATGTCATGGGCGCTGGTGGTGGTAGTCCTTGGTCCCTCTTGATTTCCAATTTGCTATTTAAGTCATATTTGTTTGGTAGTTGGCGTCTTTTATTAAACATTTTAGTATTTTCTGCTTGTACTAGTAAGATATTCTTACAGGCACATTCTTACAGGTATCTGAGATAGTCTTCAGTGGATTGCCAAACGTAACTTTCTGCAAATCCAGAGTTGGATAACCTCTGAAGCCGAAGTAGATTTACATGGGTAGATCCATGTGAACTTAGCAAAAGCGTCGACTACACTGAAGATTTAGCAATATTTTTTATTTGAAGGAGATAAGGGTCAAGATGGTCAATATTATAAGTATTCAGCGGTATTTCGTTGTTCGAAATAGAGTGTAGATAACCTTCTTGTTTTCCAGCTTTTTTTTCTCCGAGAATACAGGGAATATAATTTGCCCTACAGCTGTTATTTTTACGTGTTCGGTTTGGTATGTAATATTCTTGGTTCGGAATTTTTTCCATTTTCTTCGTTCCAAAATGTCCGCCGTCATGAGCAGCCTTTATAACTTCTTGTTTCATCCTCTTGGGAACGCATAATCGTTTGGTTCCTTCTGGAAATTGTACAACACGCCACGTTCACTTACATCATTTTCGTAACCGCAGTCGTCTACTACTTTTTCAATTACCTTAAGATGCGGATCTCCGTCTTGCGCTACTTTTAGTCGATTGAGAAACTCGTTTGTTATAACCATTGCGATTGGAAAGCGACTTAAAGCATCAACGTGTTTCATACGAACTCCTGGACGAGGCTCTAAAGTATAGTCATAATCTTGAAGCGCTAGCGCCCACTCTGCGACTCGAGGTAAAATTTTTCTATAGTTGACTTGAAGGTGGCCAATCAGTTACTATTTTGAATTTAATACCGAGTATATAGACTTTGATTTTTTTTTGTTTATTTTTAGGTGGCGCTACAGTCCGGGGTAGACCTGGGCCTCAGTCAACAAGCTTCTCCAGCCAGCTCGATTTCTGGATAGCTGCCTCCAGTTTCGCACGCTAAGTTGGCTGAGTCTTGGCCTTCCTCTATTGTGCTGTCCCTCGGAAGCGGATTCGAAGACCGGAGCGTTGGTGTCTATACGCTCTACATGACCCAGCCATCTCAGTCTTTGGATATTCACTTTTCTGGCTAGGTCCATATCGCTGTACAGTCCGTACAGTTCGTCGTTGTATCTCCTCCCCCACTCACTGTCAATGCAGACGGGACCGAAGATCGCCCGAAGAATTTTTCTCTCAGAGCAACCAAGAACACCATCATCCATTTTTGATAATGTCCAAGCCTCTGCGCCAGAAAGCAGGACCGGGATTACTAAGGTCTTATAAGGGGTGACTTTTGTTGTCCGAGAGAGGGCTTTGCTACTCAATTGCCTTTTTAACCAAAAGAAACAGCGGTTGGCAAGAGTTATTTTTCGCTTGATCCCTGCCGTCTGTATTTATAGCAGAGTCTAGGTAGACAAAGTCCTTAACTACCTCAAAGTTATATCTGTCGAGGGTGACGTTCTGCCCGAGATGTCGGTGTTGGTTGTCCTTTTTGCTTGACAGCATATACTTGGTCTTGCCCTCCTTGACCGCTAAACCCATTTTCGCCGCTTCCGTCTCAATACTCGCGAAAGCGCCTCTTGTATTTGCTCGTGAGTTTTGCACTATTCTTTCAAGTACAGCGCATCTCCTTGTCTAAATCCTTTCTGGACATCAAAGGTCTCGGTGAGATCTTTACCGACCTTTATGGAGCAGCGTGCATTCTCCATCGTCATCCTGCACAGACGGACGATTTTGGCAGTAATGCCAAAACTAGACATTGCTCTCTATAGGTGCTGTCATACGCGGCCTTAAAATCGATGAATAGGTGGTGGGTATCGATCTGAAGCTCATGGGTCTTCTCCAAGATCTGCCGTAGTGTGAATATCTGGTCGATGGTGGACTTTCCTGGCCTGAAGCTGATATGGACCTATCAAGTTGTTGACGAACGGCTTCAGGCGTTCACACAATACGGCGGATAAGATACTAAAAAAATAAAAACCGACAAAAATGCTTATAGTTTATTAAATAAAAAAAGAGGGAATTCAGAGAACAAAAAATAAGCGAAAAGAAAAATAAATTGAAATTTAAAATATTTCCAGAAAGGGAATTTACCAGCTTATGGTCTTTATCGTTCTTTGGTGGGAGTAACCGTAATCCTACAAATCGGCCATCGTAACAGTTTCTCTGCCCTGCTTTGTATTTTGGGTCCAGGGATCAACATTTTTATCCTTGATTAGTTTTTGTCTTACGTGTGATTATTTGTCTCTATAGATACATCTCCGTCCTTGGAGGTGAATTCTCGTCTTTGTAGGTAAGCCTTCGTCTTTGCAGATAAGTTTTCAGCTTCAGAAATAATTTCTCGTCTTTGAAAGTAGTTTTCGTCGTCGTTGGTGAACTTTCGTCTTTGCAGGTGGGCTTTTATCTTCAGGGGTGAATTTTCGTCCTCTTTGCAGATGAATTTTAGTCATCGCAGATAAGTTTTCGTCGTTACAGGTTGGCTTTGCCGATATCTGGTATGCTTTATGCTAGAGTGCTGCTTTCGCCATCGTATTGGTCACCATCTTCGCTGGAAATTTCATCCTCGCACAATCCCCATGGCTTAATGTCATGGGCGCTGGTGGTGGTAGTCCTTGGTCCCTCTTGATTTCCAATTTGCTATTTAAGTCATATTTGTTTGGTAGTTGGCGTCTTTTATTAAACATTTTAGTATTTTCTGCTTGTACTAGTAAGATATTCTTACAGGCACATTCTTACAGGTATCTGAGATAGTCTTCAGTGGATTGCCAAACGTAACTTTCTGCAAATCCAGAGTTGGATAACCTCTGAAGCCGAAGTAGATTTACATGGGTAGATCCATGTGAACTTAGCAAAAGCGTCGACTACACTGAAGATTTAGCAATATTTTTTATTTGAAGGAGATAAGGGTCAAGATGGTCAATATTATAAGTATTCAGCGGTATTTCGTTGTTCGAAATAGAGTGTAGATAACCTTCTTGTTTTCCAGCTTTTTTTTCTCCGAGAATACAGGGAATATAATTTGCCCTACAGCTGTTATTTTTACGTGTTCGGTTTGGTATGTAATATTCTTGGTTCGGAATTTTTTCCATTTTCTTCGTTCCAAAATGTCCGCCGTCATGAGCAGCCTTTATAACTTCTTGTTTCATCCTCTTGGGAACGCATAATCGTTTGGTTCCTTCTGGAAATTGTACAACACGCCACGTTCACTTACATCATTTTCGTAACCGCAGTCGTCTACTACTTTTTCAATTACCTTAAGATGCGGATCTCCGTCTTGCGCTACTTTTAGTCGATTGAGAAACTCGTTTGTTATAACCATTGCGATTGGAAAGCGACTTAAAGCATCAACGTGTTTCATACGAACTCCTGGACGAGGCTCTAAAGTATAGTCATAATCTTGAAGCGCTAGCGCCCACTCTGCGACTCGAGGTAAAATTTTTCTATAGTTGACTTGAAGGTGGCCAATCAGTTACTATTTTGAATTTAATACCGAGTATATAGACTTTGATTTTTTTTTGTTTATTTTTAGGTGGCGCTACAGTCCGGGGTAGACCTGGGCCTCAGTCAACAAGCTTCTCCAGCCAGCTCGATTTCTGGATAGCTGCCTCCAGTTTCGCACGCTAAGTTGGCTGAGTCTTGGCCTTCCTCTATTGTGCTGTCCCTCGGAAGCGGATTCGAAGACCGGAGCGTTGGTGTCTATACGCTCTACATGACCCAGCCATCTCAGTCTTTGGATATTCACTTTTCTGGCTAGGTCCATATCGCTGTACAGTCCGTACAGTTCGTCGTTGTATCTCCTCCCCCACTCACTGTCAATGCAGACGGGACCGAAGATCGCCCGAAGAATTTTTCTCTCAGAGCAACCAAGAACACCATCATCCATTTTTGATAATGTCCAAGCCTCTGCGCCAGAAAGCAGGACCGGGATTACTAAGGTCTTATAAGGGGTGACTTTTGTTGTCCGAGAGAGGGCTTTGCTACTCAATTGCCTTTTTAACCAAAAGAAACAGCGGTTGGCAAGAGTTATTTTTCGCTTGATCCCTGCCGTCTGTATTTATAGCAGAGTCTAGGTAGACAAAGTCCTTAACTACCTCAAAGTTATATCTGTCGAGGGTGACGTTCTGCCCGAGATGTCGGTGTTGGTTGTCCTTTTTGCTTGACAGCATATACTTGGTCTTGCCCTCCTTGACCGCTAAACCCATTTTCGCCGCTTCCGTCTCAATACTCGCGAAAGCGCCTCTTGTATTTGCTCGTGAGTTTTGCACTATTCTTTCAAGTACAGCGCATCTCCTTGTCTAAATCCTTTCTGGACATCAAAGGTCTCGGTGAGATCTTTACCGACCTTTATGGAGCAGCGTGCATTCTCCATCGTCATCCTGCACAGACGGACGATTTTGGCAGTAATGCCAAAACTAGACATTGCTCTCTATAGGTGCTGTCATACGCGGCCTTAAAATCGATGAATAGGTGGTGGGTATCGATCTGAAGCTCATGGGTCTTCTCCAAGATCTGCCGTAGTGTGAATATCTGGTCGATGGTGGACTTTCCTGGCCTGAAGCTGATATGGACCTATCAAGTTGTTGACGAACGGCTTCAGGCGTTCACACAATACGGCGGATAAGATCTTAGATCCGACATTAAGGAGACTGATGCCTCTGTAGTTGGCGCAGTTCAGGGGGTCACCTTTCTTGAGAGTCGGACAAATAATGATGAGGTTCCGTTCATCGGGCATACCTTCGTCCGACCATATTTTACAGATGAGTTGGTGTATGCTCCTTACCAAGTCATCACCTGCAGCTTTGAGCTCGGCAGTCAGGCCATCCGCTCCAGCATTCCAGCATCTCTCAATTTCCTCGATCGCGCGCTTCTCATGCTCTTTCTTCTTCCTCCTGAGAAGCCGGTGTTCGTCTCTAATCTTCCGCTCATAGAGCTCGTGAGCAGCTCTGGGCTCTCATCACGTAAGACGACGATCGTCTGACGACGTCGTTTCGACGATTGTATTGCTTCGTATAACTCATTGAACTGTCAAGTAACGACGATTGAACGATTGCGATTGAACGATTGCTTTTATACAATTGTTTCATACTTAATGGTTAATTGTCGACGTTGTCGATGAGTAGATTTGGCTTCTCGGAACGTACGGATGTCCATAATACTGGAGGAGTGTCTTGCGTCGATCGATGGTTGACTGTTGATTGATCAGGAGTTCTCCAAGTCCCCGTGTGTATGTCACGATGTGGGAACCGCGTGCTACCCACGACAATGTATCGCCCCGCCGCAAAGTCGCTTAGGCTGAATCCGTTATCGGAGGTGGTGTTGTGCAGGCTATATTTTCCGATTGTTCCACCAAAGATACCCTCTCTTCCTAGCTTTGCATTAAAATCACCGAGGACAATTTTAATGTCATAGCTAGGGCATTGCTCGTAGGTCTTGTTAAGGAGCTCGTAGAAGGCATCCTTGGTGTCGTCATCTTTCTCCACTGTTGGGGCATGCGCGCATATAAGACTAATGTTGGCGAATTTAGCCTTGATGCGAATTGCTACGAGGCGCTCGCTCACATGCCGGAAGCTGAGGACTTCTTGTCTTAGTCTGCCTCCGACAACAAATCCGCATTCAAATAAGCGCTGCTTTTGCCGTCGATAGCAATTGCCATAATAGATACGCAGTTATTCATCTTCTTTTTGTCCGGCCCATCCCAGCGCATTTCTTGAATGGCGGTTATGTCTGTTTAGCAGCAGTCTAGGGCCTCCGCTAGTTGCTCGGCTGCACGTGGTATATTAAGGAATCTAACATTCTACGTGCATGTCCGAAGCTCATTGTCCTTAAATCGTTTGCGTGGGTTGTCGACAGTAGATCCGTCCATATCCGGGTCTTGTTGATGCTTCGTAACTTCTTGTTTTTTTTAAATGGCCGGGCAGTTGAAACGGCGGCACAACCCCCAACCTGGAGGACCAGTTCCATTTTGAGTGCCCCTAGGACGAGGGGTCGGTTACACCGAAGCCAGTAACCCGTTCCGGGATGCGAGCGCTGTCGTTGGTCCATATAGGGCTCGTTCGCCACCATGTCTTTTCCAAGACCCTGACTAAGTCCTGGAAATCCTTACTGGCCTGAGCTCCAAATATGTCGAAGTAGCCCGGATAAGGTCTTGTTTTGTTTTTCCGACACTAACCCTGATTTGTGGCACAGGAAACTCGCCATTTGCCCCCTTCACTGTGCAATCTCTAATGAGATTCCCAGATGGCGCGACGGGGAGGCGTGAAGTAGGGCTTATTAACAGAGCTGCAAGATCTTCGGCTGCAGAGGCTCATTCTCGTCATTTAGAGAACCAGCACCCGTCGGAAGATGCTACTTCTACGAGGCCTTATACTAATCGTTGCGATCTGAATACATAGACACGAAGCCTTTTAAATGCATTCACGATAGTTAGGACTTTAAGTTCATAGCTACAGTAGCGCTCTCGACAGGAGATGATTTTTTGCTGTAAAAGTAAATTGGGTGGAATTTTTCGTCCTCCGATTTCTGTAGCAGAATACCTCCAAATCATCTCGAGGGGGTAATGATCTCGAATTACTTCTTTATTAAGCCTTCTCTAATCAACACATAACCTGTTCGTACACTCTGTTTTATTGACTTAGACTAGAAATTCAGTTCCAACTCATGTTCGGAAGGTCCTTCGGAATTGTTATGACAAATGAGATTGTCATTTATCTTAGAAGCAAAACACATTCTGGGGTCAGTTTTATATCAGTTCCTTGAAAAATATCCTTTCCACTAATCATTGGTAATCTAAGACATGAGTCCGACATGACATATACAAAAAAAAAAAAAAAACACTGTGGCGCTGGCAGCCCGGTATGGGCCATGGCCTAGCTTCTTGACACTCATTTGTGTTGCTCATGTTGTCATTTTTGTCACAACTGAGCGGGGCCTACGGTTTATCGCCGAGTCCGAACGGCACTCCTTAGAAGCTTTTTCATAGGCAATTTTACTTCGGGAGTTTGCCATTGCCCGCCGAAAGTGTGATGGTGATTTGAAAAATTGTTGGTGACCCAGTCAGGAATGGAACCCAGACTCTGCGATGTAGTCCAATGAGCTAACTTTCGCGCCATCGCCATCGCCATCGCCATTGCCATGTTACTATTTTGAATTTACATTAAACGTATACGTTGACATTAAAAACGGTTCCATCAACTAAGACATCTGAGTTAAAACAAGCAATTGTCTTTACGGAATTTGTTGATACTCCTTGAATAAACTTTTTTAAAGTTTTGGCGTTAAGTGCACCGATTCTAAAATACTCGTCGCAACGAATCATTAATTTCCACCATTTTCAGCTTTTCTGTTATTTGACTGTTACTTTCATATGACCATTTCCCATTTGGACAGTTCGTAGATTAATGGCCGACTTCATTACAATTAAAGCATTTAGGTTTCTTTTCGGTGCACTCTTTACTTTTGTACCTTTTTTGTCCACAATTATAGCAACGATCTTCTTTACGAATTTCAGAAACATTCTTATCTTCTGGCCTCTTAACGATAAGACTATCTTTGTATCTACATAACTTGTTATTTTTTCCATAAAATTTTTAAAGCTTGACGGTTTGAAGAGCAGGACTTTGTTTTGTGGACTGTCATTTACACCATGAATAACATATTGAATTATAGCAGTTTCTTCAATTCTGGCTTTAGCTCCTATTTCCCTCGTAGCAAAAAAATACTCATGCAATGACTCGCCTTTCTTTTGTTGTTGCCGCACTAACCGCTTGTAAATGTCTGCCAAATTAACCTTATCTGTGAAGTCTTCCAATAAACAGCCGTTCAGTTCATCTCACGTTTGTATGCCTATCTTAGTTTGAACAGCAAGCTTCGCTGAACCCCCCAATTGCCGTTTACGGAAAATAAACTTTTCTAACTCCGTCCATTTCATACTAACAGCGGCTGCCTCAACATTCTGTACAGAACTCTCAACATCATATTGGTCAGTGTCACTGAACTCTGAAACAATTATGGAAACATCTTGAAATGTTAAGTTACCTCTTGACCTTAACTTAAGCATTTCTTCTTCTAAACTAGTCTTTAATATTGCCATTTCTAATTTCATTTTCTCTTTTTCCTTTTCCCTAATTTCACTTTCAATTTTAACAAATCTTCATCTCTTCTTTCGAAGTCTTTCACGATATCTGAAAATTCGTGCCCACTGCCTATTATGCTAGTGTTGTTCTTGTTTCTTTTACCCATTTTGAGTGTCTATTGTTCTTTAGTTTCAGAGTTCAAACACTATTCTTAATTTAAGAATAATTTAATTGTCCTTAAAGAAGTCTAAAATAGCATAGTTTTTCACTCTAAATTCCTTAATTTCTTTTTTTTTACAATGTCTGTTGTCCGTTAACAAATACGACTTCTATTGGAATGCAACATAAGATAAGTAAAGCGTAGTGCGATATGATTTACTCACGATGTCCGATGGTTGTGTACTTAGGACAACCATCAAATTGTTTTAGTACATATACTAATCCGGCCACACTTCTTGGTTTGAGTGCAATTTTTGATTCTACTCCTCTGTGCTTTCCTTGACTCCGTTGGTTTTTTCATCACCGGAAGATTTCAGATTCGGGGATACAATTGCCTCCGATTTCAGTAGACACGTTCAATAAAGTTAATCTTATCTTTTTTTTTTCATTTTACAACCATAACACTTCTACAGTAATGTTTACGATTTAAAAGTGATTTTACTTTTTCTAAAACAAACTTTTAGGTTTAGAATTACTGGTTTGTTAGACACCTTATCCCGGTTGAGTCCCCAGATTTATTGTGGGTTTAGGAGTCCAAGAAAACAAAACCGATAAGAATGCGAACAATTTATTAAATAAAAAAGAGAAAACTCAGAGAACAAAAATATACAAAAAATAAGCGAAAAGAAGAATAAATTGAAATTTAAAAGATATCCAGAAAGGGAAATTAGCAACTTGTGGTCTTTATCGTTCGGCGGACTATTGCCGACTGACTTTTCTTCTCCCGCTCTTTGGTGGGAGTGACCGTAATTCTACATCTATTAAAATAGTATTATAAGCTTGACATCAACTGGACCCAGCATCCTCAGAGGAACAAATACCAAATACTGGCTATAGCTTGGGGAAAAACACACCCTTAGAAGCTTTAGGTTTCGTTCCCAGTCCAAAATTTAGAAGGACTTTTAATGTGTCCGGCCACAGGTTCGCACCAACATACAACTGCTTAAGGCTCAACTAATGCTTTATATCTAAAGATGAAGTTGAAATTGCTTTCCTCAAACATCTTCTTGACGCGGGAATTAAATATCTCCAACGTCTATTTAATGATTGCTTTCTGATTGGGTATTTCCCGAATGCTTGGAGAAATGCCAAAGTTGTACCCATCTTAAAACCTGGTAAAGACCCGAATGTCACTTTTAGCTGTAGGCCAATAAGCCTGTTAAGTTGTCTTAATAAATGTTTCGAAAAAATAATTAAAAATAAAATCGTTGCCTTCATGGATGCGAACATCATTCTACCCAGAAAACAATTTGGTTTCAGGCCTTTTTGTAGCACAGTTCATCAAGTACATCGCATTACGAAAAATATAAAAAATGAATTTACAATAGGAAAAAGCACTGACTTAATATAACTAGATGTCGAAAAAGCATTTGACTCTGTTTGGCATCAAGCTTTGTTGCATAAAATGATAAGATACAACTTCCCTTTGTCCATTGTAAAAATAGTGCAGTCCTTTCTGACGTATCGTAGCTTCAGGGTCTCCATAAATGGGTCACTATCAAGGGCAAACCAAGTGAAAGTTGGAGTACCGCAAGGATTTGTACTTGGCCCAATTCTATTTAATTTATACACCTCTGACTTTCCTATACTTACCAACTCAAATTTTGCCTTATTCGCGGACGATATTTGCATCTACTCGTCTGACGCAATTGGTTCTAATATTGTAACCAATTTGCAATCCTCATTAAACATAGTCCAAGAATACTATAATAATTGGAAAATTAAAATAAATGCTTCTAAGACTCAGGCTCTCTTTTTTACTCGAAAAAGAAAAGCCTGTTTCCTTCCAAGCCACTATCATTCCCTTAATGGCAACCACATGGAGTGGAGATCGAGTGCCAAGTACCTTGGGATCTCTTTAGATACATGACTGACTTTTGAGCTACATATTCAAGAAACGATAAGAAAAATTAACATTACCACCAGAACACTATATCCGTTTATCTGTAGGAATTCTGAAATGCGCAACGAAAACAAGATTTTAGGCCATTTTTCAATCTATAATCTTTTATGGGTGTCCTGTCTGGGGAAAGTGCGCCAAAAGTCACATACTTAGGCTTAAAACAGCTCAGAATAAAGTTCTTAAAACCATGTTAATCTTCCCTGGTTTTTCTCTACTGAAGAACTACATAAACTAACTACTCGTAAATTGGAAAAGTCATCGACAGAATCGCTAGACTGCATAAAAAATATAACACTTCATGTTTAGCATCTAACAACGACTTGATTTCAGACTTACCTTTGTAATACTGAGCCTCTAAATTGTTATCCAAATAACTCAGTGTTTAAATGTAAACTAACTTATTTATTGCTATGATCGTTTTTCTTTAAATTATTTATTTGTGCTGTCTACTTATTTATTTGTTATTTATTTATTTATTTATTTAATTATTCATCTATTTACATATTTATTTATTTATTTATTTATTTATTTAATTATTCATCTATTTACATATTTATTTATTTATTTATTTATTTATTTATTTATTTATTTACATATTTACTCTTTAAATAAGCTGAAATCAAGCCTTGTGTTTTTGGTTCTCACCGAAGCTCTTCTCTCTTCTTTGTCCAAGCGGCGTACTCATTCTAAAGAAGGGTTTTTAACTGTGGAATTTTCCTTCAAATCTTTTTTTACCTGTCTAATTGTATTATTGTAATAATTTTTCAGTGGTAAGGTACATATAAAACCGTATCTCTGTAGTATCATAAACATTGTTATACAAATTTAAGTTTTGACCACAAATAAAATAACTAACTAACTAAAAAAAAAGTATCTTGTAAACTAATGAAGTGTTCATGTGTTCAGTTGAAAATCAAAATTAAAGCAATTTAAAAAGGTTAAGATAAAACTATTACCAAAAAGTCATAGGTGTTTATATACATAATTATTATCTCAGCTATGTAAGTATGTCTCCAAATAAAAATGTGCAATTTACTAAGTATGATTATATATATTGTACAATACCCGGGGAACAAAAGATATCAAGAAGTTAGGTGAAATTGTTCACAATTGTAATTGTTCATTCCTAAACCTGCTGGTGCCACAGCAGGCGAATAGCCATTATGAAAAATTATCGCTCAGATGTTAGGCATGAGAAAAGTTGGTGAATGATTTGTCGAGATCTATCAGACCTGCTAAATCTTATCTTATTCAAAAGGTAATAAGGATTATTGGTTTGAATCACATTGGAAAGCAATATAAGGGATCGATAGCGCATGAGATGGTCAAGTGAGACAATGAAGAGCAACTTCGAGTAATGAAATATCCCATGCGTAGAAGATTGAAAACGCAACGCACAATATTGTTGACGCCGACATTTACTTTTCCTTTACTGTTGGCTTCACAGTCACAGTATATTTCACACCCATAACAGAGAACTGGTGAAAGGGATATTTTAGCTAGTAAGAGGCGAGTTTTGAAAGGGGTACAGTAGTAAGACATGTAAAGCTGGCATAATGTTCCATATACTTTACCAACTGTAGATTTTCCTAGATTTTTTGCTACGTCAACATATTCGATTTTTGAGCCATTGAGCACAATGTAAGGGAAGTAGGAGAGATCAAGCAGTTTTTTGTAAATGACCGTACATTTTGTTTTGAGTGGGCTTAGAAAATGTCGTCATACCAAGATGGCAACTTCGATAGAGTTGAACGTCATCAGTATACATTTGAAAAGATGAGTATACGGAAGTAGGAATATCATTTACGTAAAGCGAGAATAGAGGAGGTCCCAGGGTGGAGCCCTGTGGAACTCCTCTAGTATTTTACATAAAGTCAGACGATTTATGGACAACTGAGATAGTTTGTTTTTAGTTTTAGTTAGTTTTAGGTAATATGATGTGGTATTTGTGGCTGAGTTCAAAAAACTAAACAACGTCAACAATTTGTTGCAGATGTAGATAGTGTGGTTAACTATGCCAAGACTTTAATATCGGGTAGCATCTCAAACCAATTTTCGGATGTATGGCAACACCTCTACCTGATCTTCCTATATACCCTTGAAAAAGCCTGCATCCATCAACATTGTACACCTCGTACCTTATACCATCCCTAAACCATCAACCTTAGAATCTCTTAGATTTCAGTGTGCCCATCGATAGTGGAATTCAATAAGTTATAAGTCGTCCACATTTCTAGCGTAAATTAGTAAAAACAATAGAAAGGGCCTTACGAAAGCGGCAGGAAGCATAGCAGGCTTAGGGTGAAAAATAACACCTTCCATCAAATTTTTCGAAGATTTACTGGAACAAAAAACACAATAATAATTAAAGATCATTAAGAAGTTCAAAAGTAAGCAAATTTAAATACAATAACAAATTTATTTACTTACAAAAAGAAATAATAAAATATAAAAACAGAGAGAAGAAAGGAAAAAAAACGAAAAACTTATCTAGGTGCTCTATGCAACTAAAGATCCAATAGCTCCATACTCCCCTAACAACAACTACATATACGAGTGATCAAACAGTAACGTTTTAAACGTCGTATAATAAGATTGTTATGCTGAAAAAAGCTCACACAAAATTAGATCTCTTGAAGACAAAAATAGATCTCTAACCTAGGGGATAAACACGACAGTTTAACTTGCAGGATTTATCATTGTGTTAGTTTTTTTTCAATGTGTGTGTTGTTAGACGGTTTATTCTGTAATTGAACGTCATCAGCAACGAAGATAAAGCAGAAAATATAATAAAAAGATGGTGAGAAAGTAAATAGACAAAAGAAAATGAGATATAGGTACCTATGTGGACAAATCCTTTTTTGTTACCCTCATCGAGTTTTGGAGCGTAAAACATTATTTTGAGCAATGTGTTATAAGCTGATGGGTATTGGGAAACTTCACCCACAAAATTTTATGAATAAAGATTTGTTGCAGATGTTTGAAAATGAAAAGAAAATTTAAATGCACGTTATTCACATTTTTGTTTTTCGATAGCAGCGACATGAAATCTGCCTGTGTGTAGGCGCTTTTAATTGAACATAAAAACCCTTAATACAGTTTCAACTTTAATGCATGTGGTATGACAAAACGCATTATCATCAACATTTTCTCAACGTTTAGAGCAGAGTACATTGACAATATATACTTACGGCAGTTAAGGGCATGAAATATGAAATCTATGTCGGGATATTCCTGTGGACTCATGCTAACAAACATGGGCTTTGATTTGTTGCCAACTACTAGCTTATGTTCAGCGAACCAGGTTCTCAGTAGATGGCCATCATGGTTGATATTAGCTACTAGGTTTAAAGGGTTGACAGAGCCAGATGCGATTGCCAGATCATCAGCATAAGCTTTAATTTTTCCATTTAAAGGCTGTGCAAATATGTAAATCAAAACAGGATAAGTCCAAGGACATACATTTGAGAAACTCCAAGATGAAGAGTCTTAGGGAAACTAAGACTCATCCATACTTTAAATTGTCTTATCTTGTCTTTGAGATACGATGCAAATCAATTATACATATATCCGCGAAATCCTGCATTATCTAATTTATACAAAAGGATGCTGTGATCAACCATGTTAAAAGCTTTAGTTATACCAACAAAGAACCCAGCGCAAGACTTTGTCTTCCAATCCTTTCCGTATAAAGGAACAAAAATCCAAAAATAAGAGCATCCTCAGTGGAAAGGCCTATTCTAAACCCAAACTGCGTTGGATTACAAAAATTGATTTTATTTAAATATTCCAAGACCCTGTTCTTAACCGCCTTTTCAAAAATTTTAGAAATCGAAGACAAAAGTGAAATCGGCCTGTAATAATTTTTCTCTTTTCTGTCCTTTTTCTTAAAAAGTGGTATCACAAGGGCACATTTACATAATACTCACTTAAAGGGATGTGCTAAAATGTCAACGATGTAGAAGGCAATATTTTTCAACACAAGGTTAAAAACACCATCACTACCACAAGTATATTAATTTTTCAAGGAATGAATAATTTTTAGGGTCTCAAGGCCAGTTATTTATGCAAATAAGTAGCTATTTTTATACAAATGGATTCAGCAGTACTATTGCGATAGCCACAATGAGCAGTGAAATTTCCTGGAAAACGGTTATCTCCAATTGAGAAAGAGTGATGATTGAACTCATTCGCTACTGCTTTGGGATCAATGATATTACCTTACTGCTGTTAAGTGCTACAGATATATGCTGATCTTTAACGCTGCGATTAACAATGTTGTTTATGACTTTCCAATCTTGTGTCAAGTTAACTCGGAATTTTCTCAAAATGTTGTGGTAGTAGTTATCACGGTAAATCCGAATTTCCATGTTTGTTGATTTATAAATATGTTTATATCTATATTTTAACCTAGAATTCATTGAATGTCTATACGATTTCTGACGCAATTCGTTTTCATATTTTATTAAGAAGGGATTTGTTCACAAAGGGCCTTATCTCTGATTGTTTTAGCACAGTTACAAAACTTGAAGAACTTAAGTAGTTTTTTAAGGTTTCAGAAATAAATCACAAGTTCTGAAAGCATTCTCTTCAGCGCAGACATCCACCCAATTCTCAAAAACAATAAATTATTCAGTTCCAAAAAAGGTCGAATTTTTAACGTGTTTCTGATGTTTTAAACCATTAAACAGAAGCCCTGTCATGCAGTGATCAGAAATTCGTGAATTAAAATTAATACCACTACAAAAATTTGATGCGATTTTCTCAAAACGACCAAGAACATGATCAATACAAGTCCCCCCGATTGGTCTAGTGAACTCATTTACGAAGGCGGTTAACCCATGCTCAGCAATAAAAGCAAGATAAGAATCTGAGGCAGGACTTGAAATTAATAAATTTAAGTTGAAGTCCCCTAGAATGACAAGATTGGGCGCTTTCAGGTGGCACACAAAATTTGAAAACTCGTCACAAAGAACGTTAAGAGACTGACTGTTAAATCTATACACACAAACAAAAATAAAAAGAGTATTGCATTTCCCACAAGAAACATTAATTCTATCAGTACTCGAAAAACTGTGCTGCTGCTCCTGCTGGCGCGGCGGCTGAGATTTTTTCTCTTTGGTGTACTGACTTTGAATGTTTTTTGTTGTTGCTATTCTGATATTCCTATGCTATTGCTGCTTCGATGTATTTGTTGTTCCTTGTTGCTTTTCAGGTGTTTTTGTTGCTGTTAGTCTGGGAAGAAAAGCTAGGGACTCATAAGAAATTACCAAGGTTTGAATGTTTCACTGAATTTTTAAAAGCGAGTTAAGAACATACACAACAAATACCCAACACCACACAACACATTCAGCGCCTAATGCGGTCACCACCACCCAACACACATGCACCCCCACACAATCTCATTTAGCAACAATAAACTGTGCAGCACCGGGTCTTAGAATACTGCCGCAGAGGCGACTAAATGGGAGCGCAAAGAAGGAGGGTGGGACTTAAAAGTTCTCAAGAACCCAGTGAACTCCTTGTGATAATACGGGTTCTGCTCCCCACCTTTCGAGGTGGATTCGTAAGGATACAGTAAGAAAAATGGCGAGATCCTGATGAACCCGCCACAACGTATGTGACACCGTCATGATGTACCCTATTGGAGGATGCCCACGAGTTGGGCGTTAAGACTAAGCCCGGTAAGGTCCTAACTAAGGTACACCGGAAAATGCGAGTCTATTTTTGATAGCCGTGGGCCGACGTCTTCAGTATTCTATTATCCTAGTAAGGCAGGGTGAAATCTGTCCGAAACTTACATGCTAATGCTGCAGGCGCTTCCGTCCCGTAAAGACCTTGGCAGGCCTCAAAGAACGCTCAATGTTCGTCACCGTTAAGTTGGTGCTTAGCACCGATCTGGCTCTGAACACATGACCTCATAAGGGCTTGTGTCTACCCTTGCATGGCCTCACTGCTGGCAAAGATAACCATGGGATCTCGCGGGGATTACACATCCGAACAATTACAACGGCTTTGATTGGGGACCCAACAGAAATGAACAACAATAAAAGTTAGGATGTAGAGGTGGAGAAGGAAGTGAACCCCTTCCAAAGGCGTTCAAGAGTTGAGAGGTCGCCCGTGCGTGAAGTACCAACGCCTCAGACCATAATACAGAGAGCAGTATCGGCCCCTATTCACGATGGTTCAAAGCCGAAGAGAACAACCCAGCTGTCTGTTTTCCAAAAATTTGGAGAACAGATCAAGAACCTTGTGGATATGCTGGAAGACAGAAGAAGCATACAATCCACCAGCCGATGAGAGATGCTATCGAAAGCATCAAATCATTATGCGAACTTTCAGTGCACTACGACCAAGCAAAGGAGGTCATTAGGAAGGCTAATGCCTCCCAAACATCGCCATGGCTCAAAACTGTAGCGAAGCCAAAACGAAGACCAGAGCCAAGCGTGGAAATGCCAATTTCTAATCGACGGCAGAAGCCTCCAGCCCCGCAGGGTAAACCCATGCCCCTGGGAAAAGGAACCCAACGAAATCAGGGCATACTGAAAAAAAGCGCCAAGCCCAAAACAGCCAACGATGCTGTCAACGACCAGTCGGCCAGAAGCATGAAAGTTAACAACACCTGGAAGAAGGTGGAACAAAATAAAAAGAAAACAAAGGCAACGAAGCAAGTTTTGCCAAAAAGGAGAAGTTGCGACCGGACACAATTGTTTTCGCAGCAAAGGGTGACCTTTCCTATGATAATGTCATCCGCAAAATGAAAGAGGATCCAAAGCTCGAAGGCCTTGGGGAGTCTGTAACCAAGACACACACACAAAAAGGCGAACTTCTTTTACAACTGAAGGGTACGGGTAACAAAAGCGAACTGTTAAAGGGCTTAATAGGCGAAACCCTTGGTGCGAATGCAGAGGTTCGATCCCTAACAAACAAAACCATGGCGGAGATAACCAACATCGACGAGATCACTACAAAAAGTGACATTTGTAGCGCCATCAGATCGATGTTTGAAATGAAGGCAATATGTGAGGCAGACATACTTTACCTACGGAAGGCCTATGGCATCACGCAAATCGTCACGTTGTTTTGAAAAAGCAAAGATTATGCTAAAGACCGGGACGATCAGAATTGGATAGTCTTATTGCCGCAGTCGGTTACGCACATTATTAACGAAGTGCTATAAATGTCTGGAATTCGGTCACATTTCCAATAACTGCAAGAACGAACGAATTCCAGACATTTATAGCACTTCGTTAATAATGTGCGTAACCGACTGCGGCAATTAGACTATCCAATTCTGATCGTCCCGGTCTTTAGCATAATCTTTGCACCACCCAGTCTTACACACAATGACTACATGAAGCTGCTTGACGACATCGTAGCTGACGCTCAAGGAAAGCACCCAATGGTCATCGCGGGAGACTTTAACACATGGGCTACAGAATGGGGGAGTAGGTTAACGAATGCAGGAGGGCGAATTCTTCTGGAAGCATTCGCATTGCTAGACATGCGCCTGGCAAACAAGGGGACAAGGAACGCATTCCGCAAAGCAGGCGTAGGGTCCATCGTAGACATAACATTTATGAGTAACTCTCTTCTTCGTAAGACAAAATGGAGAGTTCGGGAAGATTACTCACATAGTGATCACCAGGCGATTATATTCACGATCGGGAAGGACAAGCCCAGGAAGCTTCCCAAACTCACAGGGCCTAAGTGGAAAGACACTTCCTTCGACAAGGAGGCGATCGAAGAAATCCTAAGCACGGGATCTGCACCCAGTAGCAGTACAGCAGAGAACCAAATGCGCGGTTTAACGAATTTAATCAGCACTGCATGCAATGCGTCAATGCCTAGAAGATCTACCTAAAGTCAAAAAGATCCTGATGTCTAAATGCTCGGCGCAGATCACAGCGATCTAGGGGCAGACCAGAGTTCAAAGAAGTGCCAGTAGATTTTAGATTGGCTAGACGTGAGCTCGACAAAGCTATCAAAGAAAACAAAACAACATGCTTCAAGGAATTATGTCAAGAAGCAGATCTGGATCCCTGGGACAAAGCATACAAGGTGGTGATGAAGAGACTAAAAGGCAACTGGTCTCCTGCCCCGCACTTCTACAAACCATTATAGGACATCTATTCTCCAGTAAGGCTTTGTCGCTCCCAACTATCATCAGGGAGCATAGAACAGATCGCCCTCCAGCAATCACACCAGAGGAGCTACAAGGAGCATGCTCGAAGATAAGCAACAAAAAAGCGCCTGGACCTGATGGAACTTCAAACATGACAATTAAAGCGGCCGCCAGAAAGAGACCGGACCGGATTTTTCCGTAAGAACAATGCAAAAATGCCTCGAAGAGAGAGTCTTCGCCGATTCATGGGAGCTCCAACACCTGGTTCTACTACCAAACAAATCACCTGGAGAACCTTCGTCATATCGCCCAATATGTCTTGTAAATACTCTTGGAAAGCTCCTGGAAAGTATTATTTAGAATAGACTATTAGCGGTGACTGAAGGAAACGGAGCTCTGTCAGACCATTAGTATGGTTTCAGAAAATTGCGTTCTACCGTTGACGCAATTAAAGCGGTAGTAGATACAGATGCTGAAGCTATACAAGGAAAAAGGTAGCGATGGGGCGAAAAAGCGCACTGCGCCGTAGTCACGCTCGGCGTTAAAAATGCATTTGATTAGGCGGACTGGACATCTATCAGGAGGTCTCCGGCAAGAAGGAACACGCCGCACTACCTAATGGACATAGTCATGGACTACTTTAGGAACAGGAAGTTAAGATACCAGACTGACAGTGACATAACACATCAAAATGTAACCGCAGGAGTACCGCATTGTTCGGTCCTCGGGCCTCTTCTGTGGAATATTGTGTACGACAGAGTCTTGCGACTACGGTTGCCTGAAAGTTTGGCTTCGCCGATGACATCGCCGTGGTTACAGTGGCTAAATATATCCATGATGTTGAAACCGCCACCAACGAGGCAATCAAAATAAGAGTAATAAAGGGGTGGCTGGAGTCAGCAGGCTTGGAACTAGCTGAGAAGAAATAACTGTTTTGGGGAGATAAATATTAATATTTGTGCTGCTAATTGTAATCATGTAAAAAATTATTTGGAAATGTTGGCGTCATTAGGCCTTGCAAATGCAATTGATAAATATACAAGGATAGATGTAAAAAGAGGAACAAAGTCTATAATAGATCATATTTTAATTAGCACAGTAGGCTATCGAATTAAGTCTTGTATTATTGAAAGTAGCATAATGGATCATTACACGATCCTTTACTACAAAGAAGCAAGGAAACCAAATGAAGAACAAATCATATCTGCACCATACATAAGTACAAAAAAAGTAAACAGACTAATATCTGAAGCAAACTGGAACTTTCTATGAGAAGATGGTCCTCAAATTTCAAGATATATATACAAAATCCACATGCGTGAGAATACTAAAAGTAAATGCAAAAATAATGCCTGGATGTGTCCAGAGCTAAGTGAAAAATGTAAAAGACGGGATGATCTTAGTAGAAAATGGAAAAAAAAATAGGTTTTTGAAACAAATTAAATAAGGAAATAAGAACACAGAAGTCAATATTCTATAAAAACAAGTTTGTTGAGGTTATAGAAAATCCAAGCAAAACATGGGGTTTAATCAATGAGATAATGGGAAGACATAAGCTCACCGTTGATGAAGTAATTGTGAGGAACTTTTCTTCAGAAAATTGTATGACCACCATATCAAACGAACACTTTTCCCAACAAGTATATAAAATACTACATCATTGTCAGCAGATCACATCGATGGGCCGATGGTATCTGAGTAGGAGATATTAAACAACACGCTGATATTTTTGCCCCTACTGCTGGGGGAATTTTCGAATTGTATCAATGAAAGCTTAAATAAAAGCCACCATATTCTGGTACTATTTATAGATTTTAGCAAGGCGTTTGATACCCTAAACCACAAAAAACTCTTAGAAGCCCTAAAACGTATAGGCATTTGGGGAGTAATGGCTGATTGGATTAGGGACTATTTAAATAACCGCCAGTTCTGCATAAAAATCAAGAACGTGTATAGCTCTATTGAACAAGTGCATTACGGTGTCCCCCAAGGATCGAAATTAGGCCCTTTTCTTTTCATTTTATATACGAATGAACTTCTACGTACTTTTTGCTTATGCAAATGACACGGCGATAGTAGTTCGTCACAGGTCTCTCCAAACAGCGACGGAAATAATGCAGGAAGAGTTTAGTAATGCTGTAAAGTGGTGTCACGACAATCAACGCAGCAAAAACTAAAATGATGCATATCCGAAGCGCACATCATAACGTTACACAGCAGAAAATACTGTTCGACTCATGTACTTCGCCGCCAAAACAGCTTATCAAAGTTGTAGAATCATATAAATATCTTGGAGTAATCATTGACAGCCATCTTACCTGGAGTAATCACATTGACAAAACTCGATTAGATATAAAGAAAGCTTTATTCGCTCTTGTGCATTTGCGATACCTAATATCAAAGCAAATTCAGAAGCAAATTTATTAAGCGCTGGTTGAGTCGAAGATAAAGTCTGGCGTACTTGCTTGGGGAAGCTCATAACACTCGCATATAATGAAACTTCAAAAGCAGTAAAATATGGCACTTCAAAGCGATGACGTTCCTTCATTTTTAAATGAATTACCTGAAAATCTAAGGAATTTAACTAACTTACACAATAGAAAGTAGGCAATTAAAAATTGTTTTTTAAATGTATAAATTTATAATATTTTGCAATTAGTTAATTTAAAATAAGTATATTGAAAATTTTCCAATTGTGTTTTTTTTTTTTATTATAGCTAAATGTAACCACGCTTAATTAGTAATTTTAACTCAAAAAACTTGATCACTTGTTCACTTGTTAACCAATACTTTTGATAAGCATTGAGGTGGAAAAGTATAAAAATTGTTAAGCCTTAAAAAATTAATAAATAAATTACAAACCAATTTCTGCGCCCGTTGGTTGTCGATGTGCAATGTGACTGGCTCGCCGTTTTACTAGCCGACTCTATATGAATTCTTCGCTGATTCCTTTGCTGCATACGAAGCTGCCATGTGTTCTGCTTCGGTACTGCTTAGGGCAACAGAGTCTTTTTTCTCGATTCCTAACTGATTAACGAATTACCCAGGACGAAAACAAATCCTGTGTACGACTTTCGATCGGAATCATCACCACTCGAGTCAGCATCAACGTAGCCATTTATCGACGATGGGTTGCTTCTTTTATACACCAGCTGTTTTTCACCGGTACCAGCTAAGTATCGGAAGATGTGTTAAACTGCTTGTACATGTTCGATATGCGGATCTGTATTAAACTCTGCAATTTTTCCCACGGAATGTAATATATCTGGCCTGGTTGTTATGGCAAGATATATTAAAACGCCAACTATAGATTGATATTGGTTTTTATCCACCCTCTGGCTTTCACCATCGCACTGATATTTTTATTCAGGGTCTAAAGGAACTGAAACACTTTTTTGCAATTTTCCATACCAAAACGCTTAAGTTCATCTTTTATATATTGTTTTTGTCCCAGCTTGATGTCACCAGTGTCGCCTTCACGTTCCACTTCGATGCCCAGATAATGATGAAGAGAGCCCTTCATTATTGTGCTGAATTCCAATTCAGCACAAAGTTCTTTATTGATTTCAAAGATGATACTTGAAATTCTTGCAACCAATTATCAAGTCATCCACATATACGACGACCAACAACAATTTTCCATTTCGTCTTGACAGGTACAAACAGGGATCATTTTGGCTTGTTGAAAAACCATGCTTTTTAAAACACCGTCGAGTTTGATATTCCCCTCTACTACTTTCTCTGGATTTCTTTCGTCTACGAAGTGCTCGGGCTGTCGCATATATATATTTCATCACACAAATCACTATTAAGGTACCACTATTTACCACTTTACCGCTAACGTCAATAACATTCTAACTGTTGAATACTTGGCTACCGGTGAAAATGTTTCTTCATAGCCTACTCCGTAACGTTGACTGCAATCCTTTGCTACTAATCTTGCTTTGTAACGCTGGCTACTGCCTTCATTGTCTCGTTTTATAGAAAAAAAAACCCACTTGCAATTTATCACTTTTTGCTTCGTCATTTCTGTCTTCATAGCATCAACCCATTTGTCACTCTCTTGTGATGAACAGTTTGCGGTGCTCTTAAATTTTTCGATTACTGCAATATGTTGTAGATTTTGCCGCTTCTCAAAATTCAATTGCCAGTTTCACCAACCGCTCCAGAAACTCCTTCAGCAACCGTTTCAAAGATCTCTCCATCAACTGCACTAACATTTTCTGAAACAGTTACATCAGCATCATCTTTATTTTCTTTATGAGCAGTCTCAAAATCATCTTCGACTTCGGCAATATTTGCGTCAGGTTCCGGTTTCATGAAATGATCCTCTTCTGCTTCAGCTTCATTCTCGAAGTGGAGAAACATGTAATAATTTGCCTTTTTATCATTTACGCTGTTGTTTGTGTTGTTGTTGTCGAACTTTGTTTCATCAAAGTGGACATCTCGCCGCTCAACCACTTTTCCCGTACCTTTATCAAACAGTCGGTATGCCTTTGAAACCGTAGAGTACCCAAGCATAATGTATGCTTCACCCTTCGCATCGAATTTGCTGCCTTTTGGTTTATTCGTGGCTACTGCAACACAACCGAATGTACGCATGTGTTTGATATATAGTTGTCTACCATACCAGACTTCAATTGAATTTTCTTCGTAGGACATCTATTTCTGACGCACGCCGCAATCATGATAGTCACTCTTTTTAACACCAGAGTAAATCCTCATAGAACGCGCGATATCTACTAATGTCCTGTTTGATCGCTCTAATACACCATTTTGCTGCGGTGTGTAAGGTACAGTTGACTGTCACTGTATGAGGTGTTTTTGTAGAAATTCTTCGAACCCAGCGTTCACATACTCTTTAGCGTTGTCAGTGTGCGGCATTTTTATTCTGCAATCGGTTTGATGCTCAACTTATAGTTTAAAATGCTTGAATTTGCTTAAGGCTTCACTTTTCGCTTTCATTAAGTACACATAGGTTTTTCTCGGCATATCATCTATGAATGTTATGAAATACTTTGGGCCATTGAGTGACTTTGTGTTCCACAAACATCTGAATGCACCAGCTCTAGCAATTTCGTTGGTCGATGTTCTGAATCTTTAGCAAATGGCAGGGTATGTATTTAGCTGACTATACAAGTTTGGCACCTCACATTGTTGTTGTTAACAGCATTGTTGCTTCCCAACAAAGTCTACCGGCCGCTGGAAAAATGGGAGATTGTGTGTTTGCAGGAAGCTAATTAATCGCATGAAATAAAAATTGAAAACATAGCGAATAATTAGCTTTGATGCACGTAACACAAATGACAAAAAATGAACACAAACGAACGAATTGAGCTAAACTCAACAGCACCACAAAGCGATTTGCCTAGGGAAAAAACTCAGAACTATCAAACTGTCAATATCCCGAGCTACGAAGAACATATCGATCTCGCTTTGATGCATTTAAACGCCACTTGAAGAATATGGTCATAATCTCTGGCCAAAGACAACGAAAATCCAGGATGGCCGAAGTGGATGTGAGTGAGATGCACTCCAACACAATGCACTCTAACACCTACTCCGAAAATATGGGGGCATGGTTGGGGCTGGTGTGTTGTTCACATATTACACTAAGGTAGATAAGCCAGGGTGATTGATCTAAGAAGAAACAGCTGAGCGGTACATAAGCCATCAGCAGCTTCGAGGGAAGAAGAAATTCATATGTTAAACCACTCTAATAAAGTTTTAAGTTTAAAACCAAAGGTCACGAGTTTTTATTTATTATTTTTATTTAACTTGCTTCAGTTCATCTAAATGAGGGAGTTTAAACGGGTTTCTCTTCTCTTCAGTTCATCTAACTGAAAGGGTGGCCGCCGCTTGTGAATCGCCTATTACAAACCAACCTTTTAAATCCCGCTCAGCTCAGTAAGAGACAGCACTCATCCCCTTCACCATTCCCTTTGTTGAAAGTTCTTGAAGACTTTTGTAGTTGAGATGACCAAGTCTGTTATGCCACATATCACTTGTGTTTTGCAAGGCAAACGCCTTCTGGTTCTCCACCACAAACAAACCGTCTTCTATGTTGGCATGAAGTATAATGGTACAGTCAGCTCGATGTATAGTGGCATGTTGTTTCTCGAATTTGACTGTTAGCCCTTTGCCAACCGTTCTGCCCACAGCCAAAAAAAATTCGCCTGTAATTCTGCAGAATACAAAACATTTTGAAACAACAAGTCAACATTTTTATATTGAACGAGCTGTACCCGGCGCGCGTTGCTACGCATATTAAAAAAATCAAATTGAAAAAAAGTCAGCAATGTATAGTATAAGAACACTTAGTTTTTATTTTGTTTATTGAAGTGCTGTTGGATATACAGTATTTTCTGTTTTTTGTGCATATACGAGTACAAATAAATCAGAAGGTTTTCCGACGTGTGAATGGGCCACATATAGTTGCCCATGAGAGAAACGCCGACTTTCTAAATTCAGGCCCCACACTTGTAAAGATTGTCCTTGTGCTTCGTTGATGGTCATTGCATAGGCGAGTCGCACCGGAAATTGCAATCGTTTGAATTCGAATGGTAAGTCTGTTGGAATCATTGGAATGCGAGGCAACAGTACATTTTCTCCTTTGAATTTTCCATTCAAAATAGCAAAATAGAAGCTTCGATGACATTGGCAATAATTGTTTTCACTGAGAGCCTGTTACCGTTGCAAAGTCGTGGCGGATTAATGTTTCGAAGCAAAATGATAAGCACGCCAATGTTCAATGTTAAAACATGCGGAGGCATGCCAGGTAAATCAAGTGAATTCAATAACTCAATTGGGTAGTTGACAAATTCGTCTTGATTCATCACTGTATCGATGGATTTATATGTTTTCGCTTCGCCTGGTATTTGGCATTGAATAGTGAAATTAATGGTTCCATTATACAAAGGAAAAGGCGACACTCGAGAATGCAACAACTACCGTTCAATCAAGCTTATGTCACACACAATGAAAATCGTCGAAAGAGTCTTAAACGAACGTCTTCGTCAAATAATAAAGTTCGATAATAGCCAGTGTGGATTTGTTGAAGAAAGATCGACGGTGGACGCTATCCAAAGCCTACGAATAATAATGGAAAAGCACCGAGATTCGTCTAAGGATTTACACATGGTATTTATCGACCTCGAGAAAGCATTCGATCGAGTGCCTAGGGATCTCATATGGGCCGCGCTGAGGTCTAAAAACGTACCGGAAACGTAAGTTAGAGTAATACAAGACATGTACGGAAACGTGAAAACTGCGGTTAAAAGCTCTGCTGGACTAACGAGAGAATTTCCAGTTAATGTCGGAGTGCATCAAGGAAGCGTACTTAGCCCTTTCCTCTTTAACGTAGTATTGGACTATCTTTTAAAGGCTGCATGCGCGAAGCAAATGTAACGCCAATTCTCTTCGCTGATGACGCAGTTATACTTAGCGATAACGTCGAAGATTTACAGAACGCCTTAGATTCATGGAGAAATGAGCTAGAGAGAAACGGGTTTAAAATAAGTCGTTCAAAGACGGAGCATTTGACGTGCCCATTTGCGCATCCGTTGCGACCTGTTCCGGATATAATGTTAGAAGGAATAGTTCTTCCGAAAAGCACTATCTTTAAGTACTTAGGATCAATCGTTAACATGGAAGCGAAATGTGACGACGACGTAAACCACAGAGTAAGTCTGGGATGGATGAAATGGCGGGAAAATTCGGAAATCTTTTGCGACCGTAAATTTCCACTTAAATTAATTAAATTAACACCACGGTTGTTAGACCAGCTCTTATATACGGTTCACAGTGGTGGACAATGTACGAAGCGTTTAAAAACAAAATGACGGCAGCGGAAATGAAAATATTAAGGATGTCTAGTGGAGTCACTAAACGCGATTGTATTAGATCTACGCGTATAAGAGGAAGTCTACATATAAAGAATTCGGTAACCGAACAGCTTGAGGCGAATAGAATAAGTTGGTATTGCCACGTTCAAAGAAGATCTGCGGAAAATCCGGTTAAAAAGGCACTATCAACTACGGTCACTCCAACTGTAAGAAAACGAGGTCGGAAAAAGAATTCCTGGATTTCTCAGATGGCAAATGCGCAACAACGTCTGGGGCTTACCACTGAAGCGATCCAGGACCGAGCATTATGTAGACGCGTTCTGCGGTCTGCGACATTAGCCAACCCCATAAGCGGAGCAGCAGCGATGCAGTAAAAATGGGAAACTCTTACGCATAAGTTCGTATAACGAGGAAAGGGCTAATAAAAGGATAAGAAGAAGAAGTGAAATTAATGGAGTTAACATCGTTATTTGTGGCCGCTAATATAGCACGTTCACTGAGCCATTGACGGTTTTTGTAATTTCTTGCGATATATGGGAAAACATGGTGTATTAGCTCGTCTGTAGTTGCTGTGAATATACAGAAATCCGGTGGCAATGTGATACTTGTTCGGCTTCATCGATAGTCATTTTACCATTTCCAATATCCAACAATTATTTTGCAAAACGTTTAGCGGATCCATTATGTTGCAATTTTATACACATATTGGTTTGTAAGCTTAGTTTCTGCACATGTCGCCATAAAAGGATAATTTTAAACATGCATTAAGGTCGTCAGCCGGTGCTGAACGTGGAATGACTGGTAAAGTTTGTCGAAAGTCATCAGACAATGAAACGAGCGCACCACCGAAAAGCCGTTCGTTTCCTCCTAAGTCTTTTAGTGTGCGATGCAGCGCTTCCAATGATTTTTTGTGCGCCATTGTACATTCATCCCATATGATGATTTGGCATTGTTGGAGTACTTTACCCATTCCAGAATTTTTGGTGATATTGCATGTTGGTGCCCTAATGGTTTGTATGTGAAGATGAAGCGATAGCCAATGCAACGTTATTTTGAGATCGTATGATTGCCAATATAAGAGAAATCAGGAATGTTTTACCTGTGCCTCCGGGCGCACCTATGAATACAATCCACCGCCTTGTCTTGTATTTCCATCCATAATCGTGTCGTACACTATACATTGTTCTGGAATCAACTTCGGATGATTCGTTTGAACGACAATATCTAAATCACCGACATTAAAATATGTTTCTCGTTGCAAATCGCGATCGAAAAAGCTCTCCGCAGGACGGTTCGGCGCAAGCATTCTTAAATGGAGCAATACTTTGCTTGCAATTGCCACACAAATATCCTCAATCAAAACCAATGTCTCATTATAAACGTCTGGTGTGTTTTGAATATCCGGATTTTGATTTGTGGTACGCAATCGGTGTAGGATATCTTCACTCATGTAGTCTTTATATTTTTCCCACAAATCTTTAGGATTGAATGGAAAGCATGTTGTCAATATGATCGCAAGTGATGTATGTACGAGGGCGGGTCAATAAGTCCGTGACTTTTGGATTAAAACACAGATTTTTTGATAAAAAAATAATTTTATTTTTCAACGTAGTCTCCCTTGAGCTCTATACACTTTGTCCAACGCTTCTCCAATTTTTTTATCCCTTCCAAAAAAAATGATTTGTCGAGGTCCTCAAAATAGGCCTTTGTTTGCGAGATGACTTCATCATTGGAGTCAAATCTTTTTCCACCAAGCCATTTCTTCAGGTTTGGGAACAAGTAGTCGCTCGGAGCCAAATCTGGAGAATAGGGTGGATGAGGGAGCAATTCATAGCCCAATTCATGGATTTTTGCCATGGCAACTGCACATGTGTGCACCCTTGCATTGTCTTGGTGGAAAAGTACTTTTTCTTGGCCAAATGAGGTCGTTTTTTTTTCAAATCGTCATTGAATCGGTCCAATAAGTTGGCATAATATTCCCCATTGATTGTTCTTCCCTTTTGAAGGTAGTCAATGTGGATTATCCCGCGTGCATCCCAAAAAACAGTCGCCATAACTTTATTGGCTGACAAACCCACCTTGGCCTTCTTTGGCGCCGATTCACCCTTAGAAACCCACTGTTTTGACTGTTGTTTGTTCTCTGGTGTGTTGTGATGGATCCATGTTTCGTCCACGGTTACAAAACGGCGCAAAAACTCCTCCATATTGCGATTAAACAACGCCAAACCTTCCTGTGAAGTTGTTACACGATTGCGTTTGTGGTCGACTGTGAGCAAACGCGGCACCCATCTTGCGGAAAGCTTTCTCATGCCCAAGTGATCATTCAAAATTGAAACCACTGAGCCATGCGAGATCCCTACGGCTTCCACAATCTCTCGCACTTTCAATCTTCGGTCGGCCAACACCATATCGTGAATTTTTTCGATTGTTTCGGGTGTAGAGACCTCAACTGGGCGTCCAGGACGTTCGGCATCTTCAGTGCTTGTACGGCCACAACGAAATTCAGTAAACCACTTTTTTACCATTGAAATCGATGGTGCAGAGTCCCCATAGTATTTATCAAGCTTAGCCTTGGTCTCAGTAATGGTTTTTTTTCGCAAGAAATAATGCTTAATAAGCACACGAAATTCACTTTTTTCCATTTTCTCCTCAAATTAGTGAGTAGTCTGATAAAAATAGCTGTCAAACACAAACTAACTGTCGCAGCAAGTTTAAATTTTGACAGGAGTCAACTGACACAGGCATCTGTCAGGAGCAGTGTTGCTGTTTCAGTAAAGAGGTCAGAAATTCAAAAAGTCACGGACTTATTGACCCGCTCTCGTACGTATTGGCTTTGTAATCGATGCATCAGCGAGTGAAATATCCCAATGTGCATCATTTTCAGGTAGATTTAACTCTTGGCAAGCCTGACGATAAGTGGCGCACACTCGACCGTTAACCGCTCTCAATTCTTGAAAGGATGTGGGCCCACGTACACGCCCACGTAATCGCAAGTAAAAACATTCTGCATTGTTTGGGTGAACAGAGTACAGACGGCCTAATGCGTCGGTCGAATACAATTTGGAATGTCCATGTTCGCGTTCTATGTAAAATATGTCGGTACTTCAGAATAAATAAATGTTCTCCCAAACGTATCTTCCGTGCATAATGCGAAAAATGCAGTTTAAAGTATTGGCGGCGGTGACAATGCCCTTGCTTGTACACTTTCTATTGTGAAATAGACGCGCTGTCCATTTTCAAGGTGCACTACCAAATGAACAACTGTTGGATGTCGTTCATGGATTGGAAATGATAAAATGCGACATACTGCTTCATTGCTACTAATGTAGCGTCCTAGTTGATATTGATTTATTTCATCGACAGGAGTAATGGCGTTTACAACTCCAAAAACCACCATGTCGCTTCCTTTCTTGACATATTTGCAAATGTGCTTGATCGATTTGATAGAATTGCAATACTCGATATTGATATGTGCCTTAAATGTCTTTGACAGTAGCGGCGAATACGGCACAGCCCAACGATTATCGACTTCAACATCATCATTTCGCACTTTCAAAATGATGGATTTGCCGCCATCTTCAGTCGATCGTCGACGATAGAGTGGATATCCGTCGTTTCCAGTAACAGTTTTCACGACTACGTCTCTTGGGTACTGTTTTGTGCATTTCCATTAGACATGCATGGCGAATCATTGTTCAGTATGTCACATGGACCGTGAATTATATTTTTGTCAACAACTTCAAATAATCCTAGATCGACTTCGGCATTTGGTATTTCTGCTAAGACGACTTGGCCAATTTGATTTGGCGTGAATTTTTCGAATAACCAAATCGAAATATGTGTATGCGGCAATTACGATCGAATATTGGAATTAATGGTCTTAAAGTTGCAGTCACCGACTCCGAATTTCGGTAGAAAAATTTTATAATTTGCAGACGTTGCTGGTTCATGTGCTTTACCATGATGTACATTACTGAATAAATTGACAGTGACAGTTTGATGATTAGTGAAAGAGTGCGTTCACAAATTAGATTCAAAGTTGTCAAGTCCCTATTGGTGAACCCGATATTTCTAATAGGAATTTTATTGAGTTAAATAAATACAAATAATAATGAAGTTTTTTTTTCAACTTAGGTTCCCCACACAACACAACACGTATACGGTTCACTCAATCTCACAAGTCCACTCATTCCGGAGAACGTTGCAGAATTCCGAAATTTTAAAATACCGACGGGCATTGGTGAATCAAAACCACGACGGCTCTGGAAAGATGCATTATTCTTTCAACGTTTCCACTACAAACACAACATAAATTGTTAACTCACAACAGGTATCAACACATAATCTCTATATAACATATATAAATCAACGCTTGTTTGGTTGTTTGTTTGTTCGTCCTTCATAGACTCTTAAATGTCAAAAGATAGAGCACTGATGTCTTTGGCAATTTTGTTCAGAATTCTGTAAAAAAGGTATATATATAGAAATCAATGTTTGTTTGTCCTTTATAGACTCTTAAATAGAAAGAGATAGAGCACTGATGTCTTTGGCAACTTTGTTCAGAATTCTGTGATAAAGGTTTTGGTGCCAATTTTTTTTTTATTTCATGGCAAACTCTATGAACAGTCACCATTATATTGACCGGACACATGACTGTAACTCATCAATCGAAAATGTTTATTTTTTGATCTATTTTTGCAAAAATTAAGAAGTAATGTAGGGAACAATTGTTGCAAATATTGAAATCTATAATTTTGGTGAAGACATTTTTCCGATTGTAAGCACGAGTGACGAGATATAGGGCAAAACTACTCGAAATCTTCTATTCAGTGTATTTAAAACTTTATATTAATATCAGAAAGAATGGCTGGATTCAGATTTTGTGAGTTTTTCGTACAGTTTTCCCACATTAACCATAGACCCGTATCTCGGGCAATCAGTGCCCTAGCGGATTTCAATTCCAATTCTAATATATACTCGTATCTTACACCGGACCATGCCAAATAGACCCACACAAACATTGATAATAGTGTTTGGGATTATAAAAATGCATCCTTGAGAAGTTTGATTTGTAATTGTAATTATAACAAAACTGCAAAGATAATGACCCGAAAACCTTATCTCAGGGACTGCTAGTTGCTTTCAATATGATATCGCCACTGCGATGACATAAAAAGGGTATTTATGAGTAGTTTCGTGTCGCAAGTGGGATAACCCAATCATTAGGTTAGTAATTATATAGATAAAAAGAATCCCAGACAAGCAGCTCCGCTAATTGAAGTTCAAAATTAAGTAAAAGGATTCATTTCACATCGGAAATTCGACTGCGAGTTAGCGAGTTAGTGAGTTAGTGCAAATAACAAATATTTTTTTATACGGCAACTGAAATTCTTGTGGGATACGTGTCTATGGTTAAATCATAAGTTCTTTGCTCTGCTTTTCAATATTGAATTTTTGTATTTTTTTTAATTAATTTGAAAAAATTATTATTGACAACAGTGATAATTCTTTCGTTTTATGAATACATATATGGGATATACTTTTCGTTTACTTTTGGTGCCTTTTTTTAGTGAGTTTTTCATTGAATTTTCCCACATTGCATCGTCAATGGAATTAAATTAAATTTTAAATGCTTTCTAAAGCAGAATTTTTGTATTCCTTTCAGTTAATTTCAAGCCATTTGCCGATAAAATTCGTCATAAAAGTTTCTTTCAATTGCTTGAATTCAATGCTAATTTTTTGCATCAAAAACGGTGGCATTTTAGATTGCGATTTATATTTATAAAATATGCCTCCCAAACGATCAGCGATTGGTAGAAATACACCTCAAGCAAAAAAGAAAAAGCAGTTGCGAATATCAGAATCTGACGAAGAACGTGAGCAAAGACACGAAGCTGAATGATTACGCACAGTTGAAGCCTGTTCACCTGAAACAAGCGAGCGACGTGAGCAAAGACTTGAAGTTCAACGACCATGTACAGTTGAAGCCCGTTCATCTGAAACAAGCGAGCGACGTGAGCAAAGGCTTGAAGTTCAACGATTACGCACAGTTGAATGCAGTTCGTCTGAAACAAGCGAGCACCATGAGTAAATACCCGAAGCTCAACGATCACGCACAACTCGGTCTAGACGAACACTAAATGATTCATGGATGTCATTATTGGAGCTGGCTGCGTCCCATTATGATCAAAATTATGCGTACATTGTAAAGCACTAAAAATGAAGAGTGAAATACATGGAATGTGCTGCGTGCCTGGAAAAGTTAAATTGCCAGAGATACATACACCGCCTGATCCATTATCGACATTGGTATCAGGTTACACAAGCCAATTGAAACATTTGGAAATACAATTCGTGTTTAGACTTTTTTGTAAGGCACCTATCAATGTCAAGTATTGCAATTCTATCATGTCGATCAAGTACATTTGCCAATATGTCAACAAAGGAAGAGACATGGCGGTTTTTGGAGTTGGAAACGCCACTACTCCTGTCGATGAGATCAATCAATATCAACTAGGACGATACATTAGTAGCAATGAAGCAGTATGGCGCATTTTATTATATCCAATCGATGAAGGACATCGAACAGTTGTTCATATGGCAGTGCAACTTGAAAATGGACAGCGCGTCTATTTCACAATAGAAAGTGTACAAGCAAGGGCATTGTCACCGCCGCCAACACTTTATTCACGGAAGATACGTCTGCCAGAACGTTACTTTACTCCGAAGTACCGTCATATTATACATGGAACGCCTCATCGAAAAAGTTTTAACGTCGCAAGCAAGGCCAAGCAGTTGAAAGACATTCCAATTTGTATTCGACCAACGCACTAGGCCCTCTGTGGGCATTGGTTTTGATTGAGGATATATGTGAGGCAATCGCTAATAAAGCATTGCCTAATTTAGGTATGCTTGCACAGAACCGACCTGCGGACAACTTTTTCGATCGCGATTTGCAACGAGAAACACATTTTAATGTCAATGATTTGGATATGTTCACTCAAACGAATCATCCGAAGTTGATTCCAGAACAACGCATAGTGTACGACACGATTATAGATGCGATTACAAGACAAGGCGGTGTATTGTATTACATAGATGCGCCCGGAGGCACAGGCAAAAAATTTCTGATTTCTCTTATATTGGCAACCATACGATCTCGAAATAACATTGCGTTGGCTATTGCTTCATCTTCACATACAAACTATTGAGGCACCAACATGCAATATCACCAACAATTCTGGAATGGGTAAGGTACTCCAACAATGCCAAATCATCATATGGGATGAATGTACAATGGCGCACAAAAAATCATTGGAAGCGCTGCATCGCACACTAAAAGACTTAAGAGTAAACGAACGACTTTTCGGTGGTGCGCTCATTTTACTTTCTGGTGACTTTCGACAAACTGTACATGTCATTTTACGTTCAACACCGGTTGATGAGCTTAATGCATGTTTAAAATCATCCGTTTTATGGCGACATGTGCAGAAACTAAGCTTACAAACCAATATGCGTATAAAATTGCACCATAATGGATCTGCTAAGTGTTTTGCAAAACAATTGTTGGATAGTGGAAATGGTAAAATGACCATCGATGAAGCCACACAATGTATCACATTGCCACCGGATTTCTGTATATTCACAGCAACTACAGACGAGCTAATACACCAAGTTTTCCCAGATATCGCAAGAAATTACAAAAACCGTCAATGACTCAGTGAACGTGCTATATTAGCGGCCACAAATAACGATGTTAACTCCATTAATTTCACTATTCAATGCGAAATACCAGGCGAAGCGAAAACATATAAATCCATCGATACAGTGATGAATCAAGACGAATTTGTCAACTGAGTTATTGAATTCACTTGGTTTACCTGGCATTCCTCCGCACGGTTTCACATTGATAATTGGCGTGCTTATCATTTTGCTTCGAAACATTACTTCGCCACGACTTTGCAACGGTACCAGGCTCTCAGTGAAAAAAATGATGATGAGGAATGAAACATTAGAACTTAATGCGCGGTATTCGGCAGAATTCCAAGTTTTAATCGGTTCATCAATCTTAAAGCTATTCAGTTATAAAGTTATTAAAATATTCAGTTTTTTCCACAATTCAAAACACTGATAATGATAACTTGCGAGGTAATTCCTGAATTTTTGTTTTAGTTCCACCAATTCATAAAATTCATTTGGGACGATTTTATCTTGCCTCAGTACCCCGTCTGTTTAATTCACTTCCACATTCTCTAAGATGTGAAATAGTGAAAAATGTATTTGTTAATGGTATCAAAAGACAAGCTTTTGGCTATTAAAATATTAATAATTTGTTTATTAATGAATTTTGCTCTTTTAATGCTTAAATACCGGTTTTATCTCGTTTTTATTTTTTTGCACATTGAATTCTCCTTTTAACAACAATAATAATATTCTGTATGAAAAAATCCAGTTTCCGGCATCTAACAGATCTTCTTGTCTGGTTCTTCTGCGATTTTCTTGTCTAACATCCGAAAGACAATTTTTTTTTTGCCGCTATACGCCTTTTGAATTCACTTCCACGTAACTTGCGAGAGCTAACTGATGCACGACGATTTAAAAACGAGCTTCAAAATTTTCTTAGAAACTAGAGCAACTTTTTTCCAATCCCTATCCCTCTTCAAGCAATTTCAATTTCAATTAGAATCAATTTAAAATGAATTCAAAACAATTATGCTTAATTAATATAAAAGCGATTTAACTTAACTTTCAAACCATTTATGTATCTGAAATTAATACTGTCTATCTTTCACAGAATTATAATTAAATCTAAATCTAGACCTTAGAGTTGTTTTCTGTCGACATAAACACTACGTCAACGCAGCCAGATTGAACTATTTCAGGTTTTCAATTCCTGTATTATTATTTTGCAAAGTCTAGTGTTTGTACTCGTAATTATAAACTAAGAGGGAAATAAAGTGTTCATTAAAAAAAAATCAACAGAGGTTATCTACTAACAGAATCGAACAGAACAAAACCATTATTATAATAAATAAATAATGAAATAAACGCACAGTCTGTAGTGCCAAATACTCACGGCGTAAATAAGGATAGTTTTGTGGCCACATATTAAAAGTAGATTCATGAGTTAATGTAATATACTGCATGTACTCGTATTTAAAACACAGATAATCTTGAGTACTTTAGACAGAGTGAATAAGCATAGCATATAAAAAGATTTTGGAAACAAAATAGTGGTCAATTCAAAAGATTTCTTTCTAGACCTCATGAAATGATTTTTCGCCGAAAAGGGATAGTGGGTACATACTCAGAACATGACCATATACATATGTATTTTTTTGCCAAATTCCCTTTTCCCTAATTCGATTCACAAAAGTGGGGGTATTTCCTACGTTGTAAATATCAAGGGACGAACTTATGATAAATTCTAATAAGTACCCACCTCTGTGATTGGTGTCAGTGCTACCTGTAACAATCGTTGCAGCTTGGATGATATAATAGGCTCATCTCTTGGACAGTACACAGATGCGATGATGATGGCGCAGTTAACTCCTTCGATATCCAGACTCACCTGTATTGGCACCAAGTCTCGCGTCGCGTACTCTGCAAGTAGAGAAAATTTTATTTTATTTCTTACTAGCTGTACCCCGCGCGCGTTGCTACGCATATTGAAAAAAATCAAATTGAAAATAAGTCAGCATATATGTATAAGAATACTTATTTTTTATTTTGTTTATAGAAGTGCTGTGGGATACACAAAATTTTTTGTTTTTCCGTCTGGTGCATATACGAATAAATCAGAAGGTTTTCTGACACGTGAACAGGGCACATATAGCCCATGAGAGAAACACCGACTTTCTAAATTCAGGCCACACATTTGTAAAGATTGTCCTTGTGCTTCGTTGATGGTCATTGCATAGGCGAGTCGCACCGGAAATTGCAATCGTTTGAATTCGAATGGTAAATCTGTTGAAATCATTGGAATGCGAGGCAACAGTAGATTTTCTCCTTTGAATTTTCCATTCAAAATAGCAAAATAGAAGCTGGCAATAATTGTTTTCACTGAGAGCCTGGTACCGTTGCAAAGTCGTGGCGGATTAATGTTTCGAAGCAAAATGATAAGCACGCCAATGTTCAATGTTAAAACATGCGGAGGCATGCCAGGTAAATCAAGTGAATTCAATAACTCAGTTGGGTAATTGACAAATTCGTCTTGATTCATCACTGTATCGATGGATTTATATGTTTTCGCTTCGCCTGGTATTTGGCATTGAATAGTGAAATTAATGGTTCCATTATACAAAGGAAAAGGCGACACTCGAGAATGCAACAACTACCGTTCAATCAAGCTTATGTCACACACAATGAAAATCGTCGAAAGAGTCTTAAACGAACGTCTTCGTCAAATAATAAAGTTCGATAATAGCCAGTGTGGATTTGTTGAAGGAAGATCGACGGTGGACGCTATCCAAAGCCTACGAATAATAATGGAAAAGCACCGAGATTCGTCTAAGGATTTACACATGGTATTTATCGACCTCGAGAAAGCATTCGATCGAGTGCCTAGGGATCTCATATGGGCCGCGCTGAGGTCTCAAAACGTACCGGAAACGTAAGTTAGAGTAATACAAGACATGTACGGAAACGTGAAAACTGCGGTTAAAAGCTCTGCTGGACTAACGAGAGAATTTCCAGTTAATGTCGGAGTGCATCAAGGAAGCGTACTTAGCCCTTTCCTCTTTAACGTAGTATTGGACTATCTTTTAAAGGCTGCATGCGCGAAGCAAATGTAACGCCAATTCTCTTCGCTGATGACGCAGTTATACTTAGCGATAACGTCGAAGATTTACAGAACCCCTTAGATTCATGGAGAAATGCGCTAGGAGAAACGGGTTTAAAATAAGTCGTTCAAAGACGGAGCATTTGACGTGCCCATTTGCGCATCCGTTGCGACCTGTTCCGGATATAATGTTAGAAGGAATAGTTCTTCCGAAAAGCACTATCTTTAAGTACTTAGGATCAATCGTTAACATGGAAGCGAAATGTGACGACGGCAGCGGAAATGAAAATATTAAGGATGTCTAGTGGAGTCACTGAACGCGATTGTATTAGATCTACGCGTATAAGAGGAAGTCTACATATAAAGAATTCGGTAACCGAACAGCTTGAGGCGAATAGAATAAGTTGGTATTGCCACGTTCAAAGAAGATCTGCGGAAAATCCGGTTAAAAAGGCACTATCAACTACGGTCACTCCAACTGTAAGAAAACGAGGTCGGAAAAAGAATTCCTGGATTTCTCAGATGGCAAATGCGCAACAGCGTCTGGGGCTAACCACTGAAGCGATCCAGGACCGAGCATTATGTAGACGCGTTCTGCGGTCTGCGACATTAGCCAACCCCATAAGCGGAGCAGCAGCGATGCAGTAAAAATGGGAAACTCGTTACGCATAAGTTCGTATAACGAGGAAATGGCTAATAAAAGGATAAGAAGAAGAAGTGAAATTAATGGAGTTAACATCGTTATTTGTGGCCGCTAATATAGCACGTTCACCGAGCCATTGACGGTTTTTGTAATTTCTTGCGATATATGGGAAAACTTGGTGTATTAGCTCGTCTGTAGTTGCTGTGAATATACAGAAATCCGGTGGCGATGTGATACTTGTGCGGCTTCATCGATAGTCATTATACCATTTCCAATATCCAACAATTATTTTGCAAAACGTTTAGCGGATCCATTATGTTGCAATTTTATACACATATTGGTTTGTAAGCTTAGTTTCTGCACATGTCGCCATAAAAGGATAATTTTAGACATGCATTAAGATCATCAGCCGGTGCTGAACGTGGAATGACTGGTAAAGTTTGTCGAAAGTCATCAGACAATAAAATGAGCGCACCACCGAAAAGCCGTTCGTTTCCTCCTAAGTCTTTTAGTGTGCGATGCAGCGCTTCCAATGATTTTTTGTGCGCCATTGTACATTCATCCCATATGATGATTTGGCATTGTTGGAGTACTTTACCCATTCCAGAATTTTTGGTGATATTGCATGTTGGTGCCCTCTTGGTTTGTATGTGAAGATGAAGCGATAGCCAAAGCAACGTTATTTTGAGATCGTATGATTGCCAATATAAGAGAAATCAGAAATGTTTTGCCTGTGCCTCCGGGCGCACCTATGAATACAATCCAACCCCTTGTCTTGTATTTCCATCCATAATCGTGTCGTACACTATGCATTGTTCTGGAATCAACTTCGGATGATTCGTTTGAACGAAAATATCTAAATCACCGACATTAAAATATGTTTCTCGTTGCAAATCGCGATCGAAAAAGTTCTCCGCAGGTCGGTTCGGCGCAAGCATTCCTAAATGGAGCAATACTTTGCTTGCAATTGCCACACAAATATCCTCAATCAAAACCAATGTCTCATTATAAACGTCTGGTGTGAATTGAATATCCGGATTTTGATTTGTGGTACGCAATCGGTGTAGGATATCTTCACTCATGTAGTCTTTATATTTTTCCCACAAATCTTTAGGATTGAATGGAAAGCATGTTGTCAATATGATCGCAAATAATGTACGTATTAGCTTTTTCCGAGCAGTATTCGATACATCAGCGAGTGAAATGTCCCAATGTGCATCATTTTCAAGAAGATTTATCTCTTGGCAAGCCTGACGATAAGTGGCGCACACTCGGCCGTTAACTGCTCTCAATTCTTGGAAGAATGTGGGTCCACGTACATTGATTAGCAGTAATCGCAAGTAAAAACATTCTGCATTGTTTGGGAAACAGTGTACAGACGGCCTAGTGCGTCGGTCGAATACAAATTGGAATGTCCTCCAACTGCTTGACCTTGCTTGCGACGTTGAAACTTTTTCGATGACGCGTTCCATGTAAAATATGTCGGTACTTCGGAATAAAGTAACGTTCTCGCAAACGTATCTTCCGTGAATAACACAAAAAATGCAGTTTAAAGTGTTGGCGGCGGTGACAATGCCCTTGCTTGTACACTTTCTATTGTGAAATGGAAGCGCTGTCCATTTTCAAGGGCACTGCCAAATGAACAACTGTTGGATGTCGTTCATGGATTGGAAATGATAAAATGCGCCATACTGGTTTATTGCTACTAATGTATCGTCCTAGTTGATATTGATTGATTTCATCGATAGGAGCAGTGGCGTTTCCAACTCCAAAAACCGCCAAGTCACTTCCTTTGTTGACATTTTTTGCAAATGCAATTGATCAGTTTGATAGAATTGCAATAATTGACATTGATATGTGCCTTAAATGTCTTTGACAGTAGCAAAAATACGGCACAACTCAACGATTATCGACTTCAATATCATTATTTCGCACTTTCAAATTGATGGATTTGCCACCATCTTCAGTCAATCGTCGACGATGGATATCTGTCGTTTCCAGTAACAGTTTCCGTGACTAAGTCTCTTGGGTACCGTTTTGTACATTTCCCATTCGACATGCATGGCAAATCATTGTTCAGTAAGCCACATGGACCGTGAATCATATTTTTGGTAACGACTTCAAATAATCCTGGATCGACATCTGCATTTGGTATTTCTGCTGAGATGATTTGGTCAATTAGACTTGGCCTGAATTTTCCGAATAACCAAATCAAAATATGTGCATGTGGCAATCCACGTTTTTTGCCATTCGATTGAGAACATCCATTAGCGTGTCTTCCCAAAAACATGATGCTTGACCATGAAATTCATCAAAGCTTTCAATTTCTTTCATGACGATATGAAGGTTACTGTCCGAGCAACAAAAGGTCTTTAATTTCATCCCATGCAGGATTGCATGCGAACGTTTTGAATAAGACAGGTCGGCCATATGTGATGAGTCATCACATCTTGCGCGTATTCGTGCATGTGCCGTGTTCTTCTTGTGAATTTAAATGGAAGTATGACCATTTTGCCTAGTTAATTGGGATTGACGTTGCCATCATGACCGACTGCGTCGCGTAAATGGATGTACTCTTCCGAGCGCAGCTTAGTTTGATACAAGCGAATGTAGAGAAGTCGTTCGGTTTTGATTTTCACATACATATCGACAATATACCATATTGGTAAAACAATTGACGACATTTCAGGATGTAATTATCAGCGTTTCCTCGTATCATTAGCCGATACGAATAGTAGTTCATACTTATTCGTTTTTGCATCGGTTAGCAGATTTCTCATTTTGATTCCGAAATGATATCCATCTTCTCCTTTCCAAAATGCGTTTTTGGGACTCGTTGGACCCTACCATTTCTGCGATGAAGAATAATATCGCGTGGCTCGAATTCCTGGCCAACTATAACGATTGCTATTTCATCAATCGTTGGAGTATTATATTGTCTTGCGTGTTGAGCGACGGGTGCCGTATCTGCGCGAATTACATCTTCGTTATCGTCAGCTGACATTCGTTCAAGGGCAGTTCTGAACAGTTGAACCAATTCGTTGTGTTGATCGAATAAAGTTTGCAGTTCAGCGACAATTTCTCTTCTAGTGGGACACATATTGAAAGCACTTAGCAGTGCCCGAGATAATATTTTCGGGTCATTATCTTTACAGTCTTGTTATAAACACAATAACAAATCAAACTTCTCAAGGATCCAACACTATTATCAATGTCTGCGTGGGTCTATTTGGCATGGTCTGGTGTAGGATATATATTAGAATTTGAATTGAAATCCGCTTTGGGCACTGATTACCCGAGATACGGGTCTATGGTTAATGTGGGAAAACTGTATGAAAAACTCACAAAATCTGAATCGAGTTATTCTTTTTGATATTTAGATCAAGTCTTAAATACACTGAATAGAAGATTTCGAGTACTTTGGCTCTATATCTCGTCAATCGTGCTTACATTCGGAAAAATGTCTTCACCAAAATTATAGATTTCAATATTTTGAACAATTTTTCCCTACATTACTTCCTAGTTTTTGCAAAAATAGATCAAAATATAAACATTTTCGATGTTATCATCATGTGTCCGGTCAATATAATTGTGACTATTTATAAAGTTTTGAATGAAATAAAAAACTAAAAAAATATATGGTAGCAAAACCTTTTTTACAGAACTCTGAACGTAGTTGCCAAAGACATCAGTGCTCTATCTCTTACCATTTAAGAGACTATAAAGGACAAACAAACAAACAAACATTGATTTTTATAAATGGAGATTAGAATGCATGCCCGAGTGCCCCAAATTACCTGTGGATCTTTACTTTTTAATCCTTTGACGTGACCTTTCAGGATACAAGGCTTCTGAATAAAGGCGGGTTCTAGTAACATTCTAGCTATCACAGCAGAAGCCGCTATAGCATGATGAATGTTTACCTGTGCTGCTTTGATTTTGCTGGACATCGGGCTAACTGCTCGCACCGGGCTTATGCCCCGTCTTCTGCCACCAGCGTATCTTCTTCATTCGGTATTATGTCCTGGAAGAGGTCGATTACTGTTGTATCTAGATCCCCTTCTGAGAGTGAGCTCTCAGAGATGGACATGGACTCGGTATTCTGAACCATAGATCCGTCCGAGACTGTTGGTGCTATAGTCTGCCGTACAGATACTTGCTCCATCCGAGACTGTGTGCTCTGCAAGGCCGGAGTTGAAACTTCCGAGGCCTGCCCGGTGTCCTCTTCAGACCTCTTGAGTACACACACCACAACCCTGCCGAATCGGTAGCTCAGGGAATCCTTGACTTTTTGATGGTATCGAAGGACTCCTGGTCAATGCCGAGGGCCAGTACCTGCCCGATTCTCTCGTTACGACTATAGAGTACCCTCCACATCTTTGTATTAAAGACTTAATTTTGCGCTTCTAGTAATGCCAAGGATGTTTTGCACTTCTGGTTCGCACTACAAGGTAGGAAGATGATCACTGAATGTGCCCGTTGTATATTTTCCCCACTTCAGGACATTATTTCTGACCGCTTCCATCTGCTTAGCTTGGGTCCTTCTGCTTTCAGCCAGTCCACTGTTTGCGGAGTTTTGCTGTCCACAAGTAGCATTCCACGCTTGAAATGTATGCCCTGCAATTTTAGCTTATGCTTCCATCCCAAGGCCGTTTCATGCACAATGGCGTCTTCCAGTGCTGTGAGGTCTTTGTTGTTGAGTATCTTCTGGGGTTATTTCACCGGGAGAACAACTACCTGTTCAGCCACTGCCCCAGTTGTTTGTCGTTCCCGCGCTGTAAAAGCTTTCGCAGCTGCAGCGTAGCTACGATCGACCACGGTAGCATTGGCTTCCACAGGCACGCACTTGGCCCTCTTGGCATCTTCTTCCATCCTTTGTTTTTTGACTACGTTGCTAGGGGGTGTGATGTTAGTGTTATTCCCCTCCCCCGCAGCCACTCCTTTTGTTTCGGGCTTGGCCCGATGCTCCTCAGCCCTCCTTCTTGCTTCCTCGGGCTTAAAGCCTTTACTGAGGTAGCGGAGGTACCATCTCGCTCCAGCGCCACTTTACCCCTTCCAAAGAAGGTCGTCTTTTCCGCCTGGTTTCCCAGGTGGAGGTTAGGCTGAGCCTTTAATTTTCCCTGCCCCCTGGACTTCTGGGGGATTAGAGACTTCCGGAGTTTCCTTCGTTCTCTTTTCCTCCATCTACCCTTGTTTTCCGTCAAGGATGAGGTAGGAGCTTGGCTCTTACCCCTGCTGTTGGGGTTTCGGCACCCCGTATTGTCCGAAAGTCGTCGTGAGGAAGTGGTGATTTTTTGGCTCGTTCAGGGCATGTCTTGCACCTGTCGTTCGTTGCGGATGTCATGCTCCACATGCCCATCAGCTTTTGATGCGATTTGTCCCCGAATTTTGTTTAAAAAGTTGTTATTGTATTATTTTTTGACTTTGGTTTCATAGTCGCACGAATAGCTCGGGAAAGACAGTCGACCACGTGGGAGCCCCGCATTAGCGTGGTAAGGCCATGGTTACTCCCCTAGGCGGCCCTGTTTCGACGAGGCTCCGTTAGAATACAGCCGGTTGCCCCTGGCTGCAAACCATTCAATAAGCACGGGTCGTGGTCGCTTAACACTTTTTTTTTACTTTTAAATGTAAAGCGATGTTTGTTTTTCTAACACAGTTTTCGTTTTAATATGCTGTATCTATATGATCAATTAGTGAATCCCTTTGCTTATCTTTGCAAAAGATGTTCCTTAAATTTTCCTACGCTCTGTTATTTCAATGATGTAAGTACATTTATTTTAAAAATCGCCTATCTTAAACATTAGAACCGGAATCTACTGTATATATTATCCGTTTTCCATAAAGTGAGAAAATTTGCGGTTCAAATCTGATCTGGTTGGATCAATCAGTGGATTCCAATCATATTGGAACCTACACTTGAACTAAAACAGATTTGTGAAAAGTGTTAAAAAAATTTTAATTTTTGCTAAAGTAAAACATTGTAGGTAACTTGAAAAATGAAAAATATAGAGTAAAATCGGGTATTGTGGACTGTAGTATAGGTGGCTAATGTGGTTAAGCGTAGTATTATGATTAGTATTAGTATTAATAAGATTGAATTTTCATAAGACGACAGTGAAATTCTCAATGTAGTAAGTAAGTTTTTACTTGAAAAATATTGAAACACAGAAAGAGAAAATCGGCTAATGTGGTACAGCTTAAACCGGCTAATGTGGTAAAGTTTACTGCCTAGGACGATACTGTTGCTTGATTTGGTTTTCAAAATTTAAACTTTTATTACTTTGAGATAGTAATGCCTGAGAAAGGAGTAATTAGGAAGTGGGAAAGAGCTGATATGGAGAAAGGCATTAAAGCAGTAAGAGATAAAGATATGGACATATCTAAACACTTTTAGTACTGCATACAAAGCTGCAGCGTATGGGTAGCAGTGCCGAAGATCAGTTTTTTATGAAGATCTTAAAAATCAGCTTTTTGATTATGCGCTAGATATGGAATCTCGATAATGAGGCCTTACAAGACGCAACATGTATTCACTAGCATTACAGTTAGCTAAAATGAATTAAATATTTTGAAGGAGTGCGCTGGGCAAAATAGCTTTTGCCGGAGACACAAATAAAAGCTGCAGGTGCAAATTTCGTTCTACCATACTTTATATTTCCCAGAAAATAAAATAACAACCCCTTTTAATGAAGGAAAAGCTCCAGGGGAGCTTCCTCGGAAAAAGAGATCATTTTAGCAGCCATATTTTCATAGCATGCTATAGAAAGCAATCGTTTTGCAAAGCAAGAGCAAAAAAGCAGTTGAAACGTCAAAAGCAAACGATTGCCAAGTATACTTTCGACGTTTACGAACAAATTATTTGCTTTTTTGCTTTTAAAAATAACAATGAATATTTTGAATGTAACTCTTAATACTTTATTGGATGGTTTCAATAATAATATTAGAGAAAGGAAAAAATAGGTTTCAAGAAAACTATTCGTTGTTTATATAAACTAGGCTCTCCCGTCGCCGAAATTCGACGATTCACAAAAGCAACAGTTGTCGTGTACACAACAAAAGTGTCGTCACTCGTCACTATGTTTTTCTTTTTTTAGTTTTGTTTAGTCTATATCCCACTTAGAGTAGGGAAACTCTTTTGCAATCGCAGAAGTGACTTTCACAGTCACAAACTTACATAAACAAATTCCTTATGTAGAACCACATGCACAAAAATGATTCGACTTTACGCTTATCCCGAGCATCTTTGCTGTTCTTTACTATTGACTTTCAAAGGCAAACAGACTTGAAAATGTTTTTTTTTTTCTCTCAGTAAAGCTGGCCATATACGACGAACATGTTCGTGCGATCTCTTCATGTTCATGGTCTTGTTCGACGTTTGTGGTTCTCTTGACGAACCGATCCAATGTTTATGAAAAATTGAAAAATTTTGTTGCATGCATATCAGCGGAAGATAAAAAATGGCAAGTTTTAGCAAAACGTTTCTTTTGGAACTTATTGAAATTGTTAGAAATATTAAAACTTTAGTTCCTCGAAACTTTGTCCAGTTGCGAGGAATCTTAAAGTTGCTGACAGTCTCTCGTTTGCTGTAATTGCTTCTCGCATTCCTGTATTTTGTTTTCCAATAACTGGACCGACCAAACTCAGCAATTCAATATAAGTTTCTGAATACATTCTTTTAAAAGTTTTCTGGTGCAGACATTTCTAATTTTCTCAACAATTTGGTATGAGTGCGATTGTTTCTACCATACAGCCACTCTTTCACTACATCCTTTGTTGTTTACTATTGCTTTCGCTTTTTGCATGTATACATTGTTAATAATGCAATTTCATCATCCGCGTGTGCGTTCTCCATATTTTCTTATTGAAAGTTACAGCAAAAGTGATGTTCCGCAAATCGGTTCGTCATGTGTGGCCAAATGTCAACGAATAAATCGCACGGACATGTTCGTGGTGTATGGCAGGTTCAACTACGTAAAATTGTAAATATTGTAATATTTCGGCTAGGGTTCGAAATTATAAAACGTTATTCTATTTCAAAACACTCAATTTACTATTATTTAAAATAACTTCCAAGTAATTCACAACCAATTTTACTATCTCAGAACTCAAATCTCTTAAGACTTAAGGGCAGAACAGAATGTGAATCTGTATTTGTATCTCGAAGTTGGATGTTATTCAACTTCGAGATACAGATTATCCATGTATTGAACTTTTGAAAGTTCGATATCAGATACAGATTCAAGCTTCAGATTCACAAACTGTTCAGCCCTTAAACTGCTTTTCTGTCGCTCTCCAAAAATCAACTTAACTCACGCTGTTTCTCATCCTGTATTTATACCACATTTGTCGGGTCCTAGTTCTCTCTCGTATCTTCTGGTTTGAAACTGGGGTAGTAAATGAACTAACCAGAGAGAGAGAGAGAGAAAGAGAGTTACTCGTAATTAATGACGTATGATCCTAAAATTATGCAACACTGGATTCCTGATTTTACAACATCTATATCTATAGATATATATAAAATAACCTAATCTTTTACATGTTTTACCAAGGTTTGGTAGTACATTGTGCACATCTACGCGAAATTACCTTTCCAATGATCTGCCATTCGGTTCAGTAGAACGGTGTAAAAGTGTACGACAAAAATAGGCAGCACGTATTTATATAAAGATTTGCAACGGCGTATACCTAATAATCTGGCCTTTTTTAAGATTATAAACAGTTTTCCGGACGACATCTTTTATAGCCATTCCAGAATGAAAATAAAAACCTTTCAGGTAGGGATGATTTGTATATCCTTGGTTTTCATATTTCACTAACCGAGGTGAATTGGTCGATGCTGTCGATAATGCTAAATCCACATAAATCTAATGCTAAATGCTAAATCCACAGAAGAAGATTGTGGAAGGTGAGTCCGCAAGTGACGCTGGTAATGAGGGCTCATACACAAAGTGACGGACTTTTCATGATAACTTTTCTTCTCTCGTCCGTAAAACTAAAAGGCTGGGTGAAGTTCAAGAATTGCACTGCCTAAAATCTTCTCTTACATGTGAAGCGAGTTTTAGTTAATGCTGACTTCCACATTTTTTTCAGACAGTAGCAGTTGACAAAGGAGATAGCTGTTGGATTACGCCTTTCGTACTGTGCTTCCTGCGTATGAATGCAGAGAGGAGTATTCATGCGGAGAGAGAGAAAAGAATTTAGTTTAAAACGTTATAATTCTTTATTTAGTTATATTCTTATAGTTAAAGGCCCGCTGTGTAACCCAGAGCTGCGACCTTTACTATTTTGGTTTTTTGCACTTGATCGTTTTTAAGTCTTTTAACAATTTATAAAGTAATAAAGGTCCGCTGTGTAACCAAGGGCTGCGACCTTTACTATTTTGAGTATTTTTCTATCTCTCAATTGTTCTTCCCAACCACTGCCTTTTATACCAATTTTGTCGATAATTCTTTTTGCACTCTTACGCAATAGCCTCAGTACAAAATAATTCCCATAATTCATTTTCCACTTATCGATTTGAAGAGTTTGCATTTTTGACTTCATTGACCTATGGTAAGTGTCCCAGTCAGTTACGCTTCCGTGTTGATCTATTTATAGTTCATCGGCGATACCGCGATCGTGCATACGATCGGTCGGTAATTTGATCCATTTTACGTAGAATGGTTTTCTGCTGCAGTGCAACGACACTCGATGACTGCCCTGTGTTGCTATTGTCGAATCGGCATTTGACCGATATAACACACTTCGGGGTGAATGCGTTGAAGTGTCATTGTTTATCATTTTCTTTTTCGCTTATGGCAGCGTTAAGTGTATTCTCCACTTATTTATGACGTTGGATTGAGTTTGTATGAGAGACACTTATTCGGGATGACCTATATAACACACTTCGAGGTGAACGCGTTGAAGTGTCTTTTGTTTACATTTTTCCACTGAGTTATGACATAAGACTTTGTGTCTCGATGATGGGTTTGATGAACTGTTACTATTGGAAGATGCAAGGGTTGCTTGTGGCTGTTTTCTAGATGTAAGTGTTGCTTATGGGGTGGGAATATAGTACTATAGCGTAGTGAGTACTACACACCAAGTAAGATTGAATCTCTATTGGACACATCCCAGGAATGTTTCTATGCGCTGGAAAATTTAGGATTGCGGGTTAGTTCTTAGGATGATATATTAATTTATATATGGGTTCAAAAATTGCCTAGTTTTGCTCAGCGTTTGTGGGAGGAAAAATTAGGTAGTTCAAAGGAATTGCCCACACTAATAGAATTCACAGAGTTCCTGGAAACGCGTTTTCGAACCTTGGAAGCAGTAGCCGGAACGAGTGGCATTAAAAGCAGCAGTTCTTTTTCACACAAAAATGGATGCTGTGGAGAATAAAACAGTGCTGGGAAGAAGCAGTTTTCCATCCAGGTATGTGGCAGAGATCAACACTCCATTGAGTTTATTGACATGGAAATAAGCGAACGATCGAAGACCAAGGGTACACAAACATTTCATAAAAAATCAAATAAAAACCAACCTAAAACTGTCTCCCAGTTGTTGATGCACCAGGTATTGTTAAGGTTAGGTCTTCAAATGGAAACTAATTTCATCTCAGAGCATTAGTCGATCCGGGAACAAAAGCAGGTTTTATTGCCGAATCAGAGGTAGTTGTACCGCTTCATCAGCGGCGAACATTAATTGAGCTATCTGGATTGGCAAAAATCGTTAGTGGTTCATGTCAAAGGTATGTAAGTATTACCTTTGGGTTACTTGAGCTTATGTTCTCAAGTCGCTGACTGGTCTTTTACCGTCCGAGCGTTCAGCTTCGCGAAGTTGGGAGCATATCCAGGGCTTAAAGTCAGCTAACCCACAATTCGATAAGCCAGCGACTATTGATATTTTTTTGGGAATCGTCGTTTACTTACTTACTTTAAGTGGCGCTAGAGTCTGGGGTGGCCCTGGGCCTCAGTCAACAAGTTTCTCCAGCCAGCTCAATCCCTGGCTTACTGCCCCAGTTTCGCACGCTAAGCTGACTGAGGTCCTCTTCCACTTGCGTGCGCTACCTGAGTCTTGGCCTTCCTCTACCGCGCTGTCCCTCGGGAGCGGATTCGAAGACATTTCGGACCAGAGCATTGGTGTCCATGAGCTCTACATGACCCATCTCAGTCGTTGGATCTGCACTCTTCTAGCTAGGTCCATGTCGCTGTACAGTCCGTACAGTTCGTCGTTGTATCTCCTCCTCCACTCACCGTCAATGCAGACGGGACCGAAGATCGCCCGAAAAATTTTTCTCTCGAAGCAACCAAGAACACCCTAATCCATTTTTGATAATATCCATGCCTCTGCGCCATTGAGCAGGACCTGAATTATTGCTACTCAATTGCCTTCTAACCCAAAGTTATTCTTCGCTTGATCTCAGCGCTGGTGTCGTTGTCTGTATTTATAGCAGAGCCTAGGTGGACAAAGTCCTTAACTAACTCAAAGTTATATCTGTCGAGGGTGACGTTCCGCCCGAGACGTCGGTGTTGGTTGTCCTTTTTGCTTGACAGCATATTCTTGGTCTTGCCCTCATTGGCCGCTAAACCCATTTTCGCCGCTTCCGTCTCAATACTCGCGAAAGAGCCACTGACATCACGCTGCTTTCTCCCGATTATAGCAACATCGTCGGCGTTTTCGAGTATTTGGACGGACTATTGAAAGATAGTGCCACTTGTGTTTGCTCGTGAGTCCTTTCTCTCCTTTCTGGACATTAAAGATCTCGGTGAGATCTTTGCCGACCCTGATGGAGCAGCGTGCATTCTCCATCGTCATCCCGCACAGACGGACGAGTTGGGCAGGGATGCCAAAACTAGACATTGCTCTGTATAGCTCGTCTCTATAGATGGTGTCATACGCGGCCTTAAAAACGATGAATAGGTAGTGGGTATCGATCTAAAGCTCATGGGTCTTCTCCAAGATCTGCCGTAGTGTGAATATCTGGTCGACGGTGGACTTTCCTGGCCTGAAGCCACACTGATATGGACCTATCAGGTTGTTGACGAACGGCTTTAGGCGTTCACACAATACGGCGGATAAGATCTTATATTCGAAATTAAGGAGACTGATGCCTCTGTTGTTGGCGTACTTCGGAGGGTCTCCTTTCTTGAGAATTGGACAAACAATGCTGAGGTTCCATTCATCGAGCATACTTTTGTCCAACCATATTTTACAGATGAGTTGGTGTATGCTCCGTCGTCCAAGTTGAAAGGTTGATTCTGCCCGACAGCGGTATTTGGTCGGTCATCGCCGTTATACAGTCTGCAGAGATGGTCTTTCCAAATCCTCAGCATCGACTGCGAATCTACTACGATGTTCCCTTGTTCATCTCTACAGGCTTCGGTTCGGGGTTTGTTTCCGCGGCATGTTATTTTTACCTTTTGGTAAAACTACCGAACCTCATTCCTGGAGTAGCATCTCTCAATTTTCTCGATCACGTGCTTCTCATGCTCTTTCTTCTTCCTCCTGAGAAGCCGGTGTTCGTCTCTCCTCTTCAATTCATAGAGCTCATGACCAGCTGCAAGTGCTTGCCGGCATTCATCATCAAACCAGGGGTTTCGTTGTGGTGGACGAGTGAAACCCAGCACATCAGAAGCGACATCTCTGATGGCATTTTGGCAGTGTTTCCAATGGTTTTCGATGCTTGATGCTGGCGGCACTGGACCTCTTAAGAGATTAAGATACACTCAATCGGAAAAGGACTTGGCGATCTTTTGCGATTGTAGCCATGTGACGTCGAATTTTCTCACAGCATTAGTTTGTCTTGGTGTAGTTTGGGATATCCTCAACCGTACCTTTGCTACAACAAGGTAATGGTCCGAGTTGATGTTGGTTCCTCGGTACGTACGGACATCCATAATACTGGAGGATTGTCTTGCGTCGATCGCAATGTGATCAATTTGGTTGACTGTTTATTGATCAGGAGTTCTCTAAGTCCCCTTGTGTATGTGAAGATGTGGGAACCGCGTGCTACTCACGACAATGTTTCGCCCCGCCGCAAAGTCTATTAGCCTGAAATCGTTATCGGAGGTGGTGTCGTGCAGGCTATATTTTCCGATCGTTCCACCAAAGATACCTTCTATTCCTAGCTTTGCACTAAAATCACCGAGGACAATTTTAATGTCATAGCCAGGGCATTGCTCGTAGGTCTTGTTAAGGAGCTCGTAGAAGGCATCCTTGGTGTCGTCATTTTTCTCCTCTGTGGGAGCATGCGCGCATATAAGGCTAATGTTGGCGAATTTAGCCTTGATGCAGATTACTACGAGGCGCTGGCTCACATGCCAGAAGATCAGGACATCTTGCCTTAGTCTGCCTCCGACAACAGATCCGCATCCAAATAAGCGCAGCTTTTGCCATCGATAGCAATTGCCGTAGTAGATGTCGCTGTTTTTCATCTACTTTTTGTCCGGCCCATCCCATCGCATTTCTTGAATGGCAGTTATATCTGCTTTGCAGCAGTCTAGGGCCTCCGCTAGTTGCTCTGCTGCACGTGGTCTTTAAAGGGATCTAACATTCCACGTGCATATCCGAAGCTCATTGTCCTTAAATCGTTTGCGTGGGTTGTCAACAGTACCTCCATCCATATCCGAGGCTTGTTGATGCTTCGTAACTTCTTGCTTTTTCAAATGGCCCCGGCGGCACAACCCCCAACCTGGAGGACCAGTAACCCAGTAACCCGTCCCGGGATGTGAGCATTGCCGTTGGCCCATACAGGGCTCGTCCGCCACCATCTCTTTTCCAAGACCCTGACTAAGTCCTGGAAATCCTTATCGGCCTGAGCTCCAAATATGTCGGAGTAGCCCGGATAAGGTCTTGTTTTGTTTTTCCGACACTAATCCTGATTTATAGCGCAGGAAACTCGCCATTTGCCCCCATCACTTTGCAATCTCTAGTGAGATTCCGAGATGGCGCCACGAGGAGGCGTAAAGTAGGGCTTATTAGCAGAGCTGCGAGATGTTCGGCTGCAGAGGCTCATTCTCGTTATTTAAAGAACCAGCACCTGTCGGAAGATGCTACTTCTACGGGGCCTTATACTAATCGTTGCCATCCGGGAAGCGACGTTTACTGCGAATTTATTTTGACTTCTATTATCCGCATTAATTATGAAAGATCACCAATTGCAAGGGAGTCAGAGTTAGGTTGACTTCTCCTTGGAAAGACGATTTCTCTTAAAAAAAAGAACCTGTCCATAGCTTTCTGGAGGTTCTCGATATCGACACTCAGCTGCTAAGATTCTGGGAAGTGGAGGAGTTGCCTTCGACAGTAAGGAACTATGAAAGACAAAGCTTGTGAAGATAATTATAACAAGACAACTAGAAGATTGTCTGATGGGCGATATTATTTATCGCCGTCATTTAAAAACAGATGCATATTTGGTGCCTCGAAGTTAGGTGCCTTACGTAGGTTGCATCAACTGGAAAGAAGATTCCAGGAATGCTCCACACTGCACAAAGAGTATTCGAGGTGCCTGAATGAGTACGAGGAGCTCGTTCAGATTATAGAAGTCGATGAGGAGGTTACCATACTGATATACCACACCATTTCCATTTTCATCATCATGCGGTATTCAAGGCATCAATTAATCCTGCTGCAAAATGTAAAGATGGTTCTTCGTTAAATTCATATTCAAAGACTGGACTTAAAACTCAAAGGGACATTTTTAAATGGCGATTAAACAAAATTAAATTAAAGGCGGAGGTGGAAAGAATGCATCGCCAAATTCGAGTTCCAGCCCAATGGGTCAAACGGTTTGTGATATTTGCCAAAACGAAAAGGGCACCACTCGTGACCGCTTGTCTACCAAGACTAAATTTTTGTGGTGCGGTTATCCTAGCCACTTTGCTCGACTACACGGAGGAAGCAAATTTCTTAATCGGCAAAAGAATATGCGCAATACCTCAAGGAGACATCGTCGTGTAAAAGGAAAGTTACCTTGAGCGATGGAAGTGAGTACAAGCGATAAACAACTACTTCTGGCGCAAGTGTAGCGGAAAACACCCCAACCGGAAAACGCAAAAAAATTTGCTATTTGGTGTCAGATAGCTCAAATAAATGCATTACAATTTAGTCTGTACAACACAAAATTTGTAGACAAACGCACTCTCAATAAACAAAATAAAAATCAAACAGACTTGTATTTCCTAAAAAGAATGATTTATTGGCTTAAATAAATACAAATAATAATAATTCTTCTTATCTTAACCTAGGCTCTCTGCACAGCACAACACACATACAGGCCACTCAATCTCACAAACCCATTCATTCCGGAGAACGTTGCAGAATTCCGAAATTTGAAAAATACCGACGGGAATTTGTGAATAAAAACGACGGCTTTCGAAAGATACAATAAGCTTTCAACGTTTCCACTGCAAACACAACACAAATTTTTAACTCACAACAGGTATCAACACAAAATATAATATAAAAATAGTAAAATAAAATATATCTAAACTAATTTAAACAATTAAAGTAAAACTACTTTTCTCATATAAATATAAATATAAATAAAAAACAAAACTTACATGAAATTAATTGTTTTCTTTGAAGTAAGGTCCAACAACAATTCGACAGGGAGCAGAGTTCAAAAAAAATGTTCGCATAAAAATGTAAAAATGTTACCGTTCTTCTCATGCCATCGCACTGCACAACCAAAAAAATGCGTACGCGGAAATCAGTTATCGTACAAAATAGCACCACAAATTGTACCACCAATTTTGTTGGGAAAAACTTATTCAATAAACTTTTTGCATTTTCCCATTTTTCTTTCTTTTTTAAGTACTTTCTTGCATTCGATTTTCACTCCCGCGAAAACTATGTACATATATCACTACATTTATCTTCACACGAACGTATATACGTAAATACATTTGCGTACTCGCGCCGGTGTACACAACGGCAAATTCAGGGGCCAAGGGAGGAATATTTACACAAATATAAATGAAAATAAGTGAAAAATGACACTTACCTGTTGTACCAAACACTAAAAACCACAAAAAAAAAGGAAAAAGTAGACAAAAGGCAATAACCCGACTCGACACAATTTGGTCAATGACCAACACATAACAACAGAAGTCAAATTTCACACATCTCATCTCTCTCTGTTGTTCTTATTGTCATGTCGTCATCCTTGTCGTGATGCACATGTTCTGTTAGACACTAATAACTTTTGTTTATTTACATGTATTGTAGATATTGTGAAACATTCACACAACACCTAAGAACTATGCAAAAAGGAGTACAACATATTCCACCTACAATTGGGTGCATTAAGGACGAAGAATGATGGAGTACACTTGGAGTACATATCTTTATATGTTTTTATACTCTCTTAGACATTTATCTGAATTCATAGATTGTATTGTAATAACATTAACTCATAAATAAATTCAAATTTAAACAGGGAAACTTAACGTAATTGCATATTTATTGCATGGCATTTTTCAATATACTAAAAAATCATGGACGCAATTTCTTGATAATAAACTCGCTCTCTTTGTTGTACAACAAGATAGTAAAAACCTGTTTCCTTTAAAACCGCATTTTCCCTCTTAAAAAAGTAAAGTGAAACCCTACACACCACAACACTCCATCTAGAAGCAGTAAATGTTCAATCTCCAGCAGAGGCTATAATGAAATTGCTTTCAGCATAGTGATTACCCTGATAATACATATCTAATTAAAGACAAATAACATAATAAATGCAACACAATGCACTTCTTAATTTCATTCAGTTACATAATCATTCATTCATTCGGTTACATAATCATTCATTCATTCTATTATATAATGCCGTTATATGAAAAAAAATCAGACGATGTTATGTTATTATCTTTTAGTATATTAATCCATTCCCTTTCAATTTCCATCTGCTCTTCATGGCGACTACGTTCCTCACCAGGCTCTTTTTTTTTAGGAATTCCATGATTTTGTTATTCCCTATTATTCCTTTTAACCCTTTCCCTTCCAGGGTAGCCATTTGGCTACCTCATACATTTTTATAAACAACTATTACAATAGTAATCAAAATTAAAAGAATTCATGCATTTTAATCTGGCAGGATAATTTTCTTCCAGTTTATTGGAAATAATTTTGTATTTTTTATCTGGTAACGATGTATTTTGACATTTTGTACGTGGATGTCGACTTCTTGTGTTGTGTTGTCTGAACATGAATTTAGGTCGCGGATTTGAACAGGTAAATATTACCCTTTCCTTCCCAAATTATTAATGTTGTTGATATGTCTAGGGATAATATGGGCATTCTAAAGATAACTGCATCATTTTTGCCACGCCCATTCAATGACTCTAACTAAAAAAAAAATGATGCAGTTATCTTTAGAATGCCCATATTATCCCTAGACATATCAAAGTGAATTTTTTACCAAAACATTAATAATTTGGGAAGGAAAGGATTAAGCGCTCAGCTTTTCCTAAAGGCTGCGATGTAGAAGCTGGTGAATCCACACCATCTTCGGTCTCAGGGTTATCATCATACCTTCCTTCCAAATCAACAAACTTCTAGGTGAATCTATGTGTGGTTTTTTCCCGTAAGCTTCATGGAAAAGCTCGATGTTATTGGATCCCGTCCCGTTTTTTAATTCCATTCTTTAATTCGCTGGAACGTCAATAGCAGATTGTTCCATTTACGAAAAATTGCATCTGTTGATTTGAAGAGCTTCTTCGCGTATTTTTCCCCACAGTGTCAATTTTTTTCTTCCCGAGATAAAATCCGTTTCAAATTTCAAACGAATTGAAATAAGCTGTTTTATTTCCTGATGCGTCCAAGATCTAGCATTTATTAAATTACAGAAATTGAATTAATTAGTTTTTCTTTATTTGTTCTGACTTTTATCTTTCTTCTTCTTCGCAAATTTGTTTCTCCGAATCAACCACCGTCCACAAAGTCAACAAATGAAAAAAGCAACACCAATTTGAAATTTGCTTAATTTTGCATATATTTGCAAAAAATATTTGCGTTACTGCGTTTAAGAATTGTTTTGCATTTCAGAATGATATACTTTGCATAATTTGCGCAAAGTTTGCGTTTTCGAATAGGCTCAAGGTATGCTCTAATCGCGTACTTTATTGTCGACTGAGCTGTCACTTTTGCCCTTATTATTGCAATTTCGTTAGTGAGTTTTCTTTGTTTCCTCCATGAGATTCTTTTTTTCGAAAATGAATTATTGGAAATTATCATAACAAAAATTGATTTAACTGATAAAAAAAAAATTATTCGCAAATCGAAAGCCTGTGGACTTACAAAAATCGGATATAAACGGTTCGATTTAAAAAAAATTCTTGGATTCAGTTATCCAAGGATCTCGGAAAAACCGTGGAAGATTTATTGCAAAGAAAAAAGTGAAATATTTAAGCAACGCTTACGTTGCCGACAAAATACAATTTCAACGCAAAGAAATCTGGGATTTCATCCAGTTCCGCTTTTCGGGCAAATTGTTTGCGAAAAACCAATTCAAAGTTTAAACCGGTATGGATGAACGGATTACTAATTAGTATACGTTTCCCTAATAGTTTTCCCTGAAGGATTTTAATATTGAGAAAGCAAAGGAAGCACTCAAAGACTCCAAGTCCGATGCGCTCGCGAGTAATTGGACAATTTTATGCAACCACCACAAACGCCATCGCCTGCGCTTACGAGTGTTTCTGGAGTGACATCGGCATCTACATCCGCATTAACATCAACATCCGTCAAGAGATATCTTTTAAAAGGAACCCGGAAGTCTACATCTCCATCGAACTTCAACAAAGCCGTTGACGCAATAGTCAAGCATGTTACAAGGCAACTTCCCGTCATCTGACAAAAGCAGTAACCAACTGCAGTCAGCACTTCAAGATGCTGACGTTCCTTAATATCTGTTGATATTGAGCTTTGGTTAATCATAGATGATGTTCCCATTAATTATCAAATAAATTTCTTTTAAATTATTTAATAATTTTTATAATAATTTCGATTAAAGAATTGTTTGTTTTTTTATTTCAATCCACTGAAATTCAACGGATGGCAATGCAAAGGATGGCAATGATTAGTATAAGGCCTCGTAGAAGTAGCATCTTCCGACAGGTGCTGGTTCCTTAAATGACGAGAATGAGCCTCTGCAGCCGAACATCTTGCAGCTCTACTAATAAGCCCTACTTCACGCCTCCCCGTGGCGCCATCTGGGAATCTCACTAGAGGTTGCGAAGTGAAGGGGGCAAATGGCGAGTTTCCTGCGCCATTAACCAGGATTAGTGTCGGAAAAACAAAACAAGACCTTATCCGGGCTACTCCGACATATTTGGAGCTCAGGCCGGAAAGGATTTCCAGGACTTAGTTAGGGTCTTGGAAAAGAGATGGTGGCGGACGAACCCTATAAGGGCCAACGGCAGCGCTCACATCCCGGAACGGGTTACTGGCTTCGGTGTAACCGACCCCTCGTCCTAGGGGCATTAAAAATGGAACTGGTCCTCCAGGTTGGGGGTTGTGCCGCCGGGGTAATTGTCCGGCCATTTAAAAAAACATCAGTTACGAAGCATCAACAAGGCTCTGATATGGACAAATCTACTGTTGACAACCCACGCAAACGATTTAAGGACAATGAGCTTCGGATATGCACGTGGAATGTTAGATCCCTTAATAGACCACTTGCAGCCGAGCAACTAGCGGAGGCCCTAGACTGCTGCAAAGCAGACATAACCGCCATCCAAGAAATGCGATGGGATGGGCCGGACGAAAAGAAGATGAAAAACTGCGACATCTACTACGGCAATTGCTATCAACGGCAAAAGCAGCGCTTATTTGGATGCAGATTTTTTGTCGGAGGCAGACTAAGACAAGAAGTACTCAGCTTCCGGCATGTGAGCGAGCGCCTCCTTGCAATCCGCATCAAGGCTTAATTCGCCAACATAAGTCTCATATGCGCGCATGCCCCCACAGAGGAGAAAGATGACGATACCAAGGATGCCTTCTACGAGCTCCTCAACAAGACCTACGAGAAATGCCCTAGCTATGACATTAAAATTGTCCTCGGTGATTTTAATGCAAAGCTAGGAAGAGAGGGTATCTTTGGTGGAACAATCGGAAAATATAGCCTGCACAACACCACCTCCGATAACGGATTCAGGCTAATCGACTTTGCGGCGGGGCGAAACATTGTCATGGCTAGCACGCGGTTTCCACATCTCGACATGCACAAGGGGACTTGGAGAACTCCTGATTAATCAACAGTCAACCAGATTGATCATATATATACGATATATACGTCACTTAATCCGTTTCGAGACACAGAAGGAATATTACGAGTTGGTGGCAGACTTTCCAACTCAACTTTACCCTACAATAAAAAGCACCCGATTCTTCTCAAAAACCACATCTTAACGAAACTCATCATATCCGATGCCCACGAAAAAACACTTCAAGGCGGTAATCAAAAAATGATTGCCTGCATATGCCAACGATTTTGGATTTTTAATCTAAAAAGTGCAGTCAAAAAGCACGTCCACGACTGCAACATCTGTTTTAAATTTAAGGCCAAACCGTTGGTGCAATTGATGGGCAATCTTCCCAAAGCGAGAACGATCATCTCGAAGCCCTTTAGGTTTACCGGAGTGGACTATGCGGGACCCATTGATGTGAAAACTTGGAGAGGACGAAACGCGAAGATTTTAAAGGGCTATTTCGCGATATTTGTGTGCATGGCAATAAAAGCCGTACATGTCGAACTTGTCTTGCGATATGACGACTCAAGCATTCATAGCTGCTTTCAGAAGATTGGTCGCTTGAAGAGGAAATTGCAAGGAATTGTATAGCGATTGTGGTAGAAATTTTGTGGGAAGCAACAACGAGCTACAACGTCAACACAAGGAAGCAAAGTTGGATTGGAGAAATGTGGCAGACGTGTTGGTCAACGAAGGCACTAAGTGGAATTTTATTCCCCCGGCTTCTCCGCACTTTTGAGGTCTATGGGAAGCTGGGGTGAAATCTGTGAAATTTCACCTTAAGCGTGTAGCTGGAAACCAGGTTCCGACCTTTGAAGAACTCACCACGCTTCTCGCACAGGTAGAAGCGTGTTTGAACTCTAGACCGCTATGTCCGCAGTCAGACGATATAAATGATCTCAACACCTTGAAACCGGGCCACTTATCGCACCGCCACAACCCGAGTTCGAGCTAGAGAAAATTTCACACCTCGAGCTCTGGAAGAGAGTACAAACCCTAGCCCAATCTTTCTGGAAGCAGTGGAGCAACGAGTATCTCGCCAGGCTACAACAACGTCCGAAATGGGTTCGAGCAGCAGACACACAAATAAAGGAAGGCGACGTAGTCCTAATAAAAGATGAACGGCTGCCTGCATTGAAATTGAGTCTAGGCCGCATATTAAAATTACACCCAGGGACAGATAATTTAGTACGAGTGTTAACGCTGCAAGCGGAAACAACACAAATAAAACAACCTATATCAAAAAAATGCCCACTTCCAAGCAATTCCTTTAATACAGGATCACAATAAAACCGAAATTAATATAAAAAACATCACATCAATATACTAATCATAAAAACTACATAGATAAATCTACGTATTAACTATCCGTACATTTAAAAGGAAACCGATTGTGCTGCCAAATTGGCCCCTCCTCGACAGTACTCATGCCATCGGCATCGCAGGAGCTCGAGGAGGCAATCGTTCGACAAGGAAATTAAACAAAATATTGAGGTACATGAAATTCGAAACTTTAATAAAAACATAAAGTCAACACATACAATATTCATTTCATCAGGCAACATTTGAACTCAACACAAACCAACACTCAAAATTCAAATAAAAACTCTTAAAATAGAAAAATAAAATGCAACCCAACACATAATACTTCATTAAACAACATTTTCAACCTATTCAACAACAATCGACTTAAAATTAGGTATTTTAATTTAAAATAGCAACCCCCCTGGTTCAACAAAGCGCCGCAACATTTGTCAAGACACAGAACATACAGTCCACAAGTCTGCAACACAAATAATCAATTATGTTGCAGAGGAAATCACTAACATAATCCTAAATAGAACCACTTAATTGAAGATATAATTTACAAACACAACAGAAACCTAAAACCCAATTCAAAACACTTAATTCGCTTAAATAATAACCTAAAATGAAGTAAAAAAAAAAACAAAATAAAAACAAAACAACCCATATGCGATCCATAATCACACACACACACACCCACTTTGACTAAAACGATCGCAACAATAAATAAATAAATAATTCAATTTAAAAATAAAATCCTATAACTAAAGAAAGAACATACGAAATATAATAACACAACTCACCTGAAATTCTTTATCTATAGGCCAGCACATTAGAATTATATTAAATTTTAAAACACTATCCACAAATTAGATTCGATGTTGGATGTCCCACCATTCATAAACAACCCTTTGCAATAACACACACTCACATCACAACCGCGATCACGAAAACGCTAAAACCGATGATCAAACTTCGCGACATAACCCGGGAAAAGCAATAAAATAATAAACAACACTCACTATAATATAATAAATACCGACAGAAATGCGAACACAAATAATAAAAAAGTTACTCGGATAGAAAATCAATAACACCGACGCGCAACACAATCAATGCAAATTTCAACTAAACGCGAATTCCTGCACTCATTGTAACACAATGTGCGAAAAGGACGTTAATATGCTGTGCGCCACATTTCTCATTATGAGTGCGAACAGCGTAGCTGATATATACAAATGCAATGTCCGAATTCTGCATACCATTTTTTTGTTATTGTCACACTTTTGCATGTTTCTTGTTACAATTTACTAATCACATCTGTCTTTACATGTAATGAGATGGCATTATATTCTTAAGGGAATACCAGAGACGATAACGAGGCAACAAAGTTAAGTGTAATAATTCGTGAAGATCGCTGGGAAGAAGGTCAACAGTAGCTAAGGTCAGCCCACAATCTGAAGGAAAACGAGCGAAAGTTTATGGTGAACATGGTTCACCGTGGGGGGAGAATGTTTGTGAAACTATTTTCAAATTATTAATGTAAAATAAATAAATAAGCTTAGAGTTGTCAACTCTATTTATTTAATCGAACAAACTTAAACAAATTTCAATTAAAATCTATAGCATGTTTAGCAACATTCAAAATATTAAGCAACATTTTAAACAGATATACAAACTGTTATGAAAAACTGGAAATAAAACTGAAATGTTATAGCGTATTAAAACACAGAAAAGAGTGGTTTTCATTTCTATTAAATCTAACATTTTTTATACTTATATCCGAGTACATATAGAAACCGAATCTCTACAATCTACCCAAGTCTTATTACATACATGGAGCATAGACAAAAAAGCACAACAGGACGAACATTAAAAATCATTGCAGAGTAATAAAAATTGTTAAAAACAAAAATTATTCAAAAAAAAATTATAATAATAATGCCAGCACGGCCCGCCATAGAACAATTTTTCTTCTATGCAGTGCGTCATCAGTGTGGCTGTTTAAGATTCTTTGTTGTATTCTTTGTTTGTAATAATTTGTTAATTGTGTACCATCATCTTGTGACACAATGTACATTCGAATTGTAAAAGAAACCTCTTGTCTAGTTGCATCACAACAACAATGCACAATCAATACATATCGCTCTCAACGCTCCTCGCACAGCAGACTCATTGCGTTGTTAGTGTAACTAACCTTAGTCGCGAAACCTATCGGTGATTAACTATGCATTGTTGGTGTTTATGCGAGATGATGGTCCATAGACTCTTTCACTTGGACTCATCTCACAGCCGGAGCAACACACCTTGTGAAAAAATTGTAAAACAAATATAAGTGTGGTTCGTTTGAACTTCTCATTAATTCTAGCTGCTGTGAGACAATCAAAATCGTCGATTCTGATACATAAAATGTTGGTCCTTCTGCGTCGGATTTAATTGATTTTTTCTTCAATTGAATCACCAATTCAAAACCTTTAGACATTTAGTGAACATTTAGTGAAATATCTCTCGCCTTATACTATACATAAAGGGTGCTTCAACACATATCGGGTTGCATATACAGTACTCAGTAAACTTGACACCGAGAGTAAGCAAAGTTGGGCTCAACATGTAGGTTCGCGAGATGACTGTACTTTCAATGAACTCTTGTCATTTTTGGAATCCAGATTTGAATCCTGTCAGTCATTGTCGCGTCCTCATTTATCTCGTCGTAAGCCACAGAGTGAGATTTTGCCCCAGTGCCCACAATTTACCAATCCTGACATTGAATCTCGTCGGAATTTTGTGAAATCGAACTCATTGTGCTTTAACTATCTTCGTGTCGGTCATCCTGCAAACAAATGTTGCTCTTCATTTCGCTGTCATGTGTGCAAGTCGCGTTACCACACCTGAACAAATTCACTCTTCATTGTCGATTCGTTCAAACTCGTTGTCATCGATTCCATTAAACTCTTCGTCGCGTTTAACTCAAGATCCTCAACAAAATCAAGGTTACCTTCAACCTCAACCTCCCTGCTCTACATCATCGCCTGTTTAAACTTTGATCAATAACCATTCGATCGATGTTGACTTCTCTAAGAAAAAAATCCTACCGATCATATTTGCTACGGTTCAAGATATTCAGGGCAATTCAATAAGTAGTAGGATATTACTTGATTCTGGATCCCAAGTCTCTTTCGTTGTCGAATTCTTTGCTCAGAGATTAGGACTTCCTCGCAGGTATGCTCGACCATACTTAGAGTGTCACCCACAGAAGCAGGTCATACAAGAGGTTGTATTTCAATGACACTTGATTCTCGATTAAATCAAACTCATCTATTCGTTGACGCATTAATCTTAAACAAGTTGACTTCTAATCTGCCATCTCAGTCTCTTGATATAATCGCGTGGTCTCATTTCAAAATATGGAGTTAGCAGTTCCCAGATTTAATGTACCTAGGGTTACCCATAGCCCAGAATGTCTCCATCTCATCGCTTCACACTACATTAGATGTTGACGATTTGCTGCAAAGATTCTGGGAGCTTGATGATGTTACCTTTAAGAGATGTTTATATAGACGACATCATGACAAGTGCCAACTCATCGGAAGATTTAATTAGTCTACAGTCGGAATTGGTTACCCTATTATCCCTCGCGAAACTTGAACTACGAAAGTGGAACTCGAATTGGTGGCCCTTGCTTGCTCGCTTACCCCAAGAAGATTGCGAATTCTCGTGGCTTAAATCCGAACCTTCAAAGTCGTGGATCAAGGTGCTCGGTATGCACTGGAGTCCTACTTCAGATAAATTCTCGCTGCGGATGGCTGACTCACGATTTGAGGACGTTGAGCTCCACGGGTTCACGGATGCCTCATCGGTGGCCTACTCGGCTGTAGTTTACGCTCGTTGTAAAATTTGTGAGAATCGGTTTTAGGTCGTTCTCGTTGCAGCAAAGACGAAGGTAGTGCCACTTAAACCTGTCTCCATTCCTCGATTCGAGTTCTGTGGAGCGCTTCTTCTCTACCGTCTCATAAATTCAATCAAAACCTCCATATCACATAACTTTAACATAACTTTCGCTTTGTACAATTCAGAAATCGTTCTTCATTGGTTATCTTCACCGCCTCGTCGTTGGACTTCATTTGTTGCGAATCGTGCAGCTGCCATTCTTGAAGAGACTCCGCGATATGCTTGGAACTATATCGCTTCAGAATCTAATCCAGCAGATTGTGTGTCGCGCGGAGTGCTACCATCAAACCTCATCAATTATCATCTCTGGTGGGCAGGGCCTTCCTGTCACAAGAATTTTGGCCAGCATCAAAGTTCACTGTGCCACAACCAGATCACACAGTAATCGTAGCAAAAGAAAAACAAGCGCCCAAGCAAGTCTTAACCTCACATAGATGTTATCAGCAGTCTAATCATCAAAATCTGGTCGTGGTCTCGGTTGCTTCGAATTTTCGCGTATTGCCGTCGGTTTATCACCCATCGCGGCCTAGTAAAATTGCAAAGTATTTCGTTAAGCGAACTTAAAACCTCAAGACTCTACATTCTAAAACATGTGCAACAACAAACATTGGGGAGTGAAATTTGTGGTCTCAAGAGCAATCGGGGCTTACCGAGTAAGTCCAAGCTCATTCGATACTACCCGTTCATTGATAACGATGGACTCTTTCGTGTTGGGGGCCGTGTTAAGAACTCTAATGTGTCATATAATATAAAATATCCCTTTATTATTCCTAACACATATGTTTCTTCTCCTATAGCCACTGAGATTCATAAAAATCATCTTCACACAGGGGTCTCAGAGACATTCGCCATCGTTCGCCAACAGTATTGGATTCTGGGAAGCCGTAACCTTATTCGCAAAATCGTGCACACCTGCAAACCTTGTTTTCTGTAGCGGAAGGCTACGAGCTCGCAACTCATGGGTGATTTGCCGCAAAGTCGTGTCATCCAAAGTCGCCCGTTGCCAACACTGGGTGTGACTACGCTTGGCCCTTCACCATCAAACTGTCAAAATGTCGTAAGAAAAGACTGGCTAAAGCCTACTATTTGTATGCATGTGCACAAAGGCAATGCATTTGGAATTGGAAAGTGATCTAACAACTGATGCTTTTAAGCTGCCTTCCGCCGATTCGTGTCTCGACGTGGAAAATGTTCCAATGCTCTTTGCTGCCTCAATGAGATGCAGAAGTTGGCGTTGTCACAGACCTACAACGACGATATTGCTGCGGCGCTTTCACTTGACGGAGTTGAGTGGCACTTTATACCCCCACTCAGCACCACATTTTGGTGGATTATGGGAGTCCGGAGTAAAGTCAGTAAAGCTACACTTACTCCGTGTTATCGGATACAATATCCTCACATTCGAAGAGTTGTATACTGTGCTAACTCATATAGAATCAATTTTAAATTCACATCCTCTTTGTATGTTGTCCGATGAAGATTGCAATCCATTAACCCCTGCGCATTTTCTTATAGGTGAACCCTTTACCACTATTCTTGAGCCCAGCTTCTTTTAGACGTCACCTAACCGCTTGTCACACTGGAATCACTTGCAACTAATGGCCCAAGGATTCTGGAGACGATGGCAGTCTGAATACGGCACAAGTCTTCAAGAACGTCCCAAATGGGAAACACCCAAGGTTGAGCTTAAGATTGGCGACATAGTGGTGAATAAGAAGCCAAACCTTCCGCCAACTAAATGGCTTCTTGGCAGAATTGAGGCTACACATCCGGGTTCTGATAACCATGTCAGAGTTGTGACAGTGAGGGTAGCTCGTGGCAGCGTAACTCGTCCTATCACGGGGGGCGGTATCTTTAAGATTATTTGTTGTATACTTTGTTTGTAATAATTTGTTAATTTTGTACCATCATCTTGTGACACAATGTACATTCTTGTCTAGTTTCATCACAACAACAATGCACAGTCAATACACATCGCTCCCAGCACTCCTCGCACAGCAGTTGAGTAAACCCATTGTGTTGTTAGCGTAACTAACCTTAGTCGCGAAACCTATCGACGATTAACTATGCATTGTTGGTGTTGATGCGAGATGATGGTCCATAGACTCTTTCACTTGGATTCATCTCACAGCCGGAGCAACACACCTTGTGGTAAAATTGTAAAATAAATAAAAATGTATAACTTCTCATTAATTCTAGCTGCTGCTGAGACAATCAAAATCGTCGATTCTGATACAGTGACTTTATAATCTTTGACTGTAAAACACCGAATAAACATAAAACATGCATGCACCTTCACCTCACACAGCAGTCAGCCTCAGCACACGACCCGAAATCTTTTCACCGAATCTTTACCAAAGAGAGGAGCGCTCTCTGGAGAAATCATCATTTGGGAGAGCGGGTTATGCCAGCACGACCCGCCATAGAAAATTTGTTTCTTCTATGAAGTGCGTCATCTGTATGCCTTTATAATTTTTGATTAAACCACACCAAAACAAAATTTCTAAAGCTTTTACGTCGACAGCTACAGTTACTTTGAGCGCAAACCAACCAATGACTGTGGCAGAGCGATTCTCCTGCGAGTGTGACCAACGGCTAAGAATTGACTACATATTAGCTCGAAAACCTAACGTATTCAACACTCTCGACATTTAACAATGGAATCTCAACGGTTACTTGAATACTTATAATGGATTTTACTTAATAATAAAACAGCGTAAACACGATATCATTTCACTGTAAGAAACACATCTGGCCTATAAAGTAGATCCTATAAAACAAGTCATATCTTGGCTATTTTACCAATTTCATGGCAATTTGACATTTGTACGAGGAGTTGGAATCCTTATCAAAAAAAAAAAAAATATCCCCCATACTCCTAAGTCAATTAAAGCAAACATTCTATCGACTGCTTTGACATAGGACATAAGGTTACGATCATTTGTGTTTATATTTTTTCTGTGCAAATATTCACTCGAACTGACTTCGAGAAAATTATCAAGTACATCTACCATACATATTATACTTACTGTCGACGTTAACTCCTGGAGTGAGCTATGGGATTTCCCTAAGGCCTATAAGAGGGGCTCAGTTATTGTCGAATTCTTCACCTATACTGACTTGACCATACTCAATGACGGTTCAGCCACTCCTCAACTCACAATACGTTTACTCATAAATGTTCTGGTATACACACATTCGACCATTTTCGAATATCAATTTTTCTGCTACTGACACCAACACAAACACCTTTAAACATACTCCAAGATATAAAACAGATCTGGCTAACTGGATCTATTTTAAAGATCATATTAATCCATGCCTCTCTAAAGTAAATTTAAAACCTTGCTTCCTAAACAGGTAAACTGCAGTTTAACTTAAGGCGATTCCAAACGCTGCAAATAATCACAACCTCCAATCATCTCCAATAACGTTCAAGCGAATTGTACCCTGGTGGAACCCTGATCTGACTAGGCTAAGAACCGAAAAGTTCATAACTTGGGGGACTTTCAAGAAAAAACTAACTCTAGTTAACTTATAAGGCTACAAAAAAGCGAATGCTCTTTTAAAAACATAGCCTTAAACAAACTTAAAAGCTTTAAGGAGTTCACAGAATGCATTAATTCAAACTTATCCACCAGCACAGTTTGGCAGCACATAAAAATTCGTACGGGAAACTCGATACATAGTCATATCTTATGTATTAATACACCAACTTGTGCTGTAACTGATCCGTACGAAATCTACAACTCTTTCGCCAACAAACACAAACAAATTGCAATATCTCAATATAATTCGACAGCCTGCAATCAATGCAGCAGCTCAACGTATAAAAACTGACTGCACTAAAATTGAGTTTGAGAATTGTTTATTTAAATTAGATGGAAGAACACTAGGCCTAAGATAAAAAAACCTTCCTTATTAAGCTAAATAAAGGCTTATTGCGTTGTACAATAATATTTTTAGGAGAGGTTTTATATCTTAACGATAGAAATCGATACCATAATTCCTATAGCCAATATGAATGGATATCGCCCAATGTATTTGTTTCCTTGTTTATTGAAAGTTCTCGTCAAAATTATTGCTAACAAGATTTTATGGTTTACTGATTTAGAAAAGCTCTTGAGTACTAATCAAGTTGCAGTCAAACCAAAAAGCGGATGTATATACGCCCTACTTCACATTATCTATGTTGTCACTCTCAGCACGAAACCACATTACCATGCTGCCTTAGATTTTTAAAAAGCTTTTGACCGCATAGGCATTTACCTAATCCTTGACAAATTCATGGAATGGGGAAATGGGTAATAATAAGGTGGGTAGGGTATAGGACAGAGGACAGGTAAGGAAGGTAAAGAGTACCAGAAGGGATTGGAGGATTATAGAGGGCGTTGGAGTTGAGAAGAGAGCCGGAAACCAGGATGTGGACTGGACTGGGAAAGGAAAGGAAAGGATGTCTCCGAGTGAGGAACGTGGCATGCTTGCGAGGCACGGCTATGCTCGCCGGACGGGTGTTCTTGTTATCACTGTTTGACGGGACCTACTACTACAACCATAACCAAACAAACAAAATAAAACTGATGGAACTTACGATGCTGAGGGGCGCTGTGGTGTTGATCAGCGCTGGCATTTTCCCTCTCAACCTGGAAATTCGATGGCCGTTTTTAGGATTACCCCTAAGAGCGGATATTGATCACCAGCTTACCTCATCTCCAGCCGAGTCCTGCTTCCTACACACCCCCTGAAAATTCCTTACGCATTATAGCGCATTAAGGGTATGCATCAAAACAACAATGAAAACAAAAAAATATTTTCCTTCTTTTTTTATCGCCTATATCTAGGCGCTAATGAAGATTACAAACTGACATATAAATATACTGTGGTATATATGTGATTAAATCAATTATCGAGTGTTGCATAGTTTTAGGATCATACAAACTCTCCACGTTGGAGAGTTCAGTTATTACCCCAGTTTCAAACCAGAAGTTACCAGAAAGAACTAGAACCCGTCAAATGTGGTATAAATACAGGATGAGAAACTGCGGACGATAAGTTGATTTTTGGAAAGCGATGGAAAAGGACCTAAGTCTTACTAAGTGAAAGATAAGAGATTTGAATTGTGAAATAGAAGTGAAATTGTTTGTGAATTGATTGAAAGTTGTATTTAAATAATAATAAATAGAGTGTTTTGAAACAGAATAACGTTTTATCATTTCGAACCCTAGCCGAAATATTACATTGGTGTCAGAAGTGGGATAAAACTTATTCTGAGTGCTGTGAAATAAAAAAAAAATAAAATAAAAAAAAAAATATAAAAAAAATGGCACGTACATTGCTGGAGCTAAGTATACCCCAGCTGAAAACTGAGCTAGAGAAGCGGAATCTCTCCGCAGCTGGAGGGAAAAGTGATTTGATTCTTCGGCTACAAGAAGCGATCGAAAAAGATGGAAAAGATCCGAAATCCATTTTTTTCGACGTAGAAGAAGAACCAGTGAGCACAGGAGTTGACATGGCCGTTATGATGGAATTACTCCTTGGATTGAATTCTAAGTTAGAAGAACAGAAGAATTCTCTAGAAGAACAGAAGAATTCTCTAGAAGAACAGAAGAATTCCATTATTTCCGCACAAAAAGACACTGTCGAAGAGTTCAAGAATTCTCTAGAAGCGAAATTCGAAATGATCGATCAAAAATTAAATATGCACGAGGCACAATTCGAGAAGGTTGAACACAATATCGAGAATCTTACGAAAGAACTAGAGAGAGTAAAGAAACAGAAAGTCCGAGAAATTTCTACAGACAGCCCTAGAAGGAAAGAGATGCAACCGCCTGTTTTCGATGGCCAAACATCGTTGCCAATATATAGAAGACAATTTGAAGCAGCTGCCATGACCAACAACTGGGACGACGGAGAAAAGTCGATTGCACTCACGCTGGCACTGAGAGGTACAGCTGCGGAATTGCTGCAAACCATCTCAGAAGATAAACAACTCAACTACGACGCTTTGGTTAGAGCCATAGAAATGCGGTTCGGAGATGACCATATGCAGCAAGTAGACAGAGTCCAACTGCGCAGCAGAGTCCAGAAGAGGGGCGAAACACTTCAGCTGTTGCAGGCCGATATCGAACGGTTGGCGCATCTATCTTATCCTAATGCCGGAGAAGACCTTATCAACGAAATGGCTGTAGAGGCGTTTACCCAAGCGATTGAAGATACGCAGTTGCAAATGGCTGTAAGAATGGCTGGAAAACGAACCCTTCCTGAGGCCCTAGCATTTGCCCCGACGATGAAAGCTGCCGACCAAGCATCTCAAGAAATCCACCGCGTGAGAGAAGTGACAGCCGTGGAATGCTCATGCCAACGAGCAGACGTCATGGAGCGAAACAGTGTGCGTGGAGGACAAGTCCGTTGTTGGAACTGCAACAAAATAGGACATCTGCAGCGTCAGTGCTGGGCGCCACTTAAAGAACGCAGTTGTTCACAATGCGCTGCTGCGAGGCATAACAAAGAAGCATGTAGCATTGAAAACATCTATACTGCAAGCAGCGCATCATCAAGTCAACAGGCGGGAATACGTGTAAGCACCAACTTCGGGGGGCAGAAGTCGGTTTCTGGAATTGACGCCCCCAAGATCAAAATCCAAGTCTCCCAAACAAAACGAAGTAACAAGAGCTTTACAGTGGAAGCCCACATTGGCCAGAATAAATGCGTGGCCACCATTGACATCGGTGCCACCGCTTCCATTATAAGAAGGGACATCGCTCCTGATTCATGGCTACACAATACCAGTAGCAACTGTCTAAAAACAGTAACAGGAGCAACGGCGAAGGTGTATGGAGAGGTTCTTCTTGCGATCAATCTGGCAGGACTAACATTCCCCCACGTATTCCTAGTGGCCGATATACGCGACGAGTGCATCATTGGACTTGACTTTATGAATGCATATAATGTAGTAAAGGGAAGCCTTCACTCTAATGCGGATGCTCTGTCCCGGCGACCTTGCAAATCTGATTGCAAACATTGCGCACGACAAGAAGAAAAAGATGCGGTATCCACTCAACGACTAAGAGCTGAGCCCACTGATGGTTGGAATGAAAGTGAAATGCGAAACGCCTAAAAAGAGGATCCGGATATCGAGCCAATTCTCGCCTGGAAAGAACATGAAGAAAAACCAGATTGGCAGGAAATATCCAATAAAAGTCCCGAACTAAAGGCATACTGGGCACAGTGGGACTCGCTTCATGTTCAAGATGGTGTTTTGAGGCGAAGGTGGGAAAGCTCGGATGGAAAGTCGTTTGTGATGCAACTCGTTGTGCCAAGGTCGAGAGTCAGTGACGTGCTAAGGGAACTGCACGATGGAATATCCGGAGGCCACTTGGGAGTGAATAAGACGTTAGAAAAGGTGCGAGAACGTTTTTATTGGGTGCACGCCAAGGACGATGTAGAAAATTGGTGCAGAAAGTGTAGCACCTGCGCCGCCAGTAAAGGCCCGAGGGTTAAAACTTACGGCAGAATGCAGCAATACAACGTTGGAGCGCCATTCGAGAGAATCGCAGTTGACATTGCAGGACCGTTTCCTGAAACCGAAAATGGAAATCGCTACATTCTTGTTGTTATGGATTACTTCAGCAAGTGGCCTGAGGCTTTTGCTATCCCTAACCAAAAAGTCAAAACCGTGGTTGAGCATGGTTGAACTGGGTGAGCAGATTCGGCGTACCGATGGAATTGCACTCGGATCAAGGGCGTAACTTCGAGTCTAAGATTTTCCAAGGGGTGTGCGAGCTACTGGGGATTAAAAAGACGAGAACAACACCGCTCCACCCACAATCGGACGGGATGGTAGAACGCTTCAACAGAACCTTGAATGAACACCTATCAAAGGTCGTTGGCGACAAGCAATGCGATTGGGATAGGCATATTCCAATGTTTCTATTAGCCTATCGGAGTGCAGTACACAACACCACAGGTCACACTCCATCGGAAATCCTTTTCGGTCGAACAGTCCGGTTACCTAGTGAATTGATGTTTGGATCACCGCCGTCTGAAGAGAATAGAAATGAAGACGACTATGTCGCAGACCTCAGACGGATTATTAGGGACGTGCACCAAACAACCAGGGATAAGATCAAGATAGCCAGTGACCGCATGAAGACGAGGTATGATGTCAAGGCGACCGCAACGGGATTCCAGGAAGGAGATCTAGTGTGGCTATATAACCCCCATAGACGGAAAGGCGTATCACCCAAATTGCAGCAAGACTGGGAAGGACCATATAAAGTCGTAAAACGCATCAACGATGTTGTCTATCGCATTCAACGAGGAAGAGGCAAGATGAAATTGGTTCATGTGGATCGAATACATCGCTATATTGGGCAGAATGGCGAAGAGTTTGTTCGGGACGAACAAGTTTAAGAGGGGGATATTGTGGTATATATGTGATTAAATCAATTATCGAGTGTTGCATAGTTTTAGGATCATACAAACTCTCCACGTTGGAGAGTTCAGTTATTACCCCAGTTTCAAACCAGAAGTTACCAGAAAGAACTAGAACCCGTCAAATGTGGTATAAATACAGGATGAGAAACTGCGGACGATAAGTTGATTTTTGGAAAGCGATGGAAAAGGACCTAAGTCTTACTAAGTGAAAGATAAGAGATTTGAATTGTGAAATAGAAGTGAAATTGTTTGTGAATTGATTGAAAGTTGTATTTCAATAATAATAAATAGAGTGTTTTGAAACAGAATAACGTTTTATCATTTCGAGCCCTAGCCGAAATATTACAATACATACAAACTTTTTCATTATTATATTCTGGTATATATGTGATTAAATCAATTATCCAGTGTTGCATAACTTTAGGATCATACAAACTCTCCACTTTGGGGAGTTCAGTTATTACCCCAGTTTCAAACCAGAAGTTACTAGAAAGAACTAGAACCCGACAAATGTGGTATAAATACAGGATGAGAAACTGCGGACGATAAGACGATAAGAAAAGGACCTAAGTCTTACTAAGTGAAAGATAAGAGATTTGAATTGTGAAATAGAAGTGAAATTGTTTGTGAATTAATTGAAAGTTGTATTTAAATAATAATAAATAGAGTGTTTTTAGAAACAGAATAACGTTTTATCATTTCGAACCCTAGCCGAAATATTACATTGGTGTCAGAAGTGGGATAAAACTTATTCTGAGTGCTGAAAGAAAAAGAAAAAAAAAATGCCACGTACAATGCTGGAGCTAAGTATACCCCAGCTGAAAATTGAGCTAGCGAAGCGGAATCTCTCTGCTGCTGGAGGGAAAAGTGATTTGATTCTTCGGCTACAAGAAGCGATCGGAAAAGGTGGAAAAGATCCGAAATCCATTTTGTTCGACGTAGAAGAAGAACAAGTGAGCACAGGAGTTGACACGGCCGTTATGATGGAATTACTCCTTGGATTGAATTCTAAGTTAGAAGAACAGAAGAATTCTCTAGAAGAACAGAAGAATTCTCTAGAAGAACAGAAGAATTCTCTAGAAGAACAGAAGAATTCCATTATTTCCGCACAAAAAGACACTGTCGAAGAGTTCAAGAATTCTCTAGAAGCGAAATTCGAAATGATCGATCAAAAATTAAATATGCACGAGGCACAATTCGAGAAGGTTGAAAACAATATCGAGAATCTTGCGAAAGAACTAGAGAGAGTGAACAAACAGAAGGTCCGAGAAGTTTTTACAGACAGCCCTAGAAGGAAAGAGATGCAACCGCCTGTTTTCGATGACCAAACATTGTGGCCAATATAAAAGACAATTTGAAGCAGCTGCCATGACCAACAACTGGGACAACGGAGAAAAGTCGATTGCGCTAACGCTGGCACTGAGAGGTACAGCTGCGGAATTGCGGCAAACCATCTCAGAAGATAAACAACTCAACTACGACGCTTTGGTTAAAGCCATAGAAATGCGCTTCGGAGATGACCATATGCAGCAAGTATACAGAGTCCAACTGCTCAGCAGAGTCCAGAAGAGGGGAGAAACACTTCAGCAGTTGCAGGCCGATATCGAACGGTTGGCGCATTTATCTTATCCTAATGCCGGAGAAGACCTTATCAGCGAAATGGCTGTAGAGGCGTTTACCCAAGCAATTGAAGATGGGCAGTTGCAAATGGCTGGAAAACGAACCCTTCCTGAGGCTGTAGCATTTGCCCTGAGGATGAAAGCTGCCGACCAAGCATCTGAAGGAACCCACCACGTGAGAGAAGTGATCACCGTGGAATGCTCATGCAAACGAACAGACGTCGTGGAGCGGAACAGTGCGCGTGCATGACAAATCCGTTGCTGGAACTGCAACAAAATAGGACATCTGCAGCGTCAGTGCTGGGCTCCACTTAAAGAACGCAGTTGTCCACAATGCGCTGTTGAGAGCCGTAACAAAGAAGCATGTAGCAGGGAAAACATCTATACTGCAAGCAGCGTTTAATCAAGTCAACAGGCGGGAATACGTGTAAGGACCAATTTTGAGGGGCAGAAGTCGGTTTCTGGAATTGGCGCCCTTAAGATCAAAATCCAAGTCTCCCAAACAAAACGAAGTAACAAGAGTCTTACAGTGGAAGCCCACATTGGCCAGAATAAATGCGTGGCCACCATTGACACCGGTGCCACCGCTTCCATTATAAGAAGGGATATCGCCCATGATTCATGGCTGCACAATACCAGTAGCTACTGTCTGAAAATAGCAACAGGAGCGACGGCGGAGGTATATGGAGAGGTTCTTCTTACAATCAATCTGGCAGGACTAACATTCACCCACGTATTCCTAGTGGCCGATATATGCGACGAGTGCATCATTGGTGTTGACTTTATGAAGGCGCATAATGTAGTCCTCGACATCGGAACTCAAGTACTTAAGTATAGGAACGTTAAGATTCCGATGGTGTACGGGAATGAGAATGCCGCATGCCTTAGAACAGTAGTCAGCAAGGACGAGATCTTACCACCTTCCGCAGAGACACTTATTTGGGCGAAGCTGGAAGGTGATCTTGGGAACTATCGATTCTATTTGATTGAGCCGGACTCTAAAAATCTTTATCAGAATTACGTCGCGGGAAATGGGTCCCAGTAAGAATCTTGAATGTGGGAAATAAGAGCATCAAACTATAGCAAGGCAATCGATCGGAGCGTACGTACCGATAACTGCTGTCATCAAGTTGTCAACGGAGAATGCTGCTATATCTTTGCCATCAAGTAGCACAGCCGAGTTGAAAAGAACTATACTCAGGCAAACCGAGTTCAACCAGGAGCAACGAGCGATGGCAGAGGAACTAATCAACGAATTTGCAGACGTATTTGCCTCGCAGGATGGCGAATATGGCAGCACACATTTGGTACAACACCGAATAGACACTGAAGATGCAAGACCCATACGTCAACCTCCTAGGCGTTTACCATTAGCTAAGCAGACGGAGATTGCAGAAATGGTTTCGACTATGGAAAATCAAGGGTTGATTGAAGGCTCTAAGAGTCCGTGGGTATCACCCGTTGTACTGGTCAAGAAGAAAGACGGCACCAATAGATTCTGCGAGGATTATCGCCAGCTAAATAATGTCACCAAGAAGGATAGCTACCCCTTGCCAAGGATTGACGACACACTGGACACACTGTCAGGAGCGCAATGGTTCTCCACACTTGATTTGAAGAGTGGCTACTGGCAAGTACAGATCCATACGGAGGACCGTGAGAAGACAGCCTTCACCGCAGGAAACGGGCTTTGGCAATTCACAGTAATGCCATTCGGATTGTGCAATGCTCCGGCAACCCTTGAGCGTCTAATGGAACGCGTTTTGCTGGGACTAACATGGAAAACCTGTTTGGTCTACCTGGATGATGGCATCGCGGTCGGCAAAACTTTTCAAGAACAGCGAGATAACTTAAAGGAGGTGTTCCAAAGACTACGAAGTACACAGCTAAAGCTAAACCCGAAGAAGTGTCATCTCTTTAGGCCAGATGTCAAATACTTGGGACACATCATCTCATCCGAAAGGGTAAGGACAGACCCAGAAAAGATCGAAGCGGTGAAAAATTGGCCAGTCCCAAGAGACAAACACCAACTGAGAAGCTTCCTGGGACTCACTACCTACTACAGGCGGTTTGTGAAGGATTTTGCTGGGATAACAAAGAGTTTGCATCAACTGACAGAAAAGGGAAAACAATTCAAATGGTCAAGTGAACGCGAAAGAAGCTTCAAAACTCTCAAACAACAACTATGTGAGGCCCCTGTACTAGCGTACCCTACTCCAGGAAAAAAATTTATTGTTGATGCAGATGCCAGTAACGTCGGAATTGGAGCTGTCCTTTCGCAGATGCATGACGGGCAAGAGAAAGTAGTTTCCTACTTCAGTAAGGTGCTCTCTAAGCCAGAAAGGAACTACTGTGTTACCAGGCGGGAACTTCTTGCTTTGGTCTTGGCAACAAAGCATTTCCATAAGTACCTGTACGGACGAAAATTCATTCTGCGCACAGACCATGCATCTCTGAAGTGGTTGCTGCAATTTAAAAATCCTGAAGGACAAGTCGCAAGGCGGATTGAACGACTCCAGATGTACGACTACGAGATACAGCATCGAAAGGGAAGCCTTCACTCTTATGCGGATGCTCTGTCTCGGCGACCTTGCAAATCTGATTGCACGACAAGAAGAAAAAGATGCGGTATCCACCCAACGGCTTAGAGCTGAGCCTACCGACGGTTGGAATGAAAGTGAAATGCGAAACGCCCAAGAAGAGGATCCAGATATCGAGCCAATTCTCGCCTGGAAAGAACATGAAGAAAAACCGGCGTACCGATGGAATTGCACTCGGATCAAGGGCGTAACTTTGAGTGTAAGATTTCCCAAGGGGTGTGCGAGCTACTGGGGTTTAAAAAGACGTGAACAACACCGCTCCACCCACAATCGGACGGGATGGTGGAACGCTTCAACAGAACCTTGAATGAACACTTATCAAAGGTCGTTGGCGACAAGCAATGCGATTGGGATAGGCAAATTCCAATGTTTCTATTAGCCTATCGGAGTGCAGTACACAACACCACAGGCCACACTCCATCGGAAATCCTTTTCGTTCGAACAGTCTGGTTACCTAGTGAATTGATGTTTGGATGACCGCCGTCTGAAGAGAATAGAAATGAAGACGACTATGTCGCAGACTTCAGACGGATTATTAGGGACGTGCACCAAAGAACCAGGGATAAGATCAAGATGGCCAGTGACCGCATGAAGACGAGATATGATGTCAAGGCGACCACAACGGGATTTCAGGAAGGAGATCTAGTGTGGCTATATAACTCTCATAGACAGAAAGGCGTATCACCCAAATTGCAGCAAGACTGGGAAGGGCCATATAAAGTGGTAAAACGCATCAACGATGTTGTCTATCGCATTCAACGAGGAAGAGGCAAGATGAAAGTGGTTCATGTGAATCGAATACATCGCTATATTGGGCAGAATGTCGAAGAGTTTGTTCGGGACGAACAAGTTTAAGAGGGGGATATTGTGGTATATATGTGATTAAATCAATTATCCAGTGTTGCATAACTTTAGGATCATACAAACTCTCCACGTTGGAGAGTTCAGTTATTACCCCAGTTTCAAACCAGAAGTTACTAGAAAGAACTAGAACCCGACAAATGTGGTATAAATACAGGATGAGAAACTGCGGACGATAAGTTGATTTTTGGAAAGCGATGGAAAAGGACCTAAGTCCTACTAAGTGAAAGATAAGAGATTTGAATTGTGAAATAGAAGTGAAATTGTTTGTGAATCAATTGAAAGTTGTATGTAAATAATAATAAATAGAGTGTTTTTAGAAACAGAATAACGTTTTATCATTTCGAACCCTAGCCGAAGTATTACAATATTTTACTATCCTCTGCTATGAAAATTATTATTCTTATTTTTTTATTTTGCTACAAAACCCGCCTATTTTATTTGTTTTTATTTATTTTCAATAAGTTCGAGAGCTTTCACATTCAGATATAATATTTTTTACAAAAATTGTGATAAGCTAATAAAAACTACTGAGAAAGCTACGAGTAATTTTTATATTAATAGACGGTTTTATATACAATTTTTCATTTTTCGAGTAATTCAATATTTAGTTCAAGGTAGATAGATGAATTTTTATTTGATTTTTAAATCGTATCTTATTTTTTATTTCTATGATGTTGCGTGGGTGGGCATTCCAGAGCCGAATGGTGTTGACAAACAATTGGCGCTCAGAAGTAAGATGAGAAAAGAGCGGTAATAGTATTTGCCTAGTCCTATTAGATGCACAAAACGTAATTCGATTAAAAAGGTTTTGAGGTTGACGTGTGTGTATGATGTTATGCAACATCGTGATGGAACGGAACTTTAGAATATTATCAAATGAAAGACCATTGATACGTTTGGAGAAGTGAGAAATATGGTCACAGCGACGGCGGCTAAAAATATAGCAGCATTATTAAATTGCGACATTAAGCTTATGTCTACTAATTTCATCACATTTTCAGTAGACTTCACATCCGTAAGTAAGAATTGGTGATATGAGGGTCTTGACTAACAGAGATCAGGTTGCCATAGGTGTTAGATTATGTAAAGCCCACAGGGAGCGGAGGACCCCATGTGCTTTGGTAACGCTACTTTTTATGTGATCATACCAGGTTAGAGTTGAGTGAAAAATCATACCAAGGTTTTTTGGCAATGTCAATGTATTTAATAGGACCGTTGTTAATAGAGATCGGAGGAAGTAGGGATGTATTTACGGGCTTTCTAGATATAACAATACATTTCGATTTCTTTGGATTAATAAGAAGTAGATTCTCACTCGCCAACTTGAAAATTTTATCCAGATCGGAGTTTATGTGATTAATGCACTGGCCTGCAGATTCAGGAGAACAGCTAAGGTGTAATTGAGTGTCATTGGCGTACATTTCTACTGAGCAGTACGAAAGAATGGATGGTAGTTCTTTAACATATAATGAAAATAGAAGAGGGCCTAGAATAGATCCCTGAGGTATGCCACACGGATTGGGAAGAAAATCCGACAAGGAATTTTCAGTAAAAACCGCTTGTTGACAATGATCTAAGTATGAGGATATTAGACGGGTTGCGGAATTAGAAAAGTTGTACATAACTTATCGCACAGAATAGCGTGATTAACAGTGTCGAACGCCTTAGAGAAATCGAGAAGTATCAGGAAGGAGAGATAACCTATATCAAGCTTTTGCCTAATATTACCGACAACTACAAGCAGAGCGAAGACCAGAATGCTTAGAAGTTAAAAGATTGTGTTGGTGGAGAAACCTATTTATTTGCTTTTGCATGATTCTCTGTAAAACTTTCGAGAGAAAAGAAAGTATAGCAATAGGGCGAAATTCCGTACACGAGGGATTCTTTCGCACTGGTATCATCTTCGACAACTTCCAGACTGAAGGAAAAACGCTTGTTGTTAGGATTCGATTGAAGATATTGGTAATGTGAGGCAAGAGTACGGGAAAGATGATTTTAAAGAACTTAGGATGGACCACTCCAACCGCATTGGATTTAATTGAAAGCAAGCTCTCAACTACGTCAACCTGTAGGATATGAGAAAAGACGAAAGATTCGTTTGGAGGAGGTAGAACGTGTTTAGTTGAGTTATAGTTTGGAGCGAGGGAACCATCACTAGACGGTTGGGATATGAAATTCTGTCCTAATTAGAGCTCAAATTAGGGGTACAACTGTGCAACTTCTGTGCAAAAAAAACTACAAAAACAATAAAAAAATAAATAAATAGATAAATAACACTAAAAAAATCAAGTGGGAATAGCAAAAAAGGATATATTGTTACGCCTGGAGCGCTTCACAAATGATTAAATATAAAAAAAACGTCACACGCGGGCTGGATTATTAGCTGGGGATTCGCCTCCAGTATTTCCTTTGTGTATTATTAAAAAGAGAAACAAACCGAACTGCCGAATCAAACTCCAGAAATGAAAACAATAAGAGATAAATAAAACAACACGAATTTAGCTTATGATTATAGTTAATTTTATTGTTCTATTCGTTAGTCTATTCGTTAGCGGGTCTAGAATTAAACTCTTCGATTTTTCCTTATTCACTCATGCTTATCATCTACCTTAAACTACCTTATGCTGACCTATGCATTCATGTATTTTTGTATTTAATTCCACGAGCGTTGTTTTTCTCAGGTATTTCGTCGTTTCGTCGTCTGTGTAATATTATACATTGAATATCATATCACAACATTTTCTGTGGGAACATTTTTTGTTTGACGATTTTCCTACGTCAGCATTACACCTTCCTAACACCTCCTTTCTTAAAACGAGTTTATGGGTATCTAACCCTTAAACTTGGTTCGACTCGTTCCATTGTTATGGTTTCCGATGATGTCATTGAGGGTGATCTAGTGGGCTCTGGTAACTCTTTTATGAACCTCTTCATTTTGCGATTAAAACATTTGTTGACATTTGTTACCAATACTGTAATAAATGCTTAGGTGCCTCCGATTCCTGTAAAAATGCTTCTGGTTCTCTCTGGAATTGAATCTAACGCGTTTTCCCAGAAATGCTTCTGATTATGTATGTCGATTGCTAGGTCATTAAGTTTTTCTACATTTTTTACTTTAATTTTATATAACATTTTTGTGTTTAGTTCAACGGTATCTAATTTAACATTAACGCAACAATCTTCGAGTTCATTTGTATTAAATTTATCTCTCAATTCAATGTCTATTGGTTTGCTTATCGTTCTTATACTAGTATCTACTGTGCTAAAAGTACAATTTTCACCTAAAGTTAATATTCCTACATTACTAAGAGTTCCTTCAGTTTTTTTATTATTATATTTGCAATTGTATTTTGTTTCTTGAGTAATAACAAATATAAACATGTTTGCTTTGGTTTTGTATAACATTTCAATATCTGAATTGATTTTCTTTAAGTTATTGGCTTTGTTGCGCATTAAAAACATTTATTGCGCAGTTTGTAAGATCAAGAATATTCTTATATGATTCAGTTTTGCAAATATAATTTCTATTCATTTTTTACAGTCTTCCAGATTATTTTTTAAATTCTAAAATTCCTTATCTCTTCTTATTACTAAAAATTTATTAGGCACATCAATTAAAACTACACCATTTGTTACAATTTTTGGGATTGCAATAATTTCAAATAAATCAAATTCTTCTTTTGCTACAATTGGTATTTGTAATAATACAATGATCTCTTGGTTCTTTATATAAGCTTTTATTTCAATTTCCTTTATAATATTTGCATAATTTTCTATAGTTGGTTCAAATAAAAGATAGTTATCTAGGTGCATTTGGTTCAATTCATCAAGAAGTTGTAGTGGTTCAATTACACGGGGGTGAATAACACCATTTTGAATAAAAAGTAAACTGTCTAAAATCTGTTCTATTTCTATTTCTAATTGTATAATCTTAAAATGTATCTTATTTATTATTTCGTTAAAGTACGAGTGTATGGAATTAGTTTCCTGAATTTGTCTGCCTTATGTCTTTATAAGATTTATTGAGCTAATTATTTCATTGATTTTGGTTGCGGTTACATTCTGAATTGCTCCTACGTCAATTACCTGCTTACTTAATTTTGCCATTTTCTTCCATCCCGTTTTTTATTCTAATCTCATTTGATTTGATTGTATTCACAGTTTCTGCGTAATATTCGGCGTCCTCATTATCCATGGTGCCGAATAATGTTTTAAATCCAGTACCGATTATATTAACTAATCCCCTACGAAATCTTGTTTTGCTCTAGCTTTATCAAATTATTCTTTACAATTTCTTGGTACTTTTCATAATTGCTAATATGTTTAACAAATTCATCGTTAATTGTTTTTACCATATGCACTATATTTTCTATGTATTCGTTTAAATTCCTAACACTTATTTTGTTAACTAATATTACCTTGCTTCCTATTTCTCTGACGGGTCCTTTAAGGTTAAAATATAATCCGCTATTATCGGTTAGTTTCCTTATTTCGATGTTCCTGACTGTTGTCCCGAAGGAACAGGTGATCCTGTAAAATACGGTCGAATGTTGGATTTATTGTATTTTGTTCTTTATTTCCTAACTTAATCAATACGTGATCTTGACAAACTTCTGATATCTTAAACGGTCCCTTAAAATTACTTTCTAACTTACCTTTTACTGAATTTTTTACTAAAACCTGTTGTCCTACTCTATACTCTACCGGTGTCCCTATGTGCTTATCATATCGTAGTTATCCTATTTCTAGCTTTCACTGATCTAGTTAAGAGATTCGCTTTTAGCTCATCTAAGTAGTCGAATGTACTCTTCTCATAATTCTCTGCTAACTCACTAGGTTTGTTTGCCAAATTACCATACATGAGTTCATACGGAGTGTATCCGGTTGTGGTATGCACTGTTGTGTTATAGCAGAAACTTGCGTGAGGCATTCGCTCATGCCAATCTTGCATGTTATTTAGTTCCTTTCCGACTGATTGCTCTAGTTACTGTTTCCATTGCTTTATCTTTTAATAGTATAAATTTAATAAATTGTGATAGGTCGTCCTGAATTGTTAGGCCAAATTTATATCCATCTTTTGTCTGTGTAAGTGGGCCAATCAAATCCCTAGATATTTTTTCGAGAGCTTTTTCTGCTGAGGTTACTATTTTCATTGGGTTTCGTTTAGTTTGCCTGGTTACTTTCTCTATTTGGCAATGTTTGCAATTTCTTATGTAATCCTCAACTTCTTTTTGTATCCCTTTCCAGTAGTATTTCATCTTAAGTTTCGCATAGGTCGCTTTCTGCCCTGTATGACCTCCTAGTAACCCATCATGATTTTCTTTTATTATGCTTTTCTTTCTTCTAAATCGGTTATTTCTCTGGGAATATTATTTCTATTACTTTCGCCTTCTCCTGGCTCACTAATGTGTAATCCTCCTACTTGTTCCTCTTCTAATTCAACTTCGCTACTTGGAACAGCTGTATTGTCTTCCATCATACTATTAACTATTTCATCTATTAGTTGGTCTACTTCTTCGAAACGTTCTATTTCCTGATTATTAGCTTTCCCATTATCATTACCTTCTTCTTCCTGTTGCATCATCCTTACGTTCCGAGACAATTCATCTGCAACAACGTTTTCGCATCCTTTTTTATAACGGATCTCATACTCGAACCCCTCCGGTTTCAGTCTCCACCTGACGAGTGTAGATCCAGCATCTTTTACATTAAATAGCCAAGTCAATCGTCTATGGTCTGTCTGAACGATGAATTTTCTCCCATAAATGTAAGGTCTAAACTGCTTCGTTGCCCAAACTATGGCCAAGCACTCTTTTTCAGTAGTGCTGTAATATTTAGTGTCCTACTGACATACTGAATCGGTTAATCTTTTGAACCGTGTTGTTGACTGAGAACAGCTTCTATTCCCTTGTTGAGGCATCCGTTGTTATTGTAAATTCCTTTTTATAGTCTGGGTATTGTAGGACTGGAAATTTGGTAGTTGCTTCTTTCAACTTTTCGAATGATTCCTGTAGCTCTTTTCCCCAATTAAATAATACATCTTTCTTTAGCAATTTATTTAAGGGCTCTGCTATTTTACTAAATTTTTTGACAAACTTTCGGTAATATCTTACCACTCCTAAAAATGACTTCATTCCTTTCTGATTATATGGCGGTTGCATTTTAACTATACTCTCTATCTTATTGGGATTAGGCTTCACGCCTTGGTCAGTTATCACATGACCAAGATACTGAACTTCCTTACGAAGGAATTCACATTTGTCTGGTTGCAACTTGAAATTAGCATTCCTTATTTGTTCAAGAACCTGCACTAATTTCTCATTATGTTCTGTAAGGCTCTGTCCGTACACTACCACGTCGTCGAGATTAACAAAGCATTTAATACCTTGTAACCCTGTCAACACGTTATTCATAAAACGTCGAAAACATGCCAGATCATTTTTCAACCCGAAGGGCATTCGAGTATACTCGAAGTACCCGTACGAAGTACTAAAGGCAGTCTTTTCGATATCCTTACTCTCGACTGGGACTTGATGAAATCCTGAAATCAGGTCTAGTGTTGTGAAATACCTGGCCTTTCCTAATTGGTCAAAGATTTCATTAATGTTTGGAAGGGGATAGTTATCCGCAATCGTCAACTCGCTGAGTTTGCGGTAATCTATCACCATCCTCCATTTTTTCTTTATACCACTAGCATCAACCTTCTTTGGAACAATCCAAAGAGGTGAGCTCCATGGCGAATTACTATCTCTTTTTATACCGTCATTCTTTAGCTTTTCAACCTGTAGGTTTTGGTAAATACAGGAGAACATCCTTCCGTAGTCCGTATCTGGTGCTTTGTCACATTAGTGTGAGTAAGCTTTTCATCCTTAATACTAAAAATGTCACTGTAATTTTTTATTATACCTAATATGCTTTCTAGTTCCTCTGTGTTCATATGTTCTGTCCTAATATTCCCTGTTTCCTCTAAAACTCTTTGTTTTTTGACTTCAAAGTCCTCTAAATTTCTTCCGACAATTCGAATTTCGCTAACGTTAAGATCTTCTTCAGTCGTATTAAAAATAGTGGCCACACATTCACCATTGTTGTTTTTGGTTAAACATTCTGGTATAATTATTCCTTCCTTCACTAACTGTTTTGGCACAACTATATCCTCTTTCAATTCATTACCATTTTTTATTTTTGCATCTCCAAATGCTTCAGATCTTTGCTTCAGAAACTTTTCTTCGCTGAAATACTTTAAAGTTATTTCTTCGTACCTGTTTTTCAGTATACTTGCTTTATAATGGATGGAATAACCTCCTTCCTCAAGAAGATGGCTACCCAATATTCCATCATACCCCCCAAGTAATCCATTTTCTACTACCTGAAACTTTATTTCTCTACTTATAGCTTTACCTTTGTTATTTGGAAATAAACAGATGTTCTTAGCTACCTCTCCCATAGTTTCTTGTAATCTAATACCTAATCCTTTAAACTGAATTATTCTATTTGTGTTTATTTCATGTCCATACACATGCTTAGCACATATTAACGAAACTTCCGCTCCTGTGTCAATTATCATTCTTTTAGTTTCGTTGTCAATTACCACAATTGAAAATAGGGGTAAAGGATATTAGAACATTGATTGGTATTTCAAACATTATTGTGTTTAATTTCCTGAATCTTTAATACTTTGGCTACTTTCACTTTCTTTCTCTTCCGATTCACTATCACTGCCGCTAAGGGACATAAAAGCTTTTCTACTGACCCACCTAGAAAGTAATATCGAATATTTTCCCTCGTTTTCTTCTACCCACTTACAACTTTTCCATTTAATCTCTCCTGAAGGGAGTTTGATTTGATACATCCACTAGGAGATGTTGGAGTTTAATATGTTTGAACTTATCTTTTGACCTTGTTACCGAGACAACTTTCTCTTTTCTTTATCCACTCTTTACAATGTTATCAAACTTAATGTAAGTCTACTTGCATAATTCATTAACTTACATAATAAAAATTATTATCAGCTTCATGGCAATCATCAGTGAGACGGCAATATTCCTTTTAAGGTTCTGCAACAATTTTTCACTACACGTAGTTTAAACAGCAACAATTAAGTGGATTAGGATATTTTCTTTTATTCACGAAAATTTATTTTGTTCACACAGTTGTTTTGTTTTGGTTCTTTTTTTTGTTTGCTGCCACCAATTTTTTATGTTACGCCTGGAGCGCTTCACAAATGATTAAATATAAAAAAAACGTCACACGCGTTTTGAATTTTTTTTGTACTATATATTGTACTATACATATGAATCTTTTTTTTTTATTTGGATCTTTGGGTGGGCGTAGCTGTCCTTTCCTTCATACGTTGTCCTGTATCACGATAATTTTTATCGTGATCGCCTCGTTTTCACTTTTTTCCCCTCCCTAAATATGTATTTCCTTCTTCCATTTCTTTTTTAAACTTGGGCTGGTACGCTTTAGTTATTTATTTTTTTTATATAATTTATTTATTTATTATATTATTTTTTATATACCTATATATACTTTTGCGGCACTAGTGCCTAGGGACCCTTTTATTTCCTTTTTTTTTCACCTCTTTGTTTTTTATTTTGTTTGTGCACGCACTTGCTGCCGCTTAACTTCGTCACGCCACTGCTTTGATGGCTTGGCACCACCTTTTTGTATTCATCTCCGAAGATCGAATTTCTTTCAACACCATCTTGTTATTGTGCTTGACAGTTGTTTGTTTTGAAAAAAAGGAAAATGATTTGGTAAGTTTATTTTTGTTATGTGTTCTTGTTTTCTCAAATTTTTCCTTTGCAGGGGGATGTAACAACACTCGGGGCTTTCCAGAGTCTACTGGCGAAAAGGACAGAGGACAGCTTCCTGAATTTGAAATGTTTTGACGTGGTGAAGAACCTCACGATCTGTTAAGCCGGGCATAGAGGACATTTAGCCTAAACATATGGATACATACATAGGTATGTGCATTTCTGCTTATGTACATTGGGACAATGACCTCCAAGCAGCTGTGCGAGTTTCTGTTCTGTAGCAATGTATGTACGTACGCAAATGCATAACTAACTATATAAGTATAATATGATACATAAAAGCCAAAAGAGCTAATTAAATAAATACATTACACGCATATCAAAATAGTGAATATTGCACATAACTAAATTAATCTACAAATAAATATATAAATATAAATAGGTGTAAATAAACTATGTACATGTTTATTCGATGAATAAATAAGATATACGTAAACAAATATACATATAAATAAATGTTTACAAAGATAAATAGGTAATGACAAATAATAATAAATCAATAAATAGATAAGTAAATAAATACAAATAAATAATAAATAAATAAATATAAATAAATAAATTATCTTTTATACACTTATGTTACATACATAAATTAATGGCTTATCCTACTTCAGTCTATATTCTCTACCTTTACCTATATAAATAAATAAATAAATAAATAAATAAATAAATTAATAAATAAATGAATAAATAAATAAATAAATAAATAAACTAACATAATGAACAAAACAATCTTCCTAGCACTATGATTACATACGAATTTTTGTGACATTACGTTGCTATCACTGTTTTATGTCCTTCGCGTGGTAGACTCCGATTTATTTTCCAACTAGATTTTCTAACTCATACATGTTCCGACCAATTGGTCTGACAACACGACATTTAACATATTAAGGACACAGCTTGGACGTTAAGTACTTGGACGTGTCACTTAAAACGAATTTTTTTTCTATATGCCTCTTGGCCAGGTATAAATCGGACTAGTCGTGTTCTGGTGTTGTAGGTTTTTGCACTTCTTTCGTAAGAACTCTTTATGTTCTGCTTTATCCTGTTTCTCAAGCACTGCAATCCATTTTGTCTTAAAAGGGTCAACAGTTCCCCGTCCTCCACAGCATTTAGTCGCTGAGCCAGTTCGTAACAGATTCCGTGTGTCATCATATAGGTATTTGTACCAAACAAGGCGAAGTATCGTGACGCACCGATTGAACTATGCACAGAACTCCTCAACCCAGCTATGTCACTTAGGTGAAGATCCCAATCACGATGATCACCGTGATGTAGGATCTTATGGCCATGATTATTGACCTATTAACTCTCTCAGACGCATTCGATTGAGGCAAGTAATTTGCCATTCTCAGGTGTAGTATTTGCAGTTTTGTCAGAAGATTTTGGAAATCTTGTGCCAAGAACTGCTTACCATTGTCCAAATGTATTAAATTAAACACATCTTGTAAATACTGGACAACACTGTATGAGCTTGCATTTTTAAGCGCTTTTAACAAAACAAATTTTGACAGATGGTCAAGGACTAGAAATACATATTTTTTCCAGATTTTGATCTGGGGTAAGGTCCCAAGAAATCTATATATAGTTTCTGGAATGGACGATCTGTACAAAAATTTGATGACATTGACGAATGTTGTATGAGATTGGACGGTTTACAAAGTTTACATGTAACGCAATTGGACACATTTTGACGGATTTGAATTGTCATATTTGGCCAATAGAAGAATTACGTTATCCTGTGCTCGCGAAATCAACTCCTTCGTGAGATCCGACGGAATCCATAACTTCCACTTATGTTCAACCGTGGACTCATCTCCGTACGGTGGTAGCGACCGCTTAGACACGTAATCTTCTACATTTTTGAGGTCTGGCAATTCCACTTGGTGTTGTCGGACACGTAAGGTCTGAATTTCTGGACGGCCAGTACCGCTGCTAGACATTCTTTTTCTGTCACACTATAATTTCGTCTACATGAATTTCATTTTAGAGAGAAGTACGCGATGGGACATTCTTCTTTAGCTTCGTTTAATTGGAACAGAACTGTTCCTACTTTCAAATCAGAAACGTCGCACTGGATGAAGAAGAATCAGGGTGGATGAGTACCGGGGCAGTTGTTAGATCCTATTTTAGTAATTCAAAGGCTTTCCACGCCTCATCAGTCATGCAGAAAGGTTCCTTAGTTTTCTTCACGGTTTCAGTTAGAGGGCCAGTCAGGCTTGAAAAGTCCCTGATGAATCGTCTGTCCTACCCAGCGAGGTCGAGTAGACTGCGTACTTGCTTACGATTTTTCGGAACTGGTAGGTCGACAACCGCTTCTTCTTTGGCCAGATCGGTCTTCAGCATCCCACCACCAACTATATAGCCTAAGTACCGAAGCTCTTTGAAGCAAAACTTCGACTAAGTCAAGTTGATGGTAAGGTCCGCTTTCCGCAGGCACAACGCGACCTCCTCGAGCAAAGCGAGATGGGTTTCGAAGTCTGGAGATACGATGAACAAGTCATTGAGATAAACGAAAACTCATTCTCTCAAACGGGAAGGGATGACCTTATCCATTAACCTACACATCCCTTGGGCAGCATTACACAACTCAAAGGGCATGACGACAAACTGGTATAAGGGTCTGTAATATCAGTTTTCTCCCTACTCTGTTTCTCCAGCGGTATCTGCCAGAAGGCATCCTCGAAATCGACACTGCTGATAAAATACGTGTCCTATAGCCGGCTGAAAAGCCCGTCGATACGGGGGAGAGGGTAAGCGTCCTTTTTAGTAAGCTCGTTGACTCTACAAAGTCGATGTTTACCTGGTTTTCTTATGAGTACAACGGGCGAACACCACGGACTCTCACTCTCCTCGACAACGCCGAGGCCTATCATTCGGTCTATTTCTGTTCTCTGCATATAAAAGATCTTGTATGAGTGGGGAAACAGGGTAGTGATGTTGCTTTACAGGTTCCGCATCGCCGGTGTAGATGATATGCGCCTCCAATTATGTTTTTTCCGAGACCATGCTGGGTGAAACAGCGAAATTTTGTTTTGACTGCCTCTAGTCTGCATCATATGTATTACGTGGTAGTGTAATCGAACTAAATATTTCAGGCGCTATTTGGAAAGCCTTCCAGAAATTGATTGCCGGATATAACTCCTGCTCAAAACTTGGTACTAGGAAAAAATGTAATCGGCTTGGACACACTTTTGTACTCTACCGATTAAAGCCTGGTACTTCCCGTCGGCTGACGCCAGCACTTCTAAAGTAATTAAAGAGAAGTTTAGTTTTCTTACTAACTTTTCACAATTTTTGCCTAGTATACTTATTGTGGCTCCACTATCTTGTAACCCCAATACTTCACATTCTCTAATTTTTACCTTGGCGTAGGGCTTTGGCTCAGAGGATATGTCGACTATCGTTGACGCTATCGCTCTTCTGATTTCTTTTCTGATTTTGTACCTTTCCCTAGCTTTTCGAATTTTCCTAGTTACCATGTTATTTTTACCTATGCTTCTATATCTAGCCTTTTCATATTTCTGCAATCTAACTACCCATCAGAGATGTCGCTTCTGATGTGCTGGGTTTCACTCGTCCACCACAACGAAACCCGTGGTTCGATGATGAATGCCGGCAAGCACATGCAGCTAAGCAAAAAGCACGCAATGCGGCACTGCAAAAAAAGACCACAGCGGAAGAGGAGAGATGAACACCGGCTTCCGAGGAGGAAGAAGAAAGAGCATGAGAAGCGCGCGATCGAGGAAATTGAGAGATGCTACTCCAGGAATGAGGTTCGGAAGTTTTACCAAAAGGTAAAAATAACATGCCACGGAACAAAATCCCGAACCGAGGCTTGTAGAGATGAACAAGGGAACATCGTAGTAGAATCGCAGTCAATGCTGAGGATTTGGAAAGACCATTTCTGCAGACTGTATAACGGCGATGACGGACCAAAAACCGCTGTCAGGCAGAATCAACCTTTCAACTTGGACGATGATGACCAACAATTCCGTCCACCCGACCTGGATGAAGTGAAGATGGCTATATCGAAGCTTAAGTCCAACAAAGCTGCTGGAGCGGATGGCCTGACTGCCGAGCTCTTCAAAGCGGCAGGCGATGACTTGATATGGAGCATACACCAACTCATCTGTAAAATATGGTCGGACGAAAGTATGCCCGATGAATGGAACCTCAGCATTGTTTGTCCGATTCTCAAGAAAGGAGACCTTCTGAACTGCGCCAACTACAGAGGCATCAGTCTCCTTAACATCGCATATAAGATTCTATCCGCTGTATTGTGTGAACGAAGCCGTTTGTCAACAACCTGATAGGTCCATATCAGTGTGTCTTCAGGCCAGGAAAGTCCACCATCGACCAGATATTCACACTGCGGCAGATCTTGGAGAAGACCCATGAGCTTCGGATCGATACCCACCACCTCATCGATTTTAAGGCCGCGTATGACAGTATCTATAAAGACGAGCTATGTAGAGCAATATCTAGTTTTGGCATCCCTGCCAAACTCGTTCGTCTGTGCAGGATGAGAATGAACGCTGCTCCATCAAGATCACTTAGGATCTCACTGAGACCTTTGATGTCCAGAAAGGATTTAGACAAGGCGATGCGCTGCCATGCGATTCTTTCAACATCGTACTTGAAAAAATAGTGCAAAACTCACGAGCAAATGCAAGAGGTACTATCTTTCAAAAGTCCGTCCAACTACTCGCATTCGCCGACGATATTGAAATAATCGGGAGAGAGCAGCGTGATGTCAGTGGCGCTTTCGCGAGTATTGAGACGGAAGCGGCGAAAATGGGTTTAGCGGTCAATGAGGACAAGACCAAGTATATGCTGTCAGCAAAAAGGACAACCAACACCGACGTCTCGGGCAGAACGTCACCCTCGACAGATATAACTTTGAGGTAGTTAAGGACTTCATCTACTATGGCTCTGCTATAAATACAGACAACGACACCAGCGCTTAGATGAAGCGAAGAATAACTCTCGAACAACAAAAATCACCCTTTATAAGACCTTAATAATCCCGGTCCTGCTCTATGGCGCAGAGGCATGGACATTATCAAAAATGGTTAAGGGTGTTCTTGGTTACTTCGAGAGAAAAATTCTTCGGGCGATCTTCGGTCCCGTCTGCATTGACGGTGAGTGGAGGAGAAGATACAACGACGAACTGTATGGACTGTACATGGACCTAGCCAGAAGAGTGAAGATCCAAAGACTGAGATGGCTGGATCATGTAGAGCGTATGCACACCAATGCTCCGGTGCGAAAAGTCTTCGAATCCGCTCCCGAGGGACAGCGCAGTAGAGGAAGGCCAAGACTCAGGTGGCGCACGCAAGTTGAACAGGACCTCAGCAAACTAAGCGTGCGAAATTGGAGGCAGCTATCCAGGGATCGAGCTGGCTGGAGAAGCTTTTTGACTGAGGCCCAGGTCCACCCCGGACTGTAGCGCCACCTAAAGTAAGTAAAGTAAGTAATCTAACTACATGTAGGGGTTTTATTTCTGGAATCTTCGGCTTCTTTATTTGTTTTTCTTCTTCCGTCGTCTTTAATATTTTCAGCTGTCTAGCATTACTATTGTTGTCTTCTTTTATCTGAATTATGACAAAACCTTTATTGTTTATTGGGGGATTGGCGTCGAAAGCAACTTCCCTGTCGACATCACTTTTCCTTGAAAAGTTGCACCAGCGACATTTGGGGGTTATCACTCCCTCTTGTCCACACCTATAGCAAAATATATTTCTGCTACTAGAGGAGCAATCCATGAATGTGTAACCCTCGACCCTGCAGTTCCAGTAACACAATTTTCTTGGCTCTGCAGAATTTTTTGTCGGTTTTAATTGTGAGGATGGGTTTAAATTAGACTTTAAATTTATTTGTGGACAATTCTTTTCAGGACGGTCCATCACTGGCTCCTGATGGTGTGTAAGGTGTTGTTCCTACATTTGTTGCGCGGCTTGACACGGCTCCTGTGATGACTCCTTATGTTTGCCTTAGCAGTGGTTGAATCAGTTCGTTTATGCTTCTCGTAAATTCGAGGAAGCTTCTTTGCCTTTCTTCTTTTAACGGGATTGCGATTCCTTCTTTTAGAGCTTCGTTGTTAAAAGAATATGCATTCACCACTGCCAGGTAAATATAGGTTCTAATGTCTGACGGTATGTTATTTCTGTCTTCGATGTTACTCTGTGTGTTATTTATGTATTTTTGTTTTTCTACAATAGTAACGCTGGACCGATTGCTTGGATTGAGTGATTGTACCCCTACGGCTCGTTGCTGACTAAGACTACTAAAAGATGGTTGGTCTATGGAGTCGCTCGAACCACTGTGGCTGAGAGGGTTGGAAGGAGGTGGGAACTGTGAGAACGAACTACTTGACGGTGGATAATTTGAAGTAACAGCTGGAATTTGTTGCAGTGGTAAAGCGTAAGTAGCATCTTCAATATATCTCGGTGGTGCAGCTGATGTTATGCTCTGGTAAGTCTGGTAATTTATTCAAATTCTCTGCTTCTCCTAAGTTTTTGTCTCTCTTTTTCAGACTCGTTCATTTTGAAAAGGTGCTACCAAACTAAGAACTCGATTTTTTTTTTTTTTTGGTATAACGAATGTTTTTTTTTCAGAATTAATGCTCAGTCTTATCTTTGTTTTAGGTCGAAATTCTCAACGTACCTAGGGAGTGTACCGCAAAATTGCATAAAATTTTCACGAAGAAATATTAAAAAACACGGCAATGGCAGCAATTATTCGGACGTGTCTCGGAAAAAGTAGAATTGCGGTGCCCCTCATAACTTGGTGCTGGACCATCTGAAATCAAAATGTCAAAGTTCGTTCGTTAGATAATACTCGTAGTTTTCCTCAGGTAATGCTGGAAGGGTTTTTCGAAATTTTAATTTTTCACTTTTTTGGAACACTTTGAAGGGAAAAACGCGATTTTTTCATATATCAAAAAATTTTAAAAAACTCTCCAGCGCTACCTCGTAACTTATGTACAGAAATAGTGTTCAATATTTCAAAAGGATCGGTGCAGTAGTTTTAAAGTTATGGGGGGCACCGACTTCAAAAACGTGAGTTATGGGGAAAACGCTTTAAAGTTTTGAACACTAAAAAATCTGGTATAAAACGTTCACAAGCTAATTTTATCGGCTTACCTCACACTGAATCATCAATGCCAGGTCCATAGAGGATGTTGGTATCATCCATGATGTCTAAAGCACCTTTTTGCTCCTGTCTACGACGAATCCTGCCTTCTTTAGATTCTCTCAGCTTCCTGCTCTGCTCGGCTTATACGTATGGAGTCAGTTGATCGCGTCCAGTCATGAGCACTTGATCCACTACTCATTCCCATGTCTTGCATGAAGGTTAGTAAAGCAAAAGAACCTTCATTGAAGACACTGGCGGCCACATAAGCTGCAATTTCAACGATGACAGAAGTTCCACTCAAATGCTTTGGTGAGATTTTCCAAATACTCGTAAGTTGGCTCAAACTCTCATTGTTGTTCTGCGTGAATCCTCGGACACATCGCTCCAGGAGAGCATCTTTGCTCAGATCTTTATAGATAGGCTTGATGGCATTCAAAACATCTTCGGGAAGAGCACTGTACGTGTGTTTGAACGAATCCAATGCATTAGCTTTTCGCACCAGGAGTCCGCGCCACTCGGGCATTTTTTATTCTGTGGATTCTCATCCGTCGAACTGTGGTGAAAGAACGTTGCCCAGATAGCGTTTTTCATATTTTCTATGGAATCAGAGTAACGTCTAAGAGCCAAACCGTAGTATACCGTCAGTTTATCAATCATTTTGGCCGTAAGCTTCCCTTTACCAGACAGACTCTTTCTTTTGATCTTCTTTCAGCCTTAGTTTCAGTATCTACAACGGTATTTCTGACTATTTCACGTAGACGAGTGCCCATTTTTTTTTTGAATATGCCCTACACATTCTTTTTTCACTATTGAAAAATCATCATCATAAGGTTTAGAATTCACTAATCCGGAGTAAGCTTTAGAGTCACCGTGTGCCGATATAGTTGCGATATCGTACACCATTCTTTACCGAGCGTTGAAACATGGTTTTTATCGTTTCGACCTCCATATTTCCAGCTGCACCAGTATGATTTGCCCGGCACTTTCCAGCACTTACATGAGCTTCATGCCGCCCTTCGTATTCGGCAGAGTTTAATTTATGTTCCCAAGTTTTACATTCATGGCAGTATGAACTTTTGACGAAAATGTCAAGAACTTTTCTTGTAAAGTAACCGATTAACGAGGTGACGCCGAATAAAGATGAGAAGACTCTTTTTTTCCATGTTCCGTCGCCGGATACAGTGAGTTCGTCGGCATTTTCAGTCTTTTTCTCTTCGGCTGTTGCTGCTTTTTCTTCTTTTGTAGCAGATAAAAAAAATCGATTCGCTACTTCTCTTACAGTCGAGCACATTTTTTTCACGTAATCATTGTACGTCGGTGTTGATAAAAACCTACTAGACAAATCCATCAAGGCGCAGAACTTTTCACAGCCAACTAATCCAAGGCCTAATATCCTCATCACGAAAACAAACCGCTAATTAACTTCGAAAATACCACAGTTTATTCTTGCACTAGACGGAACATTTGTAATCTGTTTACAGCTTTCGCACGACACTTTGATGTTAAATCCAAGGCCTTCTTTCTAAATCGAATCAAAATTTACTTTTCCATCACATTTCACACACTACACTAGCGTAGGAATTGTTGAAAAGACTAATAAAAAATCATTATCCTATATTGTTTTTCAAGATCCTCCGTAACTTGATCTTCAACGGTCACTTTAATTTTTTTAGCTGACCCGCTACTTGTTGAAATGTCTTTGGTTTTACGTTTTTGCGGAGGCACAATTTTTCTAGGTCGATATAATCTCGAACCAGCTGATTTTCTATCAGATCTTGTAATTTTTTTAGGCATTCTAGTAATAATTTAACACAAAACTCAATGAAAACGGAGCTTAAATGATGCGAAAACGGCACGTGTACGTCTGCTCGATAGAACACTCGTATTTACTGCAATACTAAATTTTACACTCTTCACTGACAAAATATACAATACAGGTATAAGGACGTTTGTACTTAAGTCGAAATTTCTATAAATAGAACTAGGGGGTAAGATTAGGTATTGTATAGAGAGCGAAACATCTGCTAGGTAACAATAGCGCGCTCGGGTCAGGTAGAAATTAAAATCCGACAGGTATAAAAATACTCGTAACTTCATCAATTTTGCTCCAATCGACTTGAAATTTTGACACAATATTCTTAAAATATTGTAATATTTCGGATAGGGTTCGAAATGATAAAACTTTATTCTGTTTCAAAACACTCTATTCATTATTATTTAAATACAACTTTCAATCAATTCACAAACAATTTCACTTCTATTTCACAATTCAAATCTCTTATCTTTCACTTACACTACGTAGTCTTTGGAACACCTCCTTTAAGTTATCTCGATGTTCTTGAAAAGTTTTGCCGACCACGATGACATCGTCCAGGTAGACCAACCCGGTTTTCCATGTTAGTCCCAGCAAAACGCATTCCATTAGACGATCAAAGGTTGCCGGAGCATTGCACAATCCGAATGGCATTACTGTGAATAGCCAAAGCCCGTTTCCTGCGGTGAAGGCTGTTTTCTCTCGGTCCTCCGTATGGATCTGTACTTGCCAGTAGCCACTCTTCAGATCAAGTGTGGAGAACCATTGCGCTCCTGACAGTGTGTCCAGTGTGTCGTCAATCCTTGGCAAGGTGTAGCTATCCTTCTTGGTGACATTATTTAGCTGGCGATAATCCACGCAGAATCTATTGATGCAGTCATTCTTCTTGACCAGTTCAACGGGTGATACCCACGGACTCTTAGAGCCTTCAATCAACCCTTGATTTCCCATAGTCGAAACCATTTCTGCAACCTCCGTCTGCTTAGCTAATGGTAAACGCCTAGGAGGTTGACGTATGGGTCTTGCATCTCCAGTGTCTATTCGGTGTTGTACCAAATGTGTGCTGCTATATTCGCCATCCTGTGCGGCAAATACGTCTGCAAATTCGTTGATTAGTTCCTCTGCCATCGCTCGTTGCTCCTGGTTCAACTCGGTTTGCATAAGTATAGTTCTTTTCAACTCGGCTGTGCTACTTGATGGCAAAGATATAGCAGCATTCTCCTTTGACAACTTGATGACAGCAGTTATCGGTACGCACGCCCCGATCGATTGTCCTTGCTTTAGGTTGATGCTCTTATTTCCCACTTTCAAGATTCTTACTGGGACCATTTTGCCTTTCGGCTCAAAGAGCATCTTTCTCACGACGTAATTCTGATAATGATTTTTAGAGTCCGTTTCAATCAAATAGAATCGATGGCTCCCAAGATCACCTTCCAGCTTCGCCCAAATAAGTGTCTCTGCGGAAGGTGGTAAGATCTCGTCCTTGCTGACTACTGTCCTAAGGCATGCGGCATTCTCCTTCCCGTACACCATCAGAATCTCAACGTTCCTGTACTTAAGTACTTGAGTTCCGATGTCGAGGACTACTTTATGCGCCATCATAAAGTCAACACCAATGATGCACTCGTCGCATATACCGGCCACTAGGAATACGTGGGTGAATGTTAGTCCTGCCAGATTGATCGTAAGAACAACCTCTGCATACACTTTTGCCGTCGCTCCTGTTGCTGTTTTCAAGCAGTAGCTCCTGGTATTGTGCAGCCATGAATCATGGGCAATATCCCTTCTTATAATGGAAGCGGTGGCACCGGTGTCAATGGTGGCCATGCATTTATTCTGGCCAATGTGGGCTTCCACTGTAAGACTCTTGTTACTTCGTTTTGTTTGGGAGACTTGGATTTTGATCCTGGGGGCGTCAATTCCAGAAACCAATTTCTTTCCCATCGAAGTTGGTTCTTACACGTTTCCCGCCTGTTGACTTGACGTTGCGCTGCTTGAAGTATAGATGTTTTCCCTGCTACATGCTTCTTTGTTACGCCTCCCAGCAGAGCACTGAGGACAACTGCTTTCTTCAAGTGGAGCCCAGCACTACCGCTGCAGATGTCCTATTTTGCTGCAGTTCCAGCAACGGACTTGTCCCGCACGCACACTGTTCCGCTCCACGACGTCTGCTCGTTGGAAGGAGCATTCCACGGCTGTCACTACTCTCACGCAGTGGATTCCTTGAGATGCTTGGTAGACAGCTTTCATCGTCATGGTAAATGCTAGGGTCTCAGGGAGGGTTCGTTTTCCAGCCATTCTCACAGCCATTTGCAACTGCCTATCTTCACTCGCTTGGGTTAACGCCTCTACAGCCATCTGGTTAGAAACTGGGGTAATAACTGAACTCTCCGATGCGGTGAGATTGTATGATCCTAAAGTTATGCAACGCTGGATAATTGATTTGATCACATTCTACCACAATATCCCCCTCTTAAACTTGTTCGTCCCGAACAAACTCTTCGACATTCTGCCCAATATAGCGATGAATTCGATCCACATGAACTACCTTCATCTTGCCTCTTCCTCGTTGAATGCGATAGACAACATCGTTGATGCGCTTTGCCACTTTATAGGGTCCTTCCCAGTCTTGCTGTGATTGGGTGATACGCCTTTCCATCTATGAGGGTTATGTAGCCACACTAAATCTCCTTCCTGGAATCCCGTTGTGGTCGCCTTGACATCATACCTCGTCTTCATGCGGTCGCTGGCTATCTTCATCTTATCTCTGGTTCTTTGGTGCACGTCCCTAATAATCTGTCTGAGGTCTGCGACATAGTCGTCTTCATTTCTGTTCTCTTCAGACGGCGGCGATCCAAACATCAATTCGATAGGTAACCGGACTGTTCGACCGAAAAGGATTTCCGATGGAGTGTGACCTGTGGTTCTGTGTACTGCACTCCGATAGGCTAATAGAAACATTGGAATTTGCCTATCCCTATCGCACTGCTTGTCGCCAACTCCCTTTGATAGGTGTTCATTCAAGGTTCTGTTGAAGCATTCCACCATCCCAATAGCTCGCTCACCCCTTGGAAAATCTTGGACTCGAAGTTGCGCCCTTGATCCGAGTGCAATTCCATCGGTACGCCGAATCTGCTCACCCAGTTGTAAACGATCTGTTCAATCACGGTTTTGGCTTCCTGGTTAGGGATAGCGAAAGCCTCAGGCCACTAACTGAAGTAGTCCACAACAACAAGAATGTAGCGATTTCCCTTCTCGGTTTCAGGAAACGATCCTGCGTTGTCAACTGCGATTCTCTCGAAGGGCGCTCCAACGTTGTATTGCTGCATTCTGCCGTGAGTTTTAACCCTCGGGCCTTTACATTCTGCACCAATTTTCGACATCGTCCTTGGCAAAGAATAAAGTCGTTCTCTTGAAGAACAGAAGAATTCTCTAGAAGAACAGAAGAATTCTCTAGAAGAACAGAAGAATTCTCTAGAAGAACAGAAGAATTCTCTAGAAGAACAGAAGAATTCCATTATTTCCGCACAAAAAGACACTGTCGAAGAGTTCAAGAATTCTCTAGAAGCGAAATTTGAAATAATCGATCAAAAATTAAATATGCACGAGGCACAATTCAAGAAGGTTGAACACAATATCGAGAATCTTGCAAAAGACCTAGAGGGAGTAAAGAAACAGAAAGTCCGAGAAATTTCTACAGACAGCCCTAGAAGGAAAGAGAGCAACCGCCTGTTTTCGATGGCCAAACATCGTGGCCAATATATAGAAGATAATTTGAAGCAGCTGCCACGACCAACAACTGGGACGATGGAGAAAAGTCGATTGCGCTAACGCTGGCACTGAGAGGTACAGCTGCGGAATTGCTGCAAATCATCTCAGAAGATAAACAACTCAAATAAAGCCATAGAAATGCGCTTCGGAGATGGTCACATGCAGCACGTACACATAGTCAAACTGCGCAGCAGAGTCCAGAAGAGGGGCGAAACACTTCAGCAGTTGCAGGCCGATATTGAACGGTTGACGCATTTATCTTATCCTAATGCCGGAGAAGACCTTATCAACGAAATGGCTGTAGAGGCGTTTACCCAAGCGATTGAAGATAGGTAGTTGCAAATGGCTGTAAGAATGTCTGGAACACGAACCCTCCCTGAGGCCCTAGCATTTGCCCTAACGATGAAAGCAGCCAACCAAGCATCTCAAGGAATCCACCGCGTGAGAGAAGTGACAACCGTGGAATGCTCATGCCAACGAACAGACGTCGTGGAGCGGAACAGTGCGCGTGCAGGACAAATCCGTTGCTGGAACTGCAACAAAATAGGACATCTGCAGCGTGAGTGCAGGTCTCCACTTAAACAACGCAGTTGTCCACAATGCGCTGCTGGGAGGCGTAAGAAAGAAGCATGTAGCAGGGAAAACATCTATACTGCAAGCAGCGTATCATCACGTCAACAGGCGGGAATACGTGTAAGGACCAACATTGAGGGGCAGAAGTTGGTTTCTGGAATTGACGCCCCTAAGATCAAAATCCAAGTCTCCCAAACAAAACGAAGTAACAAAAGTCTTACAGTGGAAGCCCACATTGGCCAGAATAAATGCGTGGCCACCATTGACACCGGTGCCACCGCTTCCATTATAAGAAGGGACATCGCTACTGATTCATGGCTGCACAATACCAGTAGCAACTGTCTGAAGACAGCAACAGGAGCGACGGCGGAGGTATATGGAGGGGTTCTTCTTACGATCAATCTGGCAGGACTAACATTCACCCATGTATTCCTAGTGGCCGATATATGCGACGAGTGCATCATTGGAGTTGACTTTATGAAGGCGCATAATGTAGTGCTCGACATCGAAACTCAAGTACTTAAGTACAGGAACGTTGAGATTCCGATGGTGTACGGGAATGAGAATGCCGCATGCCTTAGGACAGTAGTCAGCAAGGACGAGATCTTACCACCTTCCGCAGAGACACTTATTTGGGCGAAGCTGGAAGGTGATCTTGGGAGCCATCGATTCTATTTGATTGAGCCGGACTCTAAAAACCATTATCAGAATTACGTCGTGGGAATGATGCTCGTTGAGTCGAAAGGCAAAATGGTCCCAGTAAGAATCTTGAATGTGGGAAATAAGAGTATCAAACTAAAGCAAGGACAATCGATCGGAGCGTGCGTACCGATAACTGCTGTCATCAAGTTGTCGAAGGAGAATGCTGCTATATCTTTGTCATCAAGTAGCACAGCTGAGTTGAAAAGAACTATACTCAGGCAAACCGAGCTGAACCAGGAGCAACGAGCGATGGCAGAGGAACTAATCAACGAATTTGCAGACGTATTTGCCTCGCAGGATGGCGAATATGGCAGCACATATTTGGTACAACACCGAATAGACACTGGAGATGCAAGACCCATACGTTAACCTCCTAGACGTTTACCATTAGCTAAGCAGACGGAGGTTGCAGAAATGGTTTCGACTATGGAAAATCAAGGGTTGACTGATGGCTCTAAGAGTCCGTGGGCATCATCCGTTGAACTGGTCAAGAAGAATGACTGCACCAATAGATTCTGCGTGGATTATCGCCAGCTAAATAATGTCACCAAGAAGGATAGCTACCCCTTGCCAAGGATTGACGACACACTGGACACACTGTCAGGAGCGCAATGGTTCTTCACACTTGATTTGAAGAGTGGCTACTGGCAAGTACAGATCTATCCGGAGGACCGTGAGAAGACAGCCTTCACCGCAGGAAACGGGCTTTGGCAATTCACAGTTATGCCATTCGGATTGTGCAATGCTCCGGCAACCTTTGAGCGTCTAATGGAACGCGTTTTGCTGGGACTAACATGGAAAACCTGTTTGGTCTACCTGGACGATGTCATCGTGGTCGGGAAAACTTTTCAAGAACATCGAGATAACTTAAAGGAAGTGTTCCAAAGACTACGAAGTGCACAGCTAAAGCTAAACCCGAAGAAGTGTCATCTCTTTAGGCCAGATGTCAAATATTTGTTACACATCATCTCATCCGAAGGGGTAAGGACAGTCCCAGAAAAAATCGAAGCGGTGAAAAATTGGCCAGTCCCAAGAGACAAACACCAACTGAGAAGCTTTCTGGGACTCGCTACGTACTACAGGCGGTTTGTGAAGGATTTTGCTGGGATCGCAAAGAGTTTACATCAACTAACAGAAAAGGGAAAACAATTCAAATGGTCAAGTGAATGCGAAAGAAGCTTCAAAACTCTCAAACAACAACTATATGAGGCCCCTGTACTAGCGTACCCTACTCCAGGAAAAACATTTATTGTGGATGCAGATGCCAGTAACGTCGGAATTGGAGCTGTCCTTTCGCAGATGCATGACGGGCAAGAGAAAATTGTTTCCTACTTTAGTAAGGTGCTCTCTAAGCCGGAGAGGAACTACTGTGTTACCAGGCGGGAACTTCTTGCTTTGGTCTTGGCAACAAAGCATTTCCATAAGTACCTGTACGGACGAAAATTCATTCTTCGCACAGACCATGCATCTCTGAAGTGGTTGCTGCAATTTAAAAATCCTGAAGGACAAGTCGCAAGGTGGATTGAACGACTCCAGATATACGACCACGAGATACAGCATCGAAAGATAAGCCTTCACTCTAATGCGGATGCTCTGTCCCGGCGACCTTGCTAATCTGATTGCAAATATTGCGCACGACAAGAAGAAAAAGATGCGGTATCCACTCAACGGCTAAGAGCTGAGCCCACTGACGGTTGGAATGAAAGTGAAATGCGAAACGCCCAAAAAGAGGATCCGGATATCGAGCCAATACTCGCTTGGAAAGAACACGAAGAAAAACCAGATTGGCAGGAAACATCCAATAAAAGTCCAGAACTAAAGGCATACTGGGCACATTGGGACTCGCTTCATGTTCAAGATGATGTTTTGAGGCAAAGGTGGGAAAGCTCGGATGGAAAGTCGTTTGTGATGCAGCTCGTTGTGCCAAGGTCGAGAGTCAGTGACGTGCTAAGGGAACTGCACGATAGAGTATCCGGAGGCCACTTGGGAGTGAATAAGACGTTAGAAAAGGTGCGAGAACGTTTTTATTGGGTGCACGCCAAGGACGATGTAGAAAATTGGTGCAGAAAGTGCGTCACCTGCGCCGCCAGTAAAGGCCCGAGGGTTAAAACTCACGGCAGGACCGTTTCCTTAAACCGAAAAGGGAAATCGCTACATTCTTGTTGTTATGGATTACTTCAGTAAGTGGCCCGAGGCTTTTGCTATCCCTAACCAGGAAGCCAAAACCGTGGTTGAACAGATCGTTTACAACTGGGTGAGCAGATTCGGCGTACCGATGGAATTGCACTCGGATCAAGGGCGTAACTTCGAGTCCAAGATTTTCCAAGGGGTGAGCGAGCTATTGGGATGGTGGAACGCTTCAACAGAACCTTGAATGAACACCTATCAAAGGGAGTTGGCGACAAGCAGTGCGATAGGGATAGGCAAATTCCAATGTTTCTATTAGCCTATCGGAGTGCAGTACACAGCACCACAGGTCACACTCCATCGGAAATCCTTTTCGGTCGAACAGTCCGGTTACCTAGCGAATTGATGTTTGGATCGCCGCCGTCTGAAGAGAACAGAAATGAAGACGACTATGTCGCAGACCTCAGACAGATTATTAGGGACGTGCACCAAAGAACCAGGGATGATGTCAAGGCGACCACAACGGGATTCCAGGAAGGAGATCTAGTGTGGCTATATAACCCTCATAGACGGAAAGGCGTATCACCCAAATTACAGCAATACTGGGAAGAACCATCTAAAGTCGTAAAACGCATCAACGATGTTGTCTATCGCATTCATCGAGGAAGTGGCGGGACGAACAAGTTTAAGAGGGGGATATTGTGGTATATATGTGATTAAATCAAGGATCCAGTGTTGCATAGTTTTAGGATCATACAAACTCTCCACGTTGGAGAGTTCAGTTTTTTTCCCAGTTTCAAACCAGAAGTTACGAGAAAGAACTAAAACCCGACAAATGTGGTTTAAATACAGGATGAGAAACTGCGGACGATAAGTTGATTTTTGGAAAGCGATGGAATAGGACCTAAGTCGCACTAAGTGAAAGATTTGAGATTTGAATTGTGAAATAGAAGTGAAATTGTTTGTGAATTAATTTAAAATTGTATTTAACTAATAATAAATAGAGTGTTTTAGAAACAGAATAACGTTTTATCATTTCGAACCCTAGCCGAAATATTACAATACTAACCATCATGTGAAATTTTATTTTTCATTAAATTTTCTTACATAACAAAAAACAACACTGTGGCGCCGGCAGCTCGGTATGGGGCATGGCCTAGCTTCTTCACACTCATTTGTGTTGCTCATGCTGTCATTTTTGTCACATCTGAGCGGGGCCTACGGTTTATCGCCGAGTCCGAACGGCACTCCTTAGAAGCTTTTTCATAGGCAATTTTACTTTCGGGAGTTTGCCATATCCCGCCGAAAGGATGATGGCGATTTGAAAAATTGTTGGTGACCCAGCCATGAATCGAACCTAGACTGTCTGCGTGATAGTCCAATGAGCTAACTATCGCGCCATCGCCATCGCCATCGCCAAATTTTCTTACATAAAGGGGTTTAAAACCAAAAAAGAACATAAAGGAACAAAACAATTCATAAATTGGTCATCGCACGGTATGTAGCACCGTGCACGGTGCTCTCCACTAAAAGCTCGATTGCAGTGTGTGCAATATAGTGACGTCATCCTACGCTTTTGAGACGGGCACAAATAACAGGTTATTCGCTTTTGTACAGCAGTGTTCACTTGTTAATCCTCCATATTTAATTCCAAAATATCGGCGGTCATTTCTTTGAGTGGGCGTTGCAAAGTTAACAACCGAAACCGATGCTTAAGCCAAGATTTTGTCAATTGTTTATGAAGATTAATTATATATATTTCTTTCTGTTAAGCAGCTGCGCACCATTCCTTTGACTGTTATGATTATAAATAATGTAGGAGTTGATGCAAGCGATATTAAGCATATCATAAAAAATGCACATCGGCCATCTACGAGTTTTTCGACCGCAGTTCATGCTGCTGCACAATTGATCAAATGTATCCACGCCGAACTTGGTGTCGTTACAAAACTGTATAATCTCCGGCTTCTGAGTTCGTGGGCTAATTGAGGCTCCTACATTCATTGTGGACAGTAGAATCACATTTTTATATTGTTGTGCTATATATGAAATGAGCGCTTGTTCCTGGTCAAAACTACCTACTTCACGGCCTTTGACCTTAAGTATTTCGCTTGGTATTTTTATAAACTCAAAACGCTCGCGGCTGATAGTTGCCTTATAAATCGATCCAGATGATTTGGAGTCAAACATATCTCGGGTGGACAGATGATTATCTTTTTGTGCTGCTGCAAAAATTAACAATCCAATAAATGTTGTTATTCTTCTCTGGTTGTTTTGGAAACTGTGGCTTTTTCAGAAGAATAGTTTTGGGATTTAATGGCTATTTCAGAATTTGTGTGATTCAAAATTTAGGTCATGATCTCCGCGCTTAAGAAACAATTGAAAGTAGTTAGTGGCGTACATGCATCACGAGCGAGTCCTATGGGACCTTGTATTATGTGCACGAAATTTCGTTTTGCAGTTCTTTTAAGACTGTTAGCAACTGTGCACCGGCGATGACCGTTTTTGCCTCTAAGACTTACATTTTCTCTTTCATTTTAACGTCGCCAAGATCCTTCCTCCAATACCTCTGGTTGTAATGGTTGGAGTACGCATATATATTCGGGCTTTTACTCTTTGCAATATTGGTGCTGGGTCTTGCTCTTTCCGAATAAGGAGGTCTTTCGTACTCCGAACCGGAATCACTGAGCCACTTCCTTGTATTTCGTCGAGTTCTTCTGCTGGTGTAGCTTCAACCTCCTTCAAATTTAGTGGTCGACTATATTCTCTACGTGCTCCCATGATTCTACTAAAATAAAACGTAAATAAACCACTGAATCTATAGCTCAAGATGGTACTCTTGTCGATCTTGTCGTAGAATTTACGAATGGTTAGTATTTAACGGTTAAAAAGAGACAAAAATATCTTTGTATATATATGTATATAAATAAATCACTTCACTATAACTATCGCTTATGAACTAATCATACACCGAAAAAAAGCTTTGATTTATGAAAATCTGTTTTTTATTTTTATTTTCATTTTTTTTTTTTAGAAGATATATATAGATATAGACAGATATATGTATATAGGAGGATAGATGTTACAAGCATTAAAAAAATTTTAGACGTATAACGTATATGCGTTGAGTAAAGTATATATACATACACGGAGAAAATTCTTTAGGTAAATTTTTGTTTTGTTTTGAATTTTTTTTTGTTGCTTAATATATACTATGTACTATACATATGAAATTTATCTATTTTTTATATGGACCTTTGGGCGGGCGTAGCTATCCTTTCCTTCATACATTATCCCTGATATTATGTATATCTTTTTTTCCTGGAAGCGGGAATGGGTGGCGATCACGATAATTTTAATCAAACGAAATTTATAAATGTATTATGTCTCTTGATAACAAACAATCGTGTACCTCTGACGGTATTACAAATTGTATTTTAAAACGCGTCGTGTTTTATATCACAGATGTATTATCTTACATATTTAATTTGAGCGCGAATTTTGGTATTTTTTTCCAGATCACTGAAAAATGCGAAAGTCATTCCTTTGTATAAAACAGGAAACCGAAAAAAAGCGAGCCAATATAAACCGATTTCCATTCTTCCAACCATTTCTAAATTGTTTGAAAAGTTAATGAAATCCCGCTTTGGGTCATTCTTAAACAAAACTGGGTTTTTAAGTGAAAAACAATTCGGATTTCGGGAAGGTATGTCAACCGAAGATGCAATCTTAAAATTAAGTGGTGAATTACAGTCCGTTTGATAACATCGTACACGACAAAAATTAAAGAAGAACTTATAATAATAATAAAAAATCTATTGTACTGGTTTATTTTGTTTATTTACTTGAATGCTTTTCAATTAATATGTTGTCCACTCTCCTCCTTCTTCTTCTTATCCTTTTATTAACCCTTTTCTCGTTATACGAACGTATGCGTAACGAGTTTCCCATTTTTACTACATCGCTGCAGAACGCGTCTACATAATGCTCGGTCCTGGATCGCTTCAGTGGTAAGCCCCAGGCGTTGTTGCGCATTTGCCATCTGAGAAATCCAGGAATTCTTTTTCCGACCTCGTTCTCTTACAGTTGGAGTGACCGTAGTTGATAGTGCCTTTTTAAACGGATTTTCCGCAGATCTTCTTTGAACGTGGCAATACCAGCTTATTCTATTCGACTTCCCCTTATACGCGTAGATCCAATACAATCGCGTTTAGTGACTCCACTAGACATCCTTAACATTTTCATTTCCGCTGCCGTCATTTTGTTTTTAAACGCTTCGTACATTGTCCAGCACTTTGAACCGTATATAAGAGCTGGTCTAACAACCGTGGTGTAGAGTTTCCCCTTTAATTTAAGTGGAAATTTTCGGTCGCAAAAGATTCCCGAATTTTCGCGCATTTCATCCATACCACACTCACTCTGTGGTTTACGTCGTCGTCACATTTCGCTTCCATGTTAACGATTGATCCTAAGTACTTGAAGATAGTGCTTTTCGGAAGAACTATTCCTTCTAACATTATATCCGGAACAGGTCGCAACGGATGCGCAAATGGGCACGTCAAATGCTCCGTCTTGAACGACTTATTTTAAACCCGTTTCTCTCTAGCGCATTTCTCCATGAATCTAAGGCGTTCTGTAAATCTTCGACGTTATCGCTAAGTATAACTGCGTCATCAGCGAAGAGAATTGGCGTTACATTTGCTTCGCGCATGCAGTCTTTTAAAAGATAATCGAATACTACGTTAAAGAGGAAAGGGCTAAGTACGCTTCATTGATGCACTCCGACATTAACTGGAAATTCTCTCGCTAGTCCAGCAGAGCTTTTAACCGCAGTTTTCACGTTTCCGTACATGTCTTGTATTATTCTAACATACGTTTCCGGTACGTTTTGAGACCTCATCGCGGCCCATATGAGATCCCTAGGCACTCGATCAAATGCTTTCTCGAGGTCGATAAATACCATGATGTATTTCCATTGAATTTTTTCTCCTCTGTGCAGCGAGCTTAAAAATATTTGGCATTTTAGTATTTTACGACGTTTGAACTTCTTGGATAGCTTGTCTTTGAGGTCATCGATCCGACGTTCCAACTTGCAAACCGAAGTTTATGAAAATATTATGGAAACTTCATTTTGTCCCCCCCCCCCTGGAATCCGTCGGGCTTTGACACAAGCACCTCTGCTTGCTCTGTGATCACCCGAGTGCGTTGCAATCGTGGTGCCCAGCGGGGTAGTGATATTAATTGCGATCATTTCCATGAAGTGTATCTAAAGTTTGAGTGGTTTGACACTTGTATGCTCATTTCGAATTGACTGACTGTTCTTTTACCCCACCGGTAGTCTCCAGACGTGGGAACCCACTGATTGCAAGCAAACTTGTGGGAAACCTTTATGGTGTAAAAGTGTCACAGGCTCATTTTTGGTATCATAGTTGCCTGTATATGATTGGTGTCCCATTTAGTCGCCTCTTACGACAAGCTGGGACGCACTGCGGCACTATTCTTTATCCGATGCCGCACAGAAAGTTGTCCACTCTCCTCCATTATCAATAATTGCTTGGAATCTTCGAGGCATGCTTTCTACTAATCTTATAGTATAATCTTCAGACAAAGATCTCCATAAAACTCGTATTTTTCGTGATAATTGTTTGACCGTCGAGATCTTCTTTCCTTGGAGCTTTAGCTTCATGAATGCCCAAACATTTTCAATGGGATTTGCATCCGGCAACTGTGATAGCCAATCTAAAACATCGACGACATTTCCTTGTTTCCACGCACTGCACAAACGGCTGCGATGTTTCGGGTCATTATCTTCTTGCAGTAACCAATTCTCATTCCTTTTTTTAAACCACCTTTGGGCAGATGGTAATAAAGCCTTCTTATAAATTTTGACCATGTTGGATGCGTTTAAGTTATTTGTAAACATGAACGAATTGCCAAATCCTTGTTTTGAGAAGTATCCTCAAACGTGCACCTTTGCCGGGTGTTTGACGGTCCGCTGGAGTAATTTATTGGATTGTGTACACCAGGTATGAGTGATAGGAGACCATGCCCAAAAAGAAGCTTCATCCGAAAAAATAACGTTGTTCCAATATCTGTCCAAATTATCCTTGGCCCAACTGAGACATTTTTCTACGTGCTTTTTTGACAGGAGTGGTTTCTTTATTGTGGTTCGAAATTTTACATTATTGGCTAGTAAACGTCTTCGTATCGTAAAATCCCTTGTCCTCCACGTAACGATAGAAGAGGATTTTTTTCAAACACGCGTAGAATCATTTTGTCCTGTTTTTTTGTTGTCTTTGGAGTAGACCACGATCCGGCAAAACATCCACACACATTTTGACTTTTTCATGTATTTAGCAGCTGCTCCGTATGACATTTTCGGTCCTTTTGGATGCGTGCACCAGAATACTGCTTCATAACGTGATGCAAACGCGATACTCATTTTAAAATACTTGCGTCTCTGACAAAAATTGAACACTCTTTAAATTTTTTTATTCAAAGCATCTTAGCAGAAGTATTTTTTTATCTGCTAATGCGAATGCCACTTCCAAACCGGTTTTCATCAACGAGTTTTGCCGTATACGATCTTATCAAACGGACTGTATATTCAGGTTTAAATAGCAATCAGAAATCTTTTCCGTTATTTATAGACATGACCAAGGCATTTGATATGATCGATCTTAACATCTTTCTAAACAAACTCTATAAAGCTGGATTTTGAGGTGCAATCTACGACTGGCTCACTTCATACCTAAGTGAAAGGTCTCAAAGAGTCAAATTGGACAACATTTATAGTGAGGAAAATAAAATGGTCACTGGTGTACCACAAGGTTTGTAGTAATATTACGGCTTTTGCGGACGACATGGCTTTTACATACACAAGCAAAAATTTGTTTGAATCCGTAATAAAACTACAAAAGGATTGGCAAATTTTAAGGCAGTGGTTCGCAAAGCATGAACTTCTTATAAGTGAAAAAACGAAGATGGGTTGCAGTCTTTCAAATGTAGAACTGATTGATTATAAAGTTTATTTTCACTCTGCTGCATGTGAAAAACTAAGCATATGCTTACACAGATGTGGGAGAAAAAAATTTATAACAGATTCCCCCTGTTCTTCGACCTGCTTCAAAATTGAATCCGTCGATAGCATTAAATATTTAGGAGTTATAATTGACAAGACCCTAAATTGGAAGACACATGCAGCAGATTTTAAAAAAATATATGATGTCGGTAACTCGAAACATGTTCTTATTAAAACCATACTGCTCAAGAAATCTGTTGCTAATGATATATCATGGACTCGCACACTCGAAACTGCAATACGGAATATCGAGTTGGGGAGGAACATATTTTAGCACCGTTGAGCCTATTGTGATAGCACAGAAGCATATTATTCGAATAATTTGCAACAAAGGAAGACTTGTCAGCAGCTGACCTCTCTTTCAAAATCTCCATATCTTACCACTTAAACATATTTATGTGTATAAAGTTGTAAAAATTTTCTACATCCGTAGTGGTTTCACATCCACGATCAGAAGCGCTAATGAATACAATTTTAGACTCAATTCTAAAGCTCTTGTTAATGTGCCAACATCCAAAAAGACTCACTACTCTAATTTTTTTACCATTACAGCGCCTAAGCTTTTTAATAAATTGCCACACGACATAAGAGTAACAAATGTATGAAACATATTCCTAAACAAATTAAAGAACTGGCTATTCAAAATAGATAGCTCTGAAGTCAAAAACCTGCTTGTAAGTATTGTTTAGAAAAACTACAAACTATTGTATTATCAAATTTGTAACATTTTTCGTAAAGTTATTAGTAATTAATAGTAATTAGGTTATTTTTGTAACCATCATTCGCCACTAGTCTTAAATGACTACAGAATGAAATCGCATTAATCTTCTTCCCTTACAAAATGTATGTTTAAAAAAATTTTGTGATCTATTGAAATTTATAATTATTTTGTAAAAGAATAAAGTAAAAACAAAAATATATACTTTTGCAGCACTAGGGCCTAGAGACACTTTTATTTCCTTTTGTTTTTTTTTTTCTTTTCCCGTCTTTGTTTTCGTTTATTGTATCTTTTTGGCACTTGGACAAACTCCTCGCTTAAAGCACAACCTTCACCCACAACTCCCTCTCTCGTCTTGACGCAAAGACACGCATAATTCAGAAATGCCGAAACCAGAAACTACTAGAACGGAAAGATTATAAACACCATTATCTAACGGCAACTCGAAGAGAGTTCCACCAAAATACCCAACAAACATTCGCAAATCTAATATAACAATGTACATACGGTTTCGCCTCCGACATACAATATACACTCACCAGCACCTGATCAGAAGGAAGTGCCTTTGAATCTGCCCCACTGCCCATGCTTCATATGAACTCACTCAATACTACAAAACATATTTAGTCAAACAAAAACCCACCTCAAAGATCCAACTCAAAGCAATATTGATATACTCGTAATCAAAAAAATATTTGTAAAATCAGAACTCCTATATAGTGATGTTAACAATTGCAAGGGCCGAAAGCTTTTACTGCTAATTGCTATAACACTTTTATGTTAGTAACAATTTACAATTATTGTATACTGATCTTTTACTAATGAAACAAAAATGAAAAAAAAATAAATAATAATAAATATTTTGTATAATTGCTTAATGTACCCCAAATGTCATAAAATATTGACAGATAGTAGACAACGATTTAAGCTTTAAAACGTTCGGACGAATAGATGGAGCTCTCGGATGCTTAGATATGGCTCATGTCCGGGTATTATTTGCCACAGTGTATATAATTTTATATGTACAGTTGAGCGTCGATTATCCGAACTAATTGGACCCGAGGTGGTTCGGGTAGTCAAATTTTATCAAAAAATTCGGATAATCGAACACAAAAGGGAATCGAATAAAAGTCAGGTGTGTAGTCGGTCCTCAAATGTCTTGTAACTGAAACCAAAGAAACATATAAAAAACATGTCCGCACTTTATGTTTTATATATTTCACATAACGTATCAGTGTTTTACATATTTATAGTACTTACTCATGTAGATAGTCATCAATTTTTTTTTAATGGATTTTTGTTGCTTTTTTTCGCAGCCAAATCACGTATTCTCTTCAACAGCAGAAGCTGAGTGGGCCGGTTTTTTCTTGTTTCTCGTACCAGCTTCTTCATTCCCAATATCTTCACCATCGATCACTGCCCGTTGATCTTCCTCCATGAATGACAAAGGTTCATTGTCTTTGAAAATTTGAAAACCAGGATTATTTTCACCTACTAGCCACTCGCAAAATCCTGGGATTTCCTGGAACATATCAACAATTTCATTTAAATCGTCGTTATCGTGTATGTCAAGCTCTCATTTTGTTCTCCCCTTTGCAATTGGAATTTATTCCAAGCCTTGCTCAGATTCTCTAGTGATAGTGTATTCCAGGCATCAGCTAACATATAACAGCAGTGCTTTAAGTTTCTTTGAAAAAGTCACCACATTTTCCTTCTTCTGCCAACAGCAAACGACGTAGGACTTGCTTCCTGTATACCCTCTTAAATTTTTCTATAATTCCCTGATCCGTTGGTTGGAGGATTGCTGTCACATTTGGTGGCAAAAACATCACTTTAAAATTTTCGCCGACGGCATTCAATTTTTCCGCTTCGGATGAGATGGTGCATTGTCCAGTATAAGAATAACCTTCCCGGTCTTCTTTTCCTTATCTCTGAACTTTTTGGAATGAATTCATTGATGTACCAATCAAGAAGTAGTTCACAATTCATCCAAGCACTCCTTTGTAATTTGGAGTGAAGTAGATGACAAGTCACTTTCTTGAAACATCGAGGCTTTTTAGTTTTACCGATCATTAACAAAGGTAAAGAATGACTTCCTGATGCATTTGCGGCTAGCATAATCTTCCCTCGCTCTTTACTGACCGTAAAGCCGTAAATCGGTTCCTTTTTCTTGTTGACGACATCTTAAAAACTTACTTTCTTAACTGAAGCACAATCCACGAATAAAATTGACAATGTTCATGTGGATACTAGGTACATGCGAGTACGCACGTATGCACGTGTCAAAGTGAACCGTTAACTAGGAACACTCCGTTAGTTTTTGTTTTCTCCTTTTAAGGTTTAGTTCGGATAATTGACTTTGCGGCTGATTGGAGTTCGGATAGCTGATGTCCATTTGCTTCCGCTGTTGCGTTCGGATAATTGACGTTTCGGTTAATTGACGTTCAGAAAATCGACGCTCTAGTGTATATGACAGCGCATCGGCTCATCCAATCCTTTTTACGACATAAAAATTCGTGATGAGATTGCTTCCCAACTTTATGAAGCAGTTTGCTTTCTCGATGACTGAACATGGCTCAGCATAGCTGCTTTCTTTAGATGCTGCATTGTAGTAGATAACGTAGTAAGCATCTACATTATTGCGGTAAATTTACCCGCAACAAGGTTTACTCACTTTCCTGTTCTTGTCCCTTCGCTCCCTCTTTTCATTGAGTGGGAAGACCGAGCTCTGGCGGAGGTGGAAGGCAGCCATTGGCCTACCGACCACAGATCTCGGAAAGAAGCCCACATAGGTTTAAGGGCTGTTGATACCCTCAGGGGAGGGAAGAGATGGTTCAGTCGGTGTAGCCCTAAGGACGGTAGGGAGACTCACGACGAACCAGGAGCCCAGGGTGCGACAGAAGGTCCACCATAACCACCGTTGTCAGAGCCTGTAGGCTAGACGGGAGACTAGCAACGGGCTGCATTAGACAGGGCGTCTGAAAGTCATCGACGGGTGGGGATGGACGGTCCTTTTTAGCCAGATACCCCAACACGATGATGACGGGTAGTGGAGGACGATCCCTGGAGCTTACACCCCAACGAAAGCCACGAAAACAAGGCTTTAGTATTATCGGCATCACATCACGCACTCCATGTGGATGCAGCTAGCTATGGAGCTAGCAGAAAGCCAATGACCTGGGGGGAAGAGATGACGATCTCTTTTATAGCTACACCCCCAACGAGGAAGCAACGGAGGAGCGATGGTGGTGTGCAGGTGGACGGCCAAGATAATGAGACACATCCCAACGTCGTATCATCTTCCAAAGTCAGGTTCGATAGGTGAAGGAACGACGACCTCGTTGAAGCTAGCACCCCACCGATGGAGCACTAAGGGAGCAGCGGAGGCTGAAGGCGGACGGCCAAGCTACGATACAGCTTCCAACGAGGGAATACATAAACTTAAATAATAATAACAATAGCTACTATAAACAATAACAACAAGAAACCACAACAATAACATAAACATAAACTAAAACAATACCTATAACAACAAAATAACAACAAATACCAGGCGGGCAGAAAGGCTCACAACATAATCAAACAAAAAAAAACCAAATAAATAATTGGAAGGAATGACCCCCCATTGGTCAGTCCCCACTCCCCCAAAATCTGAACGCCGATACACCGGAGTAAGTAAGGACCCGGGGTAAAGTGGCACTGGCACTGATACTTAGCTTTGTCTGGGGCGGCGATTTAGAGAATGGCTAGATCGGGGCATAATCAGGTTAGGATTATACCCACACAACCTCCCTCCATCGTCCCAACACTCCATTTACCTTCGATAAGACTTTTTTTTGCTTTTAATAAAATTTTGTTTAGTGCGATGGGGGAAAAATATCCGTGCGAGAATGTGTGTGAGAGTCTTGCGAGAGTTTATGGAAGACAAAAAGATCTGGAAGGCACTTTTGTGACGACCAGCAAATTCAGAGGGTCAGCGAGAGTTTTTCTTTGTGCGAATAGTTGTTTTGAATTGCGAAAAGCAATCCTTCTTTTTGTCAAAGAGTATAAGTAGAGTAGATTTTTTCAAATAGAATCGCGATTTTTTTCAATAATTCATTCTGGTGGAAAGAAAAAAAGGCGAGGGAAAAAGGAGGATACGGAGAAAGGAAGTGGATCGGGATAGAAGAAGGATTAACAGGACGAAGGAGGAAAGACGGCGCCAGAAAGGGGGCAGAACCACCAGGAACCAAGCTAAGTATTGTGCAAGTTATAGTGCAGTGTAGTTTAATATTTGTTTCTTTTTTTAAAAAGTAACACTCCGATGGGCCGCGCGTGCGCAATATCTCGAGAAAAGACGAGACACGTGACCCGTTAATTCTTTTTCTTTGTGCGTTCAGGACTTTGAAATAGCGGGTCACTCTGTCGGCGAGTGTACCGCTAACAAGTTAAATAAATCGTCGTGGTCCGACGGAGCAATTATAACGTTTTGAAAAACCCCGTCTTTTATTTTCTTTCGTTTATTCTCGGGGAAGGATTTTTCTTCCTTTGGCTTCGTTTCTTTTTTTTCTGCTAGGTGGGGTGAAAAGTAACCTTCTTGGGAATGAAGCGACATAATCTAACATCTGGGTGAGTTATGTATACCTGTAGATCCCAACATAACGGATGAAAATAACGATAAAATCACAAGAATATTCCCTTTTCCGTCTTCACTGTTACTACTCTGATAAGTTCATCAACTCCACTGTGCACTGCTACTTAATTTCTACCTTCCAATGATGCGATTCAGATGAAAGATGGTATTTGACTGCCTTAACTCCGACTTCCCAGAGTCCACCAATGTGTGGAGCTCTATGATGATGACAGAATCATGGGATGTGTCTCAACAATTGATAAATGAGCATGTTTCAACCGACCTCTCACTCGCAATATTCCATTGGCGTCGATGAATGAGTTCAGGGAAAATATCTTGCTCTTTGGTTGGACCCCTTTGTTTTCGTTTAAACTCTTCATATCTGCAGAAAAACCTCGTTGAGCACCCCCTTCTACTTCCAGTAGTTCCTTTAGCGTTAGCCTGTCATATTGTAGTGGTTCATGCCTTCTGCTCCGTTGGCAATTGGATTAAAACCGTAGACAGTATGCACTTACGCGTTTAAGTTTTGAGATAATTGTCGTCCTTGTGTGAAGGATTGCTGGGAAGTGTGACCAGCCAAGCGTGAGATTTTCAGCACATCTTGAGTCTCTATCATGGATTTGTCAGCTGACAAGTATTATTGGTCTGCCTTCAACCACTCCGGACCATGCCACCATGTCGAATTTTCAGCTAGAGTATCTCCAAATGATCCTGTATACGGAATGTCGGCAGGATTGTCCCTTCCGGGTATGAACCTCCATTGTCCTTTAAAATGTTGTTGCGCGTAGGATACCCGGTTAGCGACAAATGTGTTCCATTTCACTGGATGTTGTTTCAACCAACTTAATACAGTAGTGGAATCTGACCATGATAAACCTTGATATACTTCGTGTCTTTTTGCTCTCTGATGTACATCATTATCTTCGTAAGTAGTGCTGCTGCGCATAATTCCAACATTGCCATTGAAACTTGCTGCACAGATGCCACCATAGCCTTGGATGCGATAAGGCTTATTTATCGTAGTAGAGCCGCGATTAATAACCTTCTGATGCAACCGCTTCATACGCTGATTCTGACGCATCTGCGAATCCATGTAACTCTATTTGGGAGCCTTCCATTTGCTTCATCCATTGTGGAGTTCTTACTTTTTGAAGCCTTGATAGTCTTGTCTCGAATTCGTTCCATTCAAAGCCCAAGACTTTGAATGAGAATCTTTGCCTTAAAAGTAATTGGCGACAACCAACCGAAAGGATCGAAAATTTTGCCAGCGTTACTCAATATTGCCCATTTGGTACCCTTCTTTTGGCAACACTTTTATGAATGCTGCATTATTTGATGTCCATTTGCATACGTAGCCACCCTTCCGAAGTAGCTGCATCAATTTCTTTTAAAGATTTGCAATATGTATATGTTAAGACTCTGCCGATACATTTTTTCGACGTCAGCTGTGAAGACGACTGGAATCGACCTCCATCGAAGTGGCAAGGAAAACAGATCATTTTGGGACCATTGGACAGGTCATCATTATGCTGTTAAGCGATTCCACAGATGTTCTCTTTGCCGAGGCGTCGTATACCACTCTCAGTCTGGTAGTAGTGCTGTATTCTTTTATCTCTGCGTGATGTGGAAGATAATATCTTTTCGCACATTTCGTCTTCTGCAGACTTGATCTTTAGGTTAGGTTAGGTAAAATAGGGTATGTCATAAGACACAGACACTAGGCACCAGAACGGTTCCATCGCGATCCCCTGTGGGTTCAGTTAAAACCAACTCCAAATTGCAGAAAACCTAAACTGTTTCCCTATTAAAGCACCTAATTTCTCTACAAAAGCCAAGAAGGCATTTGAAATCCGTATCGTCTATTTCCTCTAAGTTTTCAAAGAAATATTTTCCTAAGAGTTTCCTTCGGCTTATTATCGCTTATCCCAGCGATTTTCCAACTTCTTGATCCCGTCCGAAAAGTAATTTTCCGGAAGGTCTGCAAAATACTCCTCCGTGGCGTCGATGATTTCCTCGCGTGAGCTGAATTTTTTATTGATGAGCCATCCTTTGAGGTTTGGGAAGAGCCAAATCGGGCGAATACAGTGGATGCGACAGCAATTGGAGCCGTAAGTCATTGATTTTAGCCGTGGTTGCGATGCTCGCATTGTCTTACAAAAACAAAATTTTTTTTCGTTTCATGTAAGGCCGTTGTGTAGCGATTTCGGACTTCAATCGCTCCAACAATGCACAGTAATACTCTCTGGTGATGGTTTTTCCTTTTTCGAGGTAGTCCACGAAGACAATCCCATGACAATCCCAGAAAGCTGACGCCATAACTTTTCCGGCCCATTGAGCCTCCCTCGGCCGCTTCGGAGCACTCGTGCCGGTTTCAGTTCATTGCCGGTCACTCAATTTGTTCTCTGGTGTGCAATAGTGGATCCAGGTTTCATCAACAGTTACCAAAAACAAAAAAACACTGTGGCGCTGGCAGCCCGGTATGGGCCATGGCCTAGCTTCTTGACACTCATTTGTGTTGCTCATGTTGTTATTCTTGTCACATCTGAGCGGGGCCTACGGTTTATCGCCGAGTCCGAACGGCACACTTTAGAAGCTTTTTCGTAGGCAATTTTACTTTCGGGAGTTTGCCATTGCCCGCCGAAAGAGGATGGCGATTTTGAAAAATTGTTGGTGACCCAGCCAGGAATCGAACCTAGACTCTCTGCGTGATAGTCCAATGAGCTAACTATCGCGCCATCGCCATCGCCCGTTACCGCCAACAGTTACCAATCGACGCCAAAAGTCCGCCCGAATCCGCATCAGCAAGTCCAAACACTCTTTCGAAGTGCTCTCGCGTTCGTGTTTTTGGTCAGGAGTGAGCATGCGCGGCACCCAGCGGCAGAATAACTTTTTCATATGCAGAATACTGCCCAGAATATGGCGTGTGCACTCAGTGCTAATCTTTGTGGTATCTGCTAGCTCGCGCACCTTCACTTTCCGGTCAGCCAACACCATTTGATGTATTTTTTTGACATTGTCCTCTGTAACCGCCTGCCACTGCGGACTTGATCGGTAGTGGAGTTGCGGCCACCACGAAACTCTCGAAACCAATATTTAACGGTGTAATCTGACGGAGCACTAGCCCCATAGTATTTATTCAACTTTTCTTTTGTTTCCTTCGCCGATTTGCCTCTCAAAAAATAATGTTTTATGAGAGAACGAAAATCGTTTTTGTCCATACTCAACATGATGCCAAACACGTCAACAACAATCAGCTGTCGAAACAAAACTAAAGACAGTATCGACAGAACGGACTACAAGGCACCATAACCTCTTTTGCAGTAGCAGCGCATTCTGGCGGTCAAGGAGGTTACTTTTCACCCCACCTAGTATATCGGCAAGGTTTCGTGATTCCAAGTGAAAAATCACGTGGCGCTCAACTCGTTGTTTTGTCCCAGGTTTAGCTACCATTAAGGCGCTACCTGGAGGTTAATCGAACCCGGGATGGAAAAGTTTGATTCCAAAGTTATTTTTGATTCGGGCCAACTTTGACAGTTGCCGGAATTAAACATAACAATTGTCGCTCGACGTGGGGCATTTTAATTTTATTTGCCGTTTATTTACCTTTGATTTTTTTTTTATTCGGTAAAATTTTGTTAATTCATCGGTTCGTGGTTAAATAAATTCGGTTTAGTTCGCCTAAGAGTTAGGGAAGTGGTTGTTTGTGTGCTTAATTTCTTTAGAACTTTTGATACTGTGTGCTATTTTTCTAGGACTGCAACAGTACAACAAGTGCAGTAGTGCACCTCGTGCAACAGTGCAGCAAGAACAAGATCAGGAACAGCACCAAACGTACTTGTGAACTTAGAGTAAGAGGAAAAATAGGATTCCCTTAGCCTAGGCAAGTACCAGGTATCCAAGCACGTGTCTTTTGTTTTTGAGTTTTCTCACAAACATATATATTTACCTCAGTCGTTAATAGACCTCTTAGGAGAGGAGAAGTGTTTTTAACAGTTTAACTCTAAAAATGTAAACAAAAAAAACCAACTTGTCCTAAGTAGTAAAACTTATTTCGCATAAAAAGCAACGAACCCACCGCAATACAGTGGAACGCTATAATAAAATGAAGAACCTGTTAAGGGATTCGACGACGGAGTTCTTCTCCTTCACCCCGAAGGGGGAAAAGCTGCAAACTATGCTGGTGAGGGGGTTAGAACCGTCTACTAGTCCGGAGGAGCTCCTCGCACTGCTCAAAGAGAAAGAGTGCGACGGTCTCAAATTAATGGGGGTTAAGCCATTCGTCATAGCTAGAGCCAAAAGGGAGAAACGGAAGCTACCATTCTTCCTGGTTCAGCTAAGTCCCGATAGCAGATTGGATGGTCTAAGGAGTATTAAAGTCCTAGACTACCAGATTGTACACTGGGAAAAGTAAAAAGGCACGAAAACATATTGCAATGTATAACAATAATAAAAACCAAAAACCACAAAAAAAAACTAAAAAAAAAGATATGTAGTTTAAGAATTGTGTTTAACTTAGAGTGTCCGCATGGGGCCAGTAAGTTATAATAAGATAGTTTTCTAAGTTATTTAACCTAATTTAACAGTTTTTTTGTCTAGCTTATAAGAATTAATGAATTACGAAATAAAAATGCATACAAAATGAAATGAAAATTTACCTATATACATATATACTTTTTAAAAACATTTTTCTGCGACTTTGTTTCTTTTATAAATATATACTAGTATATACATAAATATATTTATACTATATACTTGCATACATAAACACGTTCATATCCACATATTCTTATTTTGACGCGATTTTGTTTTGGGATGATTTTGTTTTGGGGTGATTTGTGTTTTTTTTAAGACTCAGTGTGACCATAGTTGTTTTTTTTTTTTTGTTCCTCACATATGGCTTTTAATATCAATAGGCTCTCTGTGGACGAAATGGCATACGATAAGGAGGCTCGCGGTCTTCCCATTGGCGCCCTGGACGCCATGAGGAAGTCGTTGAGTTCCGCTCGTATGCTGGAACGCAGAGGGTCCCTAAACTCAGGCCCGACCTACAAATCTACGTTTGTAGAGGACCGAGATGCCTTGTTAGCTAAAATTTAACAAATAGAAGAGCTCTTGGAAGGACCTCCAAGTAATCCTAAGCCGAAGGAATACTTGAAAGTTCTTACCACAATCGAATGGGCTTTAAGTAGGTTGGATAGGGCACTTCTCCTGAAGAGATTAAGGAGAAGTGTACTCTCCGACATAGGCTGATTGTACTAGCCGGGGAGTTGGCCGGCGGTACGGAAGAGGATTCCAACGTGCTCGAGGCTCGTCAAGAACCGAGCATCACAGCCATCTAGGTGTGAACAACATCAACAACAAGACGGGATCCGGCACAAAAGGTCGACCTACCAACAGCAACAAGGACAGAACACCAGTCTGCGCTGTGAGGTCACCAGTGACGCCTGCCATTGCGGAAAAAACCGGTACCCACGCGATCACTGGTGAACACAGTGAGCGCTTGCCGATTGCAAGGTGGGAAAACCAGGCCAATTGGGATCAGAAGTAGAGCGGGTGAAGGAGCTTAGTCAAACAAAAGGGGTGACTGAAACTCAATTATTTAGGTCCGCGGGTGAACCAAAAATTTTGGTTGTCAGGGAGAGAAACCAATCACTTGCACTCACACGGTGCTTTAATTGTAATGGCGATGGCCATTTTTCAGCCGCGTGTTCTGCTCCTAGGCGCTGATACGGGTGTGGACCGCAAGGAGTAACACGACGGCAATGCCGACGATGCACTGGCATGTCGGAAAACGCGCAGCGGACTTCCGGGTCAGCAGGACGGGAGCGCCGGCGCAAGTAGGGAGTAGATCGCCTGCTGGAGATCGGTTTGGGAACTCAGTAGTTCACTTAGGCTTTTGCTTGGAGGCAAACGGTAGGGATAGACGACCATATGTAGGAGTTAGTATTTATGGTATAGGGATGTTAGGTCTTTTGGATAGTGACGCTCTTCGCTCTATAGTAGGGGGCGAGGGATGGAAATTTATTAACGATTTAGGGTTTAGTCTAGAAAAAACGAAGTTAGGTCCGTCGCTTTAGCTGACGGAAGGAGCATAGAGGTAGTGGGGGTTGTGTCTCTACCAATTGAGGTACAAAGTCGGTCCGCTTACATAGAATGTCTCGTTATCCCAGCGATACCACACACCGTGATCCTTGGTGCAGATTTATGGGCACTATGGGGAATCGTCCCGTATTTGAGATCACGAGTGTGGAGCTTCTCGAGCCAACAGTCGGTTGCCTCGATTAACGCAATTCGCGAGATCTCAGGTGGACGTCGCCGAAGCTGGGTAGTTGGAAGCTTTGGTCGACGGTGTTTTTAAGTCGATGCCCGAGGGATTGGGGTGTACTCATTTGGTAGAACACAAGATCGCCTGTGATGCACAAGCATATTGATAAGGAGCTAAACGAGATGCGGGTGTAGCCGAGAAATCGAACAGTCCGTGTGCATCTCTAACAGTCCTGATCAAGAAAAAAGATGGGTCGTTTAGGTTCTGCGTCGACTTTAGGAAATCTAATAGGGTTACAGATAGGGATGCTTATCCATTGCCAATTATATCAACGACATTGGATAAAGTAAGGAAAGTCAAATACTTGACATCATTAGACATTTAGTCGGCCTACTGGCAGATCCCCATGGAGGAGAGATCGCGCCCACTCACAGCCGAATAGAAGCCTGTTCCAGCTTAAGCGAATGCCTTTCGGGTTACACAATGCGCCTGCTACGTGGCAGAGATTTATAAACAGAATCTTAGGTGCTGATCTAGAGCCACACGTATTTGTGTACCTGGACGATATTATTATCGTCACAAATACATTCAACGAACACCTTAAGATATAAGGTCTTTGAACGATTGTGTGAGGCAGGGTCAAAAGTTAGTCGGGAAAAGTTTAACTTATGCAGGCCGTCTTTTAGGTTATGTAGAAGATAGGAATGGACTACTCGTCGATCCAAAGAAAGAAGTTAGCATGGTTAGGATTCCCGCACCTAGAAGTGTGAAGGAAATTAGGAGTTTTATAGGGACAGTCTCGTGGTATAGACGTTTCGTACCAAATTTCGCCGCTTTAGTTAGGCAGTTAACAGACTTATTACAGTAAAATAAGAAATTTAAATGGACGAATCATCATTGATACTTAGCTTTGTTTGGGGCGGCGATCCAGGTTAGGATTATACCCACACAACGTTCCCCCTTACCTTCGATAAGGCTTTTTTTTGCAATTTTGTTTAGTGCGATGGGGGAAAAATACCCGTGCATCAGCAATAGGAGAAGCATTGCTTCTCGAAATTTTCCATTTACTTCCAATGTCTAGGGCAATAGCTAGGCATAGCTAGGATCCGCAAACTCTTATAGACTCGCTCAGTGGAGTTCCCAGTTATCACTGGAAGCGGGAGAGAACCCAGCGACCGAGGAGTTTAGTGTGAGTGGGTACAACTGGAATGCATGAGAGGCCTAGTTGGACACGGGAGCACACTAGCAAAGTCTGCTAGTCGTGTAGCTGGAAACCCCGCTGTTGGGTCCGCTAGAACTAAATGAATGTGTGTGTGGGCAAAGAAAGCGTGTGAGAGTCTGGCGGGAGGTTGTGGACGAAAAAACAAGACTTGAAAGGCACTTTCGTGACGACCAGCAGATTTAGAGGGTCAGCGATAGTTTTTCTTTGTGCGAATAGTTTGTTTTGAATTGCAAAGAGCAATCCTTCTTTTTGTCAAAGAGTAAAAGAAGAGCAGACTTTTTTCAATAATTCGTTCTGGTGGAAAGAGGAAAAGACGAGGGGAAAAAGGAGGTTACGGAGAAAGGAAGTGGATCGGGATAGAAGAAGGATTAACAGGACGAAGGAGGAAAGACAGCGCCAGAAAGGGGGCAGAACCACCAGGAACCAAGCTAAGTATTGTGCAAGTTATAGTGCAGCGTAGTTTAATTTTTGTTTCTTTTTTTAAAAAGTAACACTCCGATGGGCCGCGCGTGCGCAATATCTTGAGAGAAGACGAGACACGCGACCCGTTAATTCTTTTTCTTTGTGCGTTCAGGACTTTGAAATAGCGGGTCACTCTGTCGGCGAGTGTACCGCTAACCAGTTAAATAAATCGTCGTGTTCCGACGGAGCAATTATAACGTTTTGAAAAACCCCGTCTTTTATTTTCTTTCTTTTCTTTTCGGGGGAGGATTTTTCTTCTTTTGGCTTCGTTTCGTTTTGTTTCTATATCGGAAAAGTTTCGTGATTCCAAATGAAAAATCACGTGGCGCTCAACTCGTTTTGTCCCAGGTTTAGCTGCCATTAAAGCGCTACCTGGAGGTTAATCGAACCCGGGGTGGAATAGTTTGATTGCAAAGTTATTTTTGATCGGGGAAACTTTGAGAGTTGCCGGAATTAAACATAACAACATGCCTGCATTTCTGTTCTAATATTTGATAAACTGTTGGGATTGTACCGCACTACTAGGAACCAATAAGATCAACGTGCAATAGCTTAAGACGTTCATAAAATATGGCGTTTCTGAAATGTTTCACATTTGCGTAAAAACTTTTAAAAAACTTTTCAGAAATGTTTCTGAAATTTTTTATTTTGTGTGGATGCTTTGAGAAACATTTCTGAAATATTTCTTTGCTTCCCATTTTATCTATCCAGTTTTGTACTTGAAGATGGATTGGAAAGAAGTAACACTGATAGCGTCGTGTTTGATCATGAAAAAAATAATAAAACTAAAAACCAAGGCAGTGGCAAAGGCATATTTAAAAGTAGAAGTAATTCAGGAGGTTTAAAATTATTAGAAGAACTCAAAGTCGATAGTTTATGTGGATATAGAAATTTCGGGAGGTTGTCAAGTGCGAGTTTCGAGTTTCTTGTTAACTTGTTTGGTCATAGAACTAGAAAACAAAATACGAACTTCAGATCGGGCATGAGTGTTGAAGGACGTTTAACAGAGTCTCTTCGATTTTAGACCTCTGGTGATTCTTATCACTCTTTGATGTATTTGTTTAAAATTTCAAAACAAAGCATATCTTCTATTGTACCCGAAGTTTGCGAAGCATTTATAAATGCACTTCAAAATTATATGCAGGTAAGCCACATATGTATTAATATTGACTAGACATTAATCAAAATTTCTTTAATCAAATAGGTTCCGGTGACAGAATCGGAATGGCTGAAATTGCAGATGGTTTTGATAAAATGTGGCAATTAAAGCAATGTATTGGTGCAATAGATGGTCGTCATATAGTTATAACATCACCTTCTCACAATGGAAGTGATTACTTCAACTACAAAGGGACCTTAAGCGTTGTGCTTTTTGCCGTAGTAGACTCATCATATTCTTTTATATTTCTTGATGTTGGCTGTAAAGGTCGTATCTCTGATGGTGGTGTTTCCAAAAACAGTATTCCTTGGACGGCTCTCAATAACGGAACAATGAATTTTTCGGAAGATGAGATATTGCCAGGAAGAGAATTTCCAGTGACCTACGTTATAGTCAGCGATGCTGCATTTCTCTTGCAAAATCATTTGTTAAAACCATTTTGCGGTACTTATCCAAAAGATTCTTTGGAACGCATTTTCAACTATGGATTAAGCAGATCATGAAATGTTTCTGAAAACACTTTCGGTATTTTGATCGCTGTTTAAAACCTAGTTTTATTTAATAAGTATTTTTCTTGTAAGCCTCACTATAATTTGTCCATTTCCTTTCTTTTCATACATACTGTATGATAGATGGCTTTCGTCCATATAATCCGTTCCCACACTCCATTCTGCTAAATAATCAATTTTGCCAACCAAAATTTCTGTTCCCACCGAATATTCTGCTGACGTATGGGTTTTTTTTGCACTTACAATATCAAATACAGTATTAGGTCGCAATGCCCAGACGTAACAGAATACTCCTATAGAATTACATTTTTTTTGTAAAGGAGTATTTAAGGAACTACAATTTTTAATAAACTTCACTCGGGATCCAAACGTGTGTTTAAATTTAGATCAAAAGAGATCTAACATTTTGGTGACCCCGACGTGATCCCGCTGAAGAATTTAAAAACAATGGAAGCCCTAATCAAGAAACAGGCAGTCCCAGCTGAGAAAATAAAAAAGTTATTCTCCAACTTTAAGAAGGACGGACCAAGCAGGCGGACTAAACCATACTTTGAATCAAGGCTGGAGCGGCTTGACTTCGAATGGGGTGAATTCGAAAGCAGGGACATCAAGTTACAAGCATACCGGGCAGAGCGGCCAGAGAGCAGCTACTTCAAAAGGAAGTACTACGCACAAATTGAGATGTGTACACTGAGTACAAGACAGCTATACTGCAAGCACAAACCGACCTTGAGAAGTCCACTTACACTAGTGCTAATATCGAAAGCAAGAACACCATTCAGAAGCTGATAAGGCAGCAAAAGGCCTCAGTCAGCGCAATGGAGCATTTGCTTGCCTCCACCGATAACAACATGAAAGACCGTTCAGCTGCATACTACAAACAAAAACTAGCGAGTCTTACGCAGCAATGGTCAATTACCTCTGGTCTACATCTCCAAATCGTGGCAGAAGAAGAGACCTTAGATTACTCGATTGATAACATTCAGAAGCTTGAAGAACGTTGTCAATCGCGACTTATCGAATTACAGGAACACTTGGATCAACAGTTGGGCAAGACGTCACCAGCTGTGACTTCAGAGGCCAAGCGGTTCAACAAGCTTAAACTGCCAGAGATAATGCTACCCGTATTTAGCGGGAACTATCTCCAATGGAAAGAGTTTCACGATCTCTACCTACAGCTTATACATCAACAACCGATGAGTAAGGCAGAGAAAATGTTGTATCTGAAGGCTAATTTTTCTGGAGAAGCGGCCAAGGTAATTTAACACCTTTAGGTATCAGAAGACAACTACAATTCGGCCTGGTCAACCCTGGAATATCGCTACAACAATAAGCGATTACTACTTGCAGCATTACTCAATAAGCTGTTAGGACAACCAGTCATTATCGGAGACTCGCCCACGGCAATCAAACCACTACACGATACCTTGAAGGAGTGCCTCTTCGGAATCAGAAACCTGGGTATTCCTATCCAGGATTAGGACCCATTACTAACTCATCAGATTCTTCCAACGATCGACAAGGAAAATCATAAACTTTGTGAGCAATCGCTGGACAAACGTGAGCTTCAAACAATAACGGGACTACTTGCGTTCTTATAGAATCGTTTTCAAATGTTGGAGGCACTAGGAACAAAAGAAAAGGGTGAATCTAAACGATCAAACAGAGTAACTCTGACTACCACGCAAGAAAATGGCAAGTGTTTTTTCTGCGAGCAACCGAACCATCCCATTTACAAATGCCCAAGCTTTTTGCAGCTTTCAGTCACGGAGAAGCTTAAAAAGGTTAAAGCATTAAAAAGATGTTTGAACTGCTTACGATTTGGGCATACGGTTTCAAACTGTAAGGCAAGGCATTGCATCAAATGTTTCATCATACTTTGCTTCACATAGCTGAGTTCGAATGGAAGCCTGAAACTCAGACTCTACAGATTAATAACAAAACTAGTCTGTCAGCAATCAATGGAGACAATGCTGGTACTAACTATGTGCTTCTAGGAACAGCTATGGTGAACGTGCTTAATAAAACCAATAGCCCAATTAAGGCGAGGGCACTACTAGACTCAGGCTCTCAGATGAGCTTCATAACCAGTAAATTAGCCAACAAATTAAAGCTAAAACCAATGAGAGAACTACTGGAGATTTCCGGTGTAGGAGACAACCAACTTAAAATCGACAAGAAGGTGAATCTATGCCTTCAATCCCGAATTACTGGGTTTAGCACGGATCTAGAAGTATACATTCTGGATGCTATAACGTCACGTCAACCCAGTCAATTTATTAGTACGAGCATATGGAATTTACATAAGAATATTCAGCTTGCAGACAACGCATTTAACCAACCTCAGGGGATTGACTGACTAATTGGAGCAGAGTTATTCCCCGAGCTTATTTCGATTGGACAAATCAGAATTCAGCGGAACTTGCTGGCACTTCAAAACACTTTACTTGGATGGGTTGCAATGGCAAAAGCTACACTTCAAAAACCGATTTCAAAAGTGTTTTGCGGTATAACCTCTGGAACAAGTACGTTAGAGGAGATAGAAGAAAGGTTCTGGACAATAGAGGAAGTACAATCTACAAAATCCTCTAAGGAAATACAATTGACTCCGCAAAGACAAAGATGTGAAGAGATCTTCATCAGCACAACAAACAGGTCAGAAAACGGTCGTTATATAGTAAAACTACCTTTCTCCAACAATCCAGCTAGCTTGGGAGAATCAAAAGAAATTGCTCCTTAACGATTTCTTAGCTTGGAAAGAAAACTATACAGAATCTCAGAATTACAGCAGCAATATATTCAGTTCATGAAAGAATATATTCACCTTAACCATATGACAAAAATAAACAGCAGAACAGAATTAGTCAGCGGACCGCATTATTTTTTGCCACACCACTGCAGAGAGCAGTTCAACCAAACTATGGGTGGTTTTCGATGGATCTCCAAAAACATCTACGAATATATCGCTAAACGATGTATTACATGCTGGCCTGTCATTGCAAAACGATTTGTTCTCAATTCTATTACGATTTAGAATTCCTGCTTACGTATTTACCGCCGATATTTCTAAAATGTATCGCCAAATACTTGTTCACAATGACAGCAAGAAGTTCCAGCTCATTCTTTGGAGGGAGTCCCGCAGCCAAACTATTAGAGTATATCATTTAAACACAGTTACTTATGGTTCAAAATCGGCACCATACTTAGCCATCAAGTGTCTTCAAGATTTGGCTCTTAATGCAGCGAGTCAATATTCATTGGGTGCTGCCATTATTAGACGCGATATATATATGGATGACGTTCTAACTGGAAGCGACGACTTACAAGAAGCATGCCAAATGAAGACAGTGTTAATTAATTTGCTCAAACAGGAGCAATTCCCATTGGGAAAATGGTGCGCAAACACACCAGCACTACTTAATGGAGAGGTGCCATAAAGGTTACTAAACGGACAATTCTTGCGGATATCGCTCACATCTTTGACCCCTTAGGAGTTGTGAGTCCGGTAATCATTCTGGCAAAAATCTTTTTACAAGAATTGTGGCGATCTAAACTGGATTGGGATGCTGCAGTTCCAATGGAAATACAAACCAAATGGCTGCACTTCAGGACAGAACTTCAACACCTAAACAGCTTGAAAATATCTAGGCATGTATGGAATGATCAGGCGATCTATCTTCAAGATGTGTCCACTACCATCAGAAGCACAGCAGACTCCAACAATTACGGAACCCTTAAAATTACCAAGTCGGCCAGAAAAGAGGTAGGCCTTCAACTAACCACAACCAAAGCGAAAAATAATAATAATCCTTGGCACAGCATTTAAACAAGGAGCAACTCAAAGTTTGGTAGAAGTTGAAAAAATCACAAATAATCCGGGAATGTACTTTGAAGACTTGGGTCAAGTTAATTTAATAACGGACGAATGGAATCTCTTTGTATACTTCAATATGCCAACTTACTGGAATGAGTAGCAAGGATTAAAGGAGGCATTCAGGGGCTAAGAAAAAAGTGTAAGACGATGAAGCAACTTCTGCCAAGCAGTGGTGAAGCAACTAGAACACCAACTCCTGGAAACAGAAAGGCTGAATGAAATTTTAAAGCATAGAAATGGAATTGCAATACGAAGAAAGAGATCTCCTTTTGATATCATTGGGACCATTGCAAACAAACTTTTTGGTATTCTCGATCAAGACTACGCACCATACATCGAAAACACAATTGAAGAAGTCAACAGAAAAGAAGAATATCTATTTCATCTAAATAAAAATCAAACATCGATAGTGGAATCAACCATTAACGTTCTTAACAAATCAATTTCCTCAATTAAGAAGCAATTCGGTTTGGTAAATCGAGGCAGAAACGTTTAACTACATTGCAATATACATATCTCAAATAATGGGTAGTTTCCAGCCGACTTAACTAGCTATACTTGAGACCATTACTGATACCAACTGAGGGATCAAGGAAGAATTAGCTCCCTACTTCTATCACCAAGACAACCACTGAAAGAAATCGACAACATACATAAACACATTCCACCCACCTTAACTCTCCCGGGATATGACGAACACAATCTACCTAAACTTTATGAGTTACGTAGAGTTAAAACGTGAGTAACCACATCCGCGATTCTATTTCTCGTCAAAGTACCACTATTAAATAGTCAAGTGTTCCAGATCTTCAAGCTTATTCCACTACCTGTCCAACATAGTGATTCCTTCATATTCATTTAGCCATCAACAGCATTTCTAGCCATAAGCCCATATCGAAACCAATATTTTCCATTATCCCACGATGAGTATAAGGAATGCTTGCAAACCGACGATGATAACTACCTGTGTAAGCAACGGCATCCTAACTTCAACACTCACTCGACGGAACATCAGTGTGAGATTTATCTACTTAACCACGAGAAGCAGTTATCAGCGCGATACCTGCTGAAAACATCAAGACCGGGGAAAATGTGGATCCAATTACATAACCCAAACCACTGGATTTTTGCGTTTAAAGAAGAAGAAATTCTTTCTATAGTCTGTGGCGCTAATATTTCGAATACCAAACTTAATAATAAAATAAAATAATAAAATAAGCTTCAAATTGCTTCATTAAGCAACCGACAATGACGATTAATGCCCATAATTTTTATTTGACGAATTCTACTTCATCTTTTGTGCCATACTTAAATTTAACTCAGCTTTTTAGGTACTCTATACCAGGAATTTCTCATGAGACATATGAGACGGAGGACTTCCTGATCCGCGGCGACGAATACCTGGCATTAATCCGAAAGGAAATTGCAGACTTAAAACATAAACAAAATAAATAATCAATTTTACCAACCAATATTTCTGTTCCCACCGAACATTCTGCTGGCGTATGGGTTTTGTTCGCACCTGCAATATCAAATACAGTATTAGGTCGCAGTGCCCAGACGTAACAGAATATTCCTATAGAATTTAATTTTGTTTGTAAAGGAGTATTTAAGGAACTACAATTTTTAATAAACTTCACTCGCGATCCAAACGTGTGTTTGACTTTAGATCAAAAGACATCTAACAACCGCACTTTTCCGTGTGTTAAGACAACGAATGCTTTAAACCCTGAAAAAGCAGCCTTAGTTGCTAAAATATGTGCTTATTTGCATAATTTTCTCCGCAAAAGAGTATGCTCAGTTCGATACCATGGCAAGAAAAGTATGCTTTATAAATGAAACACATTTTTAATTAATACAACTGCATATTTAATGTAAATTTTCTTAAATTTTTTTGAATTTTATCTTCCTATAAATGCAAAATTGTAAAGATAAAGAAAAAAAACATATTAAAGCAATCAAATGAATATTTTTATAAGGAGTTATTAAGTTATCCGTTGTATCAAAAGATGAAAAAAATGTTTGCAAATCGGGGGCGTCAATGCTTACGACCATTGTGTTGGTTGCTCTGACTGCTCCTCGATTTCTTCCATCTCCGCTCAAAAACGTAACTTTTCAATGTTGTGTGCTTAGCAAGCAAACTCTTCTAGCATTTTTTAACTTCCTTTTACTTGTTTCGATCATCTCTCCAAAAATTTTGTTTTCATCTCTAGTCATCGATACGAGGAAACAGCTTTTATTATTCCAAATGCTTTGTTGATTTTTTTTTTCTTTTTTTCATGGGTGATGCCCTTCTTTTTATTGGACATGGATCCGGTGTTCTGGAAGTATTATTTAGTTCAGATAATGTTTTCTGTAGATCCAAAAGTAGAGCCACAAACATACCGATCATCTAAAAATCACAGGTGCTTAAAAGCAAACCACTCACATTTTTTCTCTTTCGCTCCCATACCAGATTAAGGGGTTTGTAAGTGTTTTTCTTGCCTGTGTTGCACTTTAAGCGCATGAGTTTTTTTTGTTTACTTTATCTTTTTTACACTTAATTATTTCACATATCTCGTTTAATACATCGGCTTTTTTATTTTTGTTCTTAACATTTTCGTCTTGTGGATCCCGCAAAATTTTTTTCGATTCAAAAAGTTTTATTAACTTGCTAAATCCTCGTTACACCAAACTTTTCGCAACATTTTCTATCGTCAATACTTTAGAAACAGAAAGTTTTTCGGTAGAAATGGAAAACACAGAAACACTACTTAAACATTTCAGAAGTGTTTCGCGAAGCATCTAGATCAAAATAAAGTTTTTGAAACACGTCAAAAATATTTCAGAAATGTTTCTTTGCTTATGAAATGTTTATTATATGTTTCTGAAATGTTTATGAAATGTTTCTTCGGTGTGGACACACCTTTAGAATAACAGTAGTAATCTTTTAAAAGATTTTGTGTGCGCTCTCTATGAAGACATTTTTTGCAGCCTTAAATATAATTTGGTTGGTAGGTGATCTGGTCCGGAACCCTTATTATACATAAGTTTAGATATTACTTTTTATTAGGTGAGCGGAAAACTGTCATAGTACAAGTTAAAGGGTTTGCCCTGCGCTACAGCTGAGATTCGATTGGCTTGAATTCCCTAAGCTGAATGATTTCGTTTTCACCTATTCGAATATGTAGATTATAATAGATTTGCATGTTGAGGTAATATCTGGTAATAAATACCGCATTTAGATACTTAAATCCATAATATAACGATTTAAAACTCCTGCATATTAGCTACCTTCATACGAGGTCTGTTCAAAAAGCTATCCGATTCTTATTTATCACGTTTTCCATTGAACGAAAAAAAACACTTTTTGCACTCTGGAGTGAAGATACGAGTAGCAATCTAAAAGGTGTTCCATTGGCATTTGTTTGACGTTTTCAGAGTGAATGTTTTCAATCCCAATTTCATTTCAGAGTGCAAACGAAACGTCGAATTAACGTTTGAAATTAAAAAAAAAAAAAAAAAAAAAAAACATTTGGGAAAAATATTTTTTTTGCGCTTAAATTGAACAAATTTTAATTCATTTAAATAGAAATGAAAAAAATAAATAATAAACATGACAATAGAATCCTCATCATTTGCTTTATTTTCGTATGCACCTTTCAGAAAAATAAACTTTGACATAAGCAATCTAACTAAAACACATAGAAACATTTTCAATTTTCAAATTTGAAAAATCAGTGCCATAGAATTCCATTCAATTCAAGGGAATTCTAATTTTGGAGTGAAACCTATGGAAAACTCCATTACAAAATCAACATCTATTGAGACGCAATTACACGAGTTTCTTTTAAAGTATTTAGCTTTCACCCTTTCGGCGGGCAATGGCAAACTCCCGAAAGTAAAAAATTGCCTACAAAAAAGCTTCTAAGGAGTGCCGTTCGGACTCGGCGATAAACCGTAGGCCCCGCTCAGATGTGATAAAAATGAAAACATGAGCAACACAAATGAGTGTCAAGAAGAATTTTTTTTTTTCTTTTTTTTTCTCTAAAATAAAGTCCGACGACTGTTATTTACAGGTACTCACGCCTTTACGCTGTGGCGGCGACTAAATGATGTGCTAGTCATGAAAAAATCGATTATGCGCACTAGGTCACTTACTACGACCCGTCCCCAAATTTTGTTTGTTGTGTGTATGTTTGGATGTGTATTTCCTACTTTTATTTTGTAAAATAATACAAAATAAGATGTTATAATAAATAAAATTGATTGAGTGTATGTAATTATTATTATTATTCAATCATTTAGTTTTTGTATACAAGATTATTTAACATGTTTTCGATTCTTGCAAATACTTTAATCTTCTTTTGCGCAATTCACTTAGCTCAGACTGATTATCGTCAAGTATTTTTATAGAACCATCATTGGAGTTTTCATTTTGGTCAACATCTTCCACCACTACATCGTTTAAATTTTCTGCCTTGAATGCAGAATCGGAACTTTTGTCTATGACGTCGCGTTCAGTTTTTGGATTCGATTTGATATTGTCACATTTATTGTAATTTTCATTTAACGGTGTTAGTATTCGAATAACTTCGGGTTGAATAGCCGCAGTCATAATGTACTGGTTCATTAAAATGTTAGATGCATCAATAAGCAATTTTATGTTTCCAAGAAGCTGAAAAAGATAATTGTAGAAATTACAAAGACTGTTGTCAACTTAAAATAATTTGTTGATGTGCTGTGATACTTAAACATGCATTCTTATTTCAAAATGTAGAAATATTACACTATACCAAACTACCAATTTTAATCAACAAACTAGTATTCAAAATTAAACATAAGCATATCATAAAAAACACGACAACAATAAATAATAATAAATAATAATAACTCCGATTTATTATAAGTTGAAAAAAATATATTTGCATAGATATAAAAGCAAAATCAAAAATAGTCCATAGCTAAATGTAAAAACTTATGCACGAGTTTTGTTACTTGGTTAAAATAACTCTTAATACAAGGTGTCCCAAAAGAATGTTTTAATTTGATTGTCTCAACGCAACGCGAGACGTATGTCACTCGAATGGGCGGCCTTAAGAGCATTTTCCCCAAGCCTTGTGTGCGCGTGAGTTTTGAAAATATAATGATTCGGCGACTGTTGCGCGAATAAAATTCTGCAGTCATCGTTCCTTACATAATACAAATGATGCTGGTAAACCTATAAATATGCGCAAATACGTCATCGTTCTTTACATATATATCATAAATAATGCTTATGAACCTAGAAACTGCCTCCGCGCGAGCTTCATCTTCAATGATTTCGATCCGGAGGTTTAAGTCGCTATGACCCAACCGACTACGGTCGACTGGGAACAGCTGGTTCAGCCGCTGTACTTCTCGCTTGTATAAAGAGCGCGGAGAACGCACACCAAAGGGCAAGGGCTACGTAACGCTAGGCGCAAGGTAGCAAAAGGGTTACGATCCCAGCCATCTAAGCGAGTGGGAAAAAGCCGCCTTTGACAGGTGGCAAGCAAGAGAGATGTTCCCAAAGAGTCGGGAGTGGAAGCTGATCAGGCGCCCTCTACCTCCTATGCGGCAAAATAAAAACAAGGGGCTGGCATCTATAGAAGGAAGGGCAGTTTCAGCAGCAAGAGAGAGGCAGATCCGACGACATCGTGGAGCCGAGCGATAGGAAAAAGGTGAAGGCTAGTACTTTAAGCAAAGCGACCCAAAAGACGAGCTTCTCGTTGCAGTGATAAACAAACTGGAACCTTGCCGTCGTCGTCCGCCGAACAATCAACCAGTTCAAAAACGTCAAAGAGAAGTTCCAAGACGCCCTATGTTCCATTTGATGGTGGCAGAGTTGGCAAAGTACACTGAGTTCCGTGTACCTACACATACCCAGAGCAGCTCATGGGCCTACATGTGCAGAATCGGGAATTAAAGGCTGACACATTGAGAGCCCGTAATACGGGGCCTAGGCTGCAGACAGGGATTGAAAGATATGATAAGGTACAGTATGGAAATGTTCGTGTTTGTACGTATACAAGAGCCCTGGATCAATAAGGACGATGAGATCCAGAGACTCAGGCTAATCGTAGTCAAATAACAAATAAGTGCATTTCTTTTGAATAATAACAGCTCAGGTGAACTAACGGTGGCAACATGCGGAAGGGAGCGTGGCAAACCACTTTGTCTGACCCCGGCCAATTTACCCTATTACTCTGAGGTAGTTATTTCAGAGAAACTAAAGGGCTTGGCATTTGGCAATGCAGAAAGATCGGATGCTTGTGCTGGACTGTGATGCAAACGCCCATCATATACAATGGGGAAGCGGTGATATCAATACAAGAAGTGAGTATTTATATGATTTTATTACATTTTCAAACCTCAATGTTTGCAACAGAGGTAATTCAACCACTCTTCTAATAGGCAGGGGGTCCTAGATATCAACCTTGCTTCAAACACAGAAGGGTTAGAAATAAGGGAATGGAGAGTAATCGATAAATCGTCGATGTCGGATCACCGATGGATACGCTTCAAGGTGAACTTTCAGAAAACGGCATGTAGTTTTCAAAGAAATCCTAGGAAGGAAGACTGATTATCTCAAGTATACAGGAGTGGTAAATATACATCTGGATACCCAATCAATCACCTGTGATAATATTTTTAACTTAGATAGGGTGGTGAAAAATGTTAGTTAGATGCTGACAAATCGAGAAATCTTTCCCAGCTACCAAAAAGGGCCTAACCAAAGTAGTGGAATAGAGATTAGGTCTTAAAAGGAAAGAGGTTAGAAAACTCTACAAAAGGGCGAAGCTTTTCAGAAGTAACTACGAATGTAAGAAACCAATTCAAGTACCTAGTCAGAAAGTAAAAAAAAAACTTCAACTTTTTAGTTGTGAACCACAAAGGAATTACTTAAGGAGGTTTCAATGCGATTTGTGCCGAATTCGTGCAAAAGATAAACAGCTGCGAATATGTTTTTCCGTTTTAACAAGTTTTTAGTTAATTAACTAAGTTGTTTATATCAGCTCCAAACACTAGGGGAATTTGAAAAAAGAAAACAAAACATTTTGTTAAGTTAACAACTACCAGCCAACTAAGTATATTTTTGGAATATGGATGTATTGAAATGCGAAACAAAACCATCCCTGCGCTTATAATCTATTTTCATAGAAGGAGAGAGCGTCCTATCTCTATAATTTTTCTTTTTTTTTGAATAAAATTCAGCTTACGAAAATAATTTTCTTTCTCCAAAGCAAACCTTCCAAACAACAATTTACAGTTAATAATGAAATTAGCTGAATCTTACTGAAAAATCAAAATTTAAACTTTTCACAGTCACCGACTAACCTTCAAGCAGGCTGGATCGTGTGTTTCCAATTGTATTCCGCCGCTCTTCTCCTTGGTGAGTTTTTCCCGATATTTCCATATCTACATTTATACATACCTCACTCTTTCTCGTCTTCTTTATCCCTTAGTGTGTGAAAAGAAAAGTGCAAATAGTGAAAGTACGTGTAACGCTAAGCCATAGCTCCTGGGCCAAGTGTACCCTTGGCAATCGATTCAGCTGGCTGGATGCTGACCTGCTAATCGAATCTAAAGACAAAAAAAAAGAAAAAACCCTCCCCATCTATAGAACTTAGCGAAATATGCCTCTCGACCCCAAATAACCCCAAATTCTTAGTAATTTCGTCAACAAAAGAAGTAAACCCTTTCATCTTTCAGTGTATTTATACTTAAAAAAGCAATTGACATCCTAAGTAGAGCTTACTATTCCATAACACGAATGAGAGATGGTAACCTCTTCATTTGGGCTAAATCCCAAAAAAAGAAATATTTGATGACATGAGGTAACAAGGCGTCACGGAGGTCTTTAAATTCAAAAAATCCATAGACGGAACTCAACGCCCCACGGGTCTCATACTCTTCTCATTTGGCCTTTTCAGACCCCCAAGCAATATGAATATTGATTGGTACAAGTTGGTCAAAGTTGAAGAATACTTCCCTAATCCGATGCGTTGTCGAAACGGCCAATTGCTGGGCCAAACCATCAAAAGACGCAATGGCAATACATCTTGCGAAACATGTAACCTTCCACCTCATGCCTCCAACAAATGCTCACGTGTTTCTTGTGCAAACTGTTTTCAAGAACACTTTTCATTCTCCAAATCATGTCCCCGTTACCAGCAAGCGAAAGAAACGTTAAAAAATGAAAACCACAAATAAATGCAGCATGGCAGAAGCAAACAAATCTACAAAGAACAGAACCCAACGGTCTCTTCTTGTTTTTCATATTCTGCTGTCGCAAAAAAAGCAACGCAAACTTAATAAATAAATAATACACTTGCTGAAAGCAATACAATCCACTCCCACCACTACAGAAAAAACAAAAGAAACTGTATCAGATCTCCATAAACCTAGGGAAAAAGAAAACACAACTGCAGACAATACTTCAAACCCTACTTCAAATCACACCAATACACCAACTCATAAAACACCGACCATTCACAATAAAATTTCCAACCACGTAACAAACGACAACACAAATACATCAACTCATAAAAGGCCAACCCTTCACAATAAAATTTCCACCGACGTAACAAACGACAACACCAAAACCTCGCTTCCAACAAAACCCCGTTCCATTACCTCTAAACAACCGGTAAACCATAAGTCGTTGGACACTTAACCCATTAAAACCGACTCAAACTCATCTGTCACTCAACCCATTCCAATCCTCTCACCACTTCCCCACAGTATCAACATAACAGAATCGTTTGTAAACTCACCAATGAGAAATATTACCATGCACTCAACTGCCCCATATCAGCCTTAACCCAATCTCTTATTAACTCAAAACAATATTACCTACAATTGCCCGAATTGGACGACAAAAGCAACTAGCAATAATAATCGGTTGACCTTGAGCGCTCATCGGTGGCAGACAACTCTCGCTGATTTTCCCGGTTCTGCAGAACCTTTGGTGAATCGGAAGATCATTCCCATCTCACAATGCTTTAATGGGCAAATGTGGCGCGGACAGTCAAACTTCCGATGGGGGCACAAAGTTACTTTATCATCTCCTACAGTTCAGCTCTTTGTCCAATATAATAAAATGTGTTGCTACTAAGACCCCCATCTTTATTATGATCATTAGGGCTTTGCAATGTAACCTGAATGGTTACTATAATAACTACCATGAACTGCAGTTATTAATAAACGACTTTAAACCTTCCGTAATTTCCTTACAAGAAACACACTTACCCTACAAGAATTCTAATCCATACTCACCCAAGCAATACTCCCCTTTTTTCTACAATCTTCCACCTAACACATCAGCCAAACACGGAACTGAACTATTAGTTCATAGATCCATTCCGCACAGATTTTTAACATAAACTCTACAATATCAGCAATCGCCGTTGAAATCAAATTACAAAGTACATTTATAGTGATATCATTATATATCCCACCAGATCAAACTTTTTGCGCTGCTGATATTGAAAACGTACTGTACGGCATAAATACCCCTGTATTATGTATGAGGCTCTCAGTCTACTAATACAAGAGGCAAAATTGTAGAAGACTTCTTAGGAAGATCTAACCTCATTATTTTAAACGATGGTAGCCCCACGCATTTCTCCACCCATTAAACATTTACACAAATCGACTTACCCCTTATCTCTGCGCAGATACTCCCAAACGCTAAATGGTCAGTCCTCCCTGACCTTCATGGAAGCGATCACTTCCCGTTAATTGTGACGCTGGAGTTTGGTAGGCAACCCAAAACTATGAAAGGTTCTTCAAAGTTTCAGACAGACGGGGCCCTTATTCAAAACTACGGTCATAGACGTCTTAACATCATATATTCCACCAAAAAACATAAACAAAGAAGCAGCTAACGTATAAAACAAGTAGCGCTTCCAAAAAACATATGTACCATTATAGAACAGTGAAATCTAAGACAAATTAAGCAGAAAGTACGACTTTACTGGTACGACTTCAAAAACACACACAAATGATACTAACCTGATCGCCTACCGTAAATCCAATGCAATATTTCGTCACGTGGCAAAGTTTGCTAAGAAAGACTGTTTCGAAATATTTACAGCTAGTATTGACCCAAAAGCATCATCCAAAAACTCTGGGCTGACATAAAGTCACTTTCGGGAAACTATACGCATAATTCAATAAAGGTTATTAAAACAGAAATAAAAACGCTTATCTGCCCTTTTGAAATTGCTGAGCACTTTGCGCAAGCCTCACCAACTGCACTAAAAACACGCACAGTCTCACTATTTAACATGTCTTTGATACAGGTGTTATCCTACAAATGTGGAAAGTCGCAAGTGAAGATCTAATTCCAAAACCTAGGTTAGGATACTACTTTGGTATTTAGAACAAAATAATCTTATAGACATTAATCAGGTCGTTTCAAGCTAGGTCGTAGCAAAAACACAAAAAATCATATTTCAATCCTTTCTATTGACTTTGAAAAAGCTTTCTATATTCAAGAAACTTGTTCTATGAAAAATCAGTCCCAAGATGTTGAATTATATCAAATCTTTTCTCACAAACAGAAAGTTTCGAATAAAAGTAAAAAATATACCTATATATTCTAACACATATAACTCCGAGAAAAGCATCCCTCAGGGATCCCCACTCTCGGTTATTATTTTCATAATCGCTTTTAATGAACTAAGTGAAATCATAAATAAATATAAAACTACTCGATACACTCTGTATGGAGGTGACCTGATTATATTCTCAAAGTGTAAGGAATTTAATAAGGTCAACGCCACATTTGTTAAAATAGTATCAGACATTAAGGTTTGGTGCGAATCCTCCGGCTCAAAAATTTTTTTGGACAAAACAAAAGTAATGCACATTTGCAGAAAAACCAGCTGCATAAAACTATTGTCAATTAACGTTAATAATACTAATATCTTTAATGTCAACAAATTAAATATTCTAGGAGTTATTTTTGATAGTAAATTTAATTTAATTGAACATTGTATTCATATGAAAAAAGCCGAGCGACTAGAGTAGCTGGAAAAACGGTGCTTCCCACACAAACACCCCCAACAGAGTAATAGTACTATTTACGGTAAATGCAGCAAATCAACAATCCTGAAACTGAAACCGCAATTTCATGCAGCTGTAAGGTGCAGCTTTATAGCTTTCCGAATGACATTGGTGAAAAACATGCTAACAGAAGCAGGTCTGCCATCAACTGAGGAACGTTTCGACTATCTCACGTCACTTCTCATACCTAAACTTACATCACCATCAAAATCACCAATCATAAAAGATGTCATAAGAACGATATCCCGTAAGCAAACACCAAAAATACCATCGACTATCCACAACGCTCGACAGTGCGCATTCAGCATAGGCATCCGGTTTGAAATGCAAATTCACAACGAAACAACAGCAGTCATAAACGAAAATGGCACGGTTCTTACTAAGGGTATTCCACCCCAATTCGCAAGCGTCTTTTCAGCCGAAGCAACCGCAATACTCCAAGCAACCAAAATCACCAAATATAAGATAACATTAATATGCACTGATAGTCTGTTTACGATTGTTATCAAAAACATAAACCATCAGAGACAAGCTCATTAAACACACAAACAGACTTAAAATCACATGGGTGCCTGGCCACATGGGCATTAAAGGCAACGAGCAAGCTGGCAAAGCTGTACGATCGGCAACAATTGAGCCGCTTGTCATGTACATATAACGACCTGAAAAACCATATTAAAACACTCTGGAAAAACAACAGAAAAATCGAATAGAGTCTGTACAGCCATCATTACTCGTCTATCAACCAGACGGCAGAAATGGCAATATACCCAACAAACTACCGAAAACACATGTTAAAATGTTTTCTGAGGCTCAGAATGGGTCATACACGCATCACTCTCGAATACCTATTAGCAAAAACTGAATCCCATAACTGCCATCTATGCTCCAAAAATGTAACCCTCTCTGTACAACACCTAATGGACTGCGAAAAGATCAGGAACACATAAAAAAACATTGCTAGGATAGACTCACTCACAGAACTACTAAAAACACCTACAGAAAACAATATTAAACTAATATTCAGTCTCCGGCTATCCACCGAACAGTGAACATCGTTTTCTTCATCGGTCTGAGCTTTGTACTATTGTACTCGTATATTTTCTTAAGAATTTAATTAAGTCAATTTATTTTTTTTATCGTTTGCTATAAAACCTACTGTACTTTCGAGTTATAGTTATTTCGTGAGTTCAGTTTTTGCCTAACTTTAACACATGGCTCCGGGGCCAAAGAAAAACCCCGGGAATCGGTTCGCCAAGCTTTCCGAAGACCCTCCGCCACTACCTCAAGCCAAAAAACACAAACCCTCATCTTTTTCTGATGCAATTCCAACTCTACCTACGGCTTCTACCCACGAAAATCATCGTTTCGTGCTTATCTCTCCTAAATCTCCTGAGTATCCACTGAAATCCATTATCGTCTTTCTGCTTAAAAAAAACCATTGACCTATCCCACTGAGTATGATATATATATCCCAACTTAGGGACGGGAATCTTTTGATTTTAGCTAGAAGCCAAAGAATCGCTGACCAATTTCATTCAACTTAAACTCTTCTCAACACATACCCAGTCACTGTGTCTTTGCACCAACAACTTAATTCCTGTAAGGGAATAATTAACGCCCCCTGTTTAAATCATTTCGGAAATGAAAGAACAAAAAGTGATCGGCGTTTTTAAAATTCACAAAAAAATATGATGGTATCGATCGCCTAACGGGTTTAATTCTCCTTACTTTCGACCTTTTTCTAAAGGTTAGTAAAGTTGAAATCGGCTGGTATATTAAAAAAGTAAGAGAATACGATGACGTAATTGCCAGCTTCTGGGTCACACCACCAAGACATGTGCCGCTAATCCAGCTTGTGAGAGCTATTTTCTGCCACCACATTCTCCTTCTAAATGTACTCGTCTCATGCGTGCAAACTACTTTGGCCCTCACCCTTCATCAGTCAAAGAAATGCTTGCTATTAAAACCAAACACAAATGCACCATGAGAGAAGCAGAGAGAATGTACAGTGAACAAAATGCAACAAATATAAATCACTCTCTAAGCACTTTCGCAGACGTCAGTAGGCGTTCAGCAAACTCGAAAGAAAAAAACTACCGTCTCTAACAATTCAATACAAATCCCCAACTCTAATCCATCACAAGAAGAATTAAAAGTTATTGAAACTGCAAAATAATGTCCCTTGCTCACAATCAACCATCTCCTTCCTCTGTAATCTCTTCACAAATCGAAAAATCGCTAATTAGCATGCCTAAACCAAGGGGATCAAGCTAAGTGTTACTTACAAACATATATCAAGTAAGAGAAAAATCCCAAATTACACTCCCCTCTTCTCAAGTTAAACTCACATTATAAAATTCCCCTAAAAATTCAACAATAGATCTAACCTCATCTAATACACAAACCAACCGAGCTTGCGTTAGGCAACAAACCTCACCAACAGCGTCCCAAAATTTAACTTCAATCATCAACAACATCTCTTTAAAGTCACCTGTCTCAACAATTACCAACAAATTACTAAAAACCAACACTTACTATCAAACTGCTTCCGACCATGATAATTCCGAAAGCTAACTCTTCTTTAAATATTCCAACGGCACATCCTCTGTTGACCAATACCGTATTATCGTCCAATACTGGACGTCCGTACACTCGACCCGATCAGCGTCCCCTTTCCGAACATAACACTAACAAACTCCCTAAATTCCATCACTTTAAAATTCTGCAACGAAACATTAATGGTTTTAAAAACAACTATAATGAAATTAGTATACTTATAAATAATCATTCCCCAGCTGTTATAAGTATTCAAGAAACTCACTGCCCCTTTCAATCTACCCCAATCACACATAGATCCTACAAACCTTTCTTTACCAATTTCCCACACATCAAGACCTCCAAGCAAGGCATTGGTCTATTAATAAATAACAATGTGCCTCATAAAGAATTGCACATCCATTCCAACATTTTGACCCTCGCTTTTGAAATTTTTCTAGATCCCAAATTCACCATTGTTACGCTATATATATTTCCCGATCAACAATTCACCAAATCTGACATAATAAATGAACTAAACCAAGTGCAAACCCCAGTGGTAATAGCCGGGGACGTTAACGCTTGGAGTGTTTTATCGTGATCCAACATTACCAACTCGAGAGGCGCAGACTGGGAAGACCTCGATCAATTTGGGTACAATGGCTCCCAAAATTCCAGTAAATTTAAAACTTAAAACCGACCAAGCTAACTGGCCTTGTTTTACTAAGCTCAGAGGCTGCTGCTTTTATAAGATTGATTCGAACGGCAGCAAATATCGATATCCCTCAAAGCAACCCTTGTTCTCATAAAAAAACGCTGTGTTCCCTGGTGGAACGGTAAATTAAAAATCTTAAGAAAAGAGAAAATGGCAGCTTGGCACTATTTTAAAAGATCTCCCAATCAATATAACCTCATGTTATATAAAAAAAAAACCAATGCCAAAATTCGTAGAGAGGTTAAAAACAGTAAACTTCAATCCTATCAACACCTTACTTCAACCCTTTCTCCTCACTCCATACCCAAATATATCTGGCATAGAATACGCTGTCTTACAGGTTACTTTGCTCCTATATTGATTACTTCTCTCGAAACTCCCCAAGGTACGGTTATTTCTTCGGCAGACATCTGTAATCATTTTGCTTCTACCTGGTCTAACCAGTCAAAGCTTCCGCGTGGCAGGCACCTTGTAGTGAACATCATCTTCAATGACGCCGGTGCGGAGGCTAAAGACGTAATGACTCAACTGACCACGGTCAGCTGAGGAGTGGTGAACTAAGAACTGCCGACCTAATTCCAGTGGTGGGGTGAGCAGATAACGAACCGTGCCGAAGGATGTAAGGTTTGGGGTAAAACCAACGGCGAACGAGCTCTTTCAGGCGCCTTGGCGCGGGCCTGTTATATCAAGCCTTACCCAGGTATGGCGACGCTGCCTGGGCTGACCTTTACTTCCGGCCATACTCGTGGGAACAAAATTAAATAAATAAAAATGGAAAACAAAAAAACAAAAGCACTTACAAAACAAGCAATCAATGTCCAAGAAGAGCTAGAGGTGAGTGAAGGCGAAATATCGACTTCATCCACCTCCCTCTTGGCAAGGGAATTGGAAGAAGCTGAGCTTCTGGCTAGCGATGGTGAGGAGTTCGAATGAACACTCACCAACGCCAGCGATATCACCGGTGAGCAGGCTGGCACTCACACTGGTGATAAGCAGGGTAAGACGCCGATGGAGGAAGCCAAAGCAGCTGGGACATCCGTTGCCGAGGCTACCTCCGTAAATCGGAATAAACAGGGCAATGTGGCGGGGATGGAAAAGGTAGGAACAGCTGGCTCAGCTGCTGCGCCTGCCACTTCCATCGCCGCTACTAAGTGTGCGAAGAACATGCACCAAAGGGCAAGGGCTCTGCTACGTAGCGCGAAGTGTAAGGTAGCAAAGTACGAAGGCTGTGATCCCAACAGCCTTAGTGAGTGGGAAAAAGCCGCCCTCGAGAGAGCGAAGGTCATCCTGGCCAAACAATCGCCCACTCGACAGGTGACTGGCAAGGGAGACGTCGCGGCAAAGGCGGGAGAGGAAACTGATCAGGCGCCCTCTACCTCCTACGCGGTAAATTAAAAGACGGAATCTCTAGACGGAAGGGAGATCTTGGTGGCAAGAGAGGCAGATCTGACGACGTCGCGGAGCTGAACAACGCGAAAAAGGTGATGACGAAAGAAATGTCGGTTTTGAAGGTCATTATGGCAAATCAGACCCAAGATGGGCGGCGAATCTCGAATTTTATCGCGAACACATTGAAGATGGGTGCAAACAATTTAACGAGATGTGTGTGGGGAAACGCGAAAAGATCTTTTCGTTTCGTATTGGGTTCGGTTTATGCAAACGAACAGTGTTTAGTTTACTTGGTCTGGAGAAAAACAATCCGTGGATTCGGATTACGTCGTCGAAGACTACTGTGGTCAAATCGAGTAGGCCTACACGCCGGGTATGGTTAGAATAAAATCTGAATTGTCATCCATCGGGTGACAATGTTGCAGCTGATTTGTCCACGCAAGGGCACGCGGTCTCCGGCACCGTAGATTATCATTTCCCCCGTGAGACGTATCGTGGCTGACTGATAATTAAACTTCCCAAGTTCAATGGGGATGTTTTCGGATGGCCAACATTTAAAGAAAAGTTTACTTCGCTTGTGTATAACGAAGCAAATATGCAACCCGTCAATAAGCTGCAATATTTGCTTGCCAGTTAAGGGGTCGACGCTCAACTAAAACGTCTGCTACCGTTAAAATCGGTGAAAGCTCGCGACTTGGACGGGATCCAGCGTCTTCTTAACACCGCTGAGGAGGCTAGACGAGTTGTTTCTAATTTCGGTTGGCAGGTTGAATCGTGGGACGCTTGGTTTGTTGGAATACGAGTATTAACAGCCAAATTAGACATGAAGGCCAGAGAAGCTTGGGAGACGTCGCGAAATAATTCAGCCGATTTTCCTTAATGGGACGAACTTGTCAGTTTTCTGGAGATTTTATTGCGATCGTTGACCAATGCCCAAAAATGTGAAATAAAATAGAAGAAGTGTTAAAGGCAAACCTTGTCATACGACATCAACGAACGTGGCGACAGAAAACACGCGTCGGTCTCGTGAACCCTAACCACAGTGTTAAGGTGGACACATTTTAACTTTTTGCGACATATTCAAAAAACCTTCGGTATCGGAGCGTAGAGACGGAGTAAAGCGATAAGGGTTGTGCTTTAATTGTCTGCGCACAGGACATTCGGTATCATCGTGTCAATCCTCCTCTTGCATTGTGTGCTCAAATAAACATAATACGCTTTTGCATAGTGACGTAGCCATTGTAAAGACTACAGACAGCAACAGGTGAGTTCTGTTTCTGTTGTTCACACCTCTTTTAGTTTTACTTGCCACCGCGTCAGTGAAAATTCGCGCCGCGAATGACCGTTCGATGAAGGTTAGGGCACTCCTCGATGATTTAATCGCCCCGGTAAAATAGACTGCATTTTAGGCGCCGAAGTGCATGCATCAGTTTTACGCGAAAGTTCGCGAATCGAAACGACAGGTTCCCCGTCGATAATAAAAACTGTTTTCAGTTGGGTCGTGATCAGAGCAATGCCGGAATAGCTCGGAAACAGCTGTCGTTAGTTCGTCCTTCGTTGCCACAAGACTCGAATATAACGGACATATCTACTATTCAGAATTCTGAAGCGTACTTCCTACCTCATGACGCAGTAGTCAAAAATGACGGTTCAGGTGCGGTGCGTGTCGTATTTTACGCGTCACAAGCTGCGAATAATGGTATTTCGCTAAACGATTCCCTTTTAGCCGGTCCTAAATTACATCAGGACTTGTGGGCTCTGCGTTTACCGGGAATATCGTTAAGATGTTTATGCAAATTCGAGTCAAATCAACTGACCACATTCGCGTTTGATCATGTGGTGCCAACAACCATCTTCTCCCTCAAACTATTTTCGTTTGCTTACCGTGATCTATGGGATGAAATTTGCCCCTTTCGCATCTACCTGGGTTTTGAATAAAATTTCGGAGTTAGAACGAAAACGATTTTCAGTGGGTTCTACATTGCTCACTTACAACACCTACGTGGACGACGTGTTAGCTGGCGGAGACACTCACTCACAGAGTCAGCTTGTCTCAATTCTTCACACTGCCGGCTGTGAACTGAGCAAGTGGGCTGCGAATGTTAAGGAGTAACTACCTGTACCACTACCACGACTATCTCGGACAACGACTATTAGGATTTCCTATATGTACATCAACGCTTGGGCTCTGATGGTGCACTGGTAAGGATACTTTTCAGTTTCAGGTGCGGCTGAAAATGGACTCTTCTCCGCTAACAAAACGGCACCTGCTGTCAGACAGCCTTCGCCTCTTTGATCCCCTTGCATTCTTGGCTGCAGTTGTTATCCGGGGCAAAATTCTTATATACATACAATAGATGTTTCCCGATGAGTTCAAATCAAAGCGCTGCAGGAATGGTACCTCCATGGATTCAGCGATGCCTCGAAACGTGCTTACGCTGCCGCAGTATATACTGTCAGTAAACAAACAAATGGGTCTTGGATGAGTTTTTTTTGATAAGCAAGAGCCGTGTTGCTCCAGTGAAATCCATAAGTTTGCCACGGATGGAGTTGCAGGGCGCCTTACTCCTCGCTCAGTTGGTAAATGCACTGCGCGCAAGCATTTCACATCAACCTGCCTAAATTTTGTGTTGGTCGGATTCTAAGGTCGTCTTAGCATGGTTGCGGGCGCACCCTTCTAAGTGGTGACAAAAGATGCTAACCGGGATGCTGAAATCGACCGTTTGTTGCCAAAGGTTAGAATGAAGTACGTGCGATCACATGACAATCCAGCAGATTGCGCCACACGAGGATTTTCTACAAAAGAACTAGCTGCATCAACATTGTGATGGAATGGACCTCCATGGCTCACTTAGGGCACCAACGGTTGCCCGCTGAAGGAGGCTAAGGTACCAGCAGATATTCCCGAACAACGAAAAGCCATTACAATGGTGGCAGTACAGAGAAGCACTTGGTCAGACTGACTTTTCAGGTTCAGCTCCTTCGATCGGCCGGTCAAGGTGTTGGCTTTTATTTTTTATTGGCAGCGTTTAAGCCTTAAACGTGCCAAAAACCTTTCAAAAAGAATAATTCTAGACGATTTACGGCGGGCGGAGCGATCTCTTTATCGTTCCGCACAATCCGACTTCTTTCAAGAAGAGATCCAAGCCTTGAGCACTGGCAAGTCTGTCAGCCACAACCGTAAATTGTGTCATTGCTCCATTTCTGGACCAATTTGGATTATAAAGAGGGGGCGGCCGATTGCTTAATGCTTATCTAGCATACGAGGAAAAACATCCGCTACTCCTATCTCGCCATTCTTGGTTGGCAACTCTCTTGGTAAGAAAGGCACACACCACCACACTACACGGACCCATGTCGCTGACATGGAGTGACTTGGTTAATTTTGTATGGATTTTAGGCGGACGTATTCTTGTTCGCTCAGAAATTCTTTCGTGCATACGCTGTGCGTCCATGATCGCCGCAGATGGGGGCACTACCCAAGGCGCGAGTGGTCATGGAGCGACCATTTGCAGAGACTGGAGTTGACTACGCTGGAACTTTTCAACTCAAACTAGCACCAAAACGAGGTACTCGTTCTCAATATGGCTATGTGGCGGTTTTCGTATGCATGGCGTCGAGAGCGGTACACCTAGATGTCGTAACTTCTCTCTCGACTGAAGCTTTCATGGCGGCATTCACCCGTTTTACTGCAAGAAGAGGTACTTGTTCTCGCCTGTACGGTGACAACGCCACTGTACGCCACTGACAGCGCTAGCGCTGTCCTTCGACGTTTATTTAGAATAGGATCAGATTTTCAGGAATGCGTTGCCGCTAGCTGTTGAATAAGCGTGTCGAGTGGTGCTTCACACCTCTCTCTGCACCGCATCATGTCGGACTATGGGACGCAGCAGTGAAAATCTTCAAGTAGCACCTTCGCAAGGTCATCGGTGATACTCTTTTGACTTACGAAGAACCGTGCATGAATACGCGACCCCTTTGTGCCTTAAGCAGCGATCCTTCCGATTTCAATGCATTAACCCCTGGACATCTATTAACGGGAAGTGGGCTTCGTATTCTACCCAGCCCTGACTACAACAACACTGAGGATCAACGAAATCCTAGGACTCGATGGGATTTTGTGGAGCAAATTCGCAACCACTTTTGGCGTAGATGGAACTCCGGTTGTCTAAGTCACATGCAGCGATGCACGAAATGGTGTTTTGAGACCCTGAACATTTATAGCGGAGCAATGATTATGCTGATTGATGATCGGCTGCCACCAGGCCGTTGGCCTCTTGCCAGAATCGACCAAGTTCATCCAGGGTCTGATGGAAACGTGAGAGTTGTTACTGTTCTCACCTCCAAGGGTCAATACATCCGACCAATCATCAAGGTTGCCTTACTACCAGACCCAACCTCATCCAATAAACCTGAATCATCAGCTCAAACGGTGGGCGACGCCGAAGACGAAGTTCTTGCTCCAGTTGAAGATGCTATCTCATCAGAACTAGATTTAACGACATCTTAAAAAACCATTATGCAGGCGAAATTAGAAAGAAACTTTGGCATTGTGTTTCATGAATTACTTTTTCTTAAGAATTGTTGAAATGTTGTATAATCCTTCATTCTGGGCACTAGCCAATAGCTTTATTTTTTTGGTGAAAGCTTGTGTCACTATTGATAACTAAATATTTGAATTTAATATTATATAGCATTTGAATTGAAATTTTGAATTTGTATACATAAGTTCAACCCCTAATTAGATTTTCCGTTTTTTTAAAAATACCGTACCCCGCATAGCAACTTAGTTATTTAAAATTTTAAGAATTTTGAATTGTTAATTTGTTTCGTCCTTTCGGAGCAAACAACGAGGCGGGCGGTATGTAGCAAAGTTATGCTCGCATATATTGTGTAGCACAGATATAGTCTCTCTGACGTTATGTATGTATGCACTTACTGTACTATAAAACCAATTATCAGTGATCAATATACGCTCAACGAGAACACATCTCGCAACAGGAAACTCGTGTTTCATTTCTTGTTTTTTCTCACAAACACTTTCAATGAAACGCTGCTACAATATGCAAAAGGACGGCAGGGAAAATTTGGGGCTTAAAACCTGTTATAGGCAACTATACCAGGCTATAGGTTATATACCAGTGGAAAATCAAGTGCTTATAATATCTAAAAAAAAAAAAAGAACGAGATTATTCCAGAAAACCAAGGCAAATTTTGTTAAAATAAAATATCTTTAGGGTTTGCAAATTATCTGCAAAAATATTTAAATTGCAAAAATGTTACCACAAAGGTTTTGTTAACCAGAAAACAGATAAGTGGGCTCACCGTTAAAAACATATGGACTTGACCAAAAATGTTTTTTCTTATGAATTTTCATTTAATTTTACAACAAAGCCTTGAAACGTGTGTGGAACTGTATATGAACTGTTTTTCAACGAATAGTAAAACATCCGGCATTGCGTATTTTTATGTTTTTCTGAATGATATGATTCGGAAAATTGGTGGAAACTGAGATTTGCTCATACAATAGGACAAAAATTTGCAACGTCTTGGTCATGTCAGTCAGTGTTTAAAAGCGCTTATATAAAAATAAATCTTTTGTTATGCAAAGAAGTATATGTGAATATATATATTTGATAAATGTATAATTATCATTATTCATTGTATTCAAACTAATCTATTGTACTCATCAATTTAATTTGTTGCCTTATATAAGTAAATCATACAATATTAAATCACCTATTGACTCCAATCTCCAATACCGAAAGCTGAACGCTATTTTCCGCAAAACAGTAGAGGCTGAAAAAAAGTCTTTTGAAAAATTCACTGCGAATATCAATCCAGACTCCACGTCCCAAAAACTTTGGGCTGACATCAAAACTTTAACAGGCACATACTCACCTAATACAATCAAAACAATAAAAAAAAACCCACACCAAAACAATTACCTGTCCAAAAGAAATTGTCAAACATTTTGTTCAGACCTGGGAACAACTTCCTGATGAAGTTAAAAGTCTTAAACGATTCATACATATCCTTTACTCCCAGTCACTCAGCTCTCTTCATAGAACCAATATGACAGAGTTCATCTCCTGTCTGCATACAGTAAAAGGCAAAACACCAGACTTTGACCGTATTTTCTACGAAATATAAAACTTTCCCCCCTTTTTAAGAACACGCCTGTTATCATTGTACAATAACATCTTGAACACAGGAGTAATTTCAAATACCTGGAAAGTTGCGAGCACCACCCCATTACCTAAACCGAACGAGACCTTACCAAGTCAAGTCTTTTCTCTCGAACAGGAGCTTTCAAATGAAATGCTACAACACCTAATCCAAAATTTATAAGCTAAAAAACGGCATCCCCCAAGGATCACCACTATCTGCGGTTTTGTTTACGATAGCCTTTAATGAAATTAGTATAATAATACGAGTACACTGCTTCAAAATGGTAGGACATACACTCTACGCCGACGATCTTATTGTTTTTTCAAAATGCAAAGACCTACACGTATTGGGGGATACTTTCTCCCATATTTCCGTAGCCTTGCTACGTTGGAGCACATAGACTCAACTCTCTAATTCCGAAATTACCCATATTTGTAAAAAACTTAATTGTTACAAAACTATGGAAGTTAATCTAAACAACACTTATATAAAAAATGTTAGGTTCACTAAAATTCTTGGTAAGCCCAAGAATTCTAAATTAACTTTTAAAAATCACTGTTCTTACATTAAAAAAAGCATCACTGCCAGGGTGAACTTAATTAAATATTTACCCTCAAAAAACAGTTGTTCAAATGTCAGTACTCCTATAAATATAATTAAATCTATTATTCTATCAAAAATTGACTATGGTCAGCCAATCTATGGAAAATGCTCAAAATCTTTATTACAACAAATCATAACACCATACCACGCTGCAGTCAGAACAAGTTTGAAAGCTCTCCGCTCAACTCCTAGCAACAACATACTTACCGAAGCAGGACTTCCTTACTTAGCGGATAGAATTGGGTATCTTACTGCTAACATCATCCAAAAAATCAATTCACCACATCACACACCCATCCACATTGATGTCAAGAAAGAGAACGGAAGAGAACACAGAGACTACAATCAACTTTATGCATCGCACTAACGTCGGCAAAAGATTTTAATATTCCCGTCTCTACTCAAAATTACAGAAGTCACAGTCAGCCCTCCTGGATCCTCCTAAACTGCGTGTTAAATATTGAGCTTTGTTACTACGACAAATCCACAACCAATGAAAAGATCTACAAAGCTTTGTATCTTAACATCGTAGACAACTACAAAATCCTTGTTTGGAACCTTCTTTTTACTGACGCATCGAAGACAGATTACCACACATCATTTGCAGTTGTCGACGAAAATTGCCTAGTTCTCTCCAAAGGTTTATTACCGAATTTCTCATCCATTTTCATCGCAGAAGCATTTGCCATATTCTAAGAAAAAAAAGACTGTTATATTCTCCGACAGTTTATCTACAATTTCTGCTCTGAAAAACATCTCGAACTCCATTTGGATTGTCGAAACAATTCGTGACCTCCTCATATCTAACAGCGAAACATTAAGAATTATATGGATACCTAGCCACACTGGTATCAGTGCCAATGAGGCAGCTGATACGGAAGCAAAGGCAGCGATAAGAGAACCTTAATAATGTTCTACCAATACAACAAAAAAGACGTTAAGAACCTCCTCCTCGCAAACTGGAAATTTAAAAAGAAAAAACGCTTGAACGAATTACAACCCACACACATAAACTTTTATACCAACGGCGTTCAACCAATCTACCCGAGTAATGTCTTTCTAAAAAAAACTAAAGATATATTTCAGACTTAGACTTGGCCACTCATACATCACGCACAAACATTTATTCAACAAGGAACCGCCTGCTTTATGCCATCTTTGCGAAGAAAAACCTATTCTCAACATGCCTCACCTGCTTTCCTGCCAAAAAGTTCTTTCAACATGTAAAAGCATAACAGACCAGACCCTCAGCTTCCTCCTCTCCGACGTCTATTTTGATTATGTTGTTCAAGTTTTTAACATCATTGCCGCCCTTAATATTGAAACCTCTACTTAATCTAACATATCCTACTAGATATTCTCCTTACATTTTCTTTACTTACTATTTATGCTACATAGTTGAAAAGCCCTGGCAGCTAGCACTAGTCTAAGTAATTATTAACTTTGTAATTTATTAGCACCTTAATAAAATTATAATTATAATAATAAATCGGATATATTTATGAACATATGGATTTATTTACAACTTAAACCATTCCACATGACAAAAAAAATCGAAAACAATCAAAAAATAATTTGTTTAATACCATAAGGTATAGCTAAGCCTACCTTTAAGCGTTCCTCTACATTACGTCTTTCATTTCCCTCTAGTGATTTAAGGTCTTCATCACTAAGCAGATTTAAATTGGATGGCATTATAGGAAGCGGAATCGAATAATGCGTTAAAAATGGCATGGGATTGGGTAAAACAAACGATGATGGAAGTACGCGTTCTGTAACTAATGCTGTGTTAGTATTTCGTATTATGTTCTCTGAAAAATGTTAAAAATAAGTATTTTATAATGACATAGGCTTTGGTCTTTACGATTGTCATTAGTTGTAGATCGGCTACTAGGTTCATGTGATGAATTATCACTCGGAGTACCTGCTTCCACTCTCAGTGTAAATGGGTCGATATTATTGTTGCGAAGTATATTCAGACGACAGGTTGGGCATGTTTGTTGGCGCTGAAACCATGATCGTAAGCAACTTGCGTGGAAAATGTGTCCACATGGCAATTTTTTTGAATTGCCAACCATGTCTTCTCTGAAAGTAGAAAAACAATTTATGAATTTAACAATTATTTTGTGAAAAAAAAATATTCAACCACAATAATAAAATATACGTACATGATTTTATTGAAAAGAAAAGATACGAGTACATAATATATAGTACGAGTACAGTATATACTACTCGTAATTTATTATTTCAATAAAAATAAATACAATTTAGTCGAGTTAAAATCCTTTAAGACGCTTTTCGTATTTTATTTAATCCTTTATAAGTTTGAATTAAAAATGCGAGCATTGGAAAATTCTATTAGCGGCGAACTTAATAAAATGGCAACATTGCAACATATACTAGTACTACAATAGTTGTCACACTATTATGATAATAAGCACTAAATACTATCCAGATAAAAAATTTACAAGTCTTTATAATTTTTTTTCTTTCTTGACTGGGTCATTTATCTTGCGCTTCGCGTAGTAAAATTAAATAAAACACAATTATCATTTATACTTGCGAACAATTTTTATTTTTGCATTATGAATGCAATATGAAATCATTGATCAGTCGTTCACTGACTTTTGTAGAGTGCGGATGTGTTTCAGCTTTTCCCTATCGAGTAGTGAAATCGTATTACATCGAAATTTTGACAAGATTTTGCGGGGACCCAGTTGGCCCAGTGCAATTAGAACTGGTGTCGCAATTCGAAGGTTCGGGGTTCGATTCCCAACCCAGAGACATCCTTTTTTTTTTTTTTTGAGTGTGAATTAAACAGTGCAAAAAACAATAAACACAAAATCACGTGATGAGTGATAGAGCGGGAAACGCTAGTGGCAACAAATGCGAGGAGGACGAGATGTCAGGCCACCTAGCAATTGTGCCATGTGACGGCAATGCCAAGAGAAGGAGGAAGCCCAGGTCAACTCCTAAATTGATCAAGCGCCCCTCTCTTTCAAAGTCCACCAAGAAGCTGTCTGGTGGATTGAGGGAGGAGGCGCCAACAACTTCGTCAAAGGTAGCAGTAAGCCTTATGGGTCAGGAGTCGGAATATGATGAATACCCATACATATCTGACGGTGGGGAAGGCCACTACATGGGTAATGATAATACCTTCGCATCTCTGGCGGCTTCCGAGTCAGAGGACGAAGAGGAAGAAGTGCAGGTTCTAAACAGCAGCATTAAAGAACTGCAGCAAAAGGTGCTGGAAATTAAAGCCAAGCAAGTTGCAAGACGAGAAAAGGAGAAAAAACAACAACTCCAGGGACCCCAGCAGCAACAAAACACCGGTGAAAAGGCACCACAACAACAAACAAAACAACAAATAATACAGAAACAAGCGCAACAAACAACGACAAAATATTCACAACCACAAGAAAAGCAAAAACAGCAGAAACAACAACAACATGCACAACAAAAGAAACAGCAACAGCCGCAGCAGAAGCAACAACAACAAAACCTTAAACAGCAGCAACAAACCAGAGAAGTCAAGCAAAGGGTGCCACCAATCAACACCTATAAAATGGAATTAAAAGAAACTATTGAACTATGTAAGTCGGCCAAAGGCAATAATTTTTTTATAAAAAGATTAACAGTAGATAGACATGCGATCCACTGCAACACAGTGGAGCGCTACCACAAAATAAAGAATTTGTTAAGGGATTCGACGACGGAGTTCTTCTCCTTCACCCCGAAGGGGGAAAAGCTGCAAACTATGCTGCTGAGGGGGTTAGAACCGTCTACTAGTCCGGAGAAGCTCCTCGCACTGCTCGAAGAGAAAGAGTGCGAAGAGCTCAAGTTCGTAGGGGTCAAGCCCATCACCACAGCCAGAGCCAAAAGGGAGAAATGGAAGCTACCGTTCTTCCTGGTTCAGCTCAGTCCCGAAAGCCAGGTGGTTCACTGGGAAAAAATAAAAAGGCCCGAAAACATTTTGCAACTGCGAAATGCAGCCTCGATGCGTTAAGTGCGGTAAGAACCACAAGTCTGAAGAATGCGCTCTAGGTAGGGATGGAGCGTCAGAAAAAAAGCCAACTCTCTTGTGTTTTATGTAAGAACACGGGACACACCGCAAACTATCGGGGTTGTCCTAAGTTCCAATACATAAAATGAGGCACAGAAGGTATAAAATCATGCGAAGAAATCGATCCAACTCCATACAAGGAGGAAGCGTTGCAATCTTCGTAAGAAAAGGTATACGTTTTAAAAGAATATACAGTCGTGTAGTACGCAGGTTTCAAGTGCTAGAAGCATTCATCATGTATATCCCTCTCCGTAGTGGAAAGCGGTTATACATGGTGTCTGTTTATGCATCTAAGGCTACTCAATCTAGCCTATTCATTTCAGAGCTCCAAACACTTTTTCGATTTCTGAGACTGGAATTGGAGTAAAACTACTCCATTATCGGCGGAGATTTCAACGCCAAACATAGCGATTGGGGAAATAATACACCAAACACTAGAGGGAACCTGCTATTCAATTGGTGGGGTCAGCACAGTGTGATGTACCGACTCGGTCTAAAGGCGACGGATAGTCCGTCGTTTCCTAGAGACGGCTCCTATTTGGATCTCCTGTTGTTCGACACACGAATACAACTGACAGGTACGAACCAACAAACTGTAAACTGTCTTCGCACTTTTGTGTATCACAGTGACCATTGCGGTCTTAGTACCGAAATAACCGTTCCGAACGAAAATGCGGAATTGGATGAGTATGTTCAAAGGCATTCCTACAACTATAGTAGAGTGCGTTGGACACACTTCTCCAGGACACTGACTAGAGCACTCTCCTCGAATTCGCTCTACCCACCGTCCAACAGAAATCTGTCAAACGAGGAGATTGACAGGTATCTAAAAATAATGGACCAGACAATTAAACGGACTATGGACAAAACGATACCTCGGTATCAACACACTGACAACGAAGACTTATTCCGCAATACAACTATTGACGCACTTCACCGACATAAAAGTAGACTACTCTCAAGACTGAAGACCTTGTACAGACAGTTTACTGACAGACACAACGCGGAGATTTTGACATTAAAGTCGTCGATCAAAAACCTCCAAACATTAATTAAAGAAAATTGCAGGGCTTCTGTAAGTTTGTATTGGAACAAGAAAATTCGGGCTGTAAACACCAGCAACCCAAATATGTTCCCGCAAATAAATAAAATATTTCGGAGGAAAGATCAAAACGACCTTTCATATCTATCAATCGCCCGAACGACTGACAACGAACGCATACTCTCAACAGCAGGCATAGATCCAAATGAAGCTGTTAATGATGACAACTTCTTTGTGATCGAAGATCCCCAAGAGAAGGTAGAGGTTATAGGAGCAACTTTCCAAGAAGTGTACAAGACAAATGACATCATTGGTCCCAGCCACGACCTGGAAAATCGAGTCCTTGTCCACAATTTCTACCTTCGAAATGAAATAGTGAATTGGCGAATCGAGAACTCGGGTTTCACCCAGTTCAGTGACGAGAATATGGCAAATAATGTCATCGCCAATGAAAGGGAACAACCCCCGTTCATTTCGAAGGAAGACCTTCACACGATCTTCGACACAATAAGAAGTAAGAAAACAGTGGGAACCGATGAAATACCGAACATTGTGCTTCGACATCTCCCACTAGAAGCGGTGGACATTTATACCACCCTGTTTAACAATGCAATGAATAATGCACATTATCCAGCGCATTGGAAAATGGCGGTGGTACATCCCATCCCCAAAAGGGATAAAGACACCTCCAATCCGGCGAATCTCCGGTCGATCAGTCTCCTTCCAAACATCAGTAAAGTTTTCGAAAAAGTCATCAATGGAGTCCTGACTAAATGGGTTGAGGACAGAAATATAGTTCCGGATAATCAATTCGGTTTCAAGGCGGGGCATGATGGTATTCATGCCACGTCTAAACTGGTTTCTGATATCCAATGGAACAAAGCCAAGAAACAGTGCACTGGTGCCTGCCTGATTGACTTGGAAAAGGCCTTCGATACCGTATGGTTAGAGGGACTCTTCTACAAGTTGAACAGACTGGGCGTTAGTAAACCACTGCTGTACATTCTTTTCAATATGCTCACTAATAGACAGTTCATCGTGAAGAATGGCGATGTGACTTCTAATGGTATATTCAACATTAAAAACGGTCTGCAACAAGGTGCGGTCAATTCGCCGGCAGCCACTTGTTTGTCGAAATGTAGTCAGATACCTTGGGATCTGGCTAGATCAATATCTGTATTTTAACAAACATATAGATGTTGCTCTGGCCAGAGCCAAAGGTGCTTTTGCCCTTACAAAGAGACTGTTTTATAGCAGACAACTCGATGCGAGGGTAAAGGTGATCTGCTACATGGCCCTTATTAGACCTATGCTTACATTTGGTTGTCCAGTGTGGTTCAACGAGAGAGCAAGTCTTTTGGAAAAGATTCGGGTGTTTGAGAGGGCTTGCCTTAGGGCTTGTCTTCGCTTATACAGAACACCAGAGTCGGAGTACATAAAATTCTATCCTAATGAGGTCTTGTACAATAGGGCGAACCTAATACGAGCGGACAATTTTGTTATTAAGTTGATTCGAGGGCACATTACAAGAGCAATGACCTCGTCGAACAACCTGATCTCGGGGGCTTACTACCCCAATTATATGTATCACGAGAGAGTTCGCTTTGACGGCTTTATTCCTCCAGAGGCGTTCCTCTACCTCGATATGAAAGGTCTGATCCAGGATAGATTAGCGGTGCCGTTAATCTTCCACGTCGCTCGAACAGCTGCGGACAGGCGACTCAACTATGACAGAGACGTCGCACACGGCAGTGCGGAGCGTCTCCGGTTTAGTAGGGCGGTAGGGAGTCGAGACATGAGGGATGTTGCTCGGCAGCACCAACAATTTTGGTGGCTTGCAGAAGAAGGGGAAGCTCCATCGTCGAATTCCTCTAGTGCAGGGTAGCTCCATTAGGGAGCAGAGTTGGTCAGTCTAATTCTTATTAGCCTTGGCCGGCTTACATAGGGTAGGTAGGGTTAAGGTAGTTTTAAGAATAAAAATTATAAAAAAAAAAAAAAAACTATAAAAACTGAAAAAAAAAATTTGAAATATAAAAAAAAACAAAAAAAAAAAATAAAACAACAGATGGGTAACCTTATCTAAAAAAAAGTGGTAGTCCATACCACACCAAAAAGAAATAATACTTATACAATTATACAATAAGATAGTTTAAGTAGGTTAAGTACGAGGGCGGGTCAATAAGTCCGAGACTTTTCGATTAAAACACAGATTTTTTGATAAAAAAATAATTTTATTTTTCAACGTAGTCTCCCTTGAGCTCTATACACTTTGTCCAACGCTTCTCCAATTTTTTTATCCCTTCCAAAAAAAATGATTTGTCGAGGTCCTCAAAATAGGCCTTTGTTTGCGAGATGACTTCATCATTGGAGTCAATTCTTTTTCCACCAAGCCATTTCTTCAGGTTTGGGAACAAGAAGTAGTCACTCGGAGCCAAATCTGGAGAATAGGGTGGATGAGGGAGCAATTTATAGCCCAATTCATGGATTTTTGCCATGGCAACTGCACATGCGTTTGTGGTCGACTGTGAGCAAACGCGGCACCCATCTTGCGGAAAGCTTTCTCATGCCCAAGTGATCATTCAAAATTGAAACCACTGAGCCATGCGAGATCCCTACGGCTTCCACAATCTCTCGCTCTTTCAATCTTCGGTCGGCCAACACCATATCGTGAATTTTTTCGATTGTTTCGGGTGTAGAGACCTCAACTGGGCGTCCAGGACGTTCGGCATCTTCAGTGCTTGTACGGCCACAACGAAATTCAGTAAACCACTTTTTTACCATTGAAATCGATGGTGCAGAGTCCCCATAGTATTTATCAAGCTGAGCCTTGGTCTCGGTAATGGTTTTTTTTCGCAAGAAATAATGCTTAATAAGCACACGAAATTCACTTTTTTCCATTTTCTCCTCAAATTAGTGAGTAGTCTGATAAAAATAGCTGTCAAACACAAACTAACTGAAGCAGCAAGTTTAAATTTTAACAGGAGTCAACTGACAGATGCCTGTTGATAGGAGCAGTGTTGCTGTTTCAGTAAAGAGGTCAGAAATTCAAAAAGTCACGGACTTATTGACCCGCCCTCGTAGATTAAGATTTATTCTAGATAGGTTTAAGTTTTTAGTCTTAAGTCTTATCTTATAACAAAAAAAAAAAAATGTCAATTCACTAAGTTTTTTTTAAATTAAAAAATATGTTTTCTTAGTTTTAATTATATCCAATGTAAAAATAAAAAATAAAGATCTGAACGATAAGTCGAAAGACAAAATTGAATTGTTAGGTTTAACTTAGAGTGTCCGCATGGGGCCAGTAAGTTAGAATAAGATAATTTTAAGTTAATTAAGCTAATTTTTAAGCGTCTTTTTGTATAGCTTGTAAGAATTTCTGAATTTCAAAAATAAAAATGCATTTAAAATGAAATGAAATCATTCAAATGTGTTCCACGGGCGTTCTTGCAGGACTTGATACTGACAAGGTAATTTTCGATAACTTTTGGACACATATCGGGTAATAACTCGACCATAACTTAACGAATATTCGTTTTTAAAGCGTCAAGATTTTTTTTGTATATCCCCAATAAAAGAAATCCAACAGCGACAAATCACACGATCTTCGCAGCCAGCTCACATCAACAAACTCGTTTCTAGCAATAAAGCCAAAACAGGTCGAGTGTGTAAGACTGGGCACCGTCCTGTCTGAACAACATGTCATCCATATTTTTGATTTGAAACAAAAATTCGGTTCATCGTTGGCTTTAGCAATGAGAATTGACAGTGACGGCTACCCCTTTTTCCAAAGAAGCAGAACTAATGACACCACCAGACCAAATTGCACGAAATACAGTAACGTTTTGTGGATGGAATGGTTTTTCAAGAGTTACCGATAAATTTTCACTTTCTTATATGCGACAATTTTATTTGTTAACGTGTATCCATCAAGTGAAAAATGAGCATCATGGCTAAAGAAAGTGTTGCGTGAAAATTGGTCATCCAGACGCTGATATTTAAGCTAAGCACCCAATCCGGATTATTTTCTACACATTCCGTGGTCTGCTTAATGATGGGTAGGCCTTAAGACATCTGTATAAGAACTAATCTATTGGATTTTTTTTTTATATTTGTGCCTTAGTACCCTCAGATGGACGATTACAAGTATGCCGACCATAATATGCTTATACCTACTACAGAATCACTATTTCTGTATTAAATTTTCATAATTTTAACACGATTCAGCGATTGTTAAATGATCCACATTGTAAAATGGCAAAACTTAAACTAAACATATACAATCTTGGATGACGGTTTAGTTTGATGTATGTGATTGAAATAGGGATGTCAAATCCGGTCCACGAATTGGATAACCCTATATAACTCAACGTGAGTAACATGTGTATCACAACAATGCATTCTTAATTTTGACTACGGATTCGCATACCCGTTACTTAAAATATTCGAAAGGGTAGTTTCTCACTTCCATTCGGAACCTCAACTCCCGCTTTTTCACATTAAAATAAGTTCTATAAACCAAATGTATATTTTTTTTAACACAACAATATTTATTTAAATAAAATAAAAGTTTGATTTTGATAAAGAAAAATCTAACACTAGCTTCCTCTTTCACTAATTGCATTTTGCAGTAGCAGCTGAAATTTGCAATATACGTTAAAAATAGGTAAAATAGTTCCAATTTCGTAGGCTTGGCATTTGGTACAGTATAATCTTACACGTGATACCAAATGTGCAGCTGTAAACAAAACCATTCACGTTTATGTCTTGACATTTCTCCATCATATTTTGTGTTGAATAATAACAAAAAGTTAAAACTAAGTTCTTATGTATTGTTGCGAATATACAATGCTGTGAAAAATTATGGACTCAAACCAAAATCTAAATTGTTTTCTTAATTTTTTTTATATTTGTTTTGTTCTAAAATATTGCCAAACAATACCAATTCAAGGAAACCCTTTAATGCTTTATTTCCGCTTTTATAGGAATTTGTAGTCCGGTAACGTTCTGTTTTGAGATTACCGATGAAAGCTGCCCGAACCATAACACCTCCTCCTCCTAAAGGCTTGCATGACATGATTTTTCGTTCTTTCCTGAGATCATGCCAATAATATTTGAAGTCGTCGGGGCCGTCGAGGTTGAATTTCTTCTCACCACTAAAGATTACATGCGACCACATTTCACCGTGTTTGACATGTGTTTCAGCAAATTCAAGACGTGCTTCTTTATGCCTCTTACCTTACCACCACTTAGGTTTACTCAAGCACTTTTGGTATTTAAAGTTGTCCGAAGTTGCTGTCCATTTTCTGACGATGATAGAATCGCAGTCCGAATTAAAACGTCGAAAGATGCGGACGAAAAAGCTCCTGTTTGTGACATTTTATGTCAAACAGCTCGTTTAACCGTCAGTGCAATTTTCGTTGGTCGTCCAGATCGCTTATTTTTTCCATAACTTTTAATTCGGGCTTGTAGAACATTATTTTCTACAAATGGAGGGCGATTTATTTCAGTGGCAACTATTCCTTGTTTTTCAATGTCGGTTAATTACTTACCAAGTGGCACATTTAAAACTTCGAAGAAAATCACTTCTTAAAGAAAAATCTGTTTATTATCACTGCAGGAGGTTTGTACTGTTTTTAGTGAGCCCACCGACCTTCGCTTAACAACTAAGCAAGCCGTCACAGTTCGAATTTGGGTAAATAGAAATAGGCCATAAAATAGTGGAGCCCATAATTTTTCCCAGTACTGTATATACTGTGAGCTGGTGGAGATGGCGATGGGTAGCTCATTGAACTATCACGCAGAGGGTCCGTGGTTCGATCCCCGGCATCGCCAACAATTTTTCGAATCGTCATCACCCTTTCGGCGGGCAATGGCAAACTCCCGAAAGTAAAATTGCTTACGAAAAGCTTCTAAGGAGTGCCATTCGGATTCGGCGATAAACCGTAGGCCCCGCAACACAAATGAGTGTCAAGAAGCTGGGCCATGGCCCATACCGGGCTGCCAGTGCCACAGTGTTTTTTTTTTGTATATACTGTGAGTTAATACTAGATGGGGTTAAAAGTAACCTCTTTGACCGCCAGAATGCGCTGCTACTGCAAAAAAGGTTATGGCGCCTTGAAGTTCGTTCATATTTAGGGAGACATGCCAAATTTCAGTGCGATACTGTCTTTAGTTTTGTTTTGAAAGCTGATTGTTGTTGACGTGTTTGGCATCATGTTGAGTATGGACAAAAACTATTTTCGTTCTCTCATAAAACATTATTTTTTGAGAGGCAAAACGACGAAGGAAACAAAAGAAAAGTTGGAAAAATATTATGGGGCTAATGCTCCGTCAGATTACACCGTCACTCTCGTTTTCGAGAGTTTCGTGGTGGCCGCAACTCCACTACCGGTCAAGTCCGCAGCGGCAGGCCCTCCGATGCGGTTACAGAGGACAATGTCAAAAAAACACATCAAATGGTGTTGGCTGACCGGAAAGTGAAGGTGCGCGAGCTAGCAGATACGACAAAGATTAGTACTGAGCACACACGGCATGTTTTGGGCAATACTCTTCATGTGAAAAGTTATCCTGCTGCCGGGTGCCGCGCATGCTCACTCCTGACCAAAAACACGAACGCGAGCGCACTTCGAAAGAGTGTTTGTAATTTCTGATGCAGAATCGGGCGGACTTTTGGCGTCGATTGGTAACTGTTGAATGAAGAATGGATCCACTATTACACACCAGAGAACAGAATGAGTGCCCGGCAATGGACTGAAGCCGGCACGAGTGCTCCGAACCGGCTGAGGGAGGCTCAATGGGTCGGAAAGGTTTTAGCGTCGGTTTTCTGGGATTGTCACGGCATACTCTTCGAGCGATTGAAGGCCGAAATCGCTGCTAAACGGCCTCAAAAAAAAATTTGTTTTTGCAAGACAAAGCGCCGGCGCATAAGAGCATCGCAACCACGGCTAAAATCAATGACTTACGGCTCCAATTGCTGTCGCATCCACCGTATTCGCCCGATTTAGCTCCCTTGGACCTCCCAAACCTCAAAAGATGGCTCATCAATAAAAAATTCAGCTCACGCGAGGAAATCATCGACGCCACGGAGGAGTATTTTGCAGACCTTCCGGAAAATTACTTCGGACGGGATCAAGAAGTTGGAAAATCGCTGGAATAAGTGTATGAATTTCTTATCGTCTTCCTCTGACTCCAGTGAGTACAAAAAAAAAAAACAGGTGTATTAAGCGAAGTTTTAGGAAAATGCCTCTATGGAAAATTGGTTTAGTGTGCTCAAAATAGATGCATTGGTCGAGATCAAAAATAAAAAAAGGACAATTAAATTTGACCCGCTTACAATGCCAATATCATTATTGTCGTCCTGCATTCGTGGAAAACCTATTTCCTACTTTCTACTGCTCGAAGAAACCTGGCACTAAAGTCATTTCAATCCTCTCAAAACCCACATGTAATAAATTTTTTACTACACTTAAGGCACAACTCACATATGCAAACATAATATTTTCCCCTTTTCAGCACGAATCAATCAATCACACTTCTAAGAAACAGCCATCGTCAATTTATTATACCTTTTGACGAAAATGATTTTGTGACTATGTATACAAAAATTGCACTTGAAAGTTGGACTCTGGGCAGCAAGCCCACAAACAATTTCTTTACATTCAGAGCTCCCTATACCCTACATCTTCTCATTGCAAAGTTCGATGAAAGATTTTGCAATGGAACCTTAAATGTCTTAAGAGATAACTACGAAAATAAAATAAAAAGACAGAGATCCCAGCGTCATATACCTGCAAGAAACCCGCTCTGTCCGGTTGATTACAAACCAAACCAAAAACAAACACTACTTCAAAAACCTTCCCTCAAACATGACTGGAAAGCAAGGTGTTCGACCGCTTGTTTTTCCCTGCTCTGCCATAGAAATCACGTTACCGCAAAAATTATGCGTCATATCGTCTAAACCTCACCAAAGCAGAATTTTACCAAAACGAACTTGAATTTATATAAAATCAAGTTAACCAACTAGTCATTTAAGCAGGTGATGAAGAGTCATGGAACATCCTTGGGGATACTCTACCACTAATAAAAGGGATAAGATAACGGAAGACTTCAACCTATCCTGATGGTCTCTACAATATTTCCCACTTCCTAAGTAAACTAAGCCTAGCTCCCCTCACAATTAACTCATTATTAAATTGGCCTCTGCGCCATAAAGTAAGACTGGGAACATTAAGCTCATATGTATACAGGGTATTTTTTGTTGTTCGATAGAGGGCTTTGCTAGTCAATTGCTTCCAACAATTCATAGCCCAATTCATGGATTTTTGCCATGGCAACTGCACATGCGTTTGTGGTCGACTGTGAGCAAACGCGGCACCCATCTTGCGGAAAGCTTTCTCATGCCCAAGTGATCATTCAAAATTGAAACCACTGAGCCATGCGAGATCCCTACGGCTTCCACAATCTCTCGCACTTTCAATCTTCGGTCGGCCAACACCATATCGTGAATTTTTTCGATTGTTTCGGGTGTAGAGACCTCAACTGGGCGTCCAGGACGTTCGGCATCTTCAGTGCTTGTACGGCCACAACGAAATTAAACCACTTTTTTACCATTGAAATCGATGGTGCAGAGTCCCCATAGTATTTATCAAGCTGAGCCTTGGTCTCGGTAATGGTTTTTTTTCGCAAGAAATAATGCTTAATAAGCACACGAAATTCACTTTTTTCCATTTTCTCCTCAAATTAGTGAGTAGTCTGATAAAAATAGCTGTCAAACACAAACTAACTGACGCAGCAAGTTTAAATTTTGACAGGAGTCAACTGACAGATGCCTGTTGACAGGAGCAGTGTTGCTGTTTCAGTAAAGAGGTCAGAAATTCAAAAAGTCACGGACTTATTGACCCGCCCTCGTATATATATTAAATATATTAAAACAATTAAATCTCTGAATACAAAGAACCCTAGAGACAAACCTAACTAAAAAGCGAATTAACTATAACAAACAATTTGTAAAATAGAGCAGGACCGCGGTAAGATATTTTTAGTTTCTTCCCCGTCTTTAAGCGTCTAATCCATTAGGTGAAGGTTCATATGTAGAAATATGTAATAATGTAGACATAGAAAAACATTTTATTATCCAAGGATTTTTGTGTAATTGTAAATATACGATAGAATCCGGTAATAACGACCCTCAAAGGGCCGGCGACACTGAGTCGTAGTTACCGGACGATGTACAAAACGGTTGGATAATTTAAGCTTGTTTTTAACATGTACATATGTAATAGTATAGTTAGATAATTTTCCATTAAGGTAAATAAAACATTTAATACAAATTACATATAACTTTAATGGTGTTTAAACATTCCACATTACAAACAAACATAATATACTGTAATGTATAAAAGGAGAGATGGCAACGATTAGTATAAGGCTTCGTAGAAGTAGCATTTTCCGGCAGGTGCTGGTTCTTTAAATGAGGAGAATGAGACTCTGCAGCCGAACATTTTGCAGCTCTGCTAATAAGCCCCACTTAACGCCTCCCCGTGGCGCCATCTGGGAATCTCATTGGAGACTGCGAAATGAAGGGGCAAATGGCGAGTTTCCTGCGCCATAGATCACGGTTAGTGTCGGAAAACCAAAACAAGACCTTATCCGGGCTACTACGACATATTTGGAGCTCAGGCCGTTCAAGGATTTCCAGGACTTAGTCACGGCCATGGAAAAGAGATGGTGGCGGACGATCCCTATATAGGTCAACGGCAGCGCTCACATCCCGGAACGGGTTACTGGCTTCGGTGTAACCGACCCCTCGTCCTAGGGGCATTAAAAATGGAACTGGTCCTCCAGGTTGGGGGTTGTGCCGCCGGGGTAATTGTCCGGCCATTTAAAAAAACATCAGTTACGAAGCATCAACAAGGCTCTGATATGGACAAATCTACTGTTGACAACCCACGCAAACGATTTAAGGACAATGAGCTTCGGATATGCACGTGGAATGTTAGATCCCTTAATAGACCACTTGCAGCCGAGCAACTAGCGGAGGCCCTAGACTGCTGCAAAGCAGACATAACCGCCATCCAAGAAATGCGATGTGATGGGCCGGACGAAAAGAAGATGAAAAACTGCGACATCTACTACGGCAATTGCTATCAACGGCAAAAGCAGCGCTTATTTGGATGCAGATTTTTTGTCGGAGGCAGACTAAGACAAGAAGTCCTCAGCTTCCGGCATGTGAGCGAGCGCCTCGTAGCAATCCGCATCAAGGCTAAATGTCCGTACGCTCCGTGGAGCCAACATCGACTCGGACCATTACCTTGTTGTAGCCCAGTTGCGGATATCCCAAACTACGCCAAGACAAACTAATGCTGTGAGAAAATTCGACGTCAGACGGCTACAATCGCAAGAGATCGCCAAGTCCTTTTCCTTAGTCATCCGCATCAAGGCTAAATTCGCCAACATTAGCCTTATGCCCCCACAGAAGAGAAAGATGACGACACCAAGGATGCCTTCTACGAGGTATTAACAAGACCTACGAGCAATGCCCTAGCTATGACATTAAAATTGAATTGAATTGAATTCATTATTTTAAAAAAGTTTCATATTACTTTGTTTGTATTACTATGTGGGGTGAAAAGTAACCTCCTTGGGAATAAAAAAAAAAATTTGTTTTATGTTTTTTTATTTTAATAGTCCCCTTTTAGCTTAAAAATTGCAAAATTTGTGGATTTTTCTTTCTTTTTAAAATAAATTTTGTTGCGTGCACATCAGCGGAAGATAAAGAATGGCAAGTTTTAGCAAAACGTTTCTTTTGCAATTTATCGAAATTCTTAGAAATATTTCTTTACAATTTTAGCTCCTCGAAACTTTGTCCAGTTGCGAGGAATCTTAAAGTTGCTGACAGTCTCTCGTTTACAAATTTACAAATTTATTTATATCTAATTCATTGCTAACATAAGATTTTATAATATTTTTTGAAAAATTGGAACAAGCTTTAACAATATTTCAAATAAAAATTTAAAAAAAAAAGAAAAAAGAATAAATGCAACAATAAAATAAACAAGAAGGAAAAATAGAAAAGAAATATAGAGGGGATAATAAGATAGAAAGATTAAAAAGAATATTAGGAATGGGAGGTATTTTATTTTTTATGATGGCGAAGATATAAATTTTGGAGAACAGGAAATTGGGATACTCAGGAGGACTTTACCAGAAGTTTTCAGCACAATATTTAAAAACTTCTTTGCTGAAAGAACTTGTGTTGCTCATGCGCTTGATGGCTAAGGGCAAAGTTGATTCCAAAGTTGAATTGAATGTACAAAAAATTGCCGAGATGTATTTAAATACTTGCACCGAGGTGCTACCAGCTGTAAATTTCTTTTATTTCTCGGAAAGCTTACAATTTCGAACAGATATTCTGGGGTTTTCTTTACTAGAATTTTATGCAAAAATAAAATTGAACGATATGTTAGAAGTCCAATCAAGGAACAGCCGACGATTTGCTTGCTACATGCAGAAATGTGATCATATCTTTTTACATTAAAAATGTATCTCGCGGAGGCATTGTATGCGACAGTTAATTTTCTTTCAGAACCATGGTCCATATTTGTGAATAATTCACAGCCATAGAGAATAAATGCCTTTACAAGTTTTAGTTTAGTATTGGTTGGAAGGTAGTTAGCAGTGGGATTAAGACCTCAGAGTGCTCCATAAATTTTTGAAACAATTTTATTTATATGAACGTTCCAATTCATATTGCAACTCAAATAGACACCGAGATTCTTAATGTGGTCAACGTATTCGATTGGGGAATGGTTCAGAAATAATGGAGGTATAAGCTTTGTACGTCTTCCGGCATTTATTACCATTGCCTTTGTTTTGGTTTGATGATGCTTGTTTACACTTGGAAAGAGTGTATATATCTGTACATCGTCAGCATATATATGGTAGCTGCAAGCAGAAAAGCATTTGGAGATATAGTTTGCGAAACAAATTAATAAAAGTGGCCCTAAAACAGAGCCTTAAGGTACACCTGAACGGACAGGAAGACACGATGATTGCTTGTCATCATAAAAGACGTACGAGATCTGTTGGATAGGTACGAAGATATCAGTTTAACCAACGAGTTATCAAACAGAAATTCATATTTAAGTTTTTTTTAATAATAATTCATGATTCACGCAGTCAAATGCTTTTGAAAAGTCTAAAAACGCTATTAAACCTAATTTTTCATTGTCACAACCAGCACGCAAATCTTCGCAGATTTTTGGGAAGAACGGTAAAGTTGCTATAGGTCGGTATTCTACCGGGTTCCTGTTTGGCGATTTAGGAAGGGGTATAACTTCTGCTGTTGAAAAAGCTGAATCAGTACAATTGTTCGTAAGATTTTGAAAGCTACGAATATCTTATGGTATTGATTCTCTGCAGGCCGAGACGAAAGTCTTATTTAGTTCTTCAAGATTCATGCTATTGGAAGGTGATATTTTTCTTTTCGAGGTAAGACCCATCTGGCGAATATTTTTCTAAAATTCAGAACTTGAAGAACATGATTCAAGTCTGTTTTTATAAAAAGAAGATTTGTTCTTTCTTAAGAGACGTGTTACAGCATTTCGAGTGGTTTTAAACTCTCTGTAAATTTCTATACATTTGTAACGTCTCCGTCTGGCATATAGCAAATTTCGAGCTTTTATCAATTCGACGACTTCCTGAGTGAACCAAGGTAATTTAATTTTGGTCTTTTTGAAACTTCGCAAAGGCACATGTTTAGTAAAAAGATATTTAATTTGGTTATTAAAAAAAGAAACTTGGAAGCTTGTGTCATTTGTATTATAAATTGGAGACCAATCCAAGGTCTGACAGTTATTACAAAGGGTCTCTAAATTGATTCGAGAGTATTGGTATGTTTTGAAGGTTGTCTCAGTTTCAACTGCTGGAAATATATCTACTGGCAGGAATATCATATCATGGTGAGAGAAACCAGGCTCAAAGATCTGGTCATAATGCAAAATTGAATCTGGGTCAGATACTAAAGCAACATCAAGAAGCGATGGTTTGCGATCTGGTACAAAGTGCGTTGGTTGGCTTAGGTTTGCAAAGTTAAGACGCAGTGAATTTACCATTTCCTTGAATCGTCTATTTTTGTTTCTTAGAACATTAAGGTTAAGATCGCCACAAATCACTACTTTAGTGTACTGCGAGGCGAAATCTTCGAGTAAGCTACTTATAAGTTTATAATCTGCTATATCTGGAGCCATGTATATGCAGCCAAGCAGACATTTCTCTCTATTGTTTCTCACCTCTCCAAAAAAAATATTCCATTAGATCAGCTGGAGTTGACTTCTTCAGAATTCTGAATTTATAGCACGTTTTTATATAAATTGCAACACCCCCTGCTTCCTTACGTTGTCTATCACTACGAAAAATTTTCCTATATGCAAGTTAAACAAATTATCACACATATCCCGTTCCAACCAGGTTTCTGAAACACATAAAACATCGACCATCCCATCATTAAACACATATCTAAGATCATCAATTTTATTCCTTATACTTTGGACGTTCAAATATATGATATATATATATATGAAAACCTCTTTTTTTATTTACAGAGAATATCAATTAGTATTTTAGAATCAACAGTGGAATCACCCTGTCCTAGTAATGTATTAACCATTTGTGGTACATACCCAATACAACAAAACTAATACAAATAAAGAGCACGAGTAACAACTAAAATAAATTAAGTGATTAGTTGGGTGTTATTCAACTTCGAGATACAGATTATACATGTATTGAACTTTTGAAAGTTCGATATCAGATACAGATTCAAGCTTAATATTCACATTCTGTTCAGCCCTTAAGCTATTTTTCTGTCTCTTTCCAAAAATCAACTTAACTCACACTGTTTCTCATCCTGTATTTATACCACATTAGTCGGGTTCCAGTTCTGTCTCGTATCTTCTGGTTTGAAACTGGGGTAATAAATGAATTCACCAGAGAGAAAGAGAGAGTTTATTAATGATGTATGATCCTAAGGTTATGCAACACTGGATTCCTGATTTTATAACATCTATATCTATAGATATATGTAAAATAAACTAATCTTTTACATGTTTTACCAAGGTTTGGTATTGTATACACATTGTGCACATCTACGCGAAATTACCTTTCCAATGGTGTAAGTATTATGCTATTCGGTTCAGTAGAACGGTGTAAAAGTGTACGACAAAAATAGGTAGCACGTATTTATATACAGATTCTATGCCTTGGAATATGAGGTGCACTGATGTGCATGACTTTGGTTTTATCAACGTTAATTATAAGGCCGTTGTCATGGCACCATGCCACGATAGCGTGGCTCCTCATTTCATCTGCATAGGCAAATACGGTGCGTTTCTGAAGGGCTACCAGCATATCGTTTATGTCAATGATGAATATTAATAGACCTAGTTTGGAACCTTGTAGTACCCCATAAAATAATTGTTTTTCTTTGCTGACACCAAAAAAAAAAAAAACACTGTGGCACTGGCAGCCCGGTATGGGCCATGGCCTGGCTTCTTGACACTCATTTGTGTTGCTCATGTTTTCATTTTTGTCACATCTGAGCGGGACCTACGGTTTATCGCCGAGTCCGAACGGCACTCCTTAGAAGCTTTTTCATAGGCAATTTTACTTTCGGGAGTTTGCCATTGCCCGCCGAAAGACTGTCTGCGTGTTAGTCCAACTATCGCGCCATCGCCATCGCCTTCGCTGACAGTATCCTTAATTTTGACTTTGAATCGTCGGTTTCTTAAGTAGCTTTTAAACCACAATAACAGCGCTCCTCGCATGCCCACTTTTTCTAGCTGTTTTATTACGTTCTTATTAGTGGCGTAGTGTCGAAAGCTTTTTTGAAATCAATGAAGAGTACTATTGTGTGTTGGTTTTTCTCTTGGTTGGCGTTTATTTTATTTGCGAAATCACCGCAATTTCGGCCTTTAATCGTTCAATAATGCACAGTAATACTCGCCCACCTAGTATGCTCGTTTGACCTTCTTTCCTTCTGGCTAACATAGGTTGCAGATATAACCATTTTATTTATGCTATTTCTAAAATTTTCATAACGTGCGTTAACCTCGGAACATTACTTAGAAGCACCCAGCTCCCTGAAGAAGTTAATTTGGTTTGATAGATAGTAGTTACAGATATACATACTTATATTGTTTTGGTCTCTCTTTAACTTTACTGTTTTCGTTTTTTGTGTATAGCACAGTATATTGCGTAATGGTCAGAAAAGTTAAATTCGACACCCGCAGATTTCATTTTATTCTATTTTGCTCAGATCAGACAATTATAAGTCCTCTTGATGCTATCATTGATAGATATTTATTTAATGAAGGATTGTGCATGTCTTCTGTATTAATATTAATATCGCCAATAGTTATTAATGTTTGCTTTTCGTCCATTATGTCCACATTTTGACTCAATCCCTTAATAAAGTTATTTGCGTTCAGCCAGGAGGTCGGTATACAGCTAATATTGTGGCTTCCAATCCTCTTCTGCATATACATATTCCATGTAATGCATTTCTAAAATTCGTAAGGTTGTGAGAGAGCTATCATACCCAATATCTTCTTTTAAGTATACGAGTACCATTTAACCTCCCCCTTCTTCATCTATTTTGTTAAACGGTTTTTGATTAAATCCATTAATAGCATAATATTTATTTTCCTCTTCTTTAATATTAATTTCGGATAGTGCAATAACATCGATATATTGTAGAGATTGACTAACACTTAATATAAAATTATCACAGTTTCTTCTTAAAGAACGAATATTTATAAACAAACAAGATAATCCATAAGCTTTTTTTTACATAATTTTTTATTGTTGACATTTCATTTTCTTCATTTATTTTTTCCATTATGTGTACGTTATTTTGACGTAGAAAATCTGTAAGACAATTTTTTCTAGGTCGATCGATAGGATTCGATTTCCACCACCGGCTCTCCATCGATCTTTCTTGCGAGTACTTTGCTATTTCTGAGTCAAACATATCCCCAGTTTACTGCTTTTGCCTTTGTTTTTGTAAGCCAGAGCAACTTTTTGTAGTGGTTATTTAATTGATTATTTATGTATATGTTTTTTTTTGCGTAAACATTTGACTTTTCGATTATCGCTAATTTCATATGCTTGCATGTGAAGCATTTTCCATATTTTCCAGTTCTTTATTTTTCCTATCGGTTTATATGAAAATTTGATCAACACCATTTTCATTAATTTGAACTCCTAGTGTTTCGCCGATCGTACGAATGCATTTAATTTCAATGTTCTTGTCTTATTGTTTCTGTTCAAGTGCATTGATTTTTGTGTGTAAATTATTAAGTTAAAAGTCTTTTCATTCATTTTCTTTTTGTATTCACTGATTTCGTTTAATAGCGATTGTATGAGCTGGTAGTTTTTTGCGGGAGAGCTGTTCAGCTCATCATATTAAGCACTTGCAATTTCTACTGTTTTTGCACATTCCTTCTGCATTTCCTTAATTTCCTTGATGTTGTTATGTGTTTGTAGCGGAAGGTCGTTGACAACAGATGAAATTGTTGCTGAATTGTGGGAATCTTTGTTTCTGGGGGACTCCGCTGACCTGTATCGCTTTGTTATCTGGGTTTCTGCTTTTGGCGCTGGAATAAATTTCCCTTTTCTCCTGCACACGGTATATTCCCATGATCCTTTCGATGCAGTTGACAGTTTCTCTCAAGTATTATAGGAAACGGAAGAGCATTCGTGGAGGTAACACCCTTTACACTTGCCGCCTGTAACAAATTCACATATATAGGCAACGGGTCGTGGCACCGAGTACAATTTGCCATTCTTAAGCAAATATGACTTTTCTTCTTCTTATCCTTTTATTAACCCTTTCCTCGTTATACGAACTTATGCGTAACGAGTTTCCCATTTTTACTGCATCGCTGCTGCTCCGCTTATGGGGTTGGCTAATGTCGCAGACCGCAGAACGCGTCTACATAATGCTCGGTCCTGGATCGCTTCAGTGGTTAACCCCAGACGTTGTTGCGCATTTGCCATCTGAGAAATCCAGGAATTCTTTTTCCGACCTCGTTTTCTTACAGTTGGAGTGGCCGTAGTTGATAGTGCCTTTTAAACCGGATTTTCCGCAGATCTTCTTTGAACGTGGCAATACCAACTTATTCTATTCGCCTCAAGCTGTTCGGTTACCGAATTCTTTATATGTAGACTTCCTCTTATACGCGTAGATCTAATGCAATCGCGTTTAGTGACTCCACTAGACATCCTTAACATTTTCATTTCCGCTGCCGTCATTTTGTTTTTAAACGCTTCGTACATTGTCCAGCACTGTGAACCGTATATAAGAGCTGGTCTAACAACCGTGGTGTAGAGTTTCCCCTTTAATTTAAGTGGAAATTTTCGGTCGCAAAAGATTCCCGAATTTTCCCGCCATTTCATCCATCCCACACTCACTCTGTGGTTTACGTCGTCGTCACATTTCGCTTCCATGTTAATGATTGATCCTAAGTACTTAAAGATAGTGCTTTTCGGAAGAACTGTTCCGTCTAACATTATATCCGGAACAGGTCGCAACGGATGCGCAAATGGGCACGTCAAATGCTCCGTCTTTGAACGACTTATTTTAAGCCCGTTTCTCTCTAGCGCATTTCTCCATGAATCTAGGGCGTTCTGTAAATCTTCGACGTTATCGCTAAGTATAACTGCGTCGTCAGCGAAGAGAATTGGCGTTACATTTGCTTCGCGCATGCAGTCTTTTAAAAGATAATCGAATACTACGTTAAAGAGGAAAGGGCTAAGTACGCTTCCTTGATGCACTCCGACATTAACTGGAAATTCTCTCGTTAGTCCAGCAGAGCTTTTAACCGCAGTTTTCACGTTTCCGTACATGTCTTGTATTATTCTAAGATACGTTTCCGGTACGTTTTGAGACCTCAGCGCGGCCCATATGAGATCCCTAGGCACTCGATCGAATGCTTTCTCGAGGTCGATAAATACCATGTGTAAATCCTTAGACGAATCTCGGTGCTTTTCCATTATTATTCGTAGGCTTTGGATAGCGTCCACCGTCGATCTTCCTTCAACAAATCCACACTGGCTATTATCGAGCTTTATTATTTGCCGAAGACGTTCGTTTAAGACTCTTTCGACGATTTTCATTGTGTGTGACATAAGCTTGATTGAACGGTAGTTGTTGCATTCTCGAGTGTCGCCTTTTCCTTTGTATAATGGAACCAAGAAGCTACTTCTCCATTGATTCGGCATAAGTTGTCCACATTTTAATTTATTTAAAAGTTTCGATAGCCAAACGCTGCCGATCCCCTCCATCTTCGACCAAAACTCTGATGGAATGCTGTCTGGTCCCACGGCTTTCCCCCGCTTCATTTTTCCAATTGATATACTTATTTCTTCGATTGAAAAGTCCGAAACTTCCTCCTCGGATAGACCAGCTGTCGGCACGATATCACGTGGAAACTGTTTGTTAAGCAACTCCTTGCAGTATTCAAGCCACCGGTCACAAATTTCCTTTTCATTTGTTAATAAGCGACCGTCTGCGTTTTTGATGTATTTCAGCGAGGTTATTTCCATTGAATTTTTTCTCCTCTGTGCAGCGAGCTTAAAAATATTTGGCATTTTAGTACTGTACGACGTTTGAACTTCTTGGATAGCTTGTCTTCTATCCGCCGATCGTGAGGATATTTGTTCCAATTCCTGGTACAGGTTTTCCGCTTATGCCGCTCGAGTTCGAGCCAGGACTTTCTTTGCGATCTTTTTAAGACGCTCGTATTCAAGAGCCAGTTGAGCTTTTTCGATATCATCGCTCCGATTGCATTTTGTCCACGCTTGGAATGCACTCTTCTTGTCGGCCACAGCTCGTTTGGTTTCGTCATTCCAACACCATGTTTCTTTGCCGACGTGATGGTATTTCGATATAGTCCCCAGATGGGACTTTGCAAGTGTTATGCATTCCTCGTGCATGCTGTTCCACATTTCTTGCGGGCTAAGTGAGTCTGCTATACCACTTATATTTTGAAGTACTTCTTTAGCCAGTGCGATAAATCTTGCGCTTCGTTCCTTCGATAGATTATACCACCGGATTTTTGGCTTTCCAAACGATGCCCGTGTTTTCGGTGGTTCCGCTGTGAAAAATTCTGTAATGAGCAGACGTTGTTGGCTAACTAGCGATTCTCCAAGTATTACTTTACAGTCCTTAACACGGTTTCTCATCGACATTTTGCAGAGGTGATAATCTATTTGCGTTTCGTGGCCTCCGCTGCTATAGGTGATAAGATGTCGTTGATGTTTAATAAAAATTGTATTTAAGACGGTTAAGCCAAAAGCCCTACACGCTACAAGGATGTCTTCGCCAGCTGAATTTCTGGTTCCAAAGCCTTTACCGCCGTGGCAGTCCTCATAATCAACATTTGTTTCTCCGACGTGGCCATTTAAATCTCCGCCTACGAAGAGCATCTCATCGATAGGTATATTTCTAAGCAAATTACCGAACTCTGACCAAAATGTATCTTTTTCCGATTGGTCGCATCCATTTTGTGGAGCGTACGCGCTAACAATGTTCCACGTTTCGTTGTGTATGACGAGTTTAACACTCATCAAGCGGTCGCTTATTTTCAAGATACCAACGATGTTGTTTAGAAGATCCGCTGCAACAACGATTCCAACACCGTTTCGTCCATTGACCGTTCCATGGTAGAACATCTTAAATGCCTTAGTTTTTAAATCTAGAAAACGCGCTTTATTTCCAGTATTACACCACTTCGTTTCCTGTACGCACAGGATTTGTAGAGTTCTGCGACGCATAATCGCTTACAGTTCTAAACTTTTTGAGGTCATCGATCCGACGTTCCAACTTGCAAACCGAAGTTTAGGAAAATATTTTGGAAACTTCATTTTTCCCGCCTCCGGAATCCGTCGGGCTCTGACACAAGCACTTCTGCTTGCTCTGGGATCACCCGAGTGCGTTGCAATCGTGGTGCCCAGCGGGGTAGTGCTATTAATTGCGATCATTTCCATGAAGTTTAAAGTTTGAGTGGTTTGACACTTGTATGCTCGAATTGATTGACTGTTCTTTTACCCCACCGGTAGTCTCCAGACGTGGGAACCCACTGATTGCATACAAACTTGTGGGAAAGTTTTAAGGTGTTAAAGTGTCACAGGCTCATTTTTGGTGTCATAGTTGCCTGTATATGATTGGTGTCCCATTTAGTCGCCTCTTACGACAAGCAGGGACGCACTGCGGCACTATTCTTTATCCGATGCCGCACGGATTAAGCAGATATGACTTTTAATTTTGGTATATAGATTTTCTTACCATATGGGTAGTAAAAATAATTTATGTTATATTATCGCTGCGAAAACAAACTCAAAACTAGCATTCTGTTCCCACATCTCGATATTTACAAGGGGACCTGGAAAACCGATTAATCAACCATAAACCAGTTTTGAGGAGTCAACATCGTTTCGGAACATTACTTTGTTGTAGACAAAGTACAGTTACGGATATCTCGAACTGCGCAAAGACAAGTTAATGCCTTGATGAATTTCGACCTCAGACAGCTTCAGTCGAAGACGAGTGGCAACATTCCCAAAAAGCCTTCAGAGGCGGCGCTTCTAATGTGCTGCGTTTCACTCGACCACCACACCGAAACCAAGGATTTGATGACGAGTGCCGACAAGCATATGCAGCTATGTACGAGGGCGGGTCAATAAGTCCGTGACTTTTGGATTAAAACACAGATTTTTTGATAAAAAAATAATTTTATTTTTCAACGTAGTCTCCCTTGAGCTCTATACACTTTGTCCAACGCTTCTCCAATTTTTTTATCCCTTCCAAAAAAAATGATTTGTCGAGGTCCTCAAAAAAGGCCTTTGTTTGCGAGATGACTTCATCATTGGAGTCAAATCTTTTTCCACCAAGCCATTTCTTCAGGTTTGGGAACAAGAAGTAGTCGCTCGGAGCCAAATCTGGAGAATAGGGTGGATGAGGGAGCAATTCATAGCCCAATTCATGGATTTTTGCCATGGCAACTGCACATGTGTTTGTGGTCGACTGTGAGCAAACGCGGCACCCATCTTGCGGAAAGCTTTCTCATGCCCAAGTGATCATTCAAAATTGAAACCACTGAGCCATGCGAGATCCCTACGGCTTCCACAATCTCTCGCACTTTCAATCTTCGGTCGGCCAACACCATATCGTGAATTTTTTCGATTGTTTCGGGTGTAGAGACCTCAACTGGGCGTCCAGGACGTTCGGCATCTTCAGTGCTTGTACGGCCACAACGAAATTCAGTAAACCACTTTTTTACCATTGAAATCGATGGTGCAGAGTCCCCATAGTATATATCAAGTTTAGCCTTGGTCTCGGTAATGGTTTTTTTTCGCAAGAAATAATGCTTAATAAGCACACGAAATTCACTTTTTTCCATTTTCTCCTCAAATTAGTGAGTAGTCTGATAAAAATAGCTGTCAAACACAAACTAACTGACGCAGCAAGTTTAAATTTTGACAGGAGTCAACTGACAGATGCCTGTTGACAGGAGCAGAGTTGCTGTTTCAGTAAAGAGGTCAGAAATTCAAAAAGTCACGGACTTATTGACCCGCCCTCGTATATATATTAAATATATTAAAACAATTAAATCTCTGAATACAAAGAACCCTAGAGACAAACCTAACTAAAAAGCGAATTAACTATAACAAACAATTTGTAAAATAGAGCAGGACCGCGGTAAGATATTTTTAGTTTCTTCCCCGTCTTTAAGCGTCTAATCCATTAGGTGAAGGTTCATATGTAGAAATATGTAATAATGTAGACATAGAAAAACATTTTATTATCCAAGGATTTTTGTGTAATTGTAAATATACGATAGAATCCGGTAATAACGACCCTCAAAGGGCCGGCGACACTGAGTCGTAGTTACCGGACGATGTACAAAACGGTTGGATAATTTAAGCTTGTTTTTAACATGTACATATGTAATAGTATAGTTAGATAATTTTCCATTAAGGTAAATAAAACATTTAATACAAATTACATATAACTTTAATGGTGTTTAAACATTCCACATTACAAACAAACATAATATACTGTAATGTATAAAAGGAGAGATGGCAACGATTAGTATAAGGCTTCGTAGAAGTAGCATTTTCCGGCAGGTGCTGGTTCTTTAAATGAGGAGAATGAGACTCTGCAGCCGAACATTTTGCAGCTCTGCTAATAAGCCCCACTTAACGCCTCCCCGTGGCGCCATCTGGGAATCTCATTGGAGACTGCGAAATGAAGGGGCAAATGGCGAGTTTCCTGCGCCATAGATCACGGTTAGTGTCGGAAAACCAAAACAAGACCTTATCCGGGCTACTACGACATATTTGGAGCTCAGGCCGTTCAAGGATTTCCAGGACTTAGTCACGGCCATGGAAAAGAGATGGTGGCGGACGATCCCTATATAGGTCAACGGCAGCGCTCACATCCCGGAACGGGTTACTGGCTTCGGTGTAACCGACCCCTCGTCCTAGGGGCATTAAAAATGGAACTGGTCCTCCAGGTTGGGGGTTGTGCCGCCGGGGTAATTGTCCGGCCATTTAAAAAAACATCAGTTACGAAGCATCAACAAGGCTCTGATATGGACAAATCTACTGTTGACAACCCACGCAAACGATTTAAGGACAATGAGCTTCGGATATGCACGTGGAATGTTAGATCCCTTAATAGACCACTTGCAGCCGAGCAACTAGCGGAGGCCCTAGACTGCTGCAAAGCAGACATAACCGCCATCCAAGAAATGCGATGGGATGGGCCGGACGAAAAGAAGATGAAAAACTGCGACATCTACTACGGCAATTGCTATCAACGGCAAAAGCAGCGCTTATTTGGATGCAGATTTTTTGTCGGAGGCAGACTAAGACAAGAAGTCCTCAGCTTCCGGCATGTGAGCGAGCGCCTCGTAGCAATCCGCATCAAGGCTAAATGTCCGTACGCTCCGTGGAGCCAACATCGACTCGGACCATTACCTTGTTGTAGCCCAGTTGCGGATATCCCAAACTACGCCAAGACAAACTAATGCTGTGAGAAAATTCGACGTCAGACGGCTACAATCGCAAGAGATCGCCAAGTCCTTTTCCTTAGTCATCCGCATCAAGGCTAAATTCGCCAACATTAGCCTTATGCCCCCACAGAAGAGAAAGATGACGACACCAAGGATGCCTTCTACGAGGTATTAACAAGACCTACGAGCAATGCCCTAGCTATGACATTAAAATTGAATTGAATTGAATTCATTATTTTAAAAAAGTTTCATATTACTTTGTTTGTATTACTATGTGGGGTGAAAAGTAACCTCCTTGGGAATAAAAAAAAAATTTGTTTTATGTTTTTTTATTTTAATAGTCCCCTTTTAGCTTAAAAATTGCAAAATTTGTGGATTTTTCTTTCTTTTTAAAATAAATTTTGTTGCGTGCACATCAGCGGAAGATAAAGAATGGCAAGTTTTAGCAAAACGTTTCTTTTGCAATTTATCGAAATTCTTAGAAATATTTCTTTACAATTTTAGCTCCTCGAAACTTTGTCCAGTTGCGAGGAATCTTAAAGTTGCTGACAGTCTCTCGTTTACAAATTTACAAATTTATTTATATCTAATTCATTGCTAACATAAGATTTTATAATATTTTTTGAAAAATTGGAACAAGCTTTAACAATATTTCAAATAAAAATTTAAAAAAAAAAGAAAAAAGAATAAATGCAACAATAAAATAAACAAGAAGGAAAAATAGAAAAGAAATATAGAGGGGATAATAAGATAGAAAGATTAAAAAGAATATTAGGAATGGGAGGTATTTTATTTTTTATGATGGCGAAGATATAAATTTTGGAGAACAGGAAATTGGGATACTCAGGAGGACTTTACCAGAAGTTTTCAGCACAATATTTAAAAACTTCTTTGCTGAAAGAACTTGTGTTGCTCATGCGCTTGATGGCTAAGGGCAAAGTTGATTCCAAAGTTGAATTGAATGTACAAAAAATTGCCGAGATGTATTTAAATACTTGCACCGAGGTGCTACCAGCTGTAAATTTCTTTTATTTCTCGGAAAGCTTACAATTTCGAACAGATATTCTGGGGTTTTCTTTACTAGAATTTTATGCAAAAATAAAATTGAACGATATGTTAGAAGTCCAATCAAGGAACAGCCGACGATTTGCTTGCTACATGCAGAAATGTGATCATATCTTTTTACATTAAAAATGTATCTCGCGGAGGCATTGTATGCGACAGTTAATTTTCTTTCAGAACCATGGTCCATATTTGTGAATAATTCACAGCCATAGAGAATAAATGCCTTTACAAGTTTTAGTTTAGTATTGGTTGGAAGGTAGTTAGCAGTGGGATTAAGACCTCAGAGTGCTCCATAAATTTTTGAAACAATTTTATTTATATGAACGTTCCAATTCATATTGCAACTCAAATAGACACCGAGATTCTTAATGTGGTCAACGTATTCGATTGGGGAATGGTTCAGAAATAATGGAGGTATAAGCTTTGTACGTCTTCCGGCATTTATTACCATTGCCTTTGTTTTGGTTTGATGATGCTTGTTTACACTTGGAAAGAGTGTATATATCTGTACATCGTCAGCATATATATGGTAGCTGCAAGCAGAAAAGCATTTGGAGATATAGTTTGCGAAACAAATTAATAAAAGTGGCCCTAAAACAGAGCCTTAAGGTACACCTGAACGGACAGGAAGACACGATGATTGCTTGTCATCATAAAAGACGTACGAGATCTGTTGGATAGGTACGAAGATATCAGTTTAACCAACGAGTTATCAAACAGAAATTCATATTTAAGTTTTTTTTAATAATAATTCATGATTCACGCAGTCAAATGCTTTTGAAAAGTCTAAAAACGCTATTAAACCTAATTTTTCATTGTCACAACCAGCACGCAAATCTTCGCAGATTTTTGGGAAGAACGGTAAAGTTGCTATAGGTCGGTATTCTACCGGGTTCCTGTTTGGCGATTTAGGAAGGGGTATAACTTCTGCTGTTGAAAAAGCTGAATCAGTACAATTGTTCGTAAGATTTTGAAAGCTACGAATATCTTATGGTATTGATTCTCTGCAGGCCGAGACGAAAGTCTTATTTAGTTCTTCAAGATTCATGCTATTGGAAGGTGATATTTTTCTTTTCGAGGTAAGACCCATCTGGCGAATATTTTTCTAAAATTCAGAACTTGAAGAACATGATTCAAGTCTGTTTTTATAAAAAGAAGATTTGTTCTTTCTTAAGAGACGTGTTACAGCATTTCGAGTGGTTTTAAACTCTCTGTAAATTTCTATACATTTGTAACGTCTCCGTCTGGCATATAGCAAATTTCGAGCTTTTATCAATTCGACGACTTCCTGAGTGAACCAAGGTAATTTAATTTTGGTCTTTTTGAAACTTCGCAAAGGCACATGTTTAGTAAAAAGATATTTAATTTGGTTATTAAAAAAAGAAACTTGGAAGCTTGTGTCATTTGTATTATAAATTGGAGACCAATCCAAGGTCTGACAGTTATTACAAAGGGTCTCTAAATTGATTCGAGAGTATTGGTATGTTTTGAAGGTTGTCTCAGTTTCAACTGCTGGAAATATATCTACTGGCAGGAATATCATATCATGGTGAGAGAAACCAGGCTCAAAGATCTGGTCATAATGCAAAATTGAATCTGGGTCAGATACTAAAGCAACATCAAGAAGCGATGGTTTGCGATCTGGTACAAAGTGCGTTGGTTGGCTTAGGTTTGCAAAGTTAAGACGCAGTGAATTTACCATTTCCTTGAATCGTCTATTTTTGTTTCTTAGAACATTAAGGTTAAGATCGCCACAAATCACTACTTTAGTGTACTGCGAGGCGAAATCTTCGAGTAAGCTACTTATAAGTTTATAATCTGCTATATCTGGAGCCATGTATATGCAGCCAAGCAGACATTTCTCTCTATTGTTTCTCACCTCTCCAAAAAAAATATTCCATTAGATCAGCTGGAGTTGACTTCTTCAGAATTCTGAATTTATAGCACGTTTTTATATAAATTGCAACACCCCCTGCTTCCTTACGTTGTCTATCACTACGAAAAATTTTCCTATATGCAAGTTAAACAAATTATCACACATATCCCGTTCCAACCAGGTTTCTGAAACACATAAAACATCGACCATCCCATCATTAAACACATATCTAAGATCATCAATTTTATTCCTTATACTTTGGACGTTCAAATATATGATATATATATATATGAAAACCTCTTTTTTTATTTACAGAGAATATCAATTAGTATTTTAGAATCAACAGTGGAATCACCCTGTCCTAGTAATGTATTAACCATTTGTGGTACATACCCAATACAACAAAACTAATACAAATAAAGAGCACGAGTAACAACTAAAATAAATTAAGTGATTAGTTGGGTGTTATTCAACTTCGAGATACAGATTATACATGTATTGAACTTTTGAAAGTTCGATATCAGATACAGATTCAAGCTTAATATTCACATTCTGTTCAGCCCTTAAGCTATTTTTCTGTCTCTTTCCAAAAATCAACTTAACTCACACTGTTTCTCATCCTGTATTTATACCACATTAGTCGGGTTCCAGTTCTGTCTCGTATGTTCTGGTTTGAAACTGGGGTAATAAATGAATTCACCAGAGAGAAAGAGAGAGTTTATTAATGATGTATGATCCTAAGGTTATGCAACACTGGATTCCTGATTTTATAACATCTATATCTATAGATATATGTAAAATAAACTAATCTTTTACATGTTTTACCAAGGTTTGGTATTGTATACACATTGTGCACATCTACGCGAAATTACCTTTCCAATGGTGTAAGTATTATGCTATTCGGTTCAGTAGAACGGTGTAAAAGTGTACGACAAAAATAGGTAGCACGTATTTATATACAGATTCTATGCCTTGGAATATGAGGTGCACTGATGTGCATGACTTTGGTTTTATCAACGTTAATTATAAGGCCGTTGTCATGGCACCATGCCACGATAGCGTGGCTCCTCATTTCATCTGCATAGGCAAATACGGTGCGTTTCTGAAGGGCTACCAGCATATCGTTTATGTCAATGATGAATATTAATAGACCTAGTTTGGAACCTTGTAGTACCCCATAAAATAATTGTTTTTCTTTGCTGACACCAAAAAAAAAAAAAACACTGTGGCACTGGCAGCCCGGTATGGGCCATGGCCTGGCTTCTTGACACTCATTTGTGTTGCTCATGTTTTCATTTTTGTCACATCTGAGCGGGACCTACGGTTTATCGCCGAGTCCGAACGGCACTCCTTAGAAGCTTTTTCATAGGCAATTTTACTTTCGGGAGTTTGCCATTGCCCGCCGAAAGACTGTCTGCGTGTTAGTCCAACTATCGCGCCATCGCCATCGCCTTCGCCTTCGCTGACAGTATCCTTAATTTTGACTTTGAATCGTCGGTTTCTTAAGTAGCTTTTAAACCACAATAACAGCGCTCCTCGCATGCCCACTTTTTCTAGCTGTTTTATTACGTTCTTATTAGTGGCGTAGTGTCGAAAGCTTTTTTGAAATCAATGAAGAGTACTATTGTGTGTTGGTTTTTCTCTTGGTTGGCGTTTATTTTATTTGCGAAATCACCGCAATTTCGGCCTTTAATCGCTCCAATAATGCACAGTAATACTCGCCCACCTAGTATGCTCGTTTGACCTTCTTTCCTTCTGGCTAACATAGGTTGCAGATATAACCATTTTATTTATGCTATTTCTAAAATTTTCATAACGTGCGTTAACCTCGGAACATTACTTAGAAGCACCCAGCTCCCTGAAGAAGTTAATTTGGTTTGATAGATAGTAGTTACAGATATACATACTTATATTGTTTTGGTCTCTCTTTAACTTTACTGTTTTCGTTTTTTGTGTATAGCACAGTATATTGCGTAATGGTCAGAAAAGTTAAATTCGACACCCGCAGATTTCATTTTATTCTATTTTGCTCAGATCAGACAATTATAAGTCCTCTTGATGCTATCATTGATAGATATTTATTTAATGAAGGATTGTGCATGTCTTCTGTATTAATATTAATATCGCCAATAGTTATTAATGTTTGCTTTTCGTCCATTATGTCCACATTTTGACTCAATCCCTTAATAAAGTTATTTGCGTTCAGCCAGGAGGTCGGTATACAGCTAATATTGTGGCTTCCAATCCTCTTCTGCATATACATATTCCATGTAATGCATTTCTAAAATTCGTAAGGTTGTGAGAGAGCTATCATACCCAATATCTTCTTTTAAGTATACGAGTACCATTTAACCTCCCCCTTCTTCATCTATTTTGTTAAACGGTTTTTGATTAAATCCATTAATAGCATAATATTTATTTTCCTCTTCTTTAATATTAATTTCGGATAGTGCAATAACATCGATATATTGTAGAGATTGACTAACACTTAATATAAAATTATCACAGTTTCTTCTTAAAGAACGAATATTTATAAACAAACAAGATAATCCATAAGCTTTTTTTTACATAATTTTTTATTGTTGACATTTCATTTTCTTCATTTATTTTTTCCATTATGTGTACGTTATTTTGACGTAGAAAATCTGTAAGACAATTTTTTCTAGGTCGATCGATAGGATTCGATTTCCACCACCGGCTCTCCATCGATCTTTCTTGCGAGTACTTTGCTATTTCTGAGTCAAACATATCCCCAGTTTACTGCTTTTGCCTTTGTTTTTGTAAGCCAGAGCAACTTTTTGTAGTGGTTATTTAATTGATTATTTATGTATATGTTTTTTTTTGCGTAAACATTTGACTTTTCGATTATCGCTAATTTCATATGCTTGCATGTGAAGCATTTTCCATATTTTCCAGTTCTTTATTTTTCCTATCGGTTTATATGAAAATTTGATCAACACCATTTTCATTAATTTGAACTCCTAGTGTTTCGCCGATCGTACGAATGCATTTAATTTCAATGTTCTTGTCTTATTGTTTCTGTTCAAGTGCATTGATTTTTGTGTGTAAATTATTAAGTTAAAAGTCTTTTCATTCATTTTCTTTTTGTATTCACTGATTTCGTTTAATAGCGATTGTATGAGCTGGTAGTTTTTTGCGGGAGAGCTGTTCAGCTCATCATATTAAGCACTTGCAATTTCTACTGTTTTTGCACATTCCTTCTGCATTTCCTTAATTTCCTTGATGTTGTTATGTGTTTGTAGCGGAAGGTCGTTGACAACAGATGAAATTGTTGCTGAATTGTGGGAATCTTTGTTTCTGGGGGACTCCGCTGACCTGTATCGCTTTGTTATCTGGGTTTCTGCTTTTGGCGCTGGAATAAATTTCCCTTTTCTCCTGCACACGGTATATTCCCATGATCCTTTCGATGCAGTTGACAGTTTCTCTCAAGTATTATAGGAAACGGAAGAGCATTCGTGGAGGTAACACCCTTTACACTTGCCGCCTGTAACAAATTCACATATATAGGCAACGGGTCGTGGCACCGAGTACAATTTGCCATTCTTAAGCAAATATGACTTTTCTTCTTCTTATCCTTTTATTAACCCTTTCCTCGTTATACGAACTTATGCGTAACGAGTTTCCCATTTTTACTGCATCGCTGCTGCTCCGCTTATGGGGTTGGCTAATGTCGCAGACCGCAGAACGCGTCTACATAATGCTCGGTCCTGGATCGCTTCAGTGGTTAACCCCAGACGTTGTTGCGCATTTGCCATCTGAGAAATCCAGGAATTCTTTTTCCGACCTCGTTTTCTTACAGTTGGAGTGGCCGTAGTTGATAGTGCCTTTTAAACCGGATTTTCCGCAGATCTTCTTTGAACGTGGCAATACCAACTTATTCTATTCGCCTCAAGCTGTTCGGTTACCGAATTCTTTATATGTAGACTTCCTCTTATACGCGTAGATCTAATGCAATCGCGTTTAGTGACTCCACTAGACATCCTTAACATTTTCATTTCCGCTGCCGTCATTTTGTTTTTAAACGCTTCGTACATTGTCCAGCACTGTGAACCGTATATAAGAGCTGGTCTAACAACCGTGGTGTAGAGTTTCCCCTTTAATTTAAGTGGAAATTTTCGGTCGCAAAAGATTCCCGAATTTTCCCGCCATTTCATCCATCCCACACTCACTCTGTGGTTTACGTCGTCGTCACATTTCGCTTCCATGTTAATGATTGATCCTAAGTACTTAAAGATAGTGCTTTTCGGAAGAACTGTTCCGTCTAACATTATATCCGGAACAGGTCGCAACGGATGCGCAAATGGGCACGTCAAATGCTCCGTCTTTGAACGACTTATTTTAAGCCCGTTTCTCTCTAGCGCATTTCTCCATGAATCTAGGGCGTTCTGTAAATCTTCGACGTTATCGCTAAGTATAACTGCGTCGTCAGCGAAGAGAATTGGCGTTACATTTGCTTCGCGCATGCAGTCTTTTAAAAGATAATCGAATACTACGTTAAAGAGGAAAGGGCTAAGTACGCTTCCTTGATGCACTCCGACATTAACTGGAAATTCTCTCGTTAGTCCAGCAGAGCTTTTAACCGCAGTTTTCACGTTTCCGTACATGTCTTGTATTATTCTAAGATACGTTTCCGGTACGTTTTGAGACCTCAGCGCGGCCCATATGAGATCCCTAGGCACTCGATCGAATGCTTTCTCGAGGTCGATAAATACCATGTGTAAATCCTTAGACGAATCTCGGTGCTTTTCCATTATTATTCGTAGGCTTTGGATAGCGTCCACCGTCGATCTTCCTTCAACAAATCCACACTGGCTATTATCGAGCTTTATTATTTGCCGAAGACGTTCGTTTAAGACTCTTTCGACGATTTTCATTGTGTGTGACATAAGCTTGATTGAACGGTAGTTGTTGCATTCTCGAGTGTCGCCTTTTCCTTTGTATAATGGAACCAAGAAGCTACTTCTCCATTGATTCGGCATAAGTTGTCCACATTTTAATTTATTTAAAAGTTTCGATAGCCAAACGCTGCCGATCCCCTCCATCTTCGACCAAAACTCTGATGGAATGCTGTCTGGTCCCACGGCTTTCCCCCGCTTCATTTTTCCAATTGATATACTTATTTCTTCGATTGAAAAGTCCGAAACTTCCTCCTCGGATAGACCAGCTGTCGGCACGATATCACGTGGAAACTGTTTGTTAAGCAACTCCTTGCAGTATTCAAGCCACCGGTCACAAATTTCCTTTTCATTTGTTAATAAGCGACCGTCTGCGTTTTTGATGTATTTCAGCGAGGTTATTTCCATTGAATTTTTTCTCCTCTGTGCAGCGAGCTTAAAAATATTTGGCATTTTAGTACTGTACGACGTTTGAACTTCTTGGATAGCTTGTCTTCTATCCGCCGATCGTGAGGATATTTGTTCCAATTCCTGGTACAGGTTTTCCGCTTATGCCGCTCGAGTTCGAGCCAGGACTTTCTTTGCGATCTTTTTAAGACGCTCGTATTCAAGAGCCAGTTGAGCTTTTTCGATATCATCGCTCCGATTGCATTTTGTCCACGCTTGGAATGCACTCTTCTTGTCGGCCACAGCTCGTTTGGTTTCGTCATTCCAACACCATGTTTCTTTGCCGACGTGATGGTATTTCGATATAGTCCCCAGATGGGACTTTGCAAGTGTTATGCATTCCTCGTGCATGCTGTTCCACATTTCTTGCGGGCTAAGTGAGTCTGCTATACCACTTATATTTTGAAGTACTTCTTTAGCCAGTGCGATAAATCTTGCGCTTCGTTCCTTCGATAGATTATACCACCGGATTTTTGGCTTTCCAAACGATGCCCGTGTTTTCGGTGGTTCCGCTGTGAAAAATTCTGTAATGAGCAGACGTTGTTGGCTAACTAGCGATTCTCCAAGTATTACTTTACAGTCCTTAACACGGTTTCTCATCGACATTTTGCAGAGGTGATAATCTATTTGCGTTTCGTGGCCTCCGCTGCTATAGGTGATAAGATGTCGTTGATGTTTAATAAAAATTGTATTTAAGACGGTTAAGCCAAAAGCCCTACACGCTACAAGGATGTCTTCGCCAGCTGAATTTCTGGTTCCAAAGCCTTTACCGCCGTGGCAGTCCTCATAATCAACATTTGTTTCTCCGACGTGGCCATTTAAATCTCCGCCTACGAAGAGCATCTCATCGATAGGTATATTTCTAAGCAAATTACCGAACTCTGACCAAAATGTATCTTTTTCCGATTGGTCGCATCCATTTTGTGGAGCGTACGCGCTAACAATGTTCCACGTTTCGTTGTGTATGACGAGTTTAACACTCATCAAGCGGTCGCTTATTTTCAAGATACCAACGATGTTGTTTAGAAGATCCGCTGCAACAACGATTCCAACACCGTTTCGTCCATTGACCGTTCCATGGTAGAACATCTTAAATGCCTTAGTTTTTAAATCTAGAAAACGCGCTTTATTTCCAGTATTACACCACTTCGTTTCCTGTACGCACAGGATTTGTAGAGTTCTGCGACGCATAATCGCTTACAGTTCTAAACTTTTTGAGGTCATCGATCCGACGTTCCAACTTGCAAACCGAAGTTTAGGAAAATATTTTGGAAACTTCATTTTTCCCGCCTCCGGAATCCGTCGGGCTCTGACACAAGCACTTCTGCTTGCTCTGGGATCACCCGAGTGCGTTGCAATCGTGGTGCCCAGCGGGGTAGTGCTATTAATTGCGATCATTTCCATGAAGTTTAAAGTTTGAGTGGTTTGACACTTGTATGCTCGAATTGATTGACTGTTCTTTTACCCCACCGGTAGTCTCCAGACGTGGGAACCCACTGATTGCATACAAACTTGTGGGAAAGTTTTAAGGTGTTAAAGTGTCACAGGCTCATTTTTGGTGTCATAGTTGCCTGTATATGATTGGTGTCCCATTTAGTCGCCTCTTACGACAAGCAGGGACGCACTGCGGCACTATTCTTTATCCGATGCCGCACGGATTAAGCAGATATGACTTTTAATTTTGGTATATAGATTTTCTTACCATATGGGTAGTAAAAATAATTTATGTTATATTATCGCTGCGAAAACAAACTCAAAACTAGCATTCTGTTCCCACATCTCGATATTTACAAGGGGACCTGGAAAACCGATTAATCAACCATAAACCAGTTTTGAGGAGTCAACATCGTTTCGGAACATTACTTTGTTGTAGACAAAGTACAGTTACGGATATCTCGAACTGCGCAAAGACAAGTTAATGCCTTGATGAATTTCGACCTCAGACAGCTTCAGTCGAAGACGAGTGGCAACATTCCCAAAAAGCCTTCAGAGGCGGCGCTTCTAATGTGCTGCGTTTCACTCGACCACCACACCGAAACCAAGGATTTGATGACGAGTGCCGACAAGCATATGCAGCTATGTACGAGGGCGGGTCAATAAGTCCGTGACTTTTGGATTAAAACACAGATTTTTTGATAAAAAAATAATTTTATTTTTCAACGTAGTCTCCCTTGAGCTCTATACACTTTGTCCAACGCTTCTCCAATTTTTTTATCCCTTCCAAAAAAAATGATTTGTCGAGGTCCTCAAAAAAGGCCTTTGTTTGCGAGATGACTTCATCATTGGAGTCAAATCTTTTTCCACCAAGCCATTTCTTCAGGTTTGGGAACAAGAAGTAGTCGCTCGGAGCCAAATCTGGAGAATAGGGTGGATGAGGGAGCAATTCATAGCCCAATTCATGGATTTTTGCCATGGCAACTGCACATGTGTTTGTGGTCGACTGTGAGCAAACGCGGCACCCATCTTGCGGAAAGCTTTCTCATGCCCAAGTGATCATTCAAAATTGAAACCACTGAGCCATGCGAGATCCCTACGGCTTCCACAATCTCTCGCACTTTCAATCTTCGGTCGGCCAACACCATATCGTGAATTTTTTCGATTGTTTCGGGTGTAGAGACCTCAACTGGGCGTCCAGGACGTTCGGCATCTTCAGTGCTTGTACGGCCACAACGAAATTCAGTAAACCACTTTTTTACCATTGAAATCGATGGTGCAGAGTCCCCATAGTATATATCAAGTTTAGCCTTGGTCTCGGTAATGGTTTTTTTTCGCAAGAAATAATGCTTAATAAGCACACGAAATTCACTTTTTTCCATTCTCTCCTCAAATTAGTAAGTAGTCTGATAAAAATAGCTGTCAAACACAAACTAACTGACGCAGCAAGTTTAAATTTTGACAGGAGTCAACTGACAGATGCCTGTTGACAGGAGCAGTGTTGCTGTTTCAGTAAAGAGGTCAGAAATTCAAAAAGTCACGGACTTATTGACCCGCCCTCGTAAGATGCATATACAGCGGCGCTGCATAGAGGGACTAGAACTGCTTATGAGCTCTACTAGGTGGGGTGAAAAATAACCTTCTTGGGAATGAAAAAAAATTTTTATTTTTTTATTTTTATTTTATTCAATATAGTCCCCTTTTAGATTGATACACTTATTCCAGCGATTTTCCAACTTCTTGATCCCGTCCGAAAAGTAGTTTTCCGGAAGTTCTGCAAAATACTCCTCCGTGGCGTCGATGATTTCCTCGCGTGAGCTGCATTTTTTATTGATGAGCAATCTTTTAAGGTTTGGGAAGAGATAATAGTCCGAGGGAGCCAAATCGGGTGAATACGGTGAATGCGACAGCAATTGGAGCCCTAAGTCATTGATTTAAGCCGTCGTTGCGACGCTCTTATGCGCCGGCGCATTGTTTTGCAAAACCAAAATTTTGAGGCCGTTTTGTAGCGATTTCGGCCTTCAATCGCTCCAATAATGCACAGTGATACTCGCTGTTAATGGTTTTTTCTTTTTCGAGGTAGTCCACGAAGAGTATGTCATGACAATCCCAGAAAACCGAAGCCATAACTTTTCCGACCCATTGAGCTCCCTCGGCCGCTTCAGAGCACTCATGCCGTTTTCAGTGCATTGACGGCACTCATCCTGTTCTCTGGTGTGTAATAGTGGATCCAGGTTTCATCAGCAGTTACCAATCGACGTAAAAAGTCCGCCCGATTCCCCATCAACAAATCCAAACACTCTTTCGAAATGCGTTCGCGTTCGTGTTTTTGGTCAGGAGTGAGCATGCGCGGCACCCGGCAGCAGGATAACTTTTCACATGAAGAGTATTGCCCAAAATATGGCACGTGCGCTCAGTACTAATCTTTGTGGTATCTGCTAGCTCGCGCACCTTCACCTTCCGGTCAGCCAACACTATTTCATGTATTTTTTTTTGACATTGTCCTCTGTTACCGCATCGGAGGGCCTGCCGCTGCGGACTTGATCGGTAGTAGAGTTGCGGCCACCACGATACTCTAGAAACCAATATTTGACAGTGTAATCTGACGGAGCATTAGCCCCATAATATTTATCCAACTTTTCTTTTGTTTCCTTCGCCGTTTTGCCTCGCAAAAAAAATGTTTTATGAGAGAACGAAAATCATTTTTGTCCATACTTAACATGATGCCAAACACGTCAACAACAATCAGCTGTCAAAGCAAAACTAAAGACAGTATCGCACTGAAATTTGGCATCTCTGTCTAAATACCCTTTTTGTAGTAGCAGCGCATTCTGGCGGTCAAGGAGGTTCTTTTTCACCCCACCTAGTACAAGCAGGAGGGGAGGCGAGCATCAGCAAGAAAAACACGCCGGCGAGAAAATTGACTGAGATTCGGAAGTTTTACAAAAAGGTAAAACAAAGTATATCATACGGACGTAAACCCCGAACCGAAACCTGAAGAGACGAACAAGGGAACATAGTAGTAGAGTCGCAGTCGATGCTGTTGATTTGGAAGATTATTTCTGTGGACTGTATAACGGCGATGAAGAAACAAAGACCGCTGTCAGGCACAATGAACCTTTCAAACTGGCCGTAGATTTTGTGTGCCGTATTATGTGAAGGGCTGAAGCCGTTTGTCAACAACCTGATTGGTCAATAACAGTGTGGCTTCAAGCTAGGAAAGTCCGCCATCTAGCAAATATTCATATTACGACCGATCACGGAGAAAACCCATGAGCTTCAAACCCATACACACCACCTACTCGTATTCATCGATTTTAAGGCTGCGTAGATAGCATCTATGGATACGAACTATACAGAAAAATCCCAGTCACCATTTCACATCCCAGCCGTCAACACCGTTCTTTCCCATGGTGTTGTCTCTCGGTATTTTTCCTAGTGACGTTATCTCTCTCCGGTCATAGTACCCAAATAAATATATTATCCCCCCCATCTTCCCCTTAACGTAGCTCTTCTTTTTAACCATTAGTGAGTGAAAAGCAAAAAACAAGCAAAAAGTGAAACGCCATCTAACTCGCCATGGCCTTGGGCCCAAGTGTTCTCACGGGCAATCGGTATAGCGGGTTCGATATTAATCCGTTTAATGAGCCGAACAACAAAAAAAGAAAAAAAAAACAAAAACAAACTTTTCTCCAATTGACTTCAGCAGTGCAGTTCCTAAAAATACATCAATCACCAACCCCAAATTCATTACCATTTCCTCAACAAATGAAGATTCTGACAAAATCTCAAAAAATTGCAGACCTTTGCCTCTCAAAAAAAAAAAAATTATCCAACCTCTGCCCGATCTCGGTTACCCTTCATTTCAACCTAAATTCATCCAGAGGTACTGTGTACGCACCATATCTCTGTAATGTCCCAGAAACCGAAATCATTTAGGAAATGAGACCGCAAGGAGTGACAGATGTGTTTAAATTTAAAAAGTTCGTAGAGAGCATTCAACGTCCCTGTTTAACGGTGAGACTCTTTTGCCTCAATGACGCTAGCCAAGGTTCATGTACCTTGTCTAAGAAACGTGGATGAACTCGGTTCTTGTACCAATTCACCAATTAATTGAAGAAATTGCTTAGCTACCTTACCACAGGTGGGAAGATAGCTGCAGTGAAATGCGTTGACGGTTTGATGATAATTAATTTATTGTTCCATGCAACGGGAATATTTATACAAACAATATTGCTGACTTAACATTAATTTGGAAATAACAATAATCTCATAGTCAATAAGTGCGTTTGGACTAAAATTACGGACAGTGTGAGGTAAAACGAAAATATGCTTATTATGCTATTATCGACACCCTGAACATTGAGTGAATTTACTTAAGGATCGAATTTCGGCTATGACAAACATATTGCCAATGCTGCACTTCTATGTTTATTTTCGTGCATAATGGGTTCAAGGTTAACTTTATTTTGGTGAGCATATGTTTCGCATCTTGCTTGATGACGCAGTTTGGCTGAATTTTAAGAAGTCCTGATCCCTCCTAGATCAATGGTGAAATTTCGTTACCGCACACAGTATTGATGGTTGTCTTGTACTTGGTTACGTACATCCATTCATTGGAATGAGTTAGCCGGATCCAAAGTTGATTTTTGATGATTTGCGTTATCTTGCATTGTGTTGATAATGGCAAGTTGTTAAGTAAAGAGACTTCACAATTGCAGACACTGGCACCTTTACGATATAAGGGCTTACTTTACTCGCACAAGTACTTGAATGGCTCTGTTGTTACGCACGTTGCTAGGTCTTGCTCCAATCGGGGAGTATTGATCTCGCTGTTGACTAATAATCAAGTACATGAGTATGAGCTGATTGCCATAAATGATCCGTTGATAGGTTTTGGTATGAGTATGATTCTGAACAAGTTCTATGCTGATCAGAGGAAATTTGATTTGAAATACAACGTGTATTGTCACGACTCTGCTTTTTACGGACATCAGTTTATATAATTGCAGTAGATCAGATGACTCAACTGGTAAGCGAAGCAAAGACGGAACGTGCCCTCTTATAACATTCATTTCTTTGCGTAACTGTTGTGGAGATAAAAGTAACGGGCTGAACTTTCCGTGATTGGTGTCGAAAAGAACGCTGGTTAAGGAGGCATATTTGAGATCATTAGTGTCAATTCGATAGATAGAGCCAAAAACAGGTTGTGAAGTTTTTCTTGATTGGAATGGTCGGTTATTTGATTGACCTGGTCATTTAACCTCCTAAATATCTTACTAAATGATAAAAAACGGCCCTACAGCTTTGAAAAGAGGGTTTTTGAAATTATTTAACGAAATCCTTCACAGAAGAGTTATTAAACAGGCACGGAAAATAGCCACAATCTTTCCAATACCAAAACCAAATAAAGACAAGTCCAACGTCTCTGGATACCGTCCAATATCTCTCCTCCCCTGTATGGCTAAATTATAAGAGAAAATAATAGCCACTGGTTCCTCGAAAAAAAGAAGAATATACACAATCGGCAATTCAGTTTTAAAAAAGGGAGATGTACCGCGGACGCTCTACTGCATCTGGCCCAATTTATCTCCTCAGCTCTGTCTCAAAAAAAACATGCTTCTATATTGTTAGTCGATTTTGAAGAAGCTTTCGATCGTATCGGCATACACGTCATTTTGCAAAACTTGATTAAATGGAAGGTCGGTCCAAAGATCTTCAAATACGTAAGATCTTTCTTACCAACAGAAGTCTTCGCATCAAATCCAACGATTCATCTCAAAAATTCACACGATGCAGAATGGCATCCTCCCAAGGATCGCCACTTTCGGTTACTCTTTTTATAATAGCCTTCAACGAAATAAGCCAAATAGTTGGCAATTATAAACTAGTGGAGCACACACTCTATGCAAATAATCTTATAATTTTCTCCAAATGCAAAGATCTAACCCAACTGGCACAAATGTTTACTACCATTCTTGAAATACCTTCAAAATGGTCAAAACATTTAGGCGCTAACATAATGCAAAATACTCCACATATGTGTTGATTCCACAAAAATACTCGCTAAGTACAGCTTTAAGAATCATTGTATTCAGTCAAGAAAAAATTTTACTCCTAGAGTAAATGTAATAAGATACCTTTCCTCAAAATAGTTCTTGTAAAGTTAACACTTTAATAAATATAATTGAATCTATTATCCTATCGAGAATCGATCCAACTCATCTCTACACCAAATCATGCAGCCACCGAAGCCAGTTTGAGACCGTTTCGAACAACTCTAATTGTGAATATTCTTACTGTCGCTGGATTACCCCAATTAACCGAAAGAATAAGTTATCTAACCGCAATGGTTGTTATACAAAAAAATCAACGCTGCAATGACAAGCCCATCTACACTGACGTCAAAAAAATTCTGAAGCACAAAAAGACACAAGAATATCCATCCTCAATCACTTTCGCATTAACTTTAGCCAAGGAATTAAACATACCAATTTCTATCAAAAGCGACAACTAGATCGCTACCAGTAAACGCCATCAACATAGAATTAAGTCAGTATCCCATATCATCAACAAGGGACGATATGTATAGAGTTATTCTCGGAGATTGCTTTTAATTACAAAGAACGTGGATATGCCCTTCCTCTTCACCGATGCCTCAAAAACAGTAAACGGAACTTATTTTGCAGTGGTCGACGAAAATGGGTCGGTTGCCACCAACGGCCTCCTTCCAGCATTCACTTCAATCTTTACAGCTGAGTCTTTTGGTATCCTAGAAGGCATTAAAGGAGCAAACAACAAAAAAAAACGTAATATTTACAGATAGCTTTTCACCGCTTACTGCTGTTAAAAACACTAACAATTGCATACCCATTGTTGAACCCATTTGAGATCAACTAACATCCAAAAACAACAAACTAAAACTTGTTTGGATTCTAGTGCACAGTGACATCATAGGTAACGAACACGCAGATACTGCTGCAAAATCAGCAGTAAAAGAGCTGTTTAAAATATTCTACACCTACAATCGTAAGGATCTAAAACATGATCTACTCAACACCTGAAAATACAAACGAAAAATACATTGTCAAAAGACCACGTACCCTACAAATGTGTCCCATTGGAAATTACAAACCTACATCAGACTAAGGATGGAACACACAAACATTACCCATGTACGAGGTGTACAACCCCCGCCACCAATACTCACAATCAATCACCTACTTGTCTGCAAAGACGTCGATCGAATCTGCAAGAACATTTCCGATAAAAACCTCCTAGAACTTTTGACGACCCGCCCCGGCTTCGCACGGGTGTAACTTAGAAAACAAAAGGCGTGAAGAATGTGTAGTACTGCCTTTGATTATAGAATTTCTTTATGAACAATGTTTGTGGCTGGCTTTTGGTTACTCAATACGAACTAATTTTGCTTAGGAGTGACGTGCGAAAGAGCTACGTGTAGCTTCCCATGGGAAAAGCACTTAACGCTTAGGTCTAAGCCCTCAACGTTGAATGTTTGACCTTGTGATTTGTTAATACATAGTAATTGAAAATGACAATTTTATTGGAAACTGCACTCTTTTGAATTGGAATGGAAGATCCGTTGGTATGAAAAAAATCCGGGGAATAAACACTGTTTCTCGAGGTCCACATTCGGTCAGAATTTTGCACTCTATAGTAAAACTTTTTAGACGTTTAACCTGGAGACGTGTACCGTTGCACAATTTAGGTTGATTCCTTCACAATAAAATAACAGGACACTCTTCCTTTAAGACCAATTTATGTGGGGGCAATCCAGAAGACTGCAAGCAATTGAGAAATTCTTTTGGGAAATGTATAGCCTCTTCATGGTCCAGCACGGTGTCTACAGAGTAGTATGTCTGCGCCTGTGTATTAATTTTAGAGATAATCAAGTCGTTCACTTTACCTACTTGATTGTTAGTATATGGCAAAATAACACTCTCCTTGAACCAAGTTACATTAATAATTTCTGGATAAAAATGTAAACGTTTTGATTATCTACATTGATTCTCCCATTATTTTGTGGCATCTGTCCATTTCTTATTTTGAGCAACAAGTCTGAAAAATGCCGGTTTTCGTGTGCTGATAATGACACTCTCATATTTGTTTTGAGTTCAAATCCATTCACACACGGCCAGAAAAAAAGATCCTTTCAACGAAGCATTAATTTTATCAGCACGCGTCGCTCTTGCTACCACTGGTAAGATTTGCCAAATGTTACCAGAGAACAATATCGTGCATCCACCCATCGGTGAATCCGTACTGCGCAAATTGAAAATTTGTTCGACATGGTAGCTTCGTCCCAAACTGTTAATGATTAGTCACGTATTAATTTTCCAGTATTACTTTGTTTTGAAATGCTACAAACAGTGCCAGTGTCCTCAGTAGCAATTGTTAGTGGAAGTTTGAATGCTGCATGAGCGGTTCGGCCTACTTCCAAAAGTGTAACTGCAATTCCGGCTGATGCTACAGCTAATGCAACTTTACCAGTAGATCTTACTTTTCCAACGAGCAAGTTGATAAAAAATGTTTTTCCTGCACCTCCAGGAGCATCAAGAAAATGTAACTTTTCTTCGTTTCTGTCAATTGATGTTAATAATGCATCGTATACTTTTGCTTTATTTATGTATGTTCATGCGATGTTCATCTTGAGCTACAATTTGTTTAAACAGTTTAAACTGATCGTAGGAAGTTTCTCTTGCGTATTCGGCGTTAGTTAATACAGGGATCGTTATATTTGTAGGCATCGACAGTCCAAAATCTGAAATGGATCTACACGAAAGTTCTTGTACTACCTTATTCAATTCTAACAACGCTACGTCCAAAATATTTTGATCATATTGGACATAATCTGACATTAACTCTCGCGTCGTCGATTCAGTATACCTTCGGCCATATTTTCCTTGTTATACTTGTTCCAGAGAGATACAACATCGGTCACTTGACAAAACGCTATAATAATGGCAAACAAATACCTTAATGACCTCGATGAACTGCAAATAGTAGCTTCCGTTAATGTGTTGTCTTATTCAGAGTCGTCTTTCAAGAGACTCATCACTTTCCATGCTGCTTTATAGGTATTATTAGTTACTCCTTGTATGATGCGCCCTTTACAGTGTGAAGTAGCATTCTCAAGTGAAAACATTCACCGTTGTTGGGATGAACTATAAAGACCCTCACAAAAGCAACAGTTTTTTTAACTCTAGGGAAACCTTCAACTGGAGGCCCTTGTTTCCTCCGTTGAAAGGTTTTGATCCGGCCTAATTTTGTTCACTAACCATACCGGTAGATAGAAATGTGGCAACCCACGTTTCTGCACTCAACAGTGTACATGTGGCAACGTTGTAAAACGTTGTATCGCGGGATAAAAATAGTCTAATGTGAGCTGGTCCATATACCCCAACTAACCTTACTGTAAGGCGCCTACACACGGGCCAATTTCAGACACAATTTTTGTAAATAAGGCACTAAAAACTGGGTTATCATGTCACGATAACGAACGCCATTAATTGTAACTGCTTGCACAGCCGCATTTTCGAAGAAGAACGGTCCGATAATGCCTCCAGCCCAAAAGCCGCACCGCGTTGTGGATGCATTTGTTTCTTTCGAAGCCATCAAGTTGAAAATGAGCTTCTTCACTCATGATGATTTTGTTCCACTGTAGCTGACAAATCTTCATTATTTTAAAAATATTGCTCAACAATGAAAATGCTTTGTTCTTTCGTATAGCGCTATATTTTTACTTACCCCGAAATGTCAGCTGTCACATTGTTAATAAATAGCGCAAAATTCAAATTTTGCGTGAGATATGGGACACACTTTGTAAGACAAATAATAACATAAGAAACCTACAATAGTCCAACAAAAGAAGAGAGAAGAAAAAAGTTTGTTTGATAAACATGAATATGCGCGCTCTCTACTGGTGGGCTTTTGATTGCAATGACCTACGCATATCGGTGATTTCTGTAAATCGCAAATAGTTACATTTTTGCTTATTACTTACGTTATAAGAATCACAGAATAATAATTGACACATCATCTCTTCACCAGGAAATGTACTAATCGAAGAAATAAGATCATGTTCAGACATTTTGTAGTAATATGTGTGTAAAGGATACAAAATGGGTTTTTCCAGTTAAAAAAATCATATAAACGGCCCATTAACAGACTTAGAGTACATAAGACTATCCTATGTAATACCGCTACTCACGACAAATCGATTGATATATAAATTTTGGAGGTACCGTTACTTACCTACATACTTCCTACTCGCGGACAAACAGAAAAATGTGTTCTCTTTTATAGATGTATAGATCATCAGAAATTCTTTATTTCGTTTTAAGGGTTTACAAAGCAATTTACAAGAATAATGGCATGACAACAATCTGCCGCCTGCCTGTTTTTTTTGCCATAGTCACTGTTGACAACGCTAATAACAAACGATGTAATCAGGGGGTCATTATGTAATCGATGTAGTTACCGCCCTAGCGGCCAAACCGGCTGACATATCGAATCGGCTAAACGGCTAAGAGCTGCTATGGTATTCTGTTTGAGCATGCAAATTGACAGTAAAACTGGAAGCTGCCATTGCTACTACGCATAAGATCTTCTTCTTTTTTTTTTACTCATATACATTGTCGTATAATAATAATAAGAATTTAACCAGAAATTAATCTAATGAATTTTAGAAGAAATAAATAAATTTTCCTTAAAGGATTTTGTAATTCCTTACCAAACTGTGGTAACAATTTACAAAATCATTCACCAAGGATTGGAAATTATCTGCACTCCACTGAGAGAGGATGCTGCCAAAAAAGGACCCTAAAGCTACCCGTTCGCGATCGAACCCCCAAACACGAACACCACCACTGGCGGAGGAACACAACTGTGTGAGCTGCGACAGCCCCGACTCCGCTGACAACATGGTGCAATGTGACATTTGCCAGAGTTGGCATCATTACTGCTGCGTGGGAGTGGACAGCCTCATCCGCAATGAAAGCTGGGTTTGTGGCACCTCGTGTGCAATTATTGCAGATAAGAGTACCCCCTTGTCTAATGTTGTAGAAGTAGTTTCCGCGTCTGCGAGCGATATTATTACGAAAGCCAATCAGGATGCCGCCACAGCGATTGTGCCTTGTACCGCACATAATACGTCGTTAATCGGATCGAGCACGGTAGCCAATAATGTACCAAGTGTCGAAACAAGCGCCATCCTCGGTTTCAACATGTACCGCTACGCGCATAGCGGCAAATAATGTGAATCATATTCCGATATCGGGGCCATGCACCACGAGTATCGATTGCACGTATACCGCACCGAAGAACGCCGACACTTCCCTCTCCGTTGATTTATGTGCTGCTTCATCTGCTACATCACATTCCGAAAATAATAGAAATTCGAACCTAACCAAAATTTGTCCTAATAATAAGTTTTTTTTAAATAAGCATCGCACCAGGAAAACAATTTCGAACACTTCAACAGATATACCATCAACCCTACCAGATGCGATCCTCTATAGTCACCTGTTTAACAACTCATCTTACAATGTTGAAAAATCCAGTAACAGTGCTGTTCTAAAACAACCTAAGGGGAATCACCTTCCATCACATGCTATAACCACCTGCGCCAAGACTCCTCCATCCAGTCACATTATCACCGCTGCAAGAATGCTTCCTGATCTGCGCCCGAGATTCAATCAGCACCCAATCAGCATTGTTTTCATGAACCAGGCAGTAGCTGGACCTTCAACAAAATTTGACATCTGCGGCACTGATATTCCGCGTAGTGCTACCTCAACCGGATCCCAAATCCCCATGACCACTATGCCGCACGTTGGTGCTAGCGATGTGCACCGGCCTACCACGTTCTGGACCAAGGATTTACCAAGTGAAAATCACGTCGTCTCCTCCTGTCAGCAGTGACGATCATCAAACTTTTCCAACAGCTCTAGAGGGTCTAGAGCTAGCATTGAGAGAAGTATTCAGATGGAATTGCGACTTTTGAATGAAGAGCGGGAATTAAAAGAGAGGAGGGACAAGGAATACCTGGAGAAAAAACATCAAATCCTAAGCAACATCACAATTGAAGACGGGTCATCTATTTCGGAAGATGAAATCACATCTATTATGAATGTGATTTGAATGGATAGGAGATAGTTCGCGAAAGACCGTACCACAATCAACAATAACTCATAAAACCAAGAACCCAAATCACAGCCAAATTTCCATAGTTATAATCTTGTAAGTTCCAGGCCAGGACACTTGGGCATGGATAACATGATAGCGCCGAGAAGGCAACGTGTTCCAGTCATAAACAAGGAGTCTACCTTCAACATACCAAACCAACAGTTCCTGTCCCAAGCATCATTTGCACCTCTTCACGTAGCAATGCCACCCTTTCCATCGTACCACGCAGATGCGACAGAGCCGCAAGTTCGGAGCTTAAATAAAATACAGATAGCCGCACGTCACTTGATGTCCAAGGACCTACCAGGTTTCGATGGAGAAGTGGCAAGTGGAACAGTGGCCACTTTTCATATCCAGCTTTGAGAGGAGTACCGAATTTTGCGCTTTCACCAATGAAAAGAACGTGATGAGGCTCAATAAAGCCTTGACCGGAAAGGCGAAGACTACTGTCAGGTGGTTACTCTTGCAACCGAACTGTTTTAATATAGTTATGGCCAGTCTCAAGACACTATACGGAAGACCAGATTTCATCATTCAAACACTTCTTCGAAAGCTTAGTACAACACCTCCATCCAAAGACGGAAAGCTAGAGACGATCTTGAATTTTGCCCTGGAGGTTCAAAACTTGCATGCTATCATAAAAGCAACAGGATTGCAAGCTTATCAGAACAACCCTTCGCTCCTAGTGCAGCTCGAAAATAAGCTTTCACCAACTATTCTCCTTAACTGGGGCCTTCATAAAATAACGTTGCAGGAGTGTACGATCTCCCACTTTAGCGAGTAGATTTACCAACTCGTTGAAGCCGCCAATGGGGTGCTAGTTCCAGATCTCGCATCGTCGATAGAGACCAAAGGTGTAGGTCAAAGCCGGGAGCCTAGACAAAGGGCTGGATTTCTTAATTCTCATACACAAGTTGATCAAAATAATAGCGAGTTGCTACAAAGGTCTTGGATTTGCAAGGGCAGTTGTTACTCCGTGGCTGATTGAAAACAATTTCAAAACTGAACCGAGCTTCGAGATGGGCAGCAGTGAGAGAACACCAGCTTTGCGGAAGATGTTTGAAGAAACACAATGAAAGCAATTGCCATTCAACATCGATGTGCGGCATAGACAATTGTACTTTCAAACACCACCCATTATTGCACAACGACCAAAAGAGAAACCAAGAGAAAACGGTCAAGGACGAGAATCAGGAAAATAAGAGAAGTACTCCAGTTAAAGTAAAGGGCCATTGCTATACTCATCGCAACGGATGCGTCCCCAACTTGTTTCGAATAGTGCCAGTATTCCTATATGGAAACGGAGTCCAACTTAAGACTTTCGCATTCCTAGATGATGGCTCGTCCTTAACTCTGATGGATGAGGGACTTGCAAGCCAGCTTAATCTGAAAGGAAAGTCACAGCCGCTATGCTTGAAATAGACAGGCAACACTCGCAGATACGAGAAGCAGTCACAAATACTTACGTTGCAGATTTCTAGCGCGATACCTGATGCAGAAGTTCATCCATTTACGGACGTCCACACTGTGAAGAACCTGTCGCTGCCTCACCAATCAGTAGACTTCAAGGACCTGCAGACCAAATATCAACATCTCCGAGGACTACCCATCGAGTCTTATGAGCGGCAATCCCCACACTGGATAATCGGCCACCAGCATACAAACCTAGGACTTCCCCTAAGATGTCGGGAAGGGAATTCCGAAGAGCCGGTTGCGACCAAAACCCGTTTGGGATGGCTGGTGCATGGTGGTCGCTTTCCAGAGGCATCTGAATGTACACGCAGGTATGAACACCACAATTTTCACTTATGTGAATGCGATGACGGTAGATTTTAACGCCTGGTGAAAGAATTCATATGTAACGAGAATTTCGGAATATCCAATCCAGTAAAGGTCTTGATGCCAACTGAAGACAAGCGTGCATTAGAACTACTAGACGCCCACACCCATAGGAAAAATGGTCGCTTTGAGACAGCGTTGCTCTGGAAGTTCGGCGATTTCATACTGCCGTATAGCCTTCCTATGGCGAAAATGCGATTAACTTGCCTTCATAAGAGAATGAGAAGAGAACCACAGTTGGCCCAGACCCTAAAGGGATATGCTAGACGGTTAACAACACAGGAGGTAGCCCAAGGAGGTCGTCGTTATTGGTATCATCCTATTTTTTTCCGAACAAACCCGGTAAGCTAAGGATTGTATGGGACGCAGCCGCAACCGTCCAAGGCGTATCGCTCAACTCCGTGCTTCTAAGAGGTCCAGGACAGCTTGTATCATTGGTAGCCGTTCTATTTAAATTCAGGGAAGACCTAGTTGCAATCTTCGCGGATATGTATCATCAAATCCAGATACGCAGAGAAGACCAGAATTTTCAGAGGTTCCTATGGAGTGTCAGCGAGGAAGTTGAACCAGATGTGATGATGATGCAAGTCATAATTATACAGGGTGAGTTTTTTAACTTGAGACATCCAAATTTCTCGAAAATTACTCGATATCGCGAAAAATGTTTCAGACAAAGGTCACAAGGTTCTGAAGGGGACATAAGATGGTGACCACCAGTTTGACCTTGAGCCCCATTTTCAGGGTCAAACGAAGGTCACTTTTTATTTCTTAATGGGAACCCCTAATTTTTTTTGACAGATTCGTAATCTGCGTGAAAAATTACAATTCTTTTACATGAAACACTTCTTTCAAAAATGCGTTCTTTTCCCGTCAGAGGACGCCATAAAACTTAAGACATCAAAATTACTCGAAAAGTACGAAATATCGCAAAAAATGTTTCAGACAAAAGTCACAAGGTTCTGAAGGGGACATAAGATGGTGACCACGAGTTTGACCTTGAGCCGTATTTTCAAGGTCAAACGAAGGTCACTTTTGATTTTTCAAATGATAATTCCTGATTTTCATTGCTCAGTCGTATTCCTCAATGGGGCACACGACTTTGACTCAAAGGTCTTATTCATTCAGTGCTAGATACCACTGCACTAGCACTAGCCTAAATCATTAATCGGTTTCCAACGTTGTTAGGGTGTTACAAGTTCGATATTTGTTTTGAGGAACTGATTATTATTAGTAACGTTTTTCACATGATTAATGCAGGCTATTTCAATTCAAGAGAAAATTGAAATGATATTGATTTATGGAGAAAGTGGAAGGAACATCGATGGTGCTGTTGCTCTTTACGCCCAACGTTTCCCAGACCAGATACGATCGCGCGCTTCCTTTTATCGGGTCATCCAACAATTCACTGGTGAAGGAAGTGTGCAACCAAAGAAAAGGAATCGGTCAGATAGGGTGGCTGTTGAGGACAATGAAATAGCAGTGTTAGCTGCCGTTGCACACGATCGTCACATTAGCACTCGCCAAATAAGTCGTGAATCAGGAATTTCTCAAACGATTGTCTGTAAAATATTACATCAGCATAAATACCATCCTTATCATGTTTCAATGCATCAACAACTTTCTAGTAAGGATTTTCGCAACCGGGTTTACTTTTGTCAATGTGCACTTCAGCAAATTGAACGAGACCCCCTTTTCTTCGCCAAGGTGTTATTCTCTGATGAGTCGACTTTCACCAATCACGGTACGGTCAATCGACATAATATGCATTACTGGGCTACGAAAACCCTTTTTGGTTGCGACAAGCTGAACGCCAGCACCCTTGGAATGCTAATATTTGGGCGGGAATTATTGGGGATAAATTAATAGGTCCATATTTTATTGAAGGCAACTTGAATGGCGAAAAGTATGCAAACTTCCAGTATTACTAGAAGAACTACCATTGGAGTTGCGACAAACAATGTGGTTTCAACATGATGGTTGTCCATCCCATTATTCCCAAGTAGCCCGGGGCGTATTAAACAATGTTTACCATCAACGATGGATCAGATGAGGGGGTCCGAGGCAATGGCCTGCTAGATCACCTGATCTTACGTTACTTGATTTCTTCTTGTGGGGCTACTCAAAAGGTGAGGTTTAAAGAAAACAAGCCAACAATACGTGAAGACATGAAAATACGAATAACTGAAATTTGCCGGAAGATTACGCCAGAAATACTTCTCAGTTCTGTTGGTTCATTTAGAGCGCGGATAGACAAGTGTATTGAAGTGAATGGTCACATTCGAGCATTTGTTGAAATAGTCTCGGGAAATAAACGTTGAAATGGAAAAAGTTCAATGATTTAACAGTGGGAGGCAGGGGGACCCACTCTAATTAATCACCACGAAGGAAACAAAATACTGCTACGTCCACGTTGTTGTTTCAGGGTTATGCTAAAAGCAGTACAAAAAATGACAAGCCTACGAGCAATACGACTGAGCAATGAAAATCAGGAATTATCATTTGAAAAATCAAAAGTGACCTTCGTTTGACCTTGAAAATGGGCCTCAAGGTCAAACTCGTGGTCACCATCACCAAGGGAACATAACCTTCAGAACCTTGTGACTTTTGTCTGAAACATTTTTCGCGATAATGTTTTTAATAAATTTTCCTTAAAGGATTTTATAATTCCTTCGCAATAAAGACGGCCATTTTGTTTTTAAAACGAGGTATTGGAAGATTAGTTTCTGTTACCACCAAACTGTGGTAACAGTCACAGGAAAAAATTTAAATGATGTATAGAATAATTTTAGAAATTAAGTTAGAAAATTGTATATAAGACCTTTTTGGTTTTTTTGTCTGCTTCTTACTAATAGCCGAAAGCCTAGTAGTGTTATAAATTACATGTTAATAAACTTATAATAATTATAAATAATAATATATAGAAAAATGTCTGGATTTGGCATTCTTGCCAAACTCGTCCGACTGTGCAGCAAGACGATGAAGAATGCACGCTGATTCATGAAGGTACCCAGGTGAAGACCACACTCAGGCCTTTGATGTCAAAAAAGGATTTAGATAAGGCGTTTGTTCGAGACTTCGTCTACCTAAACTCCGCTATCAATTTAGACAACCTTGATTAGAAAAAGAGAAATATTCATTAGAGATTACAGAAACAACGACACCAACGGGGAATAACTCTTGCCCATCGCTACTTCTTTGGGCTAAGAAGGAAATTGAGCAACAAAATTGATGCTATAAAGATCTTTATAGTCCCAGTGCTGCTCTATGGCACAGAGGCATGGACATTATTAAAAGTGGATAAGGATCCGCCTGCATAAACGGTGAGTGAAGGAGAACATACAGCGATGAGCTTTACAGACTTTACAGTGATATCGATTTAGACGGAAAGAGAAGGTCCAACGACAGATATGGCTGGGTCATATAGAACGCTTTCGGTCCAACAAGTCTTTTTATTATGGGGATCTAAGCCAACGTATTGTGCGAAACTGGAGGCAGATAGTGAAGGAAGGAGATTGCTGGGAACGCTGCGACCTAGTCACCCTGGACTGTAGCGCCACCTAAAGAAAGTAAGTTAACAATCCCTATGGCAAGTTCTCTTTGCTCAATATACACGAAGAAACAACTGCGTAGCAGAAAGACCTCCTAAAAGTGAAGACCTTCATTACTAATAATTTTTAACAAATTTCTATAATAACCTCTTCAAATTTAAATAAATTGCCATAATTTTCACGTCCAGGTATGCGAAAATGATAAATTGATGGGGTTTTTGCAATAACTTTTTTAGAAGATTGTAAAAATTGAGAGAAAAATCTAAATTAATTTTTAACTAACCAGAAAATGTACGCATGTACTCGTATTCCAAATATTTATGAAAAACTTTAACATAAACTAAATAAAAACTAGTAAAAAGTCCTAAGTTAGAGATTTCCTACACTTTCGAGATATAAAACCGCCTACTTTAAAATAGTACCCATTTCCAATGAACTTGTCCGTAGTTCATGTTGGATTAAAATCGTGTATTTTGTTTGATTTCAATCGTTACCCCTGTAATGAGTTCAATCAATCTTAATGTTGCGCTTATGGCGACACGTATTCGCGTCGCGCGACGAATGTAGACTCATCCAATTGTTTCCATTAAAAAAAAACTACGTGCCTTAGTTAGGTTATACATATTGTTCTACGAACAAAGAAAAGGAACTTAAGTTGCACTCTTTTAGCTCTAAGATAAGTATCAGCAAATGCACCCACATGTACGTGTTCAAAACTTCGCCTTTCGTATAGCGTTGTACAGTTGATCTTTGGTAAGGCAGAGAAGTTATAAGCCAATCCTTGTTGCTCATCAAGTAGAGTAGGTAAAGAATCTAAAACGTATCTTCTAAAAAAGGGGACTTGGAGAACTCCTGATCAAACAACCGTAAACCACATTGATCACATTGCGATCGACGCAAGACACTCTCTAATATTATGGATGTCCGAACGTTCCGAGGAGGAGACTCAGAGTTGGGAGTATGTGGAAAGAAAATGCGGGTATGTAAAGAAATTATTATTATTAAAATAGCAAGATGAACAGTCAGTACAGTGGTGTTTATTGGTTGTAGGTTATTGCGAATAAAACACGCATGAAAATAGACATAAACGCCCTACCATATACTCTCAATAGTGCACATTCTCTCCTCTCTCTCAATCGCTCGCGATTTCACTAGTAGCGATGTCGCTTATAATCGCGCGCGGCGGCGGGGGCGTAACAATTTCTTACATCGTTTAAGGAAACGATTTCCCTGCATTTTTAGCGACTTCGAAAATGTGGTCATTCCAACGTAGGTTGTCATTGACACATATACCGAGAATCGAAAGTTTTTCGGTTTCGAAGATGCAAGTGCCATTCATGAATAATGGCTGGGTATTTGAATTTCGCTTTAGCGACAGCAGACAGCATTGTGTTTTGGACGCATTAACTTCCACTCTGTTGATAGTTCCCCAATTGGTTAGCTGTTAATATCAGAATTTAATGACCTTAACATACGCTGCCGTTCCCGTTCTACAGCCGAAGAGCAGGGTCGTGAGTTCGGAAACGAATATGAGAAGCAAAGAGTACTATCGTCAGCGAAGGAATATATTGGATTAGAAGTAGCAGACAAGAGGTTCTTGATAAAAATTAAAAAAAAGAGTGTCGGAGACAGAACAGAACCTACGTACTACCTTTGGGACATTGTAGTATTTTTTGCCTCAGCTTTTGGTCGTATAGAATTTTCACAGGCTTAAGAAAGGCGTTGCAATCATTCCTGGCTCATTTTATTTTTTTCCGGTTTTCCTTTGTCGGGTTGGTCTTATAGGACCGAGAAAACATTTTTCTCAACATCTTAACAGCTCGGGTCGTACCACGGCTTTTTCTTTGGTCTGATACTCTTTATCCGGTGAAGAATAAAGGATCTCATTCCAAAGAGAATAGTGTCTGTGATCATATCAGCAGCGGCATCCACGTCGTTATATAGGAAATTTAACGACCAGTTTAAATTCCTAAAGAAGGTGTGGAATCCGCTCCAATTGGCTTTCTCGTATTGCCATACTGTTCTTTTAGGAATTTTTTTCTCTAACTGTGTGGTCAAAGTACTAGAATTTAGCTGATATGACGCAATGGTCTGACGAGCCTAGAGGTGAGAGCACATCTACAGTGTACTTATCAGAGTGAGTGGTTAGAAACAAGTTCAGGGTGTTGGCGGTATGGCTATCAATGTCTGGAATTCGCGTTTGCTCATTTACAAGCTGGGTGAAGTTGTTTTCCGCAGCGAAGATCTCAACACACCGTCCTTCGGGTGTTGTCTGTCTAGAATGTCGAAGCCACCCAGAATTGTGTAAATTGAAATCGCCCGTAACAGGGATGCAATTCTTTGTATGGAGTCGGACAGCGCATCAAACTCGTTAAAAGTCGAATTGCTGTCTAGTTTGGTGCTTCTGTAAATAAAGAAGTAGTGGATAACTTACTTACGGAGATGGAATTTTAACCACACGAAATTGAATTCCGGACAGGAATAGGGACTACATTGTGGTGGAGTTTGGTAAGCTACATCACTACGCACGTAGATGGCGAGACGGTGGTGGGAAAAGAATAATGGCACAAGTACGTAGCCAGGTAGCTTCAGATCAGAGTGATCTGAACAGCTGGCCTGTATTTACAGACGTGGACGTACGCAGAAAAGTGATTACTTTTCAGCCCACGAATATTAGCTATGTCCACTCTAAATTCTTGAGCCATTGCAAGAAAAGGAACAACAAAAAAAACTACACCGACGATGCTAAGCAAAGCTACGAAGTGGAAATCTTTTAATTGGGTGGCCGAATCAAATTGTTGTAGGTGTCATGCGCTTACAACAATATGAAACAGTGAACCAACAAAATTGCTATTCAGAACCTGCCATTAGTCGGTTGTTACATACACTCAGTCATTGCCTTCGTCGTATAACGGTATACAGCAAAAGCAATGACCGAGTGCAAGCAACAGCACTTAGACCAGAGGCAGGAGATGGAGGATGCCCGCACTATATACACCACTCAAATCGGATCAATGGGAGCGCCACACGGTGGTTATTCCGAGAACATTCTGATCAAGGTAGTATTTTTGTTTTTTCACTAATGGGCACTGATGGTTTTTTTTTGCACAGATTGATTTTCTTATTTTTGCACAAATTGATTGTTTTTTTTTTTGATTTCACTATTTGTGCATTCTCGCGCGGTTTTGAGGGGAAGTGGGAAATATTTGTATTTTTTACACGAATTGAATTAGCGATTGTATGCACTAATATTGCCGGTGCACTCGTCGGAGGTCAGCTCGGCACTGATTAACTCAGTGCAAATACCGTACGCAAACGAGGCAAAATATCTTGGAATAACCCTCGACGCAAAACTTATGTGGAAATCACACATTAAAAAGAAGCACGAAGAATTCGAGATTTTGCTCGCAAACTTCGTACCCGTTTTTATGTTCACTGCAATAATGAAATAATCCGTACTATGGACGTGACAAACCTAGAGCGCCGACTAAAAAAAACAAGACCCTTCGACCTAGCCCCGTAATAAAAAAAACTGCATGTAATGATGGTATTAGTAGGTGCCTTCACTGGAAAGCTACCTATCTAACGCAATTAACACTACAGAAGCGTAAACTACTTGCTAAGGCAACTTATCCGTACTCATCACAAAAATAAAAAATGAGAGGGACGAATTTCCTACTACTATGAGCAAGCGCAGCCGGTTTTCATAGTGCCCCTCTGAGGGGTGAAGCTTAGCCCGTAGGCATATACTGAATAGCACTGATTGCATTGTCAGATATATGAATCGGGCATAACCAATGGTACGGATCATCGGTATCTTTTGAAGATTCCTGCACCTTCAGACGCAACCAAAAAATAAATATGCGTTAGAAATGGGTGAGTTAGAAACTGCTGTCCATGGACGGTCGTTGCTGCTCGGAAATCCGAAAGTCACAATTTTTATCTGGAATCTTTTCAATTTTTTTTCGTTAGTTACATATTTTCTAGGAATATAAACTAAACTTTTATTGAAAAAGTTAAAAATTGCAAATGTTTAAACAAAATTTCATGTATTTATGCCATGTTTGTTCACCTTATTCTAATTGAATAAAGAAATAAACAACTCTTCGAGCTAGAATTCCCACCAGTTGAAAAAGTCTTTCGAGAAGAAGGTGCGCTTCGGCACTGAAACGACAGGCGTTTATTTTCCTTGCACATACTCGTAGCATCGAAGCAAATTGGAATTTTGGTTTCAGACTTTGGCAACATAATCTTGAATAGGTTTACTAACAATTTATAGAATAAATAAAAGTCGATATTTCGAACCGTCTAAACCGGTTTCTTCCTTAAAAAAGACAGCTGACGTGCTATTGATCAAAATTAAGAAAATATTGATGAAATCGAGTAGGAACTCATTTCCCACATTTAACGACTAACGTCGGCCAACAACAGCCTAAACATGGTAAACGAGGACATATTGCAGAAAGGCCTTGCTAAAGACGACGAATCTGAAAAATGTGTATAGTTCCAAGACCAAGCCATTAATGCGCTTACCTACAGAACAAGGTAAACGCAGTTTCTACCCCCATAGGTAGAAACGTTTCCACTCATTCGAAGCCAACAAACATTGGGTACAACACGCCCAAAACTTCAACTGCATTGATTAAGTGGTTGCCGGTGAAGCTAAAAGGTAAATAACTGGATTCACACCTCATAAAAAGTGCTACTAAGCGGCAATAAGTCTTCTACAAGGGAGATATGGGAGTACGGAAAAACTCATCGACAACCATATTCAACAGTTAGTTGGTCATTCTTCTGTTCGCGACCGTAGAGATACATCTGTGTAACGAAAACTTTATGGAACCGTTGTATCTTTCACGCGCTCATTAACTGCATTACAAATTCCAAACACTTAATACTACGTCATGCTGGAATCTATATTGCTTCGATGTTTACCGACATCGCATCGAGTACCAGACAAGATGACAATTATGCATGGTTGGTGAATACGCATTGTGGTTACTAAAATGAGAAATTGAATCGCTCGGAAATGGTGTTATGCATGCCAGTTCAGGAGCAAAAACCCCTTCTCAATCTACAGCTTTTAGTTTGGTGACCGCGATTGCAACAGAAGTAGCATGCATTCTCTGTAAATCGAATAATCACAAAACGATAGACTGGAAAGGCGATATATCGATAGCTGACAAGAAACAAATTTTAAAATGCAGCGGTAAATGCTTTCGTTTGGACTAGACATTCAGCTAAGAAACGTAAAAGCGGTAAATTCATTTCGTGTCACAAATGCATAAGTACTATATACTCGTATGATTGTAATGTGTGACCCGAGTTTAAAACAAAACCCGCAAGAGAGTGATAGCAGAATAAGAAACGGTGCTATGAATTTGTGTGCGCATAATTCGACAGAAAATATTATTTTGAAATAAGTTACATCTGCTGCTGCTTTCGACATAAAATATTTCCATTCGCGCTATTATAGACGGTTGGCAGACAGCACACATATATTCGCTAAAGTGTCGTCGCAAATTAAACTTAAAAACAATGGGAACAGTGAACTCATCCGTGATACCATTCGGCTGCAAAGAGGCAAAGCCCATTGAAAATTTCGTAAAGGTTAAAGTTTGCATACTTACTTACCTTAGGTGGCGCTACAGTCCGGGGTGGACCTGGGCCTCAGTCAACAAGCTTCTCCAGCCAGCTCGATCCCTGGCTAGCTGTCTCCAGTTTCGCACGCTAAGTTGGCTGAGGTCCTCTTCCACTTGCGTGCGCCACCTGAGTCTTGGCCTTCCTCTACTGCGCTTTCCCTCGGGGGCGGATTCGAAGACTTTTCGGACCGGAGCATTGGTGTCCATGCGCTCTACATGACCCAGCCATCTCAGTGTTTGGATCTTCACTCTTCTGGCTAGGTCCATGTCGCTGTACAGTCCATAAAGTTCGTCGTTGTATCTCCTCCTCCACTCACCGTCAATGCAGACGGGACCGAAGATCGCCCGAAGAATTTTTCTCTCGAAGCAACCAAGAACACCCTCATCCATTTTTGATAATGTCCATGCCTCTGCACCATAGAGCAGGACCGGGATTATTTAAGTCTTATAAAGGGTGACTTTTGTTGTCCGAGAGAGGGCTTTGCTACTCAATAGCCTTCTTAACCCAAAGAAACAGCGGTTGGCAAGAGTTATTCTTCGCTTGATCTCAGCGCTGGTGTCGTTGCCTGTATTTATAGCGGAGCCTAGGTAGACAAAGTCCTTAACTACCTCAAAGTTATATCTGTCGAGGGTGACGTTCTGTCCGAGACGTCGGTGTTGGTTGTCCTTTTTGCTTGACAGCATTTACTTGGTCTTGCCCTCATTGACCGCTAGACCCATTTTCGCCGCTTCCGTCTCAATACTCGCGAAAGCGCCACTGACATCACGCTGTTTTCTCCCGATTATGTCAATATCGTCGACGTATGCGAGTAGTTGGACGGACTTTTGAAAGATAGTGCCTCTTGTGTTTGCTCATGGGTTTTGCACTATTCTTTCAAGTACGATGTTGAAAAAATCGCACGACAACGCATCGCCCTGTCTAAATCCTTTCTGGACATCAAAAGTCTCGGTGAGATCTTTACCGACCTTGATGGAGCAGCGTGCATTCTCCATCGTCATCCTGCACATACTAGCGAGTTTGGCAGGGATGCCAAAACTAGACATTGCTCTGTATAGCTCGTCTCTATAAATGCTGTCATACGCGGCCTTAAAATCGATGAATAGGTGGTGGGTATCGATCTGAAGCTCATGGGTCTTCTCCAAGATCTGCCGTAGTGTGAGTATCTGGTCGATGGTGGACTTTCCTGGCCTGAAGCCACACTGATATGGACCTATCAGTTTGTTGACGAACGGCTTCAGGCGTTCACACAATACGGCAGATAAGATCTTATATGCGATGTTAAGGAGACTGTTCCTCTGTAGTTGGCGCAGTTCAGAGGGTCTCCTTTCTTGAGAATCGGACAAACAATGCTGAGGTTCAATTCATCGGGCACACTTTCGTCCGACCATATTTTACAGATGAGTTGATGTATGCTCCTTACCAAGTCAGCGCCTGCCGCTTTGAAGAGCTCGGCAGTCAAGCCATCCGCTCCAGCAGCTTTGTTGGACTTAAGCTTCGATATAGCTATATTCACTTCATCCAGGTCGGGTGGACGGAATTGTTGGTCATCATCGTCCAAGTTGAAAGGTTCATTCTTCCTGACAGCGGTATTTGGTCCGTCATCGCCGTTATACAGTCTGCAGGAATGGTTCTTCCAAATCCACAGCATCGACTGCGATTCTACTACTATGTTCCCTTGTTTATCCCTACAGCCTTCGGTTCGGGGTTTGTTTCCGTAGCATGTTGTTTTAACCTTTTGTTAAAACTTCCGAACCTCATTCCTGGAGTAGCATCTCTCAATTTCCTCGATCGCGCGCTTCTCATGCTCTTTCTTCTTCCTCCTGAGAAGCCGGTGCTCGTCTCTCCTCTTCCGCTCATAGAGCTCATGAGCAGCTCTGGTCTTCTTTCTGGTTGACTATTGATTTATCAGGAGTTCTCCAAGTCCCCTTGTGTATGTCGAGATGTGGGAACCGCGTGCTAGCCACGACAATGTTTCGCCCCGCCGCAAAGTCGATTAGCCTGAATCCGTTATCGGAGGTGTTGTTGTGCAGGCCATATTTTCCGATTGTTCCACCAAAGATACCCTCTCTTCCTAGCTTTGCATTAAAATCACCGAGGACAATTTTAATGTCATAGCTAGGGCATTGCTCGTAGCTCTTGTTAAGGAGCTCATAGAAGGCATCCTTGGTGTCGTCATCTTTCTCCTCTGTGGGGGCATGCGCGCATATGAGGCTAATGTTGGCGAATTTAGCCTTGATGCGGATTGCTACGAGGCGTTCGCTCACATGCCGGAAGCTGAGGACTTCTTGTCTTAGTCTGCCTCCGACAACCAATCTGCATCCAAATAAGCGCTGGTTTTGCCGTCGATAACAATCGCCGTAGTAGATGTCGCAGTTTTTCATCCTCTTTTTGTCCGGCCCATCCCATCACATTCTTTGAATGGCGCTAGTTGCTCGGCTGCACGTGATCTATTAAGGGCTCTAACATTCCACGTGCATGTCCGAAGCTCATTGTCCTTAAATCGTTTACGTGGGTTGTCAACAGTAAATCCGTCCATATCCGAGGCTTGTTGATGCTTCGTTACTTCCTTTTTTTTAAATGGCCGGGCAGTTACCCCGGCGGCTTTAAAGTCTATTTAACCGCGATATGCTTCTCACCGTAGAAGCAATCGTTGTGCCAGAAATCTGTGTCGACGTGTTGGTGGTTCCAGAAGGCGAGTGTCCACTTTTTGAAGGCATCCAATTGTTTGCCAATATTGAGATGCAAGAGGGGCTTAGCCTCTTAATTGTTTCTGATTTCTATTGGAACGTCGTGACAGGGAAACAAGCCCGATTAACAAGGCGACTGTGAGCTGTTGAGACTGTTTTTGGGTGGACACTTCAACGCCTTCACGTTGCAGTAAGTGATAAGCTTAAATCATTTAATGAAAAATTTTGGTGTATCTCCTAGTTGTCTACTTAACTTGCATCAATGGATACGAAAGATGGCAAGAGGCAATTGGTGATAAGAATAGCGAAGACGAAAATTCTTTACTGACAGCCAGCCTTATCCGCAAAAGCATCACGAAACAAGGTTCTCGTTATGTGGTAAAACTGCCATGGAAAACTATGATTTGGATTTGCAGGACAAGGGACAGGCGCTCTATCGTTTGAACTCTCTCATTCGTCGGTTGTCCAGAGATCCAGTTAAGTTCTTTAACTACAAAGAAGCCATCAAAAAGTTAATTAGTGGCAGCATCGCCGAACCAATCAAACCTTTCCTACATGAAGGTGGCCAACAATAACGGGTTTTCTACCTCCCCCATCTGCCGATGTACAAAGATGAGGGTGCGTGGTTTTTGAGGCGTCGGAGCTGGTTTTCTCAACGATAACCTTTGGATAGGGTCCCATTTGCTGCCAGATGTCTTAACCGTTTTCGTTTGGGTCTCCATGGAATCGTTGAAGACATCGAGAAAGCTTTTCTCCACATATCCCTATGGGAGGAGAACGCGATAGCCATCGCTTCATGGTTTGGTGCATGTCATTGAAGGGATATTCGATTCAATAGGTATTCTTGGACCTTCGATAATTAAATTAAAAATTCTTTTCCAGGAATTGTAGAAGCAGAAAGTCCTTTGGGATTAGAATTTGACTGGAAATCTACACACTGAATAGAATGGCTGCATGAAGGAGCACAGAGATATGATGTTCCCGAAAGCTGCAAGATCTGTTCCCGTAAGAGAAGGAACATTCCAGATCCATATATTTTCAGATGCCAGTACGAATACTTACGATTCACCGGCTATTGTTGAAAGAATCTCACCTAATGGAAAACTCAATTTTTCATTTTTGGTGTGCCATGAATCGTTTCTCCCCTTTAAATATCGATGGCTCCAGTGAGCTGACCCTGCTCAAGCTTGTTACCGCTGCATTTATAGCTGCGCGCCCTCATTTCTACCTGAGAAAATTTCTGAAGCTTTCTTCGCCGATGGATTAGAAGATTGCATTATATTCGATTCAAGGAGATGTGAGGCGCTGGTAGCTCTATTTTAAAATAAGGTTGATGAAATTCGGCGGCTTACTGAAGTTCCACAGTGGAATCACTCCAGCGAACGAGAAAACCCAGGCGATCTTATCACCCAAGTAAAAGTGTACATGTTCTTCAAAATTCAGAGATGTAGGCTCACGGACCGAGGTGGCTTACAGTGAAGGCAACTGCATACAAAAGGTCGTTTTGGTTCCTGATGTCACGACGAATTTCTTCATTGAATCGCTTTTATCAATAGAAGCCACTGGCTCCATTTCCCTGCTATGACTACAGTTCCTGGAATCGTCTATTGAGAGTGACCGCATTTATCTTCCGAGCAAATTGAGCCTTTGAAAAAAAGATGAAACCTAAGACAGTTTTATTGATTGCTGATGTTCCACCCACATGCCCCATAAAAATTTACCAATCGAAAAACCACTGGTTGAGGTATGTACAAAGAAAAGTTTATTCTAATGAAATTAGTTTCTGCAAACGGGCAAACTTTGACGACGTCCTCAAAGATCCTTGAGCTATCACCCTTCTTAGACGATGTTGTGACCAACAATGTCACATTACAAAAATTTCATTGCCGTGTATCCACATGGGTCTCAAATGACACAACGCTTGCGCACAACGCAAGTTGCAATTTTCACACCTTTTCGAGCTAGCAATTGTCTCACAAGCGCAGCGTACGATACAATTTTTTATATTTTTGTGTGTTACAGTTTCAACGATGATTTCTGTAAAATACGCAAATCTACATTGTTCCTTCGACAGTGAACAAACCATCGACATTTAGCGTTACTAAGGCTACTGACATTGTTATATTTAAAAAAAAAAGAAGACATTTATAGCGTTACCAAGGCTACTGATATTGGTAAATTATAACTAACAAAAGAAGTGTCGGCGAAAAAATTTGTATCAAGTCTTAGACAAAATCAATATGGCGGATGAGACAGATGTGTTTGTCATCGTTGCAAGATAGAAAGTGCTAGCAGAAGAACTAAAGAAGGCAACAATAAAGTTCAGAAAAAATAGTGCTTCCAAAAAGACACAGCGTTACAAGCAGGAGCGTTTGGAGAGGATAAACGCATTATGGGGCGAGTTTCGTAATAACTATGAAACAAACCTGACACGTCATATATGCAGATAAATACATATGGCAGAGTGAAGGAGATGTATAAAAAACTAAAAGATTTATTAGAAAGCATAGTTCCCTCTGAAGATGGAGCTATGGAATCGGCGAAAGTATCCACGTCTAAGGACATCAGCCTCCAATCGCAAGGGCTCAGAAGACTTTACGTGAAAATTGAAGCCATAATCAGCAACATGGAGGAGTTCGAAGAAACCTTCGCTGGATATTCGAAGTACCAACAAAAAAATTTGTTAGAGCAACTTCGAAATTTGAATGAGCTGCATGAAGAGTTTATGGCCAATGCGATGGAAGAAGACCCGCAGACAGAATACGAGTATATCAAGCAGTCGAAATACATGGATATTAAAAGAAACATAAATCAATGTCTCCATTGAATGGCGTCTTCTCTCGCCAAGGAAAAGAAATTCAATACTGGGATGGAATCTAGCGCAAAACTGTCTCCATTGAAGTTACCAACATTTCGGGGAAATTATCTGGAGTGGAGTTCTTTCTATGATGTATTTTCCACAATAATTCATGGAAAAGATTCCTTAAGCACTACAGAAAAAATGAAATACTTGAAGACCCATTTGGAAGGAGAACCATTTCAATTAATTCAACATCTAATAATTTCAAGTGCCAACTACTTCCGCGCATGGAAAACCCTTAAATCGAGGTACGGTAACGAGTGCAAGATCGTGTCAATGTAAATTGACAAAATGTTGCGATCCTATACAAACCAGTCATCCGCAACTGTAACTAAATCAGTTTTGGACGCCATCAAGGAAGGACTATCAGCTTTAAAAAATCTCAAGAAATCGGTAATTTGTTCGAGCAAGGTCTCACAGAACCAAATAAGATGCCAACGTTGATATCATTATTAGACTTCTTAGAAAGAAGATATCAAGCCCTAGAAGTGCTAGTACCAGCTAAGAAAAAAGAAAATAAGTGGGTAGACGATTCAAAACATCCAGTGCGCAACTTCCTCGTAACTTCAAAAACAAAGGAGTGCGTTATTTGTAAAGAAGCAACGGATTGAATTTATCAAGCACGCGAAGCTGTGTATAAATTGTCCACGGAATGGTAAGAAAACCCAGTAATATAGCAAGCGGAATTGCAAAATTAACAATAAAAAGCGCCATTCATTACTCCACATGGAAGTCCACAGCTTAAGCAAATAGAACAACCAAGCTGTTCAAAATCTACTAAGCAGGTGATCCACGGCGAACATATGGTGACATTATTCTTGAGGGGCTACGAAGAGATAAAGAAAATGCTTTTATTGCTCAAAGGTCGCAATTAGGATGGCTCATCTCAGGACGGACATCCTCAAAAAAGCATAATGGGATTAGAATTATCGGATTGGTAGCCCAAACATCACTGGATCGACAGTTCGAAAAATCCTGGGAGCTGAAAGAGGCTACGGCACCGACATACTTGAAGTCATGTGACAAGGAATGTGAAGATATATATAAGAGAGCACATTATCGACGACCCGACGGAACATACGTGGTAAGGATTCCATTCAACAACCAGATATCAACATTGGGAGACTCGAAGAACAAGGCCATCGCAAGATTTCGTCAGCTGGAAGCATGCATGCTACATAAGGATCACCAAGATTATCAGCGAGTTGTATGGGGAAGTTCCACCAACCAACCCATAAAGAAATACAAACTGACCACAGTCACTTATGGAACTGCGTCTGTCCCGTATTTGGTAATTCAGACACTGCAGCAACTAGAAATTAAAAAAAACTTCATGGAGGCATATCACCTCATTCGATAACCCTGCGGATTCTGCTTCCAGAGGGTGTTTACCAGAACAAATGAAAAATAACCAATTGTGGTGAAATGGTAGCTCCAGCTCGATCCTATTAAGTGGTCAAAGCAAGAGGTAAATGCTGTAAAAATTCCAGAACAAAAGCACGTTTTGAATCTAGCAGTGCACACCATTCACGATGTAACTGACAGATTCTCATGCTATACCAAACAGTTAAAGGTAATTGAATACTGCATTAGATTTGCAAAAAATTGCCGAAAACGAAAACCGTAAGGTGGTCATACGCTCCACCCAAGCAAGAGTGTTTCCCGACGAACTGTCATGTTTAAAAAATGGAAAACCGCTTAGCTGAAAAAGGAAACTTTGAACCCCTACTTAGATAAAGACAATTTTCTGGTTGTGGGAGAACGTCTGGAACATGCAATGATATCAAATGCTGAAAAACATCCATGCATTTTGCCGCATAACGAAAGGTTTACAAAATTATTAGTTGAAAACATACACAAACGAACCTTACATGGAGGCATTCGACTAATGTTATCAACCTTGCGGCAATCTTATTGGGTCATTCAAGCAAAACGGATAATACGACAGGTTATCCATAATTGTGTAAGATGTCATCGATTCAGTGCACAAACTAAAACTCAATTAATGGGAATGTTACCGTCTCCGCGAGTAACTCCGTCTAGACCCTTTACAAATACTGGAGTCGATTATGCTGGATTAATCCAGTTGTTAGTTTCCAAAGGACGAGGAAATAGAACAACGAAGGCTTACATCGCCATATTTGTCTGCTTGTCGACCAAGGCCGTTCACATAGAAGTAGTGAGTGATCTCAGCTCTGCAGCTTTCATAGCAGCTGTAAGAAGGTTAACATTAAGAAGCGGAATGTGTTCGCATTTCTATAGCCATAACGGAACTACGTTTATTGGCGCCAACAAATAAATACAGTACCAAATAAAGAATGCTGTAAGACAGTCTGCAGAAGATGCATCAATAAAATTTGCTTTGGATGGAATTCAAGGGCATTTTATACGTCCTGCATCACCACACTTCGGAGGGCTTTGGGAAGCTGCGGTAAAGTCTACATAATACCACTTCAAACGAGGAATCGGTGATACGTCCTTGACGTTCGAAGAACTTTCCAGTTTGCTAACGCAAATAGAAGCTTGTTTGAGTTCCCGACCACTCATAGCTATCAATAATGATGTTGACGAAACCATAATACTCCTGGACATATTATTATTGGATGTGCACTTAACGCTGTCCCACAACAGATCATAGAGGATTTAAAAGGTTACCGGTCCCGTTGGCTATTAATACGAAAGATGACTCAGGACTTTTGGAAAGTGTGGTCATCCGAATACCTCTCACAACTCCAACAACGAACCAAATGGGGGTGCCCGTGGTGTAGTGGTACTAGCCATCGCTTCTCACTCGGAAGGTCAAGGTTCAAATCCTAATCATGACAAGTTTTTCATTCGTGTAATTGCAACTCAGTCAGAAAAATCTGCGTGTGAAGGCATAACACTGGCATGTAGATTTGGCTGTTGTAGAGTTTTCAAGCACAAAACAACCGTTAAAATTTATAACCTGAATCATTCCGAGTGAAGAAAAACTCTCCGTCATATTCGGACTCGCACCCCTGGAGAGTCAATATCGAAACCGAATATGCCTGCGTTTTAAACCACTACATCACAACAATGCTTTCCTTTCTCCTCCTTCTATCTTTCCGCCCGCAGTAAAAGGGTATAATAAACCCTTTGAGGCGCGCGTAAATTATACATAAAAAAAAAAAAAAAATGGAAGAGAAAGGAGCCCAATAATGACCTTGGCGATATTGTACATGGCCCATGGGCATTATAACGGAAGTTCACCCCGGGAAGGATAACGAAATTCGCCCTGCTACAGTATTTAGGAACCAAAAATACTTCAAGAGGCCGATTACCAAAATGTGCCTCATTCCTATTGAAAATTATGAAATACAACACGAGCTGAAATAAGCTTCTACAAAACTTGAAACACCAGTTCAAATCAATGTTGCATGTACGGAAACATCAATGAAGGAAACTACAAAGAGAGCAGACGTTACTAAGAAGCCTTTGCGACAAAAGGGCAGGCAGAGAATCAGTCTACCATTATTGATTTGTTTAGTAACACTTTGGATAAGCACAATCACTGCTATGCCAGTTAACAAACAATATGAGATAATACAGTTTAACAATCAGCCAGGTATTTATTTCGAAGATGTTGGACGAGCGAACCTGATATCTAGCTCATGGAAAAGAATTATCTTCTTCAATATGAGCAACTATTGGTTAGAATATTATACGTTCAAGCACTGTATCAAGCACAATAAGGAAATTTGTTTATCCACGAAAGTATCAAAGGTGAAAACCATTTTATGCGAAGAAACTTTGAATCAATTTGATCAGGAACATCAGCAGATTGATCTAAACAATGATATCCGGTTACACGCAAACGATGACCTAATCCATAGATCAAAACGGTCTCCATTTGACGTTATAACTATTTGGACTATTAGACAAAAGATTTGGACAACGATATGAAGAAACAATAGATCGCGTGAAAGAAAATGACCATATGATTTTGTTAATCGTGATAAAACCACAATCATTGATTGAATGTTAAACGTATTTAAAAAAGAAAAGTATTTTACTAAAAGACAACTTAACCAACTGAATGAAGTATTAAATCAACTTTGTGAGAAGATGGACAAGTACGATGCATATGAACAGCTGTCGTCCACTGTTTTAAATACACTACTGATGATGATAAGTTATCAAAACACTCAGAACATTTTACTCAATATTGTCTTGTCAACACACAGTGGATCAATGCATCCACTTATATTGACTGTACAACAGTTTATGAACGAATTGACTCTGATACACGAGCATATTCGGCGTTCATTGATGATACCTGGCGAGAGGCATCATGAATAAGAGTCTCCAGTCAAGAGGACGAGTTACTGGACGCAACATCATTATCGAAATTGCCCTTCCTACATTATACAACGAAGAGTTTAAGGTATACAGAGTCTTGCCAGTACCTACTTGGCACAATGGAAACTTTACCTATATCATACCCTCTTCCGATTACTTATTGGTGAATGTTAAGGGAAATAACTATTAAATAAAAACGAGTTTGAAGCTTAAATCACAAGATCGCTATTGGTGCAACATTCAGCACCCGTTTTATGTATCTGGCGCGGCAGCGAGCTCTTGTGAAATGAGCATTCTACGCTACCATCAGTAGTTGTCACAGACATGTTTAACTCACTCCATGCCACCAATAACATACTGGATAGAAATGCATCAGCCAAATACTTGGATCTTCAGCGTGGCAGAAGAAACAACTGTTAATATTATTTGCAAAATTAATCGAATACCAAAAATACTAAAGGGTATAATACATTTATAATACATTTATCACCAAACTGCATAGCTTTCTCCCAAAATTACGATAATAATATACTCGCCGTAACTCGAGTTTTACAATCGGCATGTTTTTCATAAAAAAAACGGCGATTCGATGTACCAAATACTTGATAACTCCACTATTCATAGTGATACAGTTCGACAGAGCGACATTTTGTGCAGAAATACAAAAAGGATATGCCATTTGGAAGCATTAAAGCTGTTTTTCTTTTCGAGACACGAATTGTACAAATCCTTTTACTATTTCGGGAAAAATGAGTGAATCAACTCATAAAGAGTGAAGTCCTAAGTTAAGAAGTTAAGTCTTATTAAAAGTGAAGTCTTGCCAACAATTTAATATTCCAAAAGCTAGGGTTATACATATCAGTTTACATTTGGTTACATACATATATGAGTGGAAATCAAGTCGGGCAAATATGCCTCTGCAAGGGACACCCGTCGGATCCAGCAGGACGTAAAACAACAACGCGGCGCAAAGGAATACAACAACGTAGCTCTACAAACTGTAATCCAAAAAAATGAAGTCACGTTGCAAAAATGCAAAAGAGAAAAATATATGGCACTTCCCACCACAAAGTGGAGTACCAGCGTAGAGGCAAATACGATTTCTTTGGATTTATTTCAGACACAAAATTTATCAGCTCAAGCTCAAGAATATTTTTGTTTGAACTTGAAAACAAAAAGATGGGGGTCGTATACTCTAAGCAGCGACTAAGTTAAAGAGCGCAGGTATATTTTTGCACAAAGATTATCCAGCCGCGGCATATGAAAGATTGTCTAATGAGAATAAAAATAAGACACCGAATACAACAACAGAAAAACCAAAATACAAGTTTGAGGGAATACAATGCAAATGAAAGAAAAAACTTTTTATTTCAATTGCATTAATAAGTTGACATGGGTATATGACATCGGAATGACACTTTTATAGCAGCTGATAGATGACAGATGCAGACATAGCCAATAGATCCATCCAGCGCCCAAGAAAATAGAGTTCAACCCATTTACACCCAGCGCCAGCGGTACGATTTCGCAACACCAAACAGAATGACGTTATTTGAATTTTGAAATTTGTTTGGTTGTGTTTTAGGAAGTATTTTTTGAATACCGAAATTTTTTTGCGAACAATTAAAGGCATCTTGGATAGAAAAAAATGCTAAGTTAAACTGTATGCTGTAACTACAAAAATATTGATGGAGTTTGTTTGTTCGCATGTTATTTCTATAAAATAAAATGACAACATGAGCAACACAAATGAGTGTCAAGAAGCTAGTTGAAATTGTCGGCTATAACCTCTCGACCATCTGTTCGAAGCAGTCTATAGGGACACTGGGAGCAAGGTGATAATCTGCTTTTTTTTAAGGCAAACTTCTCCAAGAAGGTTGAAAATGTAGAAAGTTTGCGACTTCGTCTTCTTTAAAAATGGATTTGATAAGGCTACCCATTTGTTTTTTCTCTGTGAACTTTGTGCTTGTCTTTGGAAATGTCAATAAGTTCGAGTTTAAGTCGTTGAAAAATTAGGGGAGCATTCTACGACCCAAATGCAAAAAAGTTAGTCTGTCAACTTTAATTGGGATATGTGAACGTAACGTTGAATGAATATTAATTCTAGAGATATTAACTATTTGTTTTTTATAGAACTCAAAACCGTAATTTCACGTAAAAAAATTATATGTACTCGTATATTGAAAGATGTACATATCTTAGAAATTTTAGTATGTCAAAGCAGCTTGTTAAATAAAGGCAAAGTAGTTGAATAGTTGATTTTACTGCATAAAAGTTAGTCTTCGATGTCGAAGTATGCTTTCACCGATGTGTTACATTGACTTTATGACAGCATGCATTTATAGCAGTGCCAAGGCAGACAAAGTCCTTAACTACCTCAAAGTTCTATCTGTCGAGGGTGACGTTCTGCCCAAGATGTCGGTGTTAGTTGTCCTTTTTGCTCGACAACATATACTTGGTCTTGCCCTCATTGACCGCTAAACACATTTTCGCCGCTTCCGTCTTAATACTCACGAAAGCGCCACTACCATCACTCTGCTTTCTCCCGATTATGTCAATATCGTCGGGATATGCCAGTAGTTGGACGGACTTTTGAAAGATAGTGCCTCTTGTGTTTGCTCGTGAGTTTTGCACTATTCTTTCAAGTACGATGTTGAAAGAATCGCATGACAGCGCATCGCCTTGTCTAAATCCTTTCTGGACATCAAAGGTCTTGGAGATTCTTTACCGACCTTGATGGAGCAGCGTGCATTCTCCATCGTCATCCTGCACATACGGACGAGTTTGGCAGGGATGTCTAAACTAGACATTGCTCTGTATAGCTCGTCTCTATAGATGCTGTCATACGCGGCCTTAAAATGATGAATAGGTGGTGTGTATCGATCCGAAGCTCATGGGTCTTCTCCAAGATCTGCTGTAGTGTGAATATCTGGTCGATGGTGGACTTTCCTGGCCTGAATCCACACTGATATGGACCTATCAGGTTGTTGACGAACGGCTTCAGGCGTTCACACAATACGGCGGATAAGATCTTATATGCGATGTTAAGGAGACTGTTCCTCTGTAGTTGGCGCAGTTCAGAGGGTCTCCTTTCTTGAGAATCGGACAAACAATGCTGAGGTTCCATTCATCGAGCATACCCGTACGAGGGCGGTTTACTGAATTTCGTTGTGGCCGTACAAGCACTGAAGATGCCGAACGTCCTGGACGCCCAGTTGAGGTCTCTACACCCGAAACAATCGAAAAAATTCACGATATGGTGTTGGCCGACCGAAGATTGAAAGTGCGAGAGATTGTGGAAGCCGTAGGGATCTCGCATGGCTCAGTGGTTTCAATTTTGAATGATCACTTGGGCATGAGAAAACTTTCCGCAAGATGGGTGCCGCGTTTGCTCACCGTCGACCACAAACGCATGTGCAGTTGCCATGGCAAAAATCCATGAATTGCGCTATGAATTGCTCCCTCATCCACCCTATTCTCCAGATTTGGCTCCGAGCGACTACTTCTTGTTCCCAAACCTGAAGAAATGGCTTGGTGGAAAAAGATTTGACTCCAATGATGAAGTCATCTCGAAAACAAAGGCCTATTTTGAGGACCTCGACAAATCATTTTTTTTGGAAGGGATAAAAAAAATTGGAGAAGCGTTGGACAAAGTGTATAGAGCTCAAGAGAGATTACGTTGAAAAATAAAATTATTTTTTTATCAAAAAATCTGTGTTTTAATCCAAAAGTCACGGACTTATTGACCCGCCCTCGTACTTTCATCCGACCATATTTTACAGATGAGTTGGTGTATGCTCCTTACCAAGTCAGCGCCTGCCGCTTTGAAGAGCTCGGCAGTCAGGCCGTCCTATGTTGGACTTTAGCTTAGATATAGCTATCTTCACTTCATCCAGGTCGGGTGGACGGAATTGTTGGTCATCATCGTCCAAGTTGAAAGGTTGATTCTGCCTGACAGCGGTATTTGGCCCGTCATCGCCGTTATACAGTCTGCAGAAATGGTCTTCCAAATCCCCAGCATTGACTGCGATTCTACTACGATGTTCCCTTGTTCATCTCTACAGGATTCGGTTCGGGGTTTGTTTCCGCGGCATGTTATTTTTACCTTTTGGTAAAACTTCCGAACCTCATTCCTGGAGTAGCATCACTCAATTTCCTCGATCGCGCGCTTCTCATGCTCTTTCTTCTTCCTCCTGAGAAGCCGATGTTCGTCTCTCCTCTTCCGCTCATAGAGCTCATGAGCAGCTCTGGTCTTTTTTCGCAGTGCCGCAGTGCGTGCTTTTTGCTTAGCTGCATGTGCTTGCCGGCATTCGTCATCGAACCAGGGGTTTCGTTGTGATGGACGAGTGAAACCCAGCACATCAGAAGCGGCATCTCTGATAGCGTTATGGCAGTGTTTCCAGTGGTTTTCGATGCTTGATACTAGCGGCATTGGACCTCTTAAGAGATTAAGAGACACTCGATCGAAAAAGGACTTGGCGATCTCTTGCGATTGTAGCCGTCTGACGTCGAATTTTCTTACAGCATTAGTTTGTCTTGGTGTAGTTTGGGATATCCTCAACCGTACCTTTGCTACAACAAGGTAATGGTCCGAGTTGATGTTGGCTTCTCGGAACGTACGGACATCCATAATACTGGAGGAGTGTCTTGCGTCGATCTCAATGTGATCAATCTGGTTGACTGTTGATTGATCAGGAGTTCTCCAAGTCCCCTTGTGTATGTCGAGATGTAGGAACCGTGTGCTAGCCACGACAATGTTTCACCCCGCCGCAAAGCCTGAATCCGTTATCGGAGGTGGTGTTGTGCAGGCTATATGTTCCGATTGTTCCACCAAAGATACCCTCTCTTCCTAGCTTTGCATTAAAATCACCGAGGATAATTTTAATGTCATAGCTAGGGCATTGCTCGTAGGTCTTGTTAATAGCTCGTAGAAGGCATCCTTGGTGTCGTCATCTTTCTCCTCTGTGGGGGCATGTGTGCATATAAGGCTAATGTTGGCGAATTTAGCCTTGATCCGGATTGCTACGAAGCGTTCGCTCACATGCCAGAAGCTGAAGACTTCTTGTCTTAGTCTGCCTCTGACAACAAATCTGCATCCAAATAAGCGCTGGTTTTGCCGTCGATAACAATCGCCGTAGTAGATGTCGCAGTTTTTCATCCTCTTTTTGTCCGGCCCATCCCATCGCATTCTTTGAATGGCGCTAGTTGTTCGGCTGCACATGGTCTATTAAGGGACCTAACATTCAACGTGCATATCCGAAGCTCATTGTCCTTAAATCGTTTGCGTAGGTTGTCAACAGTAGATTTCTCCGTATCCGAGGCTTGCTTCGTAACTTGATCTCTTTTAAATGGCCGGGCAGTTACCCTGGCGGCACAACCCCCAACCTGGAGGACCAGTTCCACTTTGAGTGCCTCTAGGACGAGGGGTCGGTTACACCGAAGCCAGTAACCCGTTCCGGGATGTGAGCGCTGCCGTTGGCCCTTATAGGGCTCGTCCGCCACCATCTCTTTTCCAAGACCTTGATTATGTCTTGGAAATCCTTACCGGCTTGAGCTCCAAATATGTCGGAGTAGCCCGGATAAGGTCTTGTTTTGTATTTCCGACACTGATCATGATTTATGGCGCATGAAACTCGCCATTTGCCCCTTAATTTCGCAGTTTCCGCCGATTTTTTATTTTGCAACAGTAATGTGAACTTCACATTGTGAATCTATGTATACAAATTAAGTTCGTAATTATAATAGTATTTTTTTTTTTAAATATAATGATAGTATTACATACATATACTTTTGGTGTACTTTCGTTAAAATAGAAATTAAAATCGCAAATAACTCAAGTTTAAGTTTAAAATAGAATTATAAAAAATGTATTGCAAATCACATAATGGGAAAATGGAGAACAGTTTTCGCAAACTGTTTTTTCACAAGCTTGGCATTTCACACACGATTTGTTACCGGTACAAATTGGACCAAGCATTTATTGCTGCTAAATCTAGCAAATTATAAACCCTGATAAGGTTTTTACAGAATATTTGCGAGCCGTTTGATCCATGTCTACCCCATAATTTAACTATTGTAAAAAGATACTACATCCGGTTTCTCTTTTGTACCAGTTTCAATTTGAATATCTGGGTGCATAGTGCTAAAAATAAAATTTTTTTTTGCTTTCCTTGATAAACGTCAAAGTAATACTTTTTTCTTTTTTCACCACCACTGTACTGTACTATTCTTCTTGTTTGACGCAAACAGGTATTTTCGACGAGCATTATTTACGGCACGAATAATACTTGTTCCGTTTGATTTTAAAATTTCAGCAAGGTACAGAGACGTGAAAAAGCTATCATAAGTGATATTTCTTCCTTTCTTTAGGTATGGCTGCATCAATTTGTTTACTACGTAATCCCCAAGACGTTTATCATTTGACCTGAGGACTCCAAGTTGCTTAGGTATGGAAATGCATTTACTATATATTCAGAGTTCTTATATACAGCCAACCAGAACTTTTGTCCGTATTTGTCGGGCTTTGAGGCCATGAATTGAGTAAATTTGCATAGATATTTGGAAGTGAAAAACTGTTCATCAATTGCTATGTAGGGTACTGACGTATACCAACTTTGAGCATTGGAAATAAAACTACCATTTACCGCACTTCAGATGTCAATGCAAACTTGTCATTTACCAGTCGTGTGCTCTTACGGATCCCTGTCGAATCACAAAAATTTTATAATCTCCCGAGATCTGTCTCGAGGTATGGTTGCTTTCACGAAATCGTTACCCCATTTGACTGACCGCAGTGCATCTAGATCTAAAGACTTTGCGCCTATGGCTCCGCGTATATTAATAATAGCCAGAAAAGCTTCGAGCTCTTCAATTCTGAGAACCCAGTCAGGAGAGTGAGTACTGCGGACTTCTAATTTAGTGCAGACAAAACTTGTTTCAAATTTGTTTTGTCAACCATAAGTCTCATCCACATCACGTTTTGCATATGGAGTAGGTCCAGCATGAACAAATTTTTTTGACCTCGTCTACCTGGTACTTTCCAAATCGTTCCATCAGGTGCAATAATTTCTGTTCCAAAAGGAATTTTTTTTCAGGAAATCGAATGTATCAGGTAAACGATGTAACGGCCTCCACGATTTCTGGTTCTTCCAGGACCTCTGCATTATCTAGGCGTATACTCATCGTCAAAAGTCGCTAATTTAATTTCTTTACCTATATATAATTCTTTAATTTAAGATAAAATAGCAATTACAAACATTAATTGTAGAAATACGACACAACAAGGACTATCAGGATATATAGAAATATTTTTATTGCTCGGAATAAAATGAATCATATAAAATGATGAAGCTCTGATATTCATGACTGGGTCAAAATCGACTCAGTCGTATTTTAAAGTAAATTTAAATTACAAAAATATACACGAGTATATTGCCATTACGTGGTTGAAGTCTCTTATAAACAATAATGATTACATCTCATAAAAAGTAAAAAAAAATCATGACTCTACGCATAATAAAATAAAATTTTCACTAGAGCAGGAAGAACAACGAAATGGGTCAATTTTGGGACGTCCGCGCTTGTAAATTGCAAAAGTCAATTTTAATACTAGCAATTAAAAAGAAAATAACCAAAACACTAAAATAAATTTAATTATCATATGAAAGGAGTGTCAAACATAAAGCAAAAACACTGAATGTACAAAAATAACACAGTGTACACTCGCTTTTAGCCCACAGTAATTGTTGGGTGTGAATGATAATATGAAATAATTGGTATTATTAGATAGTACTGTAATTTTTACTTTTAAATGTTAACGTCTTGCAATCTCTTCTGGGGGCAATGGTTAGTAATACTACATTAAAAATGCAGTTTTTCCAAAGACTACCAGTATTCTAAAATGTCCAAGACGTTCTCCACGTGGCCTTCTGTATGCTAAAAATTGTGTGATAACATTTTTTCTTCTCTCAAATATACAGCTAACCTTTCTGATTATAAAAATTGTGGTCCAAGACGTTTTGCACGCAGCCGTCTGCCTGCAAGACGGATCAGAAGCACATTAAACATAGATTTTTTTATTTGATTTCACATCGATTCGCTTAACATCGATTATTAATTTGATTTTATTTCAACAAACAAAAGTGAACTAAGTAGTTTACTCTCATCCGATGAGTCTAATGAGTCTAAGGTTGTTTTGAACAATGTCAACCAAATTGTTCGGTGTGGTTTGACCATAGAACCAATTAATTTTGTACATAATATTGGTTAGCTTTCACCAACTTTCCCCATGTGTGAAATCTATTTTCTCGTTTTTCACAGTATTTTTCCTATTTTGCAGATGCTTTGTACTCGTATCATCTGTAGAAGAACGGACTTATTTTATTCCACTCCATTACAAAGAGTGAGTTTCGGCACGTTATCGAAGCTATGCTTGAACTCGTCGGGTTAAAGGAGGATCTTTCACTCCACATGACCAGACAAAAAAATACAAAAAAACAAACCGTTCATTTACTTGAAAACTGCCATAGCTCAAAAAATGCGATTTTGCAGTTCAAAGTTTTCAATTTACTTTTGGTACATATGAAATGAATTACGGGATATTCTCTTCTAAAGGCGAGAGTATACAAGATATAAATATGAAATTTTTACACAATGTGAAGCATGAAAAAACGAATAATTCTGCATCATTAGCTCAAAATTCGCATTTTTGAGTTATGACAGTCTTCAAGTAAATGAGCAAAACGTGCCTTTCCTTCTTACCGCACTACTCTGATAATGGCAGATTTCGTTGTTACAACTGTCTTGGATAGTCCCTTAAGCTTCTAATAAAGAGCTCTTCACCATGGTTAATCCTTTATACAGGTATCTTAGGAATAACCCCCTATTTCAAAATATCTTTGCTACTCTACTTTAACCTACATTGAACTTCATCTGCCCACACTTGTTCTCGTCACATATCTTTAGTTCTTCATTTTAAAATATCATCACAAAGCTGTCACTTTTGTCATATTAAGACAAATTTATTAATTTTAACAAATCGAAGTTGATATTTCCGCATTTGGCATTTAATTAAACATTAATCGAAGTATAGAAAAAAAGCTTAATTTTATAAATTTTAATTCAAATAGTTGATACGTATGAACTTCTTGAAAATGTGTTGAAATAAATGAAAATGTAACATACTCGTACCTTGATAGTCTTCTCCTTAGCAGCTGTTGTGCGCACAAGAACCGGAACTTTTATAGAGCTTTCATAAAATCAATCAAATTACATTCACAACAACTTGATGCATGAAAAAAAATGTTATGTTAATTTACATATGTGTGTACATATATGTATGTACATATAATTCGATCTATGATAATAAATTTATTGTGATAATGGTGGTACTAACTGTGATTTTTACTCAAATATGTTAAGATAGAGTAAGTAAGCAAATTTTAATCAATGCAATAACATATCAATAGACAATTTATTAATGATTAATCAAAAAAAAAGAATGCCAAGTGTACGGTGCGCTTATGGTGCTTTGCTCCTCATGGTAGGTTGTACTGCATTATTCAAATTTGATTGTACAGGGAGCCCCACGTTGAAAGTGTGGGTGTACTGGATCTTCTTATTACTTAGGCTCATGTGTAAGCGATAATTGATCGCCTGCTGAGAGATTAAACTGATAGCAGATTTCGTATCAAAATTTCTTCGCTGCTGCTTGCGTTGAACTTTTTTGGCGATCGTCGGCAATTATGATTCTTGGTTCGGAATCGGACTTTAAACGTTTTATTTGTATGTAAGGATATATGTTATGCGTTTAATAGTTATTTAACAACTTAAACTTTATAATTGGAAGTATTTTATGGGCCGTGAAACCACATTCAATAATAATTTGGCCATACTCAACGCACTTAAGCTACACTTTACTGTCCCGAAGCTTTCAAAAGCGCGGTCAAATTCCAAGGGAGTGCAGTCGATCACGAAAACCAGACATATTCCCTAAGATTCATGTAAAATCATTGCGGCTTATAGCGCAGTATTACTACCAATATAGTTCAGTGCCATTTTAATTGGTAAAACCAAGGTGTTTCTGTTTTGACTTTTTGGGACAAAACATAGAAAATAAGATTTTATTAGTTTATGCAATCCAATTATTCGCGATGACCATTACAGGGCCAGGGATTTTCTATAGAGAACAGCCTTTTAATGAAAAGGACTTGGAAAGATGGAAGAGCAAAAGAATTGGGAACTATTTTCACTCTGAAAAGATTATAAATCCGACCCTCGTAAGTTCTCAGGCTCATATATGTACATATACATGTATAATTTATCTTTTCAAATCTCTCACATGAAAATTTCGTTTCCTTTTTACCCTTGAGGTTTTCAACCTCATACATGAACTTTTCTAAAAGTTTCACGATTCTACATTTTAAAAATTTCGGACATAACTTCGCGTAAATATTCTTTGATGCATTATTGAGCACAAAATTTCGTCGATAAACTTCTTCACCAATCTTCAAACGTTGTATTTTTCTCATATGATTTTCCGATATTCCCCTTTATTATAGATCTTATAAGTGCTAGTCGATCTGGCGTCGAAAGGTTTCGAAAGTCTCCGGTGTTTAATGCTTGAAGTTTATTTAGCAGACTATACATCGAACCATTAATAATCATTTCATATCCGAACAGAGCATAGTGTGCAGATACGCCTATAGTTTGATGGACCGAAGAACAAAGAGCCAACTGTATATCGTGGATATGCAAATCTCATTCCTGATACTGTCTTTTAAATAGGACCGAATATTGACGAGATTACACGCTCAGAGGAATTGGATTGTGGCGAATACAATGATATATTGATGTGATTGATACTAACCTTATTTAAAAAGTGCTGAAACTGAGATGAAGCAAACTGTTTCCCGTTGTCAGAATGACAATTGCAATTGCTTATGAAATTACGGACGTCCTTTTGCTTATTTGGCCAAAAGTAGAATCGTCGAAGTTTGTTCAAGTTTCCGTTGAATTATGAGTTTTAATGACCAAAGATAGAATGAGGTCATTCGGAATCCATAACCGCCATTGAAAACCTGACAGCACAATGTCCATATCGTTATCACAAACCTTTTTAAAAACAAGATTATCTTTGATGACCAGATCAGGAAAGTTCCGCTTGTTTTTCCAAATTAGTATTTAAAAGCTCTCGATAATCAGCAGATTGAAATTCTGGAGAAGTAATATCGAGTGGAAAATATGTGATTGCTGGAGTTGATAGTTCATCGACAAAGTCGCGGGATAGTACATCTGGCACTACATTGCACGAGCCTTTCTTATGTTTAATATCAAAGTCGAAAGCCTGAAGCCTTAAAGACCACCTTGCGAGTCGCCCGCTCAAGTCTTTTAATGACATTAGCCATTTGAGGCAAGAGTGATCCGTAATTACAGTGAAATGTGTTCCTGCGATGTAAGGAAGAAACTTTTTTACAGCTTGGACAGCAGCTAAGCATTTTTGTTCGGTAACACTGTAATTACGTTGGCTTGTGTTCAATTTTTGAGAATAAAAGGCTACAGGTATTTCATTTCCTTGCTCGTCAAGCTGGAATAGTACTGCACCGATCCCATAACTTGAGGCATCGCACTGGATAATAAACGGCTTCGATAAATCAGCATTAATCAAGACAATAGCTGTTGGCAAAGCTTCCTTAAGATTTTTAAATGCTGTAAAAGCAAGTTCATTGAATTCGAATTTGTTTTGTTTCTTTAACGTGTCAGTCAGTGTTGCAGCTAAGGTTGCATAATCTTGTATAAACCGTTGAAACACATGCCGAGGAAGGTCCGCATTTGTTTCAAAGATTTTGGAGGGGGAAAGTTGTTAATAGCATACACTTTTTCAAGGTCTGGCTTTATGCGCCTTTGACCCAGTATATGGCCTAAGTATTTCACTTCTTTGAAACAAAAATGAGACTTCTCGACATTGGTTTCGAGTGCGGCTGGGATCGCTATATCCATTAACCGACACATCCTTTCAGGTGCATTGCACAAACCAAAAGGGATGATGGTATATTGATAAGGTGGTCGACCTGGCACAGTGAACGCAGTTTTCTCCCTGGACTTAATCTTTAATGGCACCTGCCAAAATGCATCTTTGAAATCAATGCTTGAGATGAAAAAAAATGTATCTTTTAGTCCCCCGAAGTGAAGAGAAGCAGGAAGATTGAAATTCCAATTAGTTCCTAATTTCCTAATTGAATCGGCGATCTCATTATAGTTGTGCTGGTCAGACTTGAGCATTTTCAGTAGCTCCGTATTGGCTCCTTTGAAATTACTACCGCAGTCGCTATACATGTTGGAACAAATTCCGCGTCGTGATGTGAATCGTCGGTATGCCGCAAGGAAGGCCTGGGTAGTCGTGTCTGTCACGGCTTCGAGGTGAATGGCTTTTGTTGCTAAACAAAAAAATATTTCAAAATATTCCTTCAGCGTCTTCGATCCTCTTCCCTTCCAGGCATTTACTTCCATGGGTCCAGCATAGTCAACACATCTATGCGTAAATTGCCTCGATATGGTTACCCTTGGAGTTGGTAGATTTCCCATTAGCTGTTGCATGGGTTTGGGCTTGTAGCGAAAGCATATGGTGCATTGGAAGATGTGTTTTCTCACCATTCTCTTTGCATTAAAAATCCAAAATTGATTTCGCAGGTAAGCGGTCATTTGTTGTAGTCCACCAAGAAGCGTTTGTTCATGTGAGTTGTCGACGATGAGTCTCGTGAAGTGGTGCTCTGGTTTTAAAATCATAGGGTGCATTTGGCCATAAGTCAGAGCAGAATTCTTCAATCTGCCTCCTATTCTTATGATTTGTTATCCATCAATAAAAAGGTTGAGAGTTTTTTACACCTTGGTTGACTTATTTTGCGCAAGTCATTTCACTTGGTGGTAAAATTGATTTTAACCTTAAGTTTTCTGTTTTCCAAGTGTTGTTGGTTAATCTTTTCACATAAGCCAAAATTCGTAGACAGTTTGTGAGTTTCGAGTAAATTTGGATCAATTTTAAAATGTCATTTTCATCTTTTATAGCGAGAAGAGTTTTGATTTCTGTTTTCTCTTCTTCTGTGTCGAGTTGCGTGGGCTGTGTTGGAATGGAAAATTCCCATCGCTCCTGAAGAAAGGCTGGTCCATTCCACCAGAGTGCGTTATTTCGAAGTATTGAGGACAATACCCCACGCGATACAAGATCCGAAGGATTAAGTTTGGTGGGGATGTGTCGCTGCTGACATTCATCAGTCTCTGAATTTCATCAGTTACTCGATTTGCGATCAACGTTTTCAATCGAGTTGGTGGTGCAGATATCCAACAGAGGGTGATTGTGGAGTCAGTCCACGCATAGGTTTTGATGTTTTGCACTGGGAGCACAGATAGGGTGTAGCTCAGAATATTTGCCAGGACTACTGCCCCACAAAGTTCCAATCTTGGCAGTGAAACCGTATTAAGTGGCGCTACTATAGTTTTGGAGATGAGTAAATATGTTTGTGTGATGTTGTTGCAGTCCAAAACTCGGAGATAGACCACCGCTGCATACGCCTTGATGGATGCGTCACTAAATCCGTGGAGTTCCAACTGCTCATTCTGTCCTTGTGTGTTTACCCACCTGGGAATCTGGATGGCTTCAATCATGGCCATTTCTTGTTGAAGAGACGACCACTCTCCAAGTACTTTCACCGGAATTGGGTCATCCCATGATAAACTATGTAGCCACAATTGCTGCATGATGATTTTCGCCTTAGCAATGCAAAGCAAAATCCATCCTAGAAGGTCAAACAGACGCGCGATCGTTAGTAGGATGGTCCGTTTTAAAACCACTTCCTCGACGGCGAGCTTCTGAAATGAAAACATATCTGACCTATGGTGCCAATTGATTCCCAACGTTTTCGTGTGTTGTGTTGTTCCAAGGCTGAGAGAAACATTGGTATCCCGACCTTCTTTCGGTATTAAATCCAGGAACTGTTGACTGTTGCTCATCCACTTCCTGAGATGAAAGCCAGCTGAAAGTGGTAGGTTCGAAATTTGTTCAAATTTTTCTTTAGCTGCTTGGATGGAATCCGCACAAGCCACGAGATCATCAATGTACATATCTTTCCATATCGTTTGAGCTGCTAGTGGATATGTGTCCTTTTCGTCATCAGCGAGTTTCTTCGGCGTACGATTCGCCAGATATGGAGCAGGAGATGTGCCAAACATTAAGACCATTACTTTGAAAAGTTTGATTGGAGTTGTTGGATCCTCTCACCAATGTAGGAGCTGGTAGTATGCATCCTCTGGATGAATCTGGATCTAGCGAAACATCTTCTCGATGTCTGCTGTAAAGGTAATTTTGTTTGTTCTTCATGTTAAAACAATTGATATAAATGCCGTGTGTTTTAGGTCCCGTCATCAAATGATCGTTTAAGGAACTGCCCTCCGCAGTCTTGAATGCAGCGTTGAAAACCACTCGCAGCTTAGTGGTTTTGCTAGATTCCTTGAAGACGGCATGATGTGGCGCAACATAAAGGAAAGGCGATTTAAGTGTGGTATCCTGGGTGATGTTCACTTCCTCCATCTGGTTGAGTTGTAAGTATTCCCGTATACATTTACTGTAGTCCTTGTAAAGTGTTGGGTTGGTAAGCAGTCTTTTCCCTGCCTATAGAACATACTTAGACTATTCTTAAGACACCTGAATTGAAGGTGGTGTTTCGAGGGTAGCTTTCCCTAATACTACCGAACCAAATTGAGTTTTTTGGGAGATCGGTGCAATTAACTCTGCTCGTCTCATGATATCATAAGACATAAGACTGTGAGTTGTAAATGAGTGCTAACTGATTAGAAGGGAAGGCTGATTGTGGGTGAGACTTATTCAGATTTGAATTATTGTTAATGTCAAAGTGAAGCCTGGAATTGTGTCGCTTTTTGCAAAAATGGTAGGATTTGTTGCTTGGAAAACTATTCGTTTTGAGGCTATAGGCCAAACAATTAAAGCAACTACCTAATTGTTTAACAACACGCTAACTGGTTCTTACATCCATATTTGAAAATTTGTTACAGGCTCATAATGAATGAATACCTTCGTGGCAAACCTTGTAACTGAAATTTTTCTTTGCCACCATATTGGCATGGAAGACGTTCTTGTGAGACCTTTTCTGTGCTGGGGGCTTTGTTTTTTGTTGCTGATCCACTATCTCTAATGTTCGAAATTTTGTTTCTAGAAACTTCGAAAAAGAAGGAATTTCCTTGTTTGTCCCAAGAGAAGACACCCACGATGACTGAGTCGATTTCGGAAGCAAAAAACATAATTACATACCAATGCTGCACTGGCAAGTCGAGATTCTTCAGGGAATGTACAATTTTCGTCGAGTTATCAAAAAGTTCACGGATTCCGATGGCAGATTGTTCGCGGACGACTGGCAAATCATTAAACAACTTCAATTCTTGATTCACTTAAGTCAGTTTGAAATCATAGCGGGATTTTAAAAGTTCCAACGATTGGTCGTAACTAACGTCGTCCACATTGACATAAAGTGAAGTAATGTACCAGCACTTTCTTGAACTGACTTCGAGAAAATTATCAAGTACATCTACCATACATATTATGCTTACAGTCGACGTTAACTCCTTGAGTGAACTATGAGATTTCCTTAAGGCGTACAACAGGGGCTCAGTTATTGACGAATTCTTTACCTATACTGACTTAACCATACTCAATGACGGTTCACCCACTCCTCAACTCACAATACGCTTACCCAAAAATGTTCTGGCATACACACATTCGACCATTATCGAATATCAATTTCCCTATACTAACGCCAACACAAACACCTTTAAGCATACTCCAAGATATAAAACAGATCTGGCTAACTGGATCTATTTTAAAGCTCATATTAATCATCATATGTACAATCAAATTTATAAAAACATAAGTTACGAAGCATCAACAAGCCTCGGATATGGACGGATCTACAGTTGGCAACCCAAGCAAACGATTTTAGGACAATGAACTTCGGATATGCACGTGGAATGTTAGATCCCTTAATAGACCACGTGCCCTTAGACCATAGACCAGCCGAGCAACTAGCGGAGGCCCTAGACTGCTGCACAGCAGATATAATCGCCATTCACGAAATGCGATGGGATGGACCGGACAAAAAGAAGATGAAAAACTGCGATATCTACTAAGGCAATGGCTATCGCCAACATTAGACTTATATGTACGCATGACCCCACATAGGAAAAAGATGACGACACCAAGGATGCCTTCTACGAGCTCCCTAACAAGATCTACGAGCAATGCCCTAGCTATGACATTAAACTTGTACTCGGTGATTTTAATGCAAAGCTAGGGAGAGAGGGTATCTTTGGTGGAACAATCGGAAAATATAGCCTGCACAACAACACCTCCGAAAACGGATTCAGGCAAATCGACTTTGCGGCGGGGCGAAACATTGTCGTGGCTAGCACGCGGTTCCCACATCTCGACATACACAATGGGACTTGGAGAACTCCTGATCAATCAACAGTCAACCAGATTGATCACATTGCGAACGACGCAAGACACATGGATGTCCGTACGTTCCGAGGAGCCAACATCGACTCGGGCCGTTACCTTGTTGTAGCCAAGGTACGGTTGCGGATATCCCAAACTACACCAAGACAAACTAATACTGTGAGAAAATTCGACGTCAGACGGCTACCATCGCAAGAGATCGCCAAGTCCTTTTCCGATCGAGTGTCTCTTAATCTCTTAAGAGGTCCAATGCCGCCAGCATCAAGCATTGACGACCATTGGAAACAATGCCAAAACGACATCAGCGATGCCGCTTCTAATGTGCTGGGTTTCACTCGTCCACCACAACGAAACTCCTGGTTCGATGATGAATGCAGGCAAGCACATGCAGCTAAGCAAGATGCATATAACGCGGCGCTGCTTATAAAGACCAGAGCTGCTCATGAGCTCTATGAGCGGAAGAGGAGAGACGAACACCGGCTTCTCAGGAGAAAGAAGAAAGAGCATGAGAAGCGCGCGATCGAGGAAATTGAGAGATACTACTCCAGGAATGAGGTTCGGTTACCAAAAGGTAAAAATAACATGCCGCGGAAACAAACCCCGAACCGAATCCTGTAGAGATGAACAAGGGAACATCGTAGTAGAATCGCAGTCAATGCTGGGGATTTGGAAAGACCATTTCTGCAGACTGTATAACGGCGATGACGGACCAAATACCGCTGTCAGGCAGAATCAACCTTTCAACTTGAACGATGATGACCAACAATTCCGTCCACCCGACCTGGATGAAGTGAAGATAGCTATATCGAAGCTTAAGTCCAACAAAGCTGCTGGAGCGGATGGCCTGACTGCCGAGTTCTTCAAAGCGGCAGGCGATTACATGGTAAGGAGCATACACCAACTCATCTGTAAAATATGGTCGGACGAAAGTATGCCCGATGAATGGAACCTCAGCATTGTTTGTACGATTCTCAAGAAAGGAGACCCTCTGAACTGCGCCAACTACAGAGATATCAGTCTCCTTAACATCGCATATAAGATCTTATCCGCCGTATTGTGTGAACGCCTGAAGCCGTTCGTCAACAACCTGATAGGTCCATATCAGTGTGGCTTCAGGCCAGGAAAGTCGACCATCGACCAGATATTCAAACTACGGCACATCTTGGAGAAGACCCATGAGCTTCAGATCGACAAGGCGATGCGCTGTCATGCGATTCTTTCAACATCGTACTTGTGCTAAACTCACGAGCAAACACAAGAGGCACTATCTTTCAAAAGTCCGTCCAACTACTCGTATACGCCGACGATATTGACATAATCGGAAGAAAGCAGCGTGATGTCAGTGGCGCTTTCGCGAGTATTGAGACGGAAGCGGTGAAAATGGGTTTAGCGGTCAATGAGGGCAAGAACAAGTATATGCTGTCAAGCAAAAAGGACAACCAACAGCGACGTTTTGGACAGAACGTCACCCTCGACAGATATAACTTTGAGGTAGTTAAGGACTTTGTCTACCTAGACTCCGCTATAAATACAGACAACGACACCAGCGCTGAGATCAAGCGAAGAATAACTCTTGCCAACCGCTCGGACAACAAAAGTCACCCTTTATAAGACTTTAACTATCTCGGTCCTGCTCTATGGCGCAGAGGCATGGACATTATCAAAAATGGATGATGGTGTTCTGGGTTGCTTTGAAAGAAAAATTCTTCGGGCGATCTTCGGTCTCGTCTGCGTTGACGGTGAGTGGAAGAGGAGATAAAACGGCGAACTGTATGGACTGTACAGCGAACTGGACCTAGCCAGAAGAGTGAAGATCCAAAGACTGTGATGGCTGGGTAATGTAGAGCGCATGGACACCAACGCTCCGGTCCGAAAAGTCTTCGAATCCGCTCCCGAGGGACAGCGCAGTAGAGGAAGGCCAAGACTCAGGTGGCGCACGCAAGTGGAAGAGGACCTCAGCCAACTTAGCGTGCGAAATTGGAGGCAGCTAACCAGGGATCGAGCTGGCTGGAGAAGCTTGTTGACTGAGGCCCAGGTCCACCCCGGACTGTAGCGCCACCTAAAGTAAGTAAGTATGTACAATCTAATTACTCCAAAACTTCCTTCTCAATCTCCTTTTTACTATAAATTCCCTCATATCTTTTTTCAATATTCGACAAATTAATTTCTAAAAGCGCGTGCTAATGCAATTTTTCGTACGGCAAGTAGGGCTTACAGTCATCTTAATAGTCCAAGTCTGTTGAGATTTTTATGAACAATTTTCATACTCCCATTTACTAATTAATTTGCGAAAATACTATTGTATATATATGTACAATATATCTATATATGTGCATATAAGTAACGAGCAAGTTGTACTCGCTTTGAATTTTATCTTCTAAATTATTATGATCTCCTGGATTTCCCTCTTTGAGGCTCTGCTTTAGAATCCTTTTGTTGAGTCCTACTCCTTGAACTTCTCCCTGTTCGGCTCTGATTCCTTAGCGGCAACTTGTATTTATTAAATTTGTCTTTTGAGATTAAGGGGCCACGTACTGATTTATTTATTTAATTTTAAAATTTGAAATGCTTTTTATAAATTTAACACAAATTATAGGCTGATTATTATTTTCTCTATGGCTCAGAGGGACCAAAATGTAATAATTTGGTAAAAATTATATTTTGCTTTATATGAAATAAACTGTTTCAAAACTGTGTGAAAAATACATAAAACGACCGCCTTTTTCAACGCCATAAAAATGCATTTTTTTTATTCCTGAATGTTTTCGTATTTATACAACTAAATAAAGCAAATAAACAATGTATTTTTGATTAAAAGAAGGCTTAAATGAGACAAATTGAAAATGAAACTCTGTACTCTTATTAATATTTAATCACCAGCCATGCTCGATTCTGCAGTTAAATACGATCAAGCACTCTTTCTAAATTAGGTGGTGGATCCTTTTTTTTTACGAAAAAAATGATTCTCATCAAGTGGATGCTCTCGACAATGTGGGTGCAAATTACTTTGCAGCTCCAGCGTCGGGCTTATACGTTGGGCGACAATTTCTTTGTAACAGCGGGGACAAGAAGTTGTAGTCCCTTGCAATGGAGTGAGTTTCGGCACGTTATCGAAGCCGGGGGATCTTTCACTCCACATGACCAGACAAATAAATAAAAAAAAAACAAACGTGCCTTTCCTTTTTACCGCACTACTCTAATAATGGCAGATTTCGCTGTTACCACTGCCTTAGATAGTCCCTCTAGCTTCTAATAAAGAGCTCTTCACCATGGTTAATCCATTATACAGGTACGAGGGCGGGTCAATAAGTCCGTGACTTTTGGATTAAAACACAGATTTTTTGATAAAAAAATAATTTTATTTTTCAACGTAGTCTCCCTTGAGCTCTATACACTTTGTCCAACGCTTCTCCAATTTTTTTTATCCCTTCCAAAAAAAAATGATTTGTCGAGGTCCTCAAAATAGGCCTTTGTTTGCGAGATGACTTCATCATTGGAGTCAAATCTTTTTCCACCAAGCCATTTCTTCAGGTTTGGGAACAAGAAGTAGTCGCTCGGAGCCAAATCTGGAGAATAGGGTGGATGAGGGAGCAATTCATAGCCCAATTCATGGATTTTTGCCATGGCAACTGCACATGCGTTTGTGGTCGACTGTGAGCAAACGCGGCACCCATCTTGCGGAAAGCTTTCTCATGCCCAAGTGATCATTCAAAATTGAAACCACTGAGCCATGCGAGATCCCTACGGCTTCCACAATCTCTCGCACTTTCAATCTTCGGTCGGCCAACACCATATCGTGAATTTTTTCGATTGTTTCGGGTGTAGAGACCTCAACTGGGCGTCCAGGACGTTCGGCATCTTCAGTGCTTGTACGGCCACAACGAAATTCAGTAAACCACTTTTTTACCATTGAAATCGATGGTGCAGAGTCCCCATAGTATTTATCAAGCTTAGCCTTGGTCTCGGTAATGATTTTTTTTCGCAAGAAATAATGCTTAATAAGCACACAAAATTCACTTTTTTCCATTTTCTCCTCAAATTAGTGAGTAGTCTGATAAAAATAGCTGTCAAACACAAACTAACTGACGCAGCAAGTTTAAATTTTGACAGGAGTCAACTGACAGATGCCTGTTGACAGGAGCAGTGTTGCTGTTTCAGTAAAGAGGTAAGAAATTCAAAAAGTCACGGACTTATTGACCCGCCCTCGTATCTTAGGAATAACCCCCTATTTCAAAATTTCTTTCCTACTCTTCTTTAACCTACATTGAACTTCATCTGCCCACACATGTTCTCGTCACATATCTTTAGTTCTTCATTTTAAAATATCATCACAAAGCTATCACTTTTGTCATATTAAGACAAATTTATTAATTTCAACAAATCGAAGTTGAATTTCCGCATTTGGCATTTAATTAAACATTAATCGAAGTATAGCTTAATTTTATAAATTTTAATTCAAATAGTACATACTCGTACCTTGATAGTCTTCTCCTTAGCAGCTTTTGTGCGCACAAGAACCGGAACTTTTATAGAGCTTTCATAAAATCAATCAAATTACATTCACAACAACTTCATGCTTTCATAAAATCAATCAAATTACATTCACAACAACTTGATGCATGAAAAAAATTTTATGTTAATTTACATATGTGTGTACATATATGTATGTACATATAATTCGATCTATGATAATAAATTTATTGTAATAATGGTGGTACTAACTGTGATGTTTACTCAAATATGTTAAGATAGAGTAGGTAAGCAAATTTTAATCAATGCAATAACATATCAATAGACAATTTATTAATGATAAATCAAAAAAAAAAAGAATGCCAAGTTTACGCTGCGCCTATGGTGCTTTGCTCCTCATGGTAGGTTGTGCTGCATTCTTCAAATTTGATTGTACAGGGAGCCCCACGTTGAAAGTGTGGGTGTACTGGATCTTCTTATTACTTATGCTCATGTGTAAGCGATAATTGTTCGCCTGCTGAGAGAATAAACTGATAGCAGATTTCGTATCAAAATTTCTTCGCTGCTGTTTGCGTTGAACTTTTTTGGCGATCGTCGGCAATTATGATTCTTGGTTCGGAATCGGACTTTAAACGTTTTATTTGTATGTAAGGACATATGTTATGCGTTTAATAGTTACTTAACAACTTAAACTTTATAATTGGAAGTATTTTATGGGCCGTGAAACCACATTCGATAATAATTTGGCCATACTCAACGCACTTAAGCTACACTTTACTGTCCAGAACCTGTGCAGTGGATCACGAAAACCAGACATATTCCCCAAGATTCATGTCAAATCATTGCGGCTTACAACTCAGTATTACTACCAATATAGTTCAGGGTCATTTTAATTGGTAAAACCAAGGTGTTTCTGTTTTGACTTTTTTATAAGTCGATTAAAGCCTTAATGAATAAATAAGTAGTACCTGCGAGACATATATATATGTATACTTTTGATATTTTTAAAAAAATTCTTCAAAGTAGGTTTGCAAGTTTTGTAAAAAATTTCATATCTTGCTTCGTCTACATCAATGGCTTTGGTTTTGTAAATAAAACACACGAATTTTTCTTCAGAAACAGTCATTCCATTTCCAAGTCTAGATAATGCCAATTGTAATTGTAAAAATGGTTTTATTTTGCCTTTTTTGGAAAAAAAAATGGAGTGTAATTACATCCAGTAATACTGTGAAAACCAGGTAGGGCTGCACACAGTGTTGAACCCAATTCAATATAAATTGAATTTATTCCAATGTATCGCATGGTGTTTTGGACATTAACATTATTTTTTAGACGGCGTAAATTGCATAAAAGAATTATTAACAACGCCGACGGTTTTAATAATGACTGAATATGTTATGATTGGTTCGTAAAAGTGAGGAAGTGCTTGTAATATCCAAAACTTAGGAAATTGCCGAAAGTGTGAGCTATACAATTTTTAATGCTTCATCTGGCTGGTTAGAGAGATTTTAGAAGCTACATAATATGACATATCGGACAATTTCTAAGAAAGCAGCAAATCTTGACCCAGTTTATGATAAAAGCTTCATTGATAACGTTCTTGATCTAATCAATGGTTACGATTCTAAATATATTTTTAATGCATATGAGACAGGACATTTTTTCTTCCTGATAAAACATTTGCATTGAGTGGTGAAAAGTGCACAGGTAGAAAAATGGCCAACGAAAAGCTCACAATTTTGCATTGCGTTAGCATGGCCGGTGGAAAGGAAAAGTTATTAGTGATTGTGTCTTCTACAAGCATAATTTAAACCATTTAGCAATAATGTAGTGATTAAATAAAAAATCATGGATAACAAATGAATTAATGAGTGAACAACTAAAGCGATTTGGTGGGTTGCAAAAAAGAAAATTTTTGCATTTTCTTAATAATGCAATACAGCAACTCACCCACGTAATTTTAGTCTCAAAAATATTAAAGTGCTCTTTCTTTCGCCCAATACAACCGCGGCCAAGTAATTATAAAACTATTTTTAAAATTTGCTATCTATGATCTATAAGCATGGAATCAAGTAAGTGCCGTTACGATACAAAACTTTTTAAGAACAACTGAATTTATACAAAACAATATACAACTTGATGACTAATTGGTTGACTGAATACGAATTGCTGTTGCTCATAATCTCTGGAACATAATGTATAGGGCTATTGCAGACGCAAATGTATCTATTCAAGTATACCTTAGGATGGATGATAATTGACACTCTAGATGAAGCTGAAACCCATAAAATTTATGTGCACGAAAAAACAAATAACGATTTGAATGTAGATATCCGGTTAAAATCTTACGTTGATGAAATGAAAAGATTAAGAGAATCTTCTTTAAGAAAAAAAAATGATTTCAAAGCATTTGTACAGTTGCATTTTAAAAATATGGCAATTAGTAACAAACTAAAATTTAAGATTTCTTTGTACAGACAAAAGAATATTTATTTTTTAAATGTATAGTATGTGAATATACGATGTATGTATTTACTATACATACATTTTAATAATGTAAAATTAATTCCACAGCTATTATTTTTTGAATACTTTTATAGTACTTATAATTAACCTTTTATTTATATTATTTATGTTTATCGAATCAAAATTCATTTTATTATAAATACGAGGGCGGGTCAATAAGTCCGTGACTTTTTGAATTTCTGACCTCTTTACGGAACACTGCTCCTGTCAACAGGCATCTGTCAGTTGACTCCTGTCAAAATTTAAACTTGCTGCGTCATTTAGTTTGTGTTTGACAGCTATTTTTATCAGACTACTCACTAATTTGAGGAGAAAATGGAAAAAAGTGAATTTCGTGTGCTTATTAAGCATTATTTCTTGCGAAAAAAAACCATTATCGAGACCAAGGCTAAGCTTGATAAATACTATGGGGACTCTGCACCATCGATTTCAATGGTAAAAAAGTGGTTTACTGAATTTCGTTGTGGCCGTACAAGCACTGAAGATGCCGAACGTCCTGGACGCCCAGTTGAGGTCTCTACACCCGAAACAATCGATATGGTGTTGGCCGACCGAAGATTGAAAGTGCAAGAGATTGTGGAAGCCGTAGGGATCTCGCATGGCTCAGTGGTTTCAATTTTGAATGATCACTTGGGCATGAGAAAGCTTTCCGCAAGATGGGTGCCGCGTTTACTCATAGTCGACCACAAACACATGTGCAGTTGCCATGGCAAAAATCCATGAATTGGGCTATGAATTGCTCCCTCATCCATCCTATTCTCCAGATTTGCCTCCGCGGGACTACTTCTTGTTCTCAAACCTGAAGAAATGGCTTGGTGGAAAAAGATTTGACTCCAATGATGAAGTCATCTCGCAAACAAAGGCCTATTTTGAGGACCTCGACAAATCATTTTTTTTGGAAGGGATAAAAAAATTGGAGAAGCGTTGGACAAAGTGTATAGAGCTCAAGGGAGATTACGTTGAAAAATAAAATTATTTTTCTATCAAAAAATCTGTGTTTTAATCCAAAAGTCACGGACTTATTGACCCGCCCTCGTAACAATTTAATAGCATATTATGTCTTGTCTATTGTGTTTACTTTTTGAAGGTATTATTCCTTACACTTCTCATAAGCGGATAGGATCCTTGGTACAGTCACACTGACTGATACTCGGACACTCCGTTTATGAGAGAGTTCACTGTAATACTATAATAAAAGCAATTTCAATGAAAACAACAAAAAAACCTATACACTGAATTATTTAAGAATTTTCTTTCGCAAGACAAAGGAAGAGTCAAATGAAACGCTAAAGCAAATGAAAATTAATTGACTCAACTCACGTAGCTATGCATATATTCTTTCTGAAAAACTATTCAAAGAATAGTTCAAAATTAAACTGCCTACGAAAATGCGTTGTGCATTTATAAAAAGATAATTTGAACATGATAACAAAATAGAGAAGCATTAAATTACTTTATATTGACATACAAAAATAAAACTAATTGAAGAAAATTGAACGTTATTCTTGAAGTGGATATTGCAAACTTTAACAATGTTATGAATTTATGAAACATAAAAATATTGTAGAGTGGGTAGACGTCCAGTAGGAGAATATTTTACTTTATGTAATGTTTTAAAAACAGCATGTTTGATTTGTGGATGGGACAATCAAATAAAAGACGGTTTTGGTAAATTCGACAAAACTAAATAAAAACATCAAATAAAACGTTAGGAGTGAATATTAATTGTGATTATCCAGCAAATGATAGAAACTTCCCAGTAATTTTTTTAAAAAAAATAAAAGTATTAGCTGCAAAACCCCAGATTATCCTAGCAAGATTTAAAGAATTATTTCTCGGTTCTCGGCTTGTAAATATTCGCTTTTTCCCTTTGTTATTATTTATTTGTATATACTCGACAGTCAATAGTTCATTACATAAAAAAACATCTTACATGTTTGATACAGCTGCTAAATATTTGTCTGAAAGTTTTGTTTCTTTAATTTCAAGAATTATTATTACTTACCACAAATCAGTAATTTCTTATTACATACATACGTATTATATTATAATATATAATATCAAATAATATTCGATATAGAATCATCGAATAATTATTAGTTGACGTAGAATTTTCGGATAAAACATAAATTCATACATACCTGCATATAATGCAAATATTATCAGACAGCCGCAGTTCTTCAGTAGTCGCATCTGGGTATAGTGTATTCATATTTCGGATCGCCCTCCTTGACATTATCACATCACTTAGCGCTTTTTTGAAATTTCTAAAAAGAAAGAAGTAATATATACTAAAAAATCTAACAATACAGTGCCGCTTTTTTGAGTAAAGAAAAAAACATAATTCAGAGATATCTTTGTAAATATTGCACTTGGCGGCAAAGTGTTAGGGATTTTACTGTTGTCTATTATTTTTTAAGTCAAGTTATCTAACTGCAAATAACCGTGACATTAAAACATTTTGTAAGATTTCCCTGACCGTGGCGCATAAGATCAAATAGTAGAAAGACGAAGCAAGAACGGAATTCACAATAATGATCTCGATACGTGTGGTCGGATCAAATCGAAATTTCTTCTAAAGCTTTTGCGTGCAAATCACGCCTCAAAAATTCTCCAGTCCCAATCCCTCTAATTGTCTTTTGGCCTTCTTTCTTCTCCTTGCCTTTCTGGTGTTGTCCCTTCTCTTTTTTTCCCCTATCACTGTCTGGTAGTCATGACACAGGCTGGATTCACTGGATCCTTTGGATTCAGTTCCTTGCCTACCGCTCCAGAGGTGATTCTAGGTACCCCGAATCCAGGCAGACGGCCTGGAGACTCTAGCGGATGGACGATCTGCCCCCTTCTGTAATGCACCGAGATACTATACACCCAGCAATGGCCGCGAGCCCAACCTAAATACTGATTGTTTGCTAAAAAGAAAAGAAGATTTGTAAGAACTCCTATCCCCGCAAAGAGAATAAACCTAAATCAATAATTGTAAAGGAAAGCGGTAAAATAGTGTTCCTATCTATTCGGCGGTCTCAAATTTAAGCTCTCAACGCTTTAGCTTTGGTTTCGGGTCAGAGGTTTGGCTGGAACCAAAGCAATTACTAAGACAACAAAGCAAGCATAACTTACAAAAAGGACCCACAAATACGACCCACAAACATCGACAAGTGTGATTGGCTGGGGATTTGAGGAGAGGCTATTAGAGCTCTGGATGTGATTCCCTTTGCTCTAACAGCTGAATTTGCAGAACCCCATGTGTGTGTGTGTTCATGTATGAATGAGTGAGCGAGGTGTGATGATGGCCAAAAAGCGCGGTAAGCTCTTTCGATAGCTTATCGTCTTAGCGGCAAGAGCCCACAAAAAAAATACAAGAAAACAAAACTAAAATAAAACCAAAAGTACAAAAGATCTAATACATAAGACAAAACAAGACATAAATAAAATCGAAATAACAAAACGAAAACGAGGACAAGAAGGAGAAAGTGACAAAACCAGAGCACCAACAACAAAAGAAACTTAAAATTGAAGACCAGAAACGCATCAACACACCAAAATAAAAACCCAGGTGATAATCTACGACAACAGAACGACCAAGAGAAAGTGATTGTGGCGGAGACGGCCAACCCTCCCCCACCGACAGAAACCCCCCTTTAAAGAGCGACCCCGCCTAGGCAGGAAAACCCTAAAATAGCTTAGTACCTCTCCCTTTTAAAAAAAAATTATACATATACATATTTGTAGCGTGCATTCGTCGGCGCAAAGTTCCGAAAGCCTAATAACCGTTTTTTAATCTTACCGTACGCGAGATGGTTATATTGCTTAAGAGAGCGACCCGTTCAAGTTATCGTTTTCGACAACGCGGAAATGTGGGCCTTCCGTTGGTCGAAAACCGCCTTTTTTTTAACAAAAGTTTTCATATTTTCGTCAACCGTTTCCCATACCCTATATCCCACTTTCTTAATCAAATGTACACTTTAATTCCCCATCAGGAAAAAGACAATTTGTGCATTTTTTTCTTCATACTCGTATGTTGTCCCAATTTTCGCAACACTCAAGCCAGGTGAGTACCCTTTTACGTTCTCCGTGGATAGGGAAGCCGTCGAGCGGAAGATTGTGGAAATTGAGAAGTTGCTGGAGAACCCTCCAACGAAAAAGCCCTCGGAGAACAGCAAGGTACTGACGACAATTGAATGGGCCAATTCCAGGGTTGAGCGATCTCAGCCAACCACCGATGAAGAAGTTAGTGATGCTGCTGATGGACTCTCTAGAAGATGATGACAATATTGAAGAAGTCGACGAACCCTTAGAAGAAGAGCAGCAAGACTTTAGAACCCCCATTCCCTCCCCTAGATTATCGATTTGGATTCCACCCACTCCCAACCAAGGCAGTTACCTCTTGCAGCGGAACACCCGACAATTGATAGTTGAACGCGTACAAGAAACGACAACAGATAACGGCTTCCGACTAATCGACTTTGTAGCAGCACATAATACGGTGATAAGTAGCACTAGATTTCCAAGACTAAGAATCCACACAGCAACCTGGCGCTCCCCAGACCATCGAACCGCCAACCAAATCGACTATGTGCTAATTTATGCGAGACACGCATCCAACATCCTGAATCTACGAACATTGAGAGGGCCCAACGTCGACTCTGACCATTTCCTCGTAGCAGCAAAACTCAGATCTCGACTGACCAACGAGAAGAAGCTACGACCCGCTCAGAAAAATAAATTTCACGTTGGACGCCTATGCACAAATGGACCAACCAGAGATGCCTGAGCGAGCATTCCCCACCCACAAACGCCAACAATCTGTGGAACCAGTATCGCGACATCATCAAAGAGGTAGCCGTGACCACCATTGGTTACCAACCATCCCCCGAAAAAAAACACCCGTGGTATGATGATGAATGTGTACGCACGAAAATGGTGACAGAAAATGCACATAAATAAACGCTGCAGTGTAAAGCGAGAGCAGCAAGGGAAGAGTATCGAGCCAGAAGAAGGGAGGAGAAAAAGGTCCTGCGTAGGAAGAAACGAGCAAACGCAGCCTCCCAGTTCAAGGAGATCGAAGAATCCTGCGATAGAAACAACATCCAACGAAATACCAAATTTCACACTGAGACATATACTGGAAAAGACCAACAAATTTTAAGTCGAGACCCACCATCTTTTCATCGACTTATAAGCCGCATATGATAGCATCCATCGTGAAGAGCTCTACAATGCGATGGCCGAATTCGGGATCCCATCAAAACTGATCCAATTGTGTCGCCTTACGGCGATGCAATGTGTAGTTTGGAAACAGTACATCTGAACTATTTCAAACGTACACCGGATTTCGGCAAGGAGATGCGCTATCATGTGACTTCTTCAATCTAGTACTAGAGCAGATAGTGCGTAGGACAGGTGAAACACGAAAGGCACTATCTTCCACAAATTGGGATATGCAGACGATACCGACATCATCGGTCGTTCCCAGCGTGCCGTTATACTATAGAAGCGTTACCGGCAATTGAAGAACAGACGACGAGTTGGCCTTGAGGTAAACGAGGAGAGAACCAAGTACATGTTGTCAGCAAACAAAACAGCATTTGACCACCGCCTAGGACAAGACGTCACTGTTGACAACAACAACTTCGAAGTGGTTTAGGAGTTTACCTACCTTGGAGTAAATATCAACTCCACGAATGACACCTTAGTGGAAATTCTACGAAGACTAACCCTAGGAAACCGTTGCTACTTCGGTTTGGTGAAACAACTGGGTTCAAAGTTCCTAACTCGAAAGACAAAAATCGTGCTCTACAAAACTTTGATCCTGCCAGTTTTACTCTACGGTGCCGAGTGCTGGACGGTAAACAAGAAAGCAGAGCAAATTTTGAACACTTTTATAAGAAAAATTCTTCGTCAAATATTTTGTCCCATATGTGAGGAGGGCGAATGTAGGAGAAGATATAATCGCAAACTCTATGAGCTGTATGTATGTGGATGTAGTCAGAAAAGCCAAAACACGTTGACTACACTGGCTCGGCCACATCGAGCGAATGGACAATAATGCTCCAGCTAAGAGGATCTTCGAATCCCAGCCCCCAGGATCGAGACGACAAGAGAGACCGAACCTCCGTTTTAAGGACCAAGCTATCGCCGATGCCAGAGCGCTTGGTCTGGAAAACTGGAAGCAGCGTGGCCAGGACCGAAGAGGATGGAAGGCAGTCGTGTCCCAGGCAGGGACCCTTCACGGGTTGGGAGCCCGTTAAGTAAGTAAGTATGAAAATTGGGTATCTAACAAGGGAAGGGAGAAACATTAAGTCCTGCACCAAACAATTAAACCCATTAGTTCAACTAAATAAGTAAGTAAGAAAATTGGGTATCTAAAAAGGGAAGGGAGAAACATGTCCAGCACCAAACAGTTAAACCCATTACTTAAGCTAAATTAGTAAATTTGTTCCGACGGGTGCGGACAGTCCTTTCTAGCCGGACACCCCAACACGATTATGACGGGTGGGGGAGGACGATCCCAGGAGCTTACACCCCAACGAAAGCCATGAGACACCAAGGCTTAGGAGTACCACATCTCACAACCGATACCAGCATCACATCACGCACTCGATGTGGATGCAGTTAGCTAAGGATCTAGCAAAGCACATGTTCAAGGGGGAACGAGATGACGATCTCTTTTATAGTCACACCCCCACGAGGGAGCTACGAAGGAGGAATGGTGGTGTGCAGGTGGACGGCCAATATAATCAGAAACATCCCAATGACACATCAACATTGAAGTTAGGTTCGATGGGTGAAGGGACGACGACCCCTTTTTAAGCCAGCGCCCCATCGAAAGTGCACCAAGGGAGCAGTAGAGGCTTGTAGGTGGACGCGCAGGTTACGAGACAGTCTCCAACGAGGGAATACACAAACATAAACAATAACAACAACAATAAGCCACAACAATAACAAAAACATAAACTATAATAATAACAACAAAATAACAATATTGACTAGGGTAGCAGAAAGGCCCATAGCTTAATAAAAAAAAAAAAAAAAACGGAACATGGAAAATTATACATTATTGTAAGGAATGACCCGCTATTGGTCAGTCCCCTTTCCCCCTAAATCTGAACGCCGATCCAGCGGTGGCACAGATGCAAATATACATAGCTTTGTTTCTAGAGAACCCTCCTCCTTCTTCACAACACTCTTCCCGACCTTCGATCAGACTTTCTTCCTCCTTCGCGTTTGTTTTGTTTTGCAATTTTGATTCATTCGATGGGAGAAAAATACCCGGAGAAAAGAAAAAAGAGAAACATTACTTCTCGAAATTTCCACTGAATATCAATGTCTAGGGAAATGGCTACGTTAGTTAGAATCCACAAGCTTCTATAAACTCTCTTAGTGGAGTTCCCAGTGCCAGTCATCACTGGGAGCGAACTCCAATACTGAAGAGATTAGTATGAATGTTTACAATTGGAATACATGAGAGGTCTAGTTGGACACGGGAACACACACTAGCAAAGTTGCTAGTTGTGTAGCTAATAACCCCGTATGCTGGGTCCGCTAGCGCCAGATGAATGTGTGAGTGAGTGTGTTTGAGAAAGTGTGAGGGAGTGTGTTTGAGAATGAGTGCGTGAGTCTGGCGGGAGTCTGTGGAAACATAGAAAAGAACTAGAAGTCACTTTGGTGACAACTTTCAGGTGTCCCTTTTTGAATACGTAAACATAAAATTTTAATAAAAACCTAGGAAATTTTGTAAGGAGTCAGTCTGAAATAAAGAATGGACAAGCAACGTCCAAAAGAGAAATAAATTATATTTTTTTCAACTCCGCGAAGATTCACACCATAACTGGTGCAGTCGAAATTGCAAGAATTCCGGGACTAAGTTTTTGATTTAAACTTACGAGTAAGAAATCAAGAGAATATAGGCATTGTTGTGCGAAAGAATATTGCATGAAACTCGGGACGTAAACTCAATTATTCATTAATCTCACATCAAGTGCATATTGGTGTTAGTGAATTCAGTAGACAAGGGCACACAAAAAAAAAAACTTAGTGGCGAATTTTTATTCTTCAGCCCTTGATTAACTTACGAAAACTAGTGTATAAACCAACTAAGCGGACAAGACTACCATTTTACATCAATACGATGATAACGAAGATATCAATTACTGTTTGCATGTACGTCAGAAAAAGTATATTTTACAGTCACTTATCTCCTTTATACTCATAATCAATGTTCGATCTTTAGAAACTGTAAAAATTTTAGAATGCGTAAGCCTGTAGAAATAAAACCTTATTCTTTACATTTAAATGAAAGTAGTATGCAAAGATAATACTTAGAGCAATTTGGAATAAAGTAGCAGGAGAGGCCAATGAAGTACTGAATATGTTTGGTACACCTCTTGATTGGGTTCAAATAAAGAAAAATCGAATATTACATTATTCTGAAAAGCGGAATGAAACATCTCTCATACGAGATCTTCACACTCTCAAATAATAAAACGAAAGCAGATAGAAATACTAATCAAAGGTAAAAGAAATTCGCTGAACGCTTACTTACCACGTTCACACACATGAAAGTAGTCCAAACGTAATTATAGCCAAAACAATGCTCGACAATCAGAGCTATGAAACCTGAAAAACTTCCCTAAGCATTTAGCTACTGCATTAAGAAACAAAACCCATTTTATATGAAATACACCACTAATACTCAACCCACATTTCCATCAGGTATTAAACCTAACATACAAAGAAGCATACATAAATTTAGAGTAAAGAACCAACCAATATCAATCCCACTTCAAAATACTATGCAACATTTTCAAGTTCCTTCAAATATTTACAAACAAAACCATAACCCAAATCCCTCTCCAATTCCCCGTACTCACCAAGTAAACACTACACAAGTTAAAACAAATGCACGCATAAAAGGCAAATAAGTTCCCAGCCTCTACCTTCACCTATGGTAATTTTCAGCGGAAAGTCCAGAAATACACAACGATCTAACCTTCGACAATCTAGTACAAACAGGCCTAATAACAACCCACCCAACCCGTACCAGAATTATATTGTAAGAGAGGTCAACAAAGTTAACGGAATACCCATCCCTCAACAGTACCCTGAATAGGAAACCATCGATTTCCTCGCACTAGATCAGTTTTCACCACAAGAAAACATTGATTTAAATGAACTCATAAATGCAGCAAATGATGTTGATGACAGAAATTTTTTATAACCTGCCTCGGAGAACAAATAGGATTTATTGATATTAACAAACCTAACTCAAATATATTACCATATATTAATATCTCAGCCCCTTCAGGGAAAAACTTAAATTCTTAATAGATACAGGAGCAAATTTCTTTAACCCAGAACATACAAATCCTGAAACAAATCAAACTATTGAACCAATTTGAATAAATACATTATTTAATAAGCACACCAGGTTACACTGGAAGCATTTCCAGAATTTAATACAACCCAACAACTTGAGTTCTTAGTTTTTGGATTCCATAATTTTTTAAGGAAAAAGTTCTAGAAACCACACACTCCATTATTCCTTCTCATTTTAAACCAAATTTTTCATCCAAAGTATATGATGTGCCAGCAAATTCCAAAATCATTGCATGACTACCAGTAGATGTACAGAATGGAGACATTTATATACCAACAACAAAGACAGGAAAGACGTTTATTATTCCAGAAGGAATTTCCAAATCAAATAAATGAAGCGATAAATATTACAAACCAGGATCAAACATTTTTTCTAGAACAACCCTTTAAAGTTGAAAAAGCTAATACCTTTCAAGAAATAAATAGTTTAAATATTCAGTACATACTACCACAGACAAGCACCACCAACTGCCATTATATAGAAGAACTCTTAAAACTAAACCATCTAAACGACGAAAAAAAGAAACACTTAGTTAAACTCTGTAGAAATTTTGACGATTTCTTTTTCAGAGAAGAGCAACCCTTAACCTTCACTAATGTAAAGCATCGTATTAGAACTACCAACGATGTACCTGTTTATACCAAATCGTACCGATATCCAGAAATTCATAATACTGAAATTCAATCTCAAATTAACGTCCCTATTCTGATTGTGATGTGGTCACAACTCACGAATGTCTGTGGTGCGAAAATTGTGATGCTTGCCTTGTGAGGTTTCTTGTGAGCATTCAGCTGTTTGGTATTTTGGCCAATACCTCACAAAAAATAGTTACCACGGTGTGGTGAATTCATTATTATGTCAAAAAATTACTTTTTATTTTTTTGACACTCATTATATAATAGAAGTTTGTGAAATAAATAATAAAATAACGAAAAATGGCGGAAAAATTTGATGAAACAGTCATCGTTAATGAGAAAGCATCATTCCTCTCCCGCAAATTCCGTAGAATTTTTTTAATATTTCCTTTTATTTGTTTATTTCACTCAAGAGCACTTACTCCTCCATTTTTTTTTTCAAAATTAAAAATGTAGCCTTTATTTTTCTCTTGTGACCGGCTGCTCAATAAGAAATCACAATTTTGATAGTTCTTGTGATGCTCACAACTTGTGGGGTTTTGGTTAGAATATGAAAACCTCACAAATTGTGACTCACCTCGCTCTTGTAAGGTTGTTGTGACATATGAGGCATCACAGAGGTATGCCAGAATACGGGCATAAGAAGCTGTTAAAACAGGTAATAATTCACCCAAGCTACTCATCAGGGAGTAGTCCCATTTGGATCGTCCCTAAAAAAAGTCGATGCTTCTGGTAAACGCAAGTAGAGAATGGTAGTCGACTATTGGAAAATTAATGAAAAAACTATATGAGATCCCTTACGCCCTCTAATATATCGGATATATTAGATAAGTTGATCTCGCCTCTGACTTTCACAAGATCGAAATCGATCCGAGGGATATCAACAAAACGGCCTTCACGGTCAACAACGGGCATTATGAATTCATATGAATGCCTTTTGGGCTGAAAAATGGATAACGTATAAAGGGAACTTCAAGGCAAATTTTGCCTTGTTTTAATGGACGATATAATTAATATTTTCAAGCTCCCTTCATGAGCATATGAAGAACTTGCAATAAAGTCTTTTCAAAGCAGCGCGAGGCCAACTTAAAGATTCGAATCAACAAATCAGAATTCCTTAAGAAGGAAGTAACTTTCCTCTGTCACGTTGTAACACCAGATGGTGTCAGGCCTAATCCTGACAAAATCAGTGCTATCAAAAATTTTCCCATTCCGAAAACTCAAAGATAAATCAAGTCATTTTTAGGACTTCTCGGATATTACCGAAAGTTTATCAAAGATTTTGCTCACATTACCTGCTTGGCAGAAGATTTAAGATAATAACGTATCACAAGCGCCTTACATTGCTTTTTTTCCTAAAATATTCCAACTCGAAACTTATTAGATGGCGCCTCCAACTAGAGGAATATGACTATGAAGTCATTTATAAGAAAGGGAAATATAACACAAACGCCGACGCTCTAAGTATAATTTTACTAGGAAATCAAAAATAGGGTCGAAATAAACATAAACGAATCAGAGTCCTTACAGGGCACAAGTGGTAGAACAATTCATTTTGCTAAAGAGAATTTAAACGACGGAATTTCGATTTCAGAACAACCACTTAATTCATTTAGCTCTCAGTTAGTTTAGAAATCTGAAACAGAACACCACCTGTCTCCATCTTAAGTCCATTCAGAAATAAAAAAAGAAGTACTATCAAATTCCTTGTCTTCAATGAAAAAAGTATTACAGCTGTATTCAAACAATATTTATCCCAGCTATTTTTACTATGAACGAAGAAATATTCCGAACAGTTCAAACACTGTATTCCAAATTCTTTGCACAATCCGAAATTTTAAAACTGGTTCGTTGCACAGAATTTGTTGAAGATATAGTAATCGATGATTATCTAGACCAGATAATTAATAACTATCATTCAAGAACAAATCATAGAGGTATTGCTGAAGCCCTCAACCTTCTCAAAAGACAGTATTAGTTTCCACAGATAAAATTCAAAATTACCGAAATAATCAACAATTGTAAACAATGCCAGACATGGAAATATGACAGAAATCGTCGAAAAACAGAATTCCAAATTCCACCAAAACCAGAACTACCACTAGACATAGTTCATGCAGATGTCTTTTGCATCAACAGTATACAAATTCTAACAGTAATTGATAAATTTTCAAGATTCAGGGCAGCGTATATACTTACCGATAGTATAACAATAACAATTATAAAATCCGTTAAACATTTTATGAGCCTTCACGGCGTACCAAAAACTCTTGTCTCGGACCAAGGCGCAGAATTCTGCTCCTTAATATTTAAAGTCTTCTGTAAACAATACAGTATCCACCACCACACAACTTTTTACCAACAATCCACTAGTAATGCACCGGTAGAGCGAATGCACTCTACATTAACAGAAATATATCGACTCATATAAATTAAACAATTATAAAAACGATTTGTTTAAAAAAAACACGTCTTTATTATATTGCTTGAGTTTTGCAACTGATTTCTTAAGCTAAACTTAATTATGCTATGCTTAACCTATTGCATCAGCAGAGTTCGTTTTTCCCACGATAGTCGCCAAGTGCAAGGTAGCACTTATGCAATGTTCGGTGCTCAGGTGTCGGTCGCCAGTTGTAATATTCTACCTGTGTACTGATTGTTCAGGTTGATCCAGACGTCAGCAGAACGTAAACTTGTGCGATATTTGATATTCATATTATTTTGCGTTAACTTCTACCTCCTTAAGACAATGCGTCCTCGCATTTTTATAGTAAGGGGATGTGTACTGATTGTTCAGGTTGATCCAGACGGCAGCAGAACGTAAACTTGTGCGATATTTGATATTCATATTATTTTGCGTTAACTTCTACCTCATTAAGACAATGCGTCCTCGCATTTTTATAGTAAGGGGATGTTATAAAAGCTGGGATATCTTTGAGAAGATCCTGACTGATCTCGGTTTGAATCGGTATTACCGGCATAGGTGGAGTTCTGATGTCAATTGATTTGGTTCTTATTCGACCTTGACATCCTATCCCAAGAATGACTAGGAATGCTATTCTGAAGATGATGTATATTGTCACTTGGTGCATATCTTCTTCCTTCTGCATCTTGTTGATATGTTTCAGGTTGCTAGTATGCAGTTCCTTCATGAGTTGCAGGGAAAGGACTTCTTCTACTTTTAAATCTTCGGTTGATGGATGTAATGTTGGTGGTAACGGTTGGATACGCACGGTTTTTTCTGATGGAAATCTTTGATTGTTGATTGTGACGCTTTCATTGGTAAATTTGATAACAAACGTGCCTCTTAGCGATTGTGTTCCATTATTTATTTCGACGGAGCCATTAAACTTGTTGAGAATGAGAAGTCCTGATGTTATTTCCTCGACCTGAGGAATATGATGGCCATTCGTTACATTGCATGATGCGTTTTTATTTTCTAACTAACAAACTTGCGATACATTTGTCATAGCTTAAATCTAAAACTTTTGAAATTTTACATAGAGACAAATTTTCGATTATTTAACAATCATTTACTATTCCGTATATGTTTTTATTTTTTCTTAAAATATTTCTATGAGTGATTTTGTGGACAAGACTATTACTTCTTTTTATTGGTATTAACATAAACTTTCCATATAAATCCGATTTTGTTTTTGGTACATCAATAATAAATGAGTTTATTTGAATTAATTGCAATTTTAACATCTGCGAATTTGAATGCTTGCTCCATATTTTCGTATGGTATATTATCTTTATTCATTTTATCTATAATTATATCTAATTCATTTTTTGCGAATATATTTGAATTTATAGTGTTTCTTTTTGCTAGTTCAATTGCGTATACGATATAATATTAATTAATTCTTCTTCTATCATTTTTATTTTGTTTAATAGGATTACATTTACTCGATATTCGATTACACTTTCTTTTCTTTTACTATTTGTAATTTCATTTGTTATTCTAGTTAGATTATTAATTATTTCTTCATATTTTCTGTTTATAATAATTTGGTTTTCATTGTTATTTATTACAGTATTAAAATCTTCGTGGTCGGGATTACCCGTGCTCCACTTCCATGCTGTTCCAATAAAATCAAGTGATTTCTATTTAATTTCAAATTTTCAATTAAATTGCCTATATGTGCGACTTCGTGGTGTAGGAGATGGAAAAAGGGATTAGTTCCTGGGACTTGATTTTGTATGACGGTTGTGACTTCAGATAGGAATTTTTCGTATAGTGCTATTTCGATAGTATGAATAAATTTAATGCTGCCTTCTGCGATTTTCGCAATTCCATTGTCTAGGACGATGATGGGGGAATTAGTATAGTCAAGAATTTTAACAATTCCTTGAGTAGTTCCAGCTAAACACCTGTTGAGGTATAAAATTAGAATGACGTGTGGAATTTGTTTTTAATTTTTTATATTTGATTTATGTACTATTTTTTTCTGATTCTGTTACTATAGTAGTGGGCCTATCTTCTTTAACGATTTCTTTACTATATCTTGATCATAATTTTGAATCTTGCCTTCTATTGATTTTTATGTTTATAGTGTCTCCGGGTAAATACTTTTTTTGTGCAAGGTTTATTTTTATTGTGGTAAGCCAAATCAGTGTTTTGTTTTAATTTTAGTTTGTCTGTGGTTTCTTTGTGTGCTTTTCTGATCTGTTCAGGATCTGTTCCGATATTTCGGCTATAAAATATATCGACGGGCTTTTTGTTTATAACTGAGTATATGGAAAAGTTATATGCATTAACGGGGGTGTCTAGAAGCTCCGTGAAGGATCGGTGAATCTTTTCAGATTTCAGACATCTCATGCTTTCGGCAAGTGTCGAATTCATCCTCTAGGATACATTTTATTGAGGCGGAATCAAATGATTTCTCATTATCAAACACAACGATTCCTGGTACATCATAACCAAAAATTATTTCTCGTAATGGCTGTTTTAAGTCTTCGACAGCTTTTGACTTAATAGTTCTAATAAGGGCGTATTTAGAAAACTTGTCAATCGCCGTCAGTTCCAATTTTGCTTCTGAAGAGAAAATATTAAGATGTATAATTTCGCCAGGATATATTAGAATTGATGTAGGTTGGATCTGTACTTTGTTAGGGTGGCGGTCATATTTACTCTTCTTGCAAATCGAACAAAGTTCGGTTACCTTTTAATTTTTCTCGCCATACCAGGAAAATAATATTTTTCCAATATCTGGACCTTATTTTTTCTATTGTTCCTATGAGCTCGATTGTGTGTGTGAATGATAATATCATTTTGTTCTTCTTCAGATTTTATATCATTAACTTGAGTTTGTGTAAAACGGATGCGGTATGCATTTAAGTGTCCTTGAAATGTTCTGAATCATACCCATTATATGTCCAGACTTCTTCTTCTTATCCTTTTATTAACCCTTATGCGTAACGAGTTTTCCATTTTTACTGCATCGCTGTTTGCTAATGTCGCAGACCGCAGAACGCGTCTACATAATGCGCATTTGCCATCTCAGAAATCCAGGAAATCTTTTCCGACCTCGTTTTCTCACAGTTGGAGTGACCGTAGTTGATAGTGCCTTTTTAACCGGATTTCCCGCAGATCTTCTTTGAACGTGGCAATACCAGCTTATTCTATTCGCCTCAAGCTGTTCGGTTACCGAATTCTTTATATGTAGACTTCCTCTTATACGCGTAGATCTAATACAATCGCGTTTAGTGACTCCACTAGACATCCTTAACATTTTCATTTCCGCTGCCGTCATTTTGTTTTTAAACGCTACGTACATTGTACAGCACTGTGAACCGTATATAATATAATTTAAGTGGACATTTTCGGTCGCAAAAGATTCCCGAATTTTCCCACCATTTCATCCACCCCACACTCACTCTGTGGTTTACGTCGTCGTAACATTTCGCTTCCATGTTAACGATTGATCCGAAGTATAATACTTAAAGATAGTGCTTTTCGGAAGAACTATTCCGTTTAACATTATATCCGGAACAGGTCGCAACGGATGCGCAAAACGACACGTCAAAGGCTCCGTCTTTGAACGACTTATTTTAAACCCGTTTCTCTAGCGCATTTTTCCATGAATCTAAGGCGTTCTGCAAATCGTCGACGTTATCGCTTAGAATTGGCGTTACATTTGCTTCGCGTATCAGTCTTTTAAAAGATAGTCGAATACTACGTCAAAGAGGAAAGGGCTAAGTACGCTTCCTTGATGCACTCTGACATCAACTGGAAATTCTCTTGTTAGTCCAGCAGAGCTTTTAACCGCAGTTTTCACGTTTCCGTACATGTCTTGTATTATTCTTACATACGTTGCCGGTATATGTTCAGACGTTTTAATACAATTTACAACTGTAAATAATAATTTTAAGACGGGTTTTCAAAATTTCGATTAACTTTTGTTCATCATAAAAGCATTCAACCACAGTGTGCCTGTGATAAGTGGGAAATATAGTTTCGAGTTTTGGACTATGGGGTGTACCTTCCTGAAGTAAGATCTGATTCTTAAAAACATTTATAGGTGAATCAATACTAGGAATTAGGCCATGCAATGAACTCTCATCGCTGTGGATTGTTGAAGTCATGGAGTTTATTTGAGTGTCTAAAGGGGGTTTGGGAAGTGCATCGGCTACAACGTTAGTTCTACCGGGCTTATATTTAGGTTCATAATTGTAGTCTTCTAACAGCGCTTTCCATCTTTTCAGCTTAGTGTTGATGTATTTGCTGTTGAGCGCATGTGTTAGGGGTTGATGGTCGGTAAAGATGATAACTTTTGCCGGTCCGTATAGGAAATTTCTGAGGGAGTTCAAGGCCCATATAATGGCTAACATCTCCTTCTCATTTGCGGTATAATTTTCTTTGGCTCTACTGAGTGTCCGAGAAATGAATGTGATTGGTTTGTCCTGTTGGGATAGAACAGCGTCTATGGCAAATTTTGAGGCGTCTGTTGTAAGTTCGAAGGGCTTTTCAAAATTTGGATAGATTAGGGTAATATCTTCTGATATTAAAGAGTTTTTTTTTAACTTTTTGAAAGCTTCCCGAGCAGCATCGTTAAGATGAATTGGCTTTTTACTGGAGATATTTTTGGACACGCGTCCATCCTCACCTCTTAAGAGAGATGTCAGGGGTTTAGCGAGCTTGGCATAGTCTCGAATGAATCGCCTATAATACCCTGACAGGCCAAGGAAAGATCTTAAGTCTTTCAAAGTTCGAGGAGTTGGGAAATTTTGGATCGCTTTGATCTTTTCAGGGTTGGTTTTAATGCCTCTTGAGGAGACGACGAAACCTAAAAATTCAATTTCCTCTTTAAAGAATTCACATTTGTCTAGCTGTACTTTTAAGTTAGCTTCGTGTAAAGCCTAGAAAACTTTGCGAATATTTTTCAAATGTGTAGCCTCGTCTGGACCAAAAATGATTATATCATCGATGTATACACGGCAAATGTTGCTCATCAAGAGCCCTGTGAAATACTGAAGGGGGGTTTTTCAGCCCGAATGGCAGTCGCGTAAACTCGTACTCGGCATGGTTGATAGAGAAAGCCGTCTTTTCTGTATCTGATTCATTTAGAGAAATCTGGCGAAAACCACTTTTGAGGTCGACAACCGAAAACAATTGAGACAGGACTTCATTGATTTCTGGTATCGGATACCGATCAGCTACTGTGACACTGTTCAGTTTACGATAATCGATTACCAGCCTGCATTTTTTCTAACCAGACGCATCTGTTTCTTTGTAGAGTAGTAGTAGTAGGAAACATAACTCCCATGGAGTTGGCATAAAAAGGTTTTTCGATTTGCAGAGGTGTTTTAACAAGATTGTTTGAATTACGGTACCGTATCAATAAGAATTTTTAGGATGTCTCCGCTCCCTGTCCTACACTCGAAATATGGGAGCGAAAAGCAAAGAAAATGGATGTCATTAAATTCTTGTAGCTCTTCCATATGAGCATTTCCATCTTCCTGTGGCAGGGAATCAGTGTATTGCTGTAGGCTTTGTTCGTATTCTTTATCTTCTGATTTTGTTGCTTCTTCATATTGGCAGGATTTTTCGGGTTTTGTGTCAAGATGAAAATTTCTTTGGATTTTACTTGGATGCACTTGTTTCGACGTAGAAGCAAATGATCGTTTTTTTAGCAGGTGGCATGTTCTTTTGCTGCAGTCTGTTTGCATAAGATAAGTTATTGGTCCTGATTGTGGTTGTGGTTTAGCATTGACGCTTTGCTGCGGAAAATTTTGAATCCCAGCTCTAGAAGGTGGCATTTGTCCTGCCTGAGAAAGCATTTGGGGTTGTGCAGGCCATCTCATTGGGTTGTGAAGCAATTCGGGATGAGGCTGCTGAATTTAATGATGATGCTTAGGGGGAATGGGAGGTACATTATGCGAACATTGTTTTGGTTATCCATCGCAGACTGCGTTCGGAAATTCTAGTTTTCGAGCTTGAGGTAGAGGTGCAGGGCTTGCAGTAAATCTACAGGTTCTCGGATACCTAAGAGCCTGGGCAAGTCACCTTTTAAGCCACGTATGAACGTGTCAAGCGCCTTGTCTCTATAAGTATGCATTAGTAGATTTAAGGCTTCTCCGACAATTTCCATGCAAGAAATCTTATTTAGGATCAGTGAGAGGTGTGAATAGACCTGCTGATAGAAATACTGAATAGAAGAATTCCCTTGTACCAATGATGTCATTTGGTACTCTAGCGTGCCGAGGTCTCGCTTATAGGCATAGTGTAGCGTGAGGCATTTATTAATGCAATCCCAATTTAAGGGAGTGTTATAAGATTCTAAGACGTGGTCCGCGTGACCCATGATCTTATTCCTTATGAAATTAATAATACCGAAGTTTTTTCGCGAGCCTTTCATGGATTCATATATTTTAAGAATCCTTTCTACACTTTTTCGCCATGAGCTAAACTCACCTGGCTGTCCGGAAAACTCTCTAATGCTTGATACAATGTCGGGGATTTTATCAAGCTCGACTATATTATTGCGCTGATCTAGATTGATCGACTCATCAGTTCCCGGAAATTGATTGGAATTCGGATCAATTATAGACGGGTCTCGCTTGAGAGCTCTCAGGATTTGAGGGATTTAAAATTGACGAACGAAGGATATTGTGGTTAGGCATTGTCGCGTTATATATAGGTAATAACTTAAGAATATCTTACCTGATAATGTTTGTAAATTTTTAGGAATATTTTTTTTACTTTTTTTATGTTTCTTAATAAAGTAAAAATGTGTTTTGATTCTTGATCGGTATTCAATAAATTTGTTAAGATCTCATTTTTTTTTTATTTTTCTTATATTTATATATATTTTTTTCCTAATATCTTAATCTTATCTTAAATTATGATGATGACAACTTGTTTGTCCATCTTCTTCCGGTTGAGCGGCTGCCTCGTCCTTGAAATCGCCTTTTTGCCTTTGTGTCTACTAGGGGGCCTCGTTCTCACACACAGAAGTTCTTTTTTCCTTCACTTAAGTCTATGCCACGAGAGATTACTCTAATTTCGTGGTTACGGGTTTTTGCAATTAAGTCTAGACCGAGAGAGACTACTTTATCTTCACGGCTAAGATATCACGAGAGATCACTTTAACTTCGTGGTTAAGGTTCAGGGGCAGGAAAATTTAGTCGTTACGTGCGGTAAACCGTGCACTACTTGAGGGCTTTCTTTACAGGTAAATGCACCGCACTTAAGCACTAATTAAGGGCTTTTTTTCGCTTACTTGGGCACTACTGAAAGACTAACTTACGGTGGACGCCAATTAAACATTTATAAAACCGATCTGTTTAAAAAAAAAAATACGTCTTTATTAAATTTCTTGAGTATTACAACTGATTTCTTAAGCTAAACTTAATTATAATATTACCTATTGCATCAGCCGAGTTCGTTGTTCCCACGATAGTCGCGAAGTGCAAGGTTGCACTTGTGCAATGTTCGGTGCTCAGGTGTCGGTCGTCGGATGTAATATTCTACCTTTGTACTGATTGTTCAGGTTGATCCAGACGTTGCGTCAGCAGAACGTAAACTTGTGCGATATTTGATATTCATATTATTTTGCGTTAACTTATACAATAGAAATAAAAATAGAGACCACGAAGATATTCTTCATGAAACACTCATAACATATAACAATCCAATTCATTCTGCAACGAAGCTTATGGTCAAAACACTTGAGCAGAATTTTGTGTGCAGTAAAATTAGAATACACAAATTTTAATTCGCAAGGCTTCATATAAATTCTGCACCCAGCGCTGTTCTGCAACACATCTTTATTTCTAAATTCGCTGCAATCGACAGTGTCACACATAAGTGACAGTAGCTGTAAAATGACAGCAACCGATGCGATTGACTTCAAAAAAATTCTGCACATCTCTTTCACGGGCAGAGCTGCCAGCAGCACTGTAAGTAGATTTTCTGCTCAAGTGTTTTGGACATTACCCCTTGCGAGTTATTTTATGGTCGTAAAATCCTAACCACAATAGCCGTATTTTATTATCGCCGATGATCCATATATGTAGATCATTGATATTTGTGCATCACAACAACAACACAGGATATTACTTTGGATCAGGATCAATTATCGTGATCCAAAAATTAGTTCGTTCTATTTCTCACTAGGTTACTATTCATTCGCAAAAGTTGGTATAACTGTCGACGATTGTCAAGCGCCCATGTTGCCACATTTGAATATGAAATATTATTTGAAAATACCCACCAAAAACACCCTCATCAATTTTTGATAATGTCCATGCCTCTGCGCCATAGAGCAGGACCGGGATTATTAAGGTCTTATAAAAGGTGACTTTTGTTGTCCGAGAGAGGTCTTTGCTACTCAAGTGCCTTCTTAGCCCAAAGAAACAGCGCTTGGCAAGAGTTATTCTTCGCTTGATCTCACCGCTGGTGTCGTTGTCTGTATTTATAGCGGAGCCTAGATAGACAGAGTCCTTAACTACCTCAAAGTTATATCTTTCGAGGGTGACATTCTGCCCGAGAAGTTGGTGTTGGTTGTTCGTTTTGCTTGACATATACTTGGTCTTGCCCTCATTGACCGCTAAACACATTTCGCCACTTCCGTCGAAATACTCGCGAAAACGCCACTGACACCACGCTGCTTTCTCCAGATTATGTCAATATCGTCGGCGTATGCGAGTAGTTGGACGGATACAAAACTAGACATTGCTCTGTATAGCTCGTCTCTATAGATGCTGTCATACTCGGCCTTAAAATTGATGAAAAGGTGGTGTGTATCGATCTGAAGCTCATGGGTCTTCTCAAAGATCTCCCGTAGTGTGAATATCTGGTCGATGGTAGACTTTCCTGGCCTGAAGCCACACTAATATGGACCAATCAGGTTGTTGACGAACGGCTTTAGGCGTCCACACAATACGGCGGATAAGATATGCGATGTTTAAGAGACTGATGTCTCTGTAGTTGGCGCAGTTCAGAGTCTCCTTTCTTGCGCATCGGGCAATCAATGCTGAGGTTCCATTCATCGGGCATACTTTCGTCCGACCATATTTTAGAGATGAGTTGATGTATGCTTCTTACCAAGTCAGGCTGTCAGCAGCTATGTTGGACTTAAGCTTAAATATAGCTATCTTCACTTCATCCAGGTCGGGTGGACGGAATTGTTGGTCATCATCGTCCAGGTTGAAAGGTTGATTCTGCCTAACAGCGGTATTTGATTCGTCATCGCCGTTATACAGTCTACAGAAATGGTGTTTCGAAATTCTCGGCATCGACTGCGATTATACCACGATGTTCCCTTCTTCATCTCTATAGGCTTCGGTTCAGGGTTTGTTTTCGTGGCATGTTATTTTTACCTCTTGGTAAAACTTTCGAATCTCATTCCTTGAGAAGCATCTCTCAATTACCTCGATCGCGTGCTTCTCATGCCCTTTTTTTCCTCTCGAGAAGCCTGTTTTCGTCTCTCCTTTTCTGATCATATAGCTCGTGAGCAGCTCTGATCTTTTTTTGCAGTGCCGCATTATTCCATTAAATTTAACCAAATCAATAAAGGAATTAAAGGCAAATAGTTTTGAAGAATACCAATTTAAAAACAGCAAAGAAATCAACACTTTTGCGGCATCCGATCTTAATAGTCATAATTTTAATGTATTGGTGTCAACACTCATCACTAGAAGAAGATACAGCTTCAGGGACGAAGTCTCAGTTCATATATCACAAACATTTCCCATGTAATACATATTAATCTATTGTTTGGTTCCCACAAACACATTCCTCAATTTGTAATACGAGTACTAAACCTTTGCAAATTTTCCCATACATTCTTTCATTATTGTAATAATAAACTTTCGTGTGTTCCTTTTAGATAACGTGAACATTGTATTTTATTAAAAACCTTAGAAATTTTGCAAAGAGTAAGTCTGAAATAAAGAATGGACAAGTAACGTCCAAAAGAGAAATAAATTTCGTTTTTTTTAAACTCTGAGAAGGTTCACACCATAACTCGCGCTCAAGGGGTTATTAGTAACCTTAAGATGATTGCACACAGCGAGGGCGATGAAAAGTTAGGGAGGAAAGAAAGAGTGATACCGATGAACGTTGGTTTTATATTTTTGGAGGTTATAATGACTAGGAAATAAGGAGCTCAGCAAGGCATTCCATGAGCGAGTTGTTCGGCTAAGGGTGTACTGATGAGCATTCATAGCGTGACGAGTGTTGCGGTTGGGGGTTTGAAGGGGCGGAATGCTACTGGCAATTTCTGAGCAGCACTGGTGGTGAAAAAAGCGATAGAACAGGGTGAGATAGGAGATATTCCGTCGGTGGTCTAGGGTGACGGTTTTGAATCTAAGCTAGCAAGTGCAAACAAGTCCTAGGAGCACCAGACCAGATGTGAGAATTGTGCTTCAATCTTGGGCGGAAAAAACCTTATATATTGACCCCAGATCAGAGGGGAGTAATATTTCATACATCAATTAATGAAACCTAGACATTTCGCAGCATTTTTGGTGACCTCGAATATGTGGTCACTCCACAGTAAGTTGTCATTGACACACATACCGAGAATAGAAAGTTTTTCGGTTTCTACGATGCAAGTGCCATTCATGGATAATAGAGTCTTAAAAAATGTCGCAAAGAAAGTCTTGGCTCAAACTCGAGCGGCAGCAGCGAAAAACCTGTACCAGGAGTTGGAACAAATATCCTCACGATCGGCAGATAGAAGACAAGCTGTACAAGAAGTTCACACGTCGTACAATACTAAAGTGCCAAATATTTTTAAGATAGCTGCACTTACTTACTTACTTTAGGTGGCGCTACAGTCCGGGGTGGACCTGGGCCTCAGTCAACAAGCTTCTCCAGCCAGCTCGATCCCTGGCTAGCTGCCTCCAATTTCGCACGCTAAGTTGGCTGAGGTCCTCTTCCACTTGCGTGCGCCACCTGAGTCTTGGCCTTCCTCTACTGCGCTGTCCCTCGGGAGCGGATTCGAAGATTTTTCGGACCGGAGCATTGGTGTCCAAGCGCTCTACATGACCCAGCCATCTCAGTCTTTGGATCCTTACTCTTCTGGCTAGGTCCATGTCGCTGTACAGTCCATACAGTTCGCCGTTTTATCTCCTCTTCCACTCACCGTCAATGCAGACGGGACCGAGGATTGCCCGAAGAATTTTTCTCTCGAAGCAACCGAGAACACCATCATCCATTTTTGATAATGTCCATGCCTCTGCGCCATAGAGCAGGACCGGGATAATTAAAGTCTTATAAAGGGTGACTTTTGTTATCCGAGTTGGCAAGAGTTATTCTACGCTTGATCTCAGCGCTGGTGTCGTTGTCTGTATTTATAGCGGAGCCTAGGTAGACAAAGTCCTTTACTACCTCAAAGTTATATCTGTCGAGGGTGACGTTCTGTCCGAGACGTCGGTGTTGGTTGTCCTTTTTGCTTGACAGCATATACTTGGTCTTGCCCTCATTGACAGCTAAGCCCATTTTAGCCGCTTCCGTCTCAATACTCGTGAAAGCGCCACTGACATCACGCTGCTTTCTCCCGATTATGTCAATATCGTCGGGGTATGCCAGTAGTTGGACGGACTTTTGAAAGAAAGTGCCTCTTGTGTTTGCTTGTGAGTTTTGCACTATTTTTTCAAGTACGATGTTGAAAGAATCGCATGACAGCGCATCGCCTTGTCTAAATCCTTTCTGGATATCAAAGGTCTCGGTGAGATCTTTACCGACCTTGATGGAGCAGAGTGCATTCTCCATCGTCATCCTGCACAGACGGACGAGTTTGGCAGGGATGCTAAAACTAGACATTGCTCTATATAGCTCGTCTCTATAGATGCTGTCATACGCGGAATTTAAATCGATGAATAGGTGGTGGGTATCGATCTGAAGCTCATGGGTCTTCTCCAAGATCTGCAGTAGTGTGAATGTCTGGTCGATGGAGGACTTTCCTGGTCTAAAGCCACACTAATATGGACCAATCAGGTTGTTGACGAACGGCTTCAGGCGTTCACACAATACGACGGATAAGATCTTATATGCGATGTTAAGGAGACTGATGCCTCTGTAACTGACGCAATTCAGAGGGTCTCCTTTCTTGAGAATCGGACAAACAATGCTGAGGTTCCATTCATCGGGCATACTTTCGTCCGACCATATTTTACAGATGAGTTGGTGTATGCTCCTTACCAAGTCATCGCCTGCCGCTTTGAAGAGCTCGGCAGTCAGGCCATCCGCTCCAACAGCTTTGTTGGACTTAAGCTTCGATATAGCTATCTTCACTTCATCCAGGTCGGGTGGACGGAATTATTGGTCATCATCATCCAAGTTGAAAGGTTGATTCTGCCTGACAACGGTATTTGGTCCGTCATCGCCATTATAGTCTGCAGAAATGATCTTTCCGAATCCTGAGCATCGACTGCGATTCTACTACGATGTTCCCTTTTTCAACTCTACAGGCTTCGGTTCGGGGTTTGTTTACGCGGTTTGTTATTTTTACCTTTTGGTAAAACCTCCGAACCTCATTCCTAGAGTAGCATCTTTCAATTTCCTCGATCGCGCACTTCTCATGCTCTTCCTTCTTCCTCCTGAGAAGCCGGTGTTCGTCTCTAATCTTCCGCTTATAGAGCTCATGAGCAGCTCTGGTCTTTCTAAGCAGCGCCGCGTTATATGCATCTTGCTTAACTGCATGTGCTTGCCGGCATTCATCATCGAACCAGGGGTTTCGTTGTGGTGGACGAGTGAAACCCAGTACATCAGAAGCGGCATCTCTGATGGCGTTTTGGCAGTGTTTCCAATGGTCTTCGACGCTTGATGCTGGCGGCATTGGACCTCTTAAGAGATTAAAAGACACTCGATCGGAAAAGGACTTGGCGATCTCTTGCGATTGTAGCCGTCTAACGTCGAATTTTCTCACAGCATTTGTTTGTCTTGGCGTAGTTTGGGATATCCGCAACCGTACCTTGGCTACAACAAGGTAATGGTCCGAGTCGATGTTGGCTCCTCGGAACGTACGGACATCCATAATACTGGAGGAGTGTCTTGCGTCGATTGCAATGTGATCAATCTGGTTGACTATTGATTTATCAGGAGTTCTCCAAGTCCCCTTGTGTATGTTGAGATGTGGGAACCGCGTGCTAGCCACGGCAATGTTTCGCCCCGCCGCAAAGTCGATTAGCCTGAATCCGTTATCGGAGGTGTTGTTGTGCAGGCTATATTTGCCGATTGTTCCACCAAAGATACCCTCTCTCCCTAGCTTTGCATTAAAATCACCGAGTACAATTTTAATGTCATAGCTAGGGCATTGCTCGTAGGTCTTGTTAAGGAGCTCATATAAGGCATCCTTGGTGTCGTCATCTTTCTCCTCTATGGGGGCATGCGCGCATATGAGGCTAATGTTGGCGAATTTAGCCTTGATGCGGATTGCTACGAGGCGCTCGCTAACAATCCGTATCCAAATAAGCGCTGCTTTTGCCGTCGATAGCAATTGCCGTAGTAGACGTCGCAGTTTTTCATCTTCTTTTTGTCCGGCCCATCCCATCGCATTTCTTGGATGTCGGTTATGTCTGATTTGCAGCAGTCTAGGCCCTCCGCTAGTTGCTCGGCTGCACGTGGTCTATTAAGGGATCTAACATTCCACGTGCATATCCGAAGCTCATTGTCCTTAAATCGTTTGCGTGGGTTGTCAACAGTAGATCCGTCTATATCCGAGGCTTGTTGATGCTTCGTAACTTAAGCTTTTTTAAATGGCCGGGCAGTTACCCCGGCGGCATAACCCCCAACTTGGAGGACCAGTTCCATTTTTAATGCACCTAGGACGAGGGGTCGGTTACACCGAAGCCAGTAACCCGTTCCGGGATGTGAGCGCTGCCGTTGGCCCATATAGGACTCGTCCGCCACCATCTCTTTTCCAAGACCCTGACTAAGTCATGGAAATCCTTTCCGGCCTGAGCTCCAAATATGTCGAGTAGCCCGGATAAGGTCTTGTTTTGTTTTTCCGACACTAATCCTGGTTTATGGCGCAGGAAACACGCCATTTTCCCCCTTCACTTCGCAATCTCTAGTGACATTCCCAGATGGCGCCACGGGGAGGCGTGAAGTAGGACTTATTAGCAGAGCTGCAAGATGTTCGGCTGCAGAGGCTCATTCTCGTCATTTAAGGAACCAGCACCTGTCGGAAGATGCTACTTTTACGAAGCCTTATACCAATCGTTGCTTATTACTACCTAATACTAAGATTGCTGCACTGAGGCGAAAAAATTCAATGGAAATAACCTCGCCGAAATACATCAAAAATGCAGACGGTCGCTTACTATCAAATCAAAAGGAAATTTGTTACCCGTGCCTTGAACATTGCAAGGAGTTGCTTGACAGTTTCCACGTGATTTCGTGCCGACAGCTGGTCTATTCGAGGAAGAAGTTTTAGACATTTCAATCGAAGAAATAAGTAAAGCAATCGGAAAAATGAAGCGGGGGAAAGCGGCGGGATATCGATCTCGAGAAAGCATTCGATCGAGTGCTTAGGTATCTCATATGGGCCGCGCTGAGGTCTCAAAAGGTACCGGAAACGTTTATTAGAATAATACACGACATGAACGGACACGTGAAAACTGCGGTTAAAAGCTCAGCTGGACTAACGAGAGAATTTCCAGTTAATGTAGGAGTGTACCAAGGAAGCGTCCTGAGCCCTTTCCTCTTTAACGTAGTATTCGACTATCTTTTAAAAGACTGCATGCGCGAAGCAAATGTAACGCCAATGCTCTTCGCTGACAACGCAGTTACACTAAGCGATAACGTCGACGATTTGCAGAACGCCTTAAATTCATGGGATAATGCGCTAGAGAGAAACGGGTCTAAAATAAGTCGTTCAGAGACGGAGCATTTGACGTGCCCATTTGCGCATCCGTTGCGACCTGTTCCGGATATAATGTTAGACGGAATAGTTCTTCCGAAAAGCACTATCTTTAAGTACTTAGGATCAATCGTTAATATGGAAGCGAAATGTGGATGAAATGGCGAGAAAATTCGGAAATCTTTTGCGACCCAAAATTTCCACTTACATTGAAGGGGAAACTCTACACCACGGTTGTTCGACCAGCTCTTGTGTACGGTTCACAGTGCTGGACAATGTACGAAGCGTTTAAGCACAAAATGACGGCATCGGAAATGATAATGTTAAGGCTATCTTTTGGAGTCACTCAACGTGATTGCATTAGATCTACGCGTATAATAGGAAGTCTACATATAATGAATTCGGTAGCCGAACAGCTTGAGGCGAATAGAATAAGCTGGTATTTCAACGTTCAAAGAAGATCTGCACAAAATCCGGTTAAAAAGGCACTATTAACTACGGTTACTCCAACTGTAAGAAAACGAGGTCGGAAGAAAAATTGCTGGATTTCTCAGATGGCCAATGCGCAACAACGCCTGGGGCTAACCACTGAAGCGATCAAGGACTGAGCAGTGTGTAGACGTGTTCTGCGGCCTGCGACATTAGCCTACCCCATAAGTGGAGCAGCAGCATTTCAGTAAAAATGGGCAACTCGTTACGCATAAGTTCGTATAACGAGGAAAGGGTTCATAAAAGGATAAGAAGAAGGTTGGGTATTTGAATTTCGCTTTAGCAGCATTAGACAGCATTGTGTTTTGGTAGTTCCCCAATTGGTCATGCTGTTAATATCGGAATTTATTAAGCGAAATATACAATGCCGTTCCCGTTCTACAGTAGAAGGAGCGGGGGCGTGAGTCTGGGAACGAATATGAAAAGCAGAGAGTACTCAGCAAATGACTAAATTGGATTAGAAGTAGCAGACAAGGGATCAGTGATAAAAATTAAAGAGTATGGGAGACAGAACGGAGCCATGGGGCACTCCAACATTTATTTTGTGGATATCCAAATATCCATCCAAGGCAACTTGAATTGAACGACAAAAGAGCATGATGCCAAACTCTGTCAAATGCCTTAGAAATATCAAGTGCAACTATCCTGCTTTCGCCAGATTGGTTTCGGCGAGACGAGCCAACAAATCACCAGTAAACCTGTTACTACGAAAACCGTACTGCCGGCCATAAAGAAGTTTTCGTGTTACGAGATATTTCATGAGCTGACGATATATCAGCGTTTCCACGCCCTTGGAAAGAAGGGACGTAAATCAAATGGGTCTGTAAGAGGAGAGAGAAAAATATTCGCCTTTTTTAGGTACGGGCTGGACAAATGTTGTTTTCGATCTACTCAGAAAGAGTCCTAAAGAGTAGGATTGATGAAAAAGCTTACGCAGTGGTTTTGCCAGCGTAAAAGACCACCTCTTTCGAAGAAGGGGAGATATACCATCTGGACCAGCGGATTTGTTAATGTTAAGACCTTTTAGTACACGAGTGCAAAAGTGGATTCGTGCCATTGAAGATTCGATGGACTCAAGTGTAGGCGGAAACAAGGCACAATCTGGAAGCGCTCAAATGGCTGCAAAGTGTGAAGCAAGCAGATTGGCTTTGTCCAAAGAGCTGACAGCTGAAATGTCATTGTAAATGAGCGTTTTGATAGAGGATAAGGCAGAATTTCTTATCTTTTTGACGAACATTCAAAAGTGTTTACAACCTTTGGGAGACTGTAGTATTTTTTGCCTCAATTTTTGATCATATAGAAATTTCAATCACTACTGGCTTGTTTGAATTTTTTTCGGTTTTCCTCTGTCGGGTTGGCCTTAAGACCGAAAAATCATTTCTCTTACCCTGACAGCCTCTTTACAGCTCGAGTCATACCACGCCTTTTCTTTTGGTCTTAACTCTTAGCTCGGTGAGGGATAAAGAATCTCATTCCAAGGAGGATCGTGTTTGTGATCATTTCAGCGAAGGCATCCACGTCGTTATAAAAGAAACATAACGATCAGTTAAAATTCCTAAAGGAGGTGTTATGTCCACTTCAGTTGGCTTACTTGTAGTGCCCCACGGTTCTTTTAGGATTTTTTTTTCCGGATTGTAACAGGGACTACATTGTGGTGGAGTTTGGTAAGCTACATCACTACACATATAAATGGCAAGACTGCGGTGAGAGAAGAGTAGTGGCACTAGTTTGTAGCCAGGTAGCTTCAGATCAGAGTGATCTGAGAGGTGCGGGCAGTGATCTACTTGTGTTTCACTAAGTGCCAAAACATCTACCCTGTATTTGCAGAAGTGGATGTACGCAGAAAACTGATTATATTTTATCTCTCGAATATTGGCTATATCCACTCGGAATTCCTTAGTTATAATTACAAACAGAAATACAAAACACAAACACCGACAATACTAAGCACGGCCGTGAAGTGACAATTTTTTGTCATTGGTTTACTGAATCAAATTGTCTCAGGTGTAATGCCCTTACAACAGTATGAAACAGTCCACCAATAAAATTGTCATTCACCACCTGCTATCCATTTTTGTGGACGCAGACAGTTTAGCGAGTAATTACGAGTGCACTGATGATGCGTGTGCACTCGTCGGAGATCAACTCGGTGCCGACCAGTGAGAGGTGCCAGAACGGGCACCGAACCGGCAAGAAAAAGCCTAGTATTGTATAGTGAAAATCGTACAGTGTAGAATGGTATTCGTATTTGGAATTGATATTCAGACTCCGGTAGATCGTGCGTGCCTAACAATTTTGTTTTTGTTTTCCCAGGTTTATCTGTCTCTTAAAGCCCTACCTGAGGTCAAACGGACCCACCGCTGGAATTAGTGGGAGTTCTAAGGAAGTTATGGATGCAGTTCCGAATAGTACTCATCTCCGATTTTCTTCAATTTTTTTCTTTGTAGTCTAGTAAGTCAGAAGTAAAAATCCAAAGGGGTTTTTGGCGCAAACAACTGGAAAGGAACAAAGGACATAGAAAATTTGAAAATCCTTGGGAAAAAAGCTCAAATATCTTCAAAACTCATTTTCCGTCATTTTGTGCTGAAACATTGCAATGTACTAGTTTTGTTTTTCAGCCCATAACTCCTCTTGAAATATTAAAAGTTATTGGTACCTTAAAAAAATCTAATTCGTTTGGTGCTGATGGTACGAGTAGTAGTAACTCTGCACTTAAACAAATTGGATGTTTCATAATGGATGTCTTGGCATATATTTTTAATCGTTGCGTGTTTGCGGTAGTCTTTCCTGCTGGCCTTAAATGCGCAGATGTCATTCCATTGTTTAAAAAAGGTTCTGCTACTGAAATCGGCAACTATAGACCCATTTCACTCCTCCCTACTTTTAGCAAAGTTTTTGAAAAACTAATGAAAAATAGGATAGTGAGTTTTTTAACTAAAACAAATTTCTTCAATCCCGTCCAATTTGGATTTCAAAAAGGTAAGTCGACAGAGGACGCACTCTTACAGTATTCTTCTCAAATAATGTCACACCTCGATGGAAAAAAATGTACGGCTGGTTTATTTATTGATATAACCAAAGCTTTCGATATGGTTAACCAAAATTTTTTGTTGAGAAAACTGGAAAACGCTGGTTTCCGTGGATTTATCCTAAATTGGTTCAGGTCATATCTGAAAAATAGGTCGCAGAGAGTTAAGATAGTTGAAATTAGGAGCGAAATTAAGTTCTTGAAACTGGGTGTACCTCAAGGCTCTGTTTTGGGTCCAATCCTAATTATAATTTATATAAATTCGCTATTTGATCTTAATTTTAAAGGTTCACCTACTGCATTTGCGGATGACATAGGCTTCTCTTATGGTCTGAACAGTCCTTTGGACCTCGTTTCTGATATTAATGGAGATCTAAACCTTTTGAGACACTGGTTTGCAAAACATAATTTAGTTATAAGCCCCAAAACTAAAATTATGTTTTTTAACTTATCTTCTGCGCACAAATTGAAGGCTAATGTGTATTTTCATGCACCTCAGTGTGAAAAATACAAACTGTCTAACTGTAATTGTTCGTCTCCCTCTCCCACTTTTTGTAGTTGTCTAAACTGTAGTGATAAATGTTTTTTAATTGAGATAGTCGACGACTTAAGTACCTAGGGCTCAGCCTTGATTCTAGAATGTGTTTTTTTAATCACGCAGACTCATTGAGAAAGTACTTTCGATGCACTCTTAGACATTTTTACTTTTTGCGTAATTTATGCTCAAATAAGCTGTTAAAGATAATTTACTATGGAATTTTCCATTCTAAGCTGCAATACGGAATTACTTGTTGGGGAGGTATCTACCTAAATAAAATACAGCCGTTGCTGATTTTACAGAAACTCATTTTAAGGAAAATTTGTCGTAAACCTAGTAGATATCCAAGCTTTCCTTTGTTCTGTGACCAAAAAATTCTTCCAGTTCGCCACTTGTATTGTTTTAAAGTGTTAAAAACGTTTTTCATGAAGTCTGGAAACCGTAACTTCCGTCTTATTTCAAATTATAATTTACGGGGAAACCTCACTAACATGTTATCTGTACCTTTTTTCCGCACCACTGCGTATCGTAATTTCTTTTCTGTTTTATCTTATCGGTTGTTTAATAAACTTCCACAGTCAACCAGGGCAATATCAATACCCGGAACGTTTATGAAATGCGCTAAAATGTGGCTTTTTAGTTTTAATTTTGTTGCTTTAGAATCTCTCATTTCTGATATTCTGGTATAATTATATATTATTTTGATACTGCTGCTCTCAGCAATTACTTTTGATTTACATTTTCTATCAACTAACTTATTACTCAATTTTTTATGGAGTTGCTTTTTGAGGGTCACCCCACCCAAAACTTATCTTTTATTATACATATGTCCATTGAAGTGGCATTCGATTCTATTTTATTGTTAAATTAAAATATAGAATGTCACCAGCTTTTCTTATTTTCTTATTTTTTTTTTTCCCCGTGACATGAATTATAAGTATGTATTACGAGTATATATTGAATTGTATCATAAAATCATAAGAAAATAATAAAAATCAATCAATCAAAAAAAAAAAACTATAACACGTATATATATAAAAGATACCGCAAATTAAACCTACAGTTAAGGAGCTTCAATTGAAGTAAAAAGTTTTTTTTTTTCGAAAACAATTGAATCGAGGTACCTTTTTCTGACTGTACTACGAAACTACGTTTTAAGACCTTTTTAACGATACCAAACATGCTATATTTTGTTTGGACATATTAGTTAATACGAACAGTTTATTTCCTTAGAAGTGACAGTCATCCATTACGAGCGAGCGCTGGCAGTTGCATTTGTATAAACAAAAATTTTCCGCTAAAACCAATAACGGACCCAAGTAAAGATAATTGATGAATAAAGAGCTTATCATCTCTATGTGAGTAGAAAGTTTCCACAAAGGTAGAAATCAATCGTATACGTGGGTTCTTTTTGATCCTCTTTTTTAAAATGGATACAACGTATAATTTGTTTATATTAGCAAGTGTTTTAAATAATCATTCCAAAACTTTACAGTGGTTAAGAAATCTTGAACTAATTCCAGTTGCCAAGTTTTCTAAAAAGCATAAAAAGTATATGGTTTTATCATTGTATTCCAGTTGCAAAAAATACGTGGTTTGAAAGATGTCATACTTGTTTTGAGGTTTGCATACTAATAACATATTGTTTTTCCGTAAATATGACATTTGAACAAACAATCAGAGAAAGTTCTGTTACTGATAAAAAAGAAGTTTCCCGTGAGACGGTTTCGGATCGGTTTTTATTTTTAGAGAAGTTTGTATGTTGGCTATAGATAAACAATTCGAGGAAGAGGGTCAAATAGGAGGTCCTGGTGAAATTTTGGAAATTGACGAATGCAAAATTGCTCGTCGTAAATACCACCGAGGTCATGTTGTTGAGGGTTCCTGGATTTAAGGCATTATAGTTCGTGGGAAACCTTCTCAATACTGATTAGAGATTTGCCCCGCAAATAAAAGAGACAAAAATACTTTGATTGGTTTGATTCAAAAACATGTAAGACATGGAACTACGAGTATAATCCAAACAGATTGTTGGAAGGGATACGTGGATTTAGAATCTTTTGGATATCAGTATTTCACAGTAAATCATTCCAATGAGTTTGTAGCAGGGGCTCATACCCAAAATATTGAAACGTCGTGGCGGTGGATGCGTCGTCAATTATCTCGTGGTGGTGTACATACAAAGTGTATGGACGAACATTTATGTGAAGAGACTGTCAAAGCTCTTGTAGAGACATTTAGAGACAGAGCTTTAGACGTCTTCATCCGTTACCTCAACGGCGTTCTATCGCGGATGGTCATTATACAAAAGGCAAAAACACTTCCTGAAGCGTTCTCTGTGTCTCTATTCTATTTAGAGACACAGAATCTCAACTACCGCAATCATTCCACTCGCATAGCGGGTCGAACACGATAACTGCTCCTATAAATCAGACCTTTAGAACCGACTCGAGACCGCCATTATCGCGTAGAAATTTTTCTCCTAGCCATCCGAACAAGTTCCGTCAGCGACCACCTCAATCTCCTCCTTGTGACAATGGTTTCCCACCGAAGCCCGGCGAGAAGATGATGGTAGAAAGATCCATTCAATCTCGGCAGCCAGACTATATGAATCACCCCAGGAACGGTAACATATCCAAGAGACGCGCGAAATCGGACAATCATCCTAACAAGAAGTTTAACCTCCAAGCAACCCACGAACAATTACCTGAAGCCTATCATGTAGCCGCAGAAGAGGCTACGGAGAGTGAGACAAAATTTGTTTGTGGACGCCATTCCAGCGTACTATATAAGAACACGTTGCAGAGGACGGGACTGTACTGAAATTTCCCGTAAACACGGGTGCTAATAAAAATTTCATTAGCGCATCCTTAAAGCAGCCAACCAACCAGTGAAACCAATTCTTCTGCAATCGGCTGTGGGGAAAATGTAAATTTCGGAATGTGTTAGGAGTAGTGTCAGATCTCTTTTGATCTAAAGATAAACAACACGTTTAGATTGCGAGTGACGTTTATTCAAAATTGTTAGTTCCTTAAATACTACTTAACAAAAAAACACGTAATATTATAGGCGTATTCTGTTACGTCTGGGCATTGCGACCTAATCCTCTTTTTGATATTGCAGGTGCGAACAAAACCCATACGTCAGCAGAATATTTGGTGGGAACAGAAACTTTGGTTGATAAAATTGATTATTTTGCAGAATAGAGTGTAGGAACGGATAGTATGGACAAAAGCCATCAGTATTTATAGTATGTATGTAAAGAAAGGAAATGGGAAAATTATAGTGAGGCTTACAAGAAAAGTACTTATTAATGAAACTAAGGTTTAAACATCCTCCCAGACCTTGAGATCCTGAAGCTCAAAGACATTTTCTTAATTTGGACATCGTTGTTTCCTTGCCCCTTTTTTTGTGGATGACGAAGATGATGATCAGGATAAGTATGGCAAACAGTGGCAGGTAGCTAATGGAATATTGGTGCACATCATGATGAGTGAAAGGTTTCGATAGTGTTTGTCAAGGTTTTAAGTCTGCAATTTCTATCGGATTGATACCAGGTCTTCGTTGCCGCGGAAGTCCTTGGTCTCTGGTATAGAGTTCCACAAAAGCTGCGTCTAATTTAAGGCTGGCACAAAAAATGAAGTATAATTTAAGATGAAGTATAAATTAAAATTATGGAATTAATCGTCTTTATCGGTTGGTTAATCACGCAATTTGAAGCTAGTTTTAGTACTCCAACTCCATTAAGTTTGGTATTTGAAATATAAGCGCCACAGACTATAGAAAGCATTTCTTCCTCTTTAAACGCAAAAATCCAGTGGTTTGGGTTATGTAATGGGATCCACATTTTCCTTGGTCTTGATGTTTTAAACATTACATTACATTACAAACAGAAATACAAAACACAAACACCGACAATACTAAGCACGGCCGTGAAGTGACAATTTTTTGTCATTGGTTTACTGAATCAAATTGTCTCAGGTGTTATGCCCTTACAACAGTATGAAACAGTCCACCAATAAAATTGTCATTCACCACCTGCTATCCATTTTTGTGGACGCAGACAGTTTAGCGAGTAATTACGAGTGCACTGATGATGCGTGTGCACTCGTCGGAGATCAACTCGGTGCCGACCAGTGAGAGGTGCCAGAACGGGCACCGAACCGGCAAGAAAAAGCCTAGTATTGTATAGTGAAAATCGTACAGTGTAGAATGGTATTCGTATTTGGAATTGATATTCAGACTCCGGTAGATCGTGCGTGCCTAACAATTTTGTTTTTGTTTTCCCAGGTTTATCTGTCTCTTAAAGCCCTACCTGAGGTCAAACGGACCCACCGCTGGAATTAGTGGAAGTTCTAAGGAAGTTATGGATGCAGTTCCGAATAGTACTCATCTCCGATTTTCTTCAATTTTTTTCTTTGTAGTCTAGTAAGTCAGAAGTAAAAATCCAAAGGGGTTTTTGGCGCAAACAACTGGAAAGGAACAAAGGACATAGAAAATTTGAAAATCCTTGGGAAAAAAGCTCAAATATCTTCAAAACTCATTTTCCGTCATTTTGTGCTGAAACATTGCAATGTACTAGTTTTGTTTTTCAGCCCATAACTCCTCTTGAAATATTAAAAATTATTGGTACCTTAAAAAAATCTAATTCGTTTGGTGCTGATGGTACGAGTAGTAGTAACTCTGCACTTAAACAAATTGGATGTTTCATAATGGATGTCTTGGCATATATTTTTAATCGTTGCGTGTTTGCGGTAGTCTTTCCTGCTGGCCTTAAATGCGCAGATGTCATTCCATTGTTTAAAAAAGGTTCTGCTACTGAAATCGGCAACTATAGACCCATTTCACTCCTCCCTACTTTTAGCAAAGTTTTTGAAAAACTAATGAAAAATAGGATAGTGAGTTTTTTAACTAAAACAAATTTCTTCAATCCCGTCCAATTTGGATTTCAAAAAGGTAAGTCGACAGAGGACGCACTCTTACAGTATTCTTCTCAAATAATGTCACACCTCGATGGAAAAAAATGTACGGCTGGTTTATTTATTGATATAACCAAAGCTTTCGATATGGTTAACCAAAATTTTTTGTTGAGAAAACTGGAAAACGCTGGTTTCCGTGGATTTATCCTAAATTGGTTCAGGTCATATCTGAAAAATAGGTCGCAGAGAGTTAAGATAGTTGAAATTAGGAGCGAAATTAAGTTCTTGAAACTGGGTGTACCTCAAGGCTCTGTTTTGGGTCCAATCCTAATTATAATTTATATAAATTCGCTATTTGATCTTAATTTTAAAGGTTCACCTACTGCATTTGCGGATGACATAGGCTTCTCTTATGGTCTGAACAGTCCTTTGGACCTCGTTTCTGATATTAATGGAGATCTAAACCTTTTGAGACACTGGTTTGCAAAACATAATTTAGTTATAAGCCCCAAAACTAAAATTATGTTTTTTAACTTATCTTCTGCGCACAAATTGAAGGCTAATGTGTATTTTCATGCACCTCAGTGTGAAAAATACAAACTGTCTAACTGTAATTGTTCGTCTCCCTCTCCCACTTTTTGTAGTTGTCTAAACTGTAGTGATAAATGTTTTTTAATTGAGATAGTCGACGACTTAAGTACCTAGGGCTCAGCCTTGATTCTAGAATGTGTTTTTTTAATCACGCAGACTCATTGAGAAAGTACTTTCGATGCACTCTTAGACATTTTTACTTTTTGCGTAATTTATGCTCAAATAAGCTGTTAAAGATAATTTACTATGGAATTTTCCATTCTAAGCTGCAATACGGAATTACTTGTTGGGGAGGTATCTACCTAAATAAAATACAGCCGTTGCTGATTTTACAGAAACTCATTTTAAGGAAAATTTGTCGTAAACCTAGTAGATATCCAAGCTTTCCTTTGTTCTGTGACCAAAAAATTCTTCCAGTTCGCCACTTGTATTGTTTTAAAGTGTTAAAAACGTTTTTCATGAAGTCTGGAAACCGTAACTTCCGTCTTATTTCAAATTATAATTTACGGGGAAACCTCACTAACATGTTATCTGTACCTTTTTTCCGCACCACTGCGTATCGTAATTTCTTTTCTGTTTTATCTTATCGGTTGTTTAATAAACTTCCACAGTCAACCAGGGCAATATCAATACCCGGAACGTTTATGAAATGCGCTAAAATGTGGCTTTTTAGTTTTAATTTTGTTGCTTTAGAATCTCTCATTTCTGATATTCTGGTATAATTATATATTATTTTGATACTGCTGCTCTCAGCAATTACTTTTGATTTACATTTTCTATCAACTAACTTATTACTCAATTTTTTATGGAGTTGCTTTTTGAGGGTCACCCCACCCAAAACTTATCTTTTATTATACATATGTCCATTGAAGTGGCATTCGATTCTATTTTATTGTTAAATTAAAATATAGAATGTCACCAGCTTTTCTTATTTTCTTATTTTTTTTTTCCCCGTGACATGAATTATAAGTATGTATTACGAGTATATATTGAATCGTATCATAAAATCATAAGAAAATAATAAAAATCAATCAATCAAAAAAAAAAAACTATAACACGTATATATATAAAAGATACCGCAAATTAAACCTACAATTAAGGAGCTTCAATTGAAGTAAAAAGTTTTTTTTTTTCGAAAACAATTGAATCGAGGTACCTTTTTCTGACTGTACTACGAAACTACGTTTTAAGACCTCTTTAACGATACCAAACATGCTATATTTTGTTTGGACATATTAGTTAATACGAACAGTTTATTTCCTTAGAAGTGACAGTCATCCATTACGAGCGAGCGCTGGCAGTTGCATTTGTATAAACAAAAATTTTCCGCTAAAACCAATAACGGACCCAAGTAAAGATAATTGATGAATAAAGAGCTTATCATCTCTATGTGAGTAGAAAGTTTCCACAAAGGTAGAAATCAATCGTATACGTGGGTTCTTTTTGATCCTCTTTTTTAAAATGGATACAACGTATAATTTGTTTATATTAGCAAGTGTTTTAAATAATCATTCCAAAACTTTACAGTGGTTAAGAAATCTTGAACTAATTCCAGTTGCCAAGTTTTCTAAAAAGCATAAAAAGTATATGGTTTTATCATTGTATTCCAGTTGCAAAAAATACGTGGTTTGAAAGATGTCATACTTGTTTTGAGGTTTGCATACTAATAACATATTGTTTTTCCGTAAATATGACATTTGAACAAACAATCAGAGAAAGTTCTGTTACTGATAAAAAAGAAGTTTCCCGTGAGACGGTTTCGGATCGGTTTTTATTTTTAGAGAAGTTTGTATGTTGGCTATAGATAAACAATTCGAGGAAGAGGGTCAAATAGGAGGTCCTGGTGAAATTTTGGAAATTGACGAATGCAAAATTGCTCGTCGTAAATACCACCGAGGTCATGTTGTTGAGGGTTCCTGGATTTAAGGCATTATAGTTCGTGGGAAACCTTCTCAATACTGATTAGAGATTTGCCCCGCAAATAAAAGAGACAAAAATACTTTGATTGGTTTGATTCAAAAACATGTAAGACATGGAACTACGAGTATAATCCAAACAGATTGTTGGAAGGGATACGTGGATTTAGAATCTTTTGGATATCAGTATTTCACAGTAAATCATTCCAATGAGTTTGTAGCAGGGGCTCATACCCAAAATATTGAAACGTCGTGGCGGTGGATGCGTCGTCAATTATCTCGTGGTGGTGTACATACAAAGTGTATGGACGAACATTTATGTGAAGAGACTGTCAAAGCTCTTGTAGAGACATTTAGAGACAGAGCTTTAGACGTCTTCATCCGTTACCTCAACGGCGTTCTATCGCGGATGGTCATTATACAAAAGGCAAAAACACTTCCTGAAGCGTTCTCTGTGTCTCTATTCTATTTAGAGACACAGAATCTCAACTACCGCAATCATTCCACTCGCATAGCGGGTCGAACACGATAACTGCTCCTATAAATCAGACCTTTAGAACCGACTCGAGACCGCCATTATCGCGTAGAAATTTTTCTCCTAGCCATCCGAACAAGTTCCGTCAGCGACCACCTCAATCTCCTCCTTGTGACAATGGTTTCCCACCGAAGCCCGGCGAGAAGATGATGGTAGAAAGATCCATTCAATCTCGGCAGCCAGACTATATGAATCACCCCAGGAACGGTAACATATCCAAGAGACGCGCGAAATCGGACAATCATCCTAACAAGAAGTTTAACCTCCAAGCAACCCACGAACAATTACCTGAAGCCTATCATGTAGCCGCAGAAGAGGCTACGGAGAGTGAGACAAAATTTGTTTGTGGACGCCATTCCAGCGTACTATATAAGAACACGTTGCAGAGGACGGGACTGTACTGAAATTTCCCGTAAACACGGGTGCTAATAAAAATTTCATTAGCGCATCCTTAAAGCAGCCAACCAACCAGTGAAACCAATTCTTCTGCAATCGGCTGTGGGGAAAATGTAAATTTCGGAATGTGTTAGGAGTAGTGTCAGATCTCTTTTGATCTAAAGATAAACAACACGTTTAGATTGCGAGTGACGTTTATTCAAAATTGTTAGTTCCTTAAATACTACTTAACAAAAAAACACGTAATATTATAGGCGTATTCTGTTACGTCTGGGCATTGCGACCTAATCCTCTTTTTGATATTGCAGGTGCGAACAAAACCCATACGTCAGCAGAATATTTGGTGGGAACAGAAACTTTGGTTGATAAAATTGATTATTTTGCAGAATAGAGTGTAGGAACGGATAGTATGGACAAAAGCCATCAGTATTTATAGTATGTATGTAAAGAAAGGAAATGGGAAAATTATAGTGAGGCTTACAAGAAAAGTACTTATTAATGAAACTAAGGTTTAAACATCCTCCCAGACCTTGAGATCCTGAAGCTCAAAGACATTTTCTTAATTTGGACATCGTTGTTTCCTTGCCCCTTTTTTTGTGGATGACGAAGATGATGATCAGGATAAGTATGGCAAACAGTGGCAGGTAGCTAATGGAATATTGGTGCACATCATGATGAGTGAAAGGTTTCGATAGTGTTTGTCAAGGTTTTAAGTCTGCAATTTCTATCGGATTGATACCAGGTCTTCGTTGCCGCGGAAGTCCTTGGTCTCTGGTATAGAGTTCCACAAAAGCTGCGTCTAATTTAAGGCTGGCACAAAAAATGAAGTATAATTTAAGATGAAGTATAAATTAAAATTATGGAATTAATCGTCTTTATCGGTTGGTTAATCACGCAATTTGAAGCTAGTTTTAGTACTCCAACTCCATTAAGTTTGGTATTTGAAATATAAGCGCCACAGACTATAGAAAGCATTTCTTCCTCTTTAAACGCAAAAAACCAGTGGTTTGGGTTATGTAATGGGATCCACATTTTCCTTGGTCTTGATGTTTTAAACAGGCATCGCGCTGATAACTACTTCTCGTAGTTAAGTAGATAAATCTCACACTGATGTTCCGTCGAGTGAGTGTTGAAGATAGGATGAAGTTGCTTACACAGGTATTTATCATCGGCGGTTTGCACACATTTCTTATACTCATCGTGGGATATTGGAAATTATTAATCTCGATATGGGCTGTTGATGGCTGAATGAATATGAAGGAATCACTATGTTGGACCGGTCGGTAGTGGAATAAGCTTAAAGATCTGGAACACTTGACTATTTAATAGTGGTATTTTGACGAGAAATACAATCGCGGATGAGATTATTCGCGTTTTAACTCTAAGTAACTCATAAAGTTTAGGTAGATTGTGTTCGTCATATCCCGGCAGAGTTAAGGTGGGTGGTATGTGCTTATGTATGTTGTCCGTTTCTTTCAGTAGGCGCCTTAGTGATAGGAGTAGGGAGCTGATTCCTCTTTGGTGGGTATCAGTAAGGGTCTCAAGAATAGCTCGGTGAGTCCGCTGGAAACTGCCCATTATTTGAGATATATATATATTGCAATGTAGTTAAACGTTTCTGCTTCGATTGTTGGGTAGTTAAGCTCTTTAATGGACTGATAGATCTTTGTTAGCTGATTATTTACTAAAACGAATGCTCCTTAATTGAGAACATTGATTTCTTAAGAACGTTAACGGTTGATTCTACTATCGATGTTTGGTTTTTGTTTAGTTGAAGTGGATATTCTTCGCTTTTCTTTTCGATATATTGTGCGTAGTCTTGGTAGAGAATACCAAAAAGTTTGTTTTCAAATGTCCCAATGATATCAAAAGGAGATCACTTTCTTCGTATTGCGATTCCATTTCTATACTTTAAAATTTCATTCAGCGTTTCTGGAGTTCAGGAGTTCGTGTTCAAAGTGTTTTACTACTACTTGACAGAAGTAGTTTGGGTTCTGTCTTACAACTTCTCTGTTTCTCTATTTATTTATTTTTATTTTTATAAAATTAAATTTTTTTAAGTACCGGCAAGGGAGGAGGGGTTGAGTGGTGAAGGGTTAAGGGGAAAAGGGGTGAAGGGTTGAGGGGTGAAAAGAAAATACTCCATTGTTCGATATCAATGAAAGCATTTAAGAATAACTAAAAAAACAAAACCTCTGAAAAGTGTAAAAAAGCAAACACAATTTTTTTTAGTTGATAGTTTTTACCTTTGTCGGTCATATACATGCATTGCAAAGCATTTGATTAGGGATTATGCAAATTTTATTGTTCATTTTAAACAGGATGATCTTAATTTAAAACATATATACAATGATCATATAAATTCTGATATGTCATTCAATCAATTTAAATTTTGGAAGAATTTGAACGGATTCCTGATAACTGATAAAGATAAAGGACAGTATAATAGATTAATTAAAGATATTGCAGTTATCAGTTAATAGAAACTCGTTAACTTTCATAGACTTGCAATATAATTAACAGTTTTAACTGCTTTTAAACCGCTTTTTAACAGCTTTTGACGCGCTTTTTTAACTGCTTCTAACAGCTTCAAACCGATTTTTAACTGCTTAGCAGTACAATTAACCGCTTTTCAATAATCGAACAACTTATTTATTAACGTACGAACCACAAATAAAAGCCCTAAGTTGTTAATCACAATGAAATCAGATGAAAATATATTTAATGTAAAGACTAAAAAAAGCTTTGAAAGAAATGTATATGGTCCTTAAAACTGGGAAAATTACTAAAGAAGCTGAATTTGAAAATACTTTTAAGCCAATAATTGAACCATTGAGAAAAATCGCAAAAAATATCGATGATGATGAAAATACAAAAACAAATAATTCACGCCAACGATTGCAGTTTGAAAGTCTTCCATCACCGCTTTTAGAGGATTCATTTTATACACCAATACACAGTCTTAATCAAAGTACTCCTTTGAAGCAGACATCCCAATTAGATCTGAATTTCGATAAAATCTATAGTCCGTATTTTGATATTAAATCAAATTCGACAAAATTAGGTGATTTAAGTTTTACAGTGGATGATGAAAAAAATTTCATCATTGATAATGAAACGTTCCCGGGAACAGATGGTCTTCATGAGTTAATTTTTCGTAAAGTACCATACAAAGATCTACATGATAAGAATGACTTAGATGTTTATCTTAATATATTTCTGAAAACAAAATCATTATTCAACCTTTACTTCATAAACAACAACAACACACAGAACATAAAATTGGGAAGTCTTACAATTATATGACATACAGTCCGTTTGATAAGATCGTATACGGCAAAACTCGTTTATGAAAACCGGTTTGGAAGTGGCATTTGCATTAGCAGATAAAAAAACACTTATGCTAAGATGCTTTAAATAAAAAAATTTAAAGAGTGTTCAATTTTTGTCAGAGACGGAAGTATTTTAAAATGAGTGTCGCGTTTGTATCACGTTATGGAGCAGTATTCTTGTGCACGCATCCAAAAGGACCTAAAATGTCATACGGAGCAGCTGCTAAATACATGAAAAAGTCAAAAACATTTCTTAGCAAGTGGGTGCACCGTTATTCCCAAGTTAAAAATGTGGATGATTTACCGGATCGTGGGTCTACGCCAAAAACAACAAAAAAGAAGGGCAAAATGATTCTACGCGTGTTTGAAAAAAATCCTCTTCTATCGTTACGTGGAGGACAAGGGATTTTACGTAAAAGGGGTCTAAATGTGTGTTGTGATACCATACGAAGACGTTTACTAGCCAATAATGTAAAATTTCGAAGCACAATAAAGAAACCACAATTGTCAAAAAAACACGAAGAAAAACGACTCAGTTGGGCCAAGGAGAATTTGGACAGAGATTGGAACGTTATTTTTTCGAATGAAGCTTCCTTTTGGGCATGGTCTCCCATCACTCATACCTGGTGTACGCAATTCAATAAATTAATCCAGCGGACCGTCAAACATCCGGCAAAGGTGCACGTCTGGGGATGCTTCTCAAAACAAGAATTTGGCAATTTTTTCATGTTTACAAATAACTTAAACGCACCCAACATGGTCAAAATTTATAAGAAGGCTTTATTACCATCTGCCCAAAGGTGGTTTAAAAAAAGGAATGAGAATTGGTTACTGCAAGAAGATAATGACCCGAAACATCGCAGTTGTTTGTGCAGTGCGTGGAAACAAGAAAATGACGTCGATGTTTTTGATTTGCCATCAGAGTCGCCGGATGCAAATCCTATTGAAAATGTTTGGGCATTCATGAAGCTAAAGCTCCAAGGAAAGAAGATCTCGACGGTCAAACAATTATCACGAAAAATACGAGTTTTATGGAGATCTTTGCCTCAAGATTATGCTATAAGATTAGTAGAAAGCATGCCTCGAGGACTCCAAGCAATTATTGATAATGGAGGAGAGTGGACAACATATTAATTGAAAAGCATTCAAGTAAATAAACAATATAAACCAGGACAATTAATTTTTTTTTATTACGAGTATTATAAGTTCTTCTTTATTTTTTGTCGTGTACGATGTTATCAAACAGACTGTACTCTGAAAAGCCTATCGATTATGTTTACTGGGACAATGCTAATGAACTCGTAGATAGACTTAAACTTTTAATCGCTTCACAAGAAGCTGGAACCAATAATCATTAAAACTGCGTACTGATTAAGACTGTGTACTGGTGTTTTAAATGAATCCTCTATAAGCGCTGATGGAAGACTTTCAAACTGCAATCGTTGGCGTGATTTAATTGTTTTTGTATTTTCATCATCATCGATATTTTTTGCGATTTTTCTCAATGGTTCAATTATTGGCTTAAAAGTATTTTCAAATTCAGCTTCTTTAGTAATTTTCCCAGTTTTAAGGACAATGTACTTTTCTCTCAAAGCTTTTTTTAATATTTACACGATCCTTAATTATATTTTCATTGTGATTAACAACATAGGGCTTTTATTTGTGGTTCGTACGTTATTAAATAAGTTGTTAGATTATTGAAAAGCGATTAATTGTACTGCTAAGAAGTTAAAAATCGGTTCGAAGCTGTTAAAAAAGCGCTTCAAAAGCTGTTAAAAACCGGTTTAAAAGCAGTTAAAACTGTTGATTATTGAGCAAGCCTATGGAAGTGCTTCCATTGACGAGTCTCTATTAACTAATAACTGCAATATCTTTAATTGATCTATTATACTGTCCATTATCTTTATCGATTATCAAGAATCCGTACGAATCCTTCCAACATTTAGAACATAATTTTCTAAATTGATTGAATGACATATCAGAATTTATATGATCATTGTATATATGTATTATGATGATCTTCTGTTTAAAAATAATAATACAATTTTCTTTTTTTTTTTATACATTTTTATTTAAATCCATTTGTTAATACTTAAATGCTAAACAATAAAACTCTTAAAAACTAGTTTAATTTACTTCAATTCATCTTATCTTTACTTACTGGCCCTATAAGAGCGTTCTAAGCTAAACATAAAACTTAACTATGTCTTTCGACGTAACCTAACTGATTTTTTTTATATTTTTATTATTTCATGTACATTATACTTAGAGCTAAGAAAATATAAATTGTTTTAGCAAAAACTTAGTGAAAGGACACTTTGTTTACATTATATAAAACTTAAAACTACTTACAAAATAATTCTTAAACTACTTACATTATCTTAAACTACGATACGTAATTAAATACGTCCTTTTTTTTTGTTTTTTTTTTATGTTACCCATCTCTTTTTTTTTATTTTTTATTTTTTTTATTTATTTATTATTATTTTTATTTTTTTTTATTATTTTTCTTTTTCAAATTTATCTTAACACTACATTTACCTACCTAAACTATGTAAGCCGGCCATGACTTAAAATTTAAGTAAACCGACTTTGCGTTTTATCGACGCTACCTCGATTTAGAAGGAAACGGCGAACGAGCTTCCTCTCTTGCAATAAGCCACCAAAATTCTTGGTGCTGCCGAGCAACGTCTCTCAAATCGCGACTCCCTACCGCCCTACTGAACCGGAGACGCTTCGCAATACCGTGTGCGACGTCTCTGTCGTAGTTGAGTCGCTTGTCTGCAGCTGTTCGAGCAACGTGGAAGATTAGCGGCACCGTTAATTCGTCCTAGATCAGCCCTTCTTTATCAAAATAGAGGAACGCCTCTGGGGAATAAAATTTGCATTATACCTAATCAAATGCTTTGGAATGTGTGTATATGATTGACAAAGGTAAAAACTATCAACACCATTATGACGATCCATGCAGAAATAGTCTCGAATATTATAAATATTGAATTTCGTTTTGCTTTAGAAGGAGATATTATTTCGCAATTACTCGAAAATTCATACATTCCTTTAATTGATTCTATAATTTGTTTTAAATATATATATTTTGGTTAATGTGGAGACTTTGAATAAATTTAAATGTTTTCAAATTTAAGTCCATTGGGATCCAGAAGAATACTTAACATTATATTTGTTTTTCCACAGTTTGACGGATCACGATTATTCCTCGAACGCTATCAGGAAATAGCAATCCATGTTAAGAACTTTGATAATGAGAAAAAAAAGAATGTGGTATTATAAATGTAAATAATGAGAGTGGATCAGGAACTCATTGGGTAGCCCATGTAAAACATAAAACTATATCAACATTTTTTGATAGTTTTGGTAATTAAGGACCTCCTATTGAAATTGTTAATTATTTAAAAAAAATAATAATTATAATTATAATAACTACCAAGAGTATGACACATTCGTTTGTGGACATCGATGTTTTAAGTTTTTAATCGAACAAAAATGTGGTTCATGAGATAAACGTTACTTGGTCCTATTTAAAAATAATATCAGGAAATATTTGGTCTGTGTCTAAGAAATTTTCTAACCACTTTCCCACAGTCGTAAATTATATCTCATAGTTTTGATAAGATATAAAATTTTTCCCGAATCCCAAATTCAGCAATGGGTTCAGGAGAATCCGGCATATATTACATACAAGGCGTACATTTAGGAATTACTGGCGCTCATATTTGGGAGATTCCCCCTTGCCTCTAGTACTTAAAAATTTAATTTTATAAAAATAAAAATAAATAAATACAAATATTTTAAATATAAAAAGAAATTGTGTTTTCTTTTTTTACGGTCTTCCGGTCTTTCATGTTGTCATCGGTGGAGGCAAGTAAATGCTCCATTACGGTGACTGTGACCTTTTGCTACCTTATCAGCTTCTCAATTGTGTTCCCGACTTCGATATTAGTACTGGTGTAAGTGGACTTCTCCAGATAGGTTTGTGCTTGTAGTATATTTGCCTTGTACTCAGTATACACAGCCTCAACTTCTGCGTAGTACTTCCTTTCGAAGTAGCTGCTCTCTGGCCGCTCTGTCAGGTATGGTAGTAACTTGATGTCCCTGCTTTTGAATTCAGTGCATTCAAATCCAAGCCGCTCCAGCCGGACTCCAAGTATGGTTTAGTCCGCCTGCCTGGTCCGTCCTTCTTAAAGTTGGAGAATAACTTTGTTATTTTCTCGACTGCGACTGCCTCTTCCTTGACGAGTGTTTCCATTCTTTTTTGTTTTTTTTTTTCTTCAGCGGGATCACGTCAGGGTAACCAAAAATGTTAGATCTCATTTGATCTAAAGTTAAACAACACGTTTGGATTGCGAGTGACGTTTATTATTTAAGCTCCTTAAATACTACTTAACAAACAAAAAATGTAATATTATAGGCGTATTCTGTTACCTCTGGGCATTGCGACCTAAACCTGTATTTGATATTGCAGGTGCGAACAAAACCCATACATTAGCAGAATATTCGGTGGAAACAGAAACTTTGGTTGGTAAAATTGATTATTTAGCAGAATATAATGTGAGAACGGATGATACGGACAAAAGTCATCGGTATTTACAGAATGTATGTAAAGAAAGAAAATGGGAAAATTATTGTGGGGCTTACAAGAAAAATACTTATTAATAAAACAAAGGTTTAAACAAGTAGTTTTTTTCGCAACTTCGGCAATAATTCAGCTTTAACATTCCACGTCATGCCAGGCTTATTATTGTGAAGGAATTATTAGAGATAATACTTTAAAGGAATTGGAAGCCGTAATAGATAGAGAAGAAACTATTTTAAGGTTAAAACTAAATATCAAAATACCGCTAAAAAACAGAATTATCAAAACAATTAAATACAGGCTTAGAAGAAAAACTTCCAAAAAAGGTTAAAATTGAACTATGAGATTTATTTAAGAAATATTAATCCCTTTTCGGACCTAGAAATATTGTAATAAGGATATGATCGACACTTCTTTTCAAGCTAAAAAAGAGGGGTAAAAAAAAATTCGAAACCGAATAGTGAAAAGCAGTATTGCATGGTAGTAGATGATAAAAGATTAAACAGTGTTACGATAGCAGATACTTACCCCATACCAGATATAAATTCAAATCTTGCGAGCCTCAGAAAAGTACGCACGACCCTTGATTTGACTTCGGGATTTTATCAAATTCCCATCAAACATTCTCATATAACAAAAACCATTAATGGGGAGTACGAATTCCTAAGACTTCCTTTCGGCTTGAAAAATACTCCTGCGATTTTTCAGCGCACCATAGAAGGCGTATTGAAACCATACATCGGTAAAACATGTAACGTCTATAACGTAACGACGTCATAATCGTCTTCGGAGAAAACTGTGAAAGTCATCTGAAAAACCTTAAAACTATAATCAGAAGGCTTACTGAGGCAAATTTAAAGATCAACCTAGAAAGGATTCACTTTATGCAAACTGAAGTCGAATTTCTTGGGTATATAATAACATCTAAAGGCATACGCTCTGAAAGGGGAAAGGTCACTGCCATTAGAAATATTCTAACAACTCTAACTCTGAAGGAGTTAAAATCTTTCTTAGGATTAATGTACATCTTACTAAAGGAAATTCATCCGGGATTATACGAAGGAAGGTAAGCCCTCGACGAATTTCACCAGAGAAGAAAATGCACGGGTAAAAGCGAATCAATCGAAGAATATACGCATCAATTTCAACAACGATGCAATGATGGCTTTTAACGATTAAAAAATACTTTTAACCTCTCCAGAAATACTATCGTTTCCTGATTTCGACATTTCGTTCGATTTCATCACCGACGCGTCTAACTTTGCAATAGGAGGAGTTCTCTCGAAGGGTGAATTGGGGAAGGACAAGCCCATCGCTTATATTTCTAGATACCTTAACAAAGCGGAGGAGAACTATGCGACACACGAAAAGGAGATGTTAGCAATAGTCTGGGCCCTGGATAACATATACGAGGCAGAGAAAGGTCAAGTATATACGGATCACCAGCTATTAACATTTGCCCTGGAAAATCGTAACTAAATATAATGCAAAGTTGAAACGTTGGAAGGCCACAATTCGAGTAAAACTGCGAATTGATCTACCGCCCTGGTAAGTTCAATGTCGTAGCTGATGCTCTTTGCAGATTGAAAATCCGAGGAAACTCCTTGACTGACTCAGTAGAAGCTGAGACGGGGGACGAAGTGATTATACCGAAGTATAATTCCTCAACAGAATCGGCTCACTCAAATATCGATGTAGCTGCAGAGAGTAGATTATTAACGGAATTACATAGGAATGAGGATAGGTCTACGGAAAACGCCAGTGAAGTAACTATGCATAGTTCGATGCAGGATGCTTCGGACCTTGCCCCACATATCGAAGCTCCACTTAACGTTTTCTGAAATCAGATCATCACCAAAGTGGAAAAAGGCCACACAAGGAACCACATCCTGGTTACTCTAAACATTATGTAACTGCTGAAAATCTGAACAGAACGAATCTTACCGGAAGTTAAAAAGAAAGACTAAGACCAAATGTTTTAATGACATGAAAATTCCTAAATCCTGAATATGGGATTATTACAAGGAGTTTATTTAGAAACATTTGTAAATTACAAAATTAGAAAAAAGCAAAGAATTATAGAGGATGTTAAACATTAGGAGAGGGTGTGGCAATTTATCAGTAAAGAATATTAGAGAGTCCATCGAAAAGCAAGGGAGAACAAGAAACAATTATAAGAGAATTATTAGTTTCCTAGGATGAATAGTCTCATAAAGAAGTACACGAAAACTTGTGAATTCTGCTTGATGAATAAATACCACAAACATCTGACAATTCTCGAACTTCAACCGACTCCCATTCCATCATATCCTGGCGAAATACTGAATATGGGCATTATGGAGTTACAAAGCGAGAATTTCCTAACCTGTATTGATAAATTTTCGGAATTTGGTATAATCTTTCACATCAAGAATAAATCCTCTCTGCATTTAAGAGATAAGCTAGTGAAAATTCTACACTAATTTACTGTGCCAAAAATTCTAGTTACAGACTACGAAAGTAGCTTTCTTTCGATTATAGTGTATTTCATTAATATGCTGGATATTAGAATGTATCCGACGCCTGTAAACCGTAGCGAGGTAAATGGTCAAGTCGAGAGGTTTCAATCCACGATCATGGAAATTTATTAATGCCTGAAGGCCGAGTACATGGATTAGAGACTTAAAGAGCTCTTAAACATTTCCGTCGATAGATATAACACAACGGTTCACTCCGTAACTAAACGGAAAGCGTCTACTCGTAATATATACTTTAACAGATCCTCAAGGATTAATTTTCAAAATTTAGTGAATTTTCGTATCAGAGTGAATAATGAGCTTAGGGCAGGAATAGCTAGGAAAAAACAGACAAATAATGAACGGCGAAATCTAAGAAAACCTGCCCCCGAACGTTATTCGAAGTCATGTTCGAAAAATTTCACAGCTGTCATTTATCAGAAGTCAGTGTGTTTACTTATGAAAACAAGAAGCCAGAAATTAGAAATCAGTGTGTTTATTTAAGCAAAAATAAATAAGAATAAAAATGTTTAGAATTGGTGTTATGCTAATAATACTAAGTATGGAAGAAGAGGAAATGCAAAATAGAGCGATACGGGCAATAAGAAGATAGTTAAGAGACAAATCAAATCCTTTGGAATTGCCTCCAACCATATAAGCTTACTTCTTTTTGCAAAATGTTCTCAAAACTATTGCGACTTATTTGAACAGATTCCAGCAGTACTTCATGTATCATGTTTTGATAGAATCATTGCAACCGTCAAGAAAATCGTTCGCTATCCCTCCCATAGTAAAGCTAACTTCGTGCTTGCGGTTTTTTGGGGAAGGTGGATGGATATTTCTCCATCCAGTGAATTAAGAGATCACTCTGTTTTTTATTTGTATCATTCGACCTACAAATGTAAATACACGGACGCTAATAAATATTTTCATTAAAATTTAAACAAAAAATACTTACATTTTTAGAATTTTGCTTCAAATGTGCGACTTGTTTTCTTTTGTTTTTTTCTTCCCCTGGAAAAATGACAGGGAAAAAGTTCTAGGGAAATTCTGTCAAAATTTCCATCGGAAAGTTATTCACAATAGCGAGAACTTTTTCCTTTTCCTTTCCAACATTTTTCACAATACCGTGTTTCCCTTTAAGAGAAAAAGTTCTAGGGGAATTGTATTCATAATAGGGCTGAATAAGGTAACAGTTGTTACGACTTCTGCCCGAAAAATACATAAGACACAAGTAAATATGTTTTTTAAGGCACATAGTTACTTAACAAATAAGTCAAATATTGTTCAAACCAAAATTCATGTCAAATTAACATACTGCAGTAAATTCTAATTAGTTTAAAGTAATACTTTGCTTAAACATATTTTACTCCATACATTAAGTATAAGAGAAATAACACACTGCTATATATTAGGCAATTAGAATTCAAATATATAAAAAGAAATTATATTTCAACAGGTTATTACAATTTACATATTGGCCGTGCAAGGGTGCGACATTTTTGAATATCAATCTCCAATAGTATCGGTTAAAGAAGGCAAAGGATGGATTGTAAGAGGTCACTTCAGGCTCATTCATGTCGTTAACCTACAGAGGCTTGAAGTCATGTTAGAAGCGATGAATGAGGTTACAAAATCCAAGGCCAAGGAGCAGGATAAGAGGATTGTTACAGATCATCATTTGACTTAGATAAGAGAGCGGCTTAGCCTTCTTAGATGGTAGAAATTCGAGGAAAACCAGATCGTTCAATTGACGCACCTTCGCTAGGCTTCTAAAAGGAGCGCAAGCGTCTTGCACTAACAACGAAGAGGTGGTCCAATTAGTAAGAAAGGACATGATTTTTGTGACCAATTTTAAATTCCAGGTAACAGCGGAAGGCGATGACAGAAATCTATCCGGAACTTATATCAATCAAATGAAGAACGAGAAAATTCATATTACGAATCAAACATTCTTAAGCTACTTCGCAACATCGCTAGAGGCATTGTCCGCAATTCTGAGAAACGTAACGGAGGCAGGACGTAAGATCGACATCGAATACGTTTATGGTTTGAGCATAGGTAACATCAAGCTGCTTGGTGAATTTACGAGCAGATTTAAGCTTTGTTTAAGCATTAGAGATGCCAGATCCTAGAATACATCCTCCAAGTCACGCCACTTAACGTTAAGATCTACGGGACGTAGATTTTTTAGCCGGAGGCAGTTAACACAACGCATTTCCAACCAAAGGAAATCTGAGACATCACCTAGAAGAAACTCAATCACTGTTAAAGTACAGTGCACCTGTGTGTACAGCAAAAGTGAACATTATCCGTCGTGAACACGGCATACTGCGGATTCCCACATTGAAGAATTGCTGACTGGACAATTACCCTTGCCGCTCTGCGCATTCAGTATGCAGATTAGGATCTAAGTTAGTTTAAAGTTTTTAGTTCTTATTAGATCACAAAACCGAGCGGAACAATAAATTTTATTCTAATAAAAACAACAATTGTGTTTTTGTATAATCATACTCGTCGACGAGCTTTTGCCCGCGCTTGACTTTATTAACCGGCCAATTTTTGCTCATCCTGAGATAAAGACAAAAAAGGAAAAACATTCAAAATTCCAAAACGCGGAAGATCACCGAATCCAGGGCATTTCTAATCCCTCGAATGAAAAACCTCGTAATATGAGAAAAAATTCGGGAAAAGGGGACTCGCGACAAAGTTACTGGAGTCCCTTGCAGTGTTTAGCTAGTGAAGAAATGGACGACGTATAAATCTCGCCGACTGCTAACAAAAAAGTATATGTTCCTCCAATCAAATTATTACAAAAAAACGAGTGAATTTGTGCATAATCTGATGAAATCTTTAAACATCTCCACATATTCAGTGAAAAAAATTTTTATCGGCATAAAAATTCTTTGCGAAACTTTGGAATCATATAACTAGGTACTTCGTTCTCTTAAAGAAAAAACCTGTTAATTTTTAACACACGATGGAAAGAATGAAAAAACTTTCAAAGTTGTTTTGTTTGGACTCGACAATATGGAAGTGGATTTGCTTATAAGCGAATTGATTGAACGCGGACTAAAGTGCATCGAAATCAAAGAAAATTATAAAGAACTACGAGAGGTACATAGACACGTTCTATCTTATTTCTCTAGAAAATAGTTCGGTGAAATTAAACGACCTAAAAAAGAATTTCCGATCAGTTTTCACACGCAGGTCAGTTGGAACTTTCAAAGAAAAATGAAAGGGAAACTGACACAATGCCACAACTGTTAGATGTTCGGGCACGGCGAGCGCTACTTCCACATATTGTGGAATTTATGTGGGTTCACATAAGACTGCCGATTGCAACAATAATGCAATTATTAAATGTGCTAACTGCAACGGTGATCATAAAGCAAGCGATTCATCTTGCCTAAGTAGAGCTAAATACCCAGAGCTTAAAAGCAACATGATCAATGGGAGAAATGAATTTTGCTCTGGCCATTGTATATGAAACTAAAAGTACTATCACTTGAGGAAATCGATGGTAGTGCCTCTATCGGCCCAATTAGATACCCTTCGCTGAGTACCACAAAAATCTTACGCTCTTTTGCCTCAACAATCTCCATATGCAAATGCACTCATAAGGCATTGCATAACACAATTCCGCTCTAATGTAACCAATCCCATGCCAGTAACTCTCTATGCACAAACCCACCCCACTCAAAGATGTGTCGAGTGTCGAGTAAGATAGATACCTTGCAATGTGAATAACTCGTCGGCCTAACCCAACGCATTGCTACACTGTCAGTTGCTGTGGTGGATGTACGATCCTTCTGCACGTAAATCTGAGTGATAATGAAAATGAAGCGAAAAGAATGTGCTCAAAAAAAATACACACTCACATAGCACATTCATTTTTGCTTATATTACACAAACATATTTCCTTTTCACCTATGCCTGTGGTGTTGGGTCTGGGGGAGGGGTATTTGTTTCATTGCGAATAACTCATCGGCCTGAGCTATTGCCAGTGCATTGCTAGTTTCCGTCATAAGTGTGTAGTCCTTTAAGAATTTGTTTGTGATTTTCAATTTGTGCTTTTCAATTACTGATATACTGATATATATATTTACATACAAACATATTACAATTCATTGATAAACATTATTGCTTCCTTTAATTTGCACGCACTTATATTTGATTTTCAGAATGTCTAAATGTTCATACAAAGATTGTAACAATATAAAAAAGATATTTTCCTTGTCATGTTTTACAGTTCCTAAAGATCGTAGAAGGGATGTTTGGTTAAAGCATGCTCAATGTAATACATTGAAAAAACAAATTTGCATTTGTGAAACCCATTTTTATAGGAAAGATGTAAAGGTTGAATCACATCGGAAACTGCTATCTAAAAATGTCATCGATGTCAGTGTGCAGTTGCTCTGATGTATCTATCAACTAGTCTCACCTTAGAATCATGGATAACATCAGAGATATAAAGCTTCCTTCAGTCATTTCAGACTATTCTAGTCCATCTAATGTACTAGCCAAAATTTGTTTAAAACTGACAATACTGCGAGTTTTCCAACTACGCTTTGTGTTAATAGAGTTTCCAACCCTCTGACATATATTAGAGATTTCTCTCTGCCAATAGTTTGCAAATTTCTACTTCACAGTTTCCTTATCCCGAATCTCGTTTTCATAATGAGCGAATAGTAAATACCATACCTTCGTACATTTTCGATACGCCAAAACGATTAAAGATTGATAAGAACTATAACTTGGAGAAAAACGTTGACATGCAATTGCAAAATAAGCCAGTCGGCGTAAAAACTTTTGCATATGCAACTTTTTCATAAGGCAAATGCACATTGGACGAACGACAAAAAAGATTTGTGTCTGAAGTTTTTTTATAAGTCTCCCTCATTATATTCCCATATGGTGAGCTCGGGATTTAGTTTACCATTTATAAGCACAATCTATCGATGGGATTCTTCCTTAAGTTTACCGGCCGGTTTTTCAAACCAAATGATTAATCTTTTAAAAAGCAAGGTAGAAACGGTGTCAAGCATAGAGAAAAGGTGCGTATTAATTTTTGATGAAATGGCAATCAAACCTGAACTTGATTAAAACATTAAAAATGACATTGTGTACGGCTTTTCTGACTTTGGGGAGCTGGGTAGACGCGCCACTGTAGCCTCCAAAGTAATGGTTTTTACTCTTAGAGGATTAAATAAAAATTGGAAGCAAACCACATCTTATTATATAGGATGCCCGAAAGATGATAAAATTGCTAGATATTAAAATTAATAATATCAAAAACTTTAGAGTGTGGTCTGCAAGTTATTGCTGTGTATTGTGACCAAGGCAGCAACAATAGAAGAGCATACAAATTACTTGAGACAAACGAAAACAAGCCTTTTTTCGATATTGACAATTAACGAATTTTTTTTCTATATGACTACCCTCACTTATTCAAAAGTGTGCGAAATTGTTTGCTTAAAAATCCAATTATAATATCTGAAGATATTGTTTCATGGGGAATCCTTGTCAAACCTTTTGAACAGGATTCCAAGAACATCTTTCAAGTGTGCTTTAAGCTAACCAAGAGTCATATAAACCCGAACAACTTCGAAAAATTGTCAGTGAAATTGGCTACCCAAGTTTTTAGTGCTTATGTTGCTGCTGAAGCCGATAAGAAGATTGCTGCCTCAACGGCAATTTTTTTAAGCAATGGATGATCTTTTTGACAACTTAAACAGTTACAGTTTAAATACAAGCAACCCTAATCGACACCCTATTTCACTACATAGCGAGACTCTGCAGACCATTAAAACTGCTAGACAGTGGATATCGTAATGGGAAGCTACCGGTAAGACGAAGAAGCCATATTGCTTTGGCGGGTTACTACAAACTTGACTTGCTATAGAACTAATATGGGAAAAACTTAAAAATGACCAGCAATTCCTTCTAATTGCACATCTTAATACTGATGTTGCAAAAAATTTATTTTCAATGGCTCGATCAAGTAGAGGATCATACGAACGGAACCCTTCAGCCCACAAATTTATTCGTAATTTGAAAAAATTTAAAGTCGCCAGAAAACTCAAGTTACGAAAATTCTGGGGCTGGGTCGTTATTGCACAAAGCTGATTGCGAAGATCTTAACTGTGATGATAATGAAGAATTTCACACTGAAGCTCCAGTAGAAGATCATTTAATAGTAAAAGATATTCTGATCAGTATCGAATACGATGCTAATAGTTGCGATGACGAGTTTGATGGTGATGTCAATGAGACAGAAATAGTTGTATCCAAAGGATGTTCACAGAAGCTGCAAGAAGCGGCACTTACATTTTATGCCGGGTTCGCAGCTTTTAAGTTGCATAAGAAACTTAATTGCGAAAACTGCACTCTGTTCATGAAAACAGAAAAATTTTGAGAACAAGCTTTCGAGAACGAGCTTATAACACTAATGACACATCCTACGAATTTGGAAAGTTAACTGTTCCTTCTCTAGCATTTGAGGCTTTTGTTAAAAGTATATTAGATTTATTGTTTGTTTTCTTGTTTATGATACAAATTTATGTTACAAAAATCATTAAGCATGGCTTTGCCGTCTGCCTGATTGACATGCAATTAAACATTTTATAACAAATTTGTTTTAATGTACGAGGGCGGATCAATAAGTCCGTGACTTTTTGAATTTCTGACCTCTTTACTGAAACAGCAACACTGCTCCTGTCAACAGGCATCTGTCAGTTGACTCCTGTCAAAATTTAAACTTGCTGCGTCAGTTAGTTTGTGTTTGACAGCTATTTTTATCAGACTACTCACTAATTTGAGGAGAAAATGGAAAAAAGTGAATTTCGTGTGCTTATTATGCATTATTTCTTGCGAAAAAAACCATTACCGAGACCAAGGCTAAGCTTGATAAATACTATGGGGACTCTGCACCCTCGATTTCAATGGTAAAAAAGTGGTTTGCTGAATTTCGTTGTGGCCGTACAAGCACTGAAGATGCCGAACGTCCTGGACGCCCAGTTGAGGTCTCTACACCCGAAACAATCGAAAAAATTCACGATATGGTGTTGGCCGACCGAAGATTGAAAGTGCGAGAGATTGTGGAAGCCGTAGGGATCTCGCATGGCTCAGTGGTTTCAATTTTGAATGATCACTTGGGCATGAGAAAGCTTTCCGCAAGATGGGTGCCGCGTTTGCTCACAGTCGACCACAAACGCAATCGCAGTTGCCATGGCAAAAATCCATGAATTGGGCTATGAATTGCTCCCTCATCCACCCTATTCTCCAGATTTGGCTCCGAGTGACTACTTCTTGTTCCTAAACCTGAAGAAATGGCTTGGTGGAAAAAGATTTGACTCCAATGATGAAGTCATCTCGCAAACAAAGGCCTATTTTGAGGACCTCGACAAATCATTTTTTTTGGAAGGGATAAAAAAATTGGAGAAGCGTTGGACAAAGTGTATAGAGCTCAAGGGAGACTACGTTGAAAAATAAAATTATTTTTTTATCAAAAAATCTGTGTTTTAATCCAAAAGTCACGGACTTATTGACCCGCCCTCGTATATTCAATTCTTGAATTTAAAAGGATTTAAAGATATGTAAAAAAGCAAAAAGTAAAAAATAGTATACTAATTTGATTTTTTTTGTTTCTTTTTTTTACAAAGTTAAAAGTTCTCAGTAATATACTACGGTAATTGGTTGCTGCTTTATAGAAGTAAAAAAGTTGTTTTACATCGCTTTCGCAGTTTAAATTGGCTATAACTTCCGATGAAATGTATAACGTCTTCTCTCTCACATAAGTTGCAAAGACTACAATAAATTGGTAGATCTGGACGATGTGGGATATAATTAAGGCGTAATAGTTCGCCTCTCATCTTAAAAACAGCCGAAAATAGTTCTTTGCTGTTGTCATTGTGGAAATAATTTTTTTCAGACAGATTGTGTTTTAAAACGTATGTAGCTCGGTTAACGGACGATGAAGCCATATTTACGCAATCAGCTCTGTATTGTTCATCTACTTTGGCTATAAGATTGCCAAGCACATCCTTACGGTGTCTTTCGTTTCCATAAGCTAAATTGCATTCGAAACTGCAGTACGTTGCTAGCTCTTCGAGTTTTTTTTATACCAGAGCGTATTCCTTTCGATTACCTTCTTCGCAATTATTTTTGGAAGCCTATCGTCCGACAGTTCTAAAACTTTTATTACATAATCTACATGTAATTTTAATGATTTAATGAAAAGCTGGGACAGTCCAGTTTCGATATTGATCATATAGTTTGGTGTTGTACTTGCTAAACTAAAGCATCCGTTTATGTAGTATCTACGGAGTTTCTCTACTGCTTCATATTGGCAGTATCCTCAAGATTGCGCTGCATACATAATAAAAGATTCTGATACAGCTTGAAAAACCTTGTACTGTGGTTAATTAGTTGATTTGAAAAACATTTTTTCCAAGTAGCCAATATGGCACTTTTCGATATTATTAGTCTTTCCTTTAGATGAGGTTCCATACTGAGATAACTAGCTATTGTCACCCCGAGATATCTAAATGTTTTCACAATTTCAATGGGCTGTCCGTTGAGATGTCATTTTTCGTTTCTGTACTCTCTACCAGTTTATAAAGATCATAATTTTTGATTTTGTAAGGTTAACCGTAAGATTCCATAATTGGCAGTACAAATCAAGACGGTTAATCATTAATTGTAAGGACTTTGGTGAATATGCAAATAGAACCACAACGTCTGCAAATAAAAGTGCCTTTATTAAATGTCCTGCAATCTCTATTCCTCCAGGTAAAAAGTCGGTGAGGTCATCATCATCATCATACAAAGCAAAGAGATATGGGCTTAGTGTACATCCCTGTCTTACTCTCATAGTTGTTTCAAACCATTCTGATGTTTCGATCCCGCTCCACACACTCGATTGGTTGTCCTCGTATACATTTTCGATAACCCTCCCAAACTTTTGTCTCATTCCAGCGTTATAAAGTTTGAATATTAAAGCTTTTCGATCGATATTATCGAAGGCGAATAATTTCTGTTTTTGTTCGAGAAGTGTCCCATGTCAAAACTATGCAAACACTTTTTGAAAGCCAATTTCCAAAAATACGACACGAAGAACACTTGATTGAAGCTTTTCTCAAATCCGAACTGAAAATGACAGCTTCCGAGAGTATGAAATGTGACGATGATGAGCACAGACACTCCATTTATAAATTCATTTTAATTGGTCTAGTCAAATTTTCGGTATATATATAAGGATATCTGTGGAGTGTGAGCAACTGAGAACTTCACTATTAATCCTTTCTTTGTGAATTTTTATTTATTTTCTGTTTTTCACTCTTGTTTGTTAAGTTTTTGTAGTTATTCATTCTTTTTTTTTATTAGTAGATAGTAACTATTTATTTTATGAATATTTTTATTTCTTTAATACTTACTAAAGAGTAAGGACTATGCCTACAGGGGACACCTTAAAAAAAAAAACGCGTTTTATATTCTACCTCACTGGGTGACGTGGAAAAGAATATCTGAATTATAGTTGTAAGAATCGGTTTTATATAGATACATACTATATACGTAGGTACATACGGTCTTCGGCGATCGTCCCGTGTTATTCTATTCCCTAAAGAAATAAATGAAATGTTATTTTGTTTTCGAGTAAAATCTTTATTGGTCGTTAATTTTATCGTAAGCGCCACAAACTTGTTCACAAATTTGAGAGCATGACAGCGAAAATATCGCAAACGACAAAAACTGCTTTCATTCCTTGAGAAAAATATCTCAATTAATGTCATCGAATTCTATTGGCCCAAACATGATTATAACCAGTAATCGCCCTTTTGCTTATAATATACAGAAAAAAAAACAAAGAAAAAAACGTTTCCTGTAAAATTAATCATTTGTAGCTTACGATAAATTAGCGGAAAGGACCCCAAACATCAATTTCTTATAAAGGCTGTCATTGTCATATACATATTATCTAAGACACAGTTCTCGCGTTCAACCAGTTTCTTTACTCATTTTCTTGGCAAAGTCATTCACTCAGTTGCGTAACATGTAGATTAAAATTCAGAGTGGGAATGAAAACCGAAAACAGGTTTCATTTACGTTGTTTGCACTCATCACTCACTCATCCTGTCATTTTAACTCCATTCTCAGAGAGTAATAATATCTTTCTTTGCTTGCGAGAAATGAGAGTTCGCCACCTATGCGGTCAAAGTGGATACCAAAAAATATCGCTTGATGATAGTACTATTAGTTTCATATACAATGCTCTGGCTTAAAAAAAGCTTTTACCCACTTGAAAGCTCCCACTGACACACCAGTTAATAATATACATATTGATTTGCAATAAATGACTGATCTCTTCACTCAGGAGACAAACGATCGAGAAAAACAACCATCATGCAGACTTCAACAGCTGCGTTCAGCCAACAACCACTTGGAGAAATGAACAACAGCGATCAACATGGGGTAAATACAACAACGATATTTTTTCTCTGGAGGAATTAAATCTATTAGTTATGGAAATGATAACCAAGTTAGCTTCTTGTAAGACAAAAGTCGATCAATTTAATGCCAGCACACAATTAGCTACTAAATTCTTGTACTCCAATGCTAAGTTATGTAATAGATAATAATTTAAAGATTTTAACATGGTATGCGAGAGGTAGATCTAAAAAACATGTTGAGTTTATAAATTTTTTAAATACTAATAGAATAGATATTGCACTAATAACTGAAACTTGGTTAACATCTGGAGTTAATATTACAACTTCTGCTTTTAAATGTTATCGTGTAGATAGAAATAATAGAAGAGGTGGAGGCGTAGCAATTCTGTTAAGGATATCGATTCAACATGAGCTTTTGCAATGCATTCAAACTCAGTTTGTGGAAAATATAGGTATAGAGGTAAAGCTGCTATTAAATTTTTTTGTGTATACTTTCCAGGCAAGGTATCTATCTACAAATGCAAACCAAGTAATACTCAGGTCAGATTTAAGAAAACTTTTCACAACTTGAGTGGTGAGTTTATAATTGACGGTGATCTGAATTGTAGGCATAGAGATTGGGGTTGCACAAGAGCAAATTTTTGGGGCAACGTTTTATCTAGCCTGTCTGCAATGTTGCCAATTTGTGTTTTATGTCCGTCTAGCCCTATGTATTTTTCAGCTGGCTCTCGTGGTTGTCCATCTGTTCTTGACCTGTTTATAACTAATATATCTAGTCCAATTTCTCAACCCATATCGATTCATGATCTGTCATCAGATCACAATCCAGTTATTTGTCGAATTCCTAGATCTGGTGAGAAAAAAGTGCAATATTTTTTTAGATATGAAAAACGCAAATTGGTAAATTTTTCGGGCCGAATTGAAAACAAAACTTCAAAATTTAACAAATACGCTAGAAAGTATATCTACAATAGAAGATGTTAATAACATTATCAGTATGTTTTCTGAACATGTATTAAGAAAAGAAAGAAAACATAATTGTATTAAACTCCCAGATCACGTCATTGAACTTATTAAATTAAGAAATAAACATAGAAGAAACTGGCAAAGGTATATGCAGACAATTTCTCACACCATGGTTAAATATTTTAACAAGTTAATCGCGAAGTTAATACAAAATAAACGAAATGAAGTGTAGAACACTAAGTTGAATTTCCTTGACAAAGCTTCCAAAGCTTTTTGGAATATTGTCAGGATTGTCAAAAATAAAAATAAACAAATTCCAATTCTCAAAGGTAATTGGAATACATACTACACGGATAAACCAAAGCTAACTTATTCAGCCAAACTTTTGCCAAAAATTACACTGTTTTGGATAGCTTAGGGGATACAATTAAAGTGGTAAACAATTCCTTGGAGGCATTTAATCTTATCGATGTTGAAACTCCAGTAAATGCGTTCATTAATGAGAACACAACAAAGTACTACATAAAAAAATTTACTAGGAAAACATCTGGCCTGAACAATATCAAAAATTGTTATCTAAAACATCTACCTAAGATTGGAATTGAATATTTGACATTTAAAATAAATGTATGCCTCAAAATTCAATACTTTCCTACTGTCTGAAAAATTGCTTAAGTAGTTCCGATTCCGAAAGCAGGTAAACCAACCGACAGCCCGGAAGATTACAGGCCAATTAGCTTGCTTAGCAGCCTGAGCAAGATTTTCAAAAAAGTTATCAAGGACAAACTGCTAAGTATAACTGATGTACTCGTACACAAATCAATCCCAAATGAAGAATTTGGGCTTAGACAATTTCGCAGTACCAGCCATCAAGTACTTCGAATCACCAATCTTATTAAAAAAAATCGACGTGTAGAAAAGTCTACGAACATGCTACTCCTTGACATAGAGAAAGCATTTGACTCCGTCTGGCACAATGGACTTGTATTCAAAATGCTTAACTTTAACTTTCCTCCCTTTTTGTGTAAAGTTATTCAAAGTTTATTGTCAAACCGTAATTTAAAAGTGATTGTGAATAAAAGCTCGTCTAGTTTTTTAAGTGTCCCTGCTGGTGTCCCCCAAGGCTCTGTCCTAGGACCACTCCTATATAATTTATATACATCCGACTTCACAGATCTTTCGTCGCATATGTTCGGTCTAAACAGTGACAGCGGCTGAAGTATTCAGTGATTATTGCAAAAAATGGAAATTCAAATTGAATGTGGGAAAAATACAAGCTGTCTTTTTCTCTAGGAGAAGAAAACATTGTTTCCTCCCCATCCTCCCATCCGATCGAATCATGGTCATTAGGCAGCCGACAGTCTGGGAAAACACAGTTAGATACCTGGGTATATATCTTGATAAAAGATTGACATTTCAGGAGCATTTAAGCAAAACTTTGCACAAAATTAGCATTGCTATAAAAATGTTATGCCCAGAAAGTCTCTTATCCGACCAGAATAAAATAATTATATATAATTTTTCAAGTACTCTTGCTTTATGGTTGTCCTGTTGCGGGAAAATGTGCTAAGCACCAAATTAAAAAATTACAAATTCAGCAAAATAAACTTTTAAAAACTATGCTAAACTTGCCTTGTTACTATTCTACCTCTAAATTGCATCGACATACGGATGTTGAATTGGTCTCTGACAGAAGAGGAAGGCTAACTAACTCTTTCCTTATGAGATGTAGTATACCTGGAAATCCCCTCGTTTATGAGTTAAATGCCACTTAGCTTAAGTTGAAATACTAAACAAAATCGCCCTAAGTAAATCGCTATTTATTTGTAATGTTGTTGTTAATATATAATATATAATGTATAAATATTTCGCTGCTTTTGTTGTTCACTTGTTTATCTATATTTATTACATTTTATTATTTGTTTATTTATCTATTTTTTTATTTATTTATTTCTTAATTTATTTATTTATTTATTTACTTATACATACATATATATATATTTATCTATTTATTATTATAGTTAGTTTCTAAATATTTTGCTGTTTTTGTTATTAACTTGTTTATCTATATTTATTACATTTAGTTATTTATTTATTTATCTACTCATTAATTTATTTATGAATTAATTAATTTTTTTATTTATTTACTTATTTATATGTATATACATATATATATATTGATTTATTTATTATATACTTATTTATTATTATTATTTGTCTATTTATTTATTTATTTATTTATTTATTTTTTTTAAATACTCAAAAAACAAAAAAGTTTGTGATATTAATTAGATACGAGGGCGGGTCAATAAGTCCGTGACTTTTGGATTAAAACACAGATTTTTTGATAAAAAAATAATTTTATTTTTCAACGTAGTCTCCCTTGAGCACTATACACTTTGTCCAACGCTTCTCCAATTTTTTTTATCCCTTCCAAAAAAAATTATTTGTCGAGGTCCTCAAAATAGGCCTTTGTTTGCGAGATGACTTCATCATTGGAGTCAAATCTTTTTCCACCAAGCCATTTCTTCAGGTTTGGGAACAAGAAGTAGTCGCTCGGAGCCAAATCTGGAGAATAGGGTGGATGAGGGAGCAATTCATAGCCCAATTCATGGATTTTTGCCATGGCAACTGCACATGTGTTTGTGGTCGACTGTGAGCAAACGCGGCACCCATCTTGCGGAAAGCTTTCTCATGCCCAAGTGATCATTCAAAATTGAAACCACTGAGCCATGCGAGATCCCTACGGCTTCCACAATCTCTCGCACTTTCAATCTTCGGTCGGCCAACACCATATCGTGAATTTTTTCGATTGTTTCGGATGTAGAGACCTCAACTGGGCGTCCAGGACGTTCGGCATCTTCAGTGCTTGTACGGCCACAACGAAATTCAGTAAACCACTTTTTTACCATTGAAATCGATGGTGCAGAGTCCCCATAGTATTTATCAAGCTTAGCCTTGGTCTCGGTAATGGTTTTTTTTTCGCAAGAAATAATGCTTAATAAGCACACGAAATTCACTTTTTTCCATTTTCTCCTCAAATTAGTGAGTAGTCTGATAAAAATAGCTGTCAAACACAAACTAACTGACGCAGCAAGTTTAAATTTTGACAGGAGTCAACTGACAGATGCCTGTTGACAGGAGCAGTGTTGCTGTTTCAGTAAAGAGGTCAGAAATTCAAAAAGTCACGGACTTATTGACCCGCCCTCGTATATTAAATATCATACCATGTGTGTAAATTGTGCGGTGGCAAACCTTGTACAAATTTTACAAACGAAATAAATATCTATCTTCTATCTTTTTTTGTATAAGTAAGTTGAACGGTTAGGGGAGGCACAAGCCTTCATATATGTACGAGTATGAGTATAATACTTATTTTTATTAAAACGGTAACAAAACTTATTTGTCCTTTATAAGAAGTGATTCATCAATCAATGTTCAAAGTGAGTTCGCAAATCTACAAGAAATTGAAGTGCTTTGTTTCTATAACTTGTTGCCATGCTCTATTAATGGACCGAATTGCATATCGTCGATGCTGTTTTAAATATGCTTAACAAGACGATCGGTAACGAAATTTATGCTTATCATACCCTGGTACAAAAACTGACCAGCAGATGTAGTGTTTGGTGGAAGGAAAACATTTTGTATATATCCCAAACGTAATTCTTAACGCTTTCAACGTATATTTCTGACCGCGATGGCTCAAGGGGAAGCGTCCGCTTAAAAGAATATGTAACCAAAAACTTGTTGCCTAAAGGAGGGGTCCATTCACGAGAGGTATTAACACATTGTAAGAGTTATCACTTTTGAGTGGAAAGATCTTGAAAATAAATAAAAACCCTATTCATCTAGTGGCCTCGATGATGTTATTGATCTTCTTTTTTCCTTCTTTACACTGATCGCAACTTACTGATCACATAATTGCAAATGGAGGTTTAGTTGAGTTATATTTTATTGCAATCACGGGGTATCTTTTTAACTTCTGTATAAGTGCTTAATTTTCAGTATCAAAAAAGACGACTACTAGCGTTAATTACAAACATTTAATTAGACAAAAACGTGAAGTATGTTTTGACGTTGCCATACAAATGGGACAAAAGATCGGGAAGCTTTGTTGCTATCCGCAATAACGCCTAATATATAAATACCTTATATTAAGTTAAATTGAAAATAAGCGCAAATACCCATTGTAAGAACACACCTATTATCAAAATTTTGAAATATCAGACAACTCTGTATTAAAGCATCTTATCTGAAATTTAAAATACAAGTTTATATTTATATTTACCTTATCGTGAAGAACATTGGTCGAAACACAAACATTGGTAACGCATATATCTTGGCCATTATTATAACAAATAAGACATACAATAAAACTTTGATCAATCCGATTATCAACTCCGTATAAAGAAGAAACACGGCCTTATTTTCCCATGGATTCTCAGTCTGCATCTCTACTGCATGTAATATATACTTTATGCCTATGCTTGCTATAACTGTTAGCAAAATCCCATACTCAAATCCAAACACAAGTTGTACAGTTGGACCACGAATGATAGTTGAATTGTAAGCATGCAGTAACAGGTAATAGTCCATGCAACCTAGGACTATTAAAAGGCTCAATACCCGTATGTGAAACAAGTATCCTAAAATTGGACTTCGTTCCATCTGCAAGGTTGAAAATACAAAAAAATACTCAACTTATATTCTTCACATTCATCTACATATTAGAAAATTTTAAATTAAAAACTACTTCATTAATTTTCATTTAATTTTTTGTCTTAATTTTTTTTTTTTTAATTCTCAAATTAAAATTTATTCAAGGTATTTATAATTTTAAAATTAATATATATTTATATAGAGAATGGCAAGTGACATCTTTGATTTAAGCAAAATAAATATGATAGTTTTTGTTAAAGCTTATAAACTAGAAGAAAAAGGTAACAACATGTATACATTATTTTAGATGCATAAATTAGAATAACAAATGAACAAACTATTTTACATGCATTAGTTTGCATAGCGTCGAAGTGGCATTCGAAATTTCAAAAAAAAAAAAAAAAAAAAAAACGTTTGAGAACATTATGTTTTCGCGTTTAAACTAATTGTGAGCAAATTTTTATTTATTGCAATGGAAATTGAAAAAGTTGTACACTAAAAACTTGTTTATCTGTAAGGCAAGTATTGATTTTTATATTTGAAAAACAACAAAACTAACTCAATAGATGGTATACTCGTATGTGTACGCAGCCATCTGAGAAAAATATTTCAATTTCCGAATTCTTTATAATTTTGCAACTTGCTTACTTCTATTTGCTCCATTTTGATAAGCACTTATCAGAAAAATGACATATAACAGTTTGAGATAAGCAATCTAACCAATACATATTCAAAAATTTTGAAATTTCACATTTGGAAAATTAGAGGCTATAGAATTTCATTGGATTCGAGGGAGTACTAATTCCGGATTGAAACCAATGTGAAATGCCATTACTGAGCGAAATTGGAAGGGAAGAGCGTTAAAAAGTTTGCGCAATACACTTGAGTAGAACCTCATGTAAAAGGTAATGCGAAAGGCAGGAACATTGACAACAAGGTTTGCGTAGCGATTGCGGACAGAGATCGGATGGATACCGAAAAACAGTACGCCGAATTCTGGTGGCTCCAGGAAGGGGAGGGGGTTTGTATGCTCTCCTAGATCGGTACGTTACCAAAGTAACATACTCCTCCTACTTGTAAGTTAGATTTAGGATAGTTAGGTGAGTTTTGCTGAAAGGCCGCATTCGCTGACACGAGGCGGGGCCACTGAGAAGTAAACTCTGCTTCATGGCATTGGTTGATCCTATGACCAGTAAGGCTGCCCTGAGGTAGTAGAATCCTCAAGTACAAAATTATTTCCGTTTTAACCGATTTAAAAGCGCGTAAAAAAATCAAGTTGACACAACGGTAATTGCATTGTTCATTCAGCCGATAGTTACCGCGAGTGTCACTTGTACAAGCTGTGTTTTGCTTTGAAAAAATTATCACTTAAAATTTTTTCTTTTAATTCAAAAAAATTGTATATTTTAAAAGTCGTATAGTAGTGAGGATTTTTCGGTAAGTAAATTAATTAATGGTTTTAACAACTCACTACAGTTTATTGTGAAATAAAAATAAACTGTGTGTGAAAACCACAGTTTTGTGATAGCCGCCCCTAGACGGTCTTGCGGGTTTAGGAACTGTTGTAAAATATTTGTGCTGTGTATAAAAATCTCCTGGATGTGATAGACTGTAGACGTATGTTTTGTTTTCAGTACTGAAATGGAAGAAAAAGAGCATTCAGCAACAAAGAAGCCAAATAAGTTGACTGAATATGAAAGAACGAAGAAGTTAAAACTTTCAGAGATGTCTTAAAAGGAGATAGACGATTTGATGGAATCTGTGGAATCAGATTTTTCGGATAGTAGTACTGATGGTCATTTCGACGATGACGGTAGTAGCGTTACTCGGATTTCCGACCAAATTACACCGGAAGATGACAACATAATAACGGAATGCTTAAAAGAAATGGTTGAAACTGATTCGTCCGTGGTTTTAAATGATTCTGTCAATTTATCACTGAATACAAGCTCAATTCTTGATGAATTACCATCAATCTCTGCAGCAGCGCAATTCACTTCAAAATCAAACACAATATCAAACACAGATTTATACCACCATCAACACTAGAGGTTTCAACACCTACACCAACTACAACAATATCGGGAACCAGGTCTTAACCCAAGAAAAGAGCCCTATCACGAATTCCTTTAATGGGAGATGGTGGTCCTCAGAATAAACCCTCGAACGGTTGTTTTACCGGAAAAGGTTTATATTGGAAATCTGACAATGCAATGGTGTGGTATTTACTTTATTCTTTTCTTCCAGCTTTAAATGCAATCGAAAGACAATTGCCTGGCATTTTATGGAAGGAGAGGAATGCAATTACATGTAAACGAAGTTGCTTTCCGAGATAAAAGCAATTTGCCTAGCTCAATCAAGGTACTTCATACAGCAACGGATTTTTTTAAGTACTTCTTTACGGACGAAATACTGTTGTAACCGAAATCAACCGAGCAGCACATGTAAGAGATGTAAGCACCAAATTTAAACAGACCTAGAGCACGTTCATCATTACATTGGAATCCTCCTTTACATGTCCGTCTATCGTTATCCTAATATGGAAAGGTATTGGGGAAAGAATGCCTTTCCGCTAATTCAAAAAACAATGGCAGTACAGAAATTTGAAGCAATCAAACAGTATTTATCGTTTGCTGATGAAGATCTTCGTAAAAAAAAAAGACAGCCATACGGATACGATCCAATTTTTCGCATCAGAAAATTTGGTGACATGGTAAACGAGCGCTTCGATTCCGTTCCGTGCAAGATTGTGTGTTTATGAACAAATGTGCAGTACGAAGATAGTTCATCATCTACGTCAGTTCATGACAAACAAGCCCCATAAATGGGGTATAAAACTGTTTGTACTATGCGACTCTCATGGATTTTCTTACCGCTTTGAAATTTATAACGGTGCTGGAGACAACGTTATTTTACCAGGTACACCTGATATGATGCACGAGGTATTTGTTCTGTTGGAACATTCAATCCAACTAGAGTGGTGAAATGCAAATTGCCCTCAGATAAAGAAGATAGAGGGTATGCAGTTTAATTTTGGTTGGACAAAAAAGCTGGGAACAAGAAATGCAAATTTTGTAAATCATCGGAAACACATCCTGTCATGAAACATGATCCTGTCCAAAATGTGATCTCCATTTGTGTTCTTCATCTTCCAAAAATTGTTTCTATGATTACCATCACAGACAATAATTCATTAATTTCATTATTTGCTTTTTAGCTGTATTTTTTAAGTATTGTATTATTTTCAATAAAAACAAAGAAAAAAATTAAACATACATACTAAAAACACACCTATTTTAGTTTTTTAGCACCTAATCCCTCAAGGCAGCCTTTTACTTCTGCCACCTGGTGGCTGCATCATTGAACCAAATTCCAAAATTATTTTAAATTCGTTTTCTTTGTACCAAAATTTATCGAATACAAAAATTCAGATTAATTTTATTTCACTATTGTTGGCGTCCGAAATCGCAATTGAGTTGGTGATCACCCGTTGTGATAAGCCACGAGTGCTTACCATCTTGATTATAGTTAAGTTAGGCTAAGTAGCATAGGTAGGTTAATTAGAGTAGGGATATAGTTTTAAGTTTTACATAAAAGTAAAAAATATACGATATGGCGTCTAAGTTTTTTTAATAATATTTTCTTAGAAATGTTACATTTATAAGATAGTTGTAAGTGCGAAAGGCAACGTTTAAAAAAACAAAAAAAAAAAAACACTGTGGCGCTGGCAGCCCGCCGAAAGGGTGATGGCGATTTGAAAAATTGTTGGTGACCCAGCCTGGAATCGAACCCAGACTCTCTGCGTGATAGTCCAATGAGCTAACTATCACGCCATCGCCATCGCCGTAAAGGCAAAGTTTAATGAAATTATTAAATTTAGAGCGCTCGGTAAGAGTCAGTAAGCTAGAATATATGATTGTCATTGTTTAAATTAGATTTAAGCATGAATTTAAAAGCAGAAATGTTGGTCCAAGCCGTTTCGAGTGTGGCAAAGCTGTTCGCAGACCATTTTAAAATTAAAAAAAAAAATGTTTTCTTAGTATAAAATATGACATAACCAAGTATTAATCGCTACTAAAGGTAGAAAAGAAATGGTTCATTAAAAATATGAGGGCCCAATACCATACACTCTGCCAGACTGTTTAGATATTCTAAAAAAAAAAACAATTTTCGAAATAATTGTTATAACCAAAATTGGAGTATACCATCCATTACGTTAATAATGTCACTTATAACATCCAATTCGTCGTCTTTTGATAATATTTTAAGTTTTGCATTAAAAAATATTGCGTTTCATATTCATATTTTTAATTTTTGTGTCCAAGAAGGGGTTTATCCTGAGTCTCTCAAAACATTTGCATAAAAAATGTGACACAATGTCATTAAATAATTATCGTCCAATTTCCATCTTATCCGTTTTTTCTAAGATTATTGAAAACGGAATTAAATCTAGAATATTATCATTCTTAGATAAAACTAATTTCTTTAATGATTCTTAGTTTGGTTTTAGAAGGGGTAGATCAACTGAAAGTGCTTTATTAAAACTATCTGGGGAAATCTATAACAGTTTGAATACTCCTTAAATTCCTTCGACTTTATTTATTGATATAACCAAGGCTTTCGATATGGTGAAACATACTCTGTTACTAAATAAATTATTTAATACAGGTTTCAGAGGCTTCATTCATGACTGGTTTGCCTCTTATTTAACAAATCGTAAACAAGTGGTAAAGGTCAACTGTTTTTAGCTCACATAATTATTTAAATATAGGTGTTCCTCGGGGATCAGTCCTGGGTCCGATACTGTTTTTAATATATGTTAACGAGCTTTTTATTCAACCTTTAAAGGGCAGAATCACGGCATTTGCTGATGATACTGCCCTTTCTTATCCCAATAAGAGCTCTCTTGATATGTTTTCCGATGTTAATTATGACCTAGATACTATATACTACGACGATGGTATAAGTCTCATAAACTGATCATCAGCAACAAAACGAAGTTTATGGTATTCAATATCAAGGGTGCTGAATGCGGAGAGTTGCCTTTATACTATCACTCACCAAGCTGTTTTCGATTTTTTTTAGGAGATGCACATGGACATAATATATCATATCAGGTAAGCTGTAGTGACGGTTGCTTTTTAATTGAGCATGTTGACAGCTTTAAATACCTAGGCATTATATTAGACCATAAGTTTAGTTGGAAGGACCATACGTCATATTTGAAACGGTATTTAAATGCGGTTGTAATTATATCACCTTAGCATGTGCAGCAAACTACCCATTTTAAAATTGATTTATAATGGTATCTTAAAATCAAAACTGCAGTATGGAATTTCTGGCTGGGGAGGCACTTATTTTAATACAATAGAACCACTGCTGATTAAACAGAAGCATGCCATAAGACTTTTGTGTAGAGTTATTACTTTTGAGTTATCCAAATGTCTCGAATTTCTTCCTTTAAGGCACCTGTACTGCTGCAAAGTTCTTAAGACATTTTTTTTAAATTCCGGGTACTATGATGTTAGAGTTCAAGATAATCATAACTTGCGAGTCAATACCAGAAACTTCGCAAATAATCCAACAATCCACAAAACACATTTTTCACGCTTTTATTATGTTACTGCTCCTGATTTGTTTAATAATTTACCAGAAAAACTTAGGTGTGAGAGAGTGAAAACAGTATTCTTAAATAGTATTAAAAAAAAGCTTTTCTCGTGTAACCATTCTGAAAAAGATGCTTTTTTGATACCAATGATGTAATTTATTTTATGATTCTTTTCTCTTTTTTAAAATTGTATGTAATTTTTCTTTTTTCTTTTTTTGAAAAGTATGGAATTGAACCTTTCATTTCCATTTTTTGTTTTCCCCATCAATAGATTTATGAATTTCATTTTATATAACTAATAGGTACATTCGCCTCTTGTCTTTTATTAGACAAAAGATTGTACAAAGCTATTTCATTCAAAAACTTAATATTAACATGAATTACATTATACTTTATATTTAAGTTTCTTGATATGAAATAAAGAAAAAAAAAAAAAAAAAAAAATGTTATTTCTCCCGTTGATAGTTTTGTTCGCTTTCCAAAATTCTGTTGACGATCTCGATAAATTTAAAACGGCTACGGTTTGTTGCTTCAGATGTTTCCTTTTGGCAGAACAGACAAGTTTAAAATCCATTTTGGCAACTGCATACATATTTTTGAAAAATAGAGTATTGTAAGTCCTTTAGAGCCTTAGAAGCGAAAAAGATTTTTTTCTGGCTTTATGACAATCTGCATCAAACCAGATCTTTTTTGAAGTGACACTACGTATGCCTGTGGTATTTGTTGGAACAGCTTCAATCATTGCTCGAGTTAGATTATCCAAGTGCAGCGGATTATTCAACAACCTTCGTTTGGCAAGTTCCTGATCTAAATTATTTTGGTATATTGGTTGAAATCTGTTTCTCCATATCAACTTTGGCAGTAGCCCCATTTGCTTCGTGTTGAGCGTTTCTTCAGTTCCCGAAACTGTGCAAACGCATTTGGTCAGAGAAAGTTTGTGCAGAATGGAATTCCATTTCCCGGCCACAAGGCAGTAGTCAATGACAGAGCACGCCGTTCCTCGATAAACGCAAGTTCACCATACGGATCTCCTTTACAGCTTCCATTTAAAATCCGTGCATCCAAAGCGTCAGCAACCTCCAGCATTTATCACCTTTCCTATCGCACACTTCGTCTTTCGATCTACGGGTTGGATTAATCATTTTCGGATCAGATCCACTTACAAAATTATTTTGCGACAATCCAATCCTAGCATTAAAATCGCCAACAAGTAACATATCCATTGACACTAAGTCCTGAAGAGTTCAGGTAGATTGGTACAATAAAGAGGACAGAACTCTTAACCTTCACTTCCAAGACATCCATTTCTTCAACTCGCTTAAATTCATAACAATTCCTTCAAGACACTTTCGATAGCGTAATAGTTCTCCCCCGCTACCTCTTCCAAATTTATTTGTTTTCACTGCTGGAATCCATTTCAATTCATAGTCCCCAAATATTCCTTTGAATCTCCCTATCTCACCTTCTAAGACATGAGATTCAAAAAGTACAAATAATTCAAAATTCTTAACATAATTAAAAAACTCAATTGCAAAAAACTTATTTTTTAGTCCTGCGACATTACAACCTAATATTTTTAACTCTATAAATTTCATATGTCCCTGGTAGACGGGTTCGCCTCAATTTCTTCGATCGTGTAAACTCGAGCGGTTACTTGTATGTGCACCCAAATTTTCTACATTCTGCACATGATGAAATATTGCCAACTTCCGTCGTCAAACTTGACGTTTGGCGTTTGACATTATTTACGTTTTTGCTGACTCGTTGAACTTCATTCGTGAAATGTTCAAGAGTAGAAAAAAATAGACAATCGCTACCAAAAATTGTGCTTAGTATCACCACCGGCTCGTTTGCACCAGATTTCAAATCGTAAGCCAGATCCCATGTGAAAAGGTTTTTTGCGATGAAAAGTTTATCGTCAATTAACTGGGTATTCACGCGGGGGAACCTATCGCGAAGAAATTTTGCGATTGGGAGCAAGTTGTTTTTTCTACGGCGCGTGTTGTACGGGAGATCTTTATGAATGTAGTTTTTAGTACCTTTTAGTTTTTTTAGCGTTTCATAGAATTGTTCAAGCATCATGACGCGATTTCATTTACAACAATCCTTGCGGTGCCGGCGCCAGTAGAGGATACCGAGGCCGGCGCACACAGACTTTGCTTTTTCCTTCATGTCCGCGTTGTCTTCTGTAGTAGGTGAACTACTGCATTCGTCTCCAAACTTTTCTGCAGTAGTTTATCCATTTCGCCGTTCAAGTTGAATAACTTTAGCAGACATTTCGTCGTACTTCACTTTTAAGCCGGTAAGTACTGCGCGAAGTACTTGGAAGTCGGCTTTAGAAGGAAGTTTATTGAGGTTAGTTTATTGAATTAATACAAATCTGGATTCTCTTTCACTGCTGCTAGGACTTACATTGAATTTATATTGTATAGATGTTGTACTCAATTGTGAAGCTGATTGACTCAATTTTATAATTTTGCAGCACTTTTTATAGGTTTTTAACGATTTTTTGTAGGAGCTCTTTATTAAACTTGTAACCACTCTGACAGTTCAATGTCAATCCAAAAATGATAGTATAAAGATTAGTTGTACGTAAACCAATTTTTTTTGAGAATTTTAAAACGATCTGGGAGAGCGTAATCCACCTTGAAATTCTCTTGGGCCCACTAATTTGTATGTAATCAGGGGAGTGTTGTTAATGTTATGGTATACTCCAATTTTGGTTATAACAATTACTTCGAAAATTGATTTTTTTTTTTAAATTTCGAAACAGTGTGGCAGAGTGTATGCCACGGTCAAATGGTCTTGGACCTTCATATTTTTTAAGAGGCATTGCTTTTCTACCTTTAGGAGTGATTAATACTTGGTTACGTAATATAATAAGAAAACATTATTTTTTTAATTTTAAAATGGTCTGGGAACATTTGCCACACTCGAAACGTCTTGGACCAACATTTCTGCGATCAGATAAAAATACATTATACAATTAAATTAGTGTTCATTGGTTATATCAATTACCTCAGTTTGGGAAAAAGTTTTTAACACACTATTACTCACTAAAGTCGCCACCATTTCCTGTAAGACTTTTGACTTCAACAGAATGCTTACACCAGCTTTCAACTCATCTGGTTTTTTTTTTTGATTACCTCTCACACCCAAAAATTGCCCCGGGCTCTTGGTCTAGAGTAGTTTGTGGCGACAACATGTACCTAATTTCAATGGTATGGTATTTTCAAAAATTTAAGCAATGTATTGGTGTGCAATACAATATGTTTTTTTTTTCGATCTAAGAATTAATTGACTTTTTCCGGAATTTGAATTAAGAATAATTCTTATAAATCTGAAAGAAGCCCAGCCACAAGATATTTCATTAGACTAATGGGAATTGGCAGATAAATTTGGGGGTCGCGCAGTGCTTCGTTCAGTACCGATTTGATGATAAAAATCTAATAAAACGAAGTTGTAAACTAACAATTACGGTGAATTGGATTATCACAACAAACCAAACACAGGGCTACCACAATTGGAACTGGCCCTCCAGGTTTGGGGTTGTCCCGCCGGAGTAATTGCCCGGCCATGCAAAAAAATTAAAAGTTCCGAAACATAAACAAACGATTTAAGGACAATGAACTTCGGATATGCACGTGGAATGTTAGTTCCCATATCAGGCAACGTGCAATCGAACAACCAAGAAATGCGATGGGATGGGCCGAACAAAAAGAGTATGAAAAACTGCGACATCTACTACGGTGGCTGTTATCGACGGCAAAAGAAGCGCATATTTTTATGCGGATTTGTTGTTGGAGGCAGACTTAGGAAAGAAGCCTTGAGTTTCCGTCATGTGAACGAGCGCCTCGTAGCAATCCTCATCAAGGCACAAACCCCGAATCGCGAAGTCTGTAGAAACGAACGAGGGAACATCGTAGAAAAGTCGCAGTTGACGCTGATAATCTGAAAAAATTATGTACTTCTGTAAACTGTACAACGGCGACGACGAAACAAATACTGCTGTCAGGCCGAATGAACCTTTCAACCTGGTCGATGTAGACCAACAATTCCGTCCACCCGATCTGGATGAAGTGAAGATAGGAATATCTTAACTGAAGTCCAAGAAAGCTGCTGGAGCGGACGGCCCAACCACCGAGCTCTTCAAAACGGCAGGCGATGACTTGGTTAGGAGCATACACAAACTTCCAACTCTCTAAAATATGGTCAGACGAAAGTATGTCCGATGAATGGAACTTCAGCATTGTCTGTCCAATCCTCAAGAAAGGAGACCCTCTCAACTGCGCCAACTACAGAGGCATTAGTCTTTTTTAACATCACGTACAAGATCTTATGTGCCATATTGTGTGAACGCCTGAAGCCGTTCGTCAACAACCTGATAGGTCCATATCAGTGTGGCTTCAGGCCAGGAAAGTCCACCATCGACCAGATATTCACACTACGGCAGATCTTGGAGAAGACCCATGAGCTTCAGATCGATACACACCACCTATTCATCGATTTTAAGGCCGCGTATGACAGCATCTATAGAGACGAGCTATACAGAGCAATGTCTAGTTTTGACATCAATGCCGAACTAATCCGTCTGTGCAGGATGACGATGGAGAATGCACACTGCTCTATCAAGGTCGGTAAACATCCGCGACCATTGATGTCAAAAAAGGATTTAGACAGGGCGATGCGCTGTCATGCGATTTCTTTAACATCATACTTGCAAAACTCACACACAAGCACAGGAGGTGCAATCTTTCAAAAGTCCGTCCAATTACTCGCATACGCCGCCGAAGAAAGTATCGTGATGTCAGTGGCGCCCTTGCAAATATTGAGACGGAAACGGCGAAATGGGGACCGCTAACAATGAGGGCAAGACTAAGTATATGCTTTCAAGCAATAAGGACACTGAACACCGACGTCTCGGACAGAACGTCGCCTTCGACAGGTATAACTTTAGGGTAGTTACGGATTTTGTGTACCTAGACTCCGCTATGAATTCAGTTAACGACACCAGCGCTGAGATCAAACGAAGAATAACTCTTGCCGATCGCTGCTTCTTTGGGCTATGGCACAGAGGCATGGACATTACCAAAAATGGATGAGGGTGCTCTTCGTCTGCATTGACGGTGAGTGGAGGAGGAGATACAACGACGAACTATATGGACTGTACAGCGACATCGACCTAGCCAGAAGAGTGAAGGTCCAATGACTAAGATAGCTGGGTCATGTAGAGTGGATGAACACCAATGCTCTAGTCCGAAAAATCTTCGAATCCGCCCCCGAGGGACAGCGTAAAAGAGGAAGGCCGAGACTCAGGTGGAATTCGCAAGTGGAAGGGGACCTAAGGCAACTTAGCTTGTGAAACTGGTGGCAGCTAGCACAAGATCGATCTAGCTGGTAACGCTTCTTGATTGAGGTTCAGGTCCACCCCGGACTGTAGCGCCACCTAAAGTAAAAAAAAAAAATTAAAGAATTCCTTGACCTTCTAGCTCAGACTAAGGCCGTAATTCAGTTTACTTTAGAGTTGATAGCCCATGGGGTCTACAAAAAGATAAGTTGGATGCTGATAAGCAACCTCCTCCGCCTTAAATGAAAATTCAACCTCAGATCGAGCCGCGATATCTTTTTCTGGAATGGGTAGCGACGACTAGAACGTATTCGAGGTGAACCATCTTCAATTCTTCAATTTCAATTTCAATATTTATTTATTTTGCCAAATATAATACATTAAGACATAGTCTTTTATTGTACATAGAAGTTAGCTTAAGATATTGCAGTTCATTGAGGTAAAAAAATAATAATATGTAGTAATACAAAAAAAAATACCCTTTAAGGCCAATGGTAGTGAGTTCCAAAGTTTAATTGTGTGAATAAAAACATGCGAGAGGAGTTTAATCAACTATATCTTGGTAAGATAATGTTAGACGTTCTTGGAGACTGAGCAAATTGAATTTTGTGAAACAGGTATGGTGGAGATTTAGTCTTAATTATATTAAATATAAATATGCAATTCCTGAAGTGTGCATCCCAATAAGTTCCTAGATATTTCAGAAACATGGTCATATTTACGAATAATGTAAATGTATCTTACTGCGTCATTGACAGCAACTTGTAATTTGTGCTCGTTTACAATAAACATTTTCAGAGTACGTTATGAGGGGTACCACATAAGCTTTCATCTAGTTTCTATCGGAGTGAAATTTGCGGTGAGCCAAAGTTTTCGAAGACAACCGTAGATTGGACCTACTATTACATTCACATGGTTGTGAATGATTTATGGTAAAACCAAGGCTAGATACAGATTCAACAACTCTTAGTTTATTATTACAAAGCCAAAAATCAGGAATTCTGATTATGTCGACGATTTTTTTTTACATATTGGGATCGTTTGAGATTTGGCAGTGTTATTGATTAAGCCGTTCTTTAGTGACCAGTGATGAATATTGGCCAGATCTTTATTGACCACGTGGGCTAGCTCGTCAATTTCGTGTAAATAGAGTTGGACGTCATCAGCGTATAGATGGATTAGAGCATGTTCACATTTCGGGGGCAAGTCATTTATGAACATACAAAACAGAAGAGGTCCTAATATAGATCCCTGATAAACACCTTGTTTTAAAGGCTTCAGCTAGGAGAGTATTTCGCCATTTAGGACCTTTTGCATTCTACCTGACAAGAAGCTTTTTATCAGCTGTGTTCTCCCCTCACTAAAACCAAAAAGATGTTTCAACTTCCAGCAGAGAATGTCATGGTTTACTTTGTCGAAAGCTTTTGAGAAATCCAGTAAGCTAAGAATTGCTAGAAAACCCTTATCAAAATCCCCTCGAATGTTATCAAGAATATAAACTACTGCTGTGGAGCAGCTATGGTTAGCTCTCAGGCCTGATTGAAGAGGGGTCAGCAAGGAATTCGCTGACAAGTGGTTTTGTATTTGCTTGGCTATGAGCCTCTCAAAAACCTTTGAAAAGCATGGTTATATGCTAAAGTCATTTAAAGTTGAAGCGTTGGTCTTTTTAGGAATTGGAATAACCTTAGAAATTTTACAGGATTGTGGAAATGTTGAGGTTGAAAAGCAGTAATTAATTATATGCGTCAAATGGTTAATGATAAATGGAAGTATAAGTTTAATAAAACGAATGGGAATTCGATCTATTCCGCGTGAATTCGACCTAATAATAACAATGCACTCAATTACATCGCTTTCTCTTACCGTTTCAAAATCAGCTAAACCAGGAATTGATTAATTAGGATTAGAGCAAAAATCAAATGAATTAGTCATCATATCAGTTTCCAAAAAGTGGTCATTGAGCACATCAGGATTAAATTTACACTAAGTACTACTTCTATTTCCACTAACCCCCATCTTGCGCAAGTTGTTCAAAGTTTTTTAGGCGGTAGCGATTTGTTCAGTTTTTCAGTTGATCAACATTAAAATCACCCAATACAATGATATTTTCATACAACGCAGACAATTCTGAGTGTTTGAAAAAAAAGGTACAGGAAAGCAGCTCCTATTAGGGCAGTAGGCACATGAAATTGAACATCTAGTATTATTGTCACGAACTTCAAGAACAATGTACTCAACACTTGACAAAGAGTCCGATTTTCCAATCGTGTCTGAGCGAATTCCAGATTTGCAGTAAATCGCGACACCGTCCCCTATCATTCCTGTGAAATTTAAAGTTAGAATTATCATAGACATCCTTAATATTAGGTTTAAACCAAGTTTCGCTCACACACATTACATCAACGCCAGAATTCTCTATTAAGTAACTCAAATAGTCTAATTTATTCATATTGAGACTGCGTGCATTAAGATGACATATTTCAAGTCCTTCTCTCTGTCTATATAAAACATTTAACATATTGAGAGTGGAGCTTCCATTCACACAATTAGTACTTATATACGGAACATATGACGAATTAGTATCCATAGTCAAAGATACCAAAAGCAATACCGAAAATTAAAAGATGCAATTTCATAACATAACAATACAAAAAAAGAAAGGAAGAATTAGGAGAAAAGAGAGGGAAATTGGAGAAATGTGAACTAATCAGGAAAAAGGAGGAAAGTTCAATCAAAATAATAGCAAAACAAAAACAAAAATAATAAATAATAATCGATATAAGTTGATAGTGAATGTTTAGTTCTCTGCTTTTGTCGATGACATTTCACTTCCTAGATACCATTAGATGTGTTGCTAGTTTTCATTGATTACGTTGTTTACGTTTTCGTCATTTAGTGCTTCAGCGACGGCGAGGAGGCGTGCATTGTCAAAAATCATGCTTTTTTTTTTTAGGTTCATAGCACTCTGCATGAGCAACCGATTTTTTTTGGAAAGACACTCATTAATGTAGCAACTATTATCGGAGTCAATACCAAGTACACGGAGGGAGAGATCATGTTGTTGTTGTTTTCGATAGAAGGCGGCTGCTTTAAAAACTGTATTCCTCTCATATGAGTTGTTAAACTTAATGATGACAGGAGGTGCAGCAGATGTTTTAAGCTGACGTTTGCTCTGATGCTTTAAACGAAAAATGTTACTTATGGATGATGGTTTGCATCCTAACGTGTAACAAAAGTTATTGAACAGAGTTTAAAGATTTTCATCAGGAAGCAGAGGGATACCAAGGAAAATAGCATCAGCTTCACATTCTTTTTGTTCCAAAGAATCAATAGTTGCTTCCATTTTAGTGTGAATGGTATGTAGTTCATTTTTGATTGCATAAGTGTCAGTGTGAGCTAAGGTCATTGAATTGGTCTCCAAGCTTTCGACTCTTTTCATTAATGAAGAAATATTTTTGCACATTTCTTTACGGTCCACTTTTGTTCAATCAGCTCAATTTTGTTGGAAAGCTCGACGGTTGTGTTTCTCATTTCCTCCTTAAGCGCTAAAATTAGTTCGTCTTTTAGGCCGAGAAGCTGATTTTCTAAAATATGAGTTGCAGGAGCCGGTGGACTGCTTGGCGGTACATTGGGCTATGTAAGTGTTGGAGTGGCAATTACATGGTTAGCTGGTGTTGCACAGTTGTTGTTTCTTGAAGGTTTTGCGAGGATCTTGTATTTATTATTTGCTGTGGTAGTTTTAACAAGTGTTGGTTTTGAGCGCGTACTCATACTATGCAAAAGGAAATCAGCAAAACAGTTGAAAAAAAATAAAGTTTTTAAACTGAAATTAAGTATTTAACTAAATCAGAATCACTTAAATTTGAGATTATTAACGTTCTTTAGCTTTTAATGTATGATTATTACACTATTTCACACAGATTGGTTTATTATTATTATTATTATACAAACTAACAAAATAATCTTAAATTACTAAGTTAGTATGAACGTTTTTAGAGAGCACAAGCTGCATAGGCTATCGGCTCGCTGGTATAAATATAAGGAAAAGCTGGTATCTATAAATAGAGGAAATTATTTAAAATTATAATATATAGTTGAGTTTTACAATTATTTTTTGAATAGTTTCTAGATTTTGTACATTGATATTCTTAAGCAATTCGTAAATATTTTGATTTCTGTTAGTTAAATGCTGGCTTATGTGGTCTAGGAGGTGATAGATATCCATAGATACCTGGCATGTAGGGCAAATCGGGGGTCTTTCCTTTTTTAGTAGATGCTGATGAGTTAAGGATGTGTGGCCTAAGCGAAGTCTAATAAAATTGGAAATGGTTTCTTTTGGCGTGACCACTGGGTATATTGGGTGAGTTTTATTGTTGTTTATATTTGAATAGTGATGAACGTATGTTGACCACCTTTGCTTCTGGACGGACCTTATTTCTGCATTAATGAGTCTTAAAAGATCTGACTCGCTGAATATGTTGAATAAAAGTATGGGTGATTTTCCGGCAGAGTTAGCGGCTTTATCCGCGTATTAGTTCCCCTTAATGCCTTGGTGAGCAGGAACCCACATAATTCTGATCTTTTGTGGAGCTTTTATAATAATGTCTCTAAGAATCATAATTGCTGGAGAACAGTTGTTAAGGTTCATGATAGCATGAATGACCGAGAGACTGTCTGTGCAAATGACAAAGTGGCCTTTGTTAGAAGCGGCGTATTTTAAGGCTTCGTGAACTGCGAGAGCTTCAGCGGTGAAAATTGAAGCATGTTCCGGCAGGAGGCCAACTTTAATGAGCTTACCATTTTGTGTTGTAACCGCAAAAGCTGTGTGGTTTTCCGTTTTAGAGCCGTCAGAGAAGATGAACTTCCAGTTCTTGGTCTTGAGGTCATTTTCTATGCTGTTGAAAATTGTTTGGTATACGTTTTTGGGGTTATATCTTTTGAGAAATTTGACATTGACAGCTCGAAAGATTCCAGTCTACACAACCAAGGAAGGTACGATGGAGCTTTATAGTAACTGATTTTAGTGGGCAGGTTGAATGATGTTATGTGACTCCATATGCATGAAATTGCTGATGGAATTCTTTTTTTGCGTCTGGATCGAAGGGCAGAGGTTACATCTTTGTTTATTACCGATCTTGAGGGAAACAAGAGTTTTCTTGCTAGTTCTTAAGAGTGGTAAGACCGGATTCAGCTAGTATATTTTTTATTGGCGTAGTTTGAAATGCATATATTGATCGCCTTGCAGCTTGATGGTATGTAGGTTTTATTATGTTGAGTGTTGATTTTGGACAGTTTCCGTAAATGCCGAGGCCATAGTCTATTTTATTTAGAATTAACATTTTTGTTATGTAACTTAGTGTATTTGTGTGAACTTTACATTTTTTTTTGAAGAAAGGTATTTTATAAGATTAAGCCTAGCAGCAAGTGTTTTTTAAAGTTCTAAACAATGGTCTGTCCATTTATATTTACTGTTAAAAATTAATCCTAAAATACTTAATTTGCTAACAGATTGTATTTCAACATCATTTATACTTAATTTTAAGCTAGGGCAACATTTTTTTTTACAAATATGGAATGTTTTACACTTCTGTAATGCTATATTTGCACCTGAGTAAGTGGACCAGTCTGCCATATCTTTTAATAAGTACATACAAGTTTTTTTTATTAATTCTAAATCATTGTTCTTACAAAGTATGTATACATCATCAGCATAACAACAGTGATCTAGAATTTTATACTTGGATATAATAAAGCTGATTTCATCGAATGCAATAGAGAAAAGCATTACTGAGAGGGGGGATCCCTGTGGTATGCCATTGTGGAGTGGAAAGCAAGGAGAGTACGTATTATTTACTCTTACACAAAATTTTCTATTAGAAAGAAAAGCCTTGATGTAACCATATATTTTAGGACCTATTCGCCATTCTCTTAGCTTTTTTAGAACTAGATGGGTGCCTATTCTGTCGAAGGCTTTCTCGAAATCGAGGGAAAGAACTGAAACATGATTTTTGGTTGAGACAGCGTTTGATATATAACTATCGATATGGAGCAAAGCGTCTTGGCATCCTCTTTTGGGCTTAAAAGCTAATTGAGCTGGAGAAATTAGTTGTTTAAATTCGGTATACCAGAGAAGACGCTTCGCTACAATCTTTTCTAAAATCTTAGAAATGCATGGTAACAGTGAGATAGGTCTATACCCGTTTACTTTGTTTATCTCCTTATTGGGTTTGGGAATGGGTATGACTGCAGCAACCTTCCAATATTGCGGTATGAGACTTGTGTCAAAAATTGTGTTATACAGACTTATAAGAACGATCTTTGCTTTGGTTGACAGATTTTTGAACAGAGGATACGAAAGCCTATCTTTACCGGGTGTCTTACCTTTCAATTGACTTAGGCACGATTCTAATTCAAAGAGAAAAATGGGTTGCTCGAGATGAATACTGGCAGAATTAGTAGGGGGAAGGGTTATGTTGTGTAGACTATTTTTTTCTTGTCTAAAGTTGTTGTGAAAATTAGTGTCATTAGAGTAATTCGACCAAGTGGTTGCGCGCATTCATAGCAACACGTCTCTCGAAGGCATCCAGCTCCACTAGTTAAAGTCAAGTCTCTCAGGAGAAGCGGCGAGACTTCCGCAACATTTGGCACTAGACGCATGGGAACTTTTGAAAGGAAGGTACGAACACAAACGTGTTCTAGTGAGCTCACAGCTGCTACTCTTTTTCAATCAAGCGACACAAACGAAGGAAACAGCGGAAGGCCTTAAATCCCTGATGGACACTTCTTTAGAGAGTATCTACGCACTCAAAAATCTTGATATACCAGTGGATTCGTGGGACGTCATTATTATTTATTATTAACTTGCCGGCGTCAACGTAACAATTATGGGAGGAAAAACTGGGCACCAGCAAAGATCTTGCCACGTTATGCAACAACGGATACCACTCGTTACGATAATGTAAACGATTTCTTGGCATGGACGTGACGAGGAGGCAACAGACTGTTCGACAAACAAAGGTCTGTGACAACTGTCTGGCTTACAGCCATACTATCCGAAATTGTCCAAGTAATAAAAATTGTTACTTCTGTTATCAACTCTTTACTACACATCAATTTTTCAAACAACACAGAAACAATGCCAGTTTCAACAACATAACATAAGTAAACAACACAAAGAAACGAAACGCAGCAGCAGCACTACCAACAAATACGTGGATCTAAAATTCGCAACTCGACGTTTGACGTTTGAAGATTTCATCAGGGCCTTTGTCTTCAAGTCGTTGACTGGCCTTCTTCCGGCCCACAAAACAATGTAGGAATACGGGCACTAGAATTACCGGATCCCTTGTTCCATAATCCAGCACACACCGATCTGCTGCTTGGTAGCGACGTTTACGCAGATATAACCATGCCGGACGTCGTTCGGAGTAGCGAAACCGATATGCCAATAGCCCAAAGGACCCAATTAGGTTGGGTGGTTTTGGGAAAGGTCTCGGAGACACCTTTAAAACTCCGGACCTTCACTCAAAATGTGAGTCTCGACACGACTTTAAAAAGGTTTTGGGAAATTGTGGAGCTACCGTTTCCTACTCATGACACAAAGGACGACATCCAGTGTGAAAGACATTTTTTAGCAAATACCACCAGACGGGCGGACGGTCGCTATGAAGTGGCTTCAACCTTTAAGCAAGGGACACATCCAGCTTTTCGAGTAAAGAAGGAGCTTTGAGATGATTCTTTCACCTTGGACGACGTTTCCAAAGAGACCCAGACTTAAAAGAATCCTACACGGCATGTATTATGGAGTATTTAACACTTAATCACATGGAAGAGGTGAGCTTACTTTCACCACACCACGAAACTATTTTTTGCCCCATCATGCTGTTTGTAAAGCAGCCAGCACTACAACCAAACTCCGAGTGGTATTCGACGCGGCATTTAGGACATCGGACGGAACGTCGCGAAATATTTTACGAACTTCCATTGGGACCTTCAGATCACTTTAAAACCGTGAGTATAAAATGGTTTCCAGCTTAAGATTGTCTCTCATTTTAGATAACACAGTCAAATAAAGACGAGATGACCAAAAGAAATATTCTTTCAGCAATAGCCAAGTTTATCATGCAACAACTGTGGAGAAGGGGAACAGAATAGGACCAACCAGTGCCTGAGGACATACGATGCCAATGGAATATTCTACGCAACGACCTCTTAGTATTGGAGCAATTAAAGATTCCTAGGTGGATCTACAGTCACAGAAGCAGCGAAATCATCGAGCTAGACTTCGGTGGACAATGGAAAGCAGGGGTGAAATCTGTTAAACACCACTTAAGAAGAGTTGGAGGAGACCGGAAATTAACATTCGAAGAATTTTCACGCAAATAGAAGCGTGTCTGAATTCAAGGCCTCTGTGTCCTCTCACCGACAACCCAGAAGACTTAGAGGTGATCACTCCTGGTGAAATACTCAACACGATACCGAGTGCAGACACATCGACAAACAACATCAACACAATCGATAGATGAAAAAGGGTTCAGGTTTTTAACAGACAGATTCTGGAAGAAATGGAGCACGGAGTACTGAGCGCGTCTACAACAATGGCCGAAATGGACAAAACTTGGAGAAGAACCCAATGTAGGGGATCTGGTTCTCCTTAAAGACGAACGGTTGCCAACGACACAGTGGATGCTCGCCCGAATTATACAATTGCATCCAGGAAACGATAGACACATTCGAATCTTCACATTGAAAACAAAAACATCCACATTGAAAAGGCCAATCACAAAACTATGCTATCTACCAACGAATAAAACCACACAAGAACAGCAAATTATTTAAACATTTATAAATAAAATATATACAAAATTAATATAAACTCAAAACACTCAAAAGCTAAACAAAAAATATCTCATACAATTACACACAAATAATATGTCATGCCATCACTCTCATCAAATCAAAACATAAACAATAGCTTCAACAATATCAACATCATCACACCGATTCTAATCACTCATCTTCAGATATTCACCAATAACACTAAAAGAAAATAAATCACACACATACAGTCCATTAACCATTCAATATCCGAGCTCAAAACTTTCAACATTTTAACAAAATAAATCAGTTTTTAAAATTCATAAATTCAAAAAACAAAATATCACACAACTCTTCTCGCATAATAATAAATAATATAATTGAAAATACAAATCACCAACCAAAACAAACATTTAAAATTTCAACACAATCAAATGAAATAATAATGAAATAAATCCATAATCAACACAAACAAAAAAAAAACACAAAGCCAAACAATTGGCACCGGTAAAATGCGTACGAATCGCGACCCGGTATGCACAACACATCACACATAATCAATATAATAATAAAAAAATAAAAAAAAACACTCACCTGAATTTTAATACGAAAATAAACGAAATATTGCACTTTAAAATAAATTCCCGCACTAAACACTGAAACAAACAAATCAGATTCAACACATGTTATTTACGCACTGATCAAATTTGGGACATATCATTTCATCCGAAGGGGTAAGGACAGGCCTATAAAAAGTCGAAGCAGTGAAAAATTGGCCAGTCCCAAGAGACAGACAGCAACTGAGAAGCTTTCTGGAACTGGCTACCTACTATAGGCGGTTTGTGAAGGATTTTGCTGGGATTGCAAAGAGTTTGTATCAACTAACAGAAAAGGGAAAACAATTCAAATTGTCAAGTGAATGCGAAAGAAGCTCCAAAACTCTCAAACAACAACTATGTGAGGCCCCCATGCTAGCGTACCCTACTCCAGGAAAAACATTAACTGTGGATGCAGATGCCAGTAACATCGTAATTGGAGCTGTCCTTTCGCAGATGCATGACAGGCAAGAGAAAGTAGTTTCTAGATGGATGTTTTGGGGATGGATTTGGGGATTGTTGCAAGAGAAAGTAGTTTCCTACATTAATAAACGAAATATTGCACTATATAACTTAAATAAATTCCTGTACTAAACACTGAAACAAACAAACAGACTTTTTATGGGTCTGTCCTTACCCTTTCGGATGAAATGATGATTTGACATCTGACCTAAAGAGATGACATTTCTTCGGGTTTAGCTTTAGCTGTGCACTTCGTAATCTTTGGAACACTTCCTTTAAGTTATTTCGATGTTCTTGAAAAGTTTTGCCGAACACGATGACATCGTCCAGGTAGACCAAACAGGTTTTCCATGTTATACCCAGCAAAACGCGTTCCATTAGGCGCTCAAAGGTTGCCGAAGCATTACACAATCCGAATGGCCTTACTGTGAATTGCCAAAGCCCGTTTCCTGCGGTGGAGGCTGTCTTCTCACGTTCCTCCGGATGGATCTGTACTTGCCAGTGCACACTCTTCAGATCAAGTGTGGAGAGTCATTGCGCTCCTGACAGTGTGTCCAGTGTGTCGTCAATCCTTGGCAAGGGGTAGCTATCCCTCTTGGTGACATTATTTAGCTGGCGATAATCCACGCAGAATCTATTGGTGCCGCCTTTTTTTTTTGACCAGTACAACCACGGGCTCTTAGAGCTTTCGATTACGAAAGCATTTCTGCAACCTCCATCTGCTTAGCTAATGGTAAACGCCAAGGAGGTTGACGTATTGGTCTTGCATCACCAGTCTATATGCAACATAATATAACAATATTTTCCTTCAACAACTTGGTGACAGCAGTTATCGGTACGCACGCTCCGATCGATTGTCCTTGCTTTAGTTTGATGCTCTTATTTCCCACATTCAAGATTCTTACTGAGTCCGGCTCAATCAAATTGAATCGATGGGTCCCAAGATCACCTTCCAGCTTCGCCCAAATAAGTGTCTCTGCGGAAGGTGGTAAGATCTCGTCATTGCTGACTACTGTCCTAAGGCATGCGGCATTCTCATTCCCATACACCATCGGAATCTCAACGTTCCTGTTCTTAAGTACATTATGCGCCTTCATAAAGTCAACTCCAATGATGCACTCATCGTATCGGCCACTAGGAATACGTGGGTGAATGTTAGTCCTGCCAGATTGATCGTAAGAACAATCTCTCCATACACCTTTGCTGTCGCTCCTGTTGCTATTTTCAGGCAGTAGTTACTGGTACTGTGCAGCCATGAATCATGAGCGATATCCCTTCTTATAATGGAAGCAGTGGCACCGGTGTCACACACTTATTCTGACCAATGTGGGCTTCCACTGTAAGACTCTTGTTACTTCATTTTGTTTGGGAGACTTGGATTATGATCCTGGGGGCGTCAATTCCAGAAGCCGACTTCTGCCCCTCGAAGTTGGTCCTTAGACGAATTCCCGCCTGTTGATTAGGTTATGCGCTGCTTGCAGTATAGATGTTTTCCCTGCTAGATGCTTCTTTGTTACGCCTCCCAGCGGTGCATTGTTGACAACTGTGTTCTTTAAGTGGAGCCCAGCATTGACGCTGCAGATGTCCTATTTTGTTCCAGTTCCAGCAACGGACTTGTCCTGCACGCGCACTCTTCCGATCCACGCATTCACTTGTCACTTCTCTCACGCGGTGGATTCCTTGAGATTAATGGTCGGCGGCTATCATCGTCAGGGCAAATGCTAGGGCCTCAGAGAGGGTTCGTTTTCCAGCCATTTGAAGGTGCATATCTTCAATCGCTTGGGTAAAAGCCTCTACAGCCATTTCCTTGATAAGGTCTTCTCCGGCATTAGGATAAGATAAATGCGCCAACCGTTCGATATCAGGTTGCAACTGCTGAAGTGGTTTTCCCCTCTTCTGGACTCTGCTGCGCAGTTGGACTATGTATACTTGTTGCATATGGCTTTAACCAAAGCGCCGTAGTTACGTTGTTTATCTTCTGAGATGGTTTGCAGCAATTCCGCAGCTGAACCTCTCAGTGCCAGCGTTAGCGCAATCGACTTTTCATCGTCGTCCCAGTTGTTGGTCATGGCAGCTGCTTCAAACTGTCTTCTGTATATTGGCCACGATGTTTGTGTTTGTTACACAGGCGGTTGCATTTCTTTCCTTCTAGGGCAGTCTGTAGAAATTTCTCGGGCCTTTTGTTTTTTCACTCTCTCTAGTTCTTTAGCAAGATTCTCAATATTGTGTTCAACCTTCTCGAATCGTGTCTCGTGCATATTTAATTTTCAATCGATTATTTCGAATTTCGCATCTAGCGAATTCTTGAACTCTTTAACAGTGTCTTTCTGTGCGGCAACAATGGAATTCGTCTGTTCTTCTAGAGAACTCTTCTGTTCTTCTAAAGAATTCTTCTGTTCTTCAAATTTAGAATCCATACTCCTCCTTTGTTCTTCTAAAAAAATCTTTTGTTCTTCCATACTTCTCCTGTGTTCTTCTAGAGAATTCTTCTGTTCTTCTAATTTAGAATTCAATCCAAGGAGTAATTCCATCATAACTGCCATGTCAAGTATTGTGCTAACATGCTCTTCTTCTACGTCGAACAAAATGGATTTCGGGTCTTTTCCTTCTTTTTCGATCGCTTCTTGTAGCCGAAGAATTAAAGCACTCTTTCTCCAGCTGCGGAAAGATTTCGCTTTTCTAGCTCAATTTTCAGCTGGGGTATACTTAGCTGCAGCAATGCACGTGGCAATTTTTTTTTTGTTTCACAGCACTCAGAATAAGTTTTATCCCACTTCTGACACCAATGTAATATTTCGGCTTGGGTTCGAAATGATAAAACGTTATTCTGTTCCAAAACACTCTATTTATTATTATTTACAAAACAACTTTCAATTAATTCACAACCGATTTCACTACTATTTCACAATTCAAATCTCTTATTTCACTATTAAGACTTAGCTCCTTTGCTATCGCTTTCAAAAAATCAAATGTATTTATACCACATTTGTCGGGTTCTAGTTTTCTCGTAACATCTAGTTTGAAACTGGGGTTCAGTTATTAGAACTCTCTAACGTAGAGAGTTTGTATGATCCTAAAGTTATGCAACACTGGATACTTCATTTAATCGCATATATATATACCACAATAAATTATTATTGTTTAAATGTTCGAACTTGGGTTCGTTGATAAATTCCGCTCCGGCAACCTTTGAGCTCCTGATGGAACGCGTTTGGTGGGACTAACATTGAAAACCTGTTTGGTCTACCTGGACGATGTCATCGTGGTCGGCAAAACTTTTCAATAACATCGGGATAACTTAAAGGAAGTGTTCCAAAGATTACGAAGTGCACAGCTAAAGCTGAACCCGAAGAATTGTCATCTCTTTAGGTCAGATGTCAAATCATCATTTCATCCGAAGGGGTAAGGACAGCCCCATAAAAAGTCGAAGCAGTAAAAAATTGGCCAGTCCCAAGAGACAGACACCAACTGAGAAGCTTTTTGGGACTCGCTACCTACTATAGGCGGTTTGTAAAGGATTTTGCTGGGATTGCAAAGAGTTTGTATCAACTAACTAAAAAGGGAAAACAATTGTCAAATGTATGCGAAAGAAGCTTCAAAACTCTCAAACAACAACTATGTAAGGCCCCCTTACTAGCGTACCCTACTCCAGGAAAAACATTTATTGTGGATGTAGGTGCCAGTAACGTCGGAATTGGGGCTGTCCTTTTGTGACGGGCAATAGAAAGTAGTTTCTAGATGGATAACAAATTTTACGGAAGTTTTCCTTGTTTTTGTTCGTTGTGTTTTGGGGATTGTTGCAAGAGAAAGTAGTTTCCTACATTAGTAAGGTGGACAAAAATTCATTCTTCGCACCGACCATGCGTCTCTAAAGTGGTTGCTGCAATTTAAAAATTCTGAAGGACAAGTCGCAAGGTGGATTGAACAGCTCCAGATGCACGACTACGAGAAGAGAAGGTGGACGGTGATGTAGCTCGTTGTGCTTAGGTCGATAGTCAGTGACGTGCTAGGGGAAATTGGAGCATCCGGAGGCCACCTGGGAGTGAATGAGACGTTAGAAAAGGTGCGAGAACGTTTTTATTGGGTGCACGCCAAGGATGATGTCGAAAATTGGTGAAGAAACTGTATCACCTGCGCTGCCAGTTAAGGCCCGAGGGTTAAAACTCATGGCAGAATGCAGCAATACAACGTTGAAGCACCCTTCGGAAGAATCACAGTTGACATCGCAGGACCGTTTCCTGAAACCGAAAATGGAAATCCCTACATTCTTGTTGTTATGGACTACTTCAGTAAGTGGCCTGAGGATTTCGCTATCCCTAACCAGGAATCCAAAACCATGATTGAGCGGATCGTTTACAACTGGGTGAGCAGATTTGGCGTACAGATGGCATTGCGCTCGGATCAAGGCCGCAACTTCGAGTCTAAGATTTTCCAAGGGGTGTGCGAGCTACTGAGAATTGAAAAGACGAGAACATCACTGCTCCACCCACAATCGGACAGGATGGTTGAACGCTTCAAAGAACCTTGAATGAACACCTATTAAAGGTTGTTGGCGACAAGCAATGAGATTGAGATAGGCAGATTCCAATGTTCCTATTAGCATATCGGAGTGCAGTACACAACACCACAGGTCACACTCCACGGGAAATCCTTTTCGGTCGAACAGTCCGGTTACCTAGTGGATTGATGCTTGGATCACCGCCGTATGAAGGGACCGGAAATGAAGACGACTATGTTGCAGACCTCAGACAGATTATTAGGGACGTGCACCAAATAACCAGGGATAAGATTAGGATAGCCAGTGACTGCATGAAGACGAGGTATGAAGTCAAGGAAGGAGATCTTGTGTGGCTATATAACTCTCATAGACGGAAAGGCCTATCACCCAAATTACAAGACTGGGAAGGACCCTATAAAGTGGTAAAACGCATCAACGAAGTTGTCTATCGCATTCAACGCGGAAGAGGCAAGATGAAAGTGGTTCATGTAGATCGCATACATCGCTATATTGAGCAGAATATCGAAGAATTTTTTCGGGACGAACAAGCGTAAGAGGGAGATATTGTGGTATAGATGTGATAAAATCAAGAATGCATAACTTTAGGGTCATACACATTGATAATCAGTTACTACCCCAGTTTCAAACCAGAAGCACAGATAATAAATCAATACAGATGTCTCATGCCTGTAGAAAAAAAATGGTTCACTTTTGGTCGGCTGGCCGACACGAGCTTTCGGAGTAATATAAAGCTTTTTTATTTTCTCTGTTTTGCTTTGTTTACTGAAAGATTTTATTCTCTCACCACAAGTTGTGGGCAGTGGCACAGGAAATATGAAAATCATGTGGAAGGGGCTTGCGGGAAGCGGTATGAAGACTTGGCTGTTTGTTTTCATTCGACTGCAACAGGAAATTACATAATTTTTCATGAATTGGTATTTTGTTTGAGTGTATGGGTATGTATGTAAGAAAGAACAATTAAAAGGCGGGAAAAGTGCAATATTTCGTTACGTTTTGTAATTGAAGTTTGACAAGCAAAATATTATTCGTGTTATTACTCTGCAGTGCATATAAATAATAATAAGTATGTACATAATTGAATAGTAATTGAATTGAATTGCTGTGCAACCGAAAATGAGTTTTCGGATAGGAAATTATTTCGTTTCAATAAAAAAAGGCACTGTTTAATATGATGAATGGTTAGCTTTGACGGACGAGTCTCGTGAACATATAAAATGCCTTAAAAAACCATACATTTGCAGCAAACATTTTGAAAATAGCTTATTGGGAAAAAAATATTTAAAAACAAATGCTTATCCCTCTCTCTTTTTAAAACGAAGCGAGAGTGTTCCGAACTCTGAAGACGATTCGGTTTGCTTTGAGTCAAAGCTAAGATTACGTTTGAAATTTACAAAGATTTAAAACTGAGTTCGAATGAAGCTACAATAGGAGAATTAGACTTTGCTTCTAAAAATTTATCAAGGACAAACTTCAATGATCACATTGAATATGCTTGCGCCAATTGTGAGACTCATGTAAAAAGGCAATCTTTTTACATTAGGAGAATTGAAAAGCTTAAGAAATTGAACAATGTCTTGAGAATAACTATTAAAGAAAATAGAAAATCGAAACTAAATATATTAAAGAAAATTCGTCGTTTAGAAGAGGACAAGAAAAGGCTACAGGAGCGTGAAAAGCAAAACATTCAAGAGAAAATCGATTCATTGCTTGATATTCATCAAAATGATATGACATTTTCGAAGCTCATCTTATCACAGGGTAAAAATGAATACACCAGAGAGGAGAAATGGATTTCGCAGTGCATCTTTTTTCGTTCAGCTGCCGGATACAACTTTTTGCGGGAACAACTTGAGACGCATTTGCCAGATCCATCTTCATTGCACAGGTGGATTAAAATTAAAAGTCTGTCACCTGGCTTAAATACAAATGTTATGCAGGAAATTAAGGAAATAACTTCGAAATTACCACCAAAAGAAAAAGAAGTTGTGGTTATATTTGACGAGATGAGCCTTCAGACGGATCTAACCTATAATAAATTTAAAGATGAAATTAAAGGTTTTGTTGATAACGGAAGAAATCAAAGATATAATTTATACGCTAAGTCTGCATGCGTCTTTATGACTCGGAGCATATGTGGGAATTTTAAGTAAGTTTTATATCACGAGGTTTGGCCGAGCAATATACCCACCAAGGAACGTTGAGGCATATAACTGCCTTGATACATGCGCAGATCTGAAATTAAATGTAAGAGCTATTTGCTGCGATCAAGGACCCACTTATCGTAGTTTATATAGTAAGCTTAGTATAAATGAGAAAACCTTAAGCTTTATTTACAAAAACAAATCCATATACGGAATGTATGATATCCCGCATCTTTTGAAAAGTATTCGAAACAACTTAATAAAATACAATTTGACCACTTTTGATGGAATTGTTAGTTGGAAGGTAATTGAATACCTTTATAATACAGAAAAGCATTAAACTCGTCCGTCTGTTTGCCTAATGTCGGCTATATGATTCTATTCAGTGTACTGTGTAAACGTGTAAAACCTCTTCGCTCCACAAAAATACAAAACCTCAGTATTTTTCCAAACCTCCACCATTCCGGCAAATAGATACGCTCTCATAATATGGTTTTTTAATCTCTTTCGCCAGCTGTTTCCAGCAGTGCTGCACTCCAAGCTGGTTTAGGACCCATTCCACTTGTTCGCACTCCCTACTATATTCGGCCGTCCAAATATTTTGCGTATGGTTTTGAAAACTCCATTTTACATAACTTGAAATATTGTAATATTTCGGATAGGGTTCGAATTGATAAAACGTTATTCTGTTTCAAAACACTCTATTTATTATTATTTAAATACAACTTTCAATTAATTCACAAACAATTTTAGTACTATTCAAATCTCTTATCTTTCACTTATTAAGACTTAGCTCCTTTTCTATCGCTTTCCAAAAATCAACTTATCGTCCGCAGTTTCTCATCCTGTATTTATACCACATTTGTACGGTTCTAGTTCTTTCTGGTAACTTCTGGTTTGAAACTGGGATAATAACTGAACTCTCGAACGCGGGGAGTTTGTATGATCCTAAAGTTATGCAACGCTGGATAATTGATTTGATCACATATATACCACAATATATATTTTCTGAATAAGTTCGATCTTGCTCAATGCTTGGAAATTTATCAAATTTTGTAGTCCTGAGCACAAAATTTGACAAAAATCCTGTAATGTACCATAGAATAAAAGACAAGTTCACATCTAGTATTGTTACACATTTTATTTCTTGTTTAATTGAGAAGCGAATCAGAGAGATGGTGCGAACCAGACTGCCGATAGTTTATCATGCTCTCTAATGTTCGGTCTTGTTCTTGCTCAGTGCAAGCGTGTAATCATACGTAATCACTAGTACATCACAAATCCAAATAGGGAAATCGCTCATGCGCTTATGTACAATACATATTATATATCTTCAACCCCATAACATGTATAAGCCCTTAACACCTCGTGCTTCAAATACCATTCACTTTTATAGTGTGGTGCAACGTCATACACGCCCCCTCCAGCACTTCCACCTTCACGGACCTTCGATTTCATGATCTTAAAAATTTAATTTACATTGCATAACAATTTACAAACAAAATAACAAGCACACGTAAATAAACCCAAGAAAACCGGTTATACTGGGCAACGTTAACGTATGATGCCTTTGCAAATCGCAGTCCATTCAAGTACAGATGGGCGAATGGTTTTTTTTTATTCATTTCTTTCGTTACGTATTGTTTTTGCATATGAGGTAAACGACTTTGCATTTGTGGGTAACAAGTGGCAAGAGCAAAAAGCGAAAAGAAATAAAAAGATCTTTCTTTCTGCTCTTTGTGAGAAAATGCAGCTTTTTAAAAAGTTTTTTTTTTGCTTGATTTCATTTTCATAGGACACAACTTCCCATATGAATGAGACATCTGTATAGATTTATTATCTGTGCCAGAAGTTACGAGAAAGAACTAGAACCCGACAAATGTGGTATAAATACAGGATGAGAAACAGTGTACGGAAAGCGACAGAAAAGGGGCAAAGTGTTAACAATAAACAATAAGAGATTTGAATTGTGAGATAGTACAATAGTAAAATCGGTTGTAAATTACTTGGAAGTTATTTTAAATAATAATAAATTAAGCATTTGGAAATAGAATAACGTTTTATCATTTCGAACCCTAGTGAAAATATTACAGTGTCATCAGTATACCGATCACTACGTGCAAACAAATTCTTAGGCTGGATCCTAAAAGAAACAAATTTTTTCTTGGCATGAACATGTCTAACAACCAAACACACCTGTGTAAAGCTGGATCTAAATCACTGTAGCAGTTTGATCCTTCAAAACAGAAAACATCTCAGCGATATCATAGGTCTTATCACTGTCTCTGTAATGTTCATTTTTTTTTTTTTAAAAAAAGTTTTTCGCCTAAAAATAGGCTTTATTATTTTTGTCTCCCCTTTTACTTTTTGTGTGTAACGCAGTGTGTAAATTCGAAGCTCAACGCGGACCAATTTTTATTTTGAATTTTGTTTTCTTGGAATTCGTCTTTCTCAAATCACGTGAGTAGCGGCTGTATGGTGTGAGGTAAACTACAGAGAATCCGGAAAAAGAGCGAATCGGATAAGTAATCCGGTTAGAAGTTAGAAGAGTCCAGTACCCAATACCCTGTACTTGTACTTACTTATTTGTACTTATTTATTTTCAAGTAGGGAATTGCAAATTTTTAAGTACAAGTACAATTACAGGCTATATAGTACTGTAATATTTCGGCTAGGGTTCGAAATGATAAAACGTTATTCTGTTTCAAAACACTCTATTTATTATTATTTAAATACAACTTTCAATCAATTCACAAACAATTTCACTTCTATTTCACAATTCAAATCTCTTATCTTTCACTTAGTAAGACTTAGGTCCTTTTCCATCGCTTTCCAAAAATCAACTTATCGTCCGCAGTTTCTCATCCTGTATTTATACCACATTTGACGGGTTCTAGTTCTTTCTGGTAACTTCTGGTTTGAAACTGGGGTAATAACTGAACTCTCCAACGTGGAGAGTTTGTATGATCCTAAAACTATGCAACACTGGATAATTGATTTAATCACATATATACCACAATATCCCCCTCTTAAACTTGTTCGTCCCTAACAAACTCTTCGCCATTCTGCCCAATATAGCGATGTATTCGATCCACATGAACCACTTTCATCTTGCCTCTTCCTCGTTGAATGCGATAGACAACATCGTTGATGCGTTTTACGACTTTATATGGTCCTTCCCAGTCTTGCTGTAATTTGGGTGATACGCCTTTCCGTCTATGGGGGTTATATAGCCACACTAGATCTCCTTCCTGGAATCCCGTTGTGGTCGCCTTGACATCATACCTCGTCTTCATGCGGTCACTGGCTATCTTGATCTTATCCCTGGTTGTTTGGTGCACGTCCCTAATAATCCGTCTGAGGTCTGCGACATAGTCGTCTTCATTTCTGTTCTCTTCAGACGGCGGTGATCCAAACATCAATTCACTAGGTAACCGGACTGTTCGACCGAAAAGGATTTCCGACGGAGTGTGACCTGTGGTGTTGTGTACTGCACTCCGATAGGCTAATAGAAACATTGGAATTTGCCTATCCCAATCGCATTGCTTGTCGCCAACGACCTTTGATAGGTGTTCATTCAAGGTTCTGTTGAAGCGTTCTACCATCCCGTCCGATTGTGGGTGGAGCGGTGTTGTTCTCGTCTTTTTAATCCCCAGTAGCTCGCACACCCCTTGGAAAATCTTAGACTCGAAGTTACGCCCTTGATCCGAGTGCAATTCCATCGGTACGCCGAATCTGCTCACCCAGTTGTAAACGATCTGCTCAACCACGGTTTTGGCTTCTTGGTTAGGGATAGCAAAAGCCTCAGGCCACTTGCTGAAGTAATCCATAACAACAAGAATGTAGCGATTTCCATTTTCGGTTTCAGGAAACGGTCCTGCAATGTCAACTGCGATTCTCTCGAATGGCGCTCCAACGTTGTATTGCTGCATTCTGCCGTGAGTTTTAACCCTCGGGCCTTTACTGGCGGCGCAGGTGACACACTTTCTGCACCAATTTTCTACATCGTCCTTGGCGTGCACCCAATAAAAACGTTCTCGCACCTTTTCTAACGTCTTATTCACTCCCAAGTGGCCTCCGGATATTCCATCGTGCAGTTCCCTTAGCACGTCACTGACTCTCGACCTTGGCACAACGAGCTGCATCACAAACGACTTTCCATCCGAGCTTTCCCACCTTCGCCTCAAAACACCATCTTGAACATGAAGCGAGTCCCACTGTGCCCAGTATGCCTTTAGTTCGGGACTTTTATTGGATATTTCCTGCCAATCTGGTTTTTCTTCATGTTCTTTCCAGGCGAGAATTGGCTCGATATCCGGATCCTCTTTTTGGGCGTTTCGCATTTCACTTTCATTCCAACCATCAGTGGGCTCAGCTCTTAGTCGTTGAGTGGATACCGCATCTTTTTCTTCTTGTCGTGCGCAATGTTTGCAATCAGATTTGCAAGGTCGCCGGGACAGAGCATCCGCATTAGAGTGAAGGCTTCCCTTTCGATGCTGTATCTCGTAGTCGTACATCTGGAGTCGTTCAATCCACCTTGCGACTTGTCCTTCAGGATTTTTAAATTGCAGCAACCACTTCAGAGACGCATGGTCTGTGCGAAGAATGAATTTTTGTCCACCTTACTAATGTAGGAAACTACTTTCCCTTGCAACAATCCCCAAAACACAACGAACAAAAACAAGGAAAACTTCCGTAAAATTTGTTATCCATCTAGAAACTACTTTCTCTTGCCCGTCACAAAAGGACAGCCCCAATTCCGACGTTACTGGCACCTACATCCACAATAAATGTTTTTCCTGGAGTAGGGTACGCTAGTAAGGGGGCCTTACATAGTTGTTGTTTGAGAGTTTTGAAGCTTCTTTCGCATACATTTGACAATTGTTTTCCCTTTTTAGTTAGTTGATACAAACTCTTTGCAATCCCAGCAAAATCCTTTACAAACCGCCTATAGTAGGTAGCGAGTCCCAAAAAGCTTCTCAGTTGGTGTCTGTCTCTTGGGACTGGCCAATTTTTTACTTCGACTTTTTATGGGGCTGTCCTTACCCCTTCGGATGAAATGATGATTTGACATCTGACCTAAAGAGATGACAATTCTTCGGGTTCAGCTTTAGCTGTGCACTTCGTAATCTTTGGAACACTTCCTTTAAGTTATCCCGATGTTATTGAAAAGTTTTGCCGACCACGATGACATCGTCCAGGTAGACCAAACAGGTTTTCAATGTTAGTCCCACCAAACGCGTTCCATCAGGAGCTCAAAGGTTGCCGGAGCGGAATTTATCAACGAACCCAAGTTCGAACATTTAAACAATAATAATTTATTGTGGTATATATATATGCGATTAAATGAAGTATCCAGTGTTGCATAACTTTAGGATCATACAAACTCTCTACGTTAGAGAGTTCTAATAACTGAACCCCAGTTTCAAACTAGATGTTACGAGAAAACTAGAACCCGACAAATGTGGTATAAATACATTTGATTTTTTGAAAGCGATAGCAAAGGAGCTAAGTCTTAATAGTGAAATAAGAGATTTGAATTGTGAAATAGTAGTGAAATCGGTTGTGAATTAATTGAAAGTTGTTTTGTAAATAATAATAAATAGAGTGTTTTGGAACAGAATAACGTTTTATCATTTCGAACCCAAGCCGAAATATTACATTGGTGTCAGAAGTGGGATAAAACTTATTCTGAGTGCTGTGAAACAAAAAAAAAATTGCCACGTGCATTGCTGCAGCTAAGTATACCCCAGCTGAAAATTGAGCTAGAAAAGCGAAATCTTTCCGCAGCTGGAGAAAGAGTGCTTTAATTCTTCGGCTACAAGAAGCGATCCAAAAAGAAGGAAAAGACCCGAAATCCATTTTGTTCGACGTAGAAGAAGAGCATGTTAGCACAATACTTGACATGGCAGTTATGATGGAATTACTCCTTGGATTGAATTCTAAATTAGAAGAACAGAAGAATTCTCTAGAAGAACACAGGAGAAGTATGGAAGAACAAAAGATTTTTTTAGAAGAACAAAGGAGGAGTATGGATTCTAAGTTTGAAGAACAGAAGAATTCTTTAGAAGAACAGAAGAGTTCTCTAGAAGAACAGACGAATTCCATTGTTGCCGCACAGAAAGACACTGTTAAAGAGTTCAAGAATTCGCTAGATGCGAAATTCGAAATAATCGATTGAAAATTAAATATGCACGAGACACGATTCGAGAAGGTTGAACACAATATTGAGAATCTTGCTAAAGAACTAGAGAGAGTGAAAAAACAAAAGGCCCGAGAAATTTCTACAGACTGCCCTAGAAGGAAAGAAATGCAACCGCCTGTGTTTGTTGGCCAAACATCGTGGCCAATATACGGAAGACAGTTTGAAGCAGCTGCCATGACCAACAACTGGGACGACGATGAAAAGTCGATTGCGCTAACGCTGGCACTGAGAGGTTCAGCTGCGGAATTGCTGCAAACCATCTCAGAAGATAAACAACGTAACTACGGCGCTTTGGTTAAAGCCATATGCAACAAGTATACATAGTCCAACTGCGCAGCAGAGTCCAGAAGAGGGGAAAACCACTTCAGCAGTTGCAACCTGATATCGAACGGTTGGCGCATTTATCTTATCCTAATGCCGGAGAAGACCTTATCAAGGAAATGGCTGTAGAGGCGTTTACCCGAGCGATTGAAGATATGCACCTTCAAATGGCTGGAAAACGAACCCTCTCTGAGGCCCTAGCATTTGCCCTGACGATGATAGCCGCCGACCATTAATCTCAAGGAATCCACCGAGTGAGAGAAGTGACAACCGTGGAATGCGTGGATCGGAAGAGTGCGCGTGCAGGACAAGTCCGTTGCTGGAACTGGAACAAAATAGGACATCTGCAGCGTCAATGCTGGGCTCCACTTAAAGAACACAGTTGTCAACAATGCACCGCTGGGAGGCGTAACAAAGAAGCATCTAGCAGGGAAAACATCTATACTGCAAGCAGCGCATCACCTAATCAACAGGCAGGAATTCGTCTAAGGACCAACTTCGAGGGGCAGAAGTCGGCTTCTGGAATTGACGCCCCCAGGATCATAATCCACGTCTCCCAAACAAAATGATGTAACAAGAGTCTTTTATGGGTCTGTCCTTACCCTTTCGGATGAAATGATGATTTGACATCTGGCCTAAGGAGATGAAACTTCTTCGGGTTTAGCTTTAGCTGTGCACTTCGTAGTCTTTGGAACAGTTCCTTTAAGTTATCTCGATGTTCTTGAAAAGTTTTGCCGACCACGATGACATCGTCCAGGTAGACCAAACAGGTTGTCCATGTTAGTCCCAGCAAAACGCATTCCATTAGGCGCTCAAAGGTTGCCGAAGCATTACACAATCCGAATGGCCTTACTGTGAATTGCCAAAGCCCGTTTCCTGCGGTGAAGGCTGTCTTCTCACGGTCCTCCGGATGGATCTGTACTTGCCAGTAGCCACTTTTCAAATCAAGTGTGGAGAACCATTGCGCTCCTGACAGTGTGTCCAGTGTGTCGACAATCCTTGGCAACGGGTAGCTATCCTTCTTGGTGACATTATTTAGCTGGCGATAATCCACGCAGAATCTATTGGTGCCGTCTTTCTTCTTGACCAGTACAACGGGTGATGCCCACGGACTCTTAGAGCCTTCAATCAACCCTTGATTTTCCATAGTCGAAACCATTTCTGCAACCTCCGTTTGCTTAGCTAATGGTAAACGCCTAGGAGGTTGACGTATGGGTCTTGCATCTCGGTGTTGTACCAAATGTGTGCTGCCATATTCGCCATCCTGCGAGGCAAATACGTCTGCAAATTCGTTGATTAGTTCCACTGCCATCGCTCGTTGCTCCTGGTTCAGCTCGGTTTGCCGGAGTATAGTTCTTTTCAACTCAGCTATGCTACTTGATGGCAAAGATATAGCAGCATTCTCCTTCGACAACTTGGTGACAGCAGTTATCGGTACGCACGCTCCGATCGATTGTCCTTGCTTTAGGTTGATGCTCTTATTTCCCACATTCAAGATTCTTACTGGGACCATTTTGCCTTTCGGCTCAACGAGCATCTTTCCCACGACGTAATTCTGATAATGATTTTTAGAGTCCGGCTCAATCAAATAGAATCGATGGCCCCCAATATCACCTTCCAGCTGCCTCTTCGTTACGTCTCCTAGCAGCGCATTGTGGACAACTGCGTTGTTTAAGTGGAGACCTGCACTGACGCTGCAGATGTCCTATTCTGTTGCAGTTCCAACAACGGACTTGTCCTCCACGCACACTGTTCCGCTCCACGACGTCTGCTCGTTGGCAGGAGCATTCCACGGCTGTCACTTCTCTCACGCGGTGGATTCCTTGAGATGCTTGGTCGGCAGCTTTCATCGTCAGGGCAAACGCTAGGGCCTCAGGAAGGGTTCGTTTTCCAGCCATTCTTATAGCCATTTGCAACTGCCTATCTTCAATCGCTTGGGTAAACGCCTCTACAGCCATTTCGTTGATAAGGTCTTCTCCGGCATTAGGATAAGATAGATGCGCCAACCGTTCGATATCGGCCTGCAACTGCTGAAGTGTTTCGCCCCTCTTCTGGACTCTGCTGCGCAGTTGGACTCTGTATACTTGCTGCATATGGTCATCTCCGAACCGCATTTCTATGGCTTTAACCAAAGCGTCGTAGTTGAGTTGTTTATCTTCTGAGATGGTTTGCAGCAATTCCGCAGCTGTACCTCTCAGTGCCAGCGTGAGTGCAATCGACTTTTCTCCGTCGTCCCAGTTGTTGGTCATGGCAGCTGCTTCAAATTGTCTTCTATATATTGGCCACGATGTTTGGCCATCGAAGACAGGCGGTTGCATCTCTTTCCTTCTAGGGCTGTCTGTAGAAATTTCTCGGACTTTCTGTTTCTTTACTCTCTCTAGTTCTTTCGCAAGATTCTCGATATTGTGTTCAACCTTCTCGAATTGTGCCTCGTGCATATTTAATTTTTGATCGATTATTTCGAATTTCGCTTCTAGAGAATTCTTGAACTCTTCGACAGTGTCTTTTTGTGCGGAAATAATGGAATTCTTCTGTTCTTCTAGAGAATTCTTCTGTTCTTCTAACTTAGAATTCAATCCAAGGAGTAATTCCATCATAACGGCCATGTCAACTCCTGTGCTCACTTGTTCTTCTTCTATGGATTTCGGATCTTTTCCATCTTTTTCGATCGCTTCTTGTAGCCGAAGAATCAAATCACTTTTCCCTCCAGCTGCGGAGAGATTCCGCTTCTCTAGCTCAATTTTCAGCTGGGGTATACTTAGCTCCAGCAATGTACGTGCCATTTTTTTTTTTTTAATTTTTTTTTTTTTTATTTCACAGCACTCAGAATAAGTTTTATCCCACTTCTGACACCAATGTAATATTTCGGCTTGGGTTCGAAATGATAAAACGTTATTCTGTTTCAAAACACTCTATTTATTATTATTTAAATACAACTTTCAATCAATTCACAAACAATTTCACTTCTATTTCACAATTCAAATCTCTTATCTTTCACTTAGTAAGACTTAGGTCCTTTTCCATCGCTTTCCAAAAATCAACTTATCGTCCGCAGTTTCTCATCCTGTATTTATACCACATTTGACGGGTTCTAGTTCTTTCTGGTAACTTCTGGTTTGAAACTGGGGTAATAACTGAACTCTCCAACGTGGAGAGTTTGTATGATCCTAAAACTATGCAACACTGGATAATTGATTTAATCACATATATACCACAGTACTTTCACCGTACTGCAGTACAAATGTATTTCATTACTTTACAGCTCTGTCTTAAAAATACGTCAACAGTCTCCTACACTTCCTCAAAAAATCAAAATGGTTCCAAGACTGGACATCACAGCATCACAGATCTACGTGGTATCATAACGCCACTCTAATCTAACTTAAACTTGCTTTCTAAAAGACGCCTTGAATTACGAACCACCATGTCTGAAAGTTTCACTTTACTTGCTGCTTCCGTGATTCCGCAATTTTCTGGAACTGTTTTTTTCGCATCTAATATACTTTTGAAGGACGAAAAAAAAACATCTACTTTGTATTTTGTCAAGAAACTTGTCAAAATCTTAAACTGTTCTTTTTTAAAGACCCCAATCTCTTTACAGAGCCAACCAAGGCAGTAGAAAGGCTTTCTTTTATTCTCTCGACCCACATCTTCCCATAATCCTTATTTAATGTTATTAGTAGTAAGGGATTGGAAAGATTTTCAATGGTTATGTTTTCGGAAGCGTTAATTATTTTTTGCTTTTCGGTAAACATTCTACCCTCAGCTATTAATTTCCGTGGCCTTTCTCTTAAAGTTGGTACGTAAATCAATCACATCTTACACTTAGTATTACAGTTTTTGAGTTTCAACCATGGTGACACAGTTTTAACCATTGTTAATTCATTTTGAAATTATTTTGGGACACGTTCTCTCGCGCATTCATTGACAATAGTTGTTTTTGAATTTCGGACATATTTTTTTCGCTTTTCACATCTTTATTAAAAAGAAAATATGTACTTACTTGTGAAGATGTGTAAAACAATGTTTGTGGTTTCAATTAGAGATCTGAATGAATGCCAAAAAAGTTACCCATGAGACACACATAGAAATTAACGAACCATACTTCAATTTACACACAGTGATTCCTCACTCAATGAATGAAGAGAATTATGAATGCATACGAGTATGGGTGCAACGAGGTCTCATAACTCATAGAATTCATACAACCCATGATCACACTCATCATAACTCACTACCCATAGCATTCTTTATTTTTGGAATGTGTGAAAGCTGTACTGGAAAACGACGGTACACTTGAGACATGCAATAAGTGTGGAAAGCGCATTCGGATCATTCGAGTTACTCAAATTATTGCGCAGAATATTTTGGGATACAGCACTACTGCAGGTCGGCCTCCTTTATGCGTTTTGGGCTTTTTTTTCAATTAGCAGGTAAATATACGTGAATTTTCGCACAAGCATTCAGGCATATTAGACCCTTGTGAGTAGTGTGAATGTGAGTAGTGTCAATGGGAGTAGTGTGAATTGGAGCAGTGTGAATGGGGGTAGTGTGAATGGGAATAGTGTGAATGTGAGTTAGCCCATTCATGAGACGAATGAGAAAAAATTGCGACGGTTGATCGCACAACTAAGCATAACACAACTTTAATTCACGCACTCATTCACAGGTCTCATTATAGAATGAGTAATGGGAAGAATCCATGAATCAAGTTGTACATCCATTGCGGGAATGTATCCATGCAGATGTCTGGTTTCATTTCAAAAAAAAAAAAATTCACACCCAACACATATATGTAGGGAAAAAAACATAGGTTCACATTATCATCTCCTCTTTATAAACAAAAAACACTTGGAAATTGAAAACATTTAAAAATTAGAATTCGCCAAAACTTTTTTTTTTCTAATTTTTGAACTTCTACTGTATCAATATTCAATGAGTACCAGATAGTGGGAGAGCTCATGAACCATCTGACTAAACCGTTTCCCATAAAGCTAGAAAATTTTAAAATGATGTTTTATTAACAGTCAATGAAGAAAGCACCGTTCTTTTGGCAGGTATCTCGCGGTTGAGTCATCATCCCTTAAATTTTTCCGGTATTTTAACGGAAAAAGTGAGCGCGCATGAGGTAAGTTGCAAAATATAAGTAACTGTTTCAGTCTAATCATTCATTTCAAGTTTTTCTAACATTTATCCATAAAAAAAAGAAAACACTTAAAAAGTTTTTTTTTGTAAGATCTTTTAATTCGCAGTATTTTAAGAAATACTTGGTGGTCGAAAAAGTTAGTGGATCTAAAAAATAAGAAATATAGGTCAAAAAGCCTGTGCAAAATATCCCAAAAAGATTTTCGATGGGATTCAAGTTTGGAGATTGTGCTAGCCCATCAAGAACTTGAATTTTTTCATAGTGAAGCCACTCTTTAACCAGCTTCGGTGTGTGCTTCTGGTCGTTATCATGTTGAAGCACTCGTCGAAGCGTCATTTCCCATCCCGCTTAGGGTAGCATATAGTATGTTTACCGACATCTGTCCAATGTGTGGCGTGAACCTGTGTAACTGCGTATTGCAACGTTGATTGTCTTCGTTTAATTGCTTCGGTTTGGCGTAGTACGATATTCCTGTTGTGTTAGAATAGGGTATCATATGTCTGTTTTGCCCAATCCCACATACATATGGTATATTATGTTTGTACGAGGGCGGGTCAATAAGTCCGTGACTTTTTGAATTTCTGACCTCTTTACTGAAACAGCAACACTGCTCCTGTCAACAGGCATCTGTCAGTTGACTCCTGTCAAAATTTAAGCTTGCTGCGTCAGTTAGTTTGTGTTTGACAGCTATTTTTATCAGACTACTCACTAATTTGAGGAGAAAATGGAAAAAAGTGAATTTCGTGTGCTTATTAAGCATTATTTCTTGCGAAAAAAACCATTACCGAGACCAAGGCTAACCTTGATAAATACTATGGGGACTCTGCATCATCGATTTCAATGGTAAAAAAGTGGTTTACTGAATTTCGTTGTGGCCGTACAAGCACTGAAGATGTCGAACGTCCTGGACGCCCAGTTGAGGTCTCTACACCCGAAACAATCGAAAAAATTCACGATATGGTGTTGGCCGACCGAAGATTGAAAGTGCGAGAGATTGTGGAAGCCGTAGGGATCTCGCATGGCTCAGTGGTTTCAATTTTGAATGATCACTTGGGCATGAGAAAGCTTTCCGCAAGATGGGTGCCGCGTTTGCTCACAGTCGACCACAAACGCAATCGTGTAACAACTTCACAGGAAGGTTTGGCGTTGTTTAATCGCTATATGGAGGAGTTTTTGCGCCGTTTTGTAACCGTGGACGAAACATGGATCCATCACAACACACCAGAGAACAAACAACAGTCAAAACAGTGGGTTTCTAAGGCTGAATTGGTTTGTCAGCCAATAAAGTTATGGCGACTGTTTTTTGGGATGCACGCGGGATAATCCACATTGACTATCTTCAAAAGGGAAGAACAATCAATGGGGAATATTATGCCAACTTATTGGACCGATTCAATGACGATTTGAAAAAAAAACGACCTCATTTGGCCAAGAAAAAAGTTCTTTTCCACCAAGACAATGCAAGGGTGCACACATGTGCAGTTGCCATGGCAAAAATCCATGAATTGGGCTATGAATTGCTCCCTCATCCACTCTATTCCTCAGATTTGGCTCCGAGCGACTACTTCTTGTTCCCAAACCTGAAGAAATGGCTTGATGGAAAAAGATTTGACTTCAATGATGAAGTCATCTCGCAAACAAAGGCCTATTTTGAGGACCTCGACAAATCATTTTTTTTGGAAGGGATAAAAAAATTGGAGAAGCGTTGGACAAAGTGTATAGAGCTCAAGGGAGACTACGTTGAAAAATAATATTATTTTTTTTATCAAAAAATCTGTGTTTTAATCCAAAAGTCACGGACTTATTGACCCGCCCTCGTATGTAGGTATGTACATTCAGGCTTGTAAAGAGAAAATAAAACCTTTTTTAAGTAAAAAAAATGTATTCAAATCAAATCCTCTTCAGTGATTTAAATTTATGCAGCTAAATTTGTGGGTATAATCTTTTTCGATTAACAGAGCTCTAAACATTTAACTCAGGGAATTAAAAATATGTACTCGTATGTAGATACAGTATAAGTTCACGAAAATTTGATTTTGCAAGAGCTTTTGCCCAAATGTGTACTGCTCGATGTAATTCGGGGAAATACGCATTTATATAAATTAAATTTATTTAATTTTTTTATCATAAAAAAATCTTTATGTACTCGGACAGCGACTCTGTCCTTTTATAAATCAACGGACTAAGTAATGAACTTAAGGTTACCGTAAATACAAATGGAACGTTGGAAGATATGTGCTGACCGTGGGAACTCTTCTGACACGTCTAATTGACAGCTACACATGTAACAATCGTCAGCGCGAGTTTCTCATCCGGTGCAATGTTGTTTGGTGTTAACTCCTCCGCCCTTAAGAGTGAACGTGCGCGTTCACTTAGAAGAATGGAATTTGGTTAAAACGCTGTTGCTGCTCTTAATATTGGGGAAGGTGAAGGTGTACTTTCCTCTATCTCTGAAAGTTTTGTTGATGGGTCTGTATCGGTGGTAGTGTTCTCTGGTACTTTATTACCTCTGATAACCTTTCGGAAGATTGCCGACAGTACTAGGAGTACTAAGCAGACTCCAATATTCAGCATTGCATCATTTTTGACTTTGGTCTTCAGGAGTTGAATGTAGTGTGTGTTGTTGACGTGGAGTTCCTTAATCATCTCTAGCGATAATAAAGTGGGTTGAAACGCGTCAGCTCGAAAGATTTAAACACGGATATTTCTTCGAAGGCCATAATATGTTGGCTGTTAATTGCAGTACAGTTTGCTGGTGTGCTATTTAATAAATTTGGAATGCAAGTCGTGTTGCTTAAGCTAACGATATTATTCTTAGGACAGATTGCCAATTTATTTATTGTTTTACAACTTACATCTATTCCATATACTTCATCCTTACATTTTATTATCTTATTGAAACTGATTTTAATTATTTTAGTTCCTTCTTTTACTTGTCTTATTACTAATATCTTACAAATTTTTTCATCTACGGTTGGTAGGCTTACTATGTACAAAAAAACAAAATTATTAAAATCTATTTCTATTTGGGTTGGGTTCGATATCCCGCTTTCTATATTAATTTTTTTTGTAATCCCGCTTTTTATGATGCTTTTTTTTATAATCTCGTGCGATTTTTAAAATAAGACAACTAGTTTTGTTTGTAAGAGCAAAATAAATTAAATAATGATTGATTTTGCTTAAATGCATTTTATTGTGCTTTTAACAAATATCATAATAAAGTAATGAAGTCGATATTCTGTAAAAAGGGGGAAAAAAAAACTTCACACCATTATCAAAATAATACTTTTATCATTTGTACTTAGTTCGACTGTATACTATGGTATTGGCTATACGCAGTTGCCACGCATATTAAAAAATCAAATTGAAAAAATTTCGGCATATATGTATGTATAAGAACACTTATTTTTTTGTTTATAGAAGTGCTGTTGGATATACAATATTTGTATTTTTCCGTCCGGTGCATATACGAATAAATCAGAAGGTTTCCGAGGCGTGAACAGGCCATATATAGTTGCTCACGAGAGAAACACGGACTTTCTAAATTCAGGCCACACACTTGAAAAGATTTTCCTTGTGCTTGTGACCATCAATCATTGCATAGGCGATTTGCATCGGAAATTGCAAACGTTTGAATTCGAATGGTAAATCTGTTGGAATCATTGGAATGCGAGGCAATAGTACATCTTCTCTTTGAGTCTTCCATCCAAAATAGCAAAATAGAAGCTTCAATGATACTGGCCATCATTTTTTTCACTGAGAGCCTGGAACCGTTGCAAAGTCGTGCCGGATTAATGTTTCGAAGCAAAATGATAAGCACACCAATTTTCAATGTTAAAACGTGCGGAGGCATGCCAGGCAAATCAAGTGAATTCAGTTGGATAGTTGACAATTTCATCTTGATTCATCACACTATCGATGGATTTATATGTTTTCGCTTCGCCTGGCATTTCGCATTGTGAAATTAAGTGAAATTAATGGAGTTAACATCGTTGTTTTTGGCCGCTAATATAGCACGTTCACTGAGCCATTGAGGGTTTTTGTAATTTCTTGCTTGTCGTCATAAAAGGGATGATTTTAAACATACATTAAGCTCGTCAGCCGTTGTTGAACGTGGAATGACTGGTAAAGTTTGTCGGGCTGTTCGACCACAATCCAAAAGTGTTGCCGCAATTCCAGATGAAGCGATAGCCAATGCAATGTTATTTCGAGATTGTATGGTTGTCAATATAAGAGAAATCAGAAATGTTTTGCCTGTGCCTCCGGCCACATCTATGAAATACAATCCACCGCCATGTCTTGTAATTGCATCCATAATCGTGTCGTATACTATGCGTTGTTCTAGAATCAATTCTAGCAGTAGTATTCGATGCATAAGCGAGTGAAATGTTCCAATGTGAATCATTTTCAGGTAGACTTATCTCTTGCCGAGCCTCACGATAAGTGGCACACACTCGACCCTTAACTGCTCTCAATTCTTGGAAGGATGTGGACCCACGTACATTGATTAGCAGTAATCGCAAGTAAAAACATTCTGCATTGTTTGGGTGAACAGTGTACAGATGGCTTAGTGCGTCGGTCGAATACAAATTGGAATGTCCTTCAACTGACGCGTTCCATGTAAAAAATGCCGGTACTTCGGAGTAAAGCAACGTTCTCGCAAACGTATCGTCCGTGCATAATGCAAAAAATCCAGTTAAAGGTGTTGGCTGCGGTGACAATACCCTTGCTTGTCACCACCGATAGGAGCAGTGGCGTTTCCGACTCTAACAACCGCCATGTCGCTTCCTTAGTTGACATACTTGCAAATGTACTTGATTGATTTGACAGAATTGCAATACTCCACATTGATATGTGCCTTAAATGTCTTTGAGAGTAGCGGCGAATACGGCACAACCCGACGATTATCGAGTTCAACATCAGTATTTGGCACATTCAAAATGATGAATTTGCCGCCATCTGCAGTCGATCGTCGACGGTAGAGTAGAAATCCGTCGTTTCAAGTAAGAGTTTCCGCGACTAAGTCTCTTGTATACTGTTTTGTGCATTTCCCATTAGACTTGCATGGCGAATCATTCTTCAGTAAGTCACATGGACCGTGAATTATATTTTTGTCAACAACTTCAAATAATCCTGGATCGACTTCGGCATTTGGTATTTCTGCTAAGACGACTTGGCCAATTTGATTTGGCGTGAATTTTTCGAATAACCAAATCGAAATATGTGTATGCGGCAATTACGATCGAATATTGGAATTAATGGTCTTAAAGTTGCAGTCACCGACTCCGAATTTCGGTAGAAAAATTTTATAATTTGCAGACGTTGCTGGTTCATGTGCTTTACCATGATGTACATTACTGAATAAATTGACAGTGACAGTTTGATGATTAGTGAAAGAGTGCGTTCACAAATTAGATTCAAAGTTGTCAAGTCCCTATTGGTGAACCCGATATTTCTAATAGGAATTTTATTGAGTTAAATAAATACAAATAATAATGAAGTTTTTTTTTCAGCTTAGGTTCCCAAACAACACAACACGTATACGGTCCACTCAATCTCACAAGTCCACTCATTCCGGAGAACGTTGCAGAATTCCGAAATTTTAAAATACCGACGGGCATTGGTGAATCAAAACCACGACGGCTCTGGAAAGATGCATTATTCTTTCAACGTTTCCACTACAAACGCAACATAAATTGTTAACTCACAACAGGTATCAACACATAATCTCTATATAACATATATAAATCAACGCTTGTTTGGTTGTTTGTTTGTTCGTCCTTCATAGACTCTTAAATGTCAAAAGATAGAGCACACACAATGAAAATCGTCGAAAGAGTCTTAAACGAACGTCTTCGTCAAATATAAAGTTCGATAATAGCCAGTGTGGATTTGTTGAAGAAAGATCGACGGTGGACGCTATCCAAAGCCTACGAATAATAATGGAAAAGCACCGAGATTCGTCTAAGGATTTACATATGGTATTTATCGGCCTCGAGAAAGCATTCGATCGAGTGCCTAGGGATCTCATATGGGCCGCGCTGAGGTCTCAAAACGTACCGGAAACGTAAGTTAGAGTAATACAATACATGTACGGAAACGTGAAAACTGCGGTTAAAAGCTCTGCTGGACTAACGAGAGAATTTCCAGTTAATGTCGGAGTGCATCAAGGAAGCGTACTTAGCCCTATCCTCTTTAACGTAGTATTCGACTATCTTTTAAAAGACTGCATGCGCGAAGCAAATGTAATGCCAATTCTCTTCGCTGACGACGCAGTTATACTTAGCGATAACGTCGAAGATTTACAGAACGCCTTAGATTCATAGAGAAATGCGCTAGAGAGAAACGGGTTTAAAATAAGTCGTTCAAAGACGGAGCATTTGACGTGCCCATTTGCGCATCCGTTGCGACCTGTTCCGGATATAATGTTAGAAGGAATAGTTCTTCCGAAAAGCAGTATCTTTAAATACTTAGGATCAATCGTTAACATGGAAGCGAAATGTGACGACGACGTAAACCACAGAGTGAGTCTGGGATGGATGAAATGGCGGGAAAATTCGGGAATCTTTTGCGACCGAAAATTTCCACTTAAATTAAAGGGGAAACTCTACACCACGGTTGTTAGACCAGCTCTTATATACGGTTCACAGTGCTGGACAATGTACGAAGCGTTTAAAAACAAAATGACGGCAGCGGAAATGAAAATGTTGAGGATGTCTAGTGGAGTCACTAAACGCGATTGTATTAGATCTACGCGTATAAGAGGAAGTCTACATATAAAGAATTCGGTAACCGAACAGCTTGAGGCGAATAGAATAAGTTGGTATTGCCACGTTCAAAGAAGATCTGCGGAAAATCCGGTTAAAAAGGCACTATCAACTACGGTCACTCCAACTGTAAGAAAACGAGGTCGGAAAAAGAATTCCTGGATTTCTCAGATGGCAAATGCGCAACAACGTCTGGGGCTTACCACTGAAGCGATCCAGGACTGAGAAGTATGTAGACGAGTTCTGCGGTCTGCGACATTAGTCAACCCCATAAGCGGAGCAGCAGCGATGCAGTAAAAATGGGAAACTCTTACGCATAAGTTCGTATAACGAGGAAAGGGCTAATAAAAGGATAAGAAGAAGTGAAATTAATGGAGTTAACATCGTTATTTGTGGCCGCTAATATAGCACGTTCACTGAGCCATTGACGGTTTTTGTAATTTCTTGCGATATATGGGAAAACATGGTGTATTAGCTCGTCTGTAGTTGCTGTGAATATACAGAAATCCGGTGGCAATGTGATACTTGTTCGGCTTCATCGATAGTCATTTTACCATTTCCAATATCCAACAATTATTTTGCAAAACGTTTAGCGGATCCATTATGTTGCAATTTTATACACATATTGGTTTGTAAGCTTAGTCGGTGCTGAACGTGGAATGACTGGTAAAGTTTGTCGAAAGTCATCAGACAATAAAACGAGCGCACCACCGAAAAGCCGTTCGTTTCCTCCTAAGTCTTTTAGTGTGCGATGCAGCGCTTCCAATGATTTTTTGTGCGCCATTGTACATTCATCCCATATGATGATTTGGCATTGTTGGAGTACTTTACCCATTCCAGAATTTTTGGTGATATTGCATGTTGGTGCCCTAATGGTTTGTATGTGAAGATGAAGCGATAGCCAATGCAACGTTATTTTGAGATCGTATGATTGCCAATATAAGAGAAATCAGGAATGTTTTACCTGTGCCTCCGGGCGCACCTATGAATACAATCCACCGCCTTGTCTTGTATTTCCATCCATAATCGTGTCGTACACTATGCATTGTTCTGGAATCAACTTCGGATGATTCGTTTGAACGACAATATCTAAATCACCGACATTAAAATATGTTTCTCGTTGCAAATCGCGATCGAAAAAGCTCTCCGCAGGTCGGTTCGGCGCAAGCATTCCTAAATGGAGCAATACTTTGCTTGTAATTGCCACACAAATATCCTCAATCAAAACCAATGTCCCATTATAAACGTCTGGTGTGTTTTGAATATCCGGATTTTGATTTGTGGTACGCAATCGGTGTAGGATATCTTCACTCATGTAGTCTTTATATTTTTCCCACAAATCTTTAGGATTGAATGGAAAGCATGTTGTCAATATGATCGCAAGTGATGTATGTACGTATTGGCTTTGTAATCGATGCATCAGCGAGTGAAATATCCCAATGTGCATCATTTTCAGGTAGATTTAACTCTTGGCAAGCCTGACGATAAGTGGCGCACACTCGACCGTTAACCGCTCTCAATTCTCGAAAGGATGTGGGCCCACGTACACGCCCACGTAATCGCAAGTAAAAACATTCTGCATTGTTTGGGTGAACAGAGTACAGACGGCCTAATGCGTCGGTCGAATACAATTTGGAATGTCCATGTTCGCGTTCCATGTAAAATATGTCGGTACTTCAGAATAAATAAATGTTCTCCCAAACGTATCTTCCGTGCATAATGCGAAAAATGCAGTTTAAAGTATTGGCGGCGGTGACAATGCCCTTGCTTGTACACTTTCTATTGTGAAATAGACGCGCTGTTCATTTTCAAGGTGGACTACCAAATGAACAACTGTTGGATGTCGTTCATGGATTGGAAATGATAAAATGCGACATACTGCTTCATTGCTACTAATGTAGCGTCCTAGTTGATATTGATTAATTTCATCGATAGGAGCAGTGGCGTTTACAACTCCAAAAACCACCATGTCGCTTCCTTTCTTGACATATTTGCAAATGTGCTTGATCGATTTGATAGAATTGCAATACTTGATATTGATATGTGCCTTAAATGTCTTTGACAGTAGCGGCGAATACGGCACAGCCCAACGATTATCGACTTCAACATCATCATTTCGCACTTTCAAAATGATGGATTTGCCGCCATCTTCAGTCGATCGTCGACGAAAGAATGGATATCCGTCGTTTCCAGTAACAGTTTTCACGACTACGTCTCTTGGGTACTGTTTTGTGCATTTCCATAAGACATGCATGGCGAATCATTGTTCAGTAAGTCACATGGACCGTGAATTATATTTTTGTCAACAACTTCAAATAATCCTGGATCGACTTCGGCATTTGGTATTTCTGCTAAGACGACTTGGCCAATTTGATTTGGCGTGAATTTTTCGAATAACCAAATTGAAATATGTGTATGCGGCAATAAACGTTGTTGCCATTCGATTGAGTACATCCAACAGCGTGTCTTCCCAAAAACATGATGCTTGACCATGAAATCCACCAAAGCTTTCAATTTCTGTTTGAAGACGCGGGACGTGATGTCATGTTGATCTGAAGGTGACTGTTCGGGTAGCAAAAGTTCTTTAATTTCATCCCATGCAGGATTGCACGTGAACGTTATGAATAAATCAGGTCGGCCATATGATTGAACATATGTCATCGCATCTTGCGCGTCGTGCATGTGCCGTGTACTTCCTGTGAATTTAGATGGAAGGATGACCATTTTGCCTTATTCATTGGGATTGACGTTGCCATCATTAACGACTGCATCGCGTAAATGGATGTACTCTTCTGAGCGCAGCTTAGTTTGATTCAAGCGAATGTAGAGAAGTCGTTCGGTTTCGATTTTCACATACATATCGACAATATATTTGTGGAACAATTGACGACATTTCAGGATTTGACATGTGATGCTGTTTCATCAATCGTTGGAGCATTATATTGTCTGGCTTGTTGACCAACGGGTGCCTTATCGGCGCGAATTACAACTTTGTAATCGTCAGCTGGCATTCGTCGTTCGAGGGCAGTTCTGAACAGTTGAATAAATTCGTTGTGTTGATCGAATTAAGTTTGCAGTTCAGCGACAATTTCTCTTCCGGTGTTCCTATTGAATCGACAACGTTGATCGATTTGTTCATCTATGTTTCCCATGAAACAAATCTGAAGAAATTGGTGATCTGCGTCTGGATGTGGTAGTAATGACCCAGCACGATGATAAATTTGGCCCTGCACTTTGAAGGTTGGCATGTAATTCTCGTGTATAATATTTGTTGCGCCGAACGATGTCATTTGGAAACACGAATTGTACTTCCCAGTGTTTCCCAAGAAATGTTTCGATTGACTTGTGTTACCTGATACCAATGTCGATAATGGATCATTATCGGTGGATGTAACTCTGGCAATTTAACTTTCCCAGCCGCGCAGCACATTCCATGTGTTTCACTCTTAAATTTTAGTGCTTCACAATGCACGCATAATTTGTTCGTTTTCCCAAAAACAAAAATTTCAATACAAAAAATTAGTATTATTCTAAAGCAATTGAAAGAAACTTTGTTGACGAATTTTATCGGCAAATGGGTTAAAATCAACTGAAAGAAATAAAAAAATTCGGCATTGGAAAGCACTTAAAATTTAATTGAAGTCCATTGACGATGCAATGTAGGAAAACTTAATGAAAAACTCACCAAAACAAATGCACAAAAAGTAGATGAAAAGTATATCCCATACATGTATTCAAAAACCGAAAGGATATCGCTGTTGTCAATAATAATGTTTTCAAATCAATTAAAAATAATACAAAAATTCAATATTGAAAAGCAGTGCAAAGCACTTATGATAAAATATTTGTTATTTTCACTAACTCACTAATTCGCACTCGAACTTCTGATGTGAAATGAATCCTTTTACTCAATCTTCAACTTCAATTAGCGGAGCTGCTTGTCTAGAATTATTTTTATCTATCTAATTACTAACCTTATGATCGGGTTATCCCACTCGCGACCGGAAACTACTCATAAATACCCGTTTTATGTCATCGTAGTGCCGATATAATATTGAAAGCAACAAGCAGTGCCCGAGATAAGGCCTTCGGGTCATTATATTCGCAGTCTTATTATAATTACAATAACAAATCAAACTTCTCAAGGATATATTTTTATAATCCAAAACACTATTATCTATGTTTGTGTGGGTCTATTTGGCATGGTCCAGTGTAAGATATACTCGTATATTAGAATTTAAATTGAAATCCGCCTTGGGCACTGATTGCCCGAGAAACGGATCCATAGTTAATGTGGGAAAACTGTATGAAAACTCACAAAATCTGCATCGAGTTTTTCTTTTTGATACTTAGACCAAGCTTTAAATACACTAAATAGAAGATTTCGAGTACTTTTGTTCTTTATCTCGTCACTCGTGCTAACAATCGGAAAAAAATGCCTTCACAAGAATTATAGCTTTCAATATTTCCAACAATTGTTCCCTACATTACTTCTTAATATTTGCGAAAATAGATCAAAAATTAAACATTTCCGACTGTAACTCATCAATCATGTGTCCGGGTAATACTCGCACAATTGTGAATTACTGAAACAGCAACACTGCTCCTGTCAACAGGCATCTGTCAGTTGACTCCTGTCAAAATTTAAACTTGCTGCGTCAGTTAGTTTGTGTTTGACAGCTATTTTTATCAGACTACTCACTAATTTGAGGAGAAAATGGAAAAAAGTGAATTTCGTGTGCTTATTAAGCATTATTTCTTGCGAAAAAAAACCATTACCGAGACCAAGGCTAAGCTTGATAAATACTATGGGGACTCTGCACCATCGATTTCAATGTGGCCGTACAAGCACTGAAGAAGCCGAACGTCCTGGACGCCCAGTTGAGGTCTCTACACACGAAACAATCGAAAAAATTCACGATATGGTGTTGGCCGACCGAAGATTGAAAGTGCGAGAGATTGTGGAAGCCGTAGGGATCTCGCATGGCTCAGTGGTTTCAATTTTGAATGATCACTTGGGCATGAGAAAGCTTTCCGCAAGATGGGTGCCGCGTTTGCTCACAGTCGACCACAAACGCATGTGCAGTTGCCATGGCAAAAATCCATGAATTGGGCTATGAATTGCTCCCTCATCCACCCTGTTCTCCAGATTTGGCTCCGAGCGACTACTTCTTGTTCCCAAACCTGAAGAAATGGCTTGGTGGAAAAAGATTTGACTCCAATGATGAAGTCATCTCGCAAACAAAGGCCTATTTTGAGGACCTCGACAAATCATTTTTTTTGGAAGGGATAAAAAAATTGGAGAAGCGTTGGACAAAGTGTATAGAGCTCAAGGGAGACTACGTTGAAAAATGAAATTATTTTTTTATCAAAAAATCTGTGTTTTAATCCAAAAGTCACGGACTTATTGACCCGCCCTCGTATTTATAAAGTTTTCCATGAAAAAAATAAAATAAAAGAAAAAATTTGGTACCAAAATCTTTTTCACAGAATTTTGAACAAAGTTGCCAAAGACATCAGTGCTCTATCTCTTACCATTTAAGAGTTTTTAAAGCACAAACAAACATTGATTTTTATATACCTTTATTACAGAGTTTTGAACAAAATTGCCAAAGACATCAGTACTCTATCTCTTACCATTTAAGAGTCTATAGAGGACAAACAAATAAACATTTATTTTTATATATAGAGAAGAAGATAAAAAATCGAATATGACCAACATATATGGCTATTTAGTTTGATAATGATGTTTTATATAAAAAAAAAAAAAAAAAAAAAAAAACGGGATTGGGGAGATTTTAAAAGCGGGATTATAATAGATCGGGATTTTAGAAAACGGGATTTAAAAAAAACATTATTTTAGAAGACGACATTTTAAAACGTTTTTTCGGGATTTTTGAAAAACGGGATTCCGATACGCTCCCTTTCATTTCGGAAAATTCGATTGCTTCTTCTATATTCGTAAAAGGAATTTCTTTAAAATCTATTATTTTTTCAATGAAATTTATTTCTGTATTTGATAGAATGTATGAATTTATAATATTGGCTCTTGCCCAATGCAAGGCATATGCAATATTGGTTACTTCTTATTTAAAAATGTCTAATTTGTATATTAAGTTGTATATTGTTTCTTCCATTAAATTCTTATTCTTTTTTTTACAAATTTACTTATACCGTTAGTTTTGTTTTTTGAATCGTTTATCTTATCTATTATTAGTTTATTTATTATAATTTGTCTGTTGTTCTTTGACACATTATTAATTTTTTCCTGGATTATTTGGAGGTCGTGTTGATCGGGACTACTGGTTATAAACTTCCAAGCGCTTCCCAAGAAGTCGAGGGATCTTTTGGTTTAGGGTTGGGAAGGTCGAAACGTTTTAGGATGGATCTTATGGACGATATTTCTAGGGATAAAAAGTGGAAGCTGGGATTTGTAGGTGTTATCTCATAGATTGCTCTATATTGTCTAAGGCTTGCGTATATGCTGATAGATCTATTTCGTGAATTATTTTGTAAGTTTCTGTTTGTATTCTAGATGTCCCTGTGTCGATATGTTCGTATTGTCCAGTATCTGTACGTCACATACGCAGTTAGTCAGTAGGGACCTGAAAAGAAAGATTTCGAAAGTCTATTACGATTTTATGTGTGATTTGTGAACAACTTTGCTGGATTGGGTGATGACAGTGGTTTTTCTATTTTTTTTTTTGACAACTTCCTTCGCATATCTGGGAGAGAGTTTTGACCCTATTCTCTTGTTTTTCCTGACACAAATGGTTTCACCTGTTGAGTAGTTTTTTATTGGAGATTTTCCCTTGTTAAGTCAGGTTCTTGTTTGTCTTTTAGTTTGGCTTTGATTTCGGAACGTATTTTATCAACTTGTAAAGGATCTATGTTTCTGCTGAGGAATAAATCAACTAGGTTTTTGTTTGTTACCGAGTGTATCGAGAAATCGTAGCCATTTACTACTTTTCTACTTTATCCGGATGACGATCGTACTTATTCTCTTTACAAATACAGCATAGTTTTACTATTCTTTTAATTTTGCGGGACATACCACGAAAATAATATTTTTCTAGAAGCTGCAGATTATTTTCGCGCTCATTTCTATGAGCACGTTGATGGGCGTTAATGAATATTTCTTCTTGCTTAGGTTCATCGGTCACGTCTTCCACTATGGCTTTAAAGAATCTAATGGTTTTGTGAAGTCGGGATATGCGAGTATGATTTCTTCAGATGTCAAGGTCTTTTTGATTTTTTTTTTGAAAAGCTTGTTTATCAGATTCGTCGAGGTGAATAATTTGTTTGCTTGAGAGGTTTTTGGACAGTCGTCCATCCTCCCCCCCCTTAAGAGGGCTGTTAGGGACTTCACAAGCTTAGCTTAGTCTCTAATGAAGCGGCGGTAATATCCTGACAGGCCGAGAAAAGAGCGAAGTTCCTTTAGGGTACTTAGATATGAAAAGTCTTGAATCGCACTTACTTTTGCTGGATTGGTTTTAATGCCTTCAGGCGAAATAACAAACGCTAGGAACTCTACTTCTTGCTTGTAGAATTCACATTTGTCCAGTTTTACCTTCATATTTGCAGCATCTAATGTTTGGAACACTTTCCGGATATTTAGCTCATGTGTAGCTTCATCTTTACTAAAAATGACTGTCATCTATGTAGACATAACATATTACGCCAATATCATCACGAAGAATGTCAAGTGGTCTTTTAAATATGGACGGAGCGTTCTTGAGACCAAATGGAAGTCTCATGAATTCATAATTTCCGTTATTGACCAAGAAGGCCGTTTTTTCTATACCAGATGCTTTTAAGGGGATCTGATGAAATTCACTTTTCAAGTCTACAACGGAAAACCACTTATTCTGGCCAAGTTCTGCAAGAACTTCCTTGATTTGGGGAATCGAGTATCGATCTGCAATGGTTATGCTGTAAAGTTTTCTATAATTGATGACGAGTCTGTATTTTTTCTCAGTAAAAGCATCAGTATTTTTAGGCACTGCCCATACAGGCGAATTGTATGGGAATCGTGAGGGCCTAAGTATTTCATCGTTAAGAATCTGTTTTATTTGATTTTCAACCTCGCTTTTAAGGGATGTAGGATAAGGGTACAATTTAGTACACACGGGTGAATCAGATGTTGTTCTGATTTCGCCTTTTACTACGGTGAAATAAGTTACCTTCTCCTCTGGTTCATCAAAAAGTTTAGGGAAATCGTGTACAATTTTATCAATGGACAACTTTTGTTCTGAGGACATTTGATTGGTTCGAATATAAATGAGATTTACAGATTGAGAAGCAATTTGCTTGATACGCACTTTTATATGGTTATTGATAACCATGTAGTTATATTTCGTATGGATGACTGCGGAAAGATTCTATTAGCTGTCGTTCCCGAGAATAGCATGGAAAGATTTTAGTTTGGGCATGAGAAAGAACTTGATTTTAATATTTCGAAGACCAAAAAGACTAGTGGAAATATGGTGAGTTACTTGTACGCTACCTCCGATTGATTTGCCATAAAATGGGTTTTCATTCGATAAAGGGTTTTTTATTAAAGATGAATGTATGTGATTCTTATTGGATCCTGTGTCAATCAATATTTTCAAAATATGACAGCGAAGAATCGCTTAACCTAAAAAATATATGCCGCTTAGTTCCATAATGTTGTTTGAGTCGACGTTTTCCGATTGTATTGTTTCAATGTACTCTTGGAGCGTTTCGGTGTATTCATTCGAGTTGTTCATGGTGGCCTGCATATCATCATATTGGTTGACTCCTTCTTTTTGTGGCATGGTGTCAACGTGGAAATTGCTTTGCATTTTGGTAGGATGCACTTAATGGGATTGGGGAGCTGAAGGTCGTTTCGGTACTGGAACTCCCATTTGAGGTCTGACCTTGTTCCTCTGGATCGTTTGTGTATCCATAGGCTCCGGTGGTGGCTGCCGTGGTTGTTGGTATTGATGTTGGTGTTGATTTTGTTGTTGGTATGGTGGTTGTTGTTGCTGTTGTTGATGGTATTTTTTCTGTACAACCTGCCCTTGGTAGTGGAATATGCCCCGCGTTGTGTTGGGACGGCACCTGCTGTCTGGGTGGTTGAGCTATGTAGATCAATTCGTGATAGTATGGTTGACGACTCAGAACTGGATTGCTGTTTCTCGTTTTAGTGGAATTTGTAGTGGTTCCTGATGATTTATTCTCCTTTTATGGCTGTTTGCTATTGCGTATTGAGAGCGGTAATTTTGGTTTTCTAGCAAATCTACCGGTTCTCGCATTCCCAAAAGTCTGGGAAGGTCGCTGTGCAGTTGCGATGCACAATAAAAAAAACTTGTTATTGATCTTTTAATTTCGTATACAACTTTATTAAAATTAGCTAATTTGTACTTGCTATACGAAGTGTTGTGTTCGCCGCCAAATCCAAGAATAGAAAAATAAAAAAGGCGCGAATCCGACAGCTAAATCTCTTTTCATTTACAAAATGGGGATGTCAGTCTTTTTTGCTACGCAGGGATGTTAATCCTTTACGCTACATCACTCCCCGCCGTACAAAAGTTTAAATTAATTTTCACATATTTTCATATTTATATGTACAGTGAGTATTTCATCTTTAATACAATAATTTAATAGCGAAATAGGTTTTACTTAAATACAATTATTCGATCGAAAAATGGTGTATATTATATATATAATATGTACATTCAGTGCTTTATTTAAATACCATTTATTTAATAGGCAAAGATAAGTGAATATTTTTTTTTTAATTACTATACATTCTTCGAAGGTATATTTCAATGTTAATCGAAAATGACTTGTTTTATGTTTTTCTCGGGCGACCCATCACAAAAGGCTGGTTTAAGTTGACCGATTGCTGATGATGCTTTTCGTCATTCATACGGATTGAAAAAGATCTTTCGTATCGCTTTATTACTTCGAATGGACCTTGGTACGGTTGATTAAGACTACCGCGATTCACTTCGTCACGATCATAAACGTACTTGCAATGTTTTAAGTCTTTAAGCACGAAAATGTATCTTTGTTCTACTTGAACTTGGCCGAGTTTGCGATATGGCTTGAGTGATTTTGCGAGTTGTAGAGGGTTTTACAATTGGATTCAGCGGTTTTCGTTCGATTAATTCTGCGGGTAAACGTAGATTTTGTCCGTACTATAACTGAGCAGGAGTTACGTTAATGTCATCAATTATTGTAGAACGAATACCGAGAAGTATCCAAGGTAGATTTGAATACCAATTTTATTTACCGTCGTATGCGCGACGAGATTCTTTAAGTTTCCGATGGAATCGTTCGACCGATCCGTTCGCCTGGCCGTTAGGTTTCTTTTCAACTCGTTGAAGTCCAACCGAAAGAAAATATTCGACGTTCGATCGCGAACTTCACATTTCGCCAAAAATGAACAAGGACGTCAACCGTTGGAATAAAAGCTGTATCTCTTGTCAAAAATCTAAAATTTCTAGACACACTGCATCGAAACACGGAACATTTCCAGTTCCAGAAGGCCGTTTTTCACACGTCAATATGGACTTAGTGGGTCCGTTACCTCCGTCTCAAGGTTTTACGATCGATTTTCGTCCTGCACTGAAGCCATTCATTTAAGAAATATGAATGCTTCCACGGTTGTGTCCGCTTTCGTTCAAAACTGGGTTTCCAGATTTGGTGTTCCCCAAACGATCACAACCGATCAGGGAACTCAATTGGAGTCCAGTCTTTTCAAAGAAATTTCTGGAGCCCTCGGTACCAAGCGAATCAGAACTACTACGTATCATCCCCAAACGTTATTATTAAGCTGCTGGAGAGCTCCTCCGATAGCGTCATTCGAAGCATCCACCATGATACTGATTTGCGCTAAAGGTTTGGGATGAAAAAGCAAAGTACGACGGGACAAATCTCTTTTTTGAGAACTTGAAAAGCTTTCATCGCACTCGTCCGACTATTGAAATAGCGCCCTGTTGGTTAATTGTTTGTCCGTTTCGGGACCATTTGAAGTGGTGAAGCGACGTCGACGTTTCGCGATAGCTCACCTCACCGGACTGAGTCGACGAGCACAAGCTGAAGGAAGTTGACCATTAGTCGTTATTCGATGAACAACGTCATGATTTACCGGTAACGTAAAATCTTGTGGAGCCTTAAGTGCAGAGAACTCATCAAGAATGGCACCGAATTCATTAGAAATCGGAAAAGGTTTTGGAAAACTCTTGTTTGCGGATTGGAAAATACAGTTGACTTGAAGATGTGTTTTTATCTACGCCTCGTTGGTTCCGAAGATCGACAGTTCAATTAAACTTTTGCAGAAAATCAGCTTCTAAAATCGAAAGTTCGACTTAAATTCAAGTCCACTGTTAATCGTTTACAACCGTAAGTGTGAATTCGTTCCCCGTTTGCGGTAAGAAGAATGAAATCGTTAGGTTGGTTAATATTTTGACAGAATTTACGAGGAATAATCGAAATATCTGCCCCTGTATCGAATAAAAATTGAAATTTGGAATTTTTATCCCGAACGAAAAGACGGCGTGCAAAATTTGCCTCCCTTATAGCCGTATCTGATATAAAAATGCAAGATTGTTTAGAACAATTTTTCGACCAAATTTTCGATGAAACCAACAAAAAGATTTACCATCCTTATTCCTACTTTGCGAACGGTATGTGTTGTTTGATCTTTCCCGTGAAAAACTTCTAGACGCTCTGCTATTGTTCTTTGGAAATCGCATTTCTAAACGTTCAATGCGATGAACTATTTTTTCTAAGAGTTCTCTATCCGAAGTAGAAGTCTCAGGTACACTGACCTGCGAGACTTGGGTATTGAAAGCTGTTGAGGAGTCATGTAGCTTGTCAGCCAAAGAAAAAAGTTCGTTTTGATTTTCCGAGCTTTCAACTGCCATTAGGCAAACGCGAATGTGCGACGGAAGTCGATTTAACCACAATTTTTTAACAAGTGGCGAATTGACTAGATTATTTCCACTGGCTAGACTTTCCATGCTCCCAAACAGTTCCGAAGGTTTCATATCACCGAGTTCGATTTTATTTAGCACCGCGTCTAACCGTTTGTCTTCGCTATCTCGATTCCTTTCGAGTAAAACTTTTTTTTTAAATGATCATATTTCTCCTGCGCAGGCGGCGAAACGAGAATATCGACAACTGATTCCATGATTTGACTTCTAAGTGAAGCCACTAAATAATCATACTTAGTATTTGAAGCCGTAATATTTTTTAATGGAAATTGCGTTTCGATTTGCAGAAACATAAATCCGGTCGGTTGTTCCAAAAAGGTGGAATTTTAATTGAAATCAAAGATGTTTGCTGCATAGAATCAGAGGCGGACGGACTATCCATCAATGCATTTCCACGATTATTCCCGGTACCGTTGGGTTCGGTATTTTTACCGTCGAGAGACATTTTCGAAACGTAAACTAACCAGAAAATGTCTAAGTAAAATGATATAGATCGCGGTAGCTCAATCCAACGTAAAAATTTCTTATTATTATTATTTTTTGGAATGTATAAACGTAACCGTAAACGTGACCGTAACCTTAAACGTAACCGACTCAGCGACCCCGTTATTTGAATCGCGATGTTCCCCACGATAAATCCACACACGTAAGCGAGAAAAAGAATGTTGAAATTTTAATTCTTCCCACTAAGAATGCTAACAATGTAATTAATATAATAATATACTATAGTAAGAGTTGTAATATAAAGAGGATAAGTAAAAATTATGTCTTTGACTTTATTCATACAAAATTATTTTATTTGAAAATTGTTAATAAATGATTCATTGACTCGCTGTACTTCGTATAAAAAAAAAATGTTGCTGATTCTTGGTTTGAACTCTGATGTAAAAATGTAGTGCTGATGGCGAGTATTTGGGAGTCGTGATGGCTGTTGAACAGTGTCTGGAACAGGTGTGGTGCTGTGGCAATTTTTAGCGCTGGTGCTGGCGATAGTGATGGCGCTGACGCTGGAGCTGGTGTAACACAGTAATATATGTATGTACTTCGTACAAAAAAATGTTGCTTATTTTTGGCTGGATCTCTGATGTTAAACTGTGCGATGACGCTGGCGATGGCAAAGGCGATGTCTATGACGCTGGCGTTGTCCTTCGTTAAAATAATTATATAGGTATATTATTATTATTTTTTTTTTTTAATTAAGTTGGTATCACGTCGTTTTTTTTATCTTACTCGTATCACGTCGCGGTCACCAATTTGTGCAGTTGCGATGCACAATAAAAACTTGTTATTTATCTTTTAATTTCTTATACAACTTTATTAAAATTAGCTAATTTGTACTTTTTATACGAAGTGTTGTGTTCGCCGCCAAATCCAAGAACAGAAAAAAAAGGGCGAGAATCCGACAACTTAATCTCTTTTCTTGTCATAACAGGGATGTCAGTCTTTTTTGCTAGGCAGCGATGTAGTGTGTGACTATGAGCCAGCCGCTGTATATTTATACGCTACAGTCGCCTTTCAACCCGCGGATAAATGTATCGAGAGCCTTGTCTCTATAGGTTTGAATCAGCAAACTAAGGGACTCCGCACTGATACCCATGCACGAAATTTTATTAAATATAAGCGAAAGGTGTGAATACACGGCTTCGTAGAATTCTTGGATGGATGCTTTGCCCTGTACTTAGGACGTAATTTGGTACTCTAATGTACCCAAGTCACGTTTGTCTGCATAGTGTAAGGTCAAGCATCGGGACGTGGTCTGCGTTTCCAATTATTTTGTTTCTAACTGTATTCAAAATTCCAAAATATTTCGCTGGCCCCTTAATGGGATCATAAATCTTAAGGATTCGTTATACGTTTTTCCGCCATGAACTGAATTCACATGGTTGACCAGAGAAGTCGCGTAGGCTGCGTACAACATCCGGTATCTTATCGAGATCATTGATATTTTGATTAGGAGATATCTTTTGATCAATTCCCGTGAATTTATCCGCGTGTGGATGAGTAAACGAGTGCTCGGCCCTCAGTACTTAGGGCTTCGCTTTTACTGTTTATTTTTCGATGTTTTTATTCAAAATATTCTTCTCCCCATTTAATATGGTACAATTGTTGCAGTGATTCAGTAGTGATTTAAATGCTTCCTCTAGCTTCTTTTGCGGAATTTCCTCCAGTTCCCGTGTCGAAGCTGTTGAATGCTCGAAGTGCCGTCAAAAAAGTATCATTTCAACTTCAATTTCGGGGAGAAAGAAATCAAATCAGGTGAATACGGCGGATGATTGAACTCACACACACAATTGACGAACATTGAGTGCTGTGTAACATTGTCTTTATTATTGAAGGAACTTTTCGTGTTTTCGTGAGCTTGTGGTGAAGTCTTTGACCCCCATTTTGGACTTTGACGCTTGGTTTCGGGATCGTATTGAAGACGCCATGTTTCCTCACGTGTAGCAAATGTTGTCATGAAATTTTAATCACTTCTTAAGGCCGCAATGACGTGCCGGAATACCAGACTCTCATCATTTTTCGATCATCATTCAATGTGTGTAATACAAATTTTGCACAAGCCTTTGTTTTGGGCCAACTCCTCGTAAAGAATGATTTGAATATTCCCTTTTTGGATGTTTAAGGCCTCCTCCATCATTGTCAGTGAAGCATTGTGGTGTTCTGCAACAAAATCACGTACTTTTTGAATCATTTTAGCCGCCCGAACTGAAATTGACAGAAGAGGCACAATCTCTCAAAAGTCCTTCCAATTACTCGCATACGCCGATGATATTGACATAATCGGAAGAGAGCAGCGTGATGTAAGTGGCGCCTTTGCAAGTATTGAAAGCGCCGAAAATGGATTTAGCAGTCAACGAGGGCAAGACCAAGTATATGCTGTCAAGCAAAAGGACACTTAATACCGACGTCGCGGACAGAATTTTACCTTCGACAGATATAACTTCCATGTAGTTAACGACTTTTTGTAATTTTTGGATTCCATTAGAATTATTCCACCTCTAATGCGCAGTCAAATTTTACTGCAATTGCACCTTGTTTTTGCAAGTTTCAAGACATATTCCGTAATGAGTGCTGCATATAAGTTTCGATTCGAAGCCGTGTTTCTTGTACTCCGTTGCACCTGCAGCAAACTTATCTCAGAATTAGGAAAGAGAACAGAACAGAGATAATGCCAAAAGCCGTTAAACAAAAAAAATGTTCTTACAATTTTTGGAAGAAAAGGTGGTAAGATTTTACAATTTTTTGGTTGCATGTTATTTTTCTGAATGTACAACATGAAGGGAGTACTATGTCAAAAATTCAAAATGAATCGGAGCAAAACAAACGAAGGTACAGCGTTTCAACCGACCGTCCCTCATGCTCGATTTTTATACCTGCGTGGCAGCTGCGCGACGCGCCTACTTGGAAGCTGCTTCAAGTGCACAGGACACGTGCAGAAAGGAATTGGTACTCGTTTATGTGAACTAGAAAAAACAACTGTGGTCAATATTGAAACTAAAACAGGAAAAAAAAAGTTATACTATAAAGTGTATATGAAATAAATAAACCAACATTATTCATATCTAAGAAAAAAAAAAAATCCTGAAAGTATGATTTAAAAACGTTAACATTTAAAACCATACCGTAAACTAAAAGAAATGCTATAAGCTTTTAAATAAATAATTTTTTTGCTTTCTCAAAGAGCGTAGAGTCGAAAGGTACAAAGGTTCCAGGTGTTAGCGGGACGCATCGTGTATGTCCGTATTGAAAATTGATGGTACGTGGTATCTGAATTTATGTATGAGGTTACTTAACCCACATTATCCATGTCAATTCAAAGGCTGTAATTGGAGGACAATTATTTTATTATCGGCGAATACCAATCAATCAAATATAGAAAAATGGGAAATAATACACGCTATTCAATTAGCGGTGTCAGCTTAATGTAATGTACAGACTCGGCCTAAAGGCGACAGATAGTTGGATAGTGTGAAAGTATGAGCAGCCCAATATAGGTATATGTGTAGAAGTTGCTCTGAAGGTGCTTTTGCCCTTACAAAGAGATTGTTTTATAGTAGTCAACTCGATGTGAGGGTGAAGATAAACTGCGATATAGGCCTTATCCGGCCTAAGCTTGTAGTTGAATGTCCCGTGTGCTAACACGTGAAAAGTAGTTTATTAGAAAAGGTTCGGGTGTTGCAGAGATCTTATCTACGTTTATTAAGAACACCATAGTCTGTTAAATATTTTTTTTTTGCAGAACATATTAGGGTTTTTGTTCCAAATGCCATTCCTTTTCTGCTCATCGTACACTGACACCTCTAATTTATGACTATACAATTAATGGAAGCACACTATATTGGCAAAATGAGGTTAACGATCTTGGAGTAATCTTTGACACAAACTGTCTTTTTCGTCCAATCTTGGTTTTATAAGACGTTCGTGTGCTGAGTTTTCTAACTCTTATGTTCTTAAATCTGTTTATATGTGTCTTGTACGTCCCATTCTAGAATATTGTTCCATAATCTGGTGTCCAGATTATTTACTAGGTTTGTTGTAAAGCAATTAAGATGGAACTTTGATACTTTACTTACACCAGATGTAAGTTAATAGGTTTAGACACACTTCAAAAAAGAAAAAAATTTTCACTGTATTTCATTTGCTCATGACGTCTTCTCGTATCGTATTATCGTATGTCCCTCTATTCTTCAACAATTTAAATTGTATGCACCGAAAGGAATACTTCGAACTTACAATTTATTTTTAAATCCTAGGCATTCTTACATTCACGGCCTTAACGAGCCAATTACAAAGTGTATTAATGTTTTCAACTCTGTATGTACTGAAATTGATTTGTCTTATGATAGACATGAATTAAAGTTGTTTTTATTGGAAATCCACTTCAGTGTCTTCAACTCCGAGTTTTTTCTGTTATTAAACCGTCTGTAGAATGCAAAACATTTAAGGCATTAAGACTCAAAAAGTCTTTACAGGAGTCAACATTGTGTCGGTACCGTGCGTCAGTTGCTGCATTTCAAAATAAGTGTTCGTCGTTGGCATGTTGATACTGAAATATTATTTCGCCCGATTCCATTTTATTGTCTCTTTCACTTATTTTAAGAACCTATCAATCTACTCGTTTGGCAGATTTTTGTTGTGCGGTGCGCGTAAGTGAATTTGGAAAAAGTGTTCTTGTTAACGTGTGTCAAACGCACCCAACTATAATTGTAGGAATACCTTTGAATATATTATTCCAATTGTTCAGTTTCGTTGGGTCCAGTTATTTCAACATTGGGACCGCAATGGTCACTGTCATAGACAAAAATGCGTAGAGAGAGTTTGTAGAATGTTGGTTAGTGTATGTCAGTTCTATTCGTTCGTCAAACAGAAGAGATTCAGATAGGAGCCGTGTTTAGAAAACGAAAACCTATCCGTAGCCCTTAAGCCGAGTCTGTACTTTATACTATATGCACATTCTACATGGAATGTGGATTAGGATTGTTGTCGACGAAGCAATTCAAATTATGCTCAAGGTCGGTCAACGCCATCGCTGAACGCATCAGTCCTAACTAAATCAGCGAAATCAGGCAGTATTGGGTGCAGTAAGTACCTAGGTGGAAGACTGCATGGGACCTCGTGAAGGTTTGTTATTGGCAGTTGGAACACATGGAGTGCAATGAAATAGTTGCGTTCCGAAACGAATTATATGCGAGTTAAAATTTTCATTCACATATAATTCGCAACATCTTTATTTAAAAAAATAATGGGTCGGGGTGAACAAGTCTCTCCAGTTGCCCTGGTATTAAGCTAACTGCCTCCAGTTGCGTACCTCAAGTCCCATTTTTATTTGTGCATCCCATCCAAGGTGAAATCTTCCTCTACTGTGGGGACTGATGTGCAGTGTCTTGACTACGTCAATTTCGTCAAAAAGCTCTTACCTTTTCTTATTCAGTCTATACATCGGCGTCATAAAGTAGGACTGGGATGATCATGGTCTTATACAGAGTCCTATTGGTTTTTCATAATAGGACTATACTACTATATTGCCTTCTTAGCCGAAAGAAACAGCGATTAGCAAGAGTGATTATTTATTTTATTTCTGTTGAGGTGTTGTTGGCAGAAGTAGCAAAGTCAAGGTAGATAAAGTCCCTTTCTACATTGAAATTATAGCTGTCGAGTGTTACATTTCGTTCAATTCATCGATATTGTGTGTCCATTTTTGTTGACAGCACATACTTAATTTTTCCCTTAACAAAATTTAGCAGTCAATGTCAGGCCCAGTTGATTTACTTGATTTCAGCTTAGATATTGCTATATAGACTTCATTTTGATCAGGTGGACGTTTGGCTTTTATCGTCTAATTTTTTGGTATTTATACCGTTAAACAGTGTTCAAAAAAAGTATTTGCACATTCTTAGCACCAACTGCGACTCTACTAAAAGATTTCCTTCTTCATCTTTATGTCGCTGTAAGGCTCTTCTTACCTATCTTAATATCTTCGATCGCTGCTTCTCGTGCTCTTTTTCCTTATCTGAGAAGACAATCTTCATTTAGCCCAGGGTTTTTTGTCAGTGATCGGATGGCCCCCAGATCATCAGTTGGCGTCTCTGATGGCACGTTGGCACTGATCCTAGATACTTGATGCTGGCGACATTGGAGTTATTGAGAGACTTCGCTCGTAAGAATTCTTGCGATATCAAATTTTCTGTAATACCGACCTTTTATTTGTTTTCGCGTTTGGAAAATCCGGATTCGCACTTGGGCTACAACAAGTTAGTGATCCGAGTGCACGTTGACTGCCCGAAACGCTCGGGCATCCAGAATACTGTATGTGTGTTTTGTCTATCGTAATGTGATCAATTTCATTAAGTGTTTCATGATCCAGGGAAGTCCGCGTTCCCTTGTTTATATCAAGATGAGTAATCCGTGTGCTTGATTTAGCGATATTTTGCACCGCCGCAAAGTCAATTACACTAAGTCCGGGACTAAAGTTGTTTTTGTGTGGGCTTTGCTTGCCAACTGTCCTAGGACATAGCTCATATGTCTTGTAAAGAAGCTCGTAGAAACATTTGTTGGTTTCGATGTCTTTGCCTTTCGTAGGGAAATGTGTGCATATAAGGCTTATGTGAGCGAATTTCGCCTTGATACAGATTATCTTAAAATGCTACCTCAAGTGTCGGAGGCTAAAGAGCACTTGCCGCAAATTCGCATCCGACAATGCACGGACCCGTATTGCCAGTCGATCGTCGATTTTTATTTTCGGTATTGTGAGTGTCAATTGTGATCGACTATTGTCGATTTGACAGCTGTTTTTAGTCGATCGAAATTTCCTGATCGTAAGTATGTGGCTTGCAGAAAAACAAATTGAAATATGAGGATTATTATAAACAAACGTGGTTTATGTAAAAAACAATAATTTGAATTTAATGCGAAGCAAGCAGTTTTAAAATACTTGGCGTAGAAGAGTTTCTAACAGTTGAACGGAAATATATCACAAAACTGCAGAAGATAAATTGTGGTAAAGTATGTGTGTATGTGATTTTTCCAACGAAATACTTACACCCTTTTCTCCACTTCTAAAAGGTTTGAGGGATCTCTAATCTGTTTTCTTTATCTGGCCATTTCAAACGATTCGTCTGAATCACTTTAACAATTCGATCGATTCATTTTATTAGGTTTTTTTTCATAATATATTTCGACAATGAATAAATAAGCAAACGACTGTTAAAACAAATTGTATTCACAATGATAGAATCCTTTGTCGATTGAGTTACACAATACCAAACTTGAAATCAATCGATTCGACAATCGATTTGATCGACGATCAACAACCGCAATAAGGGCCACTGTTTCTGTTCACCATATCACGTAGTGTATGTTTTCATCCTCCTTATGCCTAGCCCAAATATGCATTTTTCCCATTTACTGTTTTATAACAAAAAAAAACTTATAGTTTTCGTTTTTACGTCGGAGTAACTCAAAAAGTACGTTCGAAAAGTAAAAATAAACAATGTTTTGATTGGTGCTTAAGTCGCCAACCTTGGTGAACCTTAAGGATAAGTCTTTAGTCCAATTCCTTTTTTATTAAACATACGTTTACGGGAAAAGTCAAAACATATGAATCAGCTAGTCTCTTAAACCTAGGATATGAAATAAAGTACAATATAAACCTGTTACGGACCTGGTTTGCAGATCGTAAACATACCGTCAGAAAACAAAATTGATGTTGTTGAACTTTGAAACAGATTTCGATGTTATGTTTCATACTTGTGATTGCACGAGGCAGTTCTTATGTATCAACAAATGCACAAATTCTGGTTCAGAATGGCTTTTTATTTTAAATGTCCCCTGTAAACTGTTCTTAAATTAACCCTTGAAAGAAAACGTACGTCGTACCGACGTGTTCAGTTTGGAATGTTTTTACGTTTCATTAGAAAAGAATTTTTGTTTTTGTATTTTGTATTTTTCAAATTAAAAAAACATTATTTTATTTTATTGAACTTTAAAAAAGTTACAAATAAAGTTATGAACGACTAATTACACAAACAAATTATGCGATAAACTATCATACAAAGCCATATACATCGAATCGACGTATAACGTAACTTTCAATAACGTTATCTTTCTAGAGCTAAGGCAGTAAAACATTTCAAATACTTGGAAGTTACAAGCTTCCCAAGAATATACGATTCATTAGAATTTCATGAGCGTTTTTAAAAAAGTGTAAAATCATCAATACGGTTGATATTTTTCGCGCCATATTATTTGTTTTTCGTTTTTTGCTCATGTACATTCCATTTCATTTGCGGTGATTGTGGCAATCACTGTTTTCTATATTTTTCTTCTAACATCTATTTTATTCACTCTTCTTTGAAAATGCGTTTAAAATAGAACATTATCGAAATTAAGCACTGTACGTAAAGTGGAAAGACATAGGTTAAGTGTAATGTTTAACTTAGAATGCTCGCATGGGGCCAGTAGGTTAGTTAATTAAGCTAATTTTAAGTGTTTTTTGTCTAGCATATGCTAGATATGTATGATAGTATATGAAATACTGAATTGAATTAACTTTTTTTTTTTTTTTATTCTTACTTTTACGCCAATAGGCCGACGGCGACCCGATTGAAAATTTAGTGATGTACCAATGAAATTGAGCCATATGAGCAAAATGGACAGCAAGGTGCGTATGTGCCAGAAAGGCCCTGGAAGCCATTTAACCGATATGTTATTCCACACACAACCATATACCATATACATACATACATATACTTAACTAAAAACCTGCCAGAATTGCTCCTGTAGTATGTGGGAATATATTAAAACACTGACACTAAAAAAGGAATCAACGCCCTAAAAGAAACGTATGGATAATATCTAGCCTTTACAAGAAATGATCAACAAATACCTCAATAATTTGTGGTACGGTTTGGTTTGAAAAATTGTTTTTAAAAAATATTATTATTTGATACCAGTTCGTTCAGTAAGTATTTAAAAGATCTTTTGCAATGACAAAAAAACTGGTTCATTTGAATTAAAAAGGTTCGCTTCATAACATATAATACTTGTTTATTTCAAGGCTGATTGGGTTAGAACCATTCCGAATCCTTCTGTTTCCCAAATGATTTGTCCAATTGATGATCCAATTGTCAAGTTGCGAAGATCGCCAAGCCCCACCAAACCAGTGCAAAAAGATAGCCAAGAAAAAACTCGATTAATTCCATATGAAAATTTATTGAGGCAAACCAATGTGTGTTCTAAGAAAGGGATGATAAGGCGAAAAAGCCAAATGAGAGCAAAAACAGCCGGCTGGACTCACTTTTATAGTCGCATTTGATCCCGTAACAAAAAGGGAGAAAAAAAAAAGTAAATTTGGTAGTAGAAGAGTAAGATTAAACATTTTTGGACCAGATCATGTTGGTTAGCACATTCCAAATTTATCGTTCCAACATAACCGGCCGCCTTGAAAACTTAACTTTCAAACTTGATTGGAGTCCTGTTCTAGTGGCAAATGATTGATTTTTGTGACTGCTCGCTTGTATGTTCCTTTGGAAGTTTTGACCAATACTACACGGACCTTGCAATTTTTTCCCGGATATATGTCCACGACGCGTCCCAGAAGCCACTTGAGTGATGGTAAATTTTCTTCGTGCAGTAAAACAAATTCTCAATTTACACATTTTTTACTGGCGTAGACCATTTTTGGCGGAGTTGAAGATTGTGAAGTACTTCTCTCTGCCATCGCTTCCAAAAGAGCTGTTGTAAATAGATGATTCGCTGATACCTATCGAGACAATTTGCGTTGATATCCTGTAAAGAGGGTTCGTTAATGCAGGTGGGTGGTGCGCCAATTCAAAAAATGTCCTGGTGTGAGAGCTTGAAGATCGTTAGGGTCCGTCGACAATGGTGAAAGTGGTCGGGAATTCATTAATGCCTCGATTTCACAAAGCAATTTTTCTTGAGGCATGCCGTGTGAACTTGACGCTGATGGTCTTCGATAAAAACAATTTGTACAGGTCTTGCAGCTCCCTATTAGCGCCTTTAAAGTTGGTAGCGTTATCAGAATAAAGCTTAGCACATTTACTTCTTCGTGCTATGAAGCGTTGGAGCGCCATGAGAAATGCTTTTGTTGTTAATGTCTGCGGCCAATTCCAGGTGGCAAGCCTTCGTGGTGAAACACACAAATACAGCTACGTATACTTTGATGGGCGGCTTTCCACAGATAACAGTTCTAATGTAAAAATGCCCGCAATAATCTACTACAGTAACTGCAAATGGACGAAATGGAACTACACGATCAGATGGTAAGTTACCCATTATTGTTGATTGTAAACTGGACGAGAAAAAGCATAAAATGCCTTTGCCGATTCTTCACGCGATGCTAAGTCGGCTAGATTATCTCTCGTGGGTACGTGTCTATGTGTATAGTTCGGTAAGCTCGTGAATTTTGGCTACGCGATTAGCAATAAACGATTTCCATTGATGTTGTTGTGAATTGATCCATCCCAGGGGTATAGAAGAATCTGTCTAACAAAAAACGGACTCAATTGAAAACTTTGATTAGGGGGATTACTCGCTGTAATTTTTCTGTTCTAAACGTGGCAATAGAATAGTCTTTAGTGGTGCTACTCGGGATTTTGCGCAAATCAAATGGGTCTCGCTGAGGTGTGTCATGTCTTCAATGAATTTTTCTCATTTCGTGTGAAGGTCCTGCGGTAAGCTCTCTTCCCAATTAGTTTTTAATTTCCATAAGTGCTGAAGGAAAAGCTTTGCCGTGACAATGATTGGATTTAAAATTCCCAATGGATCGAAAAACTTTCCAATGTTTGACAGGATGGTTCTTTTTGTGATTGCGTTTTCCTTTTAACCGTCACCTAACTAGGAATTAAAAAAAAAATATCATTAACTGGGTTCCATGTCATACCCAACGCCCTGACGAATAGATCGCCGTTGATTTCCAATAAAGTTTCTCAATCTTCATCCGGTATGTCTTCCAATATGCGAGTAGAGTTTGAACACCAGTTTTGTAAAGGCAAATGTCTCTTCTTTAACAAAGTTTCTACTTCTCTTTTAGTCCTCACCAAGTCGTCTAAGTTGTCAGCACCAGTCATAAGACTATCTAAATAAAACTCAGAAAAAACTGTATTAGCGCCAATAGGTAGGTTTGGACCTTCATCCTGCGCCAACTGATGCATAGCACGTACTGCTTAAAATGGAGCAGTACTGTATGTAACTGTGTGAAGCCGATATAATTTGACATTGTCTGTTGTCCACAAAATGTACTGAAAATTAGCATCTTCTTTATCCATTGAAATCTGACTGAACATCTTCACGATGTCAGCACACAGTACATAGCGATGCAGACGAAATCGAAACAAAATCGCAAATATGTCATCTCGTATTGTGGGTCCAACCATCAGGATATCGTTTATGGATTTCCCAGTGGTGCTTTTTGCTGATTCATTAAACACCACGCGCAATTCCGTCGTAGAGCTATCTGCCTTTAAGACTGCGTGAAGGAGAAAAAAAAACTTGCGCCTGATAGTAACAACCATCGATGGTTGGATTTCCTCTATGTGACCTAATGTAGCATATTCCTCCAAAAACTTCGAATACTCCAATTTCAAAGCTGGATCTTTGTTAAGTTTACGCTCCAAATAGTAAAATCGACGCAGTGCCATTTCGTATGAGTCCCCAAGAACAGCAGGTAATGTCCGTCTGTTGTTCTGGGCACGGTTGATGTGAAATATTTTTACAAAGATTCTCCTTTACCGATCGATTGATCTCAAGTGCTTTGTTTGTTCCCAACAATATTTCCATCGCTGACCACAGCACCCCATCTCAAACGTCATGCTGGGTTGTCAACATGCACTTCCACTTCTTGGGCATGGTATTTGGTTGCCGCAGCGCGAACGAAGGATACGCGCCGCAACTAAATAGCTTGCAACGCTAACAAAATATCAGAAACCATGAAATGATCTGTCGAACTGTCACAAGAACGACAGGCAGCAAGTCAAAGAACAAGGGCTAATCCAACAACCTTCAATCAAATGGGAGTGCTGTGAACACATGAAGTGAGAGAGCAATCAGCGATAGAGTCATCCCGTTCCCACAATGTAAAGTAGGGGGCTTTGTTAACAAATGTAACAATATTAGTGCTTTATAAATGAACAGTGTGGCACATTAGATGCAAGGCAGGGTCAATGACCATACACCATACGTACCAATGTTAAGAAAAACCAGCTATTTTATAAGGTACAGAGATAACGAGGTTAGTGCGTAGACAGATTGGCACAGTTGAATCCACCTCGTCATCAAATATAGATCAATAAAATAAAAAAAGAAATTAATTTCTAAGCGTTCGGAGACTTCTTCTCCAACTATTTAAAATTATTTCTCGGCTCATCTAGCCCAGAACATGGGCCTTTCTTAGCCGTTAGTATTTAAAAAAGTACAAGTGCTTAGTGTTTATAAGTTTAATCAAACATTAAGCGAGTATAAAAGTGTACTGTGGAAGGAGTGTAGCTGGTCATCAAGCCAATGAAAATCATAACCGATCAACTACGGACAGTCAATCAACCACAGTACCCATCGACCACCAGATTTTACGGATAGTGTAGGGGTATGTTAATCCCAGATCCGTAAGGAAACAGTTCAAGGAAAACATCTGCAGCTATATTGAACGGCGCCAGCGGTGCAGACAATTGAACGGTGCAGAACGGGGGATTAACAACAACAGTAAGGAGCTCAACTGTATCCTGCCAATCGGTACCAACGGTGAAGAAAAAAAACTGCAATTAGCAACAGCTGTTATAACAACTGCAGAGCTAAAATTCATAGCAGCTTTAAGGAGCTCAACTGTATTTTAACAACTGCACAGAACGGCAACAAACAACAGTTCAACTGTTATCTACGACCGCAAACATTTTAACAAAATGGCAAAGATAAGGTAGAAAGTTGATATTCTTTAGACTTGACTTTTTTGTAAAATATCTATAAATAATACAATACTTTAAAGAATTTTTACTGCACTTTATGTACACGTAATAAAATCTTAAAGCCCATATCAGAGATTTTAAAGCCCATATCAGAGACCTTTAAACCCATATCAGTGTGTGATTGTGATAACATAATAGCCTTACGAAAAACAAAATGGCAAAACCGCGAAAGATATATTGAAAAACCAGACCTTTTTTTTAAAAGAGCTCAAAACGGATTTTGATGAGTTCAAAAAAGAGTTTTTTCAAGCGTGTAAGTCAAGGGGGTATGTGAGTTCATGTTTAGCCGAAATCGAAGAAGGCTTTAAACGAGCCAAGAAGGATCACGATTCAATAGTCGGTAGTGTGTCTGATCCATTTAGGGACAAATATTTGGAAGTAGAGTTGCATTCCAAAATAAAACGGGTTTATTTCGCTTTTGTGGGCATGCTTAGCGATGAAATGGATAAATTCACAGAGAAAAGCATTGACCATCTCGATCTTTCTCGGCTAAACGCCACTTGTCGCACATCTGTGTGTGATATCCGTCTTCCACCCGTTCAAATAAAGCCATTCTCCGGCAAACAAGAAGAATGGTAGGAATTTTTCAGCTTATTCGAAAGCATGACTGACCAAAACGTTGAGCTGTCTGAGATTCAAAAGCTACAGTATCTCAAAACTCATGTATGTGACAAGGCTGCGGATCTTATTTCTAACCTCCAGTTCGACAAGTAAACGTTTGCATCTGCGTGGGGAATATTAAAAGAGTGCTATCATAACAAGCGTAAGCTTGTGAACACAAAGCTCAGAATTTTAATCGAGCAACGAAGAATCACTCACGAATCTGCGGAATCACTCAGGTCACTGCACGATACGACCAATGAATGAATGTATTCACTCTCAAATCAAGGGATACCGGTTGAAACTTGGGATTCTATTTGGCTTCCTCTCCAGATACAAATGGCACAGGAAAAGAAATTAGGTACTTCTAAAATTCTTCCGGAGTGGAAGTCATATGCTAGCTTCATTGAAGCCAGATTCAGTTCCTTGGAAAATATCATGGGAGTCAAACACGGGAGGCAAGGCATCAAGAAGGGGTGACTAATTCATCTCGAAAGGCCGCGCCTACGGCTTATCACGTAACGTCCTTACCTGAAAGAAAGAAATTTCTCTGCCGAGTGTGCAAGGCCTCCCACGGAATTCGGCATTGTAAGAAATTTCTTAGAATGACTGTTAAGGAACAAGGAGTAGTAACTTGATCACCACGCATCAAGCTCCACAAAAATGTGGAAATAAACACCACACCATGTTGCATTCAAATAAACAATATGGGCACCACCATCCCAATAACAGCAACCAATCCAACCAATCCATTAATCAAATAGGTTCTTTTCAAGGGCAACACAACGCGAACTACAATAATCACCTGATTTAAAATGCCAATCAACCAAATCCTCTTAAAGGGCAATGCGACAGCAACTTCATCCCAAATACGAGTTCACCAACACAATCCGACTGGCACAGTGGGCAAACAGGGCATTCATCTTCCCAAATCCAAGCTCTAAATTAACATTTCAACCAAATGCGATCCCATGTGCTACTAGCCACCGCTTCAGTCAAGGTTCTTTCTGCCAGCGAGGAGCACCATGTCTTGAGAGCCTTAATAGACTCAGGGTCAGAGGCAACTTTTATTAGAGAAAATGTCGCACAGGTGCTGAACTTAAATAAGTGTGACAGGATTAGGAGAAGCGTCAAGATATACTGCAAATAGTCAGGTCGAATTTAAAATCCCTCATTTTGTCTCAATGTTAGGGCGCTTGTTTTACCGAAATTGACCTCGATTTTAGCAACACAAAGGGTTCAAACTTCTTCTTGGAGTCATCTTTCGAAACTTTGTTTAGCTGATCCCTCATACAATTATCCTGCAAAGGTTGATGTTCTCATAGGCGCCGGCTTATACGCATCGATTATCCTAGGTGGATTAATTAAGAGTCAAAATGAGTCCAATAGCACAAAATACAGAGTTGGGATGAATATTGACATGAGCGACTAAAGGTGATCCGCAATTCAACTCAGTAAGATTAAAGAATCACCATATAAAACTCGAAAAACAACTAAGGCAATTTTGGCAAATCGAGGAAAACCGGGAAAAGCGGAAATTAACAGGAAAGTTGTCAACTACATTTCAGAAAAACAACACAGCGCAGGAGCGATTGGAGTTACGAAGTGCGGCTTCCGTTTAAGGAAAATGAGCGGCCAAAGATGGGAAACTCCAAGAGATTAAACATTTCTGGACCAGGACATATTGGGTAGCACATTCCAAATTTATTGTTCCAACATCTTCTTCATTAATAATTTTAAGTTTTTCCCAAATTTTGTATTTTATAATTTCACTGAATCACTAAATCACCCAACGGCTGTGCAGTAATGAGCCCCACTGTGGCGCTGACAGCCCGGTATGGGCCATGGCCAAGCTTCTTGACACTCATTTGTGTTGCTCATGTTATAATTTTTGACATATCTGAGCGGGGCCAACGGTTTATCGCCGAGTCCGAACGACACTCTTTAGAAGCTTCTTCGTAGGCAATTTTAATTTCGGGCGTTTGCCATTGCCCGCGAAAGGGGGATGGCGATTTGAAAAATTGTTGGTGACCCAGCCAGGAATCGAACCCAGACTCTCTGCGTAATAGTCCAATGAGCTAATTATCGCGCCATCGCCATCGCCAAACTGTGCAGGATACAGTAGCTTAAACGTCATGATTGTAAGTAGATAACACATATTTCAATATTTCATATACAATATTTTCTTTTCATAAACCTAGGTATGCGATCATCAAATGCTTATACTACGCTATGTGGAGCATCCTGGAGCAAATCATGACGGTCTGGTTTTTAATCTGAGCCAATTTAAATTGCACTTGCAGCGGGAGATATGTACTTTAAGTATGTGTTTTAAAATTGTATATGTATATGTTTTCCAGGCGATGTTGATTACCCCCTTCATCCTTACTTGATGACACTTTTCCGTGCGACGTCCACTGATTCAGCTGAAGCTCGGTTTAACACCATACACGCCAACGCTCCAAATATTGTTGAAAGAGCAATCGGTATTCTTAGGAGCAAATTTCGTTGCCTTCTATCTTCAAGAGGACTCCATTATGCACCAGAAAAAGCCACACAAATAATAAATGCTTGTTGTGCATTACATAACATCAGCCAACATTTCAAAGTAGAATTTTTAGACGAGACCATACAACGAAAGTAAGTCCCCTAGTTTGCAAAATGAAAATATAAAAGTCGACGAGGGCACCGAGGTTGCAAGAAGGGTTAGGAATATATCATGCTTTCGGTTTAACGCTTTTACTTCTATTTAGAACAAAGTTAAAAATAAGAGCTTTTTCATTCATTCATATATACCTATATATAGTATAAGTATTTGCATACATATGTTGTCTTGTTTTTGACAATATCTTGTATTTAAGGCTTTAACAAAATATCAGTTTTTATGTTGCTATTTGTAAGATATAATTAAAAAAAATAAACAAACTTCTGTCTTTAAAAAAAAACGCTAAACAAATTGTATATTTCCCATTTCCATTTCAGTTTATCAATTTTCAACCTTTAACACTGCTTTTTTCTATTGCGTTTTGCTTTTGAAGACCAAACCAGTGTTTGTTTTTATACTCGTAGTTTTTATTCGACACACTCTCCATTGTATTTAGTAAATCCTTCTGATTTTGAATTTGCTCCTTCAAAAAAGCGTTTCGTTCTTCTTCAAGTGAAGTTCTCGTCCTTCGGCCTTTTCTAAACCGAAAGCGTGGCCAATTGGCATAATTTGTCGCGTCATTTGTACCAAATGGACAACACTTTCTTCCAACAGGTTGAGAGGGGTTTCTAGGGGCAATAAAAATAACAAAACAAAATTACATACAGGATGTCTCAGTAAAGAAGGACAATGTGGTCAATGGAGATTCAGAAAACGCAAAATCGTATGGAAAGAAGTGGGATGTGGGGGAAATTTCCGACTACTCTCAAGTTATAGGCTGCAAGACACCTCTGATTCGATGTCTAATTATTTAATGTACCGTAGCTTTTAAACAGTTACATCTAGAGAAAAACGCTTTGATGCGTTTTGTAAAGCCAATGTTCAAAAAATATTTTAGAGCTTATGTGATTTAATGTTTTATTTTAAAAAACAATGGCTATTTAAATCAAAATTACGAGAAATCGCTGCTAAAATGTTTCCAATAAAATGTACGAGGGCGGGTCAATAAGTCCGTGACTTTTGGATTAAAACACAGATTTTTTGATAAAAAAATAATTTTATTTTTCAACGTAGTCTCTTTTGAGCTCTATACACTTTGTCCAACCCTTCTCCAATTTTTTTATCCCTTCCAAAAAAAAATGATTTGTCGAGGTCCTCAAAATAGGCCTTTGTTTGCGAGATGACTTCATCATTGGAGTCAAATCTTTTTCCACCAAGCCATTTCTTCAGGTTTGAGAACAAGAAGTAGTCCCGCGGAGGCAAATCTGGAGAATAGGATGGATGAGGGAGCAATTCATAGCCCAATTCATGGATTTTTGCCATGGCAACTGCACATGTGTTTGTGGTCGACTATGAGTAAACGCGGCACCCATCTTGCGGAAAGCTTTCTCATGCCCAAGTGATCATTCAAAATTGAAACCACTGAGCCATGCGAGATCCCTACGGCTTCCACAATCTCTCGCACTTTCAATCTTCGGTCGGCCAACACCATATCGATTGTTTCGGGTGTAGAGACCTCAACTGGGCGTCCAGGACGTTCGGCATCTTCAGTGCTTGTACGGCCACAACGAAATTCAGTAAACCACTTTTTTACCATTGAAATCGATGGTGCAGAGTCCCCATAGTATTTATCAAGGTTAGCCTTGGTCTCGGTAATGGTTTTTTTTCGCAAGGAATAATGCTTAATAAGCACACGAAATTCACTTTTTTCCATTTTCTCCTCAAATTAGTGAGTAGTCTGATAAAAATAGCTGTCAAACACAAACTAACTGACGCAGCAAGTTTAAATTTTGACAGGAGTCATTTTTTTCCATTTTCTCCTCAAATTAGTGAGTAGTCTGATAAAAATAGCTGTCAAACACAAACTAACTGACGCAGCAAGTTTAAATTTTGACAGGAGTCAACTGACAGATGCCTGTTGACAGGAGCAGTGTTGCTGTTTCAGTAAAGAGGTCAGAAATTCAAAAAGTCACGGACTTATTGACCCGCCCTCGTATTTGTCTTAAAATGTTGGCCCGCAAACACTCAACGACAGCTCTTGCGATTTGCTTATCGACACTGCGAATGCAAGCTGTACTGGAAATTTCAGCCGTTTGAAGTTAAATGGCTTGTCGGTTAGAATCTTCGGAATGCGTGGGATAAAGACATTTTCTGCTTTGTATTTCCTGTTAAGAATTGTAGCTTCGATGACGTTCTTCATTAGTTTCTTCACCGCAAGCCGAGTACCATTACAAATACGTGGTTGGTTTATATTTCGCAACATAATGATTACCGATCCGATTTTCAATTTTAGATTATGAGGCGGTAGTCCGGACAATTCTAGTGAATTTAAAAATTCTGTTAGATAGTGAACGACATCATCTTGGCAGATAATGGAATCAACTGATTTGTATCTGATCAGTTCACCAGGAATTTCATTTTGTTGACATCAACGTTTTTGCAGAACGTTGGCTTGATTGTGTCGTAAATCTTGCACCGTGCGGTCTAATGCCTCCAAAGATTTTTTGATAAGTCATTGTACATTCATCCCAAACAATCAATTTGCATTGGTGTAACACTTTGGCCATTGCAGGGTTCTTCGAAATGTTGCAATTTGGAGTTTTATTTATTTGCATGTTCAATGTCGGGACCAATGGCGTCAATTTAATCATGCCACTGGCGCAGCAAAATCCAGGTGCTTCATTTTTGCATTTAATCGCTTTACAAAGTGAACACCTAAAGTTTATCGATCCAATGACAACGGATTTATGTGCAATTGCCATGTTGTAGTGAACTGCAGCTTGATGAGTATTGAACGCAACGATAGAAGGATATATTTATTGCTTCATAGGTAAATATACATATTTCTTTTTGTTTTTAGCACAGCTTTCACGGAGATATGATGGTACAATGTTATCATATTACTGAGAAACATAAATTTTAGCTAATTGCATTCGTTTATTTAACGTTAATTTGGGGGGAAAACTATAACAAAAACCTTCATTTAAATAGAGGGATGAAGTTTCATGTTGTTTATTACAGGATAAAACTTATATTAAGGAAATATGTACAATAAGTAGTGAATTGAGTTCCGAAATTTAAGAAACATGTATTTGTTTACCGAGATAAATCAATTGATACAAAATAAATAAATGAACAAAAAAGCATATGAATAAATAAATAAATATAGGTACATATTGTAGGTAAAAAATAAATTATTTAATATACAGTCGACCCTCAGTTAACGAACACAATTCGTTCCAACAACTTGTTCGTTAAGCAAAACCATTTCCATGTATTCAATGTAAATTTAAAATGTAAAATTAAATAATGCGTTCCAGTCAAAAAAGTATACACTAAAATATTGCAATATTATCTTTTATTGAAAGTTATATAACATTGTATACGTATCAACACTTTTAAGAAACTGAATATAGGATGAAATGAGAAAATCTGTTTTAGCACATTTCACCCAAACAGCGAAGCATATGTTATCAACGCTTGAAAGACTACTTTAAAAATAATCATTTTATTTTGTTTGCTCAGTAATGAATTCCGATTTATAAAAGGGTAAAGCATTTTGATAGCAACATTCAATTTCTTCCTCTCATCCTTTTATTAACCCTTTCCTCGTTATACGAAATTATGCGTAATGAGTTTCTCATATTTACTGCATTGCTGCTGCTCCGCTTATGGGATGGCTAATGTCGCAGACCGCAGAACGCGTCTACATACTTCTCAGTCCTGGATCGCTTAAGTGGTAAGCCCCAGACGTTGTTGCGCATTTGCCATCTGAGAAATCCAGGAATTCTTTTTCCGACCTCGTTTTCTTACAGTTGGAGTGACCGTAGTTGATAGTGCCTTTTTAACCGGATTTTCCGCAGATCTTCTTTGAACGTGGCAATACTAGCTTATTCTATTAAACTCAAGCTGTTCGGTTACCGAATTCTTTATATGTAGACTTCCTCTTATACGCGTAGATCTAATACAATCGCGTTTAGTGACTCCACTAGACATCCTCAACATTTTCATTTCCGCTGCCGTCATTTTGTTTTTAAACGCTTCGTACATTGTCCAGCACTGTGAACCGTATATAAGAGCTGGTCTAACAACCGTGGTGTAGAGTTTCCCCTTTAATTTAAGTGGAAAATTTCGGTCGCAAAAGATTCCCGAATTTTCCCGCCATTTCATCCACCCCACACTCACTCTGTGGTTTACGTCGTCGCTTCCATGTTAACGATTGATCCTAAGTACTTAAAGATAGTGCTTTTCGGAAGAACTATTCCGTCTAACATTATATCCGGAACAGGTCGCAACGGATGCGCATGGGCACGTCAAATGCTCCGTCTTTGAACGACTTATTTTAAACCCGTTTCTCTCTAGCGCATTTCTCCATGAATCTAAGGCGTTCTGTAAATCTGCGACGTTATCGCTAAGTATAACTGCGTCGTCAGCGAAGAGATTTGGCGTTACATCTGCTTCGCGCATGCAGTCTTCTAAAAGATAGTCGAATAATACGTTAAAGAGGAAAGGGCTAAGTACGCTTCCTTGATGCACTCCGACATCAACTGGAAATTCTCTCGTTTCCGGCAGAGCTTTTAACCGCAGTTTTCACGTTTCCGTACATGTCTTGTATTATTCTAACATACGTTTCCGGTACGTTTTGAGACCTCAGCGCGGCCCATATGAGATCCCTAGGCACTCGATCGAATGCTTTCTCGAGGTCGATAAATACCATGTGTAAATCCTTAGACGAATCTCGGTGCTTTTCCATTATTATTCGTAGGCTTTGGAAAGCGTCCACCGTCGATCTTCGTTCAACTAATCCACACTGGCTATTATCGAGCTTTATTATTTGCCGAAGACGTTCGTTTAACACTCTTTCGACGATTTTCATTGTGTGTGACATAAGCTTGATTGAACGGTAGTTGTTTCATTCTCGAGTGTCGCCTTTTCCTTTGTATAATGGAACCAAGAAGCTACTTCTCCATTGATTCGGCATAGGTTGTCTACATTTTAATATCCCCTCCATCTTCGACCAAAACTCTGATGGAATGCTGTCTGGTCCCGCCGCTTTCCCCCGCTTCATTTTTCCAATTGCTATACTTATTTCTTCGATTGAAAAAAAACATTAATAATTTTGCTTAAGTAGATTATTGCGTGCAAATCAAGCCCCAAAAATCCTCCACTCCAATCGCCTTTGTTGTCTGTTTTTTTTCTCTTTTCTCCTTCTTTATCTAGTGTTGTCCCTTCTTCTCTTCCCCCGTCCCTCTCTGGTAATCATGGCACAGGTTGGATTCACTGGATACCTTGGATTCAATTCCTTCGCTCTGCCTAAGGCTCCGGAGGTGACTACTCTAGGTACCCCGAGCAAAGAGCCAGGCGGACGGCCTGGAGACTCTAGTGGACGGACGGTCTGCCCTCCTTTGATGCCCTGCGATGTTCACACACCCAGTAGTGGCTGCGAGCGCAACCTGAATACTGATTGTTTGCTAAAAAGAAAAGAAGATCTGTAAGAATCCACTACCTCTGTAAAGGAAAAAAACAAACCAGTTGTAAAGGAAAGCTCAATATCCACGCTGTCGTTTTCTGCCCCTATGTCTGCAAGAAGGTTTACGGCCCCCCATCATGTACCCCTACTGGGTTTTTAAAATAGTTTTCCTAGCAAGGAAATTGGGTTCGCCGTGAACTCAAGCCGAGAGACGTCGAAATGCTGCTGGAACGCCACAAAAGGAAGTCATTTTTGCATCGGATTGTTACTGGTGATGAAAAATGGATCCATTACGACAGCCCCAAGCGCAAAAAATCATATGTGAAACCCGGCCAACCAGCCAAATCAACGGCAAAGACGAATATCCATGGCGCGAAGGTAATGCTCTGTATTTGGTGGGATCAGATAGGTGTGCTGTATTATGAGCTGCTAAAACCGGGTGAAACCATCAATGGACAACGCTATTGAACACAATTAATCCGTTTGAAGAGAGCAGTGGCCGAAAAACACCCTCGCTGAAATACGGTTCACATCAGAGCAGAATATCAAAAATTGGCTTGATTCATTCTTGGCTGCCAAGCCGGCGCAGTTCTTTTAGGATGGGATCCACAAATTGCCAGAAAGATGGGAAAAAGTCATAGCTTCAGATGGGCAATACTTTGAATAATACTATTGTACATGTTTTTCTTAAATAAACGTTCAAATTTTGAAAAAAAAAAAACCCACGAATTAAGTTATATACCCAATAAAAGTCCAATAAATAATATCAAATTTATGTTGAATATATCAAATTGGTAAAACCTTTACAAATAAATTCAACGCCTTTTAAATAAATAGTTTTACTAATATTAATGGAACCACTCCTGGTGGCTCACATCTATGTGAGCGCGTCATTTAAAGTTAAATGTATTGATATTCGAAATATAGAAGTAATCTTTAAAACCATAAACCAGAAAAAAAGACTTATTCTAATCGTATAAGAATGCTGCTAGATGCGGTTAACATTACCGGTCATGTTATTGTGCGTGTTATAAATCTTTCTTTCTTTATTTCCCGAAACATGGAAACAATCTGTTTTTATTCCTATTGAAAAATCCTAGGTAGCGTTTTTTGTGAAAATATTCGCCCCGTTGATGCATTTCCTGTCTTCTTCTTCTTCTTCTTATCCTTTTATTAACCCTTTCCTCGTTATACGAACTTATGCGTAACGAGTTTCCCATTTTTACTGCATCGCTGCTTCTCCGCTTATGGGGTTGGCTAATGTCGCAGACCGCAGAACGCGTCTACATAATGCTCGGTCCTGGATCGCTTCAGTGGTTAGCCCCAGGCGTTGTTGCGCATTTGCCATCTGAGAAATCCAGGAATTTCTTTTTCCGACCTCGTTTTCTTACAGTTGGAGTGACCGTAGTTGATAGTGCCCTTTTAACCGGATTTTCCGCAGATCTTCTTTGAACGTGGCAATACCAGCTTATTCTATTCGCCTCAAACTGTTCGGTTACTGAATTCTTTATATGTAGACTTCCTCTTATACGCGTAGATCTAATACAATCGCGTTTAGTGACTCCGTGGTGTAGAGTTTCCCCTTTAATTTAAGTGGAAAATTTCGGTCGCAAAAGATTCCCGAATTTTCCTGCCATTTCATCCACCCCACACTCACTCTGTGGTTTACGTCGTCGTCACATTTCGCTTCCATGTTAACGATTGATCTTAAGTACTTAAAGATAGTGCTTTTCGGAAGAACTATTCCGTCTAACATTACATCCGGAACAGGTCGCAACGGATGCGCAAATGGGCACGTCAAATGCTCCGTCTCTGAACGACTTATTTTAAACCCGTTTCTCTCTAGGGCATTTTTCCATGAATCTAAGGCGTTTTGCAAATCGTCGACGTTATCGCTTAGTATAACTGCGTTGTCAGCGAAGAGAATTTTTGTGACATTTGCTTCGCGCATGCAGTCTTTTAAAAGATAGTCGAATACTACGTTAAAGAGGAAAGGGCTTCCTTGGTGCACTCCGATATTAACTGGAAATTCTCTCGTTAGTTTTCACGTTTCCGTACATGTTTTACTAGAAGGGACTTTGCGAGTGTTATGCATTCCTCGTGCATGCTGTTTATTTCGAAGTGCTTCTTTAGCCAGTGCGATAAATCTTGCGCCTCGTTCGTTCGATAGATTACACGACTGGATTTTTGGCTTTCCAAATGATGCTCATGTTTTCGGTGGTTCCGCTGTGAAAAATTCTGTAATGAGCAGACTGTGTTGGCTCACTAGCGATTCTCCAAGTATTTTTTTACAGTCCTTAACACGGTTTCTCATCGAGATTTTGCAAAGATTGTAATCTATTTGCGTTTCGTGGTCTCCGCTGCTATAGGTGATAAGATGTCGTTGATGTTTAGTAAACATTGTATTTAAAACGGTTAGCCATAAGCCCTTACCGCTACAAGGATGTCTTCGCCAGCTGAATTTCTGGTTCCAAAGCCTTTACCGCCGTGGCAGTCCTCATAATCAACACTTGTTTCTCTGACGTGGCCGTTTAAATCTCCGCCTACGAAAAGCATCTCATCGATAAATATATTTCTAAGCAAATTACCGAAATCTGACCAAAATTTATCTTTTTCCGATTGATCGCCTTAGTTTTAAAATCTTTATTCCTGTATTACACCACTTCATTTCCTGAAGGCACAAGATTTGTAGAATTCTGCGACGCATAATCGCTTCCAATTCCAAACTTTTTGAGGTCATCGATCCGAGGTTCCAACTTTTTTTTTTCTTTTCTTTATAATTTACGCGCGCCTCAAAGGGTTTATGATACCCTTTTACTGTCGCCAGGGCGCGGGCGGAAAGATAGAAGGAGGAGAAAGGAAAGTTGTTGTGATGTAGTGGTTTGAAACTCAGGTGTGTTTGGTTTCGATATTCACTTTCCAGGGGTGGGAGTCCGAAAAGGACGGAGTTTTTTCTTCACTCGGAATGATTCAGGCTGTGAATTTTAACGGTTGTTTTGTGCTTGAAACTCTACAACAGCCAATTCTACATGTCAGTGTTATGCCTTCACACGCAGATTTTTCTGACTAAGTTCCAAGTACACAATGAAAAACTTGTCGTGAGTAGGATTCGAACCTTGAATGTCCGAGTGAGAAGCGATGGCTAGTACCACTACACCACGGCCACTTGCAAACCGAAGTTAAGGAAAATATTTTGGCCGCCCCCGGAATCCGTCGGGCTCTGACACAAGCACTTCTGCTTGTTCTGGGATCACCCAAATGCGTGGTGCCCAGCGGGGTAGTGCAATTAATTGCGATCATTTCCATGAAGTGTATCTTGAGTTTGAGTGGTTTGACACTTTTATTTGATATTGATTGACTGTTCTTTTACCCCACCGGTAGTCTCCAGACGCGGGACCCCACTGATTGCATACAAACTATGTGGGGAAATTTTAAAGGTGTTAAAGTGTCATAGTTGCCTGTATATGATTGGTGTCCCATTTATTCAACTTTCACGACAAGCTGGGACGCACTGCGGCACTATTCTTTATCCGATATTTCGTTGCTGTTAATTTTTAAATTTCCTTTTTTTTTTACGTGTAAAAAAATAGCATGACTCTGCAATATTTATTTTCACTTTCCAGTGCTTATGGTATTCAAATATATTTTTTTTAAACCTATTTGGAGATCTTCTTCACCAACTGAGCCTAGTTCATGGGAGGAGTATATTGCAGTATCATCAGCATACATTGCAATACTACAGTTGGATAAAATTGGAAAATCTGCAGTTTAGATACTGAATGGAGTAGGTGCTAAAACTGAACCATACGGAACTCCAGCTTGAATAGATTTTTTAGAAGAACAGATGTTGTTCAATGACACTACAAACTCTCTACCATCTAAAAAAACATTGTATTATTTTAATTATACACGGAGGGCAGTTAAGCTTCAAAAGTTTGTAAATTAACCCTGTGTGCCAGATCGGTGTCGAAAGCCTTTTCTATATTTAGCAGAATTAAACCTGTTGATTTATTTTGAAGAAAATTAGATTTCTCATGTTTTGAAATTCTTAAAATTTGATGCGATGTGCTGTGATAATTACAAATCCAGATTAATAATGTGGTAATATATTTTTTTCCTCCAGAAAGACCTGAAGCTTCAATTTGATTACTTTATCAACGATCTTACTACTCGTACATCCACTCAATAGACTTATAGGCCGGTAGCTGGAACGAGCACTAGCTGGTTTTAAAGGCATCGGCTAGTAGTTCCGCTTTGGACTCAGCTGATGTTATAATGGGGCCAGTGTGCAGGTACAAAAGCAGAGGCTATAATATTTCCTAAAAGCAGGGCGTAAGCGCCATAATATTTTCCAGAGTTCTACTTCGATGAGTAGGGCTAAACCCCAGAATAAAAAACACTTTTCAATGTCAAGCCAAATCTGATTTATTATTAAAAGAATCAATCTCTATATTCTAATTCCTTCGCCAGCATTCTCAACGCAGATCGATATCTAGTGGGTCGTATGCCATCATATATTGACTACATAGTCATGACCTAAATATTATTTATAATATATTTCTATTCCCCTAACACTTACTACACATTGTATCGATCATACAAAGAGTCAGACACTTCTCAATGTGCACCATTTGTGACTTCCATCGAAGTACTTTTGCATTTCTTCTTATTTGTCAGCACTTTGGAGTGTGTCGTCAAGTGTTTTTGTTTTGTGATCGTTGGCTTTTATGTCATATGATAATTTATACAATGTACGTGGTTTCTTTGTTTTGGTGGGTACACTACACCCTCACCCTTAAGCGGAAAATTATTTGAAGAATGACTTTGCAAGACTTTTCTGTATCGATATGCTTTGGAAATCCCTTACATCAGAGGTTCTTCAGTTGCTGATTACATTATTGCGTGCATCTTATGTATATTATGTACGAGGGCATTATTTTATCAAAAAATCTGTGTTTTAATCCAAAAGTCACGGACTTATTGACCCGCCCTCGTATTATCCTCGTATTTTGTACTTTCGAGTATGTTCTAAAATTTGTAATAACCTATTTGATTATTATTTTTGACCATGTATTACTGGTTTAAGTAGTTAATATGTATTGTATATGTGTAATTTATTATTATATATTATATTTCTTAAGACTATTGATGTGAAACTTCTTGAATTCTCCATTCTTGTCTATTATTGAATTCACATTGTCTGTTTCAATTATTTTGTATGGTCTTTATCACGGGCCATACAAAATAATTTGTAGTTTTGTAATTTGTAATTTTTTCTTATTTTCTAACTTAACAAACACTAAATCTCCTAGTTTAAAATCTGAAATATTTGTATTTTTATCGAACTCTAATTTTCTTTTATTCTTAACATTTTTAATGATGTTTCGTGTTTTTTCTATTGCATACTTAAGTCTAGTTATTATTTCATCTGCTTAGTTATCTAAATTATATACTTTCTTATCGTTATTTATTAGATCGCTCGGTAAGTAGACAATTTTCCAAAAATTAGTTCATACGGGGTATAAACTGTTTCTACGTGTGGTGTTGCAAATGCATAATACATATATGGTACCCAAATGTGCGATTCGTAGTCTTTAGTGAAATTTAAAAAAAATTCATTTAGAACTCTATGGTTTTTTTCTAATGACCCTATACTTTGATGATGATATGGGGCTGAATAAATTGTTCTTCATTAACTCATTTTTGAATTCAGTTCCATTATCCGACCTGAGTACTTTAAAACAACCATATTTTAAATATAAATATAAATAAATAAATTTACAAATTTCTTAATCATTTGTCTCATATTTTTTCCAAACGTATCTTTGTTTGAGCTTTTTCGTTGTCTTTTGTATGCCTAAATGTGCTCCGTGTGGTGAATTGTGAAATTCCTCTATAATTGCCATTCTTTTTTTTATTATTTTCTATTTTCTTGGACATTAATATTTTTAAAGGCGAGTATACTTCATTCGTTGACTGCAGTCCATTATATATATTCTTAAGTTCTTTGACATGTTCGTATATTTCAATTTGAGGCCTTTTATAACTCGCTAATATAAATTTCAACTTCCTAATTTTTCTGAATTCAGATAAGGATGTAACATACATTCCCGTATGTGAAGGTGATCAGTCTTCTGTTGAGATACGTCATTCTCCATTGCTTTATTTTCATTAATGACAGTTCTTGCTGTTATGCCCCCTTTTATCACCATGATTCGCTCCCTGGAGTCATTGCTGTCATTGTTCTTGATTCTAGTTCTAGTGGTATCTGGTGAAAAGAACTAGTCATGTCGAGTGTAGAGAATTATTTGGCTCTACCTAGTCTATCCATTATACGAGGGCGGGTCAATAAGTCCGTGACTTTTTGAATTTCTGACCTCTTTACTGAAACAGCAACACTGCTCCTGTCAACAGGCATCTGTCAGTTGACTCCTGTCAAAATTTAAACTTGCTGCGTCAGTTTGTTTGTGTTTGACAGCTATTTTTATCAGACTACTCACTAATTTGAGGAGAAAATGGAAAAAAGTGAATTTCGTGTGCTTATTATGCATTATTTCTTGCGAAAAAAAACCATTACCGAGACCAAGGCTAAGCTTGATAAATACTATGGGGACTCTGCACCATCGATTTCAATGGTAAAAAAGTGGTTTACTGAATTTCGTTGTGGCCGTACAAGCACTGAAGATGCCGAACGTCCTGGACGCCCAGTTGAGGTCTCTACACCCGAAACAATCGAAAAAATTCACGATGTGGTGTTGGCCGACCGAAGGTTGAAAGTGCGAGAGATTGTGGAAGCCGTAGGTATCTCGCATGGCTCAGTGGTTTCAATTTTGAATGATCACTTGGGCATGAGAAAGCTTTCCGCAAGATGGGTGCCGCGTTTGCTCACAGTCGACCACAAACACATGTGCAGTTGCCATGGCAAAAATTCATGAATTGGGCTATGAATTGCTCCCTCATCCACCCTATTCTCCAGATTTGGCTCCGAGTGACTACTTCTTGTTCCCAAACCTGAAGAAATGGCTTGGTGGAAAAAGATTTGACTCCAATGATGAAGTCATCTCGCAAACAAAGGCCTATTTTGAGGACCTCGACAAATCATTTTTTTTGGAAGGGATAAAAAAATTGGAGAAGCGTTGGACAAAGTGTATAGAGCTCAAGGGAGACTACGTTGAAAAATAAAATTATTTTTTTATCAAAAAATCTGTGTTTTAATCCAAAAGTCACGGACTTATTGACCCGCCCTCGTATTCTCGATTCTAGTTAATGGGAATTTGTGTAGTCTCCATGTCTTTATTCCGCCTTCGCCCTCTTTTGGTACTAATAGCAGTGGTGAGTTGTACGGGCTAACTGAAGGTTCTATTATGTCGCTTTGAAGTATTTTCTGTACCTGGCCTCTTATTTCCGTGTGTTGTCTCTGTGGTAGTCTGTAGTTTCTTATATAAATTGGACTGTTGTCTGTGGCTGTCGGTTTTTGTGAATAAAAATTGTCTGTTGACAAGGGTTCGTTGTCTAAATGGAAAATGTCATGGTATTCTTTAAATATTTGTGTTAATGCATTTATTAACTGATCTCAGGTTCTGTGCTTTCGATTTCTAACTTTCGAATTTTCGAGTTGTAATCTCTTTGTATCTTTGCTTTGATGCTGTTCATTTTTCAGAATGGTGAAGTTTCTCAAAGGTTCTACTTCTAGGTTTGTGTCTTTTATAACTACTTCGTAATCGTTTGTGTTTAGTATTTTTACGTGACACATACCATTTGCGGGTACTATAGTGTTGCTAACAGATATGCCTTTTTCTAGTTCATTATTTAAAATCACGTTATCTTCTAACTGTGATAAATTTGTTGGATATGTAGCTTCTATCTTCGGTGGTGTTCTGAACATATTCAAAGATTTGGATGTTATAGGTAATGTTATTTCTTCTTCTAGGATGCTGAATGTAAGTGTGTATGTTTCGTAGTCTATTTTGCACATATACTTTAAGAGAAAATCTCTACCTAATATGCTACCACTGCTATTGGGAAATCTCCGTTAACTACGTTGAATTTATGTGTTATTTCGTGACTTGAAAGTTTTAGTTTCAAGTTTACCTTGCCTAATGTGTCGACTTCCCACTGGTTATACCAGTTAGTCTACATTTCCCGTTACTCAAAAGGTCTTTATTTATGCCGTCTTTTTTATTATTGATATGTCGGCTCCTGTGTCAATTAAAAATGTCTTATTTTTCTTTAGATTCAATGCTTGCATTGATACATAGTTCATAAGATTATCCGAAATGTTGTATATGTTTAGTTTCGATCTTCCGGGAGTCTCTGTATAGTCTCTCCGGACTTGTCTCGTTCATGTAGGATGTTTATTCTTCTGTTGTTGATGTATCTATTCGAATTATTACTACCTCTGTCTCTACCATGGGGGTTCTGTTGTGGAGTGTTCGTTTGGTTTGTACTGTTGTTGCTTCGAAAACCGCCTTGGTTGTACCTATGCTGGCTTTGGTGATTGTTTACACTCTGATATCGTGGTCTAAAATGTTGTGTTTGACTGCTAGAATGTTGCTTTTGTGGTCGTCTTATGATTTGGGTGTCTTGAGTTTTACCCTTTTCCAATTCTAGAGCTAGATTAACTGCTTCATTTAATGATTTCGGTTGCGCAGCAAAAAGGTTTGGCTTTATATATTCGCTTGCTCCATTCTTGAATACGGTAAAGGCATATGTTTCGTTTATTTTAGGTAATATTGCCTTTTCCGCTGTCGATGCTGTGATTGGTAGTTGTTCTGTTTGTAAATTGTTTAATTCCGCTACTAATTACAGTATTTTGTCCTTTTATGTTGTCACCGATGTGTTCCTCTGAATGTTGTTTGCAAGTGCTATATGTATTTGCGGTACAGTGGTGGTATTATGGTATTTTTCTTTAATGCAGCATTTGAGATGGAAAGTTATTGAATTTTTCAATGAATCCTAGTGCAGTTCGGACCTTTGAATTCAGTTTTACATTAAAAATAAAATCTATTAATGTTGCTCTTTCAGTTTCTTTTAAGCTATTGTACATAAGTTTACGATTTTAAGGAATGCGTCTAGTTCATGATACGATCCATTAGAGGTTGGTATCACCTTTAAAGCGGTTTTTAAATTGAAGTCGGCCATATCTTTGATAATCAGGTTTGACTCTATTATTGTTTTTATTAGCTTGTATTCTGTTAGAAATTTGCTCAAAGTGTCTGATTTGGCCTCTTGAGTGCCTTTTTCTAGTCTTGATAGTTCCAATAATTCTACTTTTATTTTTTGAATTTCTTTTAATTTCGAGAACCACGTCTGTTGTGTATACCCTCTTGTTGAACTTTTCTTTATATTTGTCAACTGTTCTAGTTTTTGTTCCATTGAAAGCTCACAATTTATTTTGAACATTTTATTTTATTTCCTAGATGCATTTTATATTTTATACCCTAGATGCATTATTTCTTATTAATTGTTTCTTCATAACTATATATTCCTTATAATACCTATTTATTTTAAACAATAAATATAAAATTACTATTAGTAATGCTACTGTTGTCAATCTTGGTGTTGTCGGGCTTATCTGCTGGCTATTTTCATTTAACACTACTTGCTTCTTGGTGGTGTTGTTTCCCATTCTTGTATCTGTATCTTTTTACTACTTTTGCAAGTCTTGGTCGCTACTTCCCACGGGATTGGTCTGGGGTTCTTTATGTCGACGATGTCTTTTAGGTGGGCTAACCTTTTCCTGTCCCTGTATATCTTGCCTACCCCTTTTTTTTTATAATCGGTTGGAGGTATTCTAGTCAACCTAGTCCCCTTGTTTTTCAACTGTCTTTTTTTGTATTCCTCGATTAGTAGTGATTTAGGGCCAGCGGCTTTAACAACTGTTGGTATGCACTTCGGCGGTGTGCTGCCTGTAACTCCTTGTGGTATGAATTCTTCTGTCCTAACTTATAGGTTATATATGAAGTTGATTTTGTGTGGGATCTTACAGAGGGTCGCTGTTGCCGGACCAAAGTTTTGGTCTGGATTGAATTGGTTAAGATCGAAATGGTCACGATTGAATTGGCAGGATCGCCATGTGGAGGTATTAAAGTGGTTGCTATAATATTTCCTAAAGGCAGGGCGTAAGCGCCATAATATTTGCTCGTGTTCTATTTCGATGAGTAGGGCTAATTGCCAGAATGAGAAACACTTTTCAAAGTCAAGTCGAATCTCAAATGGCACGTTAGTAGGTCAGTCTTATGCAGTACAGCATATTGCACCCTTTGTGACTTCTATCGAAGTACTTTTGCCTTTCGTCTTTGGTGTCAGCACTTTGGCGTGTGCAGTCAAGTGTTTGTGATCGTTGACTTTGATGTCATATGATAATTTATATAATTTATGTTCGTGGGTTCTTTGTTTTGGTGGGTACACTACACCAGAGATCTCGAGATTGGGAACTTGGATATTTCCATTTTTAAGACTCTTAGTGATATTCCAAAAAGGCTTTGCATTTGGATTAAGAGATCTCAATTTGTTATTTCATAAAGAGTTTCTATATTCCGAAATATGTATCTTTATAAGTTTATTTAATGTATTCATTTGCCTTATCTATATCTTTGCCATCGCTTTCTGTATGAATTTCTGATTTTGATTAGTTGTAAAATATTAGGTGGGAGATCGATCACTCTTTGACATGGATTTTTGGAAGGCACTGTTAAACGAATACTTGCAGTTATTTTATTTTCGAAGGTATTAATAAGTGAGTCTACTTTATGGATACAATTAATATAATTTAGAACTAGCGGAGAATTACGAATACTTTAAGTGAGGTACAAGTCGATTATTGCTGAGCAACTTTCTAAGATCATTTCTGAAATTTACAGCTTGGAGTGGGTTACATTTACCCCACCGGAAAATATACCGAAAAAACTTTCAATCTGGGGAAATTTGCTAAAATAATTTCTACTCTAATCACTTCAAATACAATTGGAAGTACGTTATGCCGAATTGTTTTCTTTATTACAATGGCAACGCCGCCCCTTATTCTGCGTTTTCGAACCAATCTTTGACAAACGTATTTACATTTTTTTAGGCTAACATTATTATTAAACCAAGCTTCACTAACAAGACATATATCGACCTTTTTTATTACAAAAAAAAAATTGAAAAAACTCAACGCTTTTGTTTCGTATGCCCCTGGCATTCCAACATAATAGCTTCAGCGAACATTGATTATTACTGAACATTAGAATAAAAATACTTAGCTGCAAGCTATGCAATTACATTAAATTGTTCCACTTTCGATTTGCATTGGCTTTGAAACCATTCCCATCGTTAAGGAATGTAAGTTCTTCTTCTCATCTTCTTCTCAGCTGATGAGACTTGCACTTTGCTCTGGTACATGCTGAATACTCTGCTGACGTTTTTGCTGAATAGAAACCTTCGGAAGAGAGGGAAAGTCTACAAAGCTGTTGTAGTTGAAAACTTTTGTAGGCGCATCTGCCGGCTGCCGTTAGAATCGGGATCGATTAGTCTTCAGAGATATATTTTCTCGCATTTCTCTGAACTTAGTACGGCTTAAACAAAACTCATCAGTTGACTTGTGATTGCTTCTGCAGTTGGCGCATTTAAGAATTCCAACAGATGTGCACTTCTCGGTTTTATAGATACCGGAGCAGTTAGCACAGAATGTCTTAATGTCACAATTTTTCTCTCCATGGTAGAACATTTCACACATGTGGCATTGTGTCAATTTGTTTTTTCTCTCCATGGTAGAACATTTCACACATGTGGCATTGTGTCAATTTGTTCTTGAGGCGTTTCTGAAACTCCCTTAATGCTCCCAAACTCCCAAATCAATGAAAGGCTGTTGTCTGTTGCATATAATTCGCTCTAATATTTTGCTCATAGTGTCGAGCATACCGAGCGCCCGATAATTCCTTTCGGTAATAATACCAACCGTTGGTATTTCCATTGTTTCGGAAATATTCCCTCGCTTATACATGTTAACGAAAACGTCTAGTGAGCCTTCACCGCTATTTTTAAAGCCCTATTTGGTATGCCATCTGGACCAGGAGTTTTTCGATCTTCTTCCCTCTCGATTGCCGCGGTGAGTTCATCGGTTGTTATGGCAGGAATGTATTCGCGTAGTTGTCCGATCTCGCTAAGTAGAACTTCGTCAAGTTGAGAGGGGAACAGAGTTTTTACGATTCCGCTGAGTAATAGCGGGCAAGTATAATAATTTTGTACGCTTTACCGCATACATTTTCGTTCAATTGCGTACAAAGATCCTTAAAGCACTGTCTTTTGCTAAACTTAATGGCGGTTTTGAGTGCGGCGCTTGTTTCTTTATATCATCAATATCAAATAACTATCCATATCGTGTCTACACCGTTGGTATTTTCTTTATGCTGATTGAGGTTCCTTAATGTCGTCGTTCTACCAATACGTTGGACGCCGGCGGTTTTGTGTCCCCGTTCGAGCCATTGATATATCGCAGGCAGGATGCAGTTGTCGCGTTACTTGACGTACGATCTCGTTCGCTGTTCTCTCTTCAACTATAGCTTCAGCGATTTCGTACTCCAAGAGCTCCTCATTTGAAGTGATCTCGTTCCGTTTCGTCTTGCAAGTTTGAGACCGAGTGTTTCGAGATCATGTAAGACTATAGAGACCGATTAAAATTGCATTATGGTCACTGTGGATGCAGTGATTGCTGACGCGCCAAGTCGTATACCTAGATAAGCTTCTACTAACGAACGTATAAACACTACTACTACTAAACGTGTTCGCATTTCCCACATTAGCTACGACGACATCCAAACTAGAGAGCGCTTCGAGTAGTGCGGATCTTCGCAGATCACTAACCACTAAATTTCGCGTTTAGAAATAGCAACTTCAACGCTAAACTGAAGAGATGGAACGCTCGCATAGAAGAGTTAAGCTATGAATTGATTTATAAACCAGACAAATCAAATTTGGTGGCCGATGCTATAAACTGAAGACCTTTAATAGCGGCTGCCTACCAATACCTCGATTAATAACAATGAGGGATTCCATAACGGAATTAGCCGAGGAAGGTAGCTCTGTTACTAACACTGGAGAATCCCAGACAGTGAGCGGAAACGATTGGAGCGGATAATGAATCAACGGATTCTGCTGGTGAGGCTGCCCATAGTGCAATGCAAGACTCTTCAGATTTAATACATGTGGAAGACACACTCAATGTATTTCATAATCAAATCATTATAAAAATTGGGAAATGTCTGGAAATCAAAGAGCAGCCACATCCATCCATCCATCCAGACATTATTTCGCCTTTGAAAAGTTAGAAAAAGAGCAAATAATCCAGATTTTGAAATCCAATCTTAATCCCAACACCATCAATGGGATCAAAATACCTGAAACTTATATAGGACTCTTGCAGGGGGTATATCTTGAAACCTTTAAACAGTACAAGATTAGGTTGACACAAAGAGTAGTAGACGTTAGGAACGAGGAGCGAGTTTGGTATTTGATCAGCAAAGAACACAGGAGCGCACACAGTTATGTGATAGAAAACAAAAAACAAATCCTAGAGAAATACTATTTCCCGAGGATGAACAGTCTGATTACGCAGTATACTAAAACAAATCTGCCTTCTAAATAAGTATGACAGACATCCAGTTGTATCCTCAGTCCTACTGTATTGACCTTGTGTGCTGGACTAACAAACGTATCAGATACCAGTAAACCGGAGTAAGACTTGAATCTAAGAGAACTTCTAAACATTGCAGTTGACAGGTATAATACCACAATTCATTCAGTGAAAAACAAAAAGCCGGCCGATATCTTCTTGAACCGAACTTCAAAAATAAACTTTCAGAATCCAGTAAACTTTTAATTAGAGCTAATAGCGACCTTAGAGCTAGACTGCATAAAAATAGGAACTAGTCAATAAATGGCGAAATTCCAAAAGATCCACACCTAAATACGAGGGCGGGTCAATAAGTCCGTGACTTTTTGAATTTCTGACCTCTTTACTGAAACAGCAACACTGCTCCTGTCAACAGGCATCTGTCAGTTGACTCCTGTCAAAATTTAAACTTGCTGCGTCAGTTAGTTTGTGTTTGACAGCTATTTTTATCAGACTACTCACTAATTTGAGGAGAAAATGGAAAAAAGTGAATTTCGTGTGCTTATTAAGCATTATTTCTTGCGAAAAAAAACCATAAACCTATTTTGAGGACCTCGACAAATCATTTTTTTTGGAAGGGATAAAAAAATTGGAGAAGCGTTGGACAAAGTGTATAGAGCTCAAGGGAGACTACGTTGAAAAATAAAATTATTTTTTTATCAAAAAATCTGTGTTTTAATCCAAAAGTCACGGACTTATTGACCCGCCCTCGTAGTTCAAGAAAGAATCCAAGGCAAGCATAAGGCACCCTTTCGAAAAGAGGTAGTGGAAAGGGATAATAAGGTAACAATGTTCACAACCACTGGTCGTAAGATCTACAAGGCACAAATTAGAAACTCATAATAGCACAGTTACGCACATACGAGGGCGGGTCAATAAGTCCGTGACTTTTGGTTTAAAACACAGATTTTTTGATAAAAAAATAATTTTATTTTTCAACGTAGTCTCCCTTGAGCTCTATACACTTTGTCCAACGCTTCTCCAATTTTTTTATCCCTTTCAAAAAAAAAATGATTTGTCGAGGTCCTCAAAATAGGCCTTTGTTTGCGAGATGACTTCATTATTGGAGTCAAATCTTTTTCCACCAAGCCATTTCTTCAGGTTTGGGAACAAGAAGTAGTCTCTCGGAGCCAAATCTGGAGAATAGGGTGGATGAGGGAGCAATTCATAGCCCAATTCATGGATTTTTGCCATGGCAACTGCACATGTGTTTGTGGTCGACTGTGAGCAAACGCGGCACCCATCTTGCGGAAAGCTTTCTCATGCCCAAGTGATCATTCAAAATTGAAACCACTGAGCCATGCGAGATCCCTACGGCTTCCACAATCTCTCGCACTTTCAATCTTCGGTCGGCCAACACCATATCGTGAATTTTTTCGATTGTTTCGGGTGTAGAAACTTCAACTGGGCGTCCAGGACGTTCGGCATCTTCAGTGCTTGTACGGCCACAACGAAATTCAGTAAACCACTTTTTTACCATTGAAATCGATGGTGCAGAGTCCCCATAGTATTTATCAAGCTTAGCCTTGGTCTCGGTAATGGTTTTTTTTCACAAGAAATAATGCTTAATAAGCACACGAAATTCATTTTTTTCCATTTTCTCCTCAAATTAGTGAGTAGTCTGATAAAAATAGCTGTCAAACACAAACTAACTGACGCAGCAAGTTTAAATTTTGACAGGAGCCAACTGACGGATGCCTGTTGACAGGAGCAGTGTTGCTGTTTCAGTAAAGAGGTCAGAAATTCAAAAAGTCACGGACTTATTGACCCGCCCTCGTATAATAATCTTACTCATATAAAAAAATCTTACGCACGCATAATAATTTTACGCACATGCAATAAAAACTATTATATATAACTATTGCTGAAAAATTAGCTTTAGCTGACATTTTCACCATTTCGATGGTTAAGAAAAAGGGAAGAAAAACCTTTAAAATTAAATACAACCAACATTGTAAATTAAATTCATTTCTTGATGCAAAATTTATATGTTAAATTGTATGGACATTATCCTATATTAATTTTATAAGATATGTATAATTTAAAATCAGAGTAGAATTGTTATATTCTGAAAATGTAAATTTATTTATAAATCTTAACCTTAAAATTTAATCATTATCACTTTTATGTGCAGTTTCATTGAAACGTTTATTGTAAATTTTGCCTTAATTATATAAAATTGTATATTACGCAGAATATTACTACCAAGTGAAGTGCAAGGGTTCCACATTTTCGAGTACCATCGCATCAATCAAGGATGGTAAGGCCTGGATCATCGATGGGCATTTTAAGTTAATACTTACAGAAGCTTGAAGACATACTGAAAAAAAAAAATGGAAACAAAAAACCTAGCTGAACAACATCCGGCTCAGATTAGCTTCAGCCTACTAAAAGAAAGAACAACCAGAAGGACGAGATCTATCAACTGGATCGGCTCAGCCTGGAAATGGTTGGCTGGAAACCCAGACGCAACTGACTGGGATAAGGTTCACGAAATGAACAAGACCTGATAGAAGAAAACCTCCAGCAGTATATAGGAAGTTTCAACGATAGGGTCCTTTAAATAACTGAGAAAATAACGAGAAAAATCAACTAGGTAATCGAAAGTTCCAAAAACCAAGTAGCGGCATCCAGCAAGGCTAGTTTCGAACAAGCTGAAATTAATGAAATCATGATCATCAAAGAAATCAATGAAGTGGTGGGGGCGTGTCAAATGGCAAAGAGCGGCGTCGTCAATACAAATCTACTAGACAGAGAAAAGGTAAACAGGGTCAATTTTTACAAATGACACTATGTTGCTGTATGTAAGTGATGGTAGGCGAAAGTGAATAGACGTGTTTTCTTCTCGTCCGGCTATCATTCAGTTTTTTCGAAGTCCTATTCGATTTTATAGAACGCGAACTCGACCCCCTGAGTCTCCTTTATTACACGGTCACTATACGTTCCGCAGTCAATCGGTCATCCAGTGGATTATTGAAGTGTTTTTTTTTCTTGTTCTTTGGATTCGTGCGGTTAGATTCTGCTCCCACTATGTCAACGGGTTTACGTTCAAAAGCCACTCATTTAGCCGCGAACACTCAATCCATCTCCCCTTCACTCAAGAGAGATGCTCAGCCTCTCACCGTTGGTGTACTGGAAGAGCGTTTGAACAAACTGAGCGACAATATCTTTGCTCGAATCACCAGCGAAATGAACAAAATGCGAGCGGACTTGCAACGTATTGAGCACTTGGAGTCGACCTAGAAAGAACATACTCTGAAGACCGTCAACAAAATTAGTGCTTTGGTTAAGCGCATAGAACACCTCGAATCACACTCTGACGAAAACCAACACACAAAAAAAGAACTCACTATTCTCCACAAGCTTGACAAAGTAGAGAGGAGAGAACTTGCAGCGGACGCCGTTTTGTTTGGCGTTCCGCAGGTGCCTGATGAGAAGCTGAACCAGCTGTTCAGGCGATTGTGTGATTCTGTTTCCTGTGACACACCTAGCGTTAAAAGCATCTTCAGAATTCGCCAACGACAACAAAACACTATTCGTCATGCACCTATCATATTGGAATTCAGCTCTCCCACAGAGAGAAACAATTTGCTACGTGCGATCTCCACCTACCGTAAAAACAACTACACGTCTCTGTCTCTCTATCACGTTGGTCTGAACTCCGACAACAAAATCTACGTGAACGAGAGTTTATCAGAACGAAATCGCTCCCTGCAGAGGGCCACACGTATGAAAGGTCGTAGTCAATTATTTTCAATATATACGCTGCATGGATCTATTTTTATGAAGAACAACACAACGGGGAAAAGTTTCGTCGTCAACAGCATTGATGAGTTGAATGCTTATGGCAAAAGATGTCAACAAAATTCACCAGTACTGGAAGAAGGCGTTGTAAGCTACGAATCAGAAGCCTGACAACACCTCTTTTCATTTTCTTTTTTTTCCTTGCTTGTACTAAATTTTCTACTTAAATGTTTTATAAGCCTATTATTTTGGCTATGTTCACCAATTCCCCCTATTTTCCGACATGCATGTGTGGTTGGTTTTCGTCCTTCTTATTTGTATACTAATTTTCTTTGGTTAGTCAATGAACTCCCTTTTAGTATCAAATAACAGAGATTCGATTGACGGAGGTATAGATAAAAGCTTGCATGCAATGATTAGAGTACTTGGTTCGCAGCGCAATGGGTTGAGAGTTTGCCATTTGAACGCACAAAGCCTGAATCCAAAATTGGACGAATTCCGATATTTATTCATAAAGTCTGGCGTTGATATTATTTGTGTTTCTGAGACATGGTTTGATCCGGAGTTATGCGATAAAATTTACGAGGTCGACGGTTACAACTTATTTCGTGCTGACAGGTATGAGCGAGCGGGTAGGGGAGCCGCAATGTATGTAAGAGATGGCATTAGATGTGATCTCGTTCATAAATCGCACCTTGACTTCCCCCTGCAATATCTTTTCGTGAAGATTACTTGCAGTTCATCGCAAATACTTATCTGCACGGCCTACAGACCCCATAAAAATGTCGATATTGCACCACTGTTTGTTAGCTTGGAACAGCATTCTTGTACAACCTCTCAGATCGTACTCTGCGGCGACCTTAATTGTAATCTTCCGAACAATAGCACCTCTACACCTATAATCGGCTCCATGAACTCCTAGGCTTATCCCCTGTCAACTCCTCGGCAGCAACTCACTTCACCAGTAGCTCTAGCACCTTACTTGATGTCTTTTTTGCTAATGATCCCGAACAGGCTCTACTTTATAATCAACTTCTTGCACCTGGTTTCTCCAAACACGACTTAATCTTCTTAATCTACGATTTTGAAGTACAGGTAAATGTTAAACATCTTCAATATAGGGATTTTAGATCGATTAACCAAAATAGTCTATTAAGTGACGTTCGTGAAATCGACTGGGGCAGAATCTATAGGCTCTCCTCAGTCAATGATCAACTTTCGTTTTTGAACAGCAATATCGGGCAGTTATTCGAAGTTCATGTTCCATTACGCAAGAAGGTAATTTTTTATACAGTTCCCTTGTGGATAAATCGGGATATCACTGAGCTGATTGTCAAGAGAAACATAGCGTACTCTAGATGGAAGCGGTGTAGAATTCTAGAGCTACATGCGATCTACTCCACCCTTCGGAATAAAGTTGTGCATAAAATTAGATTGGCTAAACAAAATTATTACGCAAACCACCTCAACCCTACTGGTTCTGGCAAAAATGTCTGGAAGACTTTAAGAAATTTAGGTATCGCTAAACAAAACCGCAAGGTCCCCGACAACATTGATTGTAATCTTTTGAATGCAAAATTTCTCGATCTAAACAAAACCAGTTCAAACGTACCTGCTGATTTGTTTCCTGACCCATCCGAAGAAGCTGATAGAACCTTTAGCCCTACCTTACATTAACGATCTTCCCCAGGCGGTCAGACACTCCACTGTCCTCATGTTTGCCGATAATGTGCAGGTCTTTATTAGTAGCCCACCTGCTGAACTTTCCAAGGCATCAGAAGCAATGAACGACGATTTGCATTGCATACAGCAGTGGACACAGAGTAATAATCTGAGTCTGAATCCAGCTAAATGTAAATCGATTGCCATAAACCGTCCCAAATTAGATAGGTCGCTGCTTCCGCACATCAAACTAGGTGACTCCGTGATCCCCTACGTTGAAAAAGTAAGGAATCTTGGAGTCATCTTTAATGACACGCTTACCTGGTCCGACCACATAAACGCTACCATTGGTAAAGTTTATGCTGCAATTTGCGTTTTATGGGCCTCAAAACACTTCATCCCTATTAAAACCAAAACTTTACTGGCTAAAGTTCTTCTGCTTCCTACTCTGCTGTACTGCTGCGAAGTTTATTGTAACACCGACTCTAACTCGTTAAGAAATTTAAATGTAATATTTAACAACATTACCAGATACATTTACAATCTTCGACGTTATGACCACGTATCACAACACTCAATAAAAGTCTTTGGCTGTTCCTTAGTTAACTTTTTGAAATTCAAAGCTTTGTGTTGCATCCACCAAGTCATGTAAACTGGCCAACCAGACTATCTCTATAGAAAATTGGACTTTCCAGTTTCGCAGCGATCGTATGTGATTATCCAACCAAGATATTCCTGCTCGGCATCTGAACGCACTTTCTTTGTTTATACCACACGTCAGTGGAATTCTCTACCAATCGAAATAAAAAGTATCGCAAATCACCGCACTTTTAGAACCTCTCTCCTGAAATTCCTTTCATCGTCCTAGTCTTCCTGTGAACATTAACTTTAAATATAAATGTTTATACATCAATAGAATTTCAATAACATATGAATTATAAACTCATTTTCTTATTTTCCTTCTATCTATGTACACTTTTACTTTAAATACTCTTTTGAATTTTGTTAAGCCTTACGCTAACTACAAGAAATCATTCTTTTTGTGTAAGTTATGTTGAATAAATAATAATAATAATAATATGTCCTGTTTATCCCCTAGCTGAGCAAGATCGAGTACAATTTCTTGATAACAAGAGCAACGATTTTCAACGGAAGGCAAGTCAATCTACCGTTTGACCGAATGTTGGTGAATCACGAAGAGACATTTGGTGTTATCGCAAAATGCCCTACTATAAATAATATAACCGTCTGTAAACAAAACGCCCTGAAGAAAGTCAACGAAGATGAATGTAATGCTCGACTGTTAAAAGGAGGACGCATCCTGAATATACCGTACCAATACTGTCGAAATCGTTGAACTTTTGAAGGACGACACAATTTTCGTTACGAATTTTAAAGGCCAAATCACGAACGAAGAAACTAAGAAGAACTTATCTGGAACTTATCTACATAATTCAAGAATGTTTCAATACATATAATTGAAATCGAATACGTTCATGAAATCAGTCTAAGCAACATTAAATGACTGAGTAACATTACCAATAGGATAAAACTATCTACCGCCATGGATAAAACGATCTTCCTGGCAATTGATGGAGCACCTGCGATTGTCTGGCACAAAATTGAGAGGAAGCTCTATATACCGCCAATACGAATGTCAAGCCCGGAGCCACATCATTCCAGATTATCCCAACATTAGCAGGATCTACGGGACGTAGATTCTTAAAGGGGGAGGAGTTAACGCGCCACGATTCCACAAGTAGAAAGATGAGAAGTCACCTTGACTTCATGCATGCTCTTGTGGACATTGTATTGTGTTTCTTTAGGTTTATTATACTGAACACATGAACCAATTAATCAGATCCAAAAGTGGACCATTCAGTACAATCAATCGCCTAATGTAGCCTCACATTTGGTAGAATAAAGGCTTGATTCAAATGATATACGAGGGCGGGTCAATAAGTCCGTGACTTTTAGATTAAAACACAGATTTTTTGATAAAAAAATAATTTTATTTTTCAACGTAATCTCCCTTTAGCTCTATACACTTTGTCCAACGCTTCTCAAATTTTTTTATCCCTTCCAAAAAAAATGATTTGTCGAGGTCCTCAAAATAGGCCTTTGTTTGCGAGATGACTTCATCATTGCAGTCAAATCTTTTTCCACCAAGCCATTTCTTCAGGTTTGGGAACAAGAAGTAGTCGCTCGGAGCCAAATCTGGAGAATAGGGTGGATGAGGGAGCAATTCATAGCCCAATTCATGGATTTTTGCCATGGCAACTGCACATGTGTTTGTGGTCGACTGTGAGCAAACGCGGCACCCATCTTGCGGAAAGCTTTCTCATGCCCAAGTGATCATTCAAAATTGAAACCACTGAGCCATGCGAGATCCCTACGGCTTCCACAATCTCTCGCACTTTCAATCTTCGGTCGGCCAACACCATATCGTGAATTTTTTCGATTGTTTCGGGTGTAGAGACCTCAACTGGGCGTCCAGGACGTTCGGCATCTTCAGTGCTTGTACGGCCACAACGAAATTCAGTAAACCACTTTTTTACCATTGAAATCGATGGTGCAGAGTCCCCATAGTATTTATCAAGCTTAGCCTTGGTCTCGGTAATGGTTTTTTTTCGCAAGAAATAATGCTTAATAAGCACACGAAATTCACTTTTTTCCATTTTCTCCTCAAATTAGTGAGTAGTCTGATAAAAATAGCTGTCAAACACAAACTAACTGACGCAGCAAGTTTAAATTTTGACAGGAGTCAACTGACAGATGCCTGTTGACAGGAGCAGTGTTGCTGTTTCAGTAAAGAAGTCAGAAATTCAAAAAGTCACGGACTTATTGACCCGCCCTCGTATGTAATAACAATGAATCTTTTTCATGTCACATATATTTAAAAATATTAAATATTGTAAGACCAACAAAAATTAAGAAAAAAAAAACATTTGTACAATACTATATACAATTTAGATAGCTTTAGAAAAATATCTACTCGTTGGTGTTTGTTTATTTTTTAAAAATTGTTTCCTAATACCATCAAGAATGAGTGTCACACATACGAGACTGTACGTTCGCATTAAGTCGCAGGTACTCGACACTGAAGTATTGGGTGTAGATACTGTACACTTTCTCACTAAAGTGCTTTCATCTTTCTTATAGGAACACACAAGGAGTACAATGGACTTATTCCTTATTTGCATACTTTGTTTCGACATAAAACTGCAGTTATGTTAAAGAATCACTTGATTTAAGTGTTCATTTTCACAATACTTGTTTAGTTGTATTTAGTTGTATTGAACGTCTATCCCTAAAATATGTGCGGGGCCACACTTTTACTAGACTATCTACTTTTGTTTCTACCGAAATAGAAGCCAAAACACGTCTAAACTCTATACAAGGCTGTGGATGATTAGCTGACCATTTTCCAAGGTTTCGAATTTTTGCAAATTTAGCCAATCTTACAAGCGGAGCCATGGCATTACATGTTAATATACACGGTGTCGCAAAATTTATCATCCAATTTTGGTTTTGAATTACTTCTTTACTATAGGTAAATAAAAAACAATGATTTGGGGTGATGGAAATCTTTATTTTTTTTTATAATTTACGCGCGCCTCAGGGGGTTAATGATACCCTTTTACTGTTGCCAGGGCGCGGGCGGAAAGATAGAATGAGGAGAAAGGAAAGTTGTTGTGGTGTAGTGGTTTTAAACTCAGGTATATTTGGTTTCGATATTGACTCTCCAGGGGTGGGAGTCCGAATAGGACGGAGAGTTTTTCTTCACTTGGAATGATTCAGGTTGTAAATTTTAGCGGTTGTTTTGTGCTTGAAACTCTACAACAGCCAAATCTACATGCCAGTGTTATGCCTTCACACGCAGATTTTTCTGACTAAGTTCCAATAACACAAATGAAAAACTTGTCATGAGTAGGATTCGAACCTTGACCGTCCGAGTGAGAAGCGATGGCTAGTACCACTACACCACGGCCACCCACAGAAATCTTTATTTGGACCTTTACAATTTTTTCTGTTAATTGGAAAAAATGAAATGAGCCAAGTGGCTGCCGCCAGTGTTGATACAGATTTGTGCCCGTTTTATCGCATTTTCCATGACTTTCCGCAACATTTGCGATGTAAGCTGTTCGCATTTCTGCCGAATATTCTCCTTAAGGGCTGCGATTGTCCGAGGCTTGTGGGCATAAGCCCGTGACTTCAAGAAGCCCCAAAGAAATAAGTCTGGGATGCTTAAATAGGGCGATCTAGCTAGCCATGCTAAATCGCCAAAACGGGAGATAACGCGACCAGGAAACGCTTCTTTCACAATATCCATTGTTGCTCGTACTGTGTGTTTTGTTGAAACCACATGTTCACTAAGCCCCGCTCATCCAATTTAACAGTAAGAAGTCGTTTATCATGGCCCTGCAGAGTTCGCCAGTGGCGTCCTCAAAAAAATAAGGACCAATCACTCCTCCCGCGTGAACGCCGCACCACACAGTGGCTTTAAGTGGATGTAGTGACTCTTCGTGCATCACACGCGGATTTTCAGTGCCCCAGAAACGAAGATTTGGCTTATTGACGTAACCACTTATAGTCCGTTTCAAATCACCGTGCAAAGAGAGCCTGGAAGGGCATGCTACTCATCTGCTCACTGGAGAATGATATTTACGAAACAATACTTTCTGCAATAAATGTTTATTGTAGTAAAAAAGGATTCAATTCGAACACACATTTTTCATTAAAATGGTTATGTAAAAAATATATACTCTGACTATTTTTTGCGAATATAAATGCGCAAAAACGAAATTTTTAATCTAGTTTTAAAAAAGCTTTGCAAGGAGCAGAAGTAAGAAAAAAGTAAACTTATATACAATGGACTGCTTTAACCAGGAGAGGCTTTAACACGCCAAGCAAGAGTGCTTTCGCTGAAAATTTAACACAAAAACTTGGATTATGAAAACAACCATGCAAATGAAGCTCCTACGAGATCAGCTGTAAGGAAAACAGCTGAATTTGTTGGAGTTTTGCATAGGACCATATACAGATTATTAAAAGAACAAGAACAAGATGGAACAGTACAATCACCCAACAAGAAAATTGCTCATCAACACTGGATCACTGCTGTTAAGAAACACATTGAGTGCAATGACCATCTCACCCAGCGACATAAACAAACAACAGTCAGCATGTAAGGGACAACAGTCAGGCGCTCACCCAGCTCAGCGATAACATCTTTTAACAAACGTCAGCCTAGCTGGGGACAACGATTGCTAACTTGCTGACGCACCGTATCATTATGCATGTTCGGTTATTATTTTATTGTTTAAGTAGATTAGTTTAGGTAAGCATTTATTTGTAATTAATTATAAGTATAAAAGAGGCATTCGGCACAATAATAAATATTACTCTCTCATTGACTGATCAGATGACAAGTGTGATTATTTCATATCGCCTTTTATTACCAGTGAACAAGTTTAAATGCTTGGCTCAGTACTCATGAAGGATAACAAGTCAATGTGCTCGATATCCAATCTCATTCAACATTTTTGGTGACTTCGACGAACAAAACTTTTGGTGACCAGAAACGAAGAAGACCACAATCAACATGGAGCAATTAACTATGAGTCAAAGAAAATTGGCTGAAGAAATCCAACAGATAGTAAGAAATTTCACGAAGGATTACCCAACCCGGAAAACAACGAACGAGTACTTCATTTTCAGATTACGCTAATTGGATGCCATATGGGAAGAATTCGAAGCGACCGACACTAGAACTCGTTCGCTAACGGCAATTATTACACCAAGATTTAAAAGCTATACAATGACAAATCTTGAGTGAGTCGTTGGCACAAATAAAGTCCAGAACGACGAAAAGGCTGTTATCGGGAAAGGTCCGACATCAAAGCCAGACGTGACACAATCGTCATTAAACATAAAACAATCATCTGCCCCAATCATCGAAGAACATCTTCAAAAGCAGAATAAAAACTGCAAAGTACTTCAAAGAAGAAAGAAGGCCATAATGAATTCTTTAGTGCGCATCATCCACAGAACGACTAAGGAAGAAGCGCCAACTCAATGTCTACAGGCCATAACCAAACTGTGGATTCAAATTGAGGAAATTCATTACTCAACTCGGGAAACAGTAGACGACCCAGTGGCGGAAGGGTACAACATGGAGTTGTATACCAAATTAGAGGCAGAGGTTCTAAGGAATGAAGCTCTGTTTAGAAAAGAAACGGCCACCAGCCAGGACAACAGATCAAGACAGTAAGTTGTTCACCCTGCAATTCAACTGCTCAAAACGGCAATACCAAAATTTGATGGAAATTATCTGTGTTATATATTTGAAGTTTGTTTCTCTCAGTACCCCTAAGTTTGAATACTTATATATCGATCATCTAATCGTATACTATACATAAGAAGTATGTACTTAACATAGACTATAAGTAGAATCGAAGCGAAGAAATTCGCTCTCCCTTACTGTGACCGGTAATAATAAAGTTGTTACTTCACCAAAACCGTGTGTTTGACTTAACAATCGGAAATGGCTAACATTTTCAGATATAATTTCAAAAATGATTCACGGACAGCCATTATCACAAATCCAAAAAATGTGGTATTTAAAAACGAACGCGTCAGGCGATGCAGAGCGATAACTGCTACACCTCGAGTTAACCGAAGACAACTACCACATAGATTGGAAAATCCTTCAGGACACATTCAGCAACAAGAGTCCTCAAATCAGCTCTTATTCAACGGATCCTTGATTTGCCGAACCTAAACCCCGAAAAGAAGGCAATAAGAGAGTTTCATGACACCATTCATGAATGTTAATCGGCACTAAAGACGCTTGGTATAGAAACGGCTTCCTGGAATCCCCTACTCAGCCACATACTTATAAAAAAAAAAATTGGATCGACAAAACCATCTCTTGTACGAGCAATCCCTGCAGAATCCTCGAGAACTGCAGACAACAGATGAGTTCTTAGGGTTTTTGAAAACCCGATTCGAGACTTAAAATGCTGTTGGGGGAAAGGACAAGGACAGAACAGTGACAACCGTGGTCACCTCCAAAGTCAAAAGCTGCAAGTTATGTGGAATAAGAAGCCACACGATATACTATTGCGAAAAATTTCTCAAGATGTCAGCAGCGGAGCGGCTCAAATGGATCCAAAAACAACGACTTTGCGTTAATAACTTCATAACAGACCACACAGCAAAAACATGTTCTGAACGATGTTGCACGAAATGCTCAAGTAAGCACAATACCTTGTTGCATCTAGAACGGACGACCACAACGACGCAATCGGGAGAGAGGGGCGCTCCGACAACTGTAGTCGCGATTCAGCAAGTAAACAACAAACAAGGTCACGTGCTTCTAGCCACTGCCAGGGTATCTATCACGGCAAACAACGGACAAAGTTGTGAGGTCCGAGCCATGCTGGGTTCCGGCTCTCAGATAAATCTTATAACTGAGAGGCTCATCAAACGTTCATCTTTGTCAGCAACATCATCATCCCTCTGCTTCGAAGACATTGGCAGGAGAACATGAAGCGCAAATCAACGAGTCAACCTTGGACTACGATTTAAAAGCGACAAATTGCAGACTGGAAGCGTTCATACTCCCAAGCATCGTATCACCAAAGATAAAAGTGACCGGACGTTACTCCTACAGAGACTCCTGTCCCAGCCTTCTTATGGAACTATTAGTTGTCCCCTCCGACAAGCATAGAAGCAGAAAGACAGGGTTCAAGAACCCACTAATTCTCTCCGCTAATATGCTTCTCCAAAGAGAATATTGACATCACATACAAGGACCGGGTCCAATGGTGAAGCGGGAGCTGGAGGGGTGGAGCGGATACCTAAGCTCTACTTTAAGCTGGAGACTACGCATTATGGGAGACAAAACAATATTTGGGCCAAGGGTCTACTATTTCGTGTTGGACACTTGCAAAAAGTTCTTTATAGCGCTTTCCTTGCGCTCCCCCTGCGTTCTTCTAAGGGGTTTTGGCCGTCGTACTTATTTATGTTGTCATTCCAAGATACTGAGAAAGTGCACCGATGGCTGATTCACCCATGGCTATCCATCACTCTCTCCCAATTTTGGAAGAACAACTGTTAAGGGGCAAAAGGTTCGAAACACGAAAGTTAAATCCACAAGGTACAAGGTACAAGGTATTCTATTGAAGCAGCAGTTCAACGAATAATTTCCGCGCTTTTCGCCGACGATACCGCTAATATTGGAACGAGGTGATTGCCCACCAGAAATTTCCATATTAAGAAATCGATAGTTAAGGAACTTCGGGCCGAGCACTCCAACTGCCATGTTCAACGAAGGTGGTCGGAAATTCCAGGCCAAAAAGCAATAGAGGCTCAAGTTCATGTTTATTCAAATGCGAAAACATCAACTTATTTTGCGTTTCACTTAGAGTGTCGTATAAAATGGTTATTAGGTCTGATAATTTAGTCAACCACGTAAACGGCGCAACAATGTAGATACCTCGGAAGAATTATGTAACATAAGGTCTAATTAAACGCGTTACACATTCCAACGGTTAATAATAGAAAAAGACAGACATTGTAATCAAAATTGTATTCGATTATGTCGAAATACTTATATGTATTATACTGTGTATGAATTAAGAACTTACTTCATTGGTATGCAGATTTTGTAGTCTTCTACTTGTGACTTGTACAAGGTGGCGCAAAATTATTCATCCTATCGGATAATGTTATAATTTTTGCAAATGTCGTCGAACGTCAATCATATTTGACATTTTGAACAAGACAGCTGCAGAATACAAAAAGACTAGCAATGGAGCGCTATACTCCGCTGTCAAGCTATCCTCAATCTCAACAACGAAGAAGACGAGTTTGTGTCGCATTTCCAAAAATTCGAGCGTAACCATACTTTGATGTTGATTGCACTGAGTTACAGAATGTACTGATTATCTACTTGAATGGCATTGGATAATGTTTTGTAGAAAAGATAAGAAGCCGGTATTGACGTAACCAGAGTGTAGAGAGAATGTATGGGCGTGTCCCTTGTATATTTTTCCAGTGGAGTTTTCAATATCAATTTTATGGAAAACCCTCTCTTCACAATTATTGTGTTGAAAAGAAGAAAAATTGTTTTGCTAATATGAATTTGACTTAAGATATGAATATAAAAGTTGAATAAACTGAAGTAAAGTGTTTATTTTTTATGGTGCATTGTGTGATCCAACACTTATTTTTTCAATATGAATGCACTTAATCGTCATCAGTGGTATCATCAGCCTCGCCGTCGCTTTCAATTTCAGTTGATGAATCTCTGCCGGGTCTTATAACAATTCTCGCGGTGAAGGTATCCGATATCTCAGTTCATAGCCCAAATAACTTTCTTCTGTCCCTATGGCCCTATCGCATGTCTTTTTCCATTCCTCGACAGTAATTTTTGCAAACTCTTCTGCTATTTTCTTGATGTCATTCAGCTTAAATGTGGTATTTCTACCCGACATTCTTGATTTTACAATACCCCATATATTCTCAATTGGGTTCAAGTCCGGATGGTATGGTGGTAGTCTGAGTACCTCATGGCCTGCTGATCTAATCAAGTTGTATATTTGATGCTGCGGGGATATCTTGTTTTGTCGAACTAAATCATACAGTTCAATCTTCAGCATTAAAGAGCTATGCGCAACATTATTTTCTACTAGCTAATTAACTTACTTCAATTTCGTTGCTGATGAAGTTGGGGCTCGGTTTTTTTCTAATTTATTTTGATAGGGGGCGGTGTCCATTACAATAACCGACAGTTCCTCTAACTGGTCCAGTACCTGATCTCTTAACCATTTTGAGAAATTGTCAAAGTTAATTTCATCATAATAGTCACCCGACTTCGATCCAGATTTAAAAATTAGAAGACCGTTTTTAACAAATCCATTTAAACCACCAGCGTTTGCAATTATAAGCCGAGATCCTTTTCCAATAGGCTTTTTTAGTTCTTTCGTACTTCCATCATTCCAAGACATTCCTCTTGTGTGGGAGCTATGTATACCTAGTCCTGCCATAAGTTCTGTTACAAATATAAAAAGCTATAAAAAAAAAACCAGTAGACACATTGTATTCAAAACTGCTTCATTTATTAGACCACAATATTGGTTATTAAAAGAAATTGAATTTACACGAAACAACTGCCTTTTGCTTTAACACAAGTTTCCAAACGAGGTGGCCATTGGACTACAGCGGCACGTACGGTTTCCATGGAGACCGTGGATGTTGCTCCAGTTAATGCTGTTTTAAGACTTTCCAAATTTCTGTGGAGAGTCCTGCCGGCCATGTTCTCCAATTCTGATCACAAACCATAATCCAGTGGATTCGAATCTGGTCTCCCCGACGGCCCTATACGCCTAGAGCTAGATGGACGGTCTGGAAGCCTCTGCGTAAAACAGTCAATCCATACAAGTTGCCTATAGTCAGGCAGTCCTGCAACACTCTGCAACAGAGCACATCCAAAAGACGCAGGGGCAAACAAAACCCGAGACAGAAATACGAAGGGAAGAAAACAACAACCAAAATACAAACAATACAAATAGTAAAAGACACAAAGAAAAATGTAAAGAATGGGACGCTATCTTATATTTATTCCCCTCTCAACCCAAAATATGCACGGAAGCCCACCGGGTTCATTATAGTATATGGTGTAAATACAGTAGACTTGACTTGAGACCCCAAAACCTGATTTGGTTTTCCATTTCTTGGCCTTAAGTAAAAACAAACATTCTTTGGTATTTTGTCAAGCTTAAGGGATACATTTTTGGGAAAAAAATGGTTGGTTTGAACACAAGATAATTCAGGCGAAATGTTCACTCAGGCCAAAAGAAATTTCCAGAACTCGGAAATTTCCCCGAGGGTCTGGGTAGTGAAAGTGGCATACATGAGTATGGGAGAGCGATCTAGCGGAGCTCCAGGGCATAGTTACGTGCTTCAGCTAAGTAGCGGAGCGGTGTACATATACTTTATATACCAATCATTGGGCCCGCTAGAAACGATCGGATGAGACGTGCGAATGGGTGTGTGAATGGTCAATGGACTGAGTGAACATATCGCTCATTTACTTGAAGACTGTCATAACTCAAGAAACGCGAATGATGCAGAATTATTCGTTTTATCATGCTTCATATTGTGTAAAAATTTCATATTTATATCTTGCATACTCTCCCCATTAGAAGAGAATATGCGTCAATAGTCAATTGAAAACTTTAAACTCGTTTCCTGCAAAATCACATTTTTGTGAATTTTACATTCTTCAAGTAAATGAGCGATATGTAAAATCTTCGTCTTCTTGTTTGACCATAGCGCATTAAAGAGGTTTCTTTTATCTCTAAAGTCAAAGTGATAAAGAAAATAACGACAAACAAATAGAAAAACCAAATTTGTAGAGTAAAAAACATTTATAGAAACAAATAGAAAATTTATAGAGTAAAAGAAGCAAACACAACATTTGAGGAGTTCTGAAGGCTTAAGAAAGTGAAAACCACGAGAGGATAAGGGAACAATAAGAAGAGCCAGGGCGACAAAGAAAGACGGGAAAACAGCTAAGTAAGTATCACATCAGTGTATTGTATTGGGTATATAACTTAATTCGTGGGTTTTTTTTTTTTTTTCAAAATTTGAACGTTTATTTAAGAAAAACATGTACAATAGCATTGTTCAAAGTATTGCCCATCTGAAGCTACGAGGGTGGGTCAATAAGTCCGTGACTTTTTGAATTTCTGACCTCTTTACTGAAACAGCAACACTGCTCCTGTCAACAGGCATCTGTCAGTTGACTCCTGTCAAAATTTTAACTTGCTGCGTCAGTTAGTTTGTGTTTGACAGCTATTTTTATCAGACTACTCACTAATTTGAGGAGAAAATGGAAAAAAGTGAATTTCGTGTGCTTATTATGCATTATTTCTTGCGAAAAAAAACCATTACCGAGACCAAGGCTAAGCTTGATAAATACTATGGGGACTCTGCACCATCGATTTCAATGGTAAAAAAGTGGTTTACTGAATTTCGTTGTGGCCGTGAAGATGCCGAACGACCTGGACGCCCAGTTGAGGTCTCTACACCCGAAACATTCGAAAAAATTCACGATATGGTGTTGGCCGACCGAAGATTGAAAGTGCGAGAGATTGTGGAAGCCGTAGGGATCTCGCATGGCTCAGTGGTTTCAAATTTGAATGATCACTTGGGCATGAGAAAGCTTTCCGCAAGATGGGTGCCGCGTTTGCTCACAGTCGACCACAAACACATGTGCAGTTGCCATGGCAAAAATCCATGAATTGGGCTATGAATTGCTCCCTCATCCACCCTATTCTCCAGATTTGGCTCCGAGCGACTACTTCTTGTTCCCAAACCTGAAGAAATGGCTTGGTGGAAAAAGATTTGACTCCAATGATGAAGTCATCTCGCAAACAAAGGCCTATTTTGAGGACCTCGACAAATCATTTTTTTTTGAAGGCATAAAAAAATTGGAGAAGCGTTGGACAAAGTGTATAGAGCTCAAGGGAGACTACGTTGAAAAATAAAATTATTTTTTTATCAAAAAATCTGTGTTTTAATCCAAAAGTCACGGACTTATTGACCCGCCCTCGTATGACTTTTTCCCATCTTTCTGGCAATTTGTGGATCCCATCCCAAAAGAACTGCGCCGGCTTGGCAGCCAAGAATGAATCAAGCCAATTTTTGATATTCTGCTCTGATGTGAACCGTATTTAAGTGGGGCGTTCTGCATCGACCGGAACAAATGGTAGTCAGAAGGGGCAAGGTCTGGGCTATGAGGCGGCTGGGGTAAGACTTCCCATCCACTGTTTTCCAAAAAGTTCTTAACCGGAATAGCAACGTGGGGCCGATTTTTGTCATGATGGAAAATTATTGCCTCGTGTCTGGTCGCATATTCCGGGCGTTTTTCGGCTACTGCTCTCTTCAAACGGATAAATTGTGTTCAGTAGCGTTGTCCATTGATGGTTTCACCCGGTATTAGCAGCTCATAATACAGCACACCCATCTGATCCCACCAAATACAGAGCATTACCTTCGCGCCATGGATATTTGGTTTTGCCGTTGATTTGGCTGGTTGACCGGGTTTCACATATGATTTTTTGCGCTTGGGGTTGTCGTAATGGATCCATTTTTCATCACCAGTAACAATCCGATGCAAAAATGACTTCCTTTTGTGGCGTTCCAGCAGCATTTCGACGTCTCTCGGCTTGAGTTCACGTGGAACCCAATTTCCTTGCTAGGAAAACTATTTTAAAAACCCAGTAGGGGTACATGATGGGGGGCCGTAAACCTTCTTGCAGACATAGGGGCAGAAAACGACAGCGTGGATATTGAGCTTTCCTTTACAACTGGTTTGTTTTTTTCCTTTACAGAGGTAGTGGATTCTTACAGATCTTCTTTTCTTTTTAGCAAACAATCAGTATTCAGGTTGCGCTCGCAGCCACTACTGGGTGTGTGAACATCGCAGGGCATCAAAGGAGGGCAGACCGTCCGTCCACTAGAGTCTCCAGGCCGTCCGCCTGGCTCTTTGCTCGGGGTACCTAGAGTAGTCACCTCCGGAGCCTTAGGCAGAGCGAAGGAATTGAATCCAAGGTATCCAGTGAATCCAACCTGTGCCATGATTACCAGAGAGGGACGGGGGAAGAGAAGAAGGGACAACACTAGATAAAGAAGGAGAAAAGAGAAAAAAAACAGACAACAAAGGCGATTGGAGTGGAGGATTTTTGGGGCTTGATTTGCACGCAATAATCTACTTAAGCAAAATTATTAATGTTTTTTTTTGGTAATGTTTAAAAATATACATATCGCTCATTTATTTGAAGACTGTCATAATTCAAAAAACGCGAATTTGGAGCTAATCACCTCAATTACGTTTGTTGTTTTCGACTAACAATCGACTTGGTTTAGACCGACGCGAAAGATTCCACATTCCATTTGGCGTATTTGTATTTTGTAGTAGAATAAAACATTTTCGACTACAAATGCTATTTTGCTTGGCGGATGGCGGGCGGATAAATGTCATTTTGAGTCGTGAGAAAAAGGTTAAACGTCGTATAGTTGTTTATTTGTTTTTAAATGTATCTCATGCGTTTTTCTTTTTTAATTAAAGTGCTTTACATATGAATTATCCTACTACACCTTAACAAAAAAAATTAAATGAATTTAACTCATAAAAGGCAGTTTTTAGGTTTTATTAAAAAGGATGCATTTATTGAAGGTTGTGTCGATGAAATTCGTATTGACCCAGTTTGATTTCCACTTTCTAAAGAATAACACAAAATACTTCTTTTGTATCCCTGAAGTATTGGACGAACCAACATATTTGCAACATTTAAGAATATATTTGCTTATACTATTTAATATGAAAACATACTTCATGTCTGGTAAATCAAAGTGATTTGACTTAGTTTGCAGCGTTTTCTTACTTACCCGTGTTCGTCTACTTCACACGTGCCCCGTGTTTTTCCCTTCTCTGTTTATGATAGCTTGTTTTTTTTTTCAACGCGGACGAGAGCCTACCGGTATCTCTCTACAGTATAATATTGGGTCTATAACTTAATTCGTGCGGTTTGCTAAGAGATGGCGTAACTTGTATTATTCCATTGGAACATGCGTTGGAAAGCTACTGTCATTGTACGTCATTTCAGTAAATGTCATTCATTTGGAGCGTAAACAACAATAATTTTTTTTTCACTCAAATATGTCGAACTTTGTGCGGGGAGTTCTTCTTTATTACTTTAATATGGGGAAAACTGCTGCTGAAAGTCATCGTATTTTGGTGGAAGTTTATGGTGAACATGCGCTAGCTGAGCGAACGTGCCAAAAGTGGTTTGCACGATTTAAAAGTGATGATTTTGGCTTGGAACACGATGAACGTCCTGGGCAGCCAAAAAAGTTTGAAGATGAAGAACTGGAAGCGTTACTCTATGAAGATTGTTGACAAACACAAGAAGAGCTCCCAGAATCTTTGGGTGTCACTCAAGCAGCCATTTCAAAACGTTTAAAAGCAGCTTGGGGTTTTTAAAATAGCTTTCCTAGCAAGGAAATTGGGTTCCACGTGAACTCCTACCTACTCCGCGGTACCAATTGTAGCTCTCAACGTTGTAGCTTTGGGTTCGGGTCAGAGGTTTGGCTTTGTCATAGTTCAAAAAAGGTTGAAAGCTAACTTTGACAGCTGTTATTTAAAAAAAAAAAGTACTACACTAACATTTGCAAGTTATTTAGAAAAATGGTCCATTTTATCAAGATTTCAAAGTGGTACAACACTTGCTTTTTATTTTTTCGTAAAAAATATTATTGCTTTTTTATTTGCAAAAGAACCTTTGTTCACTTACGTGAATAATGATTTTTTGTACACAAACATCGGTTTTACCGTATTGTATGTAAGATGAACAGAAGCACTTGAATAAAATACTCTTTGCCGTAAATTAGAGTAAGGCAGAACTACTCGTAGATTACATACGATACGCTACGTTCTACTTTCGGTACATTACGTTCCTGCTTTTACTCGCAACTTCTCGCAATCGTGCGCTTTTGGGCATATGAGTTTTTGTGTTACCCTGGACTTGATTCGTGTTGTGAAAATTGTGTTAGTTATTATCTAGTAATAGGTACTAAAAACCTTTTGCGAAATGCCGTACTTGTATACAGCTCAAGAATATGCGAACATGCGAATTATTTACAGTGTATGCCGTCGTAACGCCTCTGCCGCTGACAGATTATATCGCGAGAGGTACCCAAATGTGGCGCGTCACCCAGACCACCGCGTATCCATCTGCACATCCTTCATACAGCAAGGACGAGTGCCAAGTAATCGTACGGCAGGCGGAAGAACTCGACAACACAAACACAACACAAGTGATCCCAACGGTTCAGTACGAACGATTGAAAGATCCACTGGAATACCGAAAAGCTTTGCTAATCGGATTTTGCAACAAAACAATTACCATCCGTACCATGTGCAACGCGTACAAAGTTTACTACCTCTTGACTATGCTCCCAGAGTCGAATTTTGCAGGCGAAAAACAGTGAAGATCCGCAATTTCTCAATCATATTTTATGGACTGACGAATCAACATTTAAAAAATACGGTTAAGTGAATTTACATAATCTACATGAGTGGCAGACAGAAAATCCGCATTTGATGCGTGAAGACCGCTCCCAATATCAATTTAAACAAAATATGTGGACAGGAATTCGACCATTTGAGCTGCTAGAAAATTTAAATGGCGACAACTACTACTCGTAGCATTTTTTTACAAAATAATTTTCCGAGTTAATTAGAAGATGTATCACTCAACATCTATCGAGACATATGGTTTCAACAACTGAGTATCCCGATGAGTGGATCGAACGCCTTGAATAAATTTTGTCGTTAATAGCGACGAACTACGCCACAAAATTTTTGATGCAGGAAAGAAATTAATGCAAGGAGATTCAGACGTCCGCTGAATAGATCTACGGCGATACAGAGCCTGTTTTCGTGCCGAGGGTAAGGAATTTGAACATTTGCTTCAGTTTTTTAAATTATGATTAAAGTTTTCAACTATACATCAAAAGGGTAAAATACGAGGGCGGGTCAATAAGTCCGTGACTTTTGGATTAAAACACAGATTTTTTGATAAAAAAAATAATTTTATTTTTCAACGTAGTCTCCCTTGAGCTCTATACACTTTGTCCAACGCTTCTCCAATTTTTTTATCGTTTCCAAAAAAAATGATTTGTCGAGGTCCTCAAAATAGGCCTTTGTTTGCGAGATGACTTCATCATTGGAGTCAAATCTTTTTCCACCAAGCCATTTCTTCAGGTTTGAGAACAAGAAGTAGTCGCTCGGAGCCAAATCTGGAGAATCGGGTGTATGAGGGAGCAATTCATAGCCCAATTCATGGATTTTTGCCATGGCAAACACGATTGCGTTTGTGGTCGACTGTGAGCAAACGCGGAACCCATCTTGCGGAAGGCTTTCTCATGCCCAAGTGATCATTCAAAATTGAAACCACTGAGCCATGCGAGATCCTTACGGCTTCCACAATCTCTCGCACTTTCAATCTTCGGTCGGCCAACACCATATCGTGAATTTTTTCGATTGTTTCGGGTGTAGAGACCTCAACTGGGCGTCCAGGACGTTCGGCATCTTCAGTGCTTGTACGGCCACAACGAAATTCAGTAAACCACTTTTTTACCATTGAAATCGATGGTGCAGAGTCCCCATAGTATTTATCAAGCTTAGCCTTGGTCTCGGTAATGGTTTTTTTTCGCAAGAAATAATGCTTAATAAGCACACGAAATTCACTTTTTTCCATTTTCTCCTCAAATTAGTGAGTAGTCTGATAAAAATAGCTGTCAAACACAAACTAACTGACGCAGCAAGTTTAAATTTTGACACGGGTCAACTGACAGATGCCTGTTGACAGGAGCAGTGTTGCTGTTTCAGTAAAGAGGTCAGAAATTCAAAAAGTCACGGACTTACTGACCCGCCCTCGTATCGAACTTTCCAATTTTTAAAATACTTAAAAACAGTTTAAGTGTCGATAATACTTTTATGGAAGTAGCAAGTATCAAGTGTTGTACCACTTTGAAATCTTGATGAAATGCGCCATTTTTCTAAATAACTTCCTGATATTAGTGTAGTCCTTTTTTTTTTAAATAAGAGGTGTCAAAGTTAGCTTTCAACATTTTTTTAACTATGACTCAGTCAAACTTTATTTTTCTTACGAAACTTACGGCATTTGTTTTTGGATGTGCGATTGCGATCAATAGAATGGTTATTGAAGATTACGTGAAATAACAAAGTAAAATTTGAAACTTTGAGACCACAGAAACTAAAAATGTGGCTTTCATTATTTTTCTAAATACGCTATTATTACTTAACCAAGCGAGATGGATTTTCCTCCTTATTTTTCCCAGCACGAGTCGGATCCAACCTACCACCTTATTTGTACCGTGCGATCACCGAGACCGTAAGCCTTCTTCCCGTTTTGAACTCGTACCCAGGTGAGACGGTTACTTGGTTAAATTACGCGACTCGTTGGAGCATTACCGTTTTCGACAACGCGGAACTGTGAGTCTTCCGTTGGCCGGAAAAGTAAAGTAAAATTTTCAAGAAAAATTTACATACGTTTCTTACGGCATACCAAGTACCCCAACAACCCAGTCAAATACACAACATTAATTCCCCATCAGGGAAAAGACAATTTGCCGTTTTCATTTTTGGTTTTCCCAATTTTACGTAGCAAATTGGTTGGCAGCTGTCTTTTGTTTACCTATCGATCTGTGGTTTTGAGCGATCTTCGAACCCCCACTTGCTGAGCAGCCGTTGTGTGCAGCTTATTCGCAACTGCGTGATGCAACCCCGTTGTGTTTAACGATTCCCTTTTGTGCCCTTTTCTCCTGTGATTAAACCTCGCCATTCGCTCTTCAACCACCACCTATTTGGTTGCGGTTCGTGTTATGCTTTTCAAAATTTGTTTTGTTTTGCCGCCAGCCCGGCATTTTTAGACCATCGTTTAACTTCTAAATTTAACTTAACTTAAGCGGGTCTTTTTTTGTGTAAAAAAAATTGTTCAAACTATCCACACCAGAGTGACGGAAACGTTCAGCTGTCTTTCAACGCGGTTCGAGTAATATCAAGATTTTTAACACATTTCTCCCAAATACTACCTAGTCAAGTCATAAATACTGGTACACAACTAACTCACTCATTACGAATGCAACACTGCGCGCATCCATTTCGTAATGATTGCACTTTGACAGTTGTTATTTATGCTTCATTGTGACGTAAAAAGATTTTGACATTTATTGCTTACAATCATGGAATAGGGCGACATCGAAAATCGTATTGTTGCAGTTGGCCTACTTAAATGCAACATGGAAAAGGGCGATATCTTTAGGACGTTGCGACCGCTTGGAATCACTCGCAATTTTGTGTATTGTGCTGTGAAGTTGTTTGAGGATACTGGCGGAGTACGAAAACGTCAAAGATCCGGCCTTCCGCGCACTGTGAGAGCTCTGAAAGCGATCAAAGCCATGAAGAAACGAATCAACGGAAAACCGCTGCGAAAACAGAAATGCAAATTTCGCAAAAATCCATGTCTCGCATTATCAAAGAAGATTTAGGACTCAGCGCGTACAAGCGACAAACTGGACACCTGTTCACGACCGCATTGAAGGAAAACCGCAAGCGAAGATCGAAAGCGTTACTGAGCCGGTACGCGAAGAACGCTCACAGACAAATTCTGTTTACTGTCGAGAAAATCTTCACCGTAGAAGAATCGTTCAATAAGCAGAACGATCGTGTGTATGCTCGGTCATCCAAAGAAGCATCCCAACTCATCCCGAGGGTTCAAAGAGGCCACCATCCTGCGTCTGTAATGGTATGGTGGGCAGTGTGCTATGATGGCGTTACCAAGCTCCATTTTTGCGAGAAAGGAGTGGAAACATCGGCCAAAGTATACCAATCGACCGTCTTGGAACCCATTGTGAAGTGTCTCAACCAATCAATATTCAACAAGCCATGGACTTTCCAGCAACCCTCTGCTCTAGCTCACAAAGCAAAAACGACTCAACTGAAACTCAAAAACAACGTTCCGGACTTCATATCAATGGATGATTGGCCAGCTGCTAGTCCAGACCTCAACCCGTTGGATTACAAGGTTTGGTCCGTATTAGAGGGCATGGCTTGCTCTACTCGACACTCAAATATTGAGTCGTTGAAGCGAGCCTTTCTCCGTGCAGTGGACAATTTCCCCATGCATGAAGTGCGTCTCGCAATCGATGAGTGGCCACATCGTCCTAAGTCGTGCTGGAAGGCAAATGGAAGTCACTTCGAATAAGTTGTTCTAAGATTTGTAGCGATTGAGTAACCCAATAAAAACAAAAACAAATTGTTTAAATATTAATTCGTTTTCATTAGGCGCTGATTTTTCTGTGTACCAGTATTTATGACTTGACTAGGTATAAACCGTATTGCTCCCTTTTTTTGTTTTAATGATAGGTTTATATTTCGCGGATATTTTATGCCAAGGAATTTTAACACCGAAAGTTTTGTATATTTCTGTGAATTTGTTAGGTTGTGTAAAAAAAAAGTGAAAACTAAAAGTTGTAAGCAGTAAAGTAATGATTAAAGTAATTTTTATTAAAATCCTTGGCAGAATTTAGATGTTATATATGTGAATGAAGAAAACAAAATGTAATCTTCCTCGTTGAATGGATTTCGAGGAAATTGTATCTAAAAAAAGGCTTATTATATCACTGAGCACCACAATTATCTTCATGTGTTTTTTAATATATATTTGAAGTCTAAATTATTCCAATTTTTATACAACTTATTCATAGATTTATGCAACAGTCGTGAAAGAATTTGAATGCGATAGGATGAAGAAGTCCCCTTTAAGGGTCGGTTGCCCATCTTAGGTTTTAACTCTTTCGTCACGTCTTTCGAGGGGTAAGGCTAGGACGACTTTTATTGCTTTAATCTGTATAGAATATTTAGATGTTTTTCGAAATTAAAATGCCGTTATTTGGCAGGATGTAAGCGGTGGGTGATGGTAGAAAAAAGAACCATTCGGAATGTTTGCTAGTACAATACACGGTAGCACATGTTGGCTTATGACAACAAGAAAGTACAAATACTTTCTTGCCATTTTTTGCACAATATACCAGCAGAAGGCATTTAAACTTAGCTTCACAAAGTTGAATTTTGGAACATTTTTTCGATTGGCCACCACTGTACCAACGACAAGGATGCAATAGAAATTAACAAATTTATTAAAGTTAAAAAAACGATTGAAACATAAAATTCCTCGATAGTTAGCAGGGTCTGTCTTACTTCCCTTCTTATGTATTGGAAAAATAATCGCTTTTTTAAACTGCTGGGGTATTACGCCACACTCCAATACATTATTAAAAACACTGCTTAGTTTTTCCATAAGCTCTTCTGTTCCGTATTTGTAAAATTTCTCGGAATACGATCCGATCCTGGTGCTTTTCCATCTTTGAACATATTAAGGGCTTGGGTTATTTCTCGAGGGGTTATTATTGCATCCAAGACATCATTTTTGTGACCAGGAGCAGCATAATGAAGTAGGCTTCTACTTATATCTGGGTTTAGTAACTTTTTAAAGTGCTTTTTAGCTATATTCCAGAACTCGATCGTGTTATTACACCGTTGTAATTTTAATGCTTCCGACTCATAGTAGGCTTTTTTCTTTCCCCTGTAGTTTTTATTGGCGTCGACATATAGAAGTTTAAAAACTTCTTCATTCGAGTTTCAAAACATCCTTAGCCGTGTAAACGATTTATGTCTTGCTCTTCTGCAATTTATGTAAATATCGCTATTTCTTCTCATACAACTTTGGATTGGGTTGGACGACTTTATGGCTCAAGGTTCACCCCTTGATGTCTGAATAGCTGGAGATTGAGATTCCTTTTGTAAGTTATCAAATTATATATATTCCACTGTAATTTGGGTAGTAAATTCGTGTGCCTCGATCCTTCCTCCTCATTGACTTTAGGCCCAAATGTTATTACAAACAGCAGATGGTCTAAGTAAGGTACATATCCTATCACCTAGTCAACAACGAGACTATTCCATTCACCCACAATGAGACTATAAACGATTACTGAAGTCTCCTGCTGCCCTAAGAATGTGTGCTCTCTATCCATATCCGAATGGCTTGTTCCATTCAGTATACGCAACCCAAAAGAGCTACAAAAATCGAGTAGTTTATATCCTCTGCCAATGCATATGCTATTCTTCGACTTTCGAATTATTCCCGCGTTTTCGTTTTCACTTCCTCTTTTGCCCATTCTTGCATTGAAATCACCGAGAACCATTAAGTTATCATTATTGTCGCATACTACTATCTTCTGCATTCCCTCAAAAACGCTTTCCCACTTATTGCAATAATGTATGTTGGAATAAAGCGTAGCTTATTTTTTTTCCACTTCTAGGCTCAGACAATCGTGTCGATTATTGAATCCGACGGATGCACTACTGCGGAGGGAATGTATTCCAATTTTGATTTATTTGCTATATTTGAAAACATCGGTATGCAAGTTTATAAATGTCGGTAAAATGTTGCCATTATTGAAAACGCGCCCCATCCGCACTCCATATAAACTTTGACATTTCAGATCCGCCGTAAAATAGTCGCGGATTACTCATATGCTCACAGCATTTACAAGTGATACTGGTGGCATTTGACTATTTAGCACATCTAACACATATTTGAAACATTTGTTTATTAAGCCGAAATTGTTTTACAAAAATACAGAAAAATAAATGCTTAACATTAATATAAGCAATAGTAAGCTTATGGTTTAACTCACTGAGATTCGGGTAAAAGAAAAATGTCAAAAATGTAACATTTTAAATTCAAAGTTTTTCAGTTTGTTTTCTGCAACACTAAAGTCGTTTTCCGTTAGAAAGGTTTCAAATAAAAATACAATTTTTAATTGATTAGCATAATTATAGAACTTATTGTAAATACACTTATTATAAATACACTTATTATTCAATCCTGACACATTATATGACAGAATTCTAGATTTTTTAATTTTTTGTTTGCTATTATTAATATTTATTTTAGCTAGATTTATAGAACTACTATAGCGACGTCATCAATCAAATATTTTTGTTCATTGTATTTTGAGACGTACTATACTGGTGTAAACAGCTTGAGGAATCTGGTAGAACTGTTCGCTGTCATCAACACCTGCCATTTGATGTCTGCTGTCGTTGTCAGTCTTCATCTGCTCAAGAACTGTCAATCCATTCTCGCCTTCGCATATCAGAACATTGTTTTAATCATAATAAAAAGATTTATTATCAACTTGTAGTGTCTGGCCCTTTATCTGTACGTTGAGTTCGTTGTTTCTCAATGTTACACTCCAGTATTTTGATCTTGCCTCCAATATCTGATCCACGTCTTTCCTGTTCTGCATTTCCACAACCACATTAGTTATTTTATCACCCTTATACAACGTTCAGGCGGCTGCGACATATGATGAATCAGTCGAATAAAGTAGTTGCGTACATACGAGGGCGGGGCAATAAGTCCGTGACATTTTGAATTTCTGACCTCTTTACTGAAACAGCAACACTGCTCCTGTCAACAGGCATCTGTCAGTTGACTCCTGTCAAAATTTTAACTTGCTGCGTCAGTTAGTTTGTGTTTGACAGCTATTTTTATCAGACTACTCACTAATTTGAGGAGAAAATGGAAAAAAGTGAATTTCGTGTGCTTATTAAGCATTATTTCTTGCGAAAAAAAACCATAAACCTATTTTGAGGACCTCGACAAATCATTTTTTTTGGAAGGGATAAAAAAATTGGAGAAGCGTTGGACAAAGTGTATAGAGCTCAAGGGAGACTACGTTGAAAAATAAAATTATTTTTTTATCAAAAAATCTGTGTTTTAATCCAAAAGTCACGGACTTATTGACCCGCCCTCGTAACAAACGTGCCTTGTTCGTTGCAGCTACGCCATTTTCAGTCAGTAGATGAACTATGAAATTTCTTCCATTTGCTCGACTTTCTAAAAGCTCAACGAAATGCATCGCGACTCCATTTTAACTAATTGCGACTCTAGGGTTTTGTTGTTGTGTTGCAGCTGTTGTATTTGTTGATTTACTCCCTCCATGTCTGCCTTGGTGGGCATATTTTGTAATTTGTCATCAAGCAAAGTGAACGTTGTGCATTCAATCAAGAATTCCCGATCTGTGACCTGCATATTCCCAACCGCAGTATTTGAACCATCTTTATTTTCAGTTTGCAGTTGAGGCGATTTTTCAAGAAGACGCTTTTTACTGCTTTGCGCCGAGGTATTGTTGTTGGTGTTGTTGCTCTGTGATCTTAGCATTTTTATTGAATTGTGAAAAATATAATAATCCACTCACCCCCACCTTTTTTTTTTTTTTTGCTTAATGCTACCACACAATTAATCATCTAATGAGCGGTGTTTACTAGAAACACCCGACTGATACTGTTTGAAATTCCGAAAATTGTTTCAGAAAATAGAGATGGAGCTGCGATACAGCTCTAATCCTTTGTTACAAGTATAAGTATCACTCATCGTTTTCTTAACAAAGAATATTTCTAGAACTGCTGACCATATGACGATTTCATCATCTGCCCGATTGTCAGTCTGAACTTCTTCTGAAACATGGTCACTCAGTTCTTCTTCACTAGAATCTTCGTCGGAACTAGATACTCCGTTGTCTTCAGATCCCTCATTTTTTTTTTTGAATTACCGGGCACGAAGACTACTTCATCGCTGCCAGAAAAAACGTCGTCATCACTGTCATCGCTAAAACTAGCGTTTGCTAATTTCGCAATCTCCTTATGTTTCAAAGGAAGAGACATTTTCTGCATAAAACATAAAATTCACTTAGTAAAAGAAATCATATCTACAGGACTGTTGATGCAAACTTGTACCACTACAAGAGACGGGTGGTACGCCTCTGTACGAATGAGTCAAATTTGCAAATAACGTAACTAAACGTAAAATAAATATAAGATAGATGCACCTTATAATTTGTAATCAATTTCTACAACTTTGTTCTGGAGTATTTAGCTTATTTAGTGGCCCTCAGATGAAGTAACCTGCAAAGATTACGAAGGCGACTGCCTTTTACACGATCTACAGAGAAACTACGCATAAAAACTTGTAAGTCTAGACACGTGAAATCATTTATCAGCTGCGAGCTCAATTAAATACTAAATATAGCAGCATAGTCTGGTTAATTTTTAAACCAAAAGGATTTATTATTTATGTCACTAGGATTGTTCATACATTTTGTGGTACTTCAATGTACCAGCCGTGCCGAAAGGGTCAAAATGATTTTATTTGACTTTTAATTACAGTGCAGTAAGTAGTGCAGAGGCTGCTCTCTTGGAATCATTAGTTGAGATTACCGAAAATTTGAAAAATTTCCAAATACGTATGCATGTATGTACATACATATTTCGTCAAAGAAAATGATTTATGCACCTATATAAATGAAAGTATTTGAAATAGACAGGTAGGCATGAACGAGTAAGTATGTACATTTATACATATTTTGTAAAATAAAATTTTATAAAAAGCTTGAATATGTACTGAATTCGGATTAGCGCAAGTTCGGATTACCGAGACTGCACTGAATTAAGAAAATTTTACAGTTAGGTGAACGCACTGAAGCAATACTATCTATGCCTTGGCTGCACAATAAATATAATAACACAATTACAAACTTAAAAAAAAGGAATAGTAATAAATACGTACATATGCATACTATATGTATATGTTTTGATGCAACCAAGAATGTATTAATGATCCTGTTTTTAAATCTCAAAGCATTTGATATGGTTATGTTTTGGGATTTATGACTGCATATACTTACAAAATCCACTCGTTCCTCAACTAACCAATGAAACGATTTTAAAAAAAGTAGCACCGTAAAAAGTGCCACAAAACGGGGGTTAAAGTCATCTCTAAATACAGTAAAGGCCAGACAAGTCTCTGTAAGCGCATACCAAAACCTTTCTAATAGGTGTTCGAATTCTGTTGTACGTAAAGTTCCCAAAAACAACTTGAATAATAAAATGCGATTTAAAAAACAGATAGAAAAAAATATTATTAAATTATATTACCTTTCTCAATAGTTTTCCAAAGATATATACCAAAACAAAGAACTGGATGTAAATCACCTACAATATACGAAAAAATATTTTGCAATTAAATAAAAATTTTGAAATATATGCAATATATACGAATATAAGTTTTTTATGCAGGATACGAAAAGTCAAAAAATATAATTTGTGGAGTTTTTGCATTTTGAGGTACTGCGATATTTTAGATGCGCATTGTTGTGGAAGGCAGACATAGGCAGCAAGCCTCTAGTGAACGAACTCCTCCTTATAATCCGTGTCAGGGGTAAATTAGTAAACATTATATGCGCACCCGCCCTCAAAAAAGAGAAAGAAACAACACCAAAGATAGCTTCTATGAGCACATTATTATTTGTGGTGATCTTAATGCTTAATGCGCCAACTTTTAGATTTTACGGCTGGTGCGGGGCTATCGATTCTTAATTCCTTCGCTACCAACTTTTCTCCTAACAGCACCCCAAGTGTGCTTGATATTATCATGGTTTCTAATCGGACTAATGTCTTACTCCAAAAGCAGCTACCTCTGGGTGGTATGTCAGATAATGATCTCCACTTTTGTACGTACAACGTTGATTTACGTCGTATCGTTCAATTTTAGAGATTTTTTCGCTGCAGACAATGACGCATTACAACTCGATGGGGGCCATCTCCCATGGCGAAATTGCTGTTTTGCCTCAAATCTGAATGATAAAGCCTATCAATTGCAAACCCTAATTTTGGATTTATTCAACAGACATATAATATAAATATTATATATAAAATTCATATAAAGACGGTTGCAATACGTAACAAAAAATGTCCATGGTTCACTAGTGAAGTACACCATGCGATCAAAATCCGTAACAAGTTATAAAGAAATCATTGCCAACTAATCTTAATTGGGAAATTTTCTGTCGTGCGAACGGTGCGATTTGTGAAGATTATTCTTCCCCATATTTTAAGCAGCTTGACGTACATCTATAACTTCTGCATAACCACTTCCACTTTTCATGATCTTTGGAAATTGGCTAATGTCATTCCTGTCCAAAAAAAAACCTCTGCCCCTTTTGCCAACCGAATTCCGCCCGATAAGTATCTTACCATGTCTGTCTAAAGTACTTGAGTACTTGATAAAGACTTCTTTACGGTGCCGTGTTTGTTGGACTTCTCTTAAGCCTTTGACAGCGTTAACCACATGTTACCCAGCCACAGAAACTTAAACTATATTTTGATTTCGGTGAAAGGTCCGTTCGAATGGTTTTTAATTATTTACACAATCGCCAACAAAGAGTTGTTCATAAAAACGAATCTTCTGTTTTCCGATCCTTGGTGTACCTTAAGGGTCAATACTTGGCCCAATTTTGTGTGCTTAAATGTTGCAATCCATCTCTATGCTGATGATGCCCAGATATATCTCTCGAGACCTCCTGAACTTGTTGAGGATCTAATTGTCAGAATTAACGAAGACTTGTCTCAGATGGCGATGGCGCGATAGTTAGCTCATTGGACTATCACGCAGACAGTCTGGGTTCGATTCCTGGCTGGGTCACCAACAGTTTTTCAAATCGCCTTCACCCTTTCGGCGGGCAATGGCAAACTCCCGAAAGTAAAATTGCCTACGAAAAAGCTTTTAAGGAGTGCCGTTCGGACCCGGCGATAAACCGTAGGCCCTGCTCAGATGTGACTAAAAATGACAACATGAGCAACACAAATGAGTGTCAAGAAGCTAGGCCATGGCCCATACCGGGCTGTCAGCGCCACAGTGTTTTTTTTTTTTGTGTTTGTCTCAGATATATAACTAGTCATTATGTAATGGACTCAATCTAAATCCAACAAAATCGCAGCTCATACTAATAACTAAAAATATTATCAACATAGATGAAATACCGCCTGTATACCTGAACGAGAGGCAACTACTTTTTGTGAAGGTTGTTACTAACCTTAGGTTTAAATTAAATTGCTTACTCCCCGCCGTAGACCATATTAACTTTGTTGTTAAACGAATCTATGTTGGGCTGCGCGAATTTTGGCTTTCATCTAGCTTCATTGGTACAAAACTCAGACTAATAAAAATTTTATTTTTCCTATAATTGATTATTCTTTCGTAGTTGATTGTAAGCTTGACTCTCTATCACAACACAAATTGCTTGTTGTCTTTAATGATATGATGAGGTATGTGTACGGGCTTCGTCGATATGATCATGTATCTCATCATCATAGTTCGGTCCTCGGTTGCTCTTTAAAACAATTTCTTCGATTAAGATGTTGTATGTTTGTGCACAAAATTATCCAAACGAGATCTCCTGCATATTTGAAGGATAAGATCCAATTCGCCCAGTCACACAGAACACATAACATCATTATCCCCCCTTTGATTATTTAAATTCTTCGCGGCTTTTTTTCATTCACGCCACCAGACTTTGGAACCCCCTCCCTACAACAACAAAACAAATAATGGGAGCTACAGCTTTTAAAAATTCTGCCTTGAGACAGCTCATGTAAACAATACAACTAATTCTCTTATTTCTTTTACTATTAAGTTTCCTCTATTTTCTTTCTTTTTCCCTTCTCTTCTATTTTCCTTTCTTTTTCTCTCAATATAAATTGTTACCATATATTATTACTTTCCCATTTACTTATTTTTATTTTTCGTTTCTAATATTTTGCTTTTGTAATAACGTAAACTATAAATATGTGCTATTAAAGACATTTTGTAAGTCTTATTTGTACAAGACCGAACTAAAAAAATTGAATGGAATTGAAAAAGAATGAGTTCTTGAACAAAACCTGGGAGCAGTGCCTAACTATGACATTAAAATTGCGACCGGTCGAAATATTGTAACTAGCTCAGGGTTCCCGCATTTAGATATTTATAGGGGGATTGGTGATTTCGTAACGATTTCGACGTAATATACTCCTCCAGTTCAAAAGTTCCGAGGGGCCACGACTCGAATCATTACCTCGTTGTAGCTAAGGTACAGTCGCAGATACACGGAACATCGCAGAAAAGCTAATGAGGAAGTTTGAGGTAGGACGATACAATCGCAAGAGATCACCAAACGCTTTTCCGTTCGAGACGTCCTTTTTTCTTTGTTTGTCCATCGGACAGAGCACTCATACAAAGACCTAGTTCATCGTACGTCTTATAAGTTCCTTGTAATGGAATCTTTCAGCAGGATGGTTTATCATTTCTGCCCGACACATTTAAGTGCTTAGCAATAGTGTACAGCCTCGACTTCCTGTGCTCATATGAAACCCAACCCAAGCCTTAATCGAGGACGCAGGTATACCTAACGAAGGTTCAGTTCTTGAAAAATTCTCCTCTAAGGCCTGCCTTGCTAGGCAATCGGCGATTTAAAAGTTTTGCATTCAAGCACTAGCTTCGAAGTAACGCTCTAGGTGCGGATTGGCTTCTGCTACAGATGCAAATGGATCACCCTCTCCACCGGTTCTTCACAATATAGTTCTTTGTCCTGAGAATTTCATATATCTCTGCTAGGAAGGCAAATGCAAGTTCCTACTTAGGATAAAAATTGAACGTTATCGTCCCCCAAAAGGACACCAGCACCGCATCATAGATAAATTTTGGGGGACATGATGGTTTGTACTCGTATTTTAAAGTAATCGATTATGTGAAAAAGAATTAATTAAATTTATGAAAAGCTCACACTAAAGCAATGGGATAACAAAGATTCCATTTTGTGTATTTATTTTCTTCGTATACAAACACATTCAAAGTACAATATGGATTTCTGTACTGAATGCCCATCCGACCTCCCTGGCGAAGAAGATTTCGTGACATGTTGCCGGTGCGATCGAAAAATGCATTTTAAATGCACAACGATGTCCGAAAGTTCCTATCGGAAATGGTCATAGATAAGAAGGAGGCATGAAGATGCCAAATCTGCAAAGAATTCATGGAGTTTCCCACTCCTAAAACGACAGCTGCGAAAATTCGCCCACCCCAACCGCTGTATCAGCGGGGGCGACATCTAAGGTCTCTGACGCTGTACAGCGTCCAAACACCTGGAACGCCATCAATATTTGCAAACAATAACGTAAATAAAAAAACAAATGCAAAAATAAATTACGGAAATTAATTCTTGTTGTGAATTAATAGTACACAAAAATGGAGAATCTTTAAATAAAATCTGGAAAAAAAAATTATTAAAGGACAAGCTGCCCAAAACGAAAACGATCATAAGAGGTGTTTTTTAACACATTACTAACTTGAATCATTTATATCTACGAGGGCGGGTCAATAAGTCCGTGACTTTTTGAATTTCTGACCTCTTTACTGAAACAGCAACACTGCTCCTGTCAGTTGACTCCTGTCAAAATTTAAACTTGCTGCGTCAGTTAGTTTGTGTTTGACAGCTATTTTTATCAGACTACTCACTAATTTGAGGAGAAAATGGAAAAAAGTGAATTTCGTGTGCTTATTAAGCATTATTTCTTGCGAAAAAAAACCATTACCGAGACCAAGGCTAAGCTTGATAAATACTATGGGGACTCTGCACCATCGATTTCAATGTGGCCGTACAAGCACTGAAGATGCCGAACGTCCTGGACGCCCAGTTGAGGCCTCTACACCCGAAACAATCGAAAAAATTCACGATATGGTGTTGGCCGACCGAAGATTGAAAGTGCGAGAGATTGTGGAAGCCGTAGGGATCTCGCATGGCTCAGTGGTTTCAATTTTGAATGATCACTTGGGCATGAGAAAGCTTTCCGCAAGATGGGTGCCGCGTTTGCTCACAGTCGACCACAAACGCAATCGTGTAACAACTTCACAGGAAGGTTTGGCGTTGTTTAATCGCAATATGGAGGAGTTTTTGCGCCGTTTTGTAACCGTGGACGAAACATGGATCCATCACAACACACCAGAGAACAAACAACAGTCAAAACAGTGGGTTACTAAGGGTGAATCGGCGCCAAAGAAGGTCAAGGTGGGTTTGTCAGCCAATAAAGTTATGGCGACTGTTTTTTGGGATGCACGCGGGATAATCCACATTGACTACCTTCAAAAGGGAAGAACAATCAATGGGGAATATTATGCCAACTTATTGGACCGATTCAATGACGATTTGAAAAAAAAACGACCTCATTTGGCCAAGAAAAAAGTTCTTTTCCACCAAGACAATGCAAGGGTGCACACATGTGCAGTTGCCATGGCAAAAATCCATGAATTGGGCTATGAATTGCTCCCTCATCCACCCTATTCTCCAGATTTGGCTCCGAGCGACTACTTCTTGTTCCCAAACCTGAAGAAATGGCTTGGTGGAAAACGATTTGACTCCAATGATGAAGTCATCTCGCAAACAAAGGCCTATTTTGAGGACCTCGACAAATCATTTTTTTTGGAAGGGATAAAAAAATTGGAGAAGCGTTGGACAAAGTGTATAGAGCTCAAGGGAGACTACGTTGAAAAATAAAATTATTTTTTTATCAAAAAATCTGTGTTTTAATCTAAAAGTCACGGACTTATTGACCCGCCCTCGTATCAAACCAATTGCCAGATTGGAAACTATCAGTGTAGTAGTCTTTGCTTCAACAGCGTTCCCAAATTAATTAAAAATGTTGTTCCAAAATCATGGTTTTGTGCGCCAAGTACTCTGTAACACCATATTACACCTGACATAATCGACCATCCGAAACCACTCATCGCCGGTTTGACCATTTTCGCATAACATTTCCTATGGTAGATGCAGTCGCACCGAGACACAGAAGAAGAGTGCATGCCGAAAAGAATACTGCATCCGTTCAGGATAATATTGAAGAAGATTCAAACTTATCGATTTGACGTCGTTCAAACACAGCTTAATCTTTACACGAAGATCTTGGTTGAAAACTTACAAAATCCAGCTCGTGCAAGAATTAAAGTTGAATGACCACCGTTTGCATCGAAATTTTCGTCAATGAACCCAGAATTGTGTTCAGCGATGAGGCTCAATTGGTATGTCCATAAGCAAAATTGTCGCATTTGCAGCGAAGATAATCTATATGAGATAATCCGAACGATGTTACATCCAGAAAAATGGACAGTTTGGTGCGGTATGTGGGCGATTCATCGAACCATAATTTTTTTTCTAAAATGAAGATAATCAGCGCATTACAGTCAAGGGTATTCGCTGTAGAACCATGATTAATGTCTTTATCGTTTGAAGATTAAATAACAAATATGTGGAAGAGATGTGGTTCCAGCAGGATTGCTGGTTTTAAAGGAAAGTTTTTGCCAAGTTATTAAAGGAAATATTCGGTGAACTCATAACTTTGCGTAATGGGGTCACAAATGCTTCAAAAGTGGTAGAAAACTTTGTCTCCCAGGTGACACTCATCAGATCCAGCTTTCTGATGAAGTCACCAATTTGGGTCTGAATTGAAAAATTAATCGCAGCACGTATTGTTTCGATTGAGCATATAAATGGCTAATTGATGAAATTTCATGTGCTTTGTTAAAAATTAAAGTTTAAAAACAACCCTTTATAAACAATTAGGTTTCACCAACAAATAAGCACATGACTTGACTATCATAAAGCTAGAGTACAACTGAAAATTTGTGTCAGGAAAAACAGGCAAAGTTTATGCAAGAAAACAATAGAACGGTGAAAAAAATACACGTCATGACGTGTAATAATGTAACCAAGATGCCCAATTAATCCATGTTTTTATGTACGCGCTTACTAAAAGAAAATTATTATAAAAAAAATCCTAATAGAAAAACAATATAGTGAAGCTGATTTAACCCTATAATGCACAAATCTGAACCGCTGCAAATTGAGAGTCCATAATTATGTTTCTGGATAATTTTGCCACGAGAGACACGAATATGAAGTCAGATTTACAATATCTGTTATAGTTTATCTGTAAAATGAGATAATATGGAGGAGGCCTGTGGGCACTCTTGTGAAAATGGGTATGTAAAAGTGAAACAGGCAAGTTGAATATGAATTCAGTAGATACGGTTTCATATTGAAAATAACCATGAACTTAAGGGTAAATGCAGGTAGATATAGGTTAATAGTAACTATGGCTTAGTATGGTATGCTAGAAAACAATTGTTAGCTACACTGCACCACAACTGAAGGCCACATTTACTGCAAACACATTGAGTTTTTGAAATCTTGCAATGTTTACATTTCCTTTTTCCATATTTCTTAGGTAGCCATATTGGCATATGGCCGGTTTGTTCATAACGTACTTCTTCCTCTGGATGTTCAGCTCGTTGACCGGATGTAAGTACTTGGCTGCGGTGGTTCTTCTGGTGCAGTTGATGGTCTACCAGCAGGTCGTCTTTTGGTATATGCACAAAGTGCAGCATATTCTTTCATTGATGGTCGTATTGGATCCCCGTTTTTCTCGAATCTTGCTCTTTTGTACAATATATAGGCATTTGTAATGGTCATGTCAACCAGGAGATAGAAAATACGTTTAACAACATCACGAGTTTTCACTAAAATGTTGTACCTTCCCATCAAACCATCCAAGAGATCAACACCACCCATGTGTGCATTATATTCTCTGACAATCTGTGGACAATCTATTTCGATGTATTTTTTTCCTGTCTATGATACCTTGCAATTTTGCTAGTTCTGCGTTTCCAGAGCTTCGTGCAAATGGAGCTATTCCTACGTAAGTAGATGCTAAACGAACGATAAATCGATGCCATAAGCTGTGCCAACATATTCAGAGGAATAACCTCTAGGCGATTTTGGAACTTCTCGATCTTTATCTGAACGCAGTTTGCAATAAGGCACTCTATTTGCATAAATGGTACCTATTGCATAAATTCCACGTGCACGAAGGTATACTAGCAGAGGCAATGTGGTCTAGAAGTTGTCAAAATATATATTATTATTATTATTATTATAATTAATTAACATATAATTAAAATTAGTATGCTAACATTAATTGAGCGCTAGCTGCGAAGGCTTTCGGCTCTACTGTAACTAAAAAGAATATTATATTATAAATAGATACATTGATATAAATATTTCATAATCAACATTTAAGGGTTTTAGATTCGTATGATATTTGGTTACATTTGCAAATTAGATCTACTGTTAATGAAGTTGTGCATTTTAAGGATATTTTCTTGATTAGTGTTTCTTAAAACCTGGGCCGTTGATCCCAGGTTGAGTAAGTGGTTTGTTGGTAGGCAGGAGTGACAATTCCCTATTCCCAAGACATGTTCCATGTCGAATCCGGAGTTACAAACTTGGCACAACGGTGGTGGCTTCTTTATGAGGAGATGTTGGTGGGTCGAAGCTGTGTGGCGTAAACGCAGCCTTACAAACGTTGTGATCTTTTGTTTTGAGACTGTGGTGGGGTAAATCGGTTGGGATCTGTCTGTGTTAATGAGTGAATTCATGGTGGTGGTAGTTCTGCCAATCCGAAAGCAGTCTAGACTTAAGCTTGTGGGTAATGTTTCGTTTCATGTCTAGTTTAGTGGATATCGCAAATTTATGTACAGTAGATTGGCAGCGGTGTCGGCATGTTCGTTTCCTTTGATCCCCATGTGACTGGGGACCCACATTATTTTCAGCTTATTGGGTGTTTTTATAAGACAGTCTCTGATTTTGTTTACAATCATCGTATTGTGATTTGGATTTTTTATAGATTCCAGTACTGATAAACTGTCTGAGCATATGACATGTTTACCACGTATATTGGAGGCTATTGCTGTGGTTTTTTGAATAGCTAAGGCTTCAGCGGTAAAAATAGATACGTTCGCAGGTAATAGCCCTATACTAAGCAGAGAACCGTCTTCGTACGTAGCAGCGAAGGATGTGCTTTCGTTGGTTTTGGAGCCATCTGTAAATAATAAATTACAACCGTTTGATTTGAGTTGCGAGGTGATGCTGGAAAATAGTGCGTGAAATATATCTATGTTGGTATTTGTTTTATTATATTTTGCCAGGTCCATGATGAAGGATGTGTGTTTTATAAACCACGGTGGATATACCAATCTGTGTTCACCAACCCTCTCTATCGGCAATTCAATTTCTTTAGCGAATACTAATGCGAGAGATATAGCAGACAGAAGACGTTTTGAAGTTTTCATTTTCATAGCGGAAATGATGTCTTTGTCAATGATTGAACCTTTAGAAGACATTAGCTTTAAGTATAACATAGCTTTCGTTACTTCAATGCATTGTTCTATTGTAGGGAGACCAGCTTCTACCAATTCGTTCTTCACAGTACTTGTGGGAAAAGCATTAATGCTTCTACGTGCGGCTTGATGGTACGGCGCTTTGATGATATTTATTGTAGATTTAGGACAGTTTCCGTAGATGAGTAGACCGTAGTCAATCTTGCTTAAAACTATAGATTTAACAATTGAACACACTCTCTGTTCTGATGTGTGTATTACATTTCTTACTGGCTAGATAACTAATTATATTGGCTGTCGCAGCTAGACTTTTTCTTAATTTTATACAGTGATCTTTCCAATTATACTTATTGTTAAAAATTAAACCTAGGATACTTAAGTTCTCTACGGTTTCTATATACAAGTTATTAATGCTTAATGTAAGACCACTACATGAAATCTTGCGGCAGATATGTAGAGTCTTGCAATTGTCTAATGATAATTTGGCACCTGAAACATTAGACCATTTAAGTGTCTTTGATTGCATTTGTAAGTACGGTTTTAGTTTTTACTTGATCAGCGTGCTTACACAGGATGTATAAATCATCTGCATAAATACAATGATCATGACATGATTTCTAGCTGAAAGCGCTTTGGAGATAAAGAAGTCCAGATGGAGGAGCGCATCATTGCAACTTTTTTTTGGTTGAAAAGCCACGTGATTTAAGATTAATAGGTTATTTGATTTAATAAACCAAAGCAGTCCTTTAGCCATAATTTTCTCCAGAACCTTTGACATACAGGGAATAAGTGATATCGGACGATACCCGTTAATGTTATTTAGGTTTATTTTTTTGGCTTAGGAAGAGGCAGTATTGTTGCTAATTTCCAGTTCTGTGGGATCACTCCTCCATTGAGGATGTCGTTATAGAGCTGTAAGAGTCTAAGTTTAGATGACTTTGGAAGATTTTTTAACATAGGGTACGAAATTCTGTCCCTACTAGGAGTTTTACCTTTCAGTAATATTAAACACGCTTCGAGTTCTAGCGTGGTGATTGGGCCTTCGATGTGTCTTGCTGAAGGAGTTGTTAAATTATACTATTGAGTAAGGTTGAGGGATTCAGCTTTGCAAACTTTGAAACAATTTGTGAAATTGTGGTCGTCAGATGAATCCGACCAGGTACGAGCAAAGTAGTTGCTTATCTCATGAGAAGCGGATATTGGACCTTCAGGCGTTTCAATCACTTTTATCGCTTGTGAGGTGTAGTTACCAGTCAGACAACGAATGGTATGCCAAATTTTTATTGAAGATGTATTAGGGTTGAGTGTTGTAGTAAAATCGTGAAGACATTTGGCTTTACTGATTTTTACTTCCCTGCGGAATTTGGCGTTAGATTTTTTGAACGTGATTAAGTTAATGTTATTTGAATGCTTTTTAAAGGTCTGCCAAGCTTTCATTTTCTCATACCTTAAAGTTTTCAACTTTGGGCTCCACCAGGGCACAGTCCGCTGGAAGGTAATAGGCATACTTTGCGGGATTGATTTGTTGGCGGCGGCTCGTGTTGCTTTTTGGATTATCGCAGCTTCATTATTGATGTTCGACGACGGTGTTTTAACTGACAGGTAATCTAAAATGTGTTTGTTAAAACAAGCCCAGTTAGCAGAGTCAGTTTTAAATTTACGATTTGCCTTTGTATTTGAGTAGGCTATGCCAATATTTACTTACTTACTTTAGGTGGCGCTACAGTCCGGGGTGGACCTGGGCCTCAGTCAACAAGCTTCTCCAGCCAGCTCGATCCCTGGCTAGCTGCCTCCAGTTTCGCACGCTAAGTTGGCTGAGGTCCTCTTCCACTTGCGTGCGCCATCTGAGACTTGGCCTTCCTCTACTGCGCTGTCCCTCGGGAGCGGATTCGAAGACTTTTCGGACCGGAGCATTGGTGTCCATGCGCTATACATGACCCAGCCGTCTCAGTCCTTGGATCTTCACTCTTCTGGCTAGGTCCATTTCGCTGTACAGTCCATACAGTTCGTCGTTGTATCTTCTCCTCCACTCACCGTCAATGCAGACGGGACCGAAGATCGCCCGAAGAATTTTTCTCACGAAGCAACCAAGAATCCATTTTTGATAATGTCCATGCCTCTGAGCCATAGAGCAGGACCGGGATTATAAAAGTCTTATAACGGGTGACTTTTGATGTCCGAGAAAGGGCTTTGCTACTCAATTGCCTTCTTAACCCAAAGAAACAGCGGTTGGCAAGAGTTATTCTTCGCTTGATCTCAGCGCTGGTGTCGTTGTCTGTATTTATAGCGGAGCCTAGGTAGACAAAGTCCTTAACTACCTCAAAGTTATACCTGTCGAGGGTGACGTTCTGTCCGAGACATCGGTGTTGGTTGTCCTTTTTGCTTGACAGCATATACTTGGTCTTGCCCTCATTGACCGCTAAACCCATTTTCGCCGCTTCCGTCTCAATACTCGCGAAAGCGCCACTGACATCACGCTGCTTTCTCCCGATTATGTCAATATCGTCGGCGTATGCGAGGAATTGGACGGACTTTTGAAAGATAGTGGTGAAAACAGCAGAGCGTGTTGGCTTGTGGATCCAGAGAATACAACCGATAGCTACGCAGAGAAATAAAACACATCTGAAGCCACAATCGGAGTATCTCATAAAACGCAGTACGTTCATGAACTGTTCAAGTTGCAAAGAGAAAATTGACCGAAGTGATCCCTTCAAAATGGTAACGATTAGTAGATGTAGATGTAGATGAAGCATCTTCCGGTTCTTCAAATGACGAGAAAGCGCCACTGACATCACGCTGTTTTCTCCCAATTATGTCAATATCGTCGGCGTATGCGAGCAGTTGGACGGACTTTTGAAAGATAGTGCCTCTTGTGTTTTGTTCTTTATATATATGTTTAGCTTCAGCCATGCTACATTTACGTATGGTCTTAATTTTAAGTGTTTCTTTTGCTTGTTGATAACGTTGGCATGCCTTAGAAGAGGCGGGGTGATCTCCATTGCAATTAGCGCATGAAGTACGTGTGCATTTTTCAGAGGAGTGAGGGGTAGATTGCAATTGGCACATGAAGAATTACCTTTGTAGCGTTTGGCGGTGTGGCCCAGAAGTTGGCAGTTTTGGCATCGCATTGGATTAGGGAAATACTCGGTCACTTGGACATTATACCAGCCGATATAAACTGTGTTTGGAGGACGAAAACGGTCAAAGGTGAATAGAACCAGTCCAGTTGCACGCTGCTTTCCATCTTCAGTTTTTTTAAATTTGAACACGTCCGTAATCCCTTGTGACTTTATTTCTTCAATGATTTCGATTTCAGGAACGTTGGTTAAATATGGGGCATAAACTGTGCCTTTTGATGAGTTCAGTTGGCTGTGAAGGGTTACTGAGATCGGGCATAGATTGGAAAGTGCTTTCTTTGATAAGAAGAGATCCGCTATTTTTTTAGTTTTAACCAATATGAGGAGGCTGCCATCGCGTAGTTGGGTGATTTGTTTATAAGCTGTACTTATGCCGTCGATGGCTTTTTTAAGCTAAAAGATGTGAAAGGCTTTTCCGCGTTAGTCGACGAGATTACTATAAATTTTGGGTTGTCCGGACAGTGTGGGTCGAGAATAAATTTGATGGTACAAAAGGGGAGGAATTGGGTTTTTTCCTTTTTTAATTTTTATATTTAGGGGGTGGGTCTGTTCGCAGATCGCTAAAACGGTTTCCCGAAAGCACACGTGGCCGTTCGGCCATAGTCGAGTAGGTTTAGTAAACGGCTGTATGTACTTTGGTTGGTTGTAGAAACCAGTTCGCACCGCGTAAAAAGAAGTCCGAGACAAACCCAATCAGCTGAAAGATGTTACCGAGTCGAGTGTTAGTCGGTGACTGTCAAAATATATAACATGATGAACATATTCAGGTATTGTCTGAGACAAGCGCACAACTACATTAGCTGTAGCGCCGAAAACTGAAGCTCCAGGTACAATAATATTATCACCTGCACCATTGAAAATTTCGAGCCGATATGAATAGCCATGTAAATCACAAAGTGCGAACAATTTAACGCCCCATTTATGAAGTTTATTTGGCATATATTGTCTCAGGTGATGCTTTTTTTTTTGGTACTGCACATTTGCTCATCGACACACAACCGAGCTGTTTTTGGAATAGAGTCGAAACGTTCGTTCAATCTGTCTGATAAGAAACAGAGGATCATGCCCTTCTTCACCTCTTTTTATTCTATCTCCTTCATTTGATACGAGGGCGGGTCAATAAGTCCGTGACTTTTGGATTAAAACACAGATTTTTTGATAAAAAAATAATTTTATTTTTCAACGTAGTCTCCCTTGAGCTCTATACACTTTGTCCAACGCTTCTCCAATTTAGTTATCCCTTCCAAAAAAAATGATTTGTCGAGGTCCTCAAAATAGACCTTTGTTTGCGAGATGACTTCATCATTGGAGTCAAATCTTTTTCCACCAAGCCATTTCTTCAGGTTTGGGAACAAGAAGTAGTCGCTCGGAGCCAAATCTGGAGAATAGGGTGGATGAGAGAGCAATTCATAGCCCAATTCATGGATTTTTGCCATGGCAACTGCACATGTGTGCACCCTTGCATTGTCTTGGTGGAAAAGAACTTTTTTTCTTGGCCAAATGAGGTCGTTTTTTTTTCAAATCGTCATTGAATCGGTCCAATAAGTTGGCATCCCCATTGATTGTTCTTCCCTTTTGAAGGTAGTCAATGTGGATTATCCCGCGTGCATCCCAAAAAACAGTCGCCATAACTTTATTGGCTGACAAACCCACCTTGGCCTTCTTTGGCGCCGATTCACCCTTAGAAACCCACTGTTTTGACTGTTGTTTGTTCTCTGGTGTGTTGCGATGGATCCATGTTTCGTCCACGGTTACAAAACGGCGCAAAAACTCCTCCATATTACGATTAAACAACGCCAAACCTTCCTGTGAAGTTGTTACACGATTGCGTTTGTGGTCGACTGTGAGCAAACGCGGCACCCATCTTGCGGAAAGCTTTCTCATGCCCAAGTGATCATTCAAAATTGAAACCACTGAGCCATGCGAGATCCCTACGGCTTCCACAATCTCTCGCACTTTCAATCTTCGGTCGGCCAACACCATATCGTGAATTTTTTCGATTGTTTCGGGTGTAGAGACCTCAACTGGGCGTCCATGACGTTCGGCATCTTCAGTGCTTGTACGGCCACAACGAAATTCAGTAAACCACTTTTTTACCATTGAAATCGATGGTGCAGAGTCCCCATAGTATTTATCAAGCTTAGCCTTGGTCTCGGTAATGGTTTTTTTTCACAAGAAATAATGCTTAATAAGCACACGAAATTCACTTTTTTCCATTTTCTCCTCAAATTAGTGAGTAGTCTGATAAAAATAGCTGTCAAACACAAACTAACTGACGCAGCAAGTTTAAATTTTGACAGGAGTCAACTGACAGATGCCTGTTGACAGGAGCAGTGTTGCTGTTTCAGTAAAGAGGTCAGAAATTCAAAAAGTCACGGACTTATTGACCCGCCCTCGTACATGGTGTTATCGGCACTGTTGACGCCTTTGTGGCTTAATAAAAGGGTTCGCAGGGTGATGTGGATAACTAATTCCAATTATACTGAAAAAAGGGTTTAGAAAAAACCCACCGCTCTATTCCCCGTTATAAAACAGAATCTTTATTTTTTATTAAAAACGGTCTCTTATGTACCGAGATTTGATATATACGAAAATTGATATTGAAATATAATGCATTACATTTTTGGGGCGTTGTTGATCATGATGTAACCTATTACTCTTGTTTTTGTGTGGTGACATCATCGTGACCCAAATTGGTGGCTTCAATCTGGACGATAATGACCAACAATTCCGTCCACCCGACCTAGATAAAGTGAAGATAGCAATATCTAAGCTGAAGTCCGACCAAGCTGCTGGAGCGGACGGCCTGACGGCCGAGTTCTTCAAAGCGGCAGGCGATGACTTGGTAAGGAGCATACACCTTATGATGAATGGAACCTCAGCATTGTTTGCCCGATCCTCAAGAAAGGAGACTCTCTGAACTGCGCCAACTAAAAGGGCATCAGTCTTCTTAACATCGGTTACAAGATCATATCTGCCGTATTGTGTGCGCGCCTGAAGCCGTTCGTCAACAACCTGATAGGTCCATATCAGTGTGGCTTCAGGCCAGGAAAGTCCATCATCGATCAAATATTCACACTACGGCAGATCTTAGAGATCTATACAGAGCAATGTCTAGTTTTGGTATCCCTGCCAATCTTTCAAAAGTGCGTCCAATTAATCGCATATGCCGACGATATTGACATAATTGGAAGTAAGCAACTTGATATCAGTGGCGCCTTTGCAAGTATTGAGATGGAAGCGGCGAAAATGGGTTTACCAGTCAATGGGAGCAAGACGAAGTATATGCTGTCAAGCAAAAAGGACACTGAACACCGACTCTGAGGTAGTTAAGGACTTTTTCTACCTAGACTCCGCTACGAATTCGGACAACGACACCAGCGCTGAGATCAAACGAAGAATAACTCTTGTCAATCGCCGCTTCTTTGGGCTAAGAAGGCAATTGACTCTATCGAACAACAAAAGTTACCCTTTATAAGATCATAGTAATCCCAGTCCTGTTCTATGGCGCAGAGGCATTGACATCAAAAATGGGTAAGGGTGCTCTTGGCTACTTCGATTCTTCGAGTGATTTTCGGTCCCGTCTGCACTGACGGTGAGTGTAGGAGGAGATGCAACGACGAACTGTATGGACTGTACAGCGACATCGACCTAGCCAGATGGCAACTCTGTTCAAGAAAGATGGCTTATACATGAAAAGAGAACACAGATTACATTTGTTTCCAAACATGCATTGAGTACAACAACAACAAAACAAGATTGGACAAGAACGTTAGAGAATAAACAATGAACGCAGCAAATGGGAACAATTCCGCTTATCCAATTTGTGTGTTTTCGTTCCATTCACCCCAGTCGCTGGCTGTGGCTTTTGTACTGCAGTGGTTACTTCTCGTTGGTGTCTGCAGTCGCGTAAAAGGTTCCGATGTTTCGGATTTGTGCGGGTTTTTAAACGTGTTTTTGTTGTTGGTGTTTTTGTGTTTATTAATCTAAGTGAGTAGTATCTTTTTTATAATTTTGTACTTTAAAAATTCATCAGTGATTCCCTGGATTTGTGTTTGTTTGCTTTCATTTGAGTTGTGTGTGCGTTGTTTATTGCGATTTTACTTATTTGTGTGGTTATTTTATTACTATTTTTAGCATGGACTATTTTAGAATGGACTTGTGGTTTTTTTTTGTCGATTCAATAAATCGGTTCAATGAATTTGCGTGTTGAATGACGTGTTTGATCAAGGGTTGTGTACGTATACAAACGTTTGCCTCTACCGCGATTATGAGGTTGCGTTCCATCGGTCGGTGTATCCTTGTTTGCCTATCCTATAGGATAGGCAATTTGCTCCAATCTACTGGCCCGATTAAGTTGAAATTTGGTACACATATGTATTTCTGTGACCCAAACACGAACACATAACAAAAATAAATAAATTTTCAACATGGGGGTCATAAAAAATAGGAAATTAGAAAATTTTACCGAACTGTACCGTGTGACACATCAGATGAAAGGGTTGTGTGAACAAATTTATGTACTTTTGCCATTTGAATGTATGGGAGAACATTTTTTTTTCTTCAACTAGAATGTTAAGTTTGTTCTTTGGATAAATTATTAGTATTGTTGGTACTGCTCGTTCGACTGAATAATAATAACAATATAATAGAATAAAAGTATGTGACAAAACTAAAGCAACTTTTAATATTTTACCTCCTACCATTGCTTACTAAAAAAAATTTCTGTACACAACTTTTCGTCTTTATAACAACCTGAAATATTATTTATTGAAGAAATATCAAATTTTTATTTATTTTAGAATGTTTCACATATCAAATAATAAAAAAACTAATGCATTCGTAAAATGCGACATTGACAAAACTAAAGCAACTCCTGAACCTGAGCATCTGGTCAAACAAATCAAAAGTACATAAACAATTGGGTACCGTTAGGTCACATTCCCTTAAACAATACTTGCTGTTGTCTGTTTACATCTATTATTCATTTTATTCATTACCCATTGTCAAGTGTTAGGAAAAAGAAGTAAATTCTATATTTAGAGATTTTTTTTAAGGATAATGGCCAGAAACAAATTTGGAACTGAACTTAAAAACAAGATTATTGAAGATTTCCTGAGTGGAATGAAACAAAAAGATATTTGTTCTAAGTATTCCATGGAAAAATTAGTTGATTGTCGTTTAATTAAGCGATTTCAACAGAAAGGGACAGTACAAACAATTCATCTTGGCGGTAGACCCCCAAAAACAACTGCAAGGCAGGATCAACGCATAGTACGGGAGTTCAAAAAAGATTCTAGAACATCTTCACGGAAAGTTGTCAATGATTTGAGACTCCGCATTCAACCAAGAACCGCAAGCAGAAGGTGTGACGAGGTGGGTATGTTATAGGCCTGGAAAGAAACCATTTGTGTCAAAAAAAAAACAGGATAGCGCGCATAAAGTTTGCGAAAGAACACAATAACTGGACGATATAGAAATGAAAAACAGTGCTATAGTCAGATGAATCCAAATATAACACCAAGGGATCAGATGGTGGGGGCAATGTCATGGTGTGGGGTGGTTTCTCCGGCCATTACGGACATTTTAAACGGTCAAGGGTACAAAAATATAATGAAGGACATTATGTACCCATACACGGATGACAACATGTCCTTGCGCTGGATATTCCAACATGACAATGACCCCATACACAAGTCTAGGCTCGTGACTGAACGGATAACTGTGGCCGGAGTGTGTGTTCTGGAATGGCCAGCGCAATCACCTGATCCCAATCCCATAGAGAATTTATGGGAAATTGTAGATCGCAAAATTCGGACTCAAGACTACTCCTCCAAGGCCTCTCTTTTTGCAGCTATAAAAGAAGAATGGTGGAAAATCCCCATGGGTGCAATAAACAATTTAATTGAATCCATGCCTCGTCGATGTTATTCAGTCCTTCAAAATAACGGATATCAAACGAAATATTACGAGGGCGGGTCAATAAGTCCGTGACTTTTGGATTAAAACACAAGATTTTTTGATAAAAAAATAATTTTATTTTCCAACGTAGTCTCCCTTGAGCTCTATACACTTTGTCCAACGCTTCTCCAATTTTTCCTTCCAAAAAAATGATTTGTCGAGGTCCTCAAAATAGGCCTTTGTTTGCGAGATGACTTCATCATTGGAGTCAAATCTTTTTCCACCAAGCCATTTCTTCAGCTTTGGGAACAAGAAGTAGTCCCTCGGAGCCAAATCTGGAGAATAGGGTGGATGAGGGAGCAATTCATAGCCCAATTCATGGATTTTTGCCATTGCAACTGCACATGTGTTTGTGGTCGACTGTGAGCAAACGCGGCACCCATCTTGCGAAAAGCTTTCTCATGCTCAAGTGATCATTCAAAATTGAAACCACTGAGCCATGCGAGATCCCTACGGCTTCCACAATCTCTCGTACTTTCAATCTTCGGTCGGCCAACACCATATCGTGAATTTTTTCGATTGTTTCGGGTGTAGAGACCTCAACTGGGCGTCCAGGACGTTCGGCATCTTCAGTGCTTGTACGGCCACAACGAAATTCAGTAAACCACTTTTTTACCATTGAAATCGATGGTGCAGAGTCCCCATAGTATTTATCAAGCTTAGCCTTGGTCTCGGAAATGGTTTTTTTTCGCAAGAAATAATGCTTAATAAGCACACGAAATTCACTTTTTTCCATTTTCTCCTGAAATTAGTGAGTAGTCTGATAAAAATAGCTGTCAAACACACACTAACTGACGCAGCAAGTTTAAATTTTGACAGGAGTCAACTGACAGATGCCTGTTGACAGGAGCAGTGTTGCTGTTTCAGTAAAGTCAGAAATTCAAAAAATCACGGACTTATTGACCCGCCCTCGTAATTAAAAGTCAATATTTATTCCGAATTAAGATTAGTTGTTAAGTTGCTTTAGTTTTGTCAATGCCTTACGAAAAGAATTTCTTGTTATAAGTTACTTTAAAATAAATAAAAAATAATATTTTTGAAGAAAGAATATTTGAAGTATCTTTATGTTTTAAAGTTTTAAGTTACATCGTTTTACATATCCTTTTGTTTTCGAGCCAAGTAGAAAGACAAGTAGATTTTTAAAAGTTGCTTTAGTTTTGTCACATACTGTAAATGAACAGGATCACTCCCCTTTGAGTGAAAAAATCCACTCAGGATAGAAAAATGCAAGAGCATCGTCTCATTAAATGAAACAGATCTATCGCTTTGGTTCAAATTCCAAATCCCATTTAATTTTGCTTGAGTTAGAATGAGGACAATAGTCTGCCCATCATTTTTTTCCAGATGGAAAATTACTTTTTCCAAAGACTGTGTGTAATGTATACGGACAAAGTGGAAACAGACTGATTTTTTTATGCTTTCGTAATTATCTGTGATCTAGAGATTATTAACTATGAATAACTGCGTGTATATGATTGCCATTGTATTATATATGATTACTGGGTGTTTCAAGAAAATTAATTTACTTTTTAAAAAGTCTTCTTAAAAAGAAAAATGCTGGAAAAATATTTAGTATAATGAATTTCTATTTTATCCACCTTTTCATATGTTTTAAAGTTATGGTAGCCATTTATTTATCTGAAAAGGTTATTAACAAATGTGTTTTATAAAATTAAACGACATCACTCAGAATGAATTTATAAATAATATAAAGTAGTTGTATTTAATATTTCTTCTTTCAATAAATCCAAAGCAATATAATTTGTTTAATAAAATGGAAATCATCATACGGAACCCTCTCCATACGAGGTCAACTCGCCCATGTCCGCTATTTTTATATGCGATTAAAAATAATTTTTGAGAACAAATGCGCACATAAAAACTCAAAACAGGTATAAACTTTAGTTGACAAATGAATACTTTTTAAAAATCCTATTATGGGCAAATACTTTATCTATTTAACGTAAATTAAGAAACTTTTCCTCTACTCTGACTAAGAATTTCCAAAATTTGACGAACAAAAACACGCAATTTATAAAAACCAATTTCTGCAAGCAATAATTCCAAAATGCTTTAAAATGATCTAAGGAAAATATTGAACATTATTAATGAACTGTTAAGAATAAAAAAAGGTTGTTTAAATGTTGATGAAATCATCTTCAATCTTTCAATCTGTCCGATTTATAAAGCATGAATACAAAATAACACCCAAAATTTAAGGTGTTGATAATCTTGGAAATTATTTATTCTTTTGTGAACAAACAAAGTAGGTTTATGACACGAGTGTAATTACGTAGATTAGGATAAAAGTTTTTGGCCTGACACAGAGATGGCGTTCCAATCGGCAAAAAAAGTATGTTGACTGGGTGCACGTGTCATTAGTTCGTATAACAAGTTTCTACTTGTACAATAGTTTGTTTACACAAATTTTAGCAGTAGACGCCTTGCGCATTTTTCGTTAAAATGGATAAACTTGAATATCGTGCGGCATAAAGATAGATAAAAAGATATTTATTTCGTTTATTAAATTTGTTCAAGGTTTGCCACAACACAATTAACACACAGAGATATGATATTTAATATATCTTTCAACTGAGAAAAAACTTTACAACATTGTTAACGAACTTTTTTGTATTTTTGAGTATTTTTACAGAAATAATAAAAATTAAAAAATAAAAATAAATAAATAAACAAATAATAATAATAAAATTCTTCGTTTTGATTAGGATTAATCCCTGAGGAAATACATTCAAATGAGAAAAAAGTTTACGGGGACTCTGCTCCTCCCAGCAGGGAAGCTGCATTTAAACGTAGTTCCTCGAATATGACCCACGTGAAGGACGCCCAATCATGATATCATGTTGATATCATGTTGGTATCATGTTGGACGTTAGGCGAGTGAAGGTAAGTGAGATAGCTGAGGCTGTGGGGATATCGGAAGGAAGGGTGTGAAACATCTTGCACAAAAACTAGGGGACGCGAAAGCTATGTGCTCTGTTTATATTATGTTGGACGTTAGGCGAGTGAAGGTAAGTGAGATTGCTGAGACTGTGGGCATATCGGAAGAAAGGGTGTGAAACATTTTGCATAAAAACTAGGGGATGCGAAAGCTCTGCGCAAGATGGGTGCCGCATTTGCTGAATGCCGATCAAAATCAAATGCGCAAACTATTTTCGCAGCATTTTTTGAACCGATTCAATAGAGATCCGAACGATTTTGTAAGATTTCCAACCATGGATGAGACATGGGGCAACCACTACAGGCCAGAAATAAAACGGAAGACAAAGAAGTGGGTGGAAGCCGATGGTTCAGCGCTAAAGACATCGAAGACGATCGCATCTGCCAGAAAGGTCATGGCCAACGTTTTTTGGGATGCAAAAGGGATCCTATTTATTGATTACCTTAAAAAAGGCAGAACAATTACAGGCAAATATTTCTACAACCTTCTTATCCAGCTGGATGCCAAAATTCCAGAGAATAGGCCTGGCTTGAAGAAGAAAAAAATTCATCTTTTACCAGCACAAAGCACCTGTACACAGGGATGAGCTGAGGTTGAGAAACTGCGGGATTTGAGATACGATTTAGTCGTCCTTCCCCCTATTGCCCCAAATGTCATGGCAGTCATGACGTAAGTATCAGGGTATTTGTCCGAGATATTCCACGACAAAAATCGCTGGGAATATTGGTCCTCCTCTCGTTTGATCGTTTCATTAGATTCAATAAAACCGAATTCTATGATATAGTTCGAACTATCGTTGCGGCCTCCAATACAATCCTCCGTTTTCCGGGCTTATTCGGATTTGTGCCTTTGCAGATTACTTTCGCATATAACCCTTTGCAAGGTAGTCTAAAGAGCATTGGCCAACCCCGAATCTCGTGCCATACGTTTTTGTAGACTTCTAAAACGTACTTCCACAGAAGGCCAGTTTCGAACCGCCTTCTCTGGGTCAAGTTAGCTCTTTTAGCTGTTTTAGAGCTCGTTTATCAGCGATTTTCTTCAACAGGTATCACTAAGTTTACCGGCTTAGACACCCAAAATTATCTTTGTATGAGAAGTGCTTCAACGTCTCTTGTAGATGCCCGTCGCCATCACATTTCACGTAGCAGTCTTCGGATCCAGATGTAGCACAAATACAGTGAATGATCCATCAAAGTCCGGTCGTAGTAGAAACGCGGCTTCTTTCTATTTTAGCTGTAGGCCCAGCTTCCAGTTATTGAGTAATCGAGGTCTTTGAGTGGTATAGGCAAACCTGTTAGGTGTTCATACTAATTTGAATGCCAGCAATTCAACGGGATTATGAAAACGAGGAGGTAGAAAGGTTCTACGAAGACATCGAATGGGCCAAGAATGAAAAGACTACTTCACAATAATCACGGGAGATTTTAATGCCAAGGTAGGCACACCAGAAGATGAAGCAGAGAGAGCGTTAGGGAAGTTTGGATTAAAAGGTAGAAACCAAAGGGGGAAAATGCTGATTGAATTTCTTCACCACAATAATCTATACCAAATGAACAGCTTTTTTAAGAAAAAACAACACAGAAGATGGACTTGGCTACACCGTAATGGATACACAAAAAATGAGAAAGACTTAGTTATTACAGACCGAAAACAGATAATAACAGATGTTAACAGTCAAACTTAACTTGAAGAACGAACGTTGTAAGATGGTGAGCAAGAAAACGCTTACGAAATGGAGTAGCCCGGACGACCTCCCTAAGTTCAAAGAATCTTTAAACTCTAAGCTAAACAATCAACAGAGAGACAACATAGAATACATAAATGAGATAATCACAGAAGCAATAATCCTAGAACACTGCAAAAACACAAACAATGCGAATCGCAACGAAAAACTAAGCGCAATAACAAAACAATACACTTACCAAAGAAAGGAAGCTAGACAGAAACAAGATAACGCCGAGGTATGCAGACTAAACAAGATAATATTAAAGGAAATACGTAAAGACATGAGAAAATACAAATACAACAAATTCTAAAAGAAAACAAAAAGCTTAAAAACAAAACTTTTAAGGAAAACCCTAGCGGAAGGAAGAAACGAGATAATAAAGCTCAAAAATGAAAATGGAGAGGAGACAACAAATAAAAACGAGATACTGTCGATAACCGGAAGATTCTACACAAATTTATTGCAACAGATGCAACACCAACATTATAAATGTCGGCCCAGAGGAAATACCTGAAATAACCCCTGAAGAAGTAAAGATGTTGCTAAAAGAGATGAAAAACAACAAGGCCCCGGGAGAAGACCAAGTGGTGGTAGATGCCATTAAAGGCGGAGGTGATACGCTCTTGCACGAAATAACGAAACTTCTCAACTCGTGCATAGAGCAAGGATCTATACCAACCAAGTGGAGAAATTTATTAATATGTCTAATACATAAGAAAGCAGACATCACACACCTAGATAACTATCGACCGATAAGCCTTCTATCGCACCTATACAGTGTGAGTTTTTGAACTTGAGACATCCAAATTACTCGAAAAATACGCGATATCGCGAAAAATGTTTCAGACAAAAGTCACAAGGTTCTGAAGGGGACATAAGATGGTGACCACGAGTTTGACCTTGAGACCCATTTTCAAGGTCAAACGAAGGTCACTTTTGATTTTTCAAATGATAATTCTTGATTTTGGACTTAGCGTACAACAAAAACAACACTCCTAAAGAGACTTATCTAGCTAACTTCCTCCGCATTGCTTCATCCCTAAAGGAGACAGGGTGGACATTCATTTTCACGGACGGCTCTAAGATAAACAAAAGCACCTCTTTTGCAGTTACCAAAAAAAACGGGGAACTAATAAGCTCAAGTTTACTATCTACACATGCATCTGTTTTCACAGCAGAGGCCCCAGCCACCCACATTGCTATAGCCACAACTGCAAAACACTCTGGTAAACATGTGATCTGCTCTGACAGTCTGTCCACGCTTAATGCAATAAAAAATCCTAATAAAGACACAGGAATAATCTCGGAGATTCGCAACAGCATCATCAAGGCACCCAAAAAAATCAAGTTAATGTGGGTTCCAAGCCATATTGGTATAAAGGGGAATGAACTAGCAGACACAGAATCTGGTTTTGCTCACCGTGTCCCGCTGCATCTTTTCGATGCTACCACCAAGCAAGATAGCTTACGCCTTCTGAAGAACAAACTTGTCGCTAAGCTTTTATCGAACTGGGAAAATTATCAACATCATTACACGTCGCTCAATCCAGATCGCTCCAGCCCAACATACCCTAACTCCACCTCAAAAACATTAAACACTATCTTCACAAGACTACGCTTGGGACACACAGTCTTTACACTTAAAGGCACCTCCCCCCCCCCCCCCCAACATGGAACACCTGCACTAGACAGTACGACATCAACCACATTCTGGGGCTCGCACGCTGCAATCAAAACACACATCCATCAGTCTGTCAATTGCTCAAATTCCCTACCAGTAATAATATAACCCTTATCCACAATTTCATCAAAAAATTAAATATAGATATTTAAATATGTACAATAGAGCCGTAAGCCCTGGCAGCTAGCGCTCTATAAATAAGTTAGTATGTAATTTAATTATATGCTAATAAATTATATTGGGTCTATAACTTAATTCGTGCGGTTTGCTAAGAGATGGCGTAACTTGTATTATTCCATTGTTATTATTCCCTTGGAACATGCGTTGGAAAGCTACTGTCATTGTACGTCATTTCAGTATCTTCTTCTTCTTATCCTTTTATTACCCTTTCCTCGTTCTACGAACTTATGCGTAAACAAAATAATTTTTTTTCACTCAAATATGTCGAACTTTGTGCCTGAAAAAGTGTTTTTGCGGGGAGTTCTTCTTTATTACTTTAATATGGGGAAAACTGCTGCTGAAAGTCATCGTATTTTGGTGGAAGTTTATGGTGAACATGCGCTAGCTGAGCGAACGTGCCAAAAGTGGTTTGCACGATTTAAAAGTAATGATTTTGGCTTGGAAGACGATGAACGTCCTGGGCAGCCAAAAAAGTTTGAAGATGAAGAACTGGAAGCGTTACTCTATGAAGATTGTTGACAAACACAAGAAGAGCTCCCAGAATCTTTGGGTGTCACTCAAGCAGCCATTTCAAAACGTTTAAAAGCAGCTGGATATATTCAAAAGCAAGGAAATTGGGTTCCACATGAACTCAAGCCGTGAGACGTCGAAAGGCGGTTTTGCATGTCCGAAATGCTGCTGGAACGCCACAAAAGGAAGTCATTTTTGCATCGATTGTTACTGGTGATGAAAAATGGATCCATTACGACAACCCCAAGCGCAAAAAATCATATGTGAAACCCGGCCAACCAGCCAAATCAACGGCAAAGCCGAATATCCATGGCGCGAAGGTAATGCTCTGTATTTGGTGGGATCAGATGGGTGTGCTGTATTATGAGCTGCTAAAACCGGGTGAAACCATCAATGGAAAACGCTACTGAACACAATTTATCCGTTTGAAGAGAGCAGTAGCCGAAAAACGCCCGGAATATGCGACCAGACACGAGGCAATAATTTTCCATCATGACAACACTAGGCCCCACGTTGCTATTCCTGGTTAAGAACTATTTAGAAAACAGTGAATGGGAAGTCTTACCCCAGCCGCCTTATAGCCCAGACCTTGCCCCTTTTGACTACCATTTGTTCCGGTCGATGCAGAACGCCCTCACTGAAATACGGTTCACATCAGAGCAGAATATCAAAAATTGGCTTTATTCATTCTTGGCTGCCAAGCCGGCGCAGTTCTTTTGGGATGGGATCCACAAATTGATGGGCAATACTTTGAATAATACTATTATTATAATAAACGTTCAAATTTTGAAAAAAAAACCGCACGAATTAAGTTATATACCCAATAATAATAATAATAACAATAATAATACTAAAACTTAGGCAACTGCCATCCAAAGGGGCTAAAAATATAAAATTTAAGCAAATCAAAAAACTTGAATTAGCTGATCCTACATACAACTGCCCAGGTTCCATAGACATGATTATAGGAGCTGGCTCATAACAAACAAAAACAAACACTGTGGCGCTGGCAGGCCGGTATGGGCCATGGCCTAGCTTCTTGACACTCATTTGTGTTGTTCATGTTGTCATTTTTGTTACATCTGAGCGGGGCTTACGGTTTATCGCCGAGTCCGAACGGCACTCCTTAGAAGCTTTTTCGTAGGCAATTTATTTTACTTTCGGGAGATTGCCATTGCCCGCCGAAAGGGTGATGGCGATTTGAAAAATTGTTGGTGACCCAGCCAGGAATCGAACCCAAACTCTCTGCGTGATAGTCCAATGAGCTAACTATCGCGCCATCGCCAGCTGACTCATATGGTGACATTATTCTTGAAGGGCTACGAAGAGATAAAGAAAATGCTCTGATAGCTCAAAGGTCGCAATTAGGATGGCTCATCTCAGGACGGACATCCTCAAAAAAGCATAATGGGATTAAAATCATCGGATTGGTAGCCCAAACATCACTGGATCGACAGTTCGAAAAATTCTGTGAGCTGAAAGAAGCTACGGCACCGAAATACTTGTAGTCATGTGACAAGGAATGTGAAGATATATATAAAAGAGCACATTATCGACAACCCGACGGAAGATACGTGGTGAAGTTTCCATTCAACAACCAGATATCAACATTGGGAGACTCGAAGAACAGGGCCATCGCAAGATTTCGTCAGCTGGAAGCAAAGCTCAACAACAATTTGCAACTAAAAAATGAATATACAAAGGTCATTAACGAATTTCAAGCGCTTGGACACATGGTCGAGGTAACTTCAGGTAACCGTCTCTAGCATTCCATTTACTACATGCCCCATTATGCTGTCCTTAAACCTGAGAGCACTACTACAAAGTTACGCGTAGTGTTCGATGGATCTGCGAAAACTTCGAATGGCGTTAGTTTGGAAATACTCAGGGGGCATTACACCGGGGCATTCGACTAATGTTATCAACCTTGCAGCAATCTTATTGGGTCATTCGAGCAAAACGAACGGTTATCCATAGTTGTGCAAGATGTCATCGATTCAATGCACAAATGGGAATGGGAATGTTATCGTCTCCACGAGTAACTCCGTATAGACCCTTTAAAAATACTGGAGTCGATTATGCTGGACCAATCCAGTTGTGAGTGATCTCAGATCTGCATCTTTCATAGCAGCTGTAAGAAGGTTTACATCAAGAAGGGGAATGTTGTCACACTTCTATAGCGATAACGGAACTACGTTATTTGGCACCAACAAAGATATTCAGCACCAAATAAAGAATGCTATATGACAGTCCGCAGAAGACGCATCAATAAAACTCGTTTAGGACGGAATTCAGTGGCATTTTATACGTCCTGCATCACCACACTTCGAAAGGCTTTGGGAAGCTGCGGTAAAGTCTACAAAATACCACTGCAAACGAGTAATCCGAGATACGTCCTTGACGTTAGAAGAACTTTCCAGTTTGCTAACGCTAATAGAAGCTTGTTTGAATTCCCGACCACTCATAACTATCAATAATGATGTCGGCGAAACCATAATACTTACTCCTGGACATTTTCTTATTGGATGCGCACTTAACGCTGTCCCACAACAGATCATAGAGGATTTAAAGATTACCGTTGCCGTTGGCTATTAATACGAAAGATGACTCAGGACTTTTGGAAAGTTTGGTCATCCGAATAGCTCTCACAACTCCAACAACGAACCAAATGGAAGAGAAAGGAGCCCAATATTAACCTTGGCAATATTGTATTACTTAAGGAAGATCGATTACCACGAACTACATGGCCCCTGGGCATAATGCCGGAAGTACACCCCGGGAAGGATAACGAAATTCGCGCTGCTACAGTATTTAGTAACCAAAAATACTTCAAGTGGCCCAATACCAAACTGTGCCTCATTCCTATTGAAAACTATTAAATACAACAAGAGCTGAAACAAGCTTCTACAAAACTTGAAACACCAGTTCAAGTCAATGTTGCATCTACGGAAACATCAATGAAGGAAACTACAAAGAGAGCAGACGTTACTAAGAAGCCTTTGCGACAAAAGGGCAGGCAGAGAATCAGTCTACCATTATTGATTTGTTTAGTAACACTTTGGATAAGCACAATCACTGCTATGCCAGTTAACAAACAATATGAGATAATACAATTTAACAATCAGCCAGGTATTTATTACGAAGATGTTGGACGAGCGAACCTGATATCTAGCTCATAGAAAACAATTGTCTTCTTCAATATGAGCAACTATTGGTTAGAATATTATACGTTCAAGCACTGTATCAAGCACAATAAGGAAATCTGTTTATCCACGAAAATATCAAAGGTGAAAACCATTTTATGCGAAGAAACTTTGAATCAATTTGATCAGCAACATCAGCAGATTGATCTAAACAATGATATCCGGTTACACGCAAACGATGATCTAATCCACAGATCAAAACGGTCTCCATTTGACGTCATAACTATTTGGAATATTAGACAAAAGATTTGCACAACTATATGAAGAAACAATAGATCGCGTGAAGGAAAATAAAGACCATATTATTCTGTTAGATCAAAAATCAAACCACAATCATTGATTCAACGTTAAACGTATTTAAAGAAGAACAGCCATTCACTAAAAGACAACTTAACCAACTGAATGGAGTATTAAATCAACTTAATGGGTGGCCGTGGCTCAAGTGGTAGTGTATTGACTTTCCAATCGGAGGGTTCGGCGCTTAATCCCAACCGCAACCGAAAGACATTCTTTTTTTCAGGCAACCAAAATTATGTGAGATGAATGGTTGTCTAAAATACAACAAGTCAATTTACATTAATAATTGGTCTCCCCATTAAATGTTGGATGCCACCCATGGAGCGAAAAAAAACCACTGAGCCCCCCTCTCTCTCTCTCTCTATCCCATTTTCCTAAAAACTTAATACGTGCTCCGGAATTTTAACAGTATTCATACCCTCTTGAGTGTTAATTTCTTTTTAAAAATAAAAGAATTTGTGAGAAAATGGACAAGTACGATGCATATGAACAGCTGTCGTCCACTGTTTTAAAAACACTACTAATGATGATAAATTATCAAAACACTCAGAACATTTTACTCAATATTATTTTGTCAATACACAGTGGAACAATGCATCCACTTATATTGACTGTACAACAGTTTAAGAACAAATTGACTCTGATACACGAGCATATTCCGCGTTCATTTATGATACCTGGCGAGAGGCAGCATGAATTTATACTGCAACTTTGTAAGAGTCTCCAGTCAAGAGGATGAGTTACTGCACGCAACATCATTATCGAAATTGCCCCTCCTCTATTATACAACAAAGAGTTTAAGGTATACGGAGTCTTGCCAGTACCTACTTGGCACAATGGAAACATTTCCCATATCATACCCTCTTCCAACTACTTATTGGTGAATATTGAGGGAAATAACTATTATCCAATAAATAAAAACGGGTTTGAAGTTTGTCAGCAAATAACATAAAAATAACATACTATATAGAAATGTATCAGCCAAATACTTGGATCTTCAGCCTAAGGAAACAACTATTAATATTATTTGCAACTTTAATCCAATACCAAAAATACTAAAGGGTAGTGGCATAATACATTTATTATCAAACTGCATCATTAACGACCAAATGATAATAGTTTTTGGGAAGCAGATAATAATTAGCACGATAAACTCATCATTTCTTCCATCACACATTCGATTCGATTCGATTCAGATTCAAAAAAGCCAGGAGCGCATATTGACGCACAGAACATATCAGTACTTTATATTTGTATCCACAGGATGTTTATTACTAATCGCACTCCTTGTGCACCAAGGAAAAAGGAGAAAACCAGAATTTTGAAAATTCCGATTTCTGCATCACGTCTGTGTGAGGAGGCCCCAGCATGTTGTGACCAACAATGTCACACAACAAAATTTTCATTGCCGTGAGTCTCAAATGACAACACTGCGCTGTAGTGTCACACGCAAATTGCAATTCTAACACATTTTCGATACAATTTTTTATATTTTTGTGTGTTAGAGTTTCCACGATTAATTTTTGTAAAATAAGCATAATTTTAGTTTAGAAGTTTTTTGAGTTGTTCATCACCTACAGAAATATAGTTGTTATTTCCCGCCACCAGCGGTAAGGGATAGCAAATCTACAGTAGACTTCCAAAAAGCTTTCGACAGAGGAGGCTCTAAAACAGTGCAGAGTAGATGGAAGATACATCCAACTTCTACAGCATATATACGACACGGTTACACGATGCGTTGTACTACACGAAAAAACCGGCAAATATCGAATAGAGAGGAGCATAAGGCAAGGAGACACCATATCACCGAAACTTTTCACGGCCGTTCTAGAATACGCTTTTAAACAATTATATTGGGACAATAAAGGAATTAATATAGATGGAGAATCAGTACAGCCGCAGCTTCAAAGCTTACCGCATCGAACCCTTTACCGGCGTGTTATTAAATACTATATCTCGATTTTTCTTTCCTTCTTGTGTTTTTTTGTTCTACCAATTATCAAAATTGGTAAGCGCTCTTGGTCACCGGATTCGGAGGACATTCCATTGCCCTCTGAAAAAAGACTAATACCCAAAATGGCCACAAATAAACGTGATCCACGATACAATCCGTTCAGCGCTATTATACGAGGGCGACAAAATGGATGAAACAGATGTAATTGTGCAAAATAAACCACAAAAAATAGTTCCTCTACCAATAAAAGTGTTGCAAAAAAAAATTATATGCGACTCCATAGAATCATATAATTCGGTTCTTAATAAATTAAAAGAAGACAATTGTCAATACTTCACTCATGACGTGAAAAGTGTTCAACACTGACACGTTCTACATAGTTTCTTTTGAAAATGGAAGCGTCAAACTCAGTCAACTTAAAAATAACTTTCGTGCAATTTTCCATACACAAGAGCTTTTATCGACAGCAAAAAAATTTACTGACACAATGCCGTAACTGTAGATGTTTTGCCATGGTGAGAGAACATATTGTGCTAGTAACGCTGTCTCTCACAAAACTGAGCAGTGCAACGCAAATATTTCCAAATGTGCAAACTGCAAAGGAGAACACAAATCGACAGACAGCGCATGCGCTAGCAGAAAGCATTATTATCGATCTGAAACAGAAGCTCACAGCAAAGACAAACCGATCTTTCTCACACAACACCAATCAAGTTAACAGAAACAACAACGATGCCAACATTTCTCTTCACTCTTTATCGGATTTCGCAGCTCTACCCATACGAGAAGCTACAAAGCGGGTTGGTGTAATAGGGAGCATTAATATCTCTACGCCAAAAGCGCGGCAGCAAAATGTATCAACAGAGTTGCCATCGTGCAGCAATAATTTAAGTACCAACAATGGTGAGTTAGTTATTCACCATGGAAGAATTCAACTTCCTTGTAATGGAGATGATAAATAAATTAAGTTCATGTAAAACAAAAGTAAAACAATTTAATGCCATCGCAGAATTAGCTACTAAGTCAAGTATTACTACATATATACGAGGGCGGGTCAATAAGTCCGTGACTTTTTGAATTTCTGACCTCTTTACTGAAACAGCAACACTGCTCCTGTCAACAGGCATCTGTCAGTTGACTCCTGTCAAAATTTTAACTTGCTGCGTCAGTTAGTTTGTGTTTGACAGCTATTTTTATCAGACTACTCACTAATTTGAGGAGAAAATGGAAAAAAGTGAATTTCGTGTGCTTATTAAGCATTATTTCTTGCGAAAAAAAACCATTACCGAGACCAAGGCTAAGCTTGATAAATACTATGGGGACTCTGCACCATCGATTTCAATGTGGCCGTACAAGCACTGAAGAAGCCGAACGTCCTGGACGCCCAGTTGAGGTCTCTACACACGAAACAATCGAAAAAATTCACGATATGGTGTTGGCCGACCGAAGATTGAAAGTGCGAGAGATTGTGGAAGCCGTAGGGATCTCGCATGGCTCAGTGGTTTCAATTTTGAATGATCACTTGGGCATGAGAAAGCTTTCCGCAAGATGGGTGCCGCATTTGCTCACAGTCGACCACAAACGCAATCGTGTAAAAACTTCACAGGAAAGTTTGGCGTTGTTTAATCGCAATATGGAGGAGTTTTTGCGCCGTTTTGTAACCGTGGACGAAACATGGATCCATCACAACACACCAGAGAACAAACAACAGTCAAAACAGTGGGTTTCTAAGGGTGAATCGGCGCCAAAGAAGGAAAAGGTGGTTTTGTCAGCCAATAAAGTTATGGCGACTGTTTTTTGGGATGCACGCGGGATAATCCACATTGACTACCTTCAAAAGGGAAGAACAATCAATGGGGAATATTATGCCAACTTATTGGACCGATTCAATGACGATTTGAAAAAAAAACGACCTCATTTGGCCAAGAAAAAAGTTCTTTTCCACCAAGACAATGCAAGGGTGCACACATGTGCAGTTGCCATGGCAAAAATCCATGAATTGGGCTATGAATTGCTGCCTCATCCACCCTATTCTCCAAATTTGGCTCCGAGCGACTACTTCTTGTTCCCAAACCTGAAGGAATGGCTTGGTGGAAAAAGATTTGACTCCAATGATGAAGTCATCTCGCAAACAAAGGCCTATTTTGAGGACCTCGACAAATCATTTTTTTTGGAAGGGATAAAAAAATTGGAGAAACGTTGGACAAAGTGTATAGAGCTCAAGGGAGACTACGTTGAAAAATAAAATTATTTTTTTTATCAAAAAATCTGTGTTTTAATCCAAAAGTCACGGACTTATTGACCCGCCCTCGTAGTAATAATTTAAATATCATAACATGGAATTCAAGAAGTGTTAAAAATAAACATATTGAACTCATTAGTTTCCTAACCAATAATAATATTGATATTGCATTAATAACGGAAATATGGCTAGATTCCACAATGCAAATGTCAACTTCAGTATTTAAATGTTATCGTATGGATAGAACAAATAGAAGTGGTGGTGGTGTAGTAATCTTAATAAGGAAATAAATTTAGCATAAGCCTCTATTTCTACATACATCTTGTAGAAAATCTGGGTATAGAGCTCATTTTATGTGCTGGAAAAAGATTGAAAATCTTTTGTGTTTATTTCCCTGGTGGTACTCCTGGAGTTATAAAACAGCTTCAGTTGAATACCGATTTGAGGAAACTCTTTAATTCTGTCGGTGGCTTTTTAATTGGAGGTGATCTTAACTGTAGACATCGGGATTGGGGTTGTGTACGTGCTAACTCCTGGGGTAACATTCTGTCTAACCAATTTACTATGTTGCCTGTTGTGGTCTCTTACCGTCAAGTCCTACTTATATTCCAGCTGATTCTCGTGGTCGTCCATCTGTTATTGATTTTTTTGTCACTAACTTATCTAGTCATATTTCCCAGCCAGTAAAAATTAATGACCTATCTTCAGATCGTAATCCAGTTCTTTGTCCACTTCCCTGTTCAGGTGAAAAATTCGTGCAATATTCCCAGGGTCTGAAACACGCAAATTGGAACATTTTTCGATCCGAAATCAAATCCAGATTTAGAAACGTTCCTACCAGCCTGGACGAAGTAAACAGCAAAGATGACATTGACAATATCGTCTTTTAGTTTTACGACATATTCTTAGTTCCGCTGATATAAGTGTGCCAAAAGTTGAAAAAAGGTTTTCTTGTATGAAACTTCCAGCTCATGTCTTGGAGTTTATTCGTTTGCGTAATATGCACCGAAGGAACTGGCAAAGATATAGACAGCCCATTTCTCAAAGGCTGGTAAAAAACTTCAACAAACCCATAGTGCAGTTTATTCAAACCCAACGCCATGAAGAGTGGAATAGGAGGATCAATTCTCTAGACAAATCTTCTAAGCCTTTCTGGAATATCTTGAAATTTACGACAAACAAAAATAAGAAATATTCCTTCTCTTACAAACATGGATGCAACATATCATACTGATCCAGACAAAGCCAATATTTTCTGCCAGAGTTTTGCTAAAAACCATTGCGTTTCCCTACATCTAGGGGACACTAATACTAACACATTTGTACAAAACGGGTTATAAGACTTTAATGCCTCAATAACCACAACACCTGAAAATGAGTTCATTATTGAGGCTGAGATAGAACACATCACAGATAACCTCAATGCAAGGAAAACTGGTGGTCTAGATAGAGTAAGAATTATTTATTTGAAGAACTTACCCAAGGCTGGAACAAGATATTTAGCTTTCATAATAAATCTTCTTCTTCTTCTTATCCTTTTATTAACCCTTTCCTCGTTATACGAACTTATGCGTAACGAGTTTCCCATTTTTACTGCATCGCTGCTGCTCCGCTTATGGGGTTGGCTAATGTCGCGGACCGCAGAACGCGTCTACATAATGCTCGGTCCTGGATCGCTTCAGTGGTTAGCCCCAGGCGTTGTTGCGCATTTGCCATCTGAGAAATCCAGGAATTCTTTTTCCGACATCGTTTTCTTACAGTTGGAGTGACCGTAGTTGATAGTGCCTTTTTAACCGGATTTTCCGCAGATCTTCTTTGAACGTGGCAATACTAGCTTATTCTATTAAACTCAAGCTGTTCGGTTACCGAATTCTTTATATGTAGACTTCCTCTTATACGCGTAGATCTAATACAATCGCGTTTAGTGACTCCACTAGACATCCTCAACATTTTCATTTCCGCTGCCGTCATTTTGTTTTTAAACGCTTCGTACATTGTCCAGCACTGTGAACCGTATATAAGAGCTGGTATAACAACCGTGGTGTAGAGTTTCCCCTTTAATTTAAGTGGAAAATTTCGGTCGCAAAAGATTCCCGAATTTTCCCGCCATTTCATCCACCCCACACTCACTCTGTGGTTTACGTCGTCGCTTCCATGTTAACGATTGATCCTAAGTACTTAAAGATAGTGCTTTTCGGAAGAACTATTCCGTCTAACATTATATCCGGAACAGGTCGCAACGGATGCGCATGGGCACGTCAAATGCTCCGTCTTTGAACGACTTATTTTAAACCCGTTTCTCTCTAGCGCATTTCTCCATGAATCTAAGGCGTTCTGTAAATCTGCGACGTTATCGCTAAGTATAACTGCGTCGTCAGCGAAGACGCAGTTTTCACGTTTCCGTACATGTCTTGTATTATTCTAACATACGTTTCCGGTACGTTTTGAGACCTCAGCGCGGCCCATATGAGATCCCTAGGCACTCGATCGAATGCTTTCTCGAGGTCGATAAATACCATGTGTAAATCCTTAGACGAATCTCGGTGCTTTTCCATTATTATTCGTAGGCTTTGGAAAGCGTCCACCGTCGATCTTCGTTCAACTAATCCACACTGGCTATTATCGAGCTTTATTATTTGCCGAAGACGTTCGTTTAACACTCTTTCGACGATTTTCATTGTGTGTGACATAAGCTTGATTGAACGGTAGTTGTTTCATTCTCGAGTGTCGCCTTTTCCTTTGTATAATGGAACCAAGAAGCTACTTCTCCATTGATTCGGCATAGGTTGTCTACATTTTAATATCCCCTCCATCTTCGACCAAAACTCTGATGGAATGCTGTCTGGTCCCGCCGCTTTCCCCCGCTTCATTTTTCCAATTGCTATACTTATTTCTTCGATTGAAAAGTCCGAAACTTCCTCCTCGAATAGACTAGCTGTCGGCACGATATCACGTGGAAACTGTTTGTTAAGCAACTCCTTGCAGTATTTAAGCCACCGGTCACAAATTTCCTTTTCATTTGTTAGTAAGCGACCGTCTGCGTTTTTGATGTATTTCGGCGAGGTTATTTCCATTGAATTTTTTCTCCTCTGTGCAGCGAGCTTAAAAATATTTGGCATTTTAGTATTGTACGACGTTTGAACTTCTTGGATAACTTGTCTTCTATCCGCCGATCGTGAGGATATTTGATCCAACTCCTGGTACAGGTTTTCCGCTTATGCCGCTCGAGTTCGAGCTAGGACTTTCTTTGCGATCTTTTTAAGACGCTCGTATTCAAGAGCCAGTCGAGCTTTTTCGAAATCGTCTCTCCGATCGCATTTTGTCCACGCTTGGAATGCACTCTTCTTGTCAGCCACAGCTCGTTTGGTTTCGTCATTCCACCACCATGTTTCTTTGCCGACGTGATATAGTCCCCAGATGGGACTTTGCGAGTGTTATGCATTCCTCGTGCATGCTGTTCCACATTTCTTGCGGGCTAAGTGAGTCTGATATACCATTTATATTTTGAAGTACTTCTTTAGCCAGTGCGATAAGTCTTGCGCTTCGTTCCTTCGATAGATTATACCACCGGATTTTTGGCTTTCCAAACGATGCCCGTGTTATGGTGGTTCCGCTGTGAACAATTCTGTAATGAGCAGACGGTGTTGGCTTAGTAGCGATTCTCCAAGTATTACTTTACAGTCCTTAACACGGTTTCTCATCGACATTTTACAGAGGTGATAATCTATTTGCGTTTCGTGGCCTCCGCTGCTATAAGTGATAAGATGTCGTTGATGTTTAATAAACATTGTATTTAAGACGGTTAAGCCGTAAGCCCTACACGCTACAAGGATGTCTTCGCCAGCTGAATTTCTGTTTCCAAAGCCTTTACCGCCGTGGCAGTCCTCATAATCAACATTTGTTTCTCCGACGTGGCCATTTAAATCTCCGCCTACGAAGAGCATCTCATCGATAGGTATATTTCTAAGCAAATTACCGAACTCTGACCAAAATGTATCTTTTTCCGATTGGTCGCATCCATTTTGTGGAGCGTACGCGCTAACAATGTTCCACGTTTCATTGTGTATGACGAGTTTAACACTCATCAAGCGGTCGCTTATTTTCAAGATACCAACGATGTTGTTTAGAAGATCCGCTGCAACAACGATTCCAACACCGTTTCGTCCATTGACCGTTCCATGGTAGAACATCTTAAATGCCTTAGTTTTTAAATCTAGAAAACGCGCTTTATTTCCTGTATTACACCACTTCGTTTCCTGTACGCACAGGATTTGTAGAGTTCTGCGACGCATAATCGCTTCCAGTTCTAAACTTTTTGAGGTCATCGATCCGACGTTCCAACTTGCAAACCGAAGTTTAGGAAAATATTTTGGAAACTTCATTTTGCCCGCCCCCGGAATCCGTCGGGCTCTGACACAAGCACTTCTGCTTGCTCTGGGATCACCCGAGTGCGTTGCAACCGTGGTGCCCAGCGGGGTAGTGCTATTAATTGCGATCATTTCCATGAAGTTTAAAGTTTGAGTGGTTTGACACTTGTATGCTCATTTCGAATTGATTGACTGTTCTTTTACCCCACCGGTAGTCTCCAGACGTGGGAACCCACTGATTGCATACAAACTTGTGGGAAATTTTTAAGGTGTTAAAGTGTCACAGGCTCATTTTTGGTGTCATAGTTGCCTGTATATGATTGGTGTCCCATTTAGTCGCCTCTTACGATAAGCTGGGACGCACTGCGGCACTATTCTTTATCCGATGCCGCACGGATGCCTGAAGCGCTTCCCAAGCCTCGATTTAATCACGATATGTGGCTTTCAAAACAGCGACAGACTTGTCAAGGATCTCGTGCCTTAAGATGTCAATTGTCATGAATAGCTCTGCTGCTGATCTTGGTGCAAATTAGGAAAATTCCACTTTGCTGGGAAGTACGCAGATCTAAAATTTGTTTGTTGTTTTTGTTTACCATTAAACCTCGTCTTTGGAGTAAATCCTTGTCCATTATGAGCAAGTAACTTCCAACACACTAGCTGCTTTTACTACTACTACAAACTTCTAGTCACAATGGTTTCGCTTCGACCTATGTCCCGACTCACAATAATGATTTGTGTTTGGTTCTTTAGATCGAACAACATTCCAACTAAGTTGCGATTTGTTTTAAAGATCTTAGATTTTAAGTGTCTAAACATCAACAATCGATTGAATCAACATTGAAGTTTTTCTGTCTTTTAGCGTAGAGACTCTGTAGACCCTCTCTTCCTTCGTTTTAGCTCAAATGTATTCATGGAGATTTTCATTCTAAGATCGTCGGTCGACGTTCAAATGAACTTTTTCTTTTGACTTTGATGTGTTGACTTGCAACCACCTTTGGTGTTTATTTTGTTCACTGGTGTACGAGTATAATTTTCTAATTAACGAGATAACTGTATTTAGAGATGGAACTGATCAGGAGCCGGATTCTTCCGATCTCGACTTGGATGATAATGAATTAGAAAAGCTTGTTAGACGAGGGCCTACCAGATGACTTAAAAGGTCCCAAAAAGCCCAAATATGAGGAACGTTTTAAGACTGTTTTAGAAGGTAAGTCTTCTCTGAGTTGAGTTAGATTTTAAACTCTTTAATTTTTATCTTAGAAAAAGGTCACAATCACTTTGAAGTTCTCCCAGAGGGTTGGGTACAAGTGACACATAACAGTGGAAAGCCATTGTTTCTGCATAAGCAGTCGCGAGTTTGTTCCGTTTCGAGACCATATTTCCTTGGTCCTGGTAGTGTTAGGGTAAGTATAGAACTTTGCGCTGATATAACCATAAACTCACTTTAAATTCTGGGTTTGGAAAAATGAAATACCGGTTAGTGCAGTTCCTTGTCTTGGTTATCGAAAGGCTCTCATGGAAGAAGCAATCGAAGAACAAAATAGAAATAAAGCTGAGCAAAATGGATTATTGGCGGCAGGACAGCCAAACGAAAGCTCTAGTGAATGTCCATTGGGATTCAGTGATGCAAATAGTCAATCTAGCAGTCAATCGGCTGGTGGTAATGGAGATGCTTCTCAACAAATGAATGGCGAAACTAATGGTGAAACAAATAAAGAAACTAATGGAGAAATTGATGGTGACGCTAAATGTGAGATAAATGGTGAGACAAACGGTGGTACAATTACTCAACCTCAGCCCGCAGCAGTTCCGGCAGCTAAGATTGTCACAGTAAATGAGAATACCAAAGAGCAATCTCTTACAGCACAAGAACTCAATGACTACTGCAAGAATCTATTTAAATTTAAGACAATCCGAGTTTTGAGATTCAAATCGTGGATTGCGCGCTTTCATAATAAATGCTTGTTTAAAAATTCAATACTTTCCAACTGCTTGGAAAGAAGCAAAAGGAATACCTGTCGTAAAAGCAGGAAAACCTCCGAATGAACCAACTAGCATTAGGCCTATAAGTCTATTGAGTAGCATAAGTAAAATCTATGAAAAAGTAATAAAGGAATAAGTACTCAAAACCATCGATGAGCAAAATATTCTTCCCAATGAGCAATTTGGCTTTAGGCGCTTTCTTAGTACGAACCACAAACTTCTACAAATTTGCAATAGTATGTATTAAGAGGAATCGTGCTTTAGGAAAATCAACCGGATTATTAATACTGGATATTGAAAAGGCATTTGATACTGTGTGGCACAATGGCTTATTATATTAAATGATTAGATTCCATCTCCAAACGTATATCTGTAAAGTTATCCAGAGTTTTTTGTCTGATCGAAGTTACAAAGTTCATGTCAATAATAGTAATTCATGTTTGTGTAATGTAGATGCAGGTGTTCCCCAGGGATCAGTTCTTGCACCGATCTTGTTCAACACGTATTTAGCTGATTTTCCCCACTTACCGGAATGTGGTCTTGCCCTGTACGCTGATGATTCTGCGATTTTTTCGTCGCATAAATTTGGTCTCAATATTGAGACTAATTTAATAGATGCGGCGGGAAAAGTTATTTCATATCTAAACAAATGGAAAATTAAAGTTAATGAGGAAAAGATAAAAGCTATCTTTTTTCACAAGAAAAAAAAAGTCTTGTTATCTTCCCTCCGACCAATTAATTTTAAACGGACAACACATACATTGGGAGACTTCAGTGAAGTACTTGGGTGTTTATCTGGACACAAAACTTACTTTTAAGGAACACATTACAAAGACTCTCCATAAAACGGGCACTGCAATTAAAATGATGTATCCCTTTATAAATAGGAAATCCTTGCTTTCAAATGACTAAAATATTATTACATAAGGTCATTTTTCAGGCAATACTGTTGTACGGCTGTCAAGTATGGGGTGACTGCGCTAAGTGGCACATAAAACGATTACAAATACAGCAAAATAAGATACTCAAAATGATGCTCAACCTTTCTTGGCATCACTCTACCCGCTATCTACACAGCAAAGCTAATGCTGAATTCATCTCTGCTGGGATACATGCACTTACCGAAAGATTTATGGTCAGATGTGATTTATCTGACAATCCACTAGTAAACGAACTTAATAATAGCTATAACCGACAAGACTGATGTTTTCTTTTTTTTTGGTTTAATTAAATGGTTTTTGTTGTTCTTTCCCTTTGCTTAAAATAATTATTTAAAATTACATTTGATTCCTGGATATATTTCAGTAGAAAGATATAATATGACATTACGAGGGCGGGTCAATAAGTCCGTGACTTTTGGATTAAAACACAGATTTTTTGATAAAAAAATAATTTTATTTTTCAACGTAGTCTCCCTTGAGCTCTATACACTTTGTCCAACGCTTCTCCAATTTTTTTATCCCTTCCAAAAAAAATGATTTGTCGAGGTCCTCAAAATAGACCTTTGTTTGCGAGATGACTTCATCATTGGAGTCAAATCTTTTTCCACCAAGCCATTTCTTCAGGTTTGGGAACAAGAAGTAGTCGCTCGGAGCCAAATCTGGAGAATAGGGTGGATGAGGCCCAATTCATGGATTTTTACCATGGCAACTGCACATGTGTGCACCCTTGCATTGTCTTGGTGGAAAAGAACTTTTTTCTTGGCCAAATGAGGTCGTTTTTTTTTCAAATCGTCATTGAATCGGTCCAATAAGTTGGCATAATATTCCCCATTGATTGTTCTTCCCTTTTGAAGGTAGTCAATGTGGATTATCCCGCGTGCATCCCAAAAAACAGTCGCCATAACTTTATTGGCTGACAAACCCACCTTGGCCTTCTTTGGCGCCGATTCACCCTTAGAAACCCACTGTTTTGACTGTTGTTTGTTCTCTGGTGTGTTGTGATGGATCCATGTTTCGTCCACGGTTACAAAACGGCGCAAAAACTCCTCCATATTGCGATTAAACAACGCCAAACCTTCCTGTGAAGTTGTTACACGATTGCGTTTGTGGTCGACTGTGAGCAAACGCGGCACCCATCTTGCGGAAAGCTTTCTCATGCCCAAGTGATCATTCAAGCTTAGCCTTGGTCTCGGTAATGGTTTTTTTTCGCAAGAAATAATGCTTAATAAGCACACGAAATTCACTTTTTTCCATTTTCTCCTCAAATTAGTGAGTAGTCTGATAAAAATAGCTGTCAAACACAAACTAACTGACGCAGCAAGTTTAAATTTTGACAAGAGTCAACTGACAGATGCCTGTTGACAGGAGCAGTGTTGCTGTTTCAGTAAAGAGGTCAGAAATTCAAAAAGTCACGGACTTATTGACCCGCCCTCGTATATAATAGGGAGCAATTCATAGCCCAATTCATGGATTTTTGCGATGGCAACTGCACATGTGTGCACCCTTGCATTGTGAGCAAACGCGGCACCCATCTTGCGGAAAGCTTTCTCATGCCCAAGTGATCATTCAAAATTGAAACCACTGAGCCATGCGAGATCCCTACGGCTTCCACAATCTCTCGCACTTTCAATCTTCGGTCGGCCAACACCATATCGTGAATTTGTTCGATTGTTTCGGGTGTAGAGACCTCAACTGGGCGTCCAGGACGTTCGGCATCTTCAGTGCTTGTACGGCCACAACGAAATTCAGTAAACCACTTTTTTACCATTGAAATCGATGGTGCAGAGTCCCCATAGTATTTATCAAGCTTAGCCTTGGTCTCGGTAATGGTTTTTTTTTCGCAAGAAATAATGCTTAATAAGCACACGAAATTCACTTTTTTCCATTTTCTCCTCAAATTAGTGAGTAGTCTGATAAAAATAGCTGTCAGGGACAAACTAACTGACGCAGCAAGTTAAAATTTTGACAGGAGTCAACTGACAGATGCCTGTTGACAGGAGCAGTGTTGCTGTTTCAGTAAAGAGGTCAGAAATTCAAAAAGTCACGGACTTATTGACCCGCCCTCGTATATCAAATCTCTGAATTGTAAATTTTGCGGTAGCTTGGTTTGTTAACTTATGAGCAAAATAAACATGATTGATTGATTGATAGATGGAGAACATCTAAATCACCTGCGTTTCGCAGACGACCGATAATCTCAACGATGCCCAAATAATGATAGAAGAACTTAAATCAGCTTCAAGAAGTTTCGGCCTAAACATAAACTTCGACAAAACAAAATTATTAACAAACCTAGTCCCGAGTGGAAACCTTTAGAACGAAGACGGAGCTGAAATAGAAGAAGTCTTTCCATACAAATTTGGGACACGAAATACGAATCTCGAGAGATAACCAAACCCGGGAGATCGTACGCCGAATTGGACTTGGATGGGCGGCCTTTCGAAAACTAAAGCACATATTCATAAGTAATATCCCCATACATCTAAAAAAGAAAGTATACGACCAATGCGTACCACCGGTATTAACTTACGGGGCAGAAACCTTAAGCCTGACGAGACACACTATTGGCAAGCTCTAGGTAGCACAAAGAACGATGGAGAGGGCAATGCTAAACATTACAAGATGAGACCGAGTACGCAACGAAGAGTTACGCGGGAGAACAAGAGTGATGGATATAACAACAAATCGTATAACAACGGCAAAGTGGAGATGTGCTGGACACAGCTCCAATTACAGATAACAGATGGACAAAGAGGTTGCTGGAATGGAGACCAAGAGGATATTTAAGAAACAGAAGAAAACCACCATCACGGTGGAGCGACGACATCAGAAGAGCAACTGGGAACTGGATCCAGCAGCACAAAACCGAAGCATATGAAAAAGTTTAGAAGAGACCTACGTCCAACTTTGGCGTGACAGGCTTTTGATGATGATTGATGAACTTAGATAGACAAATTAAAATGCTTGTAGGATTAATAAAAAGCCGTCAGAGACGCTTTTCTACTTTTTCAACTCCATTGACAAGTTCTAATGAACCGATTTACATGCAATTTGGTACACACCTTCTCACATGCTCTCACACCCCAACCAAATTTTTGGTTATGTATTTTTAAAAAATTAAAAACTGTACAAAAAATATGGGTTATTATAAACTTTCATGAACACCTGGTTCTTTAACTACAAAAAATCCAAAACTAGACCGATTTTCATAATTTACAATTGGGATGGGATTTATTGCCACATCCACCATATTCTCCAGATCTGAGGAGGTCAAAAATCACCTGGATCAGTTTTTTCCAGCAAAGCAAAATGTATTGGACCAGAATAGACAATATACTATATAATTCAATAAAATGATGTTCACTATTAGAAATTACTCCTTAATATTCAAGAAAAAAAAAACGAAATTACTTTCTAAACAACAAATAGTTCTTTGTGAACTGGTCTGTTTCCCGAAATATGGAAAGAAAATGTTATTACTCCTATAAAAATGTACCGTTCGTTAATGCACTTCCTGTACATGAAACATTTTTGGAAAAAGTGGTCTAAATACAACTAGAGGAGCACTACGAATCGAAGAATCTGTTCATAGAAAGACAATTCGGGTTAAGACGATAATCAGCTGGAAAAAGGAAAAAACAAATCGCGAAAAAAAAATTTGTAAATGCGGTTTTTCTTGACTTCAAAAGAGAATATTGACAGAAGTATCGCCTTGTGTAAGTTAAATACCCATAATTGTAGCATTACAAACAATGAATTAAAGTAGTTTAAATCGTTCCTGAATGGTTGTACTCAACGAACGATTGTAAATGGCGGATCTACCGAAAAACCTGAACCAAAATTGGGGTCCCACAAGGCTTAATCTTTGGTGCGCTCCTTTTTAAAATTTGTATTAACAACATAAAAAGTCTTCTAAGGCACTCACAGATACAACTATTTGCGGACGATAAAATTCTTTTTATATCGGGGAAAATAATAAAGGGCTGTGAACGAAAGATCTAACATGACCTACTTGATTTACACAACTGACTTTTTTTCAGAAAATTTCATCGACGCGTTTTTTCAAAAAAATTTTCTTGAATTATACATAAAATTTTGTTTCTATCTACCGAAACAAAATTCACGAACAAACTCGTACATCCTTTCACTTGTGCATGGACACATATGTTCTATACAATTTGTACATGAATTATAAGTAAAGCATATAATAAAAATATTGATTTTCACTTTTTCAATACATTTGTTATGTCACGAAAACGTTCAAAATCTTCAGCTTCATCGCATGCAGAGTATAAATCAGATTATTCGGATAGTGATGTCTCCAAAAATTCTGGAAAAATTTGAGTGTTCTTTGACTAATTTAAAAACATTTTTCTTCTTAAAATTTTTTTTCTGAAGTTTATAGTTTTTAAGAAAACGATAGATTAAGATTTTTATAAATTTTTGTAATTCTGGCCGCCATTTTGAAAAAACGCGTCGATGAAATTTTCTAAAAAAAAATTCCTCTTAATGTTCAAGTGCCATGATCACCTCTGATCATAGTAAAAAGTTGATACCTTTGCGGTATCATTGTGAAAAAAATGCGAAAAAATACTTTTTCGAAAATTTTCACGTTTTTAACGTTTCATTCAACCAAAATGTCTTGGTGTCTAATCGAAATTTTGGGCTCAGATTCTGAAAGAGCATCAAATTTCGCGTAGGAATAGAGGTATTGCATTATTTTTTGGTCCGATAACATAATAAATAAACACGGTGAAAAGTTAGTAAAAATCTGATCACCTCGGCGTTAATGGGTTAAGATAATCTTCTATACATATGTATCTAATTTAAAAGTAAATTCAGCAGACTTAAATTTTTTTGCAATTCAATGTATGTATTTTTTCCTACAAGTCTGCAATGCTGTGGAAATAATTCAGAAACTAACAAGTTTCATATTGCAGCTTGATTGCAATCGTACATTTTGTGTAACTGCGCAATTTGTCCTCTCACACTCGATTTTTCCGCAAAGGCATTTTGAAAGGTTTCCTGGTTAATGAATATTTTTTTGGAGACTACTCTTCTTCCGTTAGATGTGATTTTATACAGTCATTTGTTAAACTAAAGTATCCACATGATGGAAAGGGAAAATTGCAGTGTGGAGTAAAGATAAGGGGCTAATTTGATGTAAAAATACGCAATTTCTGAACTCAAGGTACTCTCTCAACGTACAGCCAAGAAACCGGCATGAGAATTCCGAGATTCTGTCGTATCGTTGCCTTGCATAAACATGCCGAACAGCACCATTATAAACAGCCTGGAGCTTACGAAAAGATAGTGAGTCGAGGTCACTAAAGACAGCACTAGTCTCCGTCGAGTATTCCAGGGAGTATAGCTGGCTGAAATCCAAAGTACACATGACCATCAGCGATATTAACATGGTTATAGCCAAAAAGCTTTCGGTTTATGGCAATACCTACACTTGTAGCCACCTCGTCTAACCTAATCTTACTACCAGCTAAGCAAACATTAGGAACTAGAATTATCTGAAAAGACTTGTTTGATATCGGAATTACTTGACATTTTTTTGGGTTCAAAGCTAGTCCATTTTTAGTTGCCCATCCAACAACAGAAGTGAGATCCTCATTTAGTAGTGACACTGGCTCACCCATTTTTTTAACCGGATAAGATAGGTCAAGTTGAACATCGCAAGCACAGAAATGAATAAATGTGTGCTTACAAATCGATGCTAGGTCGTACAGAACAAAATTGGGCCCAATATTGACCCCTGAGGAACCACTTGAGAAACTGACCGGAGACCTGAGCGGTTGTTACCAACAAAGACTATTTGATCGTCTACATAAAAAGTTTCGATGCCTGATGTCATCCAAGATTTTTACCATGGCGGAAGAACAGCTATGATTCATCCTAAAAGCATCGGAAGCAGTGGTCTTATTAGGAACAGGTACAACCTTAGCACATTTCCATGCCAGAGGAGTAGTACATGTTGCTATACAAGAATTGATTAAATGCGTTAGATGGCCTATGACGTGCGGCAAAATAAGTTTTATGTAACTTAGTGGCAAACCGTCTAAACCAATAGCATTTGCCTTAAACCTTTAATAATGCAAAGGACATCAACCCCCGTAACTACTTCGAAATCAATTTCCTGTTCAAAACCACTGTTGGAGACAACGTCATACTGGAAACAATCGACAGCAACATCATTTGAAACAAAATAGTCGTTCATTTCATCTAAATCAGCAGCGCAGCTCCTGTCACTACTCACACCAATACCAACTTGGCGTTGATTTCTCCACAGTACCTTGGAGGGTAAGGAAGTGCCCAGTTTAGATTAATAGTAGTGTCGCTTAGATGCACGAACAGCATCGGTTGCAGCGTTACGAGCAACTTTGTACCAGTTCCAGTTAATCGCGGTTTGGCTACGCTTCTACTTACTGTACGGTCTCTATCGCTTCTTTATAACACCAATCACCCCTTCCGTGAACGAGGGACACGCACTGTTTCGGATAGCGACGGTTTTTGTTGGCACATGATCATTAAATAATTGCATTACAAGCGTCTGGAAAATGGCTAGCTTTTCATTTGGATCGCAACCATTCTGCAACTCAACCATGGGACCGAGTTTGCTGCGGTCGTTAGTGCTGCGTGGCTTGTTAATGAGTAGTCCCTATACACAAAGGAACTGGAGGAAGACTTGCGGTTAAAGACAACATTGTACGTACAGAATAGAAGATCATGTTCACTGACATCTTCGAGAGAAATCTGATCAAATAGTAAGACAGAAAGTGAATCAGATACAATTACAAGGTCTAAAAGGCTCCATGGCCAGTAACACGTTGGATAGGAATTATTTACAATACCTAGGCCACTGGCCGCCGCAATATCTTTCACTTGATAAGATTGCCAACCATTTTTCAGCATGTTGGCATTAAAATGACCACAAACGACAATGTTATTATATAAAGGGGAGAATTCGGATAGAGAAGAGAAAAAAGGTTCAGTTGAAAAAACACGATTTGAATTGTGGCAGCAAGCAACCAAAAATTCAACAGACCCATCAGAAACTTCTGCAATCGAATACTCAACATCGGTTCCTAAGGACTTTTAAGGCTTCACATTTTAAAGATTCCCTGCAATATATCGCAACAACACCTCCTGCTGTTTTCGTAGCCCTATCATTACGTACGAGCTCATATCCAGCTATTTTATCAAAAAAAAAATCAATAATTCCAGGGTCAAACCATGTTTCATTAAAAGAGTTATAAAATAGATAATTAAGATAATCAAGTTTAATTTACTTAAGATTCCGTGCATTAATGTGATACACCTTATTTCGATTTGACACGAAATAACGTTCAACATTGTGCAAGTCTGAACTTCATTCATGCTACGACTATGACAAACGCTTGTGCCATCGAAATTCATAAACAAATAAAGTGCAAATCAAACCACAAGCTTCCAAACAAATTCGTGTACAAGCAAAAAAAAAAAAAGTGAAAAGAGGAAAAGTGATCACAATATCGCAGAGTAGATATAGGACAAATAAGGAAAAAAAAATATACTAGAACTAGAAATATCAGTTGTTAATTATCATAAAATACCTAAATAAATAATTTATAAGATGCGTAAAATCATAGCGGCACATTAGCAGCAGCACTGTCATCAGAGAAAGCTCGGTCGATGCTTGCTCTTTGATAGAGACCAGCAGGAGTAGCGGTGGCGGAGTGTAGATCAGCGAAGCTTTCAATGAGAGAGCTTTTGCCATCTGCGTCCTTTCTCATACCCATTACTTTGTGTGTGCGGATGAAATTAATTTTTTACTTCTGAGTTCAATAGCACTGCGGATGAGACGTCGAGTGTGCATTGTTAAGCTCTCATTTATGAAACATTTATTGTTGTCGGACGATTCGATCCCAAGTCAGCAGGTATAAGCTCTTTACGATGCACATTGCGGAAATGGGCCACATACTTGAGAACTTCATTTCTTTCAGCGCAACTGGAGAGTTTGGTGGCAATAGACGAGCCGGGGTAGTTGTTACTGTTCTCATTCAATCGACTTTTTGTGCAAAAAATGTTCTTAAGAACTAGTGGCTTGCACTCAATTGTGTGACAAAAACGGTAAAAAATAGTTTTTCAATTTTCGTCTTGGTGTTGCGGTATACCAAAGAAAACAGCGTCAGCAGCAATCTCTTTCCTCTCAATGCTGTTTAGCTGCCGCTGAAGACCAATTATTTCTCGGTTTTTTGCTTTCGTAGTGTCATTATTTGCATCAAGTTGGCTAATACGTGCGTTTAAAGATAAAATTGAAAATGAAATTTATTTAAAATCTTGACCAAAATCAAGTCAAGACAGTTTCTCATTGTACTGTCCATCTGGATACCAAGTTACACGGAGGAAATTCTCGAAAAATGGATACAAGCCACTAGTCCTGATCGTGTGATGCGGGAAAAAATTGAAGATGTAGAAGATATATGCAACAATGAACTTGTAACTACTATAAGCTCGAAGTCATCGAAACGCGAATGGATTTTTGCACTGAAATCACAAAATAATCTTAAGCCGGTAGCATTGCTACAAGACGCCCATCATAACCACTTTAAAATATTATAGTTGAATTCAAATCAGACCAACATTGAGTGTCTGTATCAAAGAATGATAAAACCAGTGCTCTAAATGCTTGTACATCTGGTGTAGATGTCACGCATCAAATAGAACATAATGTCACGATAGAGTTTAATACGGACATATATGGTATATTTCGGCAATCTGTATATTTTGATTTTGGCATTGAACAGCTTTTAGTTAAACACTTATGTGAGGATGTGGTTCCAGTTGGGGATGCCGAAGAAATTGAAGAATTTAAAAAGGATATAAGTAATTAATTCTTCTTCGACCAGATGGGATGAGTCAAATACTAATTTAGTTAAATAAACTACAATAGGAACGCAATGCAGGAAGGATATATACTTGAAAGGTATCCATGCCCTCGACCTGCAACTTTTACATTAACGCAGTCGACTATAGTTGAAAAAGGTCTTACTCGAAATAACTATCGATCTCGTATTCACGAATTGTTGTACGTAGAAAAAATTGCTCGGTATGAGCAAATTTCCCGCAACAACCTTACTTACTTACTTACTTTAAGTGGCGCTACAGTCCGGGGTGGACCTGGGCCTCAGTCAAGCTTCTCCAGCCAGCTCGATCCCTGGCTAGCTGCCTCCAGTTTCGCACGCTAAGTTGGCTGAGGTCCTCTTCGACTTGCGTGCGCCACCTGAGTCTTGGCCTTCCTCTACTGCGCTATCACTCGGGAGCGGGTTAGAAGACTTTTCGGACCGGAGCATTGGTGTCCATGCGCTCTACATGACTTAGCTATCTCATCTTTGATCTTTACTCTTCTGGCTAGGTCCATGTCGCTGTACAGTCTATACAGTTAGTCGTTGTATCTCCTCCTCCACTCACCGTCAATGCAGACGGGACCGAAGATCGCCCGAAGGATTTTTCTCTCGAAGCAACCAGGAACAACCTCATCAATTTTTGATAATGTCCATGCCACTGCGCCATAGAGCAGGACCGGGATTATTAAGGTTTTATAAAGGGTGAATAGGTGGTGTGTATCGATCTGAAGCTCATGGGTCTTCTCCAAGATTAGCCGTAGTGCGAATATTTGGTTGATGGTGGACTTTCCTGGCCTGAAGCCACACTGATATGAACCTATCAGGTTGTTGACGAACGGCTTCAGGCGTTCACACAATACGGCAGATAAGATCTTGTAACCGATGTTAAGGAGACTGATGCCTCTGTAGTTGGCGCAGTTCAGAGGGTCTCCTTTCTTGAGAATCGGACAAACAATGCTGAGGTTCCATTCATCGGGCATACTTTCGTCCGACCATATTTTACAGATTAGTTGGTGTATGTTCCTTACCAAGTCATCGCCTGCCGCTTTGAAGAGCTCGGCGGTCAGGCCATCTGCTCCAGAAGCTTTTTTGGACTTAAGCTTCGATATGGCTATCTTCACTTCTTCTAGGTCGGGTGGACGGAATTGTTGGTCATCATCGTCCAAGTTGAAAGGTTGATTCTGCCTGACAGCGGTATTTGGTTCGCCATCGCCGTTATACAGTCTGCAGAAATGGTCTTTCCAAATCCTCAGCATCGACTGCGATTCTACTACGATGTTCCCTTTCATCTCTACAGGCTGCGGTTCGGGGTTTGCTTCCTTGGAATGTTATTTTTTCCTTTTGGTAAAACTTCCGAACCTCATTCCAGGAGTAGCATCTCTCTATTTCCTCGATCGCGCGCTTCTCATGCTCTTTCTTCTTCCTCCTGAGAAGCCGGTATTCGTCTCTACTCTTCTGCTCATAGAGCTCATGAGCAGCTCTGGGCCCTCATCACGTAAGACGACGATCGTCTGACGACGTCGTTTCGACGATTGTATTGCTTCGTGTAACACTAAATAGTTCAATCGTCCGGACGACGTCGTTTTGGACGATTCACTAATGCTTCGTATAACTCATTGAACTGTCAAATAAAGACGATTGAACGATTGCTATTATACAATCGTTTCATACTTAATGGTTAATTGTTTTTTTGTTTTGTTTGTTAAATTTTTAATAAAAATGCATGGGCATTACAATGTGTTGTTTCTCGATGACGAAGAAAGTGAAAATTCTGTCAGACTATTGCGAATGCGAAAGACGCTTAGAGATGCATCGGATCCTCTTTCACTTCCAACGAAAAAGTACAAATTTTATTTTTAAACAATAAACTTGCTAAATTGGATTTTGCATTTTAGTTTTATTCAACGTTTTCGATTACCAAAAGAGGCGTTTGTACTAGTATTGGAAACGGTAAACCTAAGGAGCGGCTAGCGGTTAACATATATTCCCCCAATTTTAAGACTTGGTGCTACCTTGGAGGTCCTAGCTGGTGGTGACTACCAATGGTTGACTGGTAACGACTTTGGAATTTCTGTTGGACAAAGTACCCTTTCAAAGATAGTTTGCGAGACCATAAAAGCGTTAGAACTAAAGCTGTGTCCCATCAATGTTTTATTTAAGATTTGCGATCACAAAATACCTATAACTGCAATAAATGCTAGATATGCTGGATCCGCACATGACTCATTAGTTTGGAAGCATTCCAACGAAAGAGCCTTTTTCGTTAGAAACTTCACCTAACGCAGACATAATTTTGGCTTAGGTACGCAATTATCTGTATCCTTGTGTAATCCTCACATATAACATTGTAGGTGACAGTGGATACCCTCTTGAGCCTTGGTTGCTGACACCCTATAGAGCATCTAATGACCCAGCTAAGATATACTTCAATCAAATTCATTCTAAGACAAGAAACTTAATAGAAAGACGTGTTGGAATCTATTAAGGTATAACCAATTGCCGTTGTCTTTCTAAATGTATTTTTGACTGTTCGTACTGTAGGTCGATGGAGAATCTTAATGGAGGAAAGGAAGAGCAGGTACCACCCTAGCAAAGTTGCTATTCTTGCTAATGTTTGCGTCGCATTCCACAGCATATGTATCTTCCACAGTATGGACAACAATATTGCAGATACCGAAGTCAGCGATGACAATTCGATGGAAAATGAGACTGCAAATAGAGATATTTCCAATAACCGTATGAAGGAGTTTGCAGAAAGAATTCGAAATTCAATAATTTCAATAATAATAATTCAATTCTATACATTTAACCTGTTTATTAGCTCTCAAACTGTTTCTCAAACTGTCTACAGTTTTAACGATGGACGATGCGACAAGATGATGCGATTGTAGTGTTACACGAAGCAAACTTTTGACGACGTCGTTTAATGCAATCGTTTGGACAATGATCATCTTAAAAGTTACGCGATGATAGCCCTGGCCTTTTTTTGCAGTGCCACGTTACGTTCTTTTTGCTTAGCTGCATTTGCTTGCCGGCATTCATCATCGAACCAGGGGTTTCGTTGTGGTGGACGAGTGAAACCCAGCACATCTGAAGCGGCATCTCTGATGGCGTTTTGGCAGTGTTTCCAATGGTCTTCGATGCTTGATGCTGGCGGCATTGGACTTCTTAAGAGATTAAAAGACACTCGATCGGAAAAGGACTTGGCGATCTCTTGCGATTGTAGCCGTCTAACGTCGAATTTTCTCACAGCATTTGTTTGTCTTGGCGTAGTTTGGGATATCCGCAACCGTACCTTGGCTACAACAAGGTAATGGTCCGAGTCGATGTTGGCTCCTCGGAACGTACGGACATCCATAATACTGGAGGGGTGTCTTGCGTCGATTGCAATGTGATAAATCTGGTTGACTGTTGATTTATCAGGAGTTCTCCAAGTCCCCTTGTGTATGTCGAGATGTGGGAACCGCGTGCTAGCCACGACAATGTTTCGCCCCGCCGCAAAGTCGATTAGCCTGAATCCGTTATCGGAGGTGGTGTTGTGCAGACTATATTTTGCGATTGTTCCACCAAAGATATCCTCTCTTCCTAGCTTTGCATTAAAATCACCGAGGGTGATTGGGTCATAGCTAGGGTATTGCTCGTAGGTCTTGTTACGGAGCTCATAGAAGGCATCCTTGGTGTCGTCATCTTTCTCCTCTGTGGGAAAATGAGCGCATATAAGGCTAATGTTGGCGAATTTAGCCTTGATGCGGATTGCTACGAGGCGCTCGCTCACCGGAATCTCAGGACATCTTGTCGTAGTCTGCCTCCGACAACAAATCCGCATCCAAATAAGCGCTGCTTTTGCCGTCGATAGCAATTGCCGTAATAAATATGGCAGTTTTTTATCTTATTTTTGTCCGGCCCATCCCATCGCATTTCTTGAATGGCGGTTATGTCTGCTTTGCAGCAGTCTAGGGACACCGCTAGTTACTCGGCTGCACGTGGTTGATTAAGGGATCTATCATTCCACGTGCATATCCGAAGCTCATTGTCCTTAAATCGTTTGCGTGGGTTGTCAACAGTAGATTTGTCCATATCCGAGGCTTGTTGATGTTTCGTAACTTATGTTTTTTAAATGGCCGGGCTATAGGGCTCGTCCGCCACCATCTCTTTTCCAAGACCCTGATTATGTTTTGGAAATCCTTACCGGCTTGAGCTCCAAATATATCGGAGTAGCCCGGATAAGGTCTTGTTTTGTTTTTCCGACACTGATTCTGATTTCTGGCGCATGAAACTCGCGATTTTCCCCTTCATTTCGCAATCTCAAATAAGATTCCCAGATGGCGCCATGGGGAGACGTGAAGTAGGCCTTATTAGCAGAGCTGGAAGATGTTCGGCTGCAGAGGCTCATTCTCGTCATTTAAAGAACCAGCTCCTATCGGAAGATGCTACTTCTACGAGGCCTTTTACTAATCGCTGCCATCCGAAACAACCTTACTATACTACTAAATTGAAAATTACATCAAATTACATTCTTACACCGGCTGGAATGGCAGCCAACACAGCTAAATATTCTCTTTCAGGTCAGCTTTTCGCTCAAATGATTTCGGGTAAAGATATCTCAGTGGACACATCAGCCGGCCGCTAAATATTGTAAAATTGTTCGAGTGTGTATATTTCAGCTTTAAAATCCAACGATGGGAGAGACACAGACGTGAAACGTGATGTCTATGAATCTGTTATTGAAGACAAGGGAAAACACATTATATATGTATCTGAAACTATCAGCTAAATGTGTAGAAAATATGCGACTAAAAGCAGATACTGAGGCAGAAGCAGACATTCAATTCCAGCTTAATCAATTACCGTACTGCGAATGGCATAATGCCGTTGATAAAATTATTTTTCCTAATATAGAGATTGAACCCAATATACCATGGACACCAAAAAAGCAATGGTCAGAAAGAAGTGATCTTAGGTTAAATGCAAAACAAAGGGAAATAGTAAAAGCGATCACAACTTCATTAAATGTAAAATTGCCGCCCATACTCCAATTTGGAATATTTGAAACTGGAAAAATCCACACATTGGCGCAAGCGATTAAACAGATTTTAATTTGTACATATTCTAATTCAGCGGCTGATTTATATTAAAGAATATTTATATGTGGAATGGAGGAAGCGAAGCCACCTATAACGGAACTTCCAAGGATATCTGACACACCTCTGAGATTGCCTGACCTCGAACCGAAATCACCTAGATCCCTTCACTAACAACACCCTAATCAGAGATGTGTGTAAGACCCCCTAGAAAAAAAAGGACCCCTTTCTGCTAATACCACCCCCAAGGCCACAGGACTCCGAAAGCATGTCCGCGTACTTGCGTCAAGAGGGTGTCCGAGGCCTTAGCAGCTGAGGCATGCTAGCGTCCGCTCGTCCTAGCTTGTCGGATTGGGAGGGTACTTACCACTATACCTACGGACGGTGTTACGTGTTCCATGCCATTGAAAGCTGTTATATCAACTAAACGATGTCGTGAAGCCCGAAAAATCCCGATATCCTATGTCCCCTAGCACTTCTTAGCGGGGTAGAGAAACCCAGGGAGTCAGCGTCTCTCCTAGGTGTGGAGCCACCCCATCCAATTCTTTCGAATTGAATAGAGCGGCCTTGGTTTATAAGTCACCCCTTCTTTTTGTATAAGCCCCAGTCTCAAATGGAGTACAAATCCTTACTACATCTACGTCCGACATCCCACGAAAAAGAATCGCCGCCTTACCCACACATGAACTTAATTTGCCATGATAGTTGTCAAACGTCTGAGCGAATACAGCGAAAAAGGAAAACGGAGAAAGAAAGAAAAACATATCATATACCAAAAAGTCTTAAATTTCACTCTTTTTTATTCTATCCTAACATAACAATTCATATCAATAATTCAAATTATATTTATTTTTTTCTTTTTAGTACACTAGGTGGGGTGAATGAAAGGGTAAATGGGAATTGGGAATGAAAAATTTTTTTTTTTCCAAATGTTTTTCTATTTTATTCAATATAGCCCCCTTAGCTTGATACACTTATTCCAGCGATTTTCCAACTTCTTGATCCCGTCTGCAAGTAGGTCTGCAAAATACTCCTCCGTGGCGTCGATGATTTCCTCGCGTGAGCTGAATTTTTTATTGATGAGCCATCTTTTGAGGTTTGGGAAGAGATAATAGTCCGAGGGAGCCAAATCGGGCGAATACGGTGGATGTGACAGCAAATGGAGCCGTAAGTCATTGATTTTAGCCGTGGTTGCAATGCTCTTGTCTTGCAATAACAAAATTTTTTTTCGCTTCAAGTGAGACCGTTTTGCAGTGATTTCGGCCTTTTATCGCTCCAATAATGCACAGTAATACTCGCTGTTGATGGTTTTTCCTTTTTCGAGGTATTCCACGAAGAGTATGCCATGACAATCCCAGAAAACCGACGCCATAACCTTTCCGACCCATTGAGCCTCCCTCGGCCGCTTCGGAGCACTCGTGCCGGCTTCAGTCCATTGTCGAGCACTCATTCTATTCTCTGGTGTGTAAAAGTGGATCCAGGTTTCATCAACAGTTACCAATCGACGCCAAAAGTCCACCCGATTCCGCAGCAGCAAGTCCAAACACTCTTTCGAAGTGCTCTCGCGTTCGTGTTTTTGGTCAAAAGTGAGCATGCGCGGCACCCAGCGGCAGGATAACTTTTTCATATTCAGAATTTTGCCCAAAATATGGCGTGTGCGCTCAGTACTAATCTTTGTGGTATTTGCCAGCTCGCGCACCTTCACTTTCCGGTCAGCCAACACCATTTCATGTAATTTTTTGACATTGTCCTCTGTAACCGCATCGGAGGGCCTGCCGCTGCGGACTTGATCGGTAGTGGAGTTGCAGCCACCACGAAACTCTCGAAAACGAGAGTGACGGTGTAATCTGACGGAGCATTAGCCCCATAATATTTATCCAACTTTTCTTTTGTTTCCTTCGCCATTTTGCCACTCAAAAAAAAAGTATCGCATTGAAAGTAGCAGTAGCAGCGCATTCTGGCGGTCAAGGAGGTTACTTTTCACCCCACCTAGTATATATTACTTCATAATTACATAAGTCCTTATGTACGACAATCCGTGTGATCTTGTGTTGGTCATTTGGTCGTTTCTGGTATCAGCGGGCGGAGACGATGCAGTGCAGAACAAGTAGATGTAGCTGGTTATTGCAAAGGAACGTTTTTTGGAATGTTGTAGATGCGGGTACGCAAGATGGTGTTCAGCATATAAGTGGGATATGGCAAGTGCCATATCACTATCACTTTTATTCCTTTTACTTTTTTTTTTCCTTTTATCAACAAAAACTAAATTATAGGAACCGATCAAATTTCAACCGATTAATTGGGATGGATTTACGAAGCTGTCAGTACGATGAGACCGGTTTTTTTTTTGGTTTTTCCCAAATTCTTTTCGAAGTTGCTTTACCTATGATTCGCGCGGCAAAACCACTCTCGCCCCTTCCTTGTCTTCCCCCTGTTGCAGATCAACTACTTTATCACCGATCACTTTACCTCGCACCAAGATGTCGCCACGGAATTCCGCCCTAAAGGAAATGTTTGCCACGTCGTTCTCCACAAGCTATTTGCGGATCACTTTCATTTAATTTTCCTGATTTTCAATACAATTTGCATGTATATATTTAAAATTAATTTTTCAACTTAAAACTTTAGTTATGGATCAATTAAATAATTAAATGAATTACACCTATTTTAGATGTGCATACTTTTCCGTACTTTTAACCTACGCGTACAAACCTATTTTGCAAAATTGAAACAAGTTTAAAAATTAGTTTTCAGTCTATGGCCCCCTTAGCAAAGCTTTGATAATATATTTAACGGCAACGGGACTAGCTTATTTTATAAACTTGCACTTAATATGTAGAATGAACATTACGCTTTTGACAAAAACTTCGAATGATTTAGAGAATGAATTCTCAGTGGTATAGCTTATTCAGATGTTAATGATCTTGTTTCCATTAAGTTGTTCCTTTTGCTTTCTTAAATGAGCACTTTATTCGCAGTTTATAAAGTAATCATTTTTGTTTTGGCTTTGTAAGGGATAAATGTGATTGAAAAAATTTAAGAAAACGTAACAGTTAATCTTTAGGGAAAGAAGTTAATTTCATATGTCATGATCAAGTAATAAAACCAACTTCTTGATTTTGTTTCTGATATGGTAATATATGCAGTGTCCCAGTTCAGCAGTATAAACCTTCCACTACCCCCCTCTTTCCGTTACCCCCCCCCCCCCCACGACTAACCGCTACCCCCTCTACCCATTAGCCCCCCCCCCCCCCCCCCAAGAGCATATTTCTTAAGTTCCGACAAGCAAAAAATTTTATGGCAGGGGGGGGGGGGGTCTATTCTCACTCCATTTCAAGTTACAGCCCGTCAAAGTGAGTGACCTCTAATTTGGAGGTGTAACCACTCTAAACGCTATAACTTCTAAAAAAAATAAATTGTTTTATTTTTGAGTAGCGAGTACCTCCAAAATTGATAATATGTTTTTTTTATTTGATACTAGTAAGTAAAATTCATGCGTTAAAATTTTCAATTTTAAATGTACGATTCAAGATACAACGCGTTTCTAGCAACGTCCATATATGGCTCCTTGTGCATTTACTGAAATATTCACCAAATTTCAGGGTGTCAAATATGGCTCCTTGTGTATACGAAGAAGATTTTTCTAGTTCCTCGTTTTTTCTACAGTGACTAAATAATGGTTCTATCACGTTCATTTTACAATAAAACGAGATTCTGTACTATTCCTGACGATGGATTTCAGATTGAAGATGAAATCCTCGAGTCAGAAGGTAGACTCGACTCTAGTTACCTCAACGGGTCTTACAATAGGGCGGCGTCATGAATTTCCGCTTAGTTCAGGTCATTAGGATTCAACTGACCACATTCCAAAATGGCAAGAACAAGATAGCAATGTCAAAATGATAAAGGTCTTTCATTATATGCAAAGTCAATCTGTGACTTAACAAGGACCGAAATTGCTTTGCTTCATTCCACTTACAAATTTTTCTTAACTATTTCCCGTATTCAATGTTCTTTTTTAATGAATAAAGTATTTAAAACAAAAAAAACTGTTACGATTGGACGAAATGCAATATTTCATAAATTTTTTTTAATTCAAAAATTGCTAAATAACAATTGGCCATATATGGCGAAATTTTTTGTTTTTTTTTAATAAAAGCAAATTTAATTTTTAGGAAACAAAATAAACAAAAAAAAGTGTTTTTTTTTCATTTGACCATTATGCGTACAGTAGAGGGTTAAAATGCATTTTTCTTTAAATTTTTACTTAATAAATTTTCTGAAATTTTTATCCTTGCAAAATTTCCTAAAAATTATGTTTAGAAACCATTTTTTGTCAAACAAAATTATGTCGAATAGAAAAAACGAATTGCAAAGAATAATTGTTTGTTACTCTTTTTCTCAATTTGACATTGCGGTACATTTGCAAACCGTGAAAATTTTTACCACAGCTTTGCAAATATACCGCAATTTTGTTTCAACTGATCTACAATCGACATTTTATTCTGTAAGTGAACAGACGATTGATTAGTTGATCTTCACAAAATGTATTCAAAACGTGAATTCGCGGAAATAGTGTTTGTATACAGGTTCTGCAATGGAAATTTTTACGTTCGGGAATTTGCCATTGCCCACCGAAAGGGTGATGGCGATTTGAAAAATTGTTGGTGACCCAGCCAGGAATCAGGCAGAAGTTGAGGATGAGATTCTGCGTGCTGTGGAAGTTCAGCCTTCAGTCAGCGTCCGCAGACTTAACTGTGCAGTTGGAACTTTAGATTACACTCTTTCCATTTGACACCGGTACAGGATTTACTACCAGGTGATGCGCAAAGAAGAGTGGAATTTTGCCAATGGCTACTGCGCAAACATGCAGAAGACGGTCAATTCCTCTTTCACATTCCGTGGACTGACGAAGCGCAGTTCACAAGAGATGGGGTTACAAACCACCATAATTTGCACCATCGGTCAGACTTCATTCCCCATTTAATACGCGCAACATCCTTTCAATGGTAAGAATTTGGTTATTGTAAACAACTTCTTCAAAATGTGTTGTTTTTTTAAAGGAGGTTTAGCGTAAATGTCTGGGGTGGATTGATAGGAAACACTTTAGTACGCCCGCACGTACAGTATTGTGCAAAACAAAGCAACTACTCAACACCTGCGTTAGAAAGCGTTTTTGTTACCATATTTTTTTTTTTTGGGAAGAAACAAATTATTTAGAGTTATGTTTTATGAACACTAAATTATATTTATGAACTTAAAAAATTTAAATCAATTATGTTTTGGGGTATATTGGATTGAGCCGGCCAATCAAGAACTTGAATCCCCTTGTTAGTAATCCACTCCCTTACCAGCTTCGATGTGTGTTTCGGGTCGTTGTCATGTTGAAACACCCATCGAAGAGGCATATCCCACTCCGCATAAGGTAACATTTGCGTTTCTAAAATGTCCCTATACAAAAAGCGATCCATTATGCCATTTCATAGAAAGGACCGAGACCATAACCAGAAAAACAAGTCCAAATCATGACACAGCCCCCACCGTGCTTAGCTGTGACGGTGCAGTAATGGGGATTGAGTCGCTGACCTTTACCTCGCCGGACAGTACAAATTCCATCGGAGTTTATAAGGTTAAATTTAGATTCGTCACTGAATAGCACAGTATTCCACTTTTCAGTGGACCAGTGAAGATGTGCTTTGCAAACTGTAACCTGTTTATTTAAATAAAAGTTTCAATTTACCGTATTTTGTCAATAAATTTTATGCTACCTTTTAGCCAAGTGCTTCTTCGTTAGCACTGTTTTTTTGCAGGGCCAGAAACTTCGTAGATTATTTTCTAAAGCCCGCCTCCTAACAGTACTAGCTTCTATAGTCAATTTTAGCTTCTTTACAATATGTTGTGAAGATATGAATGGGTTGTTTTTTATGAGGTTACAAATTTGCCGATCTGTGCGTGGTGTTGTTTTACGCGGTCGATCACCTAAATGCAGCACTTCAATGTTTCCCGATGCTTTATATTCTCCGCCAAAATAATCACTTAATATTATAGTTTTAAAGCTTGCATTGAACTTATCTCGCGCCATAGTCATAGAGCAGCTTTTACACGACTTCACTAACCCAAATCAATGGAGAACTGTTGAAATTTTGTTTGTTTTGCGTAGCGTGCAAAAACTAACGGGAAAATATTGGACGAACATTTTTTTTTCGATATTGCAAAAACAGTTGCTTTAGTTTTGCACAGGCATAAATCAATATTTTTTGCTTTTACAATTTTTTATCCATTTTCGCATAACTGTTTTTTTTTTAATTATATAATAATGTTGAGGAATCCTCAAAGCATAATCCCACATAATCTGTATCACATTTTATTAAGTAAAAATAAAAGAAAAATAGCTCTCAATAGGACTTATGAAAAAGTTGCTTTAGTTTCGCACAATACTGTACTTCCACAAACAGTTAATTCGAATTTCTTAGAGAACGGTTGCCGGAGCTCCTTGGAGATGTTCCTCTTTTTCAGAAAAGGGCGATGTTCTTTCAACAAGATGGAGCACCTTGTCACAGTAGCAGCAAGAAAACTTCGTTCCTCAACATACTTTTAACGAAAGGTAGATTGGTCGACTCGGCCCCAACCCTTGGCCACCCAGATCTTTTGACCTACCACCCATGGATTTTTTCTTCTGGGGTGCTATGAAAGAAAAGGTTTATTTTAGAGAAATGTCGAGTCGAGAAAATATTGCAGAAGAGATCAGTAGAATTTTGCCGTCCGTTAATCTGCCACCTGAAATGGTTAAACGCGCCCAAAGGTGTATTCAAATGGAAGGAAGGCACTTCGAACAATTGCATAAACTGTACCAAAAAAATATCTAAGAGATTTTATGAGTAATTCAATATGTACATTTCTTTTTGCCCATTTTTGGTTCTAAAAGGTTCTAAACCTTTTGAATAGACTCCGCCTGCCATACAATTTTTTGTTCGGCGGAACTTCTTTAGGAATATGCCCTTAAAGGATTATATCGCTAAAATGGGACACCCTGTATTTTATCCTTGTTTGACTAGCTTGGTCATAATTAAAGCCAAGGTTTCCAAATGTATTCATAACTGTTATCAAAAACGATTTTTGAAAAAATATGATTACTTCGAATATAAGGTTATAATTGAAGACCTTGAGATAGTGATGTGAACTTTAGCTTGTCAGTGGTAGTGAAGCTGTTGAGAATGAGAACGAAGGCAAACGCTTACAACAGGCTCAGCTCCCACCTTCGTGGTTTCCATACCTCCCTTTTGATTTGCTACGCAAGTTTTTTTAGTTTATTCTTAGCTGACATTACATAGAATATAATAAATTCCATTCTTTACTGGACTCCAACCCAGCTTAGGATATCACGAAACTTTACTTGTTTACGAGTTAACTTGAATTGGCCAAATGTAGTTTTCATTTAATCAGTTATTGCCTTTAAAGTAATGACATACAAAAAATGTTTGTATTTTCAAACATTTTTTAAGGATTTCTGTAATACTATTTATCTCAGAGTTGAAATAAAATACAATATACTTACAGCCATGGAAGTATTTGACTTCGTCACGTATACAATAGATGGGTAAAAGTTCTTCTTTTTATAAAATGCATTTCCAACAACAATCGTTGTTAAACAGAAAGTAAGTGCAGAAAGATAAACAGTAGAAATTTGCATTTTGAAAACTCTGACATGCAACCTTTAGCCAAAAACAACAAACTCCCACTGCATTGATATTGCCAACGTAGGTACGTATGTATTAACATATTATATGAATTGGATGACAAACTTTCCAGACTTTGGCTTTTCAGCAACTATCTGCAATTAGATACGAAAAGTGCATTAGCGCCACTTGTGGCATTATTTTGTAACTAATTGGCTGCATTAATTTTTGGCAGACCGATCGCTGCAACGCATTTGTATGAAAAGTTGAATATTGATTTTTATTAAATTTAAGAATAATACGAGTATTAAAAAAAATTGTTGAAGAAATTGTTGAACGTATATATACGTACATACAGCTGTGGCCAACTAATTAGAAACCCTACTCTGAAGTTTTTATAAATGAGTTTATTTTCATTTTTCGCTAACCAATGTTTGGAATACTTATGTTTATCATAAGATTTGGTTTTTCTAGGTCAACTTAAGTGAAGAATTAAATTTCATACATACGGGTCAACAAGTCCGTGACTTTTTGAATTTCTGACCTCTTTACTGAAACAGCAACACTGCTCCTGTCAACAGGCATCTGTCAGTTGACTCCTGTCAAAATTTAAACTTGCTGCGTCAGTTAGTTTGTGTTTGACAGCTATTTTTATCAGACTACTCACTAATTTGAGGAGAAAATGGAAAAAAGTGAATTTCGTGTGCTTATTAAGCATTATTTCTTGCGAAAAAAAACCATTACCGAGACCAAGGCTAAGCTTGATAAATACTATGGGGACTCTGCACCATCGATTTCAATGGTAAAAAAGTGGTTTACTGAATTTCGTTGTGGCCGTACAAGCACTGAAGATGCCGAACGTCCTGAACGCCCAGTTGAGGTCTCTACACCCGAAACAATCGAAAAAATTCACGATATGGTGTTGGCCGACCGAAGATTGAAAGTGCGAGAGATTGTGGAAGCCGTAGGGATCTCGCATGGCTCAGTGGTTTCAATTTTGAATGATCACTTGGGCATGAGAAAGCTTTCCGCAAGATGGGTGCCGCGTTTGCTCACAGTCGACCACAAACGCATGTGCAGTTGCCATCGCAAAAATCCATGAATTGGGCTATGAATTGCTCCCTCAACCACCCTATTCTCCAGATTTGGCTCCGAGTGACTACTTCTTGTTCCCAAACCTGAAGAAATGGCTTGGTGGAAAAAGATTTGACTCCAATGATGAAGTCATCTCGCAAACAAAGGCCTATTTTGAGGACCTCGACAAATCATATTTTTTGAAAGGGATAAAAAAATTGGAGAAGCGTTGGACAAAGTGTATAGAGCTCAAGGGAGACTACGTTGAAAAATAAAATTATTTTTTTATCAAAAAATCTGTGTTTTAATCCAAAAGTCACGGACTTATTGACCCGCCCTCGTATTTGTATTTAAAATTAAGTGTCAGAATTCACTTGAACAACTAATTAGAAACAAGAAAGAAAAGAGAAATAATTTTTGTTTTAAGTAACTGGGGATTCTTGTAGATTAGTACATTTTAGCAAAACCTTTTCGCCTAATCACTTTTTGGCATCTACTTTGCATCGATTGGACGTGCGGCCTGCACGTCATAGCATTTCACGTGGCTTCGATGTTGCCATACAGAATGTCTAAATTTGAGGATTTTGTAAAGGCAATAGCATTTCCGACATCACCTCACTAATGCTCTATCGGATTAAGATTTGCGCTTAATGTCGCTCACTCAATAACACTTAAGTTATTGTTACTTAAAAACTTTTTTGCTGTAACTTTGAGGTCATTCTCCTGCTGGGATTTCCAAATTACAGGCATATTTTTGTCAGCCCAAGGTATCAGCTTGTTTTCTTACGCTCCGCTATATTTAATGACTGGAAGACCGTAATTAGAACTTAAAGCTGCTCCTTCTGGCCGTCGTATTATCGAAAACCATGTTGCCTCATCTGATTAACTTTCGCTTCATCGCTCCACACTATGTGTTTCCGCTGGTTTATTGTCCAGTTTAGGTGGGACTTCACAAACTAAATTCTCTTTTTTCTTTGTTTCGGTGTTCCAGGCCGGTTCTTGCGTGCGACTTGTCCATTCAATCCAGATTCTACCACGCGTGTGTGCATGTAGATATCAGAGTAACGGTTTCTTCCAAAATCTGGCGTTCAATTTCTCTTGGACTTACTTGGAGATCGAATTTTGGAAGCACGTTTATTTATACAGATGTTTTGCGTGCCAGGTTTCGCGTTGGTATATTTTTCGTGGCTTCAAAAGCCTGAAAATGCTAAATAGCAACATATTTAACAGAGCAATTTAACTGAGTTGCAATGAATCGGTATGACATTTTCAACTTCCACATCTCAACGATTGCCTGCCAATTGCTTTTCTCATATGAAATAAAGCTAAAAGACAATAAAGTCAGTAACTCAATATTTCAAGCATTCGCTCAATCATTGATTTTGTAACATTTAAAATTGAAAACTGACTTTTGAATTTATAATTAATGTGTTAGAACGACAGTGTTTCTAATTATATGGCAAGCTAAACTACTACAGTTCAAAAATGTTCCACATACACTACACGAACAACAAATGAATTGTTTTTTCATGTAGGATGCTACTCGTAATATTTCTTATCAAACCAAAAAAGTATCGTTATGTGAAGAGAAAACCTTTTCTTCGTATTGAAATAACAAGTTCAGTTGTGTTTCTAATTATTTGGCCACAGCTGTATATGAAGTATTGAACTAAAATGTGGAACAAACCTAAGTATATACGAGTATTAAAATATTTAAATATTAATGCCACTACGTATTCATAGTTTAAGAATGTTTATAATCATAATAGTAAATACCAATGAATTTATGTAAAAAAGAAAGAATACTGAAATAAATAAATACTTACTTTACTTACTTTAGGTGGCGCTACAGTCAGGGGTGGACCTGGGCCTCAGTCAATAAGCTTCTCCAGCTAGCTCGATCCCTGGCTAGCTGTCTCCAGTTTCGCACGCTAAGTTGGCTGAGGTCCTCTTCCACTTGCGTGCGCCACCTAAGTCTTGGCCTTCCTCTACTGCGCTGTCCCTCGGGGGCGGATTCGAAGACTTTTCGGACCGGAGCATTGGTGTCCATGCGCTCTACATGACCCAGCCATCTCAGTCTTTGGATCTTCACTCTTCTAGCTAGGTCCATGTCGCTGTACAGTCCATACAGTTCGTCGTTGTATCTCCTCCTCCACTCACCGTCAATGCAGACGGGACCGAAGATCGCCCGAAGAATTTTTCTCTCGAAGCAACCAAGAACACCCTCATCCATTTTTGATAATGTCCATGCCTCTGCGCCATAGAGTAGGACCGGGATTATTAAAGTCTTATAAAGGGTGACTTTTGTTGTCCGCGAGAGGACTTTCCTACTCAATTGCCTTCTTAACCCAAAGAAACAGCGGTTGGCAAGAGTTATTCTTCGCATGATATCAGCGCTGGTGTCGTTGTCTGTATTTATAGCGGAGCCTAGGTAGACAAAGTCCTTAACTACCTCAAAGTTATATCTGTCGAGGGTGACGTTCTGTCCGAGACGTCGGTGTTGGTTGTCCTTTTTGCTTGACAGCATATACTCGTACTTGGTGTTGCCCTCATTGACCGCTAAACCCATTTTCGCCGCTTCCGTCTCAATACTCGCGAAAGCGCCACTGACATCACGCTGCTTTCTCCCGATTATGTCAATATCGTCGGCGTATGCGAGTAGTTGGACGGACTTTTGAAAGATAGTGCCTCTTGTGTTTGCTCGTGAGTTTTGCACTATTCTTTCAAGTACGATGTTGAAAAAATCGCATGACAGCGCATCGCCTTGTCTAAATCCTTTCTGGACATCAAAGGTCTCGGTGAGATCTTTATCGACCTTGATGGAGCAGCGTGCATTCTCCATCGTCATCCTGCACAGACGGACGAGTTTGGCAGGGATGCCAAAACTAGACATTGGTGGTGGGTATCGATCTGAAGCTCATGGGTCTTCTCCAAGATCTGCCGTAGTGTGAATATCTGGTCGATGGTGGACTTTCCTGGCCTGAAGCCACACTGATATGGACCTATCAGGTTGTTGACAAACGGCTTCAGGCGTTCACACAATACGGCGGATAAGATCTTATATGCGATGTTAAGGAGACTGATGCCTCTGTAGTTGGCGCAGTTCAGAGGGTCTCCTTTCTTGAGAATTGGACAAACAATGCTGAGGTTCCGTTCATCGGGCATACTTTCGTCCGACCATATTTTACAGATGAGTTGGTGTATGCTCCTTACCAAGTCATCGCCTGCCGCTTTGAAGAGCTCGGCAGTCAGGCCATCCGCTCCAGCAGCTTTGTTGGGCTTAAGCTTCGATATGGCTATCTTCACTTCATCCAGGTCGGGTGGACGGAATTGTTGGTCATCATCGTCCAGGTTGAAAGGTTGATTCTGCCTGACAGCGGTATTTGGTCCGTCATCGCCGTTATACAGTCTGCAGAAATGATCTTTCCAAATCCTCAGCATCGACTGCGATTCTACTACGATGTTCCCTTGTTCATCTCTACAGGCTTCGGTTCGGGGTTTGTTTCCGCGGCATGTTATTTTTACCTTCTGGTAAAACTTCCGAACCTTATTCCTGGAGTAGCATCTCTCAATTTCCTCGATCGCGTGCTTCTCATGCTCTTTCTTCTTCCTCCTGAGAAGCCGGTGTTCGTCTCTCCTCTTCCGCTCATAGAGCTCATGAGCAGCTCTGGTCTTTCTAAGCAGCGGCGCTCAGATGTGACAAAGAGGGCTTTGCTACTCAAGTGCCTTGTTAGCCCAAAGAAACAGCGGTTGGCAAGAGTTATTCTTTGTTTGATCTCAGCGTTGGTGTCATTGTCTGTATTTATAGCGGAGCCTTGGTAGGTAAAGTCCGTAACTACTGTTCAGTTAAATATGTACGAACAAACGAAAAGAGATATTGCGGGTTATTCTCTTATAAACGTTATAATATTTTATTTGCCATTGTTTCCTTTTATATATAACATGTGACATATGCTGTATTTCTGAGACTTATTGCATGATACATAAATATGATATTTTGTTTACGTTTACATGTGAATAAAATTTTATTAATTTCGAATATAACAGAATTGACTTTGATCTCCAACATTTATGAATTGACTTTGATTTCCAATATTCTCCCCAGCCGTGAACTTTGTTCGCAAATTTTCGGAAGTCATCTTCTTTGGCAGGGAACCCCCTGTGACTTGGAAATCTACTACATTTTCGATCGAATGCACATGCAAGAAAAAAAATGGATTAATATTTTGTAAAGCAAATGGACATCACCACAAACAAGGAACAGATATATTGACACATATACGGTAGATGAGCAACGCTATATGTGGGTTCGTTTATTCTTGCCATTTGTTTACGTTGTTCATGAAATTGCGTAAATATCACAATGGCGGCGGCAGTGCAGTTGAGTGAAGTGCGTGGTTTTTAATTCGTTTCTAATTTTTTGTTTGTGTTATTAATATTCAGGTAAGAAGATTCATATTATTACTTGATAATTTCCTTTCTCTTATTGTGTCGTAAATGTGAAATGTGTGTGGTGTTTCATTTGTACATTTGTAACACTAAATACATACTTTACCGGTGTTTCTTTCGTATGCACATGAGTATATGGATTTTTTATTTTTGGTATTTTCGTGGAAGTAATTTAATTTTATTATTGTTATTCTTATATATCAGTTCTGAGTGAGAGAAATTCAGTTGGTAAGTTTGTGATTGTTTCTTGTGAGAATTTGTATGATTCAGTGCATAAATTTTTAATTTTTTTTTTGGTTGATTGAATATGTGTGTTGTGTGTTTTGTGCTGATGCCTGCAAGTTTTGGCCTTTGTAGTGTGTTGTGTATTGGGTGGATGTAAATGGAGATCGGATTCGATATGGCTGTGTGTATGCTACTGCCGGTGTATGACTTGTGTGCTTGTGTTTTGTTATCGGTTTGTGCATTAGTTGCACTACGAATTATACCTATGGAATATATGGATGAGTTCTTGTGTGTTTTGCTATTTAACGTCGATTTCTGTGATATGCGAGATTTGTCTGTTTATTTACATTTTTAAAGTGTGGCATGTAATTTGATTTGATCTTAAAGCCAGAATGTTTTGATTTGGATGTCAGCGATATGAATGGACTGTATGATATTTTGTTGTGAGATGTAGAAATATATAGAAACTGTTGAAGTAGGGCTATTGGTTTTTTTGGTTGAAGTTAGTGTACGCTTGGTGTTGTTGGTTTATGTCGCGAGAGTTTTGTTGCGGTTAGTGTGTACTTGCTGTTGTTGGTTTATTGCTTGAGAATTTTGTTGCTTAAGTGTGTACTTGCTGTTATTCGGTCATGTCGTGAGAGTCTAATGCATGTGTACATATGGCGTTTTTATTTTGATTCTGGTGGATAGGTGTTGTGTGTAGTTTGGATGTTGTTCACTGGTAGTGGACAGAGTTTAGTAATCGGCCTTTTAAATTCACCAGCTTGCGTTCTTATCCTTACGACCCTAACTATGTTGTCAGCTCCGGGGTAAGTATCTATAATGCGACCTAGACTCCATCTTGATGGTGGGAGTCTTTCGTCTTTGAGAAGGACAAGGTCTCCGATTTTTAACATTGGTTGCTGCTTTAACCACTTGGGTCTATGTTGCAGCCGTGTCAGGTACTCCACTTGCCATTTCATCCAAAACGTTTGCATATGGAGTTGAATCGTCTTCCACTGGTCGTAAAGGTTTTTGTTGTCTAGCTCTAGTTCCGGAACAGTGAGGATCTCTTGCCCGACTATCAGGGTCTTCTGATAGGAGGCACAGAGCTCTAGAGTTAAGATATGCTTCAATTAGAGTTAGAAGCGTGGCTAACTCTTCATACGCAAGTGCCCCAGTCCCGACGACTCTTGAAGTGGTATTTCACATTTTTAACACTCGCTTTCCATAAACCTCCAAGGGGTGGCCATGGTGTAGTGGTACTAGCCATCGCTTCTCAATCGGACGGTCAAGGTTCGAATCCTACTCATGACAAGTTTTTCGTTTGTGTAATTGGAACTTAGTCAGAAAAATCTGCGTGTAAAGGCATAACACTGGCATGTAAATTTGGCTGTTGTAGAGTTTCAAGCACAAAACAACCGTTAAAATTTACAACCTGAATCATTTCGAGTGAAGAAAAACTCTCCGTCCTATTGGGACTCCCACCCCTGGAGAGCCAATATCGAAACCAGATACACCTGAGTTTCAAACCACTACATCACAACAACTTTCCTTTCTCCTCCTTCTATCTTTCCGCCCGCAACAGTAAAAGGGTATCAAAAACCCCTTGAGGCGCGCGTAAATTATAAAAAAAAAAAACCTCCAAAATGGGGGAAAGCTAGGGGTATGAACTTCCACTGATTTCCTTCAGTTGCCAAAATTTCAGCTATTTCCTTCCAATCGTGGGTAGCGTTATTCAGTAACCGACGAAATTTCGCTTCGGCTCCAACAAAGTTTGCGTCGCAGTCACTGTAGACTTGGTGACATAGTCCTCTTCGCGCCACAAATCGTCGGAAGGCTGCTATGGAGGCTTGGGTGGTAAGGTTGGTAACTGCCTCCAGATGAAGAGCCTTGGTAGTTAGGTAGACGAATATGGCGAGATAACCCTTATAGCATTTGGCTCCTCGGCCTCTCCATGTCTTTATGTCGATGGGCCCTGCGTAGTCGACTCCGGTGTGTGTGAAGGGCTTCGATATCCTATCCTTACCCTTGTGCTGGGGAGTTCTCCCATGATTTGGTGAGCTGTTTTGCTCCGATATTGGAAACATTTGGTGCATCCGTGAATGTGTGTCTTCACTACTCTTTTTATCCGGAAGATCCAGTATTTATTGCGCAGGTATCCCATCATTAATTGAATCCCGCCATGCAGGGTCCTGCTATGTGCTTCACCTACGAGTAGTTTTGTCCAGGTATGTTTCGGTTCCAGGATCATTGGATCCTACGATCAAGGAGAGATCGGCGTTTTTTAATCTCCCCCCCCCCCCCCACTCGGCTGGTACCTTCACCATCCGTGAATGGATTTAAGGACCCCATGCCTCGTGTCTTGCTTATCCCTTGAGGAAACATTTCCTTTTGCGATACGCGTGTCAGAAGCCTTGTAGCTGCTTCGAATTCCGAAGGATTTAGGGGTCCATGTACTCACTTCGCGAGCTGATTTTGGCAGTTTGCTCCAAATCTTTGGCAGTAGGTAGTTATTCTGATAGTTCGGCTAAAGCTGGAGGATCGAAAAATGAGTTGTCGTTGACTTGGGCGTGATGAACCTTCTTTTTTTTTCTATCCTTCCTCGGTGTCGAAGTTAGAAGCTTGAGCTGGCAAGTCGAAGTCCCATCCAACTCTCAGGAAGTTAGGTCCATTCCACCACAAGTTAGCCCGTACTAATTCTGATGGCAGTATTTCTCGTGAGACTAAATCAGCAGGATTGTGATGGGTAGGAATATGGTTCCATATTTCGACCTTCGTAAGCCGTTGGATTTTTTTCAATTCTGTTTCGAACAAATGTTTCCCACCTTGCTGGGTCCGCGCGTATCTAGCACAATGTTATCATGGAATCTATCCATGAGAAGGCGGGAATGACTCTGGCCTTCAAAGTCTGTGCAGTGTTGTGTATTATATGACCTTTCAGATGCATCGCAGAGATGCGTAGTTGAATGCGTTTGGTCGCAACTGAAACGTGAAACCAGCGTGGAATTCTTAGGTTGTTAATGGCTGGCAAATTATTGGAAAACGTATTCCAATCATTCAGAATATCAGGATCCACGAGATCGTCCCAGGATTGTTTTCGGATCCATAGCAGCTGCATGATGAGTTTCGTCTTGGTGATGGAAGGAACAACCCACCCCAGCGGATCGAATAAATCGGTTATCGATGAAAGCATTCGTTGGTTTCTGAAGATCGGACGGTGTATAATTAACACGAATACATCATGACGAGGAAGCTACTGCAGACCCAAAGTCTTCACGCTATCCGAGCCATCAAAAGGGAATGGGAAAGATTCCTCGTGATCCTGAATGGGTACCGCATCTAGAATTTCGTCATGGTTAGCAGTCCATTTCCGTAGGTGAAACCCAGCTCCTATGAATGTCTTCTTAATTTGTTCAACTTTCTCGTTAGCTTCCGATATGGAATCGGCACCTGAAATCAAGTCGTCTACGTACATTTCGTCAACAATCATCCTAGCAGCTTTCGGATATAGTTCTTCGACCTCCTTTGCTAGTGCCTGAAGTGTGCAAATGGCCAAATACGGCGCAGGAGCTGTGCCAAAGGTCACAGTGTTGAGACGAAAACTTTTCAAAATTCCTGTCGGTGGGTTGCGCCAAAAGATAAGCTGGTCATTCTGCATCATTTCCTGGTACCCTAATTTGCCGGTATATCTTCTCGATTTCTCTTGTAAACGTATAGCGGTGGAGCCTCCATTTCGGAATGATGTCCGTGATGTTGCGTTGAAGGGCCGGACCGACCATCACCTGGTCATTTAAGAAAACGCCAGCAGCTGACTTGAATGATGCGTCGAACACCACACGTAACCTCGTCGTTGAGCTCCCCTCTTTCAGAACGGCATGATGTGGGACATAGTAGTGATGCAGATCTGGTACCGAGCCTTCTTCGACCTCCTCCATATGGCTAAGGTAAAGGTATTCTTCGTGGAATTTAGCATAGTGTTCTTTTAGATGTTGATTTGTTTGTAATCGTCTTTCCAGGGCCTTGAAACGAGCGATCTGCCAAGCATAGGATATGCATCTCCTTTGAATGAAAGCGCCACTTGAAAACGACCGTTAGCTAGACGCTTAACATTCTTAACAAAATGTGTTTCGCATTCGATGTCTTCGGGACTTTAATGCTGTTGATGAGCAATCTTTTCTAATTCCCAGAATCGACGGAGTTCTTCTTCAACGCAGCATTAGTAGTTGAACGGCTGATGTTATAAAACTGGTTTCTGATTCTGAATCTACCAAAGCTCGCAATGAAATTGATTCCCCTGTCGCCGAGCGTACGTTGATAATAGCGGTTGCTAATAATACCTGTGTTCTTGGATTCGTTGAATAGAATGTATTGATGTTTGGCTGAGAGACTATTGTTTCCGAGGGTTGAAAGGTAGGCGCAGCAATGTTCATCGAAGATGTGAATGGAATTGAAGCGTGAACTTGTGCTATAAAAGAATTTGTTTCCCGGTTGATTCCCTTTAAAATGAAGAAGAGAATGGTGTGCTTGTTGGCAGTAATAGTATCGCTGGCTACTCGGACAATGCTCAGAACTATGGCTAGATGCTTAACAATTTCGACAAACTCCTACTCTATTTACCTGTTTACACCGATCAGCAATACTTAGTTGAAGGAACTTGGAATATTTCCTTATCGCGTGTCGACCTTTACTGCAAATTTTACAGGAGTACTCCTGGTTGATGGTTGCTATATGCATAACATTTCGATATGATACAGTCTTGCTTGGTTTTGACGCTACTAGAACTTGCTTCTGGTTGACTGCCTCCAAAGTCCGGAACCTGGTCTCCGGTTCTTTACTATGTGATTTGAAACCTAACTTCTCTTCCCATAAATGCTGTTTTAGGTAATTTTTGCAGAAGGATAAAAATAAGCAACAATAAGTTCCACGGGAACTTTCAAATTTGTATCTAACAACTGTTTGATAGACTCTACATGTTCTTTGGAAATTGAGGGTTGGTTGAACAAAGTCTTGAACTGCGTGTTAACTAGAAAACGTTGATGATCGTACCGATCCTTCAAGATTTCCCATGGCTTGGAATAATTACCGCTATCTAAACCCAGGTGAGCTAGAAGCTTATCAGCTTCACCAGACACACTCGATTTTAAATAGTGCATCTTTTGTATTTCAGATAGCCATGCATCGGATGTATAAGTGAGACAAAAAAATTCACGAAAGACGCGCCAGGTCTCGTAGCTACCAGAAGGGAGGCTTATTTCAGCTGATCTGGTCGTGGTTGGTACGACTTCCTTTGTATCTTGTCGGTTTTCGGTCTACAATGCATTGGAAGCCTTTGCTTTGTCGATGAAGTCAAGAAGATCGCTGCGATATTCGATATATCCTTCCCTAATCTTGTCGTAGACCACCTCTGCTGCTCCTTCCTTTTGCACATCGTCATCACCTAAGGAAGAAAGCACCTTATCATATTCTACTTCGGCCGTCTCCATACGCCTTTCCAACAAAGACGGTCAACCCATTAAATAATTTATAGTGCGCCGAGCTAAACCTGTCTTAGCAAAATTTGAAATGTCTTTCTCTAACTGTTTTAAAGTTTTTTCTAATGCGTTGGCTTTCACTTTATATATTTTGTATATGATATATATGTATATGTGTATAACACACTTAATAAATTTTATACTTGTTGAATAAGTAGGAACAACGAAAATGCACTTACTTGTTTTTGGTGATTCCAGTGAAAATCGAAAAAATCTTCGGGGCAGCAACACAACAACACTTAAAGAAGAAATCTCCGTTGCAGGTTCGTCCATCCGATGGATGGTTTTCAAAACTCCAGTAGACTCATGCAACAAATGGATGGTTTGCAAAAACTCCGGCAGGAACACGAAAATGTGTGGGGTGGAATTTTCTAATCGTCGAACAAACTTTTGAACAATTATCCACCGAAAGAGGCACAGCAAGTGTAGTAAAAAAAACAGCAAAACTAGCAAGTAGTACTCAAAACACAATACGAGTTTAATTTTATTTAAAAAAAAAATGTTTCGCCCCGCCGCAAAGTCGATTAGCCTGAATCCGTGATCGGAGGTGGTATGTGCAGGCTATATTTTCCGATTGTTCCACCAAAGATACCCTCTCTTCCTAGCTTTGCATTAAAATCACCGAGGACAATTTTAATGTCATAGCTACTGCATTGCTCGTAGGTCTTATTCAGGAGCTCATAGAAGGCATCCTTGGTGTCGTCATCTTTCTCATCTGTGGGGGCATGCACGCATATAAGGCTAGTGTTGGCGAATTAAGCATTTTTACTGTGAGGTATTTCAACGTCGGACGGTTACAATCACAAGAGATCGCAAAATCCTTTGCAATTTCTTTGTCTTTCAAAATTTTGTAATACAATAAAAATTGTTACTTCTTTGGTGCTATATTCTTTTATTTCTTATATTTGGTTATGAATTAATTTAAACATTCAAAATAAATTAGAACCATCATCGATTGTTAGAGATCAGATACTTATGTTGACATATCACTATTTGACGTTTATATTTATATGTATTAAATAAAAATAAAATTAAATAAAATATTTGTATTTAAAATTAAGTGTCAAAATTCACTTGAACAACTAATTAGAAACAAGAAAGAAAAGAGAAATAATTGTTGTTTTAAGTAACTGGGGGTTCTTGTAGATTAGTACATTTTAGCAAAACCTTTTCGCCTAATCACTTTTTGGCATCTACTTTGCATCGATTGGACGTGCGGCCTGCACGTCATAGCATTTCACGTGGCTTCGATGTTGCCATACAGAATGTCTAAATTTGAGGATTTTGTAAAGGCAATAGCATTTCCGACATCACCTCACTAATGCTCTATCGGATTAAGATTTGCGCTTAATGTCGCTCACTCAATAACACTTAAGTTATTGTTACTTAAAAACTTTTTTGCTGTAACTTTGAGGTCATTCTCCTGCTGGGATTTCCAAATTACAGGCATATTTTTGTCAGCCCAAGGTATCAGCTTGTTTTCTTACGCTCCGCTATATTTAATGACTGGAAGACCGTAATTAGAACTTAAAGCTGCTCCTTCTGGCCGTCGTATTATCGAAAACCATGTTGCCTCATCTGATTAACTTTCGCTTCATCGCTCCACACTATGTGTTTCCGCTGGTTTATTGTCCAGTTTAGGTGGTACTTCACAAACTAAATTCTCTTTTTTCTTTGTTTCGGTGTTCCAGGCCGGTTCTTGCGTGCGACTTGTCCATTCAATCCAGATTCTACCACGCGTGTGTGCATGTAGATATCAGAGTAACGGTTTCTTCCAAAATCTGGCGTTCAATTTCTCTTGGACTTACTTGGAGATCGAATTTTGGAAGCACGTTTATTTATACAGATGTTTTGCGTGCCAGGTTTCGCGTTGGTATATTTTTCGTGGCTTCAAAAGCCTGAAAATGCTAAAGAGCAACATATTTAACCGAGCAACTTAACTGAGTTGCAATGAATCGGTATGACATTTTCAACTTCCACATCTCAACGATTGCCTGCCAATTGCTTTTTTCATATGAAATAAAGCTAAAAGACAATAAAATCAGTAACTCAATATTTCAAGCATTCGCTTTGTAACATTTAAAATTGAAAATTGACTTTTAAATTTATAATTAATGTGTTAGAACGACAGTGTTTCTAAATATATGGTAAGCTAAACTACTACAGTTCAAAAATGTTCCACATACACTACACGAACAACAAATGAACTGTTTTTTGATGTAGGATGCTACTCGTAATATTTCTTATCAAACCAAAAAAGTATCGTTATGTGAAGAGAAAACCTTTTCTTCGTATTGAAATAACAAGTTCAGTTGTGTTTCTAATTATTTGGCCACAGCTGTATATGAAGTATTGAACTAAAATGTGGAACAAACCTAAGTATATACGAGTATTAAAATATTTAAATATTAATGCCACTACGTATTCATAGTTTAAGAATGTTTATAATCATAATTGTAAATACCAATGAATTTATGTAAAAAAGAAAGAATACCGAAATAAATAAATAAATAAATAAAATAAGTTTTGAAATAAATTATTGTAAAGGGTATAGATATTTTAGCTTAAATAGAATCGTGCTTTACAAAATGTATACAAACTTCTGAAACCCAAAGAGATTGTGTGCGTTGTTGTTTTTCAATTCAATATTCCTAGTTAATAATACTATATATTTTTTTTAAAGCATAGTAAGCATATCGACACAAAACATATTGTGTCTCCTCTCCAAAATTTCTCTCCAAACACTCTCCACTCTCGAGCTTAATTTTGACACAAAATCACGTCGTGGAGAAATGCCAAAAAAATAATTCTTTCACAGAAATAGTCGAAGTCTAAGTGTTCTTCATTAAGAAATTCATATGCCATTTCTTGCACAAGAAAAGACTTTTGTTTCCTCATAACCCAGTTTTTAAAAATTCGAAAGATGTACCGAAACAATATTTGGGGTGACAAATATTGACAGATACATTGTGTACAGCTTGAACTGAAATATGATTTTTTTCTTAATCTGCGTACAACTCGCACAAATTGAAGAGACAAATTTAAAAAAAAAAAAACACTGGCGCTAGCAGCCCGGTATGGGCCATGGCCTAGCTTCTTGCCACTCATTTGTGTTGCTCATGTTTTCATTTTTGTCACATCTGAGCGGGGCCTACGGTTTATCGCCGAGTCCGAACGGCACTCCTTAGAAGCTTTTTCGTAGGCAGTTTTACTTTCGGGAGTTTGCCATTGCCCGCCGAAAGGGGATGGCGATTTGACAAATTGTTGGTGACCCAGCCAGGAATCGAACCCAGACTGTTTGCGTGATAGTCCAATGAGCTAACTATAGCGCCATCGCCATCGCCATCGCCATCGCCATCGCCAGCTCGATCCCTGGCTAGCTGCCTTTGGTTTCGCACGCTAGGTTGGCTGAGATCCTCTTCCACTTGCGTGCGCCACCTGAGTCTTGGCCTTCCTTTCCTGCGCTGTCTCCCGAGAGCGGATTCGAAGACTTTTCTGACCAGAGCATTGGTGTCCATACGCTCTACATGACCCAGCCATCTCAGTCTTTGGATCTTCACTCTTCTGGTTAGGTCGATGTCGCTGTACAGCCCGTAGAGTTCATTGCTGTATCTCCTCCTCCATTCTTCTTCAATGCAGATGGGACCGAAGATCGCACGAAGAATTTTTCTCAGGAAGCAGCCAAGAACATGTTCATCCATTTTTGATAATGTCCATGCCTCTGCGCCATAGAGCAGGACCGGGATTATTAAAGTTGATTTTTGTTGTCCGAGAGAGGGCTTTGCTATTCAAGTGCCTTGTTAGCCCAAAGAAACAGCGGTCGGCAAGAGTTATTCTTTGTTTGATCTCAGCGTTGGTGTCATTGTCTGTATTTATAGCGGAGCCTTGGTAGGTAAAGTCCGTAACTACTGTTCAGGTAAATATGTACGAACAAACGAAAAGAGATATTGCGGGTTATTCTCTTATAAACGTTATAATATTTTATTTGCCATTGTTTCCTTTTATATATAACATGTGACATATGCTGTATTTCTGAGACTTATTGCATGATACATAAATATGATATTTTGTTTACGTTTACATGTGAATAAAATTTTATTAATTTCGAATATTACAGAATTGACTTTGATCTCCAACATTTATGAATTGACTTTGATTTCCAATATTCTCCCCGGCCGTGAACTTTGTTCGCAAATTTTCGGAAGTCATCTTCTTTGGCAGGGAACCCCCTGTGACTTGGAAATCTACTACATTTTCGATCGAATGAATTTGCAAGAAAAAAAATGGATTAATATTTTGTAAAGCAAATGGACATCACCACAAACAAGGAACAGATATATTGACACATATACGGTAGATGAGCAACGCTATATGTGGGTTCGTTTATTCTTGCCATTTGTTTACGTTGTTCATGAAATTGCGTAAATATCACAATGGCGGCGGCAGTGCAGTTGAGTGAAGTGCGTGGTTTTTAATTCGTTTCTAATTTTTTGTTTGTGTTATTAATATTCAGGTAAGAAGATTCATATTATTACTTGATAATTTCCTTTCTCTTATTGTGTCGTGAATGTGGAATGTGTGTGGTGTTTCATTTGTACATTTGTAACACTAAATACACACTTTACCGGTGTTTCTTTCGTATGCACATGAGTATATGGATTTTTTATTTTTGGTATTTTCGTGGAAGTAATTTAATTTTATTATTGTTATTCTTATATATCAGTTCTGAGTGAGAGAAATTCAGTTGGTAAGTTTGTGATTGTTTCTTGTGAGAATTTGTATGATTCAGTGCATAAATTTTTAATTTTTTTTTTGGTTGATTGAATATGTGTGTTGTGTGTTTTGTGCTGATGCCTGCAAGTTTTGGCCTTTGTAGTGTGTTGTGTATTGGGTGGATGTAAATGGAGATCGGATTCGATATGGCTGTGTGTATGCTACTGCCGGTGTATGACTTGTGTGCTTGTGTTTTGTTATCGGTTTGTGCATTAGTTGCACTGCGAATTATACCTATGGAATATATGGATGAGTTCTTGTGTGTTTTGCTATTTAACGTCGATTTCTGTGATATGCGAGATTTGTCTGTTTATTTACATTTTTAAAGTGTGGCATGTAATTTGATTTGATCTTAAAGCCAGAATGTTTTGATTTGGATGTCAGCGATATGAATGGACTGTATGATATTTTGTTGTGAGATGTAGAAATATATAGAAACTGTTGAAGTAGGGCTATTGGTTTTTTTGGTTGAAGTTAGTGTACGCTTGGTGTTGTTGGTTTATGTCGCGAGAGTTTTGTTGCGGTTAGTGTGTACTTGCTGTTGTTGGTTTATTGCTTGAGAATTTTGTTGCTTAAGTGTGTACTTGCTGTTATTCGGTCATGTCGTGAGAGTCTAATGCATGTGTACATATGGCGTTTTTATTTTGATTCTGGTGGATAGGTGCTGTGTGTAGTTTGGATGTTGTTCACTGGTAGTGGACAGAGTTTAGTGATCGGCCTTTGAAATTCACCAGCTTGCGTTCTTATCCTTACGACCCTAACTATGTTGTCAGCTCCGGGGTAAGTATCTATAATGCGACCTAGACTCCATCTTGATGGTGGGAGTCTTTCGTCTTTGAGAAGGACAAGGTCTCCGATTTTTAACATTGGTTGCTGCTTTAACCACTTGGGTCTATGTTGCAGCCGTGTCAGGTACTCCACTTGCCATTTCATCCAAAACGTTTGCATATGGAGTTGAATCGTCTTCCACGGGTCGTAAAGGTTTTTGTTGTCTAGCTCTAGTTCCGGAACGGTGAGGATCTCTTGCCCGACTAGAAAATGATCAGGAATTAAGGCGCGGAAGTCATCAGGGTCTTCTGATAGGAGGCACAGAGCTCTAGAGTTAAGATATGCTTCAATTAGAGTTAGAAGCGTGGCTAACTCTTCATACGCAAGTGCCCCAGTCTCGACGACTCTTGAAGTGGTATTTCACATTTTTAACACTCGCTTTGCATAAACCTTCAAGGGGTGGCCATGGTGTAGTGGTACTAGCCATCGCTTCTCAATCGGACGGTCAAGGTTCGATTCCTACTCATGACAAGTTTTACGTTTGTGTAATTGGAACTTAGTCAGAAAAATCTGCGTGTAAAGGCATAACACTGGGATGTAAATTTGGCTGTTGAAGAGTTTCAAGCACAAAACAACCATTAAAATTTACAACCTGAATCATTTCGAGTGAAGAAAAACTCTCCGTCCTATTGGGACTCCCACCCCTGGAGAGCCAATATCGAAACCAGATACACCTGAGTTTCAAACCACTACATCACAACAATTTTCCTTTCTCCTCCTTCTATCTTTCCGCCCGCAACAGTAAAAGGGTATCAAAAACCCGTTGAGGCGCGCGTAAATTATAAAAAAAAAACCTCGAAAATGGGGGAAAGCTAGGGGTATGAACTTCCACTGATTTCCTTCAGTTGCCAAAATTTCAGCTATTTCCTTCCAATCGTGGGTAGCGTTTTTCAGTAACCGACGAAATTTCGCTTCGGCTCCAACAAAGTTTGCGTCGCAGTCACTGTAGACTTGGTGACATAGTCCTCTTCGCGCCACAAATCGTCGGAAGGCTGCTATGGAGGCTTGGGTGGTAAGGTTGGTAACTGCCTCCAGATGAAGAGCCTTGGTAGTTAGGTAGACGAATATGGCGAGATAACCCTTATATCATTTGGCTCCTCGGCCTCTCCATGTCTTTATGTCGATGGGCCCTGCGTAGTCGACTCCGGTGTGTGTGAAGGGCTTCGATATCCTATCCTTACCCTTGTGCTGGGGAGTTCTCCCATGATTTGGTGAGCTATTTTGCTCCGATATTGGAAACATTTGGTGCATCCGTGAATGTGTGTCTTCACTACTCTTTTTATCCGGAAGATCCAGTATTTATTGCGCAGGTATCCCATCATTAATTGAATCCCGCCATGCAGGGTCCTGCTATGTGCTTCACCTACGAGTAGTTTTGTCCAGGTATGTTTCGGTTCCAGGATCATTGGATCCTACGATCAAGGAGAGATTGGCGTTTTTTAATCTCCCCCCCCCCCCCACTCGGCTGGTACCTTCACCATCCGTGAATGGATTTAAGGACCCCATGCCTCGTGTCTTGCTTATCCCTTGAGGAAACATTTCCTTTTGCGATACGCGTGTCAGAAGCTTTGTAGCTGCTTCGAATTCCGAAGGATTTAGGGGTCCATGTACTCACTTCGCGAGCTGATTTTGGCAGTTTGCTCCAAATCTTTGGCAGTAGGTAGTTATTCTGATAGTTCGGCTAAAGCTGGAGGATCGAAAAATGAGTTGTCGTTGACTTGGGCGTGATGAACCTTCTTTTTTTTCTATCCTTCCTCGGTGTCGAAGTTAGAAGCTTGAGCTGGCAAGTCGAAGTCCCATCCAACTCTCAGGAAGTTAGGTCCATTCCACCACAAGTTAGCCCGTACTAATTCTGATGGCAGTATTTCTCGTGAGACTAAATCAGCAGGATTGTGATGGGTAGGACCTTCGTAAGCCGTTGGATTTTTTTCGATTCTGTTTCGAACAAATGTTTCCCACCTTGCTGGGTCCGCGCGTATCTAGCACAATGTTATCATGGAATCTATCCGTGAGAAGGCGGGAATGACTCTGGCCTTCAAAGTCTGTGCAGTGTTGTGTATTATATGACCTTTCAGATGCATCGCAGAGAGGCGTAGTTGAATGCGTTTGGTCGCAACTGAAACGTGAAACCAGCGTGGAATTCTTAGGTTGTTAATGGCTGGCAAATTATTGTAAAACGTATTCCAGTCTTTCAGAATATCAGGATCCACGAGATCGTCCCAGGATTGTTTTCGGATCCATAGCAGCTGCATAATGAGTTTCGTCTTGGTGATGGAAGGAACAACCCACCCCAGCGGATCGAATAAATCGGTTAGCGATGAAAGCATGAACGGCTTCGTTGGTTTCTGAAGATTGGACGGTGTAGAATGTAACACGAATACATCATGACGAGGAAGCTACTGCAGACCCAAAGTCTTCACGCTATCCGAGCCATCAAAAGGGAATGGGAAAGATTCCTCGTGATCCTGAATGGGTACCGCATCTAGAATTTCGTCATGGTTAGCAGTCCATTTCCGTAGGTGAAACCCAGCTCCTATGAATGTCTTCTTAATTTGTTCAACTTTCTCGTTAGCTTCCGATATGGAATCGGCACCTGAAATCAAGTCGTCTACGTACATTTCGTCAACAATCATCCTAGCAGCTTTCGGATATAGTTCTTCGACCTCCTTTGCTAGTGCCTGAAGTGTGCAAATGGCCAAATACGGCGCAGGAGCTGTGCCAAAGGTCACAGTGTTGAGACGAAAACTTTTCAAAATTCCTGTCGGTGGGTTGCGCCAAAAGATAAGCTGGTCATTCTGCATCATTTCCTGGTACCCTAATTTGCCGGTATATCTTCTCGATTTCTCTTGTAAACGTATAGCGGTGGAGCCTCCATTTCGGAATGATGTCCGTGATGTTGCGTTGAAGGGCCGGACCGACCATCACCTGGTCATTTAAGAAAACGCCAGCAGCTGACTTGAATGATGCGTCGAACACCACACGTAACCTCGTCGTTGAGCTCCCCTCTTTCAGAACGGCATGATGTGGGACATAGTAGTGATGCAGATCTGGTACCGAGCCTTCTTCGACCTCCTCCATATGGCTAAGGTAAAGGTATTCTTCGTGGAATTTAGCATAGTGTTCTTTTAGATGTTGATTTGTTTGTAATCGTCTTTCCAGGGCCTTGAAACGAGCGATCTGCCAAGCATAGGATATGCATCTCCTTTGAATGAAAGCGCCACTTGAAAACGACCGTTAGCTAGACGCTTAACATTCTTAACAAAATGTGTTTCGCATTCGATGTCTTCGGGACTTTAATGCTGTTGATGAGCAATCTTTTCTAATTCCCAGAATCGACGGAGTTCTTCTTCAACGCAGCATTAGTAGTTGAACGGCTGATGTTATAAAACTGGTTTCTGATTCTGAATCTACCAAAGCTCGCAATGAAATTGATTCCCCTGTCGCCGAGCGTACGTTGATAATAGCGGTTGCTAATAATACCTGTGTTCTTGGATTCGTTGAATAGAATGTATTGATGTTTGGCTGAGAGACTATTGTTTCCGAGGGTTGAAAGGTAGGCGCAGCAATGTTCATCGAAGATGTGAATGGAATTGAAGCGTGAACTTGTGCTATAAAAGAATTTGTTTCCCGGTTGATTCCCTTTAAAATGAAGAAGAGAATGGTGTGCTTGTTGGCAGTAATAGTATCGCTGGCTACTCGGACAATGCTCAGAACTATGGCTAGATGCTAAACAATTTCGACAAACTCCTACTCTATTTACCTGTTTACACCGATCAGCAATACTTAGTTGAAGGAACTTGGAATATTTCCTTATCGCGTGTCGACCTTTACTGCAAATTTTACAGGAGTACTCCTGGTTGATGGTTGCTATATGCATAACGTTTCGATATGATACAGTCTTGCTTGGTTTTGACGCTACTAGAACTTGCTTCTGGTTGACTGCCTCCAAAGTCCGGAACCTGGTCTCCGGTTCTTTACTATGTGATTTGAAACCTAACTTCTCCTCCCATAAATGCTGTTTTAGGTAATTTTTGCAGAAGGATAAAAATAAGCAACAATAAGTTCCACGGGAACTTTCAAAATTGTATCTAACAACTGTTTGATAGACTCTACATGTTCTTTGGAAATTGAGGGTTGGTTGAACAAAGTCTTCAACTGCGTGTTAACTGGAAAACGTTGATGATCGTACCGATCCTTCAAGATTTCCCATGCCTTGGAATAATTACCGCTATCTAAACCCAGGTGAGCTAGAAGCTTATCAGCTTCACCAGACACACTCGATTTTAAATAGTGCATCTTTTGTATTTCAGATAGCCATGCATCGGATGTATAAGTGAGACAAAAAAATTCACGAAAGACGCGCCAGGTCTCGTAGCTACCAGAAGGGAGGCTTATTTCAGCTGATCTGGTCGTGGTTGGTACGACTTCCTTTGTATCTTGTCGGTTTTCGGTCTACAATGCATTGGAAGCCTTTGCTTTGTCGATGAAGTCAAGAAGATCGCTGCGATATTCGATATATCCTTCCCTAATCTTGTCGTAGACCACCTCTGCTGCTCCTTCCTTTTGCACATCGTCATCACCTAAGGAAGAAAGCACCTTATCATATTCTACTTCGGCCGTCTCCATACGCCTTTCCAACAAAGACGGTCAACCCATTAAATAATTTATAGTGCGCCGAGCTAAACCTGTTTAGCAAAATTTGAAATGTCTTTCTCTAACTGTTTTAAAGTTTTTTCTAATGCGTTGGCTTTCACTTTATATATTTTGTATATGATATATATGTATATGTGTATAACACACTTAATAAATTTTATACTTGTTGAATAAGTAGGAACAACGAAAATGCACTTACTTGTTTTTGGTGATTCCAGTGAAAATCGAAAAAATCTTCGGGGCAGCAACACAACAACACTTAAAGAAGAAATCTCCGTTGCAGGTTCGTCCAACCGATGGATGGTTTTCAAAACTCCAGTAGACTCATGCAACAAATGGATGGTTTGCAAAAACTACGGCAGGAACACAAAAATGTGTGGGGTGGAATTTTCTAATCGTCGAACAAACTTTTGAACAATTATCCACCGAAAGAGGCACAGCAAGTGTAGTAAAAAAAACAGCAAAACTAGCAAGTAGTACTCAAAACACAATACGAGTTTAATTTTATTTAAAAAAAAAAATGTTTCGCCCCGCCGCAAAGTCGATTAGCCTGAATCCGTGATCGGAGGTGGTGTTGTGCAGGCTATATTTTCCGATTGTTCCACCAAAGATACCCTCTCTTCCTAGCTTAGCATTAAAATCACCGAGGACAATTTTAATGTCATAGCTACTGCATTGCTCGTAGGTCTTGTTCAGGAGCTCATAGAAGGCATCCTTGGTGTCGTCATCTTTCTCATCTGTGGGGGCATGCACGCATATAAGGCTAGTGTTGGCGAATTAAGCCTTTTTACTGTGAGGTATTTCAACGTCGGACGGTTACAATCACAAGAGATCGCAAAATCCTTTGCAATTTCTTTGTCTTTCAAAATTTTGTAATACAATAAAAATTGTTACTTCTTTGGTGCTATATTCTTTTATTTCTTATATTTGGCTATGAATTAATTTAAACATTCAAAATAAATTAGAACCATCATCGATTGTTAGAGATCAGATACTTATGTTGACATATATCACTATTTGACGTTTATATTTATATGTATTAAATAAAAATAAAATTAAATAAAATATTTGTATTTAAAATTAAGTGTCAAAATTCACTTGAACAACTAATTAGAAACAAGAAAGAAAAGAGAAATAATTGTTGTTTTAAGTAACTGGGGGTTCTTGTAGATTAGTACATTTTAGCAAAACCTTTTCGCCTAATCACTTTTTGGCATCTACTTTGCATCGATTGGACGTGCGGCTTGCACGTCATAGCATTTCACGTGGCTTCGATGTTGCCATACAGAATGTCTAAATTTGAGGATTTTTTAAAGGCAATAGCTTTTCCGACATCACCTCACTAATGCTCTATCGGATTAAGATTTGCGCTTAATGTCGCTCACTCAATAACGATTAAGTTATTGTTACTTAAAAACTTTTGTGCTGTAACTTTGAGGTCATTCTCCTGCTGGGATTTCCAAATTACAGGCATATTTTTGTCAGCCCAAGGTATCAGCTTGTTTTCTTACGCTCCGCTATATTTAATGACTGGAAGACCGTAATTATAACTTAAAGCTGCTCCTTCTGGCCGTCGTATTATCGAAAACCATGTTGCCTCATCTGATTAACTTTCGCTTCATCGCTCCACACTATGTGTTTCCGCTGGTTTATTGTCCAGTTTAGGTGGTACTTCACAAACTAAATTCTCTTTTTTCTTTGTTTCGGTGTTCCAGGCCGGTTCTTGCGTGCGACTTGTCCATTCAATCCAGATTCTACCACGCGTGTGTGCATGTAGATATCAGAGTAACGGTTTCTTCCAAAATTTGGCGTTCAATTTCTCTTGGATTTACTTGGAGATCGAATTTTGGAAGCACGTTTATTTATACAGATGTTTTGCGTGCCAGGTTTCGCGTTGGTATATTTTTCGTGGCTTCAAAAGCCTGAAAATGCTAAATAGCAACATATTTCACCGAGCAATTTAACTGAGTTGCAATGAATCGATATGACATTTTCAACTTCCACATCTCAACGATTGCCTGCCAATTGCTTTTCTCATATGAAATAAAGCTAAAAGACAATAAAGTCAGTAACTCAATATTTCAAGCATTCGCTCAATCATTGATTTTGTAACATTTAAAATTGAAAATTGACTTTTAAATTTATAATTAATGTGTTAGAACGACAGTGTTTCTAAATATATGGCAAGCTAAACTACTACAGTTCAAAAATGTTCCACATACACTACACGAACAACAAATGAATTGTTTTTTGATGTAGGATGCTACTCGTAATATTTCTTATCAAACCAAAAAAGTATCGTTATGTGAAGAGAAAACCTTTTCTTCGTATTGAAATAACAAGTTCAGTTGTGTTTCTAATTATTTGGCCACAGCTGTATATGAAGTATTGAACTAAAATGTGGAACAAACCTAAGTATATACGAGTATTAAAATATTTAAATATTAATGCCACTACGTATTCATAGTTTAAGAATGTTTATAATCATAATTGTAAATACCAATGAATTTATGTAAAAAAGAAAGAATACTGAAATAAATAAATAAATAAATAAATAAAATAAGTTTTGAAATAAATTATTGTAAAGGGTATAGATATTTTAGCTTAAATAGAATCGTGCTTTACAAAATGTATACAAACTTCTGAAACCCAAAGAGATTGTGTGCGTTGTTGTTTTTCAATTCAATATTCCTAGTTAATAATACTATATTTTTTTTTAAAGCATAGTAAGCATATCGACACAAAACAAATTGTGTCTCCTCTCCAAAATTTCTCTCCAAACACTCTCCACTCTCGAGCTTAATTTTGACACAAAATCACGTCGTGGAGAAATGCCAAAAAAATAATTCTTTCACAGAAATAGTCGAAGTCTAAGTGTTCTTCATTAAGAAATTCATATGCCATTTCTTGCACAAGAAAAGACTTTTGTTTCCTCATAACCCAGTTTTTAAAAATTCGAAAGATGTACCGAAACAATATTTGGGGTGACAAATATTGACAGATACATTGTGTACAGCTTGAACTGAAATTTGATTTTTTTCTTAATCTGCGTACAATTCGCACAAATTGAAGAGACAAATTTAAAAAAAAAAAAAAACACTGGCGCTAGCAGCCCGTGTTGTGTTGTGTTGCTCATGTTTTTATTTTTGTCACATCTGAGCGGGGCCTACGGTTTATCGCCGAGTCCGAACGGCACTCCTTAGAAGCTTTTTCGTAGGCAGTTTTACTTTCGGGAGTTTGCCATTGCCCGCCGAAAGGGGATGGCGATTTGACAAATTATTGGTGACCCAGCCAGGAATCGAACCCAGACTGTTTGCGTGATAGTCCAATGAGCTAACTATAGCGCCATCGCCATCGCCATCGCCATCGCCATCGCCAGCTCGATCCCTGGCTAGCTGCCTTTGGTTTCGCACGCTAGGTTGGCTGAGATCCTCTTCCACTTGCGTGCGCCACCTGAGTCTTGGCCTTCCTTTCCTGCGCTGTCTCCCGAGAGCGGATTCGAAGACTTTTCTGACCAGAGCATTGGTGTCCATACGCTCTACATGACCCAGCCATCTCAGTCTTTGGATCTTCACTCTTCTGGTTAGGTCGATGTCACTGTACAGCCCGTAGAAATTCATTGTTGTATCTCCTCCTCCATTCTTCTTCAATGCAGATGGGACCGAAGATCGCACGAAGAATTTTTCTCAGGAAGCAGCCAAGAACATGTTCATCCATTTTTGATAATGTCCATGCCTCTGCGCCATAGAGCAGGACCGGGATTATTAAAGTTGATTTTTGTTGTCCGAGAGAGGGCTTTGCTATTCAAGTGCCTTGTTAGCCCAAAGAAACAGCGGTTGGCAAGAGTTATTCTTTGTTTGATCTCAGCGTTGGTGTCATTGTCTGTATTTATAGCGGAGCCTTGGTAGGTAAAGTCCGTAACTACTGTTCAGTTAAATATGTACGAACAAACGAAAAGAGATATTTCGGGTTATTCTCTTATAAACGTTATAATATTTTATTTGCCATTGTTTCCTTTTATATATAACATGTGACATATGCTGTATTTCTGAGACTTATTGCATGATACATAAATATGATATTTTGTTTACGTTTACATGTGAATAAAATTTTATTAATTTCGAATATTACAGAATTGACTTTGATCTCCAACATTTATGAATTGACTTTGATTTCCAACATTCTCCCCGGCCGTGAACTTTGTTCGCAAATTTTCGGAAGTCATCTTCTTTGGCAGGGAACCCCCTGTGACTTGGAAATCTACTACATTTTCGATCGAATGCACATGCAAGAAAAAAAATGGATTAATATTTTGTAAAGCAAATGGACATCACCACAAACAAGGAGCAGATATATTGACACATATACGGTAGATGAGCAACGCTATATGTGGGTTCGTTTATTCTTGCCATTTGTTTACGTTGTTCATGCTCCTAAAGAATGAAATTGCGTAAATATCACAATGGCGGCGGCAGTGCAGTTGAGTGAAGTGCGTGGTTTTTAATTCGTTTCTAATTTTTTGTTATTACTTGATAATTTCCTTTCTCTTATTGTGTCGTAAATGTGAAATGTGTGTGGTGTTTCATTTGTACATTTGTAACACTAAATACATACTTTACCGGTGTTTCTTTCGTATGCACATGAGTATATGGATGTAATTTATTTTTGGTATTTTCGTGGAAGTAATTTAATTTTATTATTGTTATTCTTATATATCAGTTCTGAGTGAGAGAAATTCAGTTGGTAAGTTTGTGATTGTTTCTTGTGAGAATTGGTATGATTCAGTGCATGCATTTTTTATTTATTTTTTTGGTTGATTGAATATTGTGTGTTGTGTGTTTTGTGCTGATGCCTGCAAGTTTTGGCTTTTGTAGTGTGTTGTGTATTGGGTGGATGTAAATGGAGATCGGATTCGATATGGCTGTGTGTATGCTATTGCCGGTGTATGACTTGTGTCCTTGTGTTTTGTTATCGGTTTGTGCATTAGTTGCATTGCGAATTATTCCTATGGAATATGTGGATGAGTTCTTGTGTGTTTTGCTATTTAACGTCGATTTCTGTGATATGCGAGATTTGTCTGTTTATTTACATTTTTAAAGTGTGGCATGTAATTTGATTTGATCTTAAAGCCAGAATGTTTTGATTTGGATGTCAGCGATATGAATGGACTGTATGATATTTTGTTGTGAGATGTAGAAATATATAGAAACTGTTGAAGTAGGGCTATTGGTTTTTTTGGTTGAAGTTAGTGTACGCTTGGTGTTGTTGATTTATGTCGCCAGAGTTTTGTTGCGGTTAGTGTGTACTTGCTGTTGTTGGTTTATTGCTTGAGAATTTTGTTGCTTAAGTGTGTACTTGCTGTTATTTGGTCATGTCGTGAGAGTCTAATGCATGTGTACATATGGCTTTTTTATTTTGATTCTGGTGGATAGGTGTTGTGTGTAGTTTGGATGTTGTTCACTGGTAGTGGACAGAGTTTAGTGATCGGCCTTTGAAATTCACCAGCTTGCGTTCTTATCCTTACGACCCTAACTATGTTGTCAGCTCCGGGGTAAGTATCTATAATGCGACCTAGACTCCATCTTGATGGTGGGAGTCTTTCGTCTTTGAGAAGGACAAGGTCTCCGATTTTTAACATTGGTTGCTGCTTTAACCATTTGGGTCTATGTTGCAGCCGTGTCAGGTACTCCACTTGCCATTTCATCCAAAACGTTTGCATATGGAGTTGAATCGTCTTCCACGGGTCGTAAAGGTTTTTGTTGTCTAGCTCTAGTTCCGGAACAGTGAGGATCTCTTGCCCGACAAGAAAATGATCAGGAATTAAGGCGCGGAAGTCATCAGGGTCTTCTGATAGGAGGCACAGAGCTCTAGAGTTAAGATATGCTTCAATTAGAGTTAAAAGCGTGGCTAACTCTTCATACGCAAGTGCCCCAGTCTCGACGACTCTTGAAGTGGTATTTCACATTTTTAACACTCGCTTTGCATAAACCTCCAAGGGGTGGCCATGGTGTAGTGGTACTAGCCATCGCTTCTCAATCAGACGGTCAAGGTTCGAATCCTACTCATGACAAGTTTTTCGTTTGTGTAATTGGAACTTAGTCAGAAAAATCTGCGTGTAACCGACGAAATTTCGCTTCGGCTCCAACAAAGTTTGCGTCGCAGTCACTGTAGACTTGGTGACATAGTCCTCTTCGCGCCACAAATCGTCGGAAGGCTGCTATGGAGGCTTGGGTGGTAAGGTTGGTAACTGCCTCCAGATGAAGAGCCTTGGTAGTTAGGTAGACGAATATGGCGAGATAACCCTTATAGCATTTGGCTCCTCGGCCTCTCCATGTCTTTATGTCGATGGGCCCTGCGTAGTCGACTCCGGTGTGTGTGAAGGGCTTCGATATCCTATCCTTACCCTTGTGCTGGGGAGTTCTCCCATGATTTGGTGAGCTGTTTTGCTCTGATATTGGAAACATGTGGTGCATCCGTGAATGTGTGTCTTCACTACTCTTTTTATCCGGAAGATCAAGTATTTATTGCGCAGGTATCCCATCATTAATTGAATCCCGCCATGCAGGGTCCTGCTATGTGCTTCACCTACGAGTAGTTTTGTCCAGGTATGTTTCGGTTCCAGGATCATTGGATCCTACGATCAAGGAGAGATTGGCGTTTTTTAATCTCTCCCCCCCCCCCCCACTCGGCTGGTACCTTCACCATCCGTGAATGGATTTAAGGACCCCATGCCTCGTGTCTTGCTTATCCCTTGAGGAAACATTTCCTTTTGCGATACGCGTGTCAGAAGCCTTGTAGCTGCTTCGAATTCCGAAGGATTTAGGGGTCCATGTACTCACTTCGCGAGCTGATTTTGGCAGTTTGCTCCAAATCTTTGGCAGTAGGTAGTTATTCTGATAGTTCGGCTAAAGCTGGAGGATCGAAAAATGAGTTGTCGTTGACTTGGGCGTGATGAACCTTCTTTTTTTTCTTTCCTTCCTCGGTGTCGAAGTTAGAAGGGTGAGCTGGCAAGTCGAAGTCCCATCCAACTCTCAGGAAGTTAGGTCCATTCTACCACAAGTTAGCCCGTACTAATTCTGATGGCAGTATTTCTCGTGAGACTAAATCAGCAGGATTGTGATGGGTAGGAATATGGTTCCATATTTTGACCTTCGTAAGCCGTTGGATTTTTTTCGATTCTGTTTCGAACAAATGTTTCCCACCTTGCTGGGTCCGCGCGTATCTAGCACAATGTTATCATGGAATCTATCCGTGAGAAGGCGGGAATGACTCTGGCCTTCAAAGTCTGTGCAGTGTTGTGTATTATATGACCTTTCAGATGCATCGCAGAGAGGCGTAGTTGAATGCGTTTGGTCGCAACTGAAACGTGAAACCAGCGTGGAATTCTTAGGTTGTTAATGGCTGGCAAATTATTGTAAAACGTATTCCAGTCTTTCAGAATATCAGGATCCACGAGATCGTCCCAGGATTGTTTTCGGATCCATAGCAGCTGCATAATGAGTTTCGTCTTGGTGATGGAAGGAACAACCCACCCCAGCGGATCGAATAAATCGGTTAGCGATGAAAGCATGAACGGCTTCGTTGGTTTCTGAAGATTGGACGGTGTAGAATGTAACACGAATACATCATGACGAGGAAGCTACTGCAGACCCAAAGTCTTCACGCTATCCGAGCCATCAAAAGGGAATGGGAAAGATTCCTCGTGATCCTGAATGGGTACCGCATCTAGAATTTCGTCATGGTTAGCAGTCCATTTCCGTAGGTGAAACCCAGCTCCTATGAATGTCTTCTTAATTTGTTCAACTTTCTCGTTAGCTTCCGATATGGAATCGGCACCTGAAATCAAGTCGTCTACGTACATTTCGTCAACAATCATCCTAGCAGCTTTCGGATATAGTTCTTCGACCTCCTTTGCTAGTGCCTGAAGTGTGCAAATGGCCAAATACGGCGCAGGAGCTGTGCCAAAGGTCACAGTGTTGAGACGAAAACTTTTCAAAATTCCTGTCGGTGGGTTGCGCCAAAAGATAAGCTGGTCATTCTGCATCATTTCCTGGTACCCTAATTTGCCGGTATATCTTCTCGATTTCTCTTGTAAACGTATAGCGGTGGAGCCTCCATTTCGGAATGATGTCCGTGATGTTGCGTTGAAGGGCCGGACCGACCATCACCTGGTCATTTAAGAAAACGCCAGCAGCTGACTTGAATGATACGTCGAACACCACACGTAAGCTTGTCATTGAGCTCCCCTCTTTCAGAACGGCATGATGTGGGACATAATAGTGATGCAGATCTGGTACCGAGCCTTCTTCGACCTCCTCCATATGGCTAAGGTAAAGGTATTCTTCGTGGAATTTAGCATAGTGTTCTTTTAGATGTTGATTTGTTTGTAATCGTCTTTCCAGGGCCTTGAAACGAGCGATCTGCCAAGCATAGGATATGCATCTCCTTTGAATGAAAGCGCCACTTGAAAACGACCGTTAGCTAGACGCTTAACATTCTTAACAAAATGTGTTTCGCATTCGATGTCTTCGGGACTTTGATGCTGTTGATGAGCAATCTTTTCTAATTCCCAGAATCGACGGAGTTCTTCTTCAACGCAGCATTAGTAGTTGAACGGCTGATGTTATAAAACTGGTTTCTGATTCTGAATCTACCAAAGCTCGCAATGAAATTGATTCCCCTGTCGCCGAGCGTACGTTGATAATAGCGGTTGCTAATAATACCTGTGTTCTTGGATTCGTTGAATAGAATGTATTGATGTTTGGCTGAGAGACTATTGTTTCCGAGGGTTGAAAGGTAGGCGCAGCAATGTTCATCGAAGATGTGAATAGAACTGAAGCGTGAACTTGTGCTATAAAAGAATTTGTTTCCCGGTTGATTCCCTTTAAAATGAAGAAGAGAATGGTGTGCTTGTTGGCAGTAATAGTATCGCTGGCTACTCGGACAATGCTCAGAACTATGGCTAGATGCTAAACAATTTCGACAAACTCCTACTCTATTTACCTGTTTACACCGATCAGCAATACTTAGTTGAAGGAACTTGGAATATTTCCTTATCGCGTGTCGACCTTTACTGCAAATTTTACAGGAGTACTCCTGGTTGATGGTTGCTATATGCATAACGTTTCGATATGATACAGTCTTGCTTGGTTTTGACGCTACTAGAACTTGCTTCTGGTTGACTGCCTCCAAAGTCCGGAACCTGGTCTCCGGTTCTTTACTATGTGATTTGAAACCTAACTTCTCCTCCCATAAATGCTGTTTTAGGTAATTTTTGCAGAAGGATAAAAATAAGCAACAATAAGTTCCACGGGAACTTTCAAAATTGTATCTAACAACTGTTTGATAGACTCTACATGTTCTTTGGAAATTGAGGGTTGGTTGAACAAAGTCTTCAACTGCGTGTTAACTAGAAAACGTTGATGATCGTACCGATCCTTCAAGATTTCCCATGCCTTGGAATAATTACCGCTATCTAAACCCAGGTGAGCTAGAAGCTTATCAGCTTCACCAGACACACTCGATTTTAAATAGTGCATCTTTTGTATTTCAGATAGCCATGCATCGGATGTATAAGTGAGACAAAAAAATTCACGAAAGACGCGCCAGGCCTCGTAGCTACCAGAAGGGAGGCTTATTTCAGCTGATCTGGTCGTGGTTGGTACGACTTCCTTTGTATCTTGTCGGTTTTCGGTCTACAATGCATTGGAAGCCTTTGCTTTGTCGATGAAGTCAAGAAGATCGCTGCGATATTCGATATATCCTTCCCTAATCTTGTCGTAGACCACCTCTGCTGCTCCTTCCTTTTGCACATCGTCATCACCTAAGGAAGAAAGCACCTCATCATATTCTACTTCGGCAGTCTCCATACGCCTTTCCAACAAAGACGGTCAACCCATTAAATAATTTATAGTGCGCCGAGCTAAACCTGTCTTAGCAAAATTTGAAATGTCTTTCTCTAACTGTTTTAAAGTTTTTTCTAATGCGTTGGCTTTCACTTTATATATTTTGTATATGATATATATGTATATGTGTATAACACACTTAATAAATTTTATACTTGTTGAATAAGTAGGAACAACGAAAATGCACTTACTTGTTTTTGGTGATTCCAGTGAAAATCGAAAAAATCTTCGGGGCAGCAACACAACAACACTTAAAGAAGAAATCTCCGTTGCAGGTTCGTCCAACCGATGGATGGTTTTCAAAACTCCAGTAGACTCATGCAACAAATGGATGGTTTGCAAAAACTACGGCAGGAACACAAAAATGTGTGGGGTGGAATTTTCTAATCGTCGAACAAACTTTTGAACAATTATCCACCGAAAGAGGCACAGCAAGTGTAGTAAAAAAAACAGCAAAACTAGCAAGTAGTACTCAAAACACAATACGAGTTTAATTTTATTTAAAAAAAAAATGTTTCGCCCCGCCGCAAAGTCGATTAGTCTGAATCCGTGATCGGAGGTGGTGTTGTGCAGGCTATATTTTCCGATTGATCCACCAAAGATACCCTCTCTTCCTGGCTTAGCATTAAAATCACCGAGGACAATTTTAATGTCATAGCTACTGCATTGCTCGTAGGTCTTGTTCAGGAGCTCATAGAAGGCATCCTTGGTGTCGTCATCTTTCTCATCTGTGGGGGCATGCACGCATATAAGGCTAGTGTTGGCGAATTAAGCCTTTTTACTGTGAGGTATTTCAACGTCGGACGGTTACAATCACAAGAGATCGCAAAATCCTTTGCAATTTCTTTGTCTTTCAAAATTTTGTAATACAATAAAAATTGTTACTTCTTTGGTGCTATATTCTTTTATTTCTTATATTTGGTTATGAATTAATTTAAACATTCAAAATAAATTAGAACCATCATCGATTGTTAGAGATCAGATACTTATGTTGACATATATCACTATTTGACGTTTATATTTATATGTATTAAATAAAAATAAAATTAAATAAAATATTTGTATTTAAAATTAAGTGTCAAAATTCACTTGAACAACTAATTAGAAACAAGAAAGAAAAGAGAAATAATTGTTGTTTTAAGTAACTGGGGGTTCTTGTAGATTAGTACATTTTAGCAAAACCTTTTCGCCTAATCACTTTTTGGCATCTACTTTGCATCGATTGGACGTGCGGCCTGCACGTCATAGCATTTCACGTGGCTTCGATGTTGCCATACAGAATGTCTAAATTTGAGGATTTTTTAAAGGCAATAGCTTTTCCGACATCACCTCACTAATGCTCTATCGGATTAAGATTTGCGCTTAATGTCGCTCACTCAATAACAATTAAGTTATTGTTACTTAAAATCTTTTGTGCTGTAACTTTGAGGTCATTCTCCTGCTGGGATTTCCAAATTACAGGCATATTTTTGTCAGCCCAAGGTATCAGCTTGTTTTCTTACGCTCCGCTATATTTAATGACTGGAAGACCGTAATTAGAACTTAAAGCTGCTCCTTCTGGCCGTCGTATTATCGAAAACCATGTTGCCTCATCTGATTAACTTTCGCTTCATCGCTCCACACTATGTGTTTCCGCTGGTTTATTGTCCAGTTTAGGTGGTACTTCACAAACTAAATTCTCTTTTTTTCTTTGTTTCGGTGTTCCAGGCCGGTTCTTGCGTGCGACTTGTCCATTCAATCCAGATTCTACCACGCGTGTGTGCATGTAGATATCAGAGTAACGGTTTCTTCCAAAATCTGGCGTTCAATTTCTCTTGGACTTACTTGGAGATCGAATTTAGGAAGCACGTTTATTTATACAGATGTTTTGCGTGCCAGGTTTCGCGTTGGTATATTTTTCGTGGCTTCAAAAGCCTGAAAATGCTAAATAGCAACATATTTAACCGAGCAATTTAACTGAGTTGCAATGAATCGGTATGACATTTTCAACTTCCACATCTCAACGATTGCCTGCCAATTGCTTTTCTCATATGAAATAAAGCTAAAAGACAATAAAGTCAGTAACTCAATATTTCAAGCATTCGCTCAATCATTGATTTTGTAACATTTAAAATTGAAAATTGACTTTTAAATTTATAATTAATGTGTTAGAACGACAGTGTTTCTAAATATATGGCAAGCTAAACTACTACAGTTCAAAAATGTTCCACATACACTACACGAACAACAAATGAATTGTTTTTTGATGTAGGATGCTACTCGTAATATTTCTTATCAAACCAAAAAAGTATCGTTATGTGAAGAGAAAACCTTTTCTTCGTATTGAAATAACAAGTTCAGTTGTGTTTCTAATTATTTGGCCACAGCTGTATATGAAGTATTGAACTAAAATGTGGAACAAACCTAAGTATATACGAGTATTAAAATATTTAAATATTAATGCCACTACGTATTCATAGTTTAAGAATGTTTATAATCATAATTGTAAATACCAATGAATTTATGTAAAAAAGAAAGAATACCGAAATAAATAAATAAATAAATAAAATAAGTTTTGAAATAAATTATTGTAAAGGGTATAGATATTTTAGCTTAAATAGAATCGTGCTTTACAAAATGTATACAAACTTCTGAAACCCAAAGAGATTGTGTGCGTTGTTGTTTTTCAATTCAATATTCCTAGTTAATAATACTATATATTTTTTTTAAAGCATAGTAAGCATATCGACACAAAACAAATTGTGTCTCCTCTCCAAAATTTCTCTCCAAACACTCTCCACTCTCGAGCTTAATTTTGACACAAAATCACGTCGTGGAGAAATGCCAAAAAAATAATTCTTTCACAGAAATAGTCGAAGTCTAAGTGTTCTTCATTAAGAAATTCATATGCCATTTCTTGCACAAGAAAAGACTTTTGTTTCCTCATAACCCAGTTTTTAAAAATTCGAAAGATGTACCGAAACAATATTTGGGGTGACAAATATTGACAGATACATTGTGTACAGCTTGAACTGAAATTTGATTTTTTTCTTAATCTGCGTACAATTCGCACAAATTGAAGAGACAAATTTAAAAAAAAAAAAAACACTGGTACTAGCAGCCCGGTATGGGCCATGGCCTAGCTTCTTGCCACTCATTTGTGTTGCTCATGTTTTTATTTTTGTCACATCTGAGCGGGGCCTACGGTTTATCGCCGAGTCCGAACGGCACTCCTTAGAAGCTTTTTCGTAGGCAGTTTTACTTTCGGGAGTTTGCCATTGCCCGCCGAAAGGGGATGGTGATTTGACAAATTGTTGGTGACCCAGCCAGGAATCGAACCCAGACTGTTTGCGTGATAGTCCAATGAGCTAACTATAGCGCCATCGCCATCGCCATCACCAGCTCGATCCCTGGCTAGCTGCCTTTGGTTTCGCACGCTAGGTTGGCTGAGATCCTCTTCCACTTGCGTGCGCCATCTGAGTCTTGGCCTTCCTTTCCTGCGCTGTCTCCCGAGAGCGGAGTCGAAGACTTTTCTGACCAGAGCATTGGTGTCCATACGCTCTACATGACCCAGCCATCTCAGTCTTTGGATCTTCACTCTTCTGGTTAGGTCGATGTCGCTGTACAGCCTGTAGAGTTCATTGTTGTATCTCCTCCTCCATTCTTCTTCAATGCAGATGGGACCGAAGATCGCACGAAGAATTTTTCTCATGCCTCTGGACCATAGAGCAGGAGCAGGAGCAGGACCGGGATTATTAAAGTTGATTTTTGTTGTCCGAGAGAGGGCTTTGCTATTCAAGTGCCTTGTTAGCCCAAAGAAACAGCGGTTGGCAAGAGTTATTCTTTGTTTGATCTCAGCGTTGGTGTCATTGTCTGTATTTATAGCGGAGCCTTGGTAGGTAAAGTCCGTAACTACTGTTCAGTTAAATATGTACGAACAAACGAAAAGAGATATTTCGGGTTATTCTCTTATAAACGTTATAATATTTTATTTGCCATTGTTTCCTTTTATATATAACATGTGACATATGCTGTATTTCTGAGACTTATTGCATGATACATAAATATGATATTTTGTTTACGTTTACATGTGAATAAAATTTTATTAATTTCGAATATTACAGAATTGACTTTGATCTCCAACATTTATGAATTGACTTTGATTTCCAACATTCTTCCCGGCCGTGAACTTTGTTCGCAAATTTTCGGAAGTCATCTTCTTTGGCAGGGAACCCCCTGTGACTTGGAAATCTACTACATTTTCGATCGAATGCACATGCAAGAAAAAAAATGGATTAATATTTTGTAAAGCAAATGGACATCACCACAAACAAGGAACAGATATATTGACACATATACGGTAGATGAGCAACGCTATATCTGTGTTCGTTTATTCTTGCCATTTATTTACGTTGTTCATGCTCCTAAAGAATGAAATTGCGTAAATATCACAATGGCGGCGGCAGTGCAGTTGAGTGAAGTGCGTGGTTTTTAATTCGTTTCTAATTTTTTGTTTGTGTTATTGATATTCAGGTAAGAAGATTCATATTATTACTTGATAATTTCCTTTCTCTTAGTGTGTCGTAAATGTGAAATGTGTGTGGTGTTTCATTTGTACATTTGTAACACTAAATACATACTTTACCGGTGTTTCTTTCGTATGCACATGAGTATATGGATGTAATTTATTTTTGGTATTTTCGTGGAAGTAATTTAATTTTATTATTGTTATTCTTATATATCAGTTCTGAGTGAGAGAAATTCAGTTGGTAAGTTTGTGATTGTTTCTTGTGAGAATTGGTATGATTCAGTGCATGCATTTTTTATTTATTTTTTTGGTTGATTGAATATTGTGTGTTGTGTGTTTTGTGCTGATGCCTGCAAGTTTTGGCTTTTGTAGTGTGTTGTGTATTGGGTGGATGTAAATGGAGATCGGATTCGATATGGCTGTGTGTATGCTATTGCCGGTGTATGACTTGTGTCCTTGTGTTTTGTTATCGGTTTGTGCATTAGTTGCATTGCGAATTATTCCTATGGAATATGTGGATGAGTTCTTGTGTGTTTTGCTATTTAACGTCGATTTCTGTGATATGCGAGATTTGTCTGTTTATTTACATTTTTAAAGTGTGGCATGTAATTTGATTTGATCTTAAAGCCAGAATGTTTTGATTTGGATGTCAGCGATATGAATGGACTGTATGATATTTTGTTGTGAGATGTAGAAATATATAGAAACTGTTGAAGTAGGGCTATTGGTTTTTTTGGTTGAAGTTAGTGTACGCTTGGTGTTGTTGATTTATGTCGCGAGAGTTTTGTTGCGGTTAGTGTGTACTTGCTGTTGTTGGTTTATTGCTTGAGAATTTTGTTGCTTAAGTGTGTACTTGCTGTTATTTGGTCATGTCGTGAGAGTCTAATGCATGTGTACATATGGCGTTTTTATTTTGATTCTGGTGGATAGGTGTTGTGTGTAGTTTGGATGTTGTTCACTGGTAGTGGACAGAGTTTAGTGATCGGCCTTTGAAATTCACCAGCTTGCGTTCTTATCCTTACGACCCTAACTATGTTGTCAGCTCCGGGGTAAGTATCTATAATGCGACCTAGACTCCATCTTGATGGTGGGAGTCTTTCGTCTTTGAGAAGGACAAGGTCTCCGATTTTTAACATTGGTTGCTGCTTTAACCATTTGGGTCTATGTTGCAGCCGTGTCAGGTACTCCACTTGCCATTTCATCCAAAACGTTTGCATATGGAGTTGAATCGTCTTCCACGGGTCGTAAAGGTTTTTGTTGTCTAGCTCTAGTTCTGGAACAGTGAGGATCTCTTGCCCGACTAGAAAATGATCAGGAATTAAGGCGCGGAAGTCATCAGGGTCTTCTGATAGGAGGCACAGAGCTCTAGAGTTAAGATATGCTTCAATTAGAGTTAGAAGCGTGGCTAACTCTTCATACGCAAGTGCCCCAGTCTCGACGACTCTTGAAGTGGTATTTCACATTTTTAACACTCGCTTTGCATAAACCTCCAAGGGGTGGCCATGGTGTAGTGGTACTAGCCATCGCTTCTCAATCGGACGGTCAAGGTTCGAATCCTACTCATGACAAGTTTTTCGTTTGTGTAATTGGAACTTAGTCAGAAAAATCTGCGTGTAACCGACGAAATTTCGCTTCGGCTCCAACAAAGTTTGCGTCGCAGTCACTGTAGACTTGGTGACATAGTCCTCTTCGCGCCACAAATCGTCGGAAGGCTGCTATGGAGGCTTGGGTGGTAAGGTTGGTAACTGCCTCCAGATGAAGAGCCTTGGTAGTTAGGTAGACGAATATGGCGAGATAACCCTTATAGCATTTGGCTCCTCGGCCTCTCCATGTCTTTATGTCGATGGGCCCTGCGTAGTCGACTCCGGTGTGTGTGAAGGGCTTCGATATCCTATCCTTACCCTTGTGCTGGGGAGTTCTCCCATGATTTGGTGAGCTGTTTTGCTCTGATATTGGAAACATGTGGTGCATCCGTGAATGTGTGTCTTCACTACTCTTTTTATCCGGAAGATCAAGTATTTATTGCGCAGGTATCCCATCATTAATTGAATCCCGCCATGCAGGGTCCTGCTATGTGCTTCACCTACGAGTAGTTTTGTCCAGGTATGTTTCGGTTCCAGGATCATTGGATCCTACGATCAAGGAGAGATTGGCGTTTTTTAATCTCCCCCCCCCCCCCCCCACTCGGCTGGTACCTTCACCATCCGTGAATGGATTTAAGGACCCCATGCCTCGTGTCTTGCTTATCCCTTGAGGAAACATTTCCTTTTGCGATACGCGTGTCAGAAGCCTTGTAGCTGCTTCGAATTCCGAAGGATTTAGGGGTCCATGTACTCACTTCGCGAGCTGATTTTGGCAGTTTGCTCCAAATCTTTGGCAGTAGGTAGTTATTCTGATAGTTCGGCTAAAGCTGGAGGATCGAAAAATGAGTTGTCGTTGACTTGGGCGTGATGAACCTTCTTTTTTTTCTTTCCTTCCTCGGTGTCGAAGTTAGAAGGGTGAGCTGGCAAGTCGAAGTCCCATCCAACTCTCAGGAAGTTAGGTCCATTCTACCACAAGTTAGCCCGTACTAATTCTGATGGCAGTATTTCTCGTGAGACTAAATCAGCAGGATTGTGATGGGTAGGAATATGGTTCCATATTTTGACCTTCGTAAGCCGTTGGATTTTTTTCGATTCTGTTTCGAACAAATGTTTCCCACCTTGCTGGGTCCGCGCGTATCTAGCACAATGTTATCATGGAATCTATCCGTGAGAAGGCGGGAATGACTCTGGCCTTCAAAGTCTGTGCAGTGTTGTGTATTATATGACCTTTCAGATGCATCGCAGAGAGGCGTAGTTGAATGCGTTTGGTCGCAACTGAAACGTGAAACCAGCGTGGAATTCTTAGGTTGTTAATGGCTGGCAAATTATTGTAAAACGTATTCCAGTCTTTCAGAATATCAGGATCCACGAGATCGTCCCAGGATTGTTTTCGGATCCATAGCAGCTGCATAATGAGTTTCGTCTTGGTGATGGAAGGAACAACCCACCCCAGCGGATCGAATAAATCGGTTAGCGATGAAAGCATGAACGGCTTCGTTGGTTTCTGAAGATTGGACGGTGTAGAATGTAACACGAATACATCATGACGAGGAAGCTACTGCAGACCCAAAGTCTTCACGCTATCCGAGCCATCAAAAGGGAATGGGAAAGATTCCTCGTGATCCTGAATGGGTACCGCATCTAGAATTTCGTCATGGTTAGCAGTCCATTTCCGTAGGTGAAACCCAGCTCCTATGAATGTCTTCTTAATTTGTTCAACTTTCTCGTTAGCTTCCGATATGGAATCGGCACCTGAAATCAAGTCGTCTACGTACATTTCGTCAACAATCATCCTAGCAGCTTTCGGATATAGTTCTTCGACCTCCTTTGCTAGTGCCTGAAGTGTGCAAATGGCCAAATACGGCGCAGGAGCTGTGCCAAAGGTCACAGTGTTGAGACGAAAACTTTTCAAAATTCCTGTCGGTGGGTTGCGCCAAAAGATAAGCTGGTCATTCTGCATCATTTCCTGGTACCCTAATTTGCCGGTATATCTTCTCGATTTCTCTTGTAAACGTATAGCGGTGGAGCCTCCATTTCGGAATGATGTCCGTGATGTTGCGTTGAAGGGCCGGACCGACCATCACCTGGTCATTTAAGAAAACGCCAGCAGCTGACTTGAATGATACGTCGAACACCACACGTAAGCTTGTCATTGAGCTCCCCTCTTTCAGAACGGCATGATGTGGGACATAATAGTGATGCAGATCTGGTACCGAGCCTTCTTCGACCTCCTCCATATGGCTAAGGTAAAGGTATTCTTCGTGGAATTTAGCATAGTGTTCTTTTAGATGTTGATTTGTTTGTAATCGTCTTTCCAGGGCCTTGAAACGAGCGATCTGCCAAGCATAGGATATGCATCTCCTTTGAATGAAAGCGCCACTTGAAAACGACCGTTAGCTAGACGCTTAACATTCTTAACAAAATGTGTTTCGCATTCGATGTCTTCGGGACTTTGATGCTGTTGATGAGCAATCTTTTCTAATTCCCAGAATCGACGGAGTTCTTCTTCAACGCAGCATTAGTAGTTGAACGGCTGATGTTATAAAACTGGTTTCTGATTCTGAATCTACCAAAGCTCGCAATGAAATTGATTCCCCTGTCGCCGAGCGTACGTTGATAATAGCGGTTGCTAATAATACCTGTGTTCTTGGATTCGTTGAATAGAATGTATTGATGTTTGGCTGAGAGACTATTGTTTCCGAGGGTTGAAAGATAGGCGCAGCAATGTTCATCGAAGATGTGAATAGAACTGAAGCGTGAACTTGTGCTATAAAAGAATTTGTTTCCCGGTTGATTCCCTTTAAAATGAAGAAGAGAATGGTGTGCTTGTTGGCAGTAATAGTATCGCTGGCTACTCGGACAATGCTCAGAACTATGGCTAGATGCTAAACAATTTCGACAAACTCCTACTCTATTTACCTGTTTACACCGATCAGCAATACTTAGTTGAAGGAACTTGGAATATTTCCTTATCGCGTGTCGACCTTTACTGCAAATTTTACAGGAGTACTCCTGGTTGATGGTTGCTATATGCATAACGTTTCGATATGATACAGTCTTGCTTGGTTTTGACGCTACTAGAACTTGCTTCTGGTTGACTGCCTCCAAAGTCCGGAACCTGGTCTCCGGTTCTTTACTATGTGATTTGAAACCTAACTTCTCCTCCCATAAATGCTGTTTTAGGTAATTTTTGCAGAAGGATAAAAATAAGCAACAATAAGTTCCACGGGAACTTTCAAAATTGTATCTAACAACTGTTTGATAGACTCTACATGTTCTTTGGAAATTGAGGGTTGGTTGAACAAAGTCTTCAACTGCGTGTTAACTAGAAAACGTTGATGATCGTACCGATCCTTCAAGATTTCCCATGCCTTGGAATAATTACCGCTATCTAAACCCAGGTGAGCTAGAAGCTTATCAGCTTCACCAGACACACTCGATTTTAAATAGTGCATCTTTTGTATTTCAGATAGCCATGCATCGGATGTATAAGTGAGACAAAAAAATTCACGAAAGACGCGCCAGGCCTCATAGCTACCAGAAGGGAGGCTTATTTCAGCTGATCTGGTCGTGGTTGGTACGACTTCCTTTGTATCTTGTCGGTTTTCGGTCTACAATGCATTGGAAGCCTTTGCTTTGTCGATGAAGTCAAGAAGATCGCTGCGATATTCGATATATCCTTCCCTAATCTTGTCGTAGACCACCTCTGCTGCTCCTTCCTTTTGCACATCGTCATCACCTAAGGAAGAAAGCACCTCATCATATTCTACTTCGGCAGTCTCCATACGCCTTTCCAACAAAGACGGTCAACCCATTAAATAATTTATAGTGCGCCGAGCTAAACCTGTCTTAGCAAAATTTGAAATGTCTTTCTCTAACTGTTTTAAAGTTTTTTCTAATGCGTTGGCTTTCACTTTATATATTTTGTATATGATATATATGTATATGTGTATAACACACTTAATAAATTTTATACTTGTTGAATAAGTAGGAACAACGAAAATGCACTTACTTGTTTTTGGTGATTCCAGTGAAAATCGAAAAAATCTTCGGGGCAGCAACACAACAACACTTAAAGAAGAAATCTCCGTTGCAGGTTCGTCCAACCGATGGATGGTTTTCAAAACTCCAGTAGACTCATGCAACAAATGGATGGTTTGCAAAAACTACGGCAGGAACACAAAAATGTGTGGGGTGGAATTTTCTAATCGTCGAACAAACTTTTGAACAATTATCCACCGAAAGAGGCACAGCAAGTGTAGTAAAAAAAACAGCAAAACTAGCAAGTAGTACTCAAAACACAATACGAGTTTAATTTTATTTAAAAAAAAAATGTTTCGCCCCGCCGCAAAGTCGATTAGTCTGAATCCGTGATCGGAGGTGGTGTTGTGCAGGCTATATTTTCCGATTGATCCACCAAAGATACCCTCTCTTCCTGGCTTAGCATTAAAATCACCGAGGACAATTTTAATGTCATAGCTACTGCATTGCTCGTAGGTCTTGTTCAGGAGCTCATAGAAGGCATCCTTGGTGTCGTCATCTTTCTCATCTGTGGGGGCATGCACGCATATAAGGCTAGTGTTGGCGAATTAAGCCTTTTTACTGTGAGGTATTTCAACGTCGGACGGTTACAATCACAAGAGATCGCAAAATCCTTTGCAATTTCTTTGTCTTTCAAAATTTTGTAATACAATAAAAATTGTTACTTCTTTGGTGCTATATTCTTTTATTTCTTATATTTGGTTATGAATTAATTTAAACATTCAAAATAAATTAGAACCATCATCGATTGTTAGAGATCAGATACTTATGTTGACATATATCACTATTTGACGTTTATATTTATATGTATTAAATAAAAATAAAATTAAATAAAATATTTGTATTTAAAATTAAGTGTCAAAATTCACTTGAACAACTAATTAGAAACAAGAAAGAAAAGAGAAATAATTGTTGTTTTAAGTAACTGGGGGTTCTTGTAGATTAGTACATTTTAGCAAAACCTTTTCGCCTAATCACTTTTTGGCATCTACTTTGCATCGATTGGACGTGCGGCCTGCACGTCATAGCATTTCACGTGGCTTCGATGTTGCCATACAGAATGTCTAAATTTGAGGATTTTTTAAAGGCAATAGCTTTTCCGACATCACCTCACTAATGCTCTATCGGATTAAGATTTGCGCTTAATGTCGCTCACTCAATAACAATTAAGTTATTGTTACTTAAAATCTTTTGTGCTGTAACTTTGAGGTCATTCTCCTGCTGGGATTTCCAAATTACAGGCATATTTTTGTCAGCCCAAGGTATCAGCTTGTTTTCTTACGCTCCGCTATATTTAATGACTGGAAGACCGTAATTAGAACTTAAAGCTGCTCCTTCTGGCCGTCGTATTATCGAAAACCATGTTGCCTCATCTGATTAACTTTCGCTTCATCGCTCCACACTATGTGTTTCCGCTGGTTTATTGTCCAGTTTAGGTGGTACTTCACAAACTAAATTCTCTTTTTTTCTTTGTTTCGGTGTTCCAGGCCGGTTCTTGCGTGCGACTTGTCCATTCAATCCAGATTCTACCACGCGTGTGTGCATGTAGATATCAGAGTAACGGTTTCTTCCAAAATCTGGCGTTCAATTTCTCTTGGACTTACTTGGAGATCGAATTTAGGAAGCACGTTTATTTATACAGATGTTTTGCGTGCCAGGTTTCGCGTTGGTATATTTTTCGTGGCTTCAAAAGCCTGAAAATGCTAAATAGCAACATATTTAACCGAGCAATTTAACTGAGTTGCAATGAATCGGTATGACATTTTCAACTTCCACATCTCAACGATTGCCTGCCAATTGCTTTTCTCATATGAAATAAAGCTAAAAGACAATAAAGTCAGTAACTCAATATTTCAAGCATTCGCTCAATCATTGATTTTGTAACATTTAAAATTGAAAATTGACTTTTAAATTTATAATTAATGTGTTAGAACGACAGTGTTTCTAAATATATGGCAAGCTAAACTACTACAGTTCAAAAATGTTCCACATACACTACACGAACAACAAATGAATTGTTTTTTGATGTAGGATGCTACTCGTAATATTTCTTATCAAACCAAAAAAGTATCGTTATGTGAAGAGAAAACCTTTTCTTCGTATTGAAATAACAAGTTCAGTTGTGTTTCTAATTATTTGGCCACAGCTGTATATGAAGTATTGAACTAAAATGTGGAACAAACCTAAGTATATACGAGTATTAAAATATTTAAATATTAATGCCACTACGTATTCATAGTTTAAGAATGTTTATAATCATAATTGTAAATACCAATGAATTTATGTAAAAAAGAAAGAATACCGAAATAAATAAATAAATAAATAAAATAAGTTTTGAAATAAATTATTGTAAAGGGTATAGATATTTTAGCTTAAATAGAATCGTGCTTTACAAAATGTATACAAACTTCTGAAACCCAAAGAGATTGTGTGCGTTGTTGTTTTTCAATTCAATATTCCTAGTTAATAATACTATATATTTTTTTTAAAGCATAGTAAGCATATCGACACAAAACAAATTGTGTCTCCTCTCCAAAATTTCTCTCCAAACACTCTCCACTCTCGAGCTTAATTTTGACACAAAATCACGTCGTGGAGAAATGCCAAAAAAATAATTCTTTCACAGAAATAGTCGAAGTCTAAGTGTTCTTCATTAAGAAATTCATATGCCATTTCTTGCACAAGAAAAGACTTTTGTTTCCTCATAACCCAGTTTTTAAAAATTCGAAAGATGTACCGAAACAATATTTGGGGTGACAAATATTGACAGATACATTGTGTACAGCTTGAACTGAAATTTGATTTTTTTCTTAATCTGCGTACAATTCGCACAAATTGAAGAGACAAATTTAAAAAAAAAAAAAACACTGGTACTAGCAGCCCGGTATGGGCCATGGCCTAGCTTCTTGCCACTCATTTGTGTTGCTCATGTTTTTATTTTTGTCACATCTGAGCGGGGCCTACGGTTTATCGCCGAGTCCGAACGGCACTCCTTAGAAGCTTTTTCGTAGGCAGTTTTACTTTCGGGAGTTTGCCATTGCCCGCCGAAAGGGGATGGTGATTTGACAAATTGTTGGTGACCCAGCCAGGAATCGAACCCAGACTGTTTGCGTGATAGTCCAATGAGCTAACTATAGCGCCATCGCCATCGCCATCACCAGCTCGATCCCTGGCTAGCTGCCTTTGGTTTCGCACGCTAGGTTGGCTGAGATCCTCTTCCACTTGCGTGCGCCATCTGAGTCTTGGCCTTCCTTTCCTGCGCTGTCTCCCGAGAGCGGAGTCGAAGACTTTTCTGACCAGAGCATTGGTGTCCATACGCTCTACATGACCCAGCCATCTCAGTCTTTGGATCTTCACTCTTCTGGTTAGGTCGATGTCGCTGTACAGCCTGTAGAGTTCATTGTTGTATCTCCTCCTCCATTCTTCTTCAATGCAGATGGGACCGAAGATCGCACGAAGAATTTTTCTCATGCCTCTGGACCATAGAGCAGGAGCAGGAGCAGGACCGGGATTATTAAAGTTGATTTTTGTTGTCCGAGAGAGGGCTTTGCTATTCAAGTGCCTTGTTAGCCCAAAGAAACAGCGGTTGGCAAGAGTTATTCTTTGTTTGATCTCAGCGTTGGTGTCATTGTCTGTATTTATAGCGGAGCCTTGGTAGGTAAAGTCCGTAACTACTGTTCAGTTAAATATGTACGAACAAACGAAAAGAGATATTTCGGGTTATTCTCTTATAAACGTTATAATATTTTATTTGCCATTGTTTCCTTTTATATATAACATGTGACATATGCTGTATTTCTGAGACTTATTGCATGATACATAAATATGATATTTTGTTTACGTTTACATGTGAATAAAATTTTATTAATTTCGAATATTACAGAATTGACTTTGATCTCCAACATTTATGAATTGACTTTGATTTCCAACATTCTTCCCGGCCGTGAACTTTGTTCGCAAATTTTCGGAAGTCATCTTCTTTGGCAGGGAACCCCCTGTGACTTGGAAATCTACTACATTTTCGATCGAATGCACATGCAAGAAAAAAAATGGATTAATATTTTGTAAAGCAAATGGACATCACCACAAACAAGGAACAGATATATTGACACATATACGGTAGATGAGCAACGCTATATCTGTGTTCGTTTATTCTTGCCATTTATTTACGTTGTTCATGCTCCTAAAGAATGAAATTGCGTAAATATCACAATGGCGGCGGCAGTGCAGTTGAGTGAAGTGCGTGGTTTTTAATTCGTTTCTAATTTTTTGTTTGTGTTATTGATATTCAGGTAAGAAGATTCATATTATTACTTGATAATTTCCTTTCTCTTAGTGTGTCGTAAATGTGAAATGTGTGTGGTGTTTCATTTGTACATTTGTAACACTAAATACATACTTTACCGGTGTTTCTTTCGTATGCACATGAGTATATGGATGTAATTTATTTTTGGTATTTTCGTGGAAGTAATTTAATTTTATTATTGTTATTCTTATATATCAGTTCTGAGTGAGAGAAATTCAGTTGGTAAGTTTGTGATTGTTTCTTGTGAGAATTGGTATGATTCAGTGCATGCATTTTTTATTTATTTTTTTGGTTGATTGAATATTGTGTGTTGTGTGTTTTGTGCTGATGCCTGCAAGTTTTGGCTTTTGTAGTGTGTTGTGTATTGGGTGGATGTAAATGGAGATCGGATTCGATATGGCTGTGTGTATGCTATTGCCGGTGTATGACTTGTGTCCTTGTGTTTTGTTATCGGTTTGTGCATTAGTTGCATTGCGAATTATTCCTATGGAATATGTGGATGAGTTCTTGTGTGTTTTGCTATTTAACGTCGATTTCTGTGATATGCGAGATTTGTCTGTTTATTTACATTTTTAAAGTGTGGCATGTAATTTGATTTGATCTTAAAGCCAGAATGTTTTGATTTGGATGTCAGCGATATGAATGGACTGTATGATATTTTGTTGTGAGATGTAGAAATATATAGAAACTGTTGAAGTAAGGCTATTGGTTTTTTTGGTTGAAGTTAGTGTACGCTTGGTGTTGTTGATTTATGTCGCGAGAGTTTTGTTGCGGTTAGTGTGTACTTGCTGTTGTTGGTTTATTGCTTGAGAATTTTGTTGCTTAAGTGTGTACTTGCTGTTATTTGGTCATGTCGTGAGAGTCTAATGCATGTGTACATATGGCGTTTTTATTTTGATTCTGGTGGATAGGTGTTGTGTGTAGTTTGGATGTTGTTCACTGGTAGTGGACAGAGTTTAGTGATCGGCCTTTGAAATTCACCAGCTTGCGTTCTTATCCTTACGACCCTAACTATGTTGTCAGCTCCGGGGTAAGTATCTATAATGCGACCTAGACTCCATCTTGATGGTGGGAGTCTTTCGTCTTTGAGAAGGACAAGGTCTCCGATTTTTAACATTGGTTGCTGCTTTAACCATTTGGGTCTATGTTGCAGCCGTGTCAGGTACTCCACTTGCCATTTCATCCAAAACGTTTGCATATGGAGTTGAATCGTCTTCCACGGGTCGTAAAGGTTTTTGTTGTCTAGCTCTAGTTCTGGAACAGTGAGGATCTCTTGCCCGACTAGAAAATGATCAGGAATTAAGGCGCGGAAGTCATCAGGGTCTTCTGATAGGAGGCACAGAGCTCTAGAGTTAAGATATGCTTCAATTAGAGTTAGAAGCGTGGCTAACTCTTCATACGCAAGTGCCCCAGTCTCGACGACTCTTGAAGTGGTATTTCACATTTTTAACACTCGCTTTGCATAAACCTCCAAGGGGTGGCCATGGTGTAGTGGTACTAGCCATCGCTTCTCAATCGGACGGTCATGGTTCGAATCCTACTCATGACAAGTTTTTCGTTTGTGTAATTGGAACTTAGTCAGAAAAATCTGCGTGTAACCGACGAAATTTCGCTTCGGCTCCAACAAAGTTTGCGTCGCAGTCACTGTAGACTTGGTGACATAGTCCTCTTCGCGCCACAAATCGTCGGAAGGCTGCTATGGAGGCTTGGGTGGTAAGGTTGGTAACTGCCTCCAGATGAAGAGCCTTGGTAGTTAGGTAGACGAATATGGCGAGATAACCCTTATAGCATTTGGCTCCTCGGCCTCTCCATGTCTTTATGTCGATGGGCCCTGCGTAGTCGACTCCGGTGTGTGTGAAGGGCTTCGATATCCTATCCTTACCCTTGTGCTGGGGAGTTCTCCCATGATTTGGTGAGCTGTTTTGCTCTGATATTGGAAACATGTGGTGCATCCGTGAATGTGTGTCTTCACTACTCTTTTTATCCGGAAGATCAAGTATTTATTGCGCAGGTATCCCATCATTAATTGAATCCCGCCATGCAGGGTCCTGCTATGTGCTTCACCTACGAGTAGTTTTGTCCAGGTATGTTTCGGTTCCAGGATCATTGGATCCTACGATCAAGGAGAGATTGGCGTTTTTTAATCTCCCCCCCCCCCCCCCCCCCCCCACTCGGCTGGTACCTTCACCATCCGTGAATGGATTTAAGGACCCCATGCCTCGTGTCTTGCTTATCCCTTGAGGAAACATTTCCTTTTGCGATACGCGTGTCAGAAGCCTTGTAGCTGCTTCGAATTCCGAAGGATTTAGGGGTCCATGTACTCACTTCGCGAGCTGATTTTGGCAGTTTGCTCCAAATCTTTGGCAGTAGGTAGTTATTCTGATAGTTCGGCTAAAGCTGGAGGATCGAAAAATGAGTTGTCGTTGACTTGGGCGTGATGAACCTTCTTTTTTTTCTTTCCTTCCTCGGTGTCGAAGTTAGAAGGGTGAGCTGGCAAGTCGAAGTCCCATCCAACTCTCAGGAAGTTAGGTCCATTCTACCACAAGTTAGCCCGTACTAATTCTGATGGCAGTATTTCTCGTGAGACTAAATCAGCAGGATTGTGATGGGTAGGAATATGGTTCCATATTTTGACCTTCGTAAGCCGTTGGATTTTTTTCGATTCTGTTTCGAACAAATGTTTCCCACCTTGCTGGGTCCGCGCGTATCTAGCACAATGTTATCATGGAATCTATCCGTGAGAAGGCGGGAATGACTCTGGCCTTCAAAGTCTGTGCAGTGTTGTGTATTATATGACCTTTCAGATGCATCGCAGAGAGGCGTAGTTGAATGCGTTTGGTCGCAACTGAAACGTGAAACCAGCGTGGAATTCTTAGGTTGTTAATGGCTGGCAAATTATTGTAAAACGTATTCCAGTCTTTCAGAATATCAGGATCCACGAGATCGTCCCAGGATTGTTTTCGGATCCATAGCAGCTGCATAATGAGTTTCGTCTTGGTGATGGAAGGAACAACCCACCCCAGCGGATCGAATAAATCGGTTAGCGATGAAAGCATGAACGGCTTTGTTGGTTTCTGAAGATTGGACGGTGTAGAATGTAACACGAATACATCATGACGAGGAAGCTACTGCAGACCCAAAGTCTTCACGCTATCCGAGCCATCAAAAGGGAATGGGAAAGATTCCTCGTGATCCTGAATGGGCACCGCATCTAGAATTTCGTCATGGTTAGCAGTCCATTTCCGTAGGTGAAACCCAGCTCCTATGAATGTCTTCTTAATTTGTTCAACTTTCTCGTTAGCTTCCGATATGGAATCGGCACCTGAAATCAAGTCGTCTACGTACATTTCGTCAACAATCATCCTAGCAGCTTTCGGATATAGTTCTTCGACCTCCTTTGCTAGTGCCTGAAGTGTGCAAATGGCCAAATACGGCGCAGGAGCTGTGCCAAAGGTCACAGTGTTGAGACGAAAACTTTTCAAAATTCCTGTCGGTGGGTTGCGCCAAAAGATAAGCTGGTCATTCTGCATCATTTCCTGGTACCCTAATTTGCCGGTATATCTTCTCGATTTCTCTTGTAAACGTATAGCGGTGGAGCCTCCATTTCGGAATGATGTCCGTGATGTTGCGTTGAAGGGCCGGACCGACCATCACCTGGTCATTTAAGAAAACGCCAGCAGCTGACTTGAATGATACGTCGAACACCACACGTAAGCTTGTCATTGAGCTCCCCTCTTTCAGAACGGCATGATGTGGGACATAATAGTGATGCAGATCTGGTACCGAGCCTTCTTCGACCTCCTCCATATGGCTAAGGTAAAGGTATTCTTCGTGGAATTTAGCATAGTGTTCTTTTAGATGTTGATTTGTTTGTAATCGTCTTTCCAGGGCCTTGAAACGAGCGATCTGCCAAGCATAGGATATGCATCTCCTTTGAATGAAAGCGCCACTTGAAAACGACCGTTAGCTAGACGCTTAACATTCTTAACAAAATGTGTTTCGCATTCGATGTCTTCGGGACTTTGATGCTGTTGATGAGCAATCTTTTCTAATTCCCAGAATCGACGGAGTTCTTCTTCAACGCAGCATTAGTAGTTGAACGGCTGATGTTATAAAACTGGTTTCTGATTCTGAATCTACCAAAGCTCGCAATGAAATTGATTCCCCTGTCGCCGAGCGTACGTTGATAATAGCGGTTGCTAATAATACCTGTGTTCTTGGATTCGTTGAATAGAATGTATTGATGTTTGGCTGAGAGACTATTGTTTCCGAGGGTTGAAAGATAGGCGCAGCAATGTTCATCGAAGATGTGAATAGAACTGAAGCGTGAACTTGTGCTATAAAAGAATTTGTTTCCCGGTTGATTCCCTTTAAAATGAAGAAGAGAATGGTGTGCTTGTTGGCAGTAATAGTATCGCTGGCTACTCGGACAATGCTCAGAACTATGGCTAGATGCTAAACAATTTCGACAAACTCCTACTCTATTTACCTGTTTACACCGATCAGCAATACTTAGTTGAAGGAACTTGGAATATTTCCTTATCGCGTGTCGACCTTTACTGCAAATTTTACAGGAGTACTCCTGGTTGATGGTTGCTATATGCATAACGTTTCGATATGATACAGTCTTGCTTGGTTTTGACGCTACTAGAACTTGCTTCTGGTTGACTGCCTCCAAAGTCCGGAACCTGGTCTCCGGTTCTTTACTATGTGATTTGAAACCTAACTTCTCCTCCCATAAATGCTGTTTTAGGTAATTTTTGCAGAAGGATAAAAATAAGCAACAATAAGTTCCACGGGAACTTTCAAAATTGTATCTAACAACTGTTTGATAGACTCTACATGTTCTTTGGAAATTGAGGGTTGGTTGAACAAAGTCTTCAACTGCGTGTTAACTAGAAAACGTTGATGATCGTACCGATCCTTCAAGATTTCCCATGCCTTGGAATAATTACCGCTATCTAAACCCAGGTGAGCTAGAAGCTTATCAGCTTCACCAGACACACTCGATTTTAAATAGTGCATCTTTTGTATTTCAGATAGCCATGCATCGGATGTATAAGTGAGACAAAAAAATTCACGAAAGACGCGCCAGGCCTCATAGCTACCAGAAGGGAGGCTTATTTCAGCTGATCTGGTCGTGGTTGGTACGACTTCCTTTGTATCTTGTCGGTTTTCGGTCTACAATGCATTGGAAGCCTTTGCTTTGTCGATGAAGTCAAGAAGATCGCTGCGATATTCGATATATCCTTCCCTAATCTTGTCGTAGACCACCTCTGCTGCTCCTTCCTTTTGCACATCGTCATCACCTAAGGAAGAAAGCACCTCATCATATTCTACTTCGGCAGTCTCCATACGCCTTTCCAACAAAGACGGTCAACCCATTAAATAATTTATAGTGCGCCGAGCTAAACCTGTCTTAGCAAAATTTGAAATGTCTTTCTCTAACTGTTTTAAAGTTTTTTCTAATGCGTTGGCTTTCACTTTATATATTTTGTATATGATATATATGTATATGTGTATAACACACTTAATAAATTTTATACTTGTTGAATAAGTAGGAACAACGAAAATGCACTTACTTGTTTTTGGTGATTCCAGTGAAAATCGAAAAAATCTTCGGGGCAGCAACACAACAACACTTAAAGAAGAAATCTCCGTTGCAGGTTCGTCCAACCGATGGATGGTTTTCAAAACTCCAGTAGACTCATGCAACAAATGGATGGTTTGCAAAAACTACGGCAGGAACACAAAAATGTGTGGGGTGGAATTTTCTAATCGTCGAACAAACTTTTGAACAATTATCCACCGAAAGAGGCACAGCAAGTGTAGTAAAAAAAACAGCAAAACTAGCAAGTAGTACTCAAAACACAATACGAGTTTAATTTTATTTAAAAAAAAAATGTTTCGCCCCGCCGCAAAGTCGATTAGTCTGAATCCGTGATCGGAGGTGGTGTTGTGCAGGCTATATTTTCCGATTGATCCACCAAAGATACCCTCTCTTCCTGGCTTAGCATTAAAATCACCGAGGACAATTTTAATGTCATAGCTACTGCATTGCTCGTAGGTCTTGTTCAGGAGCTCATAGAAGGCATCCTTGGTGTCGTCATCTTTCTCATCTGTGGGGGCATGCACGCATATAAGGCTAGTGTTGGCGAATTAAGCCTTTTTACTGTGAGGTATTTCAACGTCGGACGGTTACAATCACAAGAGATCGCAAAATCCTTTGCAATTTCTTTGTCTTTCAAAATTTTGTAATACAATAAAAATTGTTACTTCTTTCGTGCTATATTCTTTTATTTCTTATATTTGGTTATGAATTAATTTAAACATTCAAAATAAATTAGAACCATCATCGATTGTTAGAGATCAGATACTTATGTTGACATATATCACTATTTGACGTTTATATTTATATGTATTAAATAAAAATAAAATTAAATAAAATATTTGTATTTAAAATTAAGTGTCAAAATTCACTTGAACAACTAATTAGAAACAAGAAAGAAAAGAGAAATAATTGTTGTTTTAAGTAACTGGGGGTTCTTGTAGATTAGTACATTTTAGCAAAACCTTTTCGCCTAATCACTTTTTGGCATCTACTTTGCATCGATTGGACGTGCGGCCTGCACGTCATAGCATTTCACGTGGCTTCGATGTTGCCATACAGAATGTCTAAATTTGAGGATTTTTTAAAGGCAATAGCTTTTCCGACATCACCTCACTAATGCTCTATCGGATTAAGATTTGCGCTTAATGTCGCTCACTCAATAACAATTAAGTTATTGTTACTTAAAATCTTTTGTGCTGTAACTTTGAGGTCATTCTCCTGCTGGGATTTCCAAATTACAGGCATATTTTTGTCAGCCCAAGGTATCAGCTTGTTTTCTTACGCTCCGCTATATTTAATGACTGGAAGACCGTAATTAGAACTTAAAGCTGCTCCTTCTGGCCGTCGTATTATCGAAAACCATGTTGCCTCATCTGATTAACTTTCGCTTCATCGCTCCACACTATGTGTTTCCGCTGGTTTATTGTCCAGTTTAGGTGGTACTTCACAAACTAAATTCTCTTTTTTTCTTTGTTTCGGTGTTCCAGGCCGGTTCTTGCGTGCGACTTGTCCATTCAATCCAGATTCTACCACGCGTGTGTGCATGTAGATATCAGAGTAACGGTTTCTTCCAAAATCTGGCGTTCAATTTCTCTTGGACTTACTTGGAGATCGAATTTAGGAAGCACGTTTATTTATACAGATGTTTTGCGTGCCAGGTTTCGCGTTGGTATATTTTTCGTGGCTTCAAAAGCCTGAAAATGCTAAATAGCAACATATTTAACCGAGCAATTTAACTGAGTTGCAATGAATCGGTATGACATTTTCAACTTCCACATCTCAACGATTGCCTGCCAATTGCTTTTCTCATATGAAATAAAGCTAAAAGACAATAAAGTCAGTAACTCAATATTTCAAGCATTCGCTCAATCATTGATTTTGTAACATTTAAAATTGAAAATTGACTTTTAAATTTATAATTAATGTGTTAGAACGACAGTGTTTCTAAATATATGGCAAGCTAAACTACTACAGTTCAAAAATGTTCCACATACACTACACGAACAACAAATGAATTGTTTTTTGATGTAGGATGCTACTCGTAATATTTCTTATCAAACCAAAAAAGTATCGTTATGTGAAGAGAAAACCTTTTCTTCGTATTGAAATAACAAGTTCAGTTGTGTTTCTAATTATTTGGCCACAGCTGTATATGAAGTATTGAACTAAAATGTGGAACAAACCTAAGTATATACGAGTATTAAAATATTTAAATATTAATGCCACTACGTATTCATAGTTTAAGAATGTTTATAATCATAATTGTAAATACCAATGAATTTATGTAAAAAAGAAAGAATACCGAAATAAATAAATAAATAAATAAAATAAGTTTTGAAATAAATTATTGTAAAGGGTATAGATATTTTAGCTTAAATAGAATCGTGCTTTACAAAATGTATACAAACTTCTGAAACCCAAAGAGATTGTGTGCGTTGTTGTTTTTCAATTCAATATTCCTAGTTAATAATACTATATATTTTTTTTAAAGCATAGTAAGCATATCGACACAAAACAAATTGTGTCTCCTCTCCAAAATTTCTCTCCAAACACTCTCCACTCTCGAGCTTAATTTTGACACAAAATCACGTCGTGGAGAAATGCCAAAAAAATAATTCTTTCACAGAAATAGTCGAAGTCTAAGTGTTCTTCATTAAGAAATTCATATGCCATTTCTTGCACAAGAAAAGACTTTTGTTTCCTCATAACCCAGTTTTTAAAAATTCGAAAGATGTACCGAAACAATATTTGGGGTGACAAATATTGACAGATACATTGTGTACAGCTTGAACTGAAATTTGATTTTTTTCTTAATCTGCGTACAATTCGCACAAATTGAAGAGACAAATTTAAAAAAAAAAAAAACACTGGTACTAGCAGCCCGGTATGGGCCATGGCCTAGCTTCTTGCCACTCATTTGTGTTGCTCATGTTTTTATTTTTGTCACATCTGAGCGGGGCCTACGGTTTATCGCCGAGTCCGAACGGCACTCCTTAGAAGCTTTTTCGTAGGCAGTTTTACTTTCGGGAGTTTGCCATTGCCCGCCGAAAGGGGATGGTGATTTGACAAATTGTTGGTGACCCAGCCAGGAATCGAACCCAGACTGTTTGCGTGATAGTCCAATGAGCTAACTATAGCGCCATCGCCATCGCCATCACCAGCTCGATCCCTGGCTAGCTGCCTTTGGTTTCGCACGCTAGGTTGGCTGAGATCCTCTTCCACTTGCGTGCGCCATCTGAGTCTTGGCCTTCCTTTCCTGCGCTGTCTCCCGAGAGCGGAGTCGAAGACTTTTCTGACCAGAGCATTGGTGTCCATACGCTCTACATGACCCAGCCATCTCAGTCTTTGGATCTTCACTCTTCTGGTTAGGTCGATGTCGCTGTACAGCCTGTAGAGTTCATTGTTGTATCTCCTCCTCCATTCTTCTTCAATGCAGATGGGACCGAAGATCGCACGAAGAATTTTTCTCATGCCTCTGGACCATAGAGCAGGAGCAGGAGCAGGACCGGGATTATTAAAGTTGATTTTTGTTGTCCGAGAGAGGGCTTTGCTATTCAAGTGCCTTGTTAGCCCAAAGAAACAGCGGTTGGCAAGAGTTATTCTTTGTTTGATCTCAGCGTTGGTGTCATTGTCTGTATTTATAGCGGAGCCTTGGTAGGTAAAGTCCGTAACTACTGTTCAGTTAAATATGTACGAACAAACGAAAAGAGATATTTCGGGTTATTCTCTTATAAACGTTATAATATTTTATTTGCCATTGTTTCCTTTTATATATAACATGTGACATATGCTGTATTTCTGAGACTTATTGCATGATACATAAATATGATATTTTGTTTACGTTTACATGTGAATAAAATTTTATTAATTTCGAATATTACAGAATTGACTTTGATCTCCAACATTTATGAATTGACTTTGATTTCCAACATTCTTCCCGGCCGTGAACTTTGTTCGCAAATTTTCGGAAGTCATCTTCTTTGGCAGGGAACCCCCTGTGACTTGGAAATCTACTACATTTTCGATCGAATGCACATGCAAGAAAAAAAATGGATTAATATTTTGTAAAGCAAATGGACATCACCACAAACAAGGAACAGATATATTGACACATATACGGTAGATGAGCAACGCTATATCTGTGTTCGTTTATTCTTGCCATTTATTTACGTTGTTCATGCTCCTAAAGAATGAAATTGCGTAAATATCACAATGGCGGCGGCAGTGCAGTTGAGTGAAGTGCGTGGTTTTTAATTCGTTTCTAATTTTTTGTTTGTGTTATTGATATTCAGGTAAGAAGATTCATATTATTACTTGATAATTTCCTTTCTCTTAGTGTGTCGTAAATGTGAAATGTGTGTGGTGTTTCATTTGTACATTTGTAACACTAAATACATACTTTACCGGTGTTTCTTTCGTATGCACATGAGTATATGGATGTAATTTATTTTTGGTATTTTCGTGGAAGTAATTTAATTTTATTATTGTTATTCTTATATATCAGTTCTGAGTGAGAGAAATTCAGTTGGTAAGTTTGTGATTGTTTCTTGTGAGAATTGGTATGATTCAGTGCATGCATTTTTTATTTATTTTTTTGGTTGATTGAATATTGTGTGTTGTGTGTTTTGTGCTGATGCCTGCAAGTTTTGGCTTTTGTAGTGTGTTGTGTATTGGGTGGATGTAAATGGAGATCGGATTCGATATGGCTGTGTGTATGCTATTGCCGGTGTATGACTTGTGTCCTTGTGTTTTGTTATCGGTTTGTGCATTAGTTGCATTGCGAATTATTCCTATGGAATATGTGGATGAGTTCTTGTGTGTTTTGCTATTTAACGTCGATTTCTGTGATATGCGAGATTTGTCTGTTTATTTACATTTTTAAAGTGTGGCATGTAATTTGATTTGATCTTAAAGCCAGAATGTTTTGATTTGGATGTCAGCGATATGAATGGACTGTATGATATTTTGTTGTGAGATGTAGAAATATATAGAAACTGTTGAAGTAGGGCTATTGGTTTTTTTGGTTGAAGTTAGTGTACGCTTGGTGTTGTTGATTTATGTCGCGAGAGTTTTGTTGCGGTTAGTGTGTACTTGCTGTTGTTGGTTTATTGCTTGAGAATTTTGTTGCTTAAGTGTGTACTTGCTGTTATTTGGTCATGTCGTGAGAGTCTAATGCATGTGTACATATGGCGTTTTTATTTTGATTCTGGTGGATAGGTGTTGTGTGTAGTTTGGATGTTGTTCACTGGTAGTGGACAGAGTTTAGTGATCGGCCTTTGAAATTCACCAGCTTGCGTTCTTATCCTTACGACCCTAACTATGTTGTCAGCTCCGGGGTAAGTATCTATAATGCGACCTAGACTCCATCTTGATGGTGGGAGTCTTTCGTCTTTGAGAAGGACAAGGTCTCCGATTTTTAACATTGGTTGCTGCTTTAACCATTTGGGTCTATGTTGCAGCCGTGTCAGGTACTCCACTTGCCATTTCATCCAAAACGTTTGCATATGGAGTTGAATCGTCTTCCACGGGTCGTAAAGGTTTTTGTTGTCTAGCTCTAGTTCTGGAACAGTGAGGATCTCTTGCCCGACTAGAAAATGATCAGGAATTAAGGCGCGGAAGTCATCAGGGTCTTCTGATAGGAGGCACAGAGCTCTAGAGTTAAGATATGCTTCAATTAGAGTTAGAAGCGTGGCTAACTCTTCATACGCAAGTGCCCCAGTCTCGACGACTCTTGAAGTGGTATTTCACATTTTTAACACTCGCTTTGCATAAACCTCCAAGGGGTGGCCATGGTGTAGTGGTACTAGCCATCGCTTCTCAATCGGACGGTCAAGGTTCGAATCCTACTCATGACAAGTTTTTCGTTTGTGTAATTGGAACTTAGTCAGAAAAATCTGCGTGTAACCGACGAAATTTCGCTTCGGCTCCAACAAAGTTTGCGTCGCAGTCACTGTAGACTTGGTGACATAGTCCTCTTCGCGCCACAAATCGTCGGAAGGCTGCTATGGAGGCTTGGGTGGTAAGGTTGGTAACTGCCTCCAGATGAAGAGCCTTGGTAGTTAGGTAGACGAATATGGCGAGATAACCCTTATAGCATTTGGCTCCTCGGCCTCTCCATGTCTTTATGTCGATGGGCCCTGCGTAGTCGACTCCGGTGTGTGTGAAGGGCTTCGATATCCTATCCTTACCCTTGTGCTGGGGAGTTCTCCCATGATTTGGTGAGCTGTTTTGCTCTGATATTGGAAACATGTGGTGCATCCGTGAATGTGTGTCTTCACTACTCTTTTTATCCGGAAGATCAAGTATTTATTGCGCAGGTATCCCATCATTAATTGAATCCCGCCATGCAGGGTCCTGCTATGTGCTTCACCTACGAGTAGTTTTGTCCAGGTATGTTTCGGTTCCAGGATCATTGGATCCTACGATCAAGGAGAGATTGGCGTTTTTTAATCTCCCCCCCCCCCCCCCCCCCACTCGGCTGGTACCTTCACCATCCGTGAATGGATTTAAGGACCCCATGCCTCGTGTCTTGCTTATCCCTTGAGGAAACATTTCCTTTTGCGATACGCGTGTCAGAAGCCTTGTAGCTGCTTCGAATTCCGAAGGATTTAGGGGTCCATGTACTCACTTCGCGAGCTGATTTTGGCAGTTTGCTCCAAATCTTTGGCAGTAGGTAGTTATTCTGATAGTTCGGCTAAAGCTGGAGGATCGAAAAATGAGTTGTCGTTGACTTGGGCGTGATGAACCTTCTTTTTTTTCTTTCCTTCCTCGGTGTCGAAGTTAGAAGGGTGAGCTGGCAAGTCGAAGTCCCATCCAACTCTCAGGAAGTTAGGTCCATTCTACCACAAGTTAGCCCGTACTAATTCTGATGGCAGTATTTCTCGTGAGACTAAATCAGCAGGATTGTGATGGGTAGGAATATGGTTCCATATTTTGACCTTCGTAAGCTGTTGGATTTTTTTCGATTCTGTTTCGAACAAATGTTTCCCACCTTGCTGGGTCCGCGCGTATCTAGCACAATGTTATCATGGAATCTATCCGTGAGAAGGCGGGAATGACTCTGGCCTTCAAAGTCTGTGCAGTGTTGTGTATTATATGACCTTTCAGATGCATCGCAGAGAGGCGTAGTTGAATGCGTTTGGTCGCAACTGAAACGTGAAACCAGCGTGGAATTCTTAGGTTGTTAATGGCTGGCAAATTATTGTAAAACGTATTCCAGTCTTTCAGAATATCAGGATCCACGAGATCGTCCCAGGATTGTTTTCGGATCCATAGCAGCTGCATGATGAGTTTCGTCTTGGTGATGGAAGGAACAACCCACCCCAGCGGATCGAATAAATCGGTTAGCGATGAAAGCATGAACGGCTTCGTTGGTTTCTGAAGATTGGACGGTGTAGAATGTAACACGAATACATCATGACGAGGAAGCTACTGCAGACCCAAAGTCTTCACGCTATCCGAGCCATCAAAAGGGAATGGGAAAGATTCCTCGTGATCCTGAATGGGTACCGCATCTAGAATTTCGTCATGGTTAGCAGTCCATTTCCGTAGGTGAAACCCAGCTCCTATGAATGTCTTCTTAATTTGTTCAACTTTCTCGTTAGCTTCCGATATGGAATCGGCACCTGAAATCAAGTCGTCTACGTACATTTCGTCAACAATCATCCTAGCAGCTTTCGGATATAGTTCTTCGACCTCCTTTGCTAGTGCCTGAAGTGTGCAAATGGCCAAATACGGCGCAGGAGCTGTGCCAAAGGTCACAGTGTTGAGACGAAAACTTTTCAAAATTCCTGTCGGTGGGTTGCGCCAAAAGATAAGCTGGTCATTCTGCATCATTTCCTGGTACCCTAATTTGCCGGTATATCTTCTCGATTTCTCTTGTAAACGTATAGCGGTGGAGCCTCCATTTCGGAATGATGTCCGTGATGTTGCGTTGAAGGGCCGGACCGACCATCACCTGGTCATTTAAGAAAACGCCAGCAGCTGACTTGAATGATGCGTCGAACACCACACGTAAGCTTGTCATTGAGCTCCCCTCTTTCAGAACGGCATGATGTGGGACATAATAGTGATGCAGATCTGGTACCGAGCCTTCTTCGACCTCCTCCATATGGCTAAGGTAAAGGTATTCTTCGTGGAATTTAGCATAGTGTTCTTTTAGATGTTGATTTGTTTGTAATCGTCTTTCCAGGGCCTTGAAACGAGCGATCTGCCAAGCATAGGATATGCATCTCCTTTGAATGAAAGCGCCACTTGAAAACGACCGTTAGCTAGACGCTTAACATTCTTAACAAAATGTGTTTCGCATTCGATGTCTTCGGGACTTTGATGCTGTTGATGAGCAATCTTTTCTAATTCCCAGAATCGACGGAGTTCTTCTTCAACGCAGCATTAGTAGTTGAACGGCTGATGTTATAAAACTGGTTTCTGATTCTGAATCTACCAAAGCTCGCAATGAAATTGATTCCCCTGTCGCCGAGCGTACGTTGATAATAGCGGTTGCTAATAATACCTGTGTTCTTGGATTCGCTGAATAGAATGTATTGATGTTTGGCTGAGAGACTATTGTTTCCGAGGGTTGAAAGGTAGGCGCAGCAATGTTCATCGAAGATGTGAATAGAACTGAAGCGTGAACTTGTGCTATAAAAGAATTTGTTTCCCGGTTGATTCCCTTTAAAATGAAGAAGAGAATGGTGTGCTTGTTGGCAGTAATAGTATCGCTGGCTACTCGGACAATGCTCAGAACTATGGCTAGATGCTAAACAATTTCGACAAACTCCTACTCTATTTACCTGTTTACACCGATCAGCAATACTTAGTTGAAGGAACTTGGAATATTTCCTTATCGCGTGTCGACCTTTACTGCAAATTTTACAGGAGTACTCCTGGTTGATGGTTGCTATATGCATAACGTTTCGATATGATACAGTCTTGCTTGGTTTTGACGCTACTAGAACTTGCTTCTGGTTGACTGCCTCCAAAGTCCGGAACCTGGTCTCCGGTTCTTTACTATGTGATTTGAAACCTAACTTCTCCTCCCATAAATGCTGTTTTAGGTAATTTTTGCAGAAGGATAAAAATAAGCAACAATAAGTTCCACGGGAACTTTCAAAATTGTATCTAACAACTGTTTGATAGACTCTACATGTTCTTTGGAAATTGAGGGTTGGTTGAACAAAGTCTTCAACTGCGTGTTAACTAGAAAACGTTGATGATCGTACCGATCCTTCAAGATTTCCCATGCCTTGGAATAATTACCGCTATCTAAACCCAGGTGAGCTAGAAGCTTATCAGCTTCACCAGACACACTCGATTTTAAATAGTGCATCTTTTGTATTTCAGATAGCCATGCATCGGATGTATAAGTGAGACAAAAAAATTCACGAAAGACGCGCCAGGTCTCGTAGCTACCAGAAGGGAGGCTTATTTCAGCTGATCTGGTCGTGGTTGGTACGACTTCCTTTGTATCTTGTCGGTTTTCGGTCTACAATGCATTGGAAGCCTTTGCTTTGTCGATGAAGTCAAGAAGATCGCTGCGATATTCGATATATCCTTCCCTAATCTTGTCGTAGACCACCTCTGCTGCTCCTTCCTTTTGCACATCGTCATCACCTAAGGAAGAAAGCACCTCATCATATTCTACTTCGGCAGTCTCCATACGCCTTTCCAACAAAGACGGTCAACCCATTAAATAATTTATAGTGCGCCGAGCTAAACCTGTCTTAGCAAAATTTGAAATGTCTTTCTCTAACTGTTTTAAAGTTTTTTCTAATGCGTTGGCTTTCACTTTATATATTTTGTATATGATATATATGTATATGTGTATAACACACTTAATAAATTTTATACTTGTTGAATAAGTAGGAACAACGAAAATGCACTTACTTGTTTTTGGTGATTCCAGTGAAAATCGAAAAAATCTTCGGGGCAGCAACACAACAACACTTAAAGAAGAAATCTCCTTTGCAGGTTCGTCCAACCGATGGATGGTTTTCAAAACTCCAGTAGACTCATGCAACAAATGGATGGTTTGCAAAAACTACGGCAGGAACACAAAAATGTGTGGGGTGGAATTTTCTAATCGTCGAACAAACTTTTGAACAATTATCCACCGAAAGAGGCACAGCAAGTGTAGTAAAAAAAACAGCAAAACTAGCAAGTAGTACTCAAAACACAATACGAGTTTAATTTTATTTAAAAAAAAAATGTTTCGCCCCGCCGCAAAGTCGATTAGTCTGAATCCGTGATCGGAGGTGGTGTTGTGCAGGCTATATTTTCCGATTGATCCACCAAAGATACCCTCTCTTCCTAGCTTAGCATTAAAATCACCGAGGACAATTTTAATGTCATAGCTACTGCATTGCTCGTAGGTCTTGTTCAGGAGCTCATAGAAGGCATCCTTGGTGTCGTCATCTTTCTCATCTGTGGGGGCATGCACGCATATAAGGCTAGTGTTGGCGAATTAAGCCTTTTTACTGTGAGGTATTTCAACGTCGGACGGTTACAATCACAAGAGATCGCAAAATCCTTTGCAATTTCTTTGTCTTTCAAAATTTTGTAATACAATAAAAATTGTTACTTCTTTGGTGCTATATTCTTTTATTTCTTATATTTGGTTATGAATTAATTTAAACATTCAAAATAAATTAGAACCATCATCGATTGTTAGAGATCAGATACTTATGTTGACATATATCACTATTTGACGTTTATATTTATATGTATTAAATAAAAATAAAATTAAATAAAATATTTGTATTTAAAATTAAGTGTCAAAATTCACTTGAACAACTAATTAGAAACAAGAAAGAAAAGAGAAATAATTGTTGTTTTAAGTAACTGGGGGTTCTTGTAGATTAGTACATTTTAGCAAAACCTTTTCGCCTAATCACTTTTTGGCATCTACTTTGCATCGATTGGACGTGCGGCCTGCACGTCATAGCATTTCACGTGGCTTCGATGTTGCCATACAGAATGTCTAAATTTGAGGATTTTTTAAAGGCAATAGCTTTTCCGACATCACCTCACTAATGCTCTATCGGATTAAGATTTGCGCTTAATGTCGCTCACTCAATAACAATTAAGTTATTGTTACTTAAAAACTTTTGTGCTGTAACTTTGAGGTCATTCTCCTGCTGGGATTTCCAAATTACAGGCATATTTTTGTCAGCCCAAGGTATCAGCTTGTTTTCTTACGCTCCGCTATATTTAATGACTGGAAGACCGTAATTAGAACTTAAAGCTGCTCCTTCTGGCCGTCGTATTATCGAAAACCATGTTGCCTCATCTGATTAACTTTCGCTTCATCGCTCCACACTATGTGTTTCCGCTGGTTTATTGTCCAGTTTAGGTGGTACTTCACAAACTAAATTCTCTTTTTTTCTTTGTTTCGGTGTTCCAGGCCGGTTCTTGCGTGCGACTTGTCCATTCAATCCAGATTCTACCACGCGTGTGTGCATGTAGATATCAGAGTAACGGTTTCTTCCAAAATCTGGCGTTCAATTTCTCTTGGACTTACTTGGAGATCGAATTTAGGAAGCACGTTTATTTATACAGATGTTTTGCGTGCCAGGTTTCGCGTTGGTATATTTTTCGTGGCTTCAAAAGCCTGAAAATGCTAAATAGCAACATATTTAACCGAGCAATTTAACTGAGTTGCAATGAATCGGTATGACATTTTCAACTTCCACATCTCAACGATTGCCTGCCAATTGCTTTTCTCATATGAAATAAAGCTAAAAGACAATAAAGTCAGTAACTCAATATTTCAAGCATTCGCTCAATCATTGATTTTGTAACATTTAAAATTGAAAATTGACTTTTAAATTTATAATTAATGTGTTAGAACGACAGTGTTTCTAAATATATGGCAAGCTAAACTACTACAGTTCAAAAATGTTCCACATACACTACACGAACAACAAATGAATTGTTTTTTGATGTAGGATGCTACTCGTAATATTTCTTATCAAACCAAAAAAGTATCGTTATGTGAAGAGAAAACCTTTTCTTCGTATTGAAATAACAAGTTCAGTTGTGTTTCTAATTATTTGGCCACAGCTGTATATGAAGTATTGAACTAAAATGTGGAACAAACCTAAGTATATACGAGTATTAAAATATTTAAATATTAATGCCACTAAGTATTCATAGTTTAAGAATGTTTATAATCATAATTGTAAATACCAATGAATTTATGTAAAAAAGAAAGAATACTGAAATAAATAAATAAATAAATAAATAAAATAAGTTTTAAAATAAATTATTGTAAAGGGTATAGATATTTTAGCTTAAATAGAATCGTGCTTTACAAAATGTATACAAACTTCTGAAACCCAAAGAGATTGTGTGCGTTGTTGTTTTTCAATTCAATATTCCTAGTTAATAATACTATATTTTTTTTTTAAAGCATAGTAAGCATATCGACACAAAACAAATTGTGTCTCCTCTCCAAAATTTCTCTCCAAACACTCTCCACTCTCGAGCTTAATTTTGACACAAAATCACGTCGTGGAGAAATGCCAAAAAAATAATTCTTTCACAGAAATAGTCGAAGTCTAAGTGTTCTTCATTAAGAAATTCATATGCCATTTCTTGCACAAGAAAAGACTTTTGTTTCCTCATAACCCAGTTTTTAAAAATTCGAAAGATGTACCGAAACAATATTTGGGGTGACAAATATTGACAGATACCTTGTGTACAGCTTGAACTGAAATTTGATTTTTTTCTTAATCTGCGTACAATTCGCACAAATTGAAGAGACAAATTTAAAAAAAAAAAAACACTGGCACTAGCAGCCCGGTATGGGCCATGGCCTAGCTTCTTGCCACTCATTTGTGTTGCTCATGTTTTTATTTTTGTCACATCTGAGCGGGGCCTACGGTTTATCGCCGAGTCCGAACGGCACTCCTTAGAAGCTTTTTCGTAGGCAGTTTTACTTTCGGGAGTTTGCCATTGCCCGCCGAAAGGGGATGGTGATTTGACAAATTGTTGGTGACCCAGCCAGGAATCGAACCCAGACTGTTTGCGTGATAGTCCAATGAGCTAACTATAGCGCCATCGCCATCGCCATCACCAGCTCGATCCCTGGCTAGCTGCCTTTGGTTTCGCACGCTAGGTTGGCTGAGATCCTCTTCCACTTGCGTGCGCCACCTGAGTCTTGGCCTTCCTTTCCTGCGTTGTCTCCCGAGAGCGGAGTCGAAGACTTTTCTGACCAGAGCATTGGTGTCCATTGTATCTAACAACTGTTTGATAGACTCTACATGTTCTTTGGAAATTGAGGGTTGGTTGAACAAAGTCTTCAACTGCGTGTTAACTAGAAAACGTTGATGATCGTACCGATCCTTCAAGATTTCCCATGCCTTGGAATAATTACCGCTATCTAAACCCAGGTGAGCTAGAAGCTTATCAGCTTCACCAGACACACTCGATTTTAAATAGTGCATCTTTTGTATTTCAGATAGCCATGCATCGGATGTATAAGTGAGACAAAAAAATTCACGAAAGACGCGCCAGGTCTCGTAGCTACCAGAAGGGAGGCTTATTTCAGCTGATCTGGTCGTGGTTGGTACGACTTCCTTTGTATCTTGTCGGTTTTCGGTCTACAATGCATTGGAAGCCTTTGCTTTGTTGATGAAGTCAAGAAGATCGCTGCGATATTCGATATATCCTTCCCTAATCTTGTCGTAGACCACCTCTGCTGCTCCTTCCTTTTGCACATCGTCATCACCTAAGGAAGAAAGCACCTTATCATATTCTACTTCGGCCGTCTCCATACGCCTTTCCAACAAAGACGGTCAACCCATTAAATAATTTATAGTGCGCCGAGCTAAACCTGTCTTAGCAAAATTTGAAATGTCTTTCTCTAACTGTTTTAAAGTTTTTTCTAATGCGTTGGCTTTCACTTTATATATTTTGTATATGATATATATGTATATGTGTATAACACACTTAATAAATTTTATACTTGTTGAATAAGTAGGAACAACGAAAATGCACTTACTTGTTTTTGGTGATTCCAGTGAAAATCGAAAAAATCTTCGGGGCAGCAACACAACAACACTTAAAGAAGAAATCTCCGTTGCAGGTTCGTCCAACCGATGGATGGTTTTCAAAACTCCAGTAGACTCATGCAACAAATGGATGGTTTGCAAAAACTACGGCAGGAACACAAAAATGTGTGGGGTGGAATTTTCTAATCGTCGAACAAACTTTTGAACAATTATCCACCGAAAGAGGCACAGCAAGTGTAGTAAAAAAACAGCAAAACTAGCAAGTAGTACTCAAAACACAATACGAGTTTAATTTTATTTAAAAAAAAAATGTTTCGCCCCGCCGCAAAGTCGATTAGCCTGAATCCGTGATCGGAGGTGGTGTTGTGCAGGCTATATTTTCCGATTGATCCACCAAAGATACCCTCTCTTCCTAGCTTAGCATTAAAATCACCGAGGACAATTTTAATGTCATAGCTACTGCATTGCTCGTAGGTCTTGTTCAGGAGCTCATAGAAGGCATCCTTGGTGTCGTCATCTTTCTCATCTGTGGGGGCATGCACGCATATAAGGCTAGTGTTGGCGAATTAAGCCTTTTTACTGTGAGGTATTTCAACGTCGGACGGTTACAATCACAAGAGATCGCAAAATCCTTTGCAATTTCTTTGTCTTTCAAAATTTTGTAATACAATAAAAATTGTTACTTCTTTGGTGCTATATTCTTTTATTTCTTATATTTGGTTATGAATTAATTTAAACATTCAAAATAAATTAGAATCATCATCGATTGTTAGAGATCAGATACTTATGTTGACATATATCACTATTTGACGTTTATATTTATATGTATTAAATAAAAATAAAATTAAATAAAATATTTGTATTTAAAATTAAGTGTCAAAATTCACTTGAACAACTAATTAGAAACAAGAAAGAAAAGAGAAATAATTGTTGTTTTAAGTAACTGGGGGTTCTTGTAGATTAGTACATTTTAGCAAAACCTTTTCGCCTAACCACTTTTTGGCATCTACTTTGCATCGATTGGACGTGCGGCCTGCACGTCATAGCATTTCACGTGGCTTCGATGTTGCCATACAGAATGTCTAAATTTGAGGATTTTTTAAAGGCAATAGCTTTTCCGACATCACCTCACTAATGCTCTATCGGATTAAGATTTGCGCTTAATGTCGCTCACTCAATAACAATTAAGTTATTGTTACTTAAAAACTTTTGTGCTGTAACTTTGAGGTCATTCTCCTGCTGGGATTTCCAAATTACAGGCATATTTTTGTCAGCCCAAGGTATCAGCTTGTTTTCTTACGCTCCGCTATATTTAATGACTGGAAGACCGTAATTAGAACTTAAAGCTGCTCCTTCTGGCCGTCGTATTATCGAAAACCATGTTGCCTCATCTGATTAACTTTCGCTTCATCGCTCCACACTATGTGTTTCCGCTGGTTTATTGTCCAGTTTAGGTGGTACTTCACAAACTAAATTCTCTTTTTTTCTTTGTTTCGGTGTTCCAGGCCGGTTCTTGCGTGCGACTTGTCCATTCAATCCAGATTCTACCACGCGTGTGTGCATGTAGATATCAGAGTAACGGTTTCTTCCAAAATCTGGCGTTCAATTTCTCTTGGACTTACTTGGAGATCGAATTTAGGAAGCACGTTTATTTATACAGATGTTTTGCGTGCCATTTTTCGCGTTGGTATATTTTTCGTGGCTTCAAAAGCCTGAAAATGCTAAATAGCAACATATTTAACCGAGCAATTTAACTGAGTTGCAATGAATCGGTATGACATTTTCAACTTCCACATCTCAACGATTGCCTGCCAATTGCTTTTCTCATATGAAATAAAGCTAAAAGACAATAAAGTCAGTAACTCAATATTTCAAGCATTCGCTCAATCATTGATTTTGTAACATTTAAAATTGAAAATTGACTTTTAAATTTATAATTAATGTGTTAGAACGACAGTGTTTCTAAATATATGGCAAGCTAAACTACTACAGTTCAAAAATGTTCCACATACACTACACGAACAACAAATGAATTGTTTTTTGATGTAGGATGCTACTCGTAATATTTCTTATCAAACCAAAAAAGTATCGTTATGTGAAGAGAAAACCTTTTCTTCGTATTGAAATAACAAGTTCAGTTGTGTTTCTAATTATTTGGCCACAGCTGTATATGAAGTATTGAACTAAAATGTGGAACAAACCTAAGTATATACGAGTATTAAAATATTTAAATATTAATGCCACTAAGTATTCATAGTTTAAGAATGTTTATAATCATAATTGTAAATACCAATGAATTTATGTAAAAAAGAAAGAATACTGAAATAAATAAATAAATAAATAAATAAAATAAGTTTTAAAATAAATTATTGTAAAGGGTATAGATATTTTAGCTTAAATAGAATCGTGCTTTACAAAATGTATACAAACTTCTGAAACCCAAAGAGATTGTGTGCGTTGTTGTTTTTCAATTCAATATTCCTAGTTAATAATACTATATTTTTTTTTTAAAGCATAGTAAGCATATCGACACAAAACAAATTGTGTCTCCTCTCCAAAATTTCTCTCCAAACACTCTCCACTCTCGAGCTTAATTTTGACACAAAATCACGTCGTGGAGAAATGCCAAAAAAATAATTCTTTCACAGAAATAGTCGAAGTCTAAGTGTTCTTCATTAAGAAATTCATATGCCATTTCTTGCACAAGAAAAGACTTTTGTTTCCTCATAACCCAGTTTTTAAAAATTCGAAAGATGTACCGAAACAATATTTGGGGTGACAAATATTGACAGATACATTGTGTACAGCTTGAACTGAAATTTGATTTTTTTCTTAATCTGCGTACAATTCGCACAAATTGAAGAGACAAATTTAAAAAAAAAAAAAACACTGGTACTAGCAGCCCGGTATGGGCCATGGCCTAGCTTCTTGCCACTCATTTGTGTTGCTCATGTTTTTATTTTTGTCACATCTGAGCGGGGCCTACGGTTTATCGCCGAGTCCGAACGGCACTCCTTAGAAGCTTTTTCGTAGGCAGTTTTACTTTCGGGAGTTTGCCATTGCCCGCCGAAAGGGGATGGTGATTTGACAAATTGTTGGTGACCCAGCCAGGAATCGAACCCAGACTGTTTGCGTGATAGTCCAATGAGCTAACTATAGCGCCATCGCCATCGCCATCACCAGCTCGATCCCTGGCTAGCTGCCTTTGGTTTCGCACGCTAGGTTGGCTGAGATCCTCTTCCACTTGCGTGCGCCACCTGAGTCTTGGCCTTCCTTTCCTGCGTTGTCTCCCGAGAGCGGAGTCGAAGACTTTTCTGACCAGAGCATTGGTGTCCATTGTATCTAACAACTGTTTGATAGACTCTACATGTTCTTTGGAAATTGAGGGTTGGTTGAACAAAGTCTTCAACTGCGTGTTAACTAGAAAACGTTGATGATCGTACCGATCCTTCAAGATTTCCCATGCCTTGGAATAATTACCGCTATCTAAACCCAGGTGAGCTAGAAGCTTATCAGCTTCACCAGACACACTCGATTTTAAATAGTGCATCTTTTGTATTTCAGATAGCCATGCATCGGATGTATAAGTGAGACAAAAAAATTCACGAAAGACGCGCCAGGTCTCGTAGCTACCAGAAGGGAGGCTTATTTCAGCTGATCTGGTCGTGGTTGGTACGACTTCCTTTGTATCTTGTCGGTTTTCGGTCTACAATGCATTGGCAGCCTTTGCTTTGTTGATGAAGTCAAGAAGATCGCTGCGATATTCGATATATCCTTCCCTAATCTTGTCGTAGACCACCTCTGCTGCTCCTTCCTTTTGCACATCGTCATCACCTAAGGAAGAAAGCACCTTATCATATTCTACTTCGGCCGTCTCCATACGCCTTTCCAACAAAGACGGTCAACCCATTAAATAATTTATAGTGCGCCGAGCTAAACCTGTCTTAGCAAAATTTGAAATGTCTTTCTCTAACTGTTTTAAAGTTTTTTCTAATGCGTTGGCTTTCACTTTATATATTTTGTATATGATATATATGTATATGTGTATAACACACTTAATAAATTTTATACTTGTTGAATAAGTAGGAACAACGAAAATGCACTTACTTGTTTTTGGTGATTCCAGTGAAAATCGAAAAAATCTTCGGGGCAGCAACACAACAACACTTAAAGAAGAAATCTCCGTTGCAGGTTCGTCCAACCGATGGATGGTTTTCAAAACTCCAGTAGACTCATGCAACAAATGGATGGTTTGCAAAAACTACGGCAGGAACACAAAAATGTGTGGGGTGGAATTTTCTAATCGTCGAACAAACTTTTGAACAATTATCCACCGAAAGAGGCACAGCAAGTGTAGTAAAAAAAACAGCAAAACTAGCAAGTAGTACTCAAAACACAATACGAGTTTAATTTTATTTAAAAAAAAAATGTTTCGCCCCGCCGCAAAGTCGATTAGCCTGAATCCGTGATCGGAGGTGGTGTTGTGCAGGCTATATTTTCCGATTGATCCACCAAAGATACCCTCTCTTCCTAGCTTAGCATTAAAATCACCGAGGACAATTTTAATGTCATAGCTACTGCATTGCTCGTAGGTCTTGTTCAGGAGCTCATAGAAGGCATCCTTGGTGTCGTCATCTTTCTCATCTGTGGGGGCATGCACGCATATAAGGCTAGTGTTGGCGAATTAAGCCTTTTTACTGTGAGGTATTTCAACGTCGGACGGTTACAATCACAAGAGATCGCAAAATCCTTTGCAATTTCTTTGTCTTTCAAAATTTTGTAATACAATAAAAATTGTTACTTCTTTGGTGCTATATTCTTTTATTTCTTATATTTGGTTATGAATTAATTTAAACATTCAAAATAAATTAGAATCATCATCGATTGTTAGAGATCAGATACTTATGTTGACATATATCACTATTTGACGTTTATATTTATATGTATTAAATAAAAATAAAATTAAATAAAATATTTGTATTTAAAATTAAGTGTCAAAATTCACTTGAACAACTAATTAGAAACAAGAAAGAAAAGAGAAATAATTGTTGTTTTAAGTAACTGGGGGTTCTTGTAGATTAGTACATTTTAGCAAAACCTTTTCGCCTAACCACTTTTTGGCATCTACTTTGCATCGATTGGACGTGCGGCCTGCACGTCATAGCATTTCACGTGGCTTCGATGTTGCCATACAGAATGTCTAAATTTGAGGATTTTTTAAAGGCAATAGCTTTTCCGACATCACCTCACTAATGCTCTATCGGATTAAGATTTGCGCTTAATGTCGCTCACTCAATAACAATTAAGTTATTGTTACTTAAAAACTTTTGTGCTGTAACTTTGAGGTCATTCTCCTGCTGGGATTTCCAAATTACAGGCATATTTTTGTCAGCCCAAGGTATCAGCTTGTTTTCTTACGCTCCGCTATATTTAATGACTGGAAGACCGTAATTAGAACTTAAAGCTGCTCCTTCTGGCCGTCGTATTATCGAAAACCATGTTGCCTCATCTGATTAACTTTCGCTTCATCGCTCCACACTATGTGTTTCCGCTGGTTTATTGTCCAGTTTAGGTGGTACTTCACAAACTAAATTCTCTTTTTTTCTTTGTTTCGGTGTTCCAGGCCGGTTCTTGCGTGCGACTTGTCCATTCAATCCAGATTCTACCACGCGTGTGTGCATGTAGATATCAGAGTAACGGTTTCTTCCAAAATCTGGCGTTCAATTTCTCTTGGACTTACTTGGAGATCGAATTTAGGAAGCACGTTTATTTATACAGATGTTTTGCGTGCCATTTTTCGCGTTGGTATATTTTTCGTGGCTTCAAAAGCCTGAAAATGCTAAATAGCAACATATTTAACCGAGCAATTTAACTGAGTTGCAATGAATCGGTATGACATTTTCAACTTCCACATCTCAACGATTGCCTGCCAATTGCTTTTCTCATATGAAATAAAGCTAAAAGACAATAAAGTCAGTAACTCAATATTTCAAGCATTCGCTCAATCATTGATTTTGTAACATTTAAAATTGAAAATTGACTTTTAAATTTATAATTAATGTGTTAGAACGACAGTGTTTCTAAATATATGGCAAGCTAAACTACTACAGTTCAAAAATGTTCCACATACACTACACGAACAACAAATGAATTGTTTTTTGATGTAGGATGCTACTCGTAATATTTCTTATCAAACCAAAAAAGTATCGTTATGTGAAGAGAAAACCTTTTCTTCGTATTGAAATAACAAGTTCAGTTGTGTTTCTAATTATTTGGCCACAGCTGTATATGAAGTATTGAACTAAAATGTGGAACAAACCTAAGTATATACGAGTATTAAAATATTTAAATATTAATGCCACTAAGTATTCATAGTTTAAGAATGTTTATAATCATAATTGTAAATACCAATGAATTTATGTAAAAAAGAAAGAATACTGAAATAAATAAATAAATAAATAAATAAAATAAGTTTTAAAATAAATTATTGTAAAGGGTATAGATATTTTAGCTTAAATAGAATCGTGCTTTACAAAATGTATACAAACTTCTGAAACCCAAAGAGATTGTGTGCGTTGTTGTTTTTCAATTCAATATTCCTAGTTAATAATACTATATTTTTTTTTTAAAGCATAGTAAGCATATCGACACAAAACAAATTGTGTCTCCTCTCCAAAATTTCTCTCCAAACACTCTCCACTCTCGAGCTTAATTTTGACACAAAATCACGTCGTGGAGAAATGCCAAAAAAATAATTCTTTCACAGAAATAGTCGAAGTCTAAGTGTTCTTCATTAAGAAATTCATATGCCATTTCTTGCACAAGAAAAGACTTTTGTTTCCTCATAACCCAGTTTTTAAAAATTCGAAAGATGTACCGAAACAATATTTGGGGTGACAAATATTGACAGATACATTGTGTACAGCTTGAACTGAAATTTGATTTTTTTCTTAATCTGCGTACAATTCGCACAAATTGAAGAGACAAATTTAAAAAAAAAAAAAACACTGGTACTAGCAGCCCGGTATGGGCCATGGCCTAGCTTCTTGCCACTCATTTGTGTTGCTCATGTTTTTATTTTTGTCACATCTGAGCGGGGCCTACGGTTTATCGCCGAGTCCGAACGGCACTCCTTAGAAGCTTTTTCGTAGGCAGTTTTACTTTCGGGAGTTTGCCATTGCCCGCCGAAAGGGGATGGTGATTTGACAAATTGTTGGTGACCCAGCCAGGAATCGAACCCAGACTGTTTGCGTGATAGTCCAATGAGCTAACTATAGCGCCATCGCCATCGCCATCACCAGCTCGATCCCTGGCTAGCTGCCTTTGGTTTCGCACGCTAGGTTGGCTGAGATCCTCTTCCACTTGCGTGCGCCACCTGAGTCTTGGCCTTCCTTTCCTGCGTTGTCTCCCGAGAGCGGAGTCGAAGACTTTTCTGACCAGAGCATTGGTGTCCATTGTATCTAACAACTGTTTGATAGACTCTACATGTTCTTTGGAAATTGAGGGTTGGTTGAACAAAGTCTTCAACTGCGTGTTAACTAGAAAACGTTGATGATCGTACCGATCCTTCAAGATTTCCCATGCCTTGGAATAATTACCGCTATCTAAACCCAGGTGAGCTAGAAGCTTATCAGCTTCACCAGACACACTCGATTTTAAATAGTGCATCTTTTGTATTTCAGATAGCCATGCATCGGATGTATAAGTGAGACAAAAAAATTCACGAAAGACGCGCCAGGTCTCGTAGCTACCAGAAGGGAGGCTTATTTCAGCTGATCTGGTCGTGGTTGGTACGACTTCCTTTGTATCTTGTCGGTTTTCGGTCTACAATGCATTGGAAGCCTTTGCTTTGTTGATGAAGTCAAGAAGATCGCTGCGATATTCGATATATCCTTCCCTAATCTTGTCGTAGACCACCTCTGCTGCTCCTTCCTTTTGCACATCGTCATCACCTAAGGAAGAAAGCACCTTATCATATTCTACTTCGGCCGTCTCCATACGCCTTTCCAACAAAGACGGTCAACCCATTAAATAATTTATAGTGCGCCGAGCTAAACCTGTCTTAGCAAAATTTGAAATGTCTTTCTCTAACTGTTTTAAAGTTTTTTCTAATGCGTTGGCTTTCACTTTATATATTTTGTATATGATATATATGTATATGTGTATAACACACTTAATAAATTTTATACTTGTTGAATAAGTAGGAACAACGAAAATGCACTTACTTGTTTTTGGTGATTCCAGTGAAAATCGAAAAAATCTTCGGGGCAGCAACACAACAACACTTAAAGAAGAAATCTCCGTTGCAGGTTCGTCCAACCGATGGATGGTTTTCAAAACTCCAGTAGACTCATGCAACAAATGGATGGTTTGCAAAAACTACGGCAGGAACACAAAAATGTGTGGGGTGGAATTTTCTAATCGTCGAACAAACTTTTGAACAATTATCCACCGAAAGAGGCACAGCAAGTGTAGTAAAAAAAACAGCAAAACTAGCAAGTAGTACTCAAAACACAATACGAGTTTAATTTTATTTAAAAAAAAAATGTTTCGCCCCGCCGCAAAGTCGATTAGCCTGAATCCGTGATCGGAGGTGGTGTTGTGCAGGCTATATTTTCCGATTGATCCACCAAAGATACCCTCTCTTCCTAGCTTAGCATTAAAATCACCGAGGACAATTTTAATGTCATAGCTACTGCATTGCTCGTAGGTCTTGTTCAGGAGCTCATAGAAGGCATCCTTGGTGTCGTCATCTTTCTCATCTGTTGGGGCATGCACGCATATAAGGCTAGTGTTGGCGAATTAAGCCTTTTTACTGTGAGGTATTTCAACGTCGGACGGTTACAATCACAAGAGATCGCAAAATCCTTTGCAATTTCTTTGTCTTTCAAAATTTTGTAATACAATAAAAATTGTTACTTCTTTGGTGCTATATTCTTTTATTTCTTATATTTGGTTATGAATTAATTTAAACATTCAAAATAAATTAGAATCATCATCGATTGTTAGAGATCAGATACTTATGTTGACATATATCACTATTTGACGTTTATATTTATATGTATTAAATAAAAATAAAATTAAATAAAATATTTGTATTTAAAATTAAGTGTCAAAATTCACTTGAACAACTAATTAGAAACAAGAAAGAAAAGAGAAATAATTGTTGTTTTAAGTAACTGGGGGTTCTTGTAGATTAGTACATTTTAGCAAAACCTTTTCGCCTAACCACTTTTTGGCATCTACTTTGCATCGATTGGACGTGCGGCCTGCACGTCATAGCATTTCACGTGGCTTCGATGTTGCCATACAGAATGTCTAAATTTGAGGATTTTTTAAAGGCAATAGCTTTTCCGACATCACCTCACTAATGCTCTATCGGATTAAGATTTGCGCTTAATGTCGCTCACTCAATAACAATTAAGTTATTGTTACTTAAAAACTTTTGTGCTGTAACTTTGAGGTCATTCTCCTGCTGGGATTTCCAAATTACAGGCATATTTTTGTCAGCCCAAGGTATCAGCTTGTTTTCTTACGCTCCGCTATATTTAATGACTGGAAGACCGTAATTAGAACTTAAAGCTGCTCCTTCTGGCCGTCGTATTATCGAAAACCATGTTGCCTCATCTGATTAACTTTCGCTTCATCGCTCCACACTATGTGTTTCCGCTGGTTTATTGTCCAGTTTAGGTGGTACTTCACAAACTAAATTCTCTTTTTTTCTTTGTTTCGGTGTTCCAGGCCGGTTCTTGCGTGCGACTTGTCCATTCAATCCAGATTCTACCACGCGTGTGTGCATGTAGATATCAGAGTAACGGTTTCTTCCAAAATCTGGCGTTCAATTTCTCTTGGACTTACTTGGAGATCGAATTTAGGAAGCACGTTTATTTATACAGATGTTTTGCGTGCCAGGTTTCGCGTTGGTATATTTTTCGTGGCTTCAAAAGCCTGAAAATGCTAAATAGCAACATATTTAACCGAGCAATTTAACTGAGTTGCAATGAATCGGTATGACATTTTCAACTTCCACATCTCAACGATTGCCTGCCAATTGCTTTTCTCATATGAAATAAAGCTAAAAGACAATAAAGTCAGTAACTCAATATTTCAAGCATTCGCTCAATCATTGATTTTGTAACATTTAAAATTGAAAATTGACTTTTAAATTTATAATTAATGTGTTAGAACGACAGTGTTTCTAAATATATGGCAAGCTAAACTACTACAGTTCAAAAATTTTCCACATACACTACACGAACAACAAATGAATTGTTTTTTGATGTAGGATGCTACTCGTAATATTTCTTATCAAACCAAAAAAGTATCGTTATGTGAAGAGAAAACCTTTTCTTCGTATTGAAATAACAAGTTCAGTTGTGTTTCTAATTATTTGGCCACAGCTGTATATGAAGTATTGAACTAAAATGTGGAACAAACCTAAGTATATACGAGTATTAAAATATTTAAATATTAATGCCACTAAGTATTCATAGTTTAAGAATGTTTATAATCATAATTGTAAATACCAATGAATTTATGTAAAAAAGAAAGAATACTGAAATAAATAAATAAATAAATAAATAAAATAAGTTTTAAAATAAATTATTGTAAAGGGTATAGATATTTTAGCTTAAATAGAATCGTGCTTTACAAAATGTATACAAACTTCTGAAACCCAAAGAGATTGTGTGCGTTGTTGTTTTTCAATTCAATATTCCTAGTTAATAATACTATATATTTTTTTTAAAGCATAGTAAGCATATCGACACAAAACAAATTGTGTCTCCTCTCCAAAATTTCTCTCCAAACACTCTCCACTCTCGAGCTTAATTTTGACACAAAATCACGTCGTGGAGAAATGCCAAAAAAATAATTCTTTCACAGAAATAGTCGAAGTCTAAGTGTTCTTCATTAAGAAATTCATATGCCATTTCTTGCACAAGAAAAGACTTTTGTTTCCTCATAACCCAGTTTTTAAAAATTCGAAAGATGTACCGAAACAATATTTGGGGTGACAAATATTGACAGATACATTGTGTACAGCTTGAACTGAAATTTGATTTTTTTCTTAATCTGCGTACAATTCGCACAAATTGAAGAGACAAATTTAAAAAAAAAAAAAACACTGGTACTAGCAGCCCGGTATGGGCCATGGCCTAGCTTCTTGCCACTCATTTGTGTTGCTCATGTTTTTATTTTTGTCACATCTGAGCGGGGCCTACGGTTTATCGCCGAGTCCGAACGGCACTCCTTAGAAGCTTTTTCGTAGGCAGTTTTACTTTCGGGAGTTTGCCATTGCCCGCCGAAAGGGGATGGTGATTTGACAAATTGTTGGTGACCCAGCCAGGAATCGAACCCAGACTGTTTGCGTGATAGTCCAATGAGCTAACTATAGCGCCATCGCCATCGCCATCACCAGCTCGATCCCTGGCTAGCTGCCTTTGGTTTCGCACGCTAGGTTGGCTGAGATCCTCTTCCACTTGCGTGCGCCACCTGAGTCTTGGCCTTCCTTTCCTGCGTTGTCTCCCGAGAGCGGAGTCGAAGACTTTTCTGACCAGAGCATTGGTGTCCATTGTATCTAACAACTGTTTGATAGACTCTACATGTTCTTTGGAAATTGAGGGTTGGTTGAACAAAGTCTTCAACTGCGTGTTAACTAGAAAACGTTGATGATCGTACCGATCCTTCAAGATTTCCCATGCCTTGGAATAATTACCGCTATCTAAACCCAGGTGAGCTAGAAGCTTATCAGCTTCACCAGACACACTCGATTTTAAATAGTGCATCTTTTGTATTTCAGATAGCCATGCATCGGATGTATAAGTGAGACAAAAAAATTCACGAAAGACGCGCCAGGTCTCGTAGCTACCAGAAGGGAGGCTTATTTCAGCTGATCTGGTCGTGGTTGGTACGACTTCCTTTGTATCTTGTCGGTTTTCGGTCTACAATGCATTGGCAGCCTTTGCTTTGTTGATGAAGTCAAGAAGATCGCTGCGATATTCGATATATCCTTCCCTAATCTTGTCGTAGACCACCTCTGCTGCTCCTTCCTTTTGCACATCGTCATCACCTAAGGAAGAAAGCACCTTATCATATTCTACTTCGGCCGTCTCCATACGCCTTTCCAACAAAGACGGTCAACCCATTAAATAATTTATAGTGCGCCGAGCTAAACCTGTCTTAGCAAAATTTGAAATGTCTTTCTCTAACTGTTTTAAAGTTTTTTCTAATGCGTTGGCTTTCACTTTATATATTTTGTATATGATATATATGTATATGTGTATAACACACTTAATAAATTTTATACTTGTTGAATAAGTAGGAACAACGAAAATGCACTTACTTGTTTTTGGTGATTCCAGTGAAAATCGAAAAAATCTTCGGGGCAGCAACACAACAACACTTAAAGAAGAAATCTCCGTTGCAGGTTCGTCCAACCGATGGATGGTTTTCAAAACTCCAGTAGACTCATGCAACAAATGGATGGTTTGCAAAAACTACGGCAGGAACACAAAAATGTGTGGGGTGGAATTTTCTAATCGTCGAACAAACTTTTGAACAATTATCCACCGAAAGAGGCACAGCAAGTGTAGTAAAAAAAACAGCAAAACTAGCAAGTAGTACTCAAAACACAATACGAGTTTAATTTTATTTAAAAAAAAAATGTTTCGCCCCGCCGCAAAGTCGATTAGCCTGAATCCGTGATCGGAGGTGGTGTTGTGCAGGCTATATTTTCCGATTGATCCACCAAAGATACCCTCTCTTCCTAGCTTAGCATTAAAATCACCGAGGACAATTTTAATGTCATAGCTACTGCATTGCTCGTAGGTCTTGTTCAGGAGCTCATAGAAGGCATCCTTGGTGTCGTCATCTTTCTCATCTGTGGGGGCATGCACGCATATAAGGCTAGTGTTGGCGAATTAAGCCTTTTTACTGTGAGGTATTTCAACGTCGGACGGTTACAATCACAAGAGATCGCAAAATCCTTTGCAATTTCTTTGTCTTTCAAAATTTTGTAATACAATAAAAATTGTTACTTCTTTGGTGCTATATTCTTTTATTTCTTATATTTGGTTATGAATTAATTTAAACATTCAAAATAAATTAGAATCATCATCGATTGTTAGAGATCAGATACTTATGTTGACATATATCACTATTTGACGTTTATATTTATATGTATTAAATAAAAATAAAATTAAATAAAATATTTGTATTTAAAATTAAGTGTCAAAATTCACTTGAACAACTAATTAGAAACAAGAAAGAAAAGAGAAATAATTGTTGTTTTAAGTAACTGGGGGTTCTTGTAGATTAGTACATTTTAGCAAAACCTTTTCGCCTAACCACTTTTTGGCATCTACTTTGCATCGATTGGACGTGCGGCCTGCACGTCATAGCATTTCACGTGGCTTCGATGTTGCCATACAGAATGTCTAAATTTGAGGATTTTTTAAAGGCAATAGCTTTTCCGACATCACCTCACTAATGCTCTATCGGATTAAGATTTGCGCTTAATGTCGCTCACTCAATAACAATTAAGTTATTGTTACTTAAAAACTTTTGTGCTGTAACTTTGAGGTCATTCTCCTGCTGGGATTTCCAAATTACAGGCATATTTTTGTCAGCCCAAGGTATCAGCTTGTTTTCTTACGCTCCGCTATATTTAATGACTGGAAGACCGTAATTAGAACTTAAAGCTGCTCCTTCTGGCCGTCGTATTATCGAAAACCATGTTGCCTCATCTGATTAACTTTCGCTTCATCGCTCCACACTATGTGTTTCCGCTGGTTTATTGTCCAGTTTAGGTGGTACTTCACAAACTAAATTCTCTTTTTTTCTTTGTTTCGGTGTTCCAGGCCGGTTCTTGCGTGCGACTTGTCCATTCAATCCAGATTCTACCACGCGTGTGTGCATGTAGATATCAGAGTAACGGTTTCTTCCAAAATCTGGCGTTCAATTTCTCTTGGACTTACTTGGAGATCGAATTTAGGAAGCACGTTTATTTATACAGATGTTTTGCGTGCCATTTTTCGCGTTGGTATATTTTTCGTGGCTTCAAAAGCCTGAAAATGCTAAATAGCAACATATTTAACCGAGCAATTTAACTGAGTTGCAATGAATCGGTATGACATTTTCAACTTCCACATCTCAACGATTGCCTGCCAATTGCTTTTCTCATATGAAATAAAGCTAAAAGACAATAAAGTCAGTAACTCAATATTTCAAGCATTCGCTCAATCATTGATTTTGTAACATTTAAAATTGAAAATTGACTTTTAAATTTATAATTAATGTGTTAGAACGACAGTGTTTCTAAATATATGGCAAGCTAAACTACTACAGTTCAAAAATGTTCCACATACACTACACGAACAACAAATGAATTGTTTTTTGATGTAGGATGCTACTCGTAATATTTCTTATCAAACCAAAAAAGTATCGTTATGTGAAGAGAAAACCTTTTCTTCGTATTGAAATAACAAGTTCAGTTGTGTTTCTAATTATTTGGCCACAGCTGTATATGAAGTATTGAACTAAAATGTGGAACAAACCTAAGTATATACGAGTATTAAAATATTTAAATATTAATGCCACTAAGTATTCATAGTTTAAGAATGTTTATAATCATAATTGTAAATACCAATGAATTTATGTAAAAAAGAAAGAATACTGAAATAAATAAATAAATAAATAAATAAAATAAGTTTTAAAATAAATTATTGTAAAGGGTATAGATATTTTAGCTTAAATAGAATCGTGCTTTACAAAATGTATACAAACTTCTGAAACCCAAAGAGATTGTGTGCGTTGTTGTTTTTCAATTCAATATTCCTAGTTAATAATACTATATTTTTTTTTTAAAGCATAGTAAGCATATCGACACAAAACAAATTGTGTCTCCTCTCCAAAATTTCTCTCCAAACACTCTCCACTCTCGAGCTTAATTTTGACACAAAATCACGTCGTGGAGAAATGCCAAAAAAATAATTCTTTCACAGAAATAGTCGAAGTCTAAGTGTTCTTCATTAAGAAATTCATATGCCATTTCTTGCACAAGAAAAGACTTTTGTTTCCTCATAACCCAGTTTTTAAAAATTCGAAAGATGTACCGAAACAATATTTGGGGTGACAAATATTGACAGATACATTGTGTACAGCTTGAACTGAAATTTGATTTTTTTCTTAATCTGCGTACAATTCGCACAAATTGAAGAGACAAATTTAAAAAAAAAAAAAACACTGGTACTAGCAGCCCGGTATGGGCCATGGCCTAGCTTCTTGCCACTCATTTGTGTTGCTCATGTTTTTATTTTTGTCACATCTGAGCGGGGCCTACGGTTTATCGCCGAGTCCGAACGGCACTCCTTAGAAGCTTTTTCGTAGGCAGTTTTACTTTCGGGAGTTTGCCATTGCCCGCCGAAAGGGGATGGTGATTTGACAAATTGTTGGTGACCCAGCCAGGAATCGAACCCAGACTGTTTGCGTGATAGTCCAATGAGCTAACTATAGCGCCATCGCCATCGCCATCACCAGCTCGATCCCTGGCTAGCTGCCTTTGGTTTCGCACGCTAGGTTGGCTGAGATCCTCTTCCACTTGCGTGCGCCACCTGAGTCTTGGCCTTCCTTTCCTGCGTTGTCTCCCGAGAGCGGAGTCGAAGACTTTTCTGACCAGAGCATTGGTGTCCATTGTATCTAACAACTGTTTGATAGACTCTACATGTTCTTTGGAAATTGAGGGTTGGTTGAACAAAGTCTTCAACTGCGTGTTAACTAGAAAACGTTGATGATCGTACCGATCCTTCAAGATTTCCCATGCCTTGGAATAATTACCGCTATCTAAACCCAGGTGAGCTAGAAGCTTATCAGCTTCACCAGACACACTCGATTTTAAATAGTGCATCTTTTGTATTTCAGATAGCCATGCATCGGATGTATAAGTGAGACAAAAAAATTCACGAAAGACGCGCCAGGTCTCGTAGCTACCAGAAGGGAGGCTTATTTCAGCTGATCTGGTCGTGGTTGGTACGACTTCCTTTGTATCTTGTCGGTTTTCGGTCTACAATGCATTGGAAGCCTTTGCTTTGTTGATGAAGTCAAGAAGATCGCTGCGATATTCGATATATCCTTCCCTAATCTTGTCGTAGACCACCTCTGCTGCTCCTTCCTTTTGCACATCGTCATCACCTAAGGAAGAAAGCACCTTATCATATTCTACTTCGGCCGTCTCCATACGCCTTTCCAACAAAGACGGTCAACCCATTAAATAATTTATAGTGCGCCGAGCTAAACCTGTCTTAGCAAAATTTGAAATGTCTTTCTCTAACTGTTTTAAAGTTTTTTCTAATGCGTTGGCTTTCACTTTATATATTTTGTATATGATATATATGTATATGTGTATAACACACTTAATAAATTTTATACTTGTTGAATAAGTAGGAACAACGAAAATGCACTTACTTGTTTTTGGTGATTCCAGTGAAAATCGAAAAAATCTTCGGGGCAGCAACACAACAACACTTAAAGAAGAAATCTCCGTTGCAGGTTCGTCCAACCGATGGATGGTTTTCAAAACTCCAGTAGACTCATGCAACAAATGGATGGTTTGCAAAAACTACGGCAGGAACACAAAAATGTGTGGGGTGGAATTTTCTAATCGTCGAACAAACTTTTGAACAATTATCCACCGAAAGAGGCACAGCAAGTGTAGTAAAAAAAACAGCAAAACTAGCAAGTAGTACTCAAAACACAATACGAGTTTAATTTTATTTAAAAAAAAAATGTTTCGCCCCGCCGCAAAGTCGATTAGCCTGAATCCGTGATCGGAGGTGGTGTTGTGCAGGCTATATTTTCCGATTGATCCACCAAAGATACCCTCTCTTCCTAGCTTAGCATTAAAATCACCGAGGACAATTTTAATGTCATAGCTACTGCATTGCTCGTAGGTCTTGTTCAGGAGCTCATAGAAGGCATCCTTGGTGTCGTCATCTTTCTCATCTGTTGGGGCATGCACGCATATAAGGCTAGTGTTGGCGAATTAAGCCTTTTTACTGTGAGGTATTTCAACGTCGGACGGTTACAATCACAAGAGATCGCAAAATCCTTTGCAATTTCTTTGTCTTTCAAAATTTTGTAATACAATAAAAATTGTTACTTCTTTGGTGCTATATTCTTTTATTTCTTATATTTGGTTATGAATTAATTTAAACATTCAAAATAAATTAGAATCATCATCGATTGTTAGAGATCAGATACTTATGTTGACATATATCACTATTTGACGTTTATATTTATATGTATTAAATAAAAATAAAATTAAATAAAATATTTGTATTTAAAATTAAGTGTCAAAATTCACTTGAACAACTAATTAGAAACAAGAAAGAAAAGAGAAATAATTGTTGTTTTAAGTAACTGGGGGTTCTTGTAGATTAGTACATTTTAGCAAAACCTTTTCGCCTAACCACTTTTTGGCATCTACTTTGCATCGATTGGACGTGCGGCCTGCACGTCATAGCATTTCACGTGGCTTCGATGTTGCCATACAGAATGTCTAAATTTGAGGATTTTTTAAAGGCAATAGCTTTTCCGACATCACCTCACTAATGCTCTATCGGATTAAGATTTGCGCTTAATGTCGCTCACTCAATAACAATTAAGTTATTGTTACTTAAAAACTTTTGTGCTGTAACTTTGAGGTCATTCTCCTGCTGGGATTTCCAAATTACAGGCATATTTTTGTCAGCCCAAGGTATCAGCTTGTTTTCTTACGCTCCGCTATATTTAATGACTGGAAGACCGTAATTAGAACTTAAAGCTGCTCCTTCTGGCCGTCGTATTATCGAAAACCATGTTGCCTCATCTGATTAACTTTCGCTTCATCGCTCCACACTATGTGTTTCCGCTGGTTTATTGTCCAGTTTAGGTGGTACTTCACAAACTAAATTCTCTTTTTTTCTTTGTTTCGGTGTTCCAGGCCGGTTCTTGCGTGCGACTTGTCCATTCAATCCAGATTCTACCACGCGTGTGTGCATGTAGATATCAGAGTAACGGTTTCTTCCAAAATCTGGCGTTCAATTTCTCTTGGACTTACTTGGAGATCGAATTTAGGAAGCACGTTTATTTATACAGATGTTTTGCGTGCCAGGTTTCGCGTTGGTATATTTTTCGTGGCTTCAAAAGCCTGAAAATGCTAAATAGCAACATATTTAACCGAGCAATTTAACTGAGTTGCAATGAATCGGTATGACATTTTCAACTTCCACATCTCAACGATTGCCTGCCAATTGCTTTTCTCATATGAAATAAAGCTAAAAGACAATAAAGTCAGTAACTCAATATTTCAAGCATTCGCTCAATCATTGATTTTGTAACATTTAAAATTGAAAATTGACTTTTAAATTTATAATTAATGTGTTAGAACGACAGTGTTTCTAAATATATGGCAAGCTAAACTACTACAGTTCAAAAATTTTCCACATACACTACACGAACAACAAATGAATTGTTTTTTGATGTAGGATGCTACTCGTAATATTTCTTATCAAACCAAAAAAGTATCGTTATGTGAAGAGAAAACCTTTTCTTCGTATTGAAATAACAAGTTCAGTTGTGTTTCTAATTATTTGGCCACAGCTGTATATGAAGTATTGAACTAAAATGTGGAACAAACCTAAGTATATACGAGTATTAAAATATTTAAATATTAATGCCACTAAGTATTCATAGTTTAAGAATGTTTATAATCATAATTGTAAATACCAATGTAAGTATATATAGTAAGCATATCGACACAAAACAAATTGTGTCTCCTCTCCAAAATTTCTCTCCAAACACTCTCCACTCTCGAGCTTAATTTTGACACAAAATCACGTCGTGGAGAAATGCCAAAAAAATAATTCTTTCACAGAAATAGTCGAAGTCTAAGTGTTCTTCATTAAGAAATTCATATGCCATTTCTTGCACAAGAAAAGACTTTTGTTTCCTCATAACCCAGTTTTTAAAAATTCGAAAGATGTACCGAAACAATATTTGGGGTGACAAATATTGACAGATACATTGTGTACAGCTTGAACTGAAATTTGATTTTTTTCTTAATCTGCGTACAATTCGCACAAATTGAAGAGACAAATTTAAAAAAAAAAAAACACTGGTACTAGCAGCCCGGTATGGGCCATGGCCTAGCTTCTTGCCACTCATTTGTGTTGCTCATGTTTTTATTTTTGTCACATCTGAGCGGGGCCTACGGTTTATCGCCGAGTCCGAACGGCACTCCTTAGAAGCTTTTTCGTAGGCAGTTTTACTTTCGGGAGTTTGCCATTGCCCGACGAAAGGGGATGGTGATTTGACAAATTGTTGGTGACCCAGCCAGGAATCGAACCCAGACTGTTTGCGTGATAGTCCAATGAGCTAACTATAGCGCCATCGCCATCGCCATCACCAGCTCGATCCCTGGCTAGCTGCCTTTGGTTTCGCACGCTAGGTTGGCTGAGATCCTCTTCCACTTGCGTGCGCCATCTGAGTCTTGGCCTTCCTTTCCTGCGCTGTCTCCCGAGAGCGGAGTCGAAGACTTTTCTGACCAGAGCATTGGTGTCCATACGCTCTACATGACCCAGCCATCTCAGTCTTTGGATCTTCACTCTTCTGGTTAGGTCGATGTCGCTGTACAGCCTGTAGAGTTCATTGTTGTATCTCCTCCTCCATTCTTCTTCAATGCAGATGGGACCGAAGATCGCACGAAGAATTTTTCTCATGCCTCTGGACCATAGAGCAGGAGCAGGAGCAGGACCGGGATTATTAAAGTTGATTTTTGTTGTCCGAGAGAGGGCTTTGCTATTCAAGTGCCTTGTTAGCCCAAAGAAACAGCGGTTGGCAAGAGTTATTCTTTGTTTGATCTCAGCGTTGGTGTCATTGTCTGTATTTATAGCGGAGCCTTGGTAGGTAAAGTCCGTAACTACTGTTCAGTTAAATATGTACGAACAAACGAAAAGAGATATTTCGGGTTATTCTCTTATAAACGTTATAATATTTTATTTGCCATTGTTTCCTTTTATATATAACATGTGACATATGCTGTATTTCTGAGACTTATTGCATGATACATAAATATGATATTTTGTTTACGTTTACATGTGAATAAAATTTTATTAATTTCGAATATTACAGAATTGACTTTGATCTCCAACATTTATGAATTGACTTTGATTTCCAACATTCTTCCCGGCCGTGAACTTTGTTCGCAAATTTTCGGAAGTCATCTTCTTTGGCAGGGAACCCCCTGTGACTTGGAAATCTACTACATTTTCGATCGAATGCACATGCAAGAAAAAAAATGGATTAATATTTTGTAAAGCAAATGGACATCACCACAAACAAGGAACAGATATATTGACACATATACGGTAGATGAGCAACGCTATATCTGTGTTCGTTTATTCTTGCCATTTATTTACGTTGTTCATGCTCCTAAAGAATGAAATTGCGTAAATATCACAATGGCGGCGGCAGTGCAGTTGAGTGAAGTGCGTGGTTTTTAATTCGTTTCTAATTTTTTGTTTGTGTTATTGATATTCAGGTAAGAAGATTCATATTATTACTTGATAATTTCCTTTCTCTTAGTGTGTCGTAAATGTGAAATGTGTGTGGTGTTTCATTTGTACATTTGTAACACTAAATACATACTTTACCGGTGTTTCTTTCGTATGCACATGAGTATATGGATGTAATTTATTTTTGGTATTTTCGTGGAAGTAATTTAATTTTATTATTGTTATTCTTATATATCAGTTCTGAGTGAGAGAAATTCAGTTGGTAAGTTTGTGATTGTTTCTTGTGAGAATTGGTATGATTCAGTGCATGCATTTTTTATTTATTTTTTTGGTTGATTGAATATTGTGTGTTGTGTGTTTTGTGCTGATGCCTGCAAGTTTTGGCTTTTGTAGTGTGTTGTGTATTGGGTGGATGTAAATGGAGATCGGATTCGATATGGCTGTGTGTATGCTATTGCCGGTGTATGACTTGTGTCCTTGTGTTTTGTTATCGGTTTGTGCATTAGTTGCATTGCGAATTATTCCTATGGAATATGTGGATGAGTTCTTGTGTGTTTTGCTATTTAACGTCGATTTCTGTGATATGCGAGATTTGTCTGTTTATTTACATTTTTAAAGTGTGGCATGTAATTTGATTTGATCTTAAAGCCAGAATGTTTTGATTTGGATGTCAGCGATATGAATGGACTGTATGATATTTTGTTGTGAGATGTAGAAATATATAGAAACTGTTGAAGTAGGGCTATTGGTTTTTTTGGTTGAAGTTAGTGTACGCTTGGTGTTGTTGATTTATGTCGCGAGAGTTTTGTTGCGGTTAGTGTGTACTTGCTGTTGTTGGTTTATTGCTTGAGAATTTTGTTGCTTAAGTGTGTACTTGCTGTTATTTGGTCATGTCGTGAGAGTCTAATGCATGTGTACATATGGCGTTTTTATTTTGATTCTGGTGGATAGGTGTTGTGTGTAGTTTGGATGTTGTTCACTGGTAGTGGACAGAGTTTAGTGATCGGCCTTTGAAATTCACCAGCTTGCGTTCTTATCCTTACGACCCTAACTATGTTGTCAGCTCCGGGGTAAGTATCTATAATGCGACCTAGACTCCATCTTGATGGTGGGAGTCTTTCGTCTTTGAGAAGGACAAGGTCTCCGATTTTTAACATTGGTTGCTGCTTTAACCATTTGGGTCTATGTTGCAGCCGTGTCAGGTACTCCACTTGCCATTTCATCCAAAACGTTTGCATATGGAGTTGAATCGTCTTCCACGGGTCGTAAAGGTTTTTGTTGTCTAGCTCTAGTTCCGGAACAGTGAGGATCTCTTGCCCGACTAGAAAATGATCAGGAATTAAGGCGCGGAAGTCATCAGGGTCTTCTGATAGGAGGCACAGAGCTCTAGAGTTAAGATATGCTTCAATTAGAGTTAGAAGCGTGGCTAACTCTTCATACGCAAGTGCCCCAGTCTCGACGACTCTTGAAGTGGTATTTCACATTTTTAACACTCGCTTTGCATAAACCTCCAAGGGGTGGCCATGGTGTAGTGGTACTAGCCATCGCTTCTCAATCGGACGGTCAAGGTTCGAATCCTACTCATGACAAGTTTTTCGTTTGTGTAATTGGAACTTAGTCAGAAAAATCTGCGTGTAACCGACGAAATTTCGCTTCGGCTCCAACAAAGTTTGCGTCGCAGTCACTGTAGACTTGGTGACATAGTCCTCTTCGCGCCACAAATCGTCGGAAGGCTGCTATGGAGGCTTGGGTGGTAAGGTTGGTAACTGCCTCCAGATGAAGAGCCTTGGTAGTTAGGTAGACGAATATGGCGAGATAACCCTTATAGCATTTGGCTCCTCGGCCTCTCCATGTCTTTATGTCGATGGGCCCTGCGTAGTCGACTCCGGTGTGTGTGAAGGGCTTCGATATCCTATCCTTACCCTTGTGCTGGGGAGTTCTCCCATGATTTGGTGAGCTGTTTTGCTCTGATATTGGAAACATGTGGTGCATCCGTGAATGTGTGTCTTCACTACTCTTTTTATCCGGAAGATCAAGTATTTATTGCGCAGGTATCCCATCATTAATTGAATCCCGCCATGCAGGGTCCTGCTATGTGCTTCACCTACGAGTAGTTTTGTCCAGGTATGTTTCGGTTCCAGGATCATTGGATCCTACGATCAAGGAGAGATTGGCGTTTTTTAATCTCCCCCCCCCCCCCCCCCCCACTCGGCTGGTACCTTCACCATCCGTGAATGGATTTAAGGACCCCATGCCTCGTGTCTTGCTTATCCCTTGAGGAAACATTTCCTTTTGCGATACGCGTGTCAGAAGCCTTGTAGCTGCTTCGAATTCCGAAGGATTTAGGGGTCCATGTACTCACTTCGCGAGCTGATTTTGGCAGTTTGCTCCAAATCTTTGGCAGTAGGTAGTTATTCTGATAGTTCGGCTAAAGCTGGAGGATCGAAAAATGAGTTGTCGTTGACTTGGGCGTGATGAACCTTCTTTTTTTTTCTATCCTTCCTCGGTGTCGAAGTTAGAAGCTTGAGCTGGCAAGTCGAAGTCCCATCCAACTCTCAGGAAGTTAGGTCAATTCCACCACAAGTTAGCCCGTACTAATTCTGATGGCAGTATTTCTCGTGAGACTAAATCAGCAGGATTGTGATGGGTAGGAATATGGTTCCATATTTCGACCTTCGTAAGCCGTTGGATTTTTTTCAATTCTGTTTCGAACAAATGTTTCCCACCTTGCTGGGTCCGCGCGTATCTAGCACAATGTTATCATGGAATCTATCCATGAGAAGGCGGGAATGACTCTGGCCTTCAAAGTCTGTGCAGTGTTGTGTATTATATGACCTTTCAGATGCATCGCAGAGAGGCGTAGTTGAATGCGTTTGGTCGCAACTGAAACGTGAAACCAGCGTGGAATTCTTAGGTTGTTAATGGCTGGCAAATTATTGTAAAACGTATTCCAATCATTCAGAATATCAGGATCCACGAGATCGTCCCAGGATTGTTTTCGGATCCATAGCAGCTGCATGATGAGTTTCGTCTTGGTGATGGAAGGAACAACCCACCCCAGCGGATCGAATAAATCGGTTATCGATGAAAGCATGAACGGCTTCGTTGGTTTCTGAAGATTGGACGGTGTATAATGTAACACGAATACATCATGACGAGGAAGCTACTGCAGACCCAAAGTCTTCACGCTATCCGAGCCATCAAAAGGGAATGGGAAAGATTCCTCGTGATCCTGAATGGGTACCGCATCTAGAATTTCGTCATGGTTAGCAGTCCATTTCCGTAGGTGAAACCCAGCTCCTATGAATGTCTTCTTAATTTGTTCAACTTTCTCGTTAGCTTCCGATATGGAATCGGCACCTGAAATCAAGTCGTCTACGTACATTTCGTCAACAATCATCCTAGCAGCTTTCGGATATAGTTCTTCGACCTCCTTTGCTAGTGCCTGAAGTGTGCAAATGGCCAAATACGGCGCAGGAGCTGTGCCAAAGGTCACAGTGTTGAGACGAAAACTTTTCAAAATTCCTGTCGGTGGGTTGCGCCAAAAGATAAGCTGGTCATTCTGCATCATTTCCTGGTACCCTAATTTGCCGGTATATCTTCTCGATTTCTCTTGTAAACGTATAGCGGTGGAGCCTCCATTTCGGAATGATGTTTCGGCAACATGAATGTATTGATGTTTGGCTGAGAGACTATTGTTTCCGAGGGTTGAAAGGTAGGCGCAGCAATGTTCATCGAAGATGTGAATAGAACTGAAGCGTGAACTTGTGCTGTAAAAGAATTTGTTTCCCGGTTGATTCCCTTTAAAATGAAGAAGAGAATGGTGTGCTTGTTGGCAGTAATAGTATCGCTGGCTACTCGGACAATGCTCAAAACTATGGCTAGATGCTAAACAATTTCGACAAACTCCTACTCTATTTACCTGTTTACACCGATCAGCAATACTTAGTTGAAGGAACTTGGAATATTTCCTTATCGCGTGTCGACCTTTACTGCAAATTTTACAGGAGTACTCCTGGTTGATGGTTGCTATATGCATAACGTTTCGATATGATACAGTCTTGCTTGGTTTTGACGCTACTAGAACTTGCTTCTGGTTGACTGCCTCCAAAGTCCGGAACCTGGTCTCCGGTTCTTTACTATGTGATTTGAAACCTAACTTCTCCTCCCATAAATGCTGTTTTAGGTAATTTTTGCAGAAGGATAAAAATAAGCAACAATAAGTTCCACGGGAACTTTCAAATTTGCCAAACTGTGTATGACTTCGGTAGAGGTATCTAACAACTGTTTGATAGACTCTACATGTTCTTTGGAAATTGAGGGTTGGTTGAACAAAGTCTTCAACTGCGTGTTAACTAGAAAACGTTGATGATCGTACCGATCCTTCAAGATTTCCCATGCCTTGGAATAATTACCGCTATCTAAACCCAGGTGAGCTAGAAGCTTATCAGCTTCACCAGACACACTCGATTTTAAATAGTGCATCTTTTGTATTTCAGATAGCCATGCATCGGATGTATAATTGAGACAAAAAAATTCACGAAAGACGCGCCAGGTCTCGTAGCTACCAGAAAAAGTTGGTAAGTTGATTTTTGGGAGGCTTATTTCAGCTGATCTGGTCGTGGTTGGTACGACTTCCTTTGTATCTTGTCGGTTTTCGGTCTACAATGCATTGGAAGCCTTTGCTTTGTCGATGAAGTCAAGAAGATCGCTGCCATATTCGATATATCCTTCCCTAATCTTGTGGTAGACCACCTCTGCTGCTCCTTCCTTTTGCACATCGTCATCACCTAAGGAAGAAAGCACCTTATCATATTCTACTTCGGCCGTCTCCATACGCCTTTCCAACAAAGACGGTCGACCCATTAAATAATTTACAGTGCGCCGAGCTAAACCTGTCTTAGCAAAATTTGAAATGTCTTTCTCTAACTGTTTTAAAGTTTTTTCTAATGCGTTGGCTTTCACTTTATATATTTTGTATATGATTTATATGTATATGTGTATAACACACATAATAAATATTATACTTGTTGAATAAGTAGGAACAACGAAAATGCACTTACTTGTTTTTGGTGATTCCAGTGAAAATCGAAAAAATCTTCGGGGCAGCAACACAACAACCCTTAAAGAAGAAATCTCCGTTGCAGGTTCGTCCAACCGATGGATGGTTTTCAAAACTCCAGTAGACTCATGCAACAAATGGATGGTTTGCAAAAACTACGGCAGGAACACAAAAATGTGTGGGGTGGAATTTTCTAATCGTCGAACAAACTTTTGAACAATTATCCATCGAAAGAGGCACAGCAAGTGTAATAAAAAAAACAGCAAAACTAGCAAGTAGAACTCAAAACACAATATGAGTTTAATTTTATTTAAAAAAAAAATGTTTCGCCCCGCCGCAAAGTCGATTAGCCTGAATCCGTGATCGGAGGTGGTGTTGTGCAGGCTATATTTTCCGATTGTTCCACCAAAGATACCCTCTCTTCCTAGCTCTGCATTAAAATCACCGAGGACAATTTTAATGTCATAGCTACTGCATTACATTTGTCTTAATTCTAGAAGAGTAATTTTGCTCCTGAAATGAAAACGGGAAGCATAATTTTATTTCCTAAAGCATGGGAATAGTGACAATGAACTGTTTTATATCTTTGTTTTTCTACTACTTCTAAGGGGAAGTTGTCTTTTATTTTACATAGAATTGCCTTTATCGGAGAAAATTTGAAGCAGTTTACTGTTTTTTTTTTTTTAGATTCTTCTACTGCAGCAAATTTGATAAATTTCCCTCCCAAAAGTTTCGATAAAATCTTCTAACTCTTTATCTTCAACTTTTCACAGATACTGTCTCATGTAACACTGCGTCCCCACGAATGCCACATAGCAATCTATGAAATATTGCTCGGAGAGAGATGGAGATATGGAGATCATTAACAGCTTGCTACGATAAATCGCATCGATAGCATCTTTTTAAACTATGTTATTGTTAGAGAAAAAAAAAAGTCGAAAAGATGAGATGGAGAATGAGCTGCCCAATAAGTAGTTTGTAAGATTGTCGATGACTCCTTTTGACATTTTCTTTTCTTCTTTTCGTTATATAACTGTGTTGCTTCATTTCCGTCTGTTGCTCGTAAAGTTGACTTGGTGCAGTTTAACAGATTTAAAAACCAAAATAATCTCAAAAATGTCAAATATGAGTCTTTGAGAAAAGTCACCAGTCTTCGTGCAATAGCACACAATAGTTTATAGCAATTTATGGAAATCTTTTTTGGGCTGTTTTTGTTACTTTCTTCGTAATGGCTTAGTGTGAAAAACCTTTTTGTTGAGAGAAACAGACTACAAACAAACGGTGAAACAAAAAAGATGAAAAGTAGGGGACTTTCAAATCAAATTTTGTGAAGAGCCTGAAACTAATGAGGTCAATAGCTCTTACAAAGGCAATAGCTAAGCCGTGGCTTAAATTGCCTACACATCTGGCAATTTCTACACACAATTTGTAGGAAGTTTTATTGGACATAAATTGTGTTCGACTCTACACATATCCCAATTTGCTGGCCCAATCTACGATCGTCATATCGCTATTATCGAAAAATGAAAAATATGAATTACCTTTATCCAAATTTTCTTTTCATATTCAAACATGTTGCAATTCTACCTGCAACAAATCTTTATTCAATGAATTCTGAGCGTTAAATTGTAGGAATTTGCTTACACACGACACAATTTGTAGAAACTTATGGGAGGAAGAACAAAAATTGTGAGATTGCCCGAGCCAATCTGCTGATTTGGTTGATGGAAGCCCAACCGCCCTCCAGGAGGGACAATTTCTTGCTGGTTGCACGTTACAATGGGAATTTGTGTCCAAAATGGGCCTGTGTGTAGTCGCTTTTAGTTTTCCGAGATTTAAAGTAAAGAGTCAATAAAAAAAGGCATTTCGCTGACAGCTGCAAAAAATTCTACTAATATGAGTTTTAAACCCCTAGTTCTTTTATCACAAAATAAAACACACGTTTTTTACAAAGTATTTTGCGGACAGTTGTTGAATGGGATGCGCTGGCTCACGATCATCTGTAAAGAGGTCAGGAGTTTGGAACCCCCAGCAGTACAGGTAAGCGTGTGTAAGTGGGCTAAATAACTAAAGCCAATAGCATTGCCTACAGTATATAGTATGTTCCGTGGGATATTCCCAAAAGGCAATATATGAATGTATATACACCCTTAGAGAAGAATAAAAATAAAGTTTAATACAATTAATTGATTATCAAAGATTTTTTGGATTATATATTTGGTTTAACTAAATTCAATTAATGGGTAGAAAAAAAAAAGACGAAAGCGACAGCAGTGTTTATTTGCTTAACTTCTCAGTTCGAATGAATATTAAAATTCTTTTTATTACATCTCTTGCGTGTGGGCCGCGGTACAGAGATAAGATTATGTGAATGATGTTGGTACTGCAAAATGGCATGATTAATTCTGCATACATTATATTACATAAACACATGTATGGTTCCTCTATGTCATAGTTACTATATGGGGTAATGAAATGTACATAATTAAGACGTAGAAACAATGCAGCTAGATTACAGTGGCGTACAATATTATGGCAATAAGCTTTAAGTACAAAATATTTTGACTTAAACAATTCTGAACAATTCTTCGTTCAAGACAAATATTATTCATAATCCATGGGAAGCTTGCAAATTTTTGTGACTGCTCTTTTCACGTTTCCAGAGTCCTCCGAAATGCGGAGAGCGAGGTGGTATAAACTTCCACTGTATACCATCGCTCAAACAAGCTTGATAAATCAAATCAGTGTGCTGTTGTGAGTAAAACAATGCCTTTATCTCATTTAATTCTTTGTTTGCACCTACAACATTTGTAGCATTGTCCGAATATATCGTTTGGGGCTTGCAGCGTCTGGCGACAAACGAAAGATCAGTTGCTACTTCTAAGTGCACTGCCTTGATTGAAAAACTGACAAAAAGGCCCGTGTGAAGTTTAGCCAGTTCTCCCATCAGGCGCGTCCCCAGGTGGCGAATAGGGGGCCCCTGTGTATGGATAGGGCATTAACATATGCATACATAGGGTTGGTGAAAATATCAAATACCACCCCCGGACCAAAAAACTGGCACGAGCGGTATACTCTTAACATAAACTCAATGATGGATAGTGAGACAAAGAAAAATAAATTTACAGCGCAGGGAGTCGGACCCCCAGTGCCGGCAGCGGAGACTGTGAAAGCAGACTCAAAGTTGTCGAGATACAATGACTGCAATAATAGGGAAACATTAATATTTCCTACGACGGTGGTAACTTTGGCCCCGTAGGTAGTAATACTACAAGGAATCTCCTCGAGACAGACGTCGCGACAGACCCGTTCAAGAAAAATATGAGGATCATGCGTCCACCACCAAAAACAACTGTCCTGAAGGAACTCGTGATAGAAAACCCGCGAATCTGTCCCACAGTGGTAGAGCGGAGCCCAATGGTCACGCAAACCATTGAGACTCCGCCTCAAACTGGATATAAAATATTACAACTGGGTGCAAAAATCGATGGTTTGATTGCTTTTTATAAAGACAAGCACAACATCCACGGTGAAATAAAAAAAAAACGGCAGTCTAACCTGCGATGCAGAGTTTATCAACTTGAACGAGAAGTGCAAATCATTAATCTTCGTCTTGAGGGACGCCGAGTACCAGTGGCCAGAAAACAACTCAGCGCATAGAGTTGACAAATCGCTAAGCCCAAGATTAAATGGTACCGTCCTGCAAAGAGGTTAAGGGAAGTAGACAGACCTAATAACGCTGCGGAACAGCGTACTAAGACTCCATTTCCAAAGAAAAGGCGAGGAATAGCACCAGAAGAAGCATGCGCTTAAAAATGCTTTCAAAAAAGTAACCGCATAAATCCACAGTCGACTCCTTCGAAGCCGGAGCTCCTTAGAGAGAGAAACGTTGCCAAAATGAAAACGATTGGACGAAGGTCGAAAGAGGTGCTCGAAACAATCATGCACCAAAGGCGAAAAAGAACGGGCGAAATTACGTACGCTGAAAAATCGAACACGAGCTTAGAACTCGGAGAAAACGTAAGTCGAGTCCGGAAACAGAAGGCGGAGACCTCCTTTAAGCGCTTAAAAAAATCTCCCGAGATAGCTACTTCGAGCCTTAAAGAAAAAAATCGGACATTCGTTAGGTGAAGATGCCAGTGTTCGTTCAATCACGCACAAGATATTCTTCGAATGAAAGGACATAGACGAAGAAAAGTCGAAGGGGAAGTTTGCGCGGCCATCACCGAGTTCCTCCAAGATTATGAAGTTAACGCGCCGGCAGTAAAGACAATGAGGAAACATTTTGGTGGGACTCAGGCTACCACCATACGGTTGCCTGTAGACATCGGTAGCAGATCACTTACCACCGGAAAAGTTCGCGTTGGTTGGTTCTATTGCAGGATCCGAGAAAAAGTTTCGCCAATGAAATACTTTCAATGCTTCGGGTTTGGACATATGGCAAGAACGTGCAAAAGCCCTTCCCATCGATCGAATGCATGCCTCGGATGCGGAGATAACGGCCATAAATTGAAGGACTATAAGGCAAAACTAAAATGCTTGCATGTTAGTGCAAACGAAGTAGACTTCGGGCATATAACCGGTAGTGTTAGGTGCCCAGAGTATGAGAAAGCAATTGAGAGCCTACACGCGAAAACATGAAAATTTTGCAACCTAATTTAAGTCATTGTAAGGTAGCTCAGGATCAACTGCATCAAACGGTCCATGAGCATAAGGCCGACATTGCCATACTCTCTTCATACTTCGTACGAGCAAAGTTAAACGAAAAATACATTTACAGCTGTTATGTCCCTCCAAACCTTCCTATTGAGCAATACGAACGAGTCGTCGAAAGCATAGTTCTTGATGCTAAGGATCATACGCCAGCTATTATAGCCGGTGATTTTAACGCATGGGCAGTAGAATGGGGAAGCGTTCTAACGAATAAAAGGGGAACAACTCGTAGCTAATATGGGAAATGAGAACACGTTTAGTAGAGCTGGCGCAGGATCGATTGTTGACATTACGTTCGTTAGTAGTAGTAGGCAAACGAGTTGGCGCGTCAGCAATCACTACACCCACAGTGACCATAACTCAATTATAATCGATCTCCATAGTCTAACACGATCTCGAAACACTCAGTCTCAAACTAGCAAGACGAAATGGAACGTGAAAACCTTAGATGAGGCGCTCTTAGAGTACGCAATCGCTGAAGCTTTAGTTGAAGGGAGAACAGCGAACGAGATCGTACGTCAAGTAACGCGACAACTGCACGCTGCCTGCGATATATCACTGCCTCGAACGGGGACACAAAAACCCCTGCGTCCAACGTATTGGTGGAACGACGACATTAAGGAACTTCGATCAGTCTGTCTTAAGGCATGAAGAAAATACTAACGGTCTAGACGTGATACGGATAGACATTTGATATTGAGGACAGCGTATAAAGAAGCATGGGCCGCCCTCAAATCCGCCATTGAATCTAGCAAAAGACAGTGCTTTAAGGAAATCATAACCGCGAAGGTCAAAACGCCTCAGAGACCGTCACCAACTTGCCCGCTATTACTCAGCAGAATCGTAGAAACTCTGTTCCCCTCTTAACAGGACGAAGTTCTACTAAGCGAGATCGGACAAGTACGCGAACACATTCCTGCCTTAACAACCGAAGAACTCACCGCGGCAATCGAGAGGGTAGTAGATCGAAAAGCCCCTGGTCGTAGACGTTTTCGTTAGCATATATAATGCACGCTTAAGTGAAGGAATATTTCCGAAACAATGGGAATACCAACGGTTGGTATTATTACCGAAAGGACCGGAGGAGCCCTCATTTTATCGGCCGCTATGTATGCTCGATACTATTGGCAAAATATTAGAGCGAATTATACGAAACAGACTACAGCCTAACATTGAAGCCAATGATGGACTCGCGGAATATCAGTATGGCTTCAGAAAGGGCCGATCGACAATTGCCGCGGTTAAAGTCTTAATACACAAAGCTCAATGTGTCATAGAAGGTAAACGATGGAAAGGAGGCAGGAAAAGGTGCTGCGCCGTGGTTATACTTCGACTCATGTCGAATATCGGCGACCCGAAACAAGGCAAACGATTAATGCTCGTGAGAGTTGTAATCTCCATACAGCTGTACGGGGGCACAAATATGGTCTGACGTCGCGAATAAAAAGACACACATGAAGGGAATCAAATCTGTGTACAGTTTATGTATCGAACGGTATCCCACGGCGCGATATTGGTACTATCCTTTATGGAACCAGTCGATATCCTAGCTTTAGAAGCTAGACGAATTTATGAAAATCGTGTGCAAGTCGGGCCATCCATAAATCAAGCGAAGAAATTTGAAAGAAGCCGCAGTATAGAAGCGTGACAACAACAAGAGAACGAGTTAAGGATTGAAAGTTGGGTAAAACGAAAACACGGCGAACTGGATTTCTATCTTACACAGTTCTTGACGGGTCGCGGTTTTTTCCGGGAATATCTATTCCAGTGAAACCGTGATTCGAGTCTGTCCTGTCCTCGCTGCGTAAACGCGGTAGAGAACGTGGAGCATGTTTTCTTCGAATGTGCGCGGTATGCAAACGAAAGAGCCATATTGTGTAAATTTGGTGAACGTCCAACACCGGAAAAGATAGTTCAATATATGTTGAAATCCGAAGATCTTTGGGCTGTTGTACGAATAATTTGCGATCTAGTGAATTTAGAACAGCAATGGAACGCGAATTCGCTTAGCACCCCGGCACGAAGCATAAAGCTAAAATCAGTTTTAGTCAGTAAGAATCTGACACTACCAATGGACGTCGGACCATTGGTGACTACGCAAAGTTTCCACCTTCCCACGCAAAAAAAAAGAAGACAAAAAGGCATGTGTAGACTTTCTTAGGTGCTTGGCCACGAATTCCAAAGCGAATGTAGAAAGGTCCACAATAATCTGCACTTACTGATCACTTTCCTTGCCTTCAATTGGTAAAAATCGCGCTCTCAATGTAACGCGAAGAGCTTGAGGTCCAGCGTGTATATTCTGAGGGTGAATATAATTAATTAATGATCGTAAACGTGAATTGATGAGATTTCGGAAGAATTATAGGATATTTGTTTGCGAAAGGTAAAGATGTGTTTTGAAAACGCCCCAGAACTCTCATGACACCAAATTCATCCAGAAAAGGAACAAGTGACTTCAAACTACTTGTTCTATGTTTTTCTTGATTATTTGAGAGTCATCTGTATTCACCCGAAAACTCACGAACTTGTATCACTCTTGTTATATATGGTATTTCAACCCACGATCCAGTTCTAGGGTGGTTAAAGAAACCCTTCTGCGACTTGCTTTATTTGATGACGAGTTGATGAAAAATCGGTGAATATACGCAAATGTTCTTATCATCTTGGTATACGAATTTAGGTATTTGCAACTTATCAATATATCTAACGATCTAGCTTTCCGTTTCTCTGGGGGATTTTGTTCAAATCCGTTTGTGTGCAGCATTGGTCATATCCCTTCCTTATCCAGCAAGAAATCTGGGCCGAAATTCCAAAGAGTACTTCCTACCAGTTCGCTGGGAACTGCACCATGTGATAGAATGTCGGCAGGTTTAAAATTTAAGGTTTCATGCCGCCAAACAACATTTTCTGATAAGCTCTGAATTTTCTCTACCCTTTTAGAAGCAAATGTACTCCGGTTACATGCATCGGAATGGGCCCACGAAAGAACAATAGTTGAATCACTCCAACAAAAGACTACAGTTTTCGAGACGTAGAATCTGTTGAATATGTTGCATTAGTTATGCGAGAAGGAGTGCGGCGCTCCTACCCGTGCTACTCGGGATTTCGAGCAAAGAAGTTGTCTACCAATTGGATTCAATGAATTTCGACAACGGATATATATGCAAGCTCCATAACCCCTTTTAGTCAACACTTCGAATTATAGAAATTACCAATCCAATGGTATGACAAAGAAAATATGAAATCTAAACGTTATAATACAAATTTTATTAAGTGATACCAATCTCTGTTCTGGTCCAATCTCAAGTGAACGAGAGTAAATATGAATTTTAATCAAACGCACAAAAGAAAACCTAAACATAGAATCAACAACAATTGAAAACATAGAAAACTTGTTTTGAGAGATGTGCAGAATTAGTGCAACTTGAAATAGAGCGAATAAGAGAGTAAATAATAGATCATCTATTATATATAATTCGATTTCTAATACGGTAGAGCATTTAACATATAATGTTCTATGAATTATTTCTAAACATATACCCCTCCTGGAACACAGTTTCAACATAAAGGTAAGCTAGCCAACTTATGAATTGGACGAAGAAAGTCTTCATTCGCAGTCCTTAATGAGATAACTCATACTTATCCGTCTTTTCCAGGATGAGTGTTGGTAACACGTCCCATCATCCATTTTCCAGGTGGAAGTTTGGCTCCTTGATAAGAACTAGGTCATTAACCCACAAGTCTTATTGAGGTAGTTGCCATTTCGGTCGATTCTGAAGCGAGATTATATACTCCGTTGTCCATCTTTTCCATTAACCTTGAACCTTGGCTTGAATAGATTGCCATAATGAGAGCCAATTTGTTGGTATATCCAAAGATGGTTCGCCTAGAAAAAGAGCAGGAGTTAAAACATCGATATCATCGTCAGATATCTGACACAAACGTCTAGAATTAAGTATTGCATCTATTTGAGTTAGAAGTGTATTCAGTTCTTTAAACGCCAAAATCTCTTCGCCGATTACCCTACGAAGATGGTATTTGATGGACTGAATGCCCGTCTCTTCTTCCTCAAACCCGAAATATGTTGTCATTATCTAGAAATGGATTGGGACTTAAAATATTGCATTTATTAGGAAAATTACCAAATCTTTTGTAGTGGTAAATAGATTTTCCGAAATGTTCAGACTGTAGGTATTGTATGAGCCTTAGTTTAGCCACTCAAATTTCCGCTGCCTTTGGATGACGCGAATAAGATTGGGTTTGATGACGGCTTTTAGAAATAAATCTTAAAACGAATGTAACGGTCCTGATGAGTTTATTCCATGACGAACATGAAGTTGCAAGCATTTTAAAAGGATGATCAGATGTCACGACGAGATAGGATTGTTTAATTTTCGAGTTTTCTTCTGCTAGACACTCAGGGTCCTCTCCAGTTTCAATTACTGTAGGCCAGTTGCATTCGGTTTCTCGTAGCCAATTTGGTCTAGATCACCAGATAGCGTGTTCCAACAGCATTAATTGGGCTACTCCGCGGGATGCGCAGCCCGAGGGGTTGGGTATCGATTTCACGTGATACCAGCGATTTCTTGGAATCGTATTTAAAATCTCCGCAGTACGATTGCCAACAAAAGTATTCCAACGACGACAAGGAGACGACAACCAAGACAACACGACCTGTGAATCACTCTAAGCAAACACATTAGAGAATTTAACCTTGAGAGATTTCTGCACGGCGTCAAGAAGTCGAGCGAGTAGTAGTGCCGCACATACATAACTCAAGTCGAGGAATGCTAAGTTGTTTAAGAGGCACTGCACGAGTTTTGGCTACTACAGTCTATGTCTCGAACTGGCCATTTGGTAGCTGATACCGGGAGTAAATCATAGCTGCATATGCTGCTGTCATTTGACAATCCTATGCAGAGAGGAATTGAGAGTTTTGTGAGCACAGAAAGCTCTCTCGATTTGAAATTGAACTCGGAACTTCATCATCGCAATCTAACTTCTTGTGCCAGAGATCCTGAAAGATTATTTTGAAGAGATTAAAAGAAGGTCCAAGGAAACCGAGCTGGTCGAAAATGCTTTCAATGTCTCTTAAAATTTAACGTTTTGTTACTGGTTCTAGCGGTCCCAAATTCAAGTGAAAACTGAATGTATCTGGCAGCGAATTCTAGTGTAATCCTCATAGCTTTATCCAGGGCTCTATTTACCTTTCGAAATATACATACCGGCCTTGCTCCGCATGAGGGTTATGCAAAAGCTCATTGCAGTTACTTTACCATTTGCTAAGTTCAATTAAATTCTATTGAAGATTTTTTCTTCAATATCGCGTCTTTCAACGAATCGGCACCTGATACAACATCATCTACATAGAAATCCTTTTCAATTATTTCAGCAGCTATTGGGAATTCATCTCGGTAATCATGTGCAAGTTGTTCAAGGACTCGAATTGATTGAAAGGGCGCACAGGATGTGCCATAAGTTACGGTGATTAATTGAATATGCTCTAAATAGTCATTAGGCGATTTTCGCCAAACTATTCGAAGAAAATCCCGGTCGTATTCAGAAATCCATATATGGCTTAACATTTTTACCATATCTGCTGTAAAAACAAATTTGTAATTGCGAGATCTTAAGCAAACGGAGAATAAGTTTTGTTGAATTGGTGGTCCGATCATTAAGCATTCGTTATGTGACTGTCCCTTTGAGTCCCTAAAGGATCCATCAAAAACTACTCGTAGTTTTGTGGAAACACTTTCTGGCTTAATAACAGAGTGATGGGGCACGTAATAAACACTTTCTTTAGCGATATATTCCTCTGCCACTATTCTCATGTGCCCTAGTGAACAATATTCATCGAGGAACCCGCTTTATGCTTTGGTAATGTCTTCGGTTTTCTGAAACTTCCTTTCCATAAAATTAAGACGAATAATCGCACCCTTTATGGTGCTTGAGAACTGTCTCTTTTTTTTTTAAACAGAAGGTGGATAATATTCTTCCCTAGTGATTCACGTGAATGTGTCTTAAGAAAGTGGCTTTCGATTTTCCTCTCCTCTTCCGTTAGAAGGGATCTGGGATTAACTTCTCCTATATTCAAAAAAAAAAAAAACACTGTGGCGCTGGCAGCCAGGTATGGGTTATGAAGCTTTTTCATAGGCAATTTTACTTTCGGGAGTATGCCATTGCCCGCCGAAAGGGTGATGACGATTCGAAAAATTGTTGGTGATGACGATTCGAAAAATTGTTGGTGATGCCGGGAATCGAACCACGGACCCTGTGCGTGATAGTCCAATGAGCTTTTTTTTTCATTTTCAACCCATTTTCATTAAATTAAAAACAGGAATTCTTACAAGCTAGACAAAAAAACGCTTAAAAATTAGCTTAGATACCTTAAAAAACTATCTTATTCTAACTAACTGGCCTCATAGTCTGATCCAACCATCGCGCCATCGCCACCACCAATATTCCAAAATGCTTGTTAAATTTCATCGACATTAAGAATACAAACTGTGGTGGTATATCCCATCCCTAAAAGGGATAAAGACACCTCCAATCCGGCGAATCTCCGGTCGATCAGTCTTCTTCCAAACATCAGTGAGGTTTTCGGAAAAGTCATCAATATAGTCCTGACTAAATGGGTTGAGGACAGAAATATAATTCCGGATAATCAATTCGGCGTCTTAACTGGTTTTTGATATCCAATGACACAAAGCCGAGAAACAGTGCAGGGGTGCCGCCTGATTGACTTGGAGAAGACCTTCGATACCGTATGGTTAGAGGGACTCTTCTACAAGCTAAACAGGGTAGGTATTAGTAAACTACCACTTTATATTCTTTTCAATATGCTCACCAATAGACAGTTTATTGTGAAGAATGGCGATGTGACTTCTACTAGTATATTCAACATTAAAAACTGTCTGCAAAAAGGTGCGGTCAATTCGCCAATCCTTTTCAACATTTGCACAAGTGATCTGATAGGTTCACTTCACCATGCCATAGCGTACGCAGACGACTTAATTGCGTAAAGATCAGGTCCAAAGATTCAGGTTAAAGACATTGTTTTGTAACGTGACTTCGATAAAGTTAAACAATATTGCGACAACTGGAAGTTGAAGATCAACTTTCAGAAGTCGGAAACCATTGTGTTAAGGACACCTTTGTCTGGGGCCTCAGCGAATACCAGAATGATTTGTCGAAAATTTCAGACCGTGGGACAACACGAGCAGCCGCATGCTTGTCGGAATGTAGAATGGCTAGATCAATATCTGCATTTTAACAAACAAATAGATGTTGCTCTGGCCAGAGCCAAAGGTGCTTTTTCCCTTACAAAGAGACTGTTTTATAGCAGGTAACTCGATGCGAGGGTAAAGGTGATCGCTACATGGCCCTTATTCGGCCTATGCTTATATTTGGTTGTCCCGTGTGGTTCAACGGGCGAACCTAATAAAAGTGGAGATTTTTGTCATTAAGTTGACTCGAAGGCACATTGCGAGAGCAATGACCTCGTCGAACAACCTGATCTCCGAGGCTTACTACCCTAATTATTTGTATCATAAGAGATTCGCTTTGACGGGTTTATTCCTCCAGAAGCGTTCCTCTACCTTGATATGAAAGGTCTGATCCAGGACAAATTAGCGATGCCGTTGCTCGGCAGCACCAACAATTTTGGTGTCTTGCAGAAGAAGGGGAAGCTCCGTTGTCGAATTCCTCGTAGTAGTTTCGTTAGGGAGCAGAATGGGTCTGCCTATTTTTAGACATGGCCGGAAGGTAGGTGTAGGTGTTGGTATACACATAGGTGTAGATAGGGTTAAGGTAGATTTAGGAACAAAAATTATAAAAATAAAAAAATAATATATATAAATAAAAAATATAAAAAAAAAATAATAAAAAAATAAAAAAATAAAAAATAAAATAAAAATAAAAAAACAACAGAGGTGGGCAACCTTCTCTTAAAAAAGTGGTAATCCACAAAAAAAAAAAAACAAAACGAGAAATAATACATATACAGTGCAGTAAGATAGTTTAAATAGGTTAAGTAGATTGAGATTTATTTTAGGTAGTTCTTAGTTTTTAGTCTTAAGTTTTATGTTGTAACAAAAAAATGTAAATTCACTAAGTTTTTAAATTTAAAAAAATATGTTTTCTTAGTTTTAATTATATCTATTGTAAAAAAAAAATAAAGATCTGTACGGTAAGCCGAAAGACAAAATCTAATTGTGAGGTTTAACTTAGAGTGTCCGCATGGGGCCAGTAAGTTAGAATAAGATAATTTTAAGTAAATTAATCTAATTTTTAAGCGTTTTTTGTCTAGCATTTAAGATTTATTAAATTGAATTAAATAAAAATGCATTTAAAATGAAAACAAAAATGAATTTTAAACAAAAGCGCTAAAGAAAATCTTAACATCAGCAACAATTGAAAACATAGAAAACTTGGTTTGAGAGATGTGCAGAATGAGTACAACTTGAAATAGAGCGAATAAGAGAGTAACTAGATCTTCTATTATATATGATTCGATTTCTAATGATATAGAGCAATTAACATATATTGTTCTTTAAATTATTTCTAAACAAGCCCTTAAGCTAGCATCGGCGAATCCATGCAGTTGAATCTTAGAGTTTGGTAACAGTGTATATCGAGGAAATTTAAGATGGCTTATATATGCTAGTTGACTGCAAAAATCTAACCAATTCGAGTGAAGAAGTTTGTGGATGCGATTCATCTCAATGCAACCTTTCTTTCCATAGGGCTTGCATGAGCATTTTAGCTTTGACTACAATTGGACTGATGAGTCCGAGTGGATCATAAAGTTTGGCAACACTGGATAGTATTGACCTCCTTATCGCAATTCGAGAAGACTCTACTCTTTGTTTAGAAACGCAGTTGCCTGATGTCTAATCTCTACAATTTTATCAAGAGTGTCGGCGCCAGGTATTAAGTCATCAATATAAAAATCCCGTTGAACGGTTTTCGAGCCAATGGGAAGGGTTTCGCTCTCATATTGTGCCAACTGGACCATAGAACGAATTGCGAGGAAAGAAGCTGCAGCAGTTCCATATGTGACAGTATTCAGCTTGAAAATAGAAAGCTCATCATTCTGGTTTTCCCCCCACAGATTTAATTGCAAATTATCATCAGGCGGCTGCACTTGCACACATCTATATATTTTTGAGATATCAGCCGTGATGCCGTAGCGATACATTCGAAAACGAACAGGAATTGCGAATAAATCATCTTGAATAGTTGGTCCCACCATAAGAATATCATTAAGCGATAGACCTGATGACGACTTCGCTGAGGCGTCAAACACAACGTCTAGTTTTGTAGTGGTTCTACCTGGCCAAATTCGTAAACGCATATGTTGCGCAAAATGTGCAAAGCAGGAGATTCGCAAACGCACAACAGAAAATTACTACACAGCAAACAGTTCTAAAACGTAGTAGATTCAGTTTTTTTTACGCGAAAGCAAGTGTATCTGTGCAACTGTCAAAGGAATGTTGCACTTGCAATGCAAACATATGCTTTTGAAGTTTCAACTATAAAATAAAGATTTTATATGCAGATAGTTTGCTTTGCAAGTCGTGCGTTTACGAATTCGCCCTCTGCCTTTGTAACGCAGTGATGAGGAAGAAAGAAGAGACTGGCATTAAGAACGTCGGTGTGCACCTTAGTCATATGTTTGAGTTGAATATACTCGTTTATGAAGTTTGTATATTGTTGGTTCAAATTGGCATTTCGATAAAATTTTGTTTCCAAATTGTAGAAGCCTTTTTGAGCGAGCTTAAGTGACACACCCAGCTCATTAGGGTATTTTTTTAATGCAAGACGAACGAAAAGTTGTCAGCATGAAAGACGCTGATAAGTTGTCTGCACTTGGTAACCAGTTGGAAGACAATTTATGCAAAGTTTCCTAACCTTAGCTTCTTGATAGCGTTTTTTAGTTGAAAGACTTGCAAACGCCTTGCAAACATAAATGTTATCATCATTTGTCTTGCAAAAGTGACAAGTAATAATAAGAGGCTTCGATGTAATAAAAGTCCTACATGCTACATGTTGGTTTGACTTACGCAAATTATTGTGTGTTGATTGTGGATGATTGCTGCTAACACTCGATGTATTTATTATCCATAGTTTCTAGCATTTGAAATTGCCATTCGATGAATGTTGAAAGTTGATTTCAATTTGGCAAAGCTTTGATTGTTATTTCCTTCTCCCTTTTCGCCCGATTTTTCAAATCAAACTTCTTGACGACGAGATGAATTAATAATCCGTCGAAAATTTCTTCCTTCGTTCCGAGAGTATTAAGTGCTCTGAGATGGGTGTTTATGCTATCCTCCATCGACGCTAGGTAGCTTGAATATTTTTTTAACATGTGAATATACTGAAACCGGACTCTTAAAGATCAATAGCCTTGACGTAATTTCCACTGGTGACTTCGAGGGACTGTGTGGTCTTAAAGACAAAATCAGACAAACGCAAGTGCTGGAACTTTTGAATAGCTGTGAGTTCATCATCTCGTCTCATCACCAACGTCTCAAACATGGATAGGAAATCCGGCCAATCTGTGTACTTACCGGGGAACTAAGTCAGCTCCAACTTAGGCAATCGGGCCATTTTTGGCTGCATACAAAGAAACGTTGTGCGGTACTCGGTCCACTTACAAAAGGTCTTTAAGCATCCATCAGCGTAAGAATCCTTGTTTAAATGTCAGCATATTTGTCTTCGAAAATACCTCTTCTATTGCTGGTCAACTCTGTCTCATCCGAAATTTCAATAATGGTTTGGGCATCGTCGAATTTTTTAAGGTATGCTTTCAAGAGTCCAAACTTCACTTTCCATTCATGAAGAGAAACATTTACATCAGCAGAATCGACAAATTTTCTGAGTTTCGTTAGTTGCCCAGTAACTGAATGTCTTTTTATTTTATATGATGACATTGAGATTGAATCACCATTAGCATTCTCAAGCATAATTAATTCAACTGATCTAATTCATAATTAGTTCCAAATTCGATTTTAATTCAAATAAATTATAGCGGTACTTATCTTAGCGGTGACGAAATCCAACAGGTAATCTAAAGCAATAACAGCTTCCAAGTAATGTCCACTAATCCAACTTCTGGTACAGTTTCTACTAGCGCAAATTTTAATTTAATCCAATAGCACAATAGCACAGATCCAAATTCACAAATTATTAATTTATTTATTTTTAACTTAAAGCAAGTCCTGTAACGGTCGCCAATGGTTGATAATTCAAGATTTTTTGGATTATATATTTGGTTTAACGAAATTCAATTAATGGGTAGAACATATGTTCCGCGAAGAAGCTTGCTGACTACTCAGTTTGAATTTTTTTACATTTCTTACGTATGGGCCGCGGTACAGAGATAAGATTATGTACATGATGTTGGTACTGCAAAATGGTATGATCAGTTCTGTATGCAATATACGAGTATTACATAAATACATGCATGATTCTTCTATTTCATAATTACGATATGGGGTAATGAAATGTACATAATTAAGATGTAGAAATAATGCAGCTAGACTACATGGGCGTATAATATTATGGTAATAAGTTATAAGTATAAAATATTTTGACTTAAAATATTCTGAACAACAGAAACCCCACAAAAGTGAAATAAACACAAAAAGTTAACTTTCAAGGGAAAAGTGAATTCAAAAAAACTAAAAATAAAAATAGAACCTATAACAAATTTTAAATTATTGTAGTATACGAACAACAACACTCGACAGTGCTCAGTGTTTAAGACAAAGTATTGGCAATTTTTTCTCACGACCTTCCATCAGCAAGGTCACTCAAAGTCCGTCGAAACATTAAAACAGGAACTAACATCAGTAGGCCTGAAGGTGCATTAACAATTAAAACAATTAAAAAAAAGTATGGTGGATACAGTGATGTATTCTATATAGCATTTTTGGCGTGTGGTTCAATTAGAATAAATGAACTTAACAAAAATGTGGAATCAGTTTTAAGAACCCAAGTCAAGTGGGACTTCGCTCGAAGGCAACGCAACAAAATCACGCAATGCTATAATTGCCAAATGTTTGGTCATCATACTGATGAGTGTAAATCTGCAAATATTAAGTGTGCAAACTGCAATAAAACCCACAAATCAAACGATCCAGCATGTGAAAGCCGCATATCGTTCAATAATATAAGAGAACGGCTGTCACACCGAAATAGCACTCATATGGCTAGGAATAATACCCAGAATAGTCACCAACAGCTTCAAAGGTTTGTTTCAAACACCAACGGTTTCCTTCTCTTACTTCGCTTCGGAAAAGCTCCACCAAATTGATTGCTCAAACAACAACTCCAACCAACCTTCGCCCTAATGTGTGGATCAATAGGACCAACAACAATATACCTGTCGCTGCATCAACTTTTCTCAAATGAAGAAATCAACGCTCTCACCACTGAAATGATTACTCGACTTGCGAACTGCAACACAAAAGCAGACCAATTCAACGCCATCACACAATTAGCGATTAAGTATTTGTACCAACAAGATAAATAAATATGAATAATACCCTGAATATTATGTGTTGGAATGCTAGAAGCATTCGCAATAAAGCTTTAGAATTTCTTGCTTTCTAATTCATTGACGTAGGTTTAATTACAGAAACATGTCTCGATCAGAATATAAAAAAATTATTAAACAGCGAATATAAGTTTTATCGTGTAGATCGAAATGACAGAAGGGGTTTACCAGTAAAATGTAGTACTATTTCGTCACCAATTCAGACAAACAATTTCTTTTTCAAATGCGCCTCAAATTAACAAACTGGCAGGAAATCTTGCCTGAAGAAATAAATCCGAACCGAATTGACGAAGGTGTGAGTTATTTCAGAGATTCGGTACTGGAGTGTATTAACCATTCTGTTCCTAAAAAAGTTAATCGATGGAACAAAACAGATGTGCTCCCGCGTCATATTTTAGAAACTATTAAAATCAGGAATTTTGCAAGGTCGAGGTGGATTAAAACTAGAGATAATATATTCTTGATACTAGTCAAAACCTTAAAAGCAAGAATTAAAAAAACTTATTTTGAGTTTTAGAAACCAAAAATGGAATTTTAAACTCCAAGGCTTAGAAAAACAGAGTAAACCCTTCTGGAACATCGTGAAGGTTATTAAACAAAAAAATCACACTATCCCTGCTTTGAAAGAGGGCAGTTTAGTTCTACCTTTGAATGAAGAAAAAGCTAACGCTCTGGCAAAAGTGTTCTATACGAATCACTCAATTGGTAGAAACATAAACAGCAGCGAAAAATATATTTTTAAGGAACCTCCCAAAGGTAACTATCTTAAAATATGCACAACGTCCAAAATAATACCCATTTCCAAGCCAGGAATAAACGCATGTTTGGCGAGTAGCTATCGTCCCATAAGTTTACTAAGCTCAGTGAGTAAATGTTTCGAAAAAATTATCAAAATTAAATTAGCAACACATGTTGGTGTACAATATACTACCTCCGCAACAATTTGGCTTCAGGTCACACCATTCCACAGTACATCAAATTCATCGCATCATGAAACATATCAAAGATAATTTAGCTGTAGAGAAAAGTACTGGTATGATTCTTCTGGACGTAGAAAAAGCGTTCGATACAGTTTGGCATGACAACCTTAATTTTCCGCTGTACTTAATAAAAATTATACAGTTATTTTTGGAACTATGTATGTCTACTATGTAAATAATTACAATTCAGAAAGTTTCTCAATGGTTGGGGGGGGTACCCCAAGGCTCAGTACTTGCACCAATCCTGTACAACATTTTTACACACGACTTTCCATCACTGAATACATGTGAAGCTGCTATCTTTCCGGACGACACTTGCATTTATGCTTTAAATTCATTAGGTTGTAACATAGTAACCAAATTGCAATCTGGAGCTAATGTTGAATCATATGTCAATAAATGGAAGATTACATTAAATGCTTCAAAGACTCAGGCTGTTTTTTTTACACGAAAAAGAAAAGCCTGTTTCTTACCAAGCAACAAAATTATCCTAACCAACATTCAAACATTAGTCTTCATGTTCAAGAAACCATTAAAAAGATTAACCTGACTATAAAAATGTTATACCCGTTTATTAATCGAAAATCAAATATGAGTACTGAAAATTAACTTGTTATTTTCAAAGCAATTTTCCAGCCGATTATGCTTTATGGCTCTATGGCTCACCTGTGTGGGGTAAATGTGCAAAAAGTCATATCCGAAAATCGCAAATAGCCCAAAATAAATTACTGAACCTACCTTGGTATTTTTCGACCGATGATCTCCATTTAACTTCAAAAATCGAAAAAGTTCCTATTAGATTAAATAAATTATTCGAGCGCTATCGCTGGTCTTGCAGCTCAGCTGACAACCACTTGATTTGAAGTCTACTGAACGAATCGTAATATATTCATCATACCTGTTAATCGGTTATTTATTTATCAGTACAATTTTTGATTTGCGTATATATTTGTCCTATTTATTATTGATTTATTTATATATTTATACCTACATATTTATTTATTTATTCATCTCGTTATTTAATTATTTATTTATTCATTTCGTTAATAATAAATTAATTTATTTATTTATTGATTCATCTATTTATTTATTTATCTATTCATATTTTGTATATTTATCCTTAGAAGTGTCTTAATGAAATTGATATATAACTCGTTTTTGAATATTTAAATTATTAAACCTTATGTTGAATGTTACTTGAAATCGAGCATAACACCACCACCCCCCTTATTTCTTTGTAAAGACCAATTTGTGAAGAGGATTTTCATCAGCTTTTCCTCTGAATATAAATCAAAGATACTCGTATGTTACACATTTTCCAAGAAGTATATGTATATATTGTCAGTATTAAGGTTACAATAACCAAATCTCTATTAATTGTGCAATACTAGTTTTTAAGAAATATGTAATTTATGCAGCAATAAATGAAAATGAAATGAAATTTGAAAACAATGTACTACGATAAATAAAATATCTTAAAATAGAAATATTAGAAAAACATTCGCTACATCGGGAATTGATACAATGTATTCCTTGGATTTCGGTTTAGAATATCATTTATTTTCATTCTTTTTTTTTAATTTTTCAAGTTGTCAGTTGAATTTATTTGTCTTTTGTACGTTTTCGCTGCAATTTGATATGTGAACCTGCAACTTTTTATAAAGTCAAGTGCACTACATGGATTACACAAACTATAAATTTCAAAGTTCAATTCTGTTCTGAGTGCGGAAAAGTCACAGTCAAAAGTACGACACGTCTCCATGAGCAATATATTATAAAGAAACATTTGTTTCTTTCATAGAAATAAAGAAGTATAGAATGACATAAATAAAATAAAGAACGTTAGTTAGTCGAAAGACCTAGACTTAGATAGGCGTAGTTTGGTGTGTCCGCATAGTGCCAGTAAAAGAAAGTAAGATTGTTAAGTAAATTAAGCTATTTTTGAAACATTTTTTTGTCTAACATTACTGAATTAAAATAAATAAAAATGCAAACAACGTGAAGGGTATTCACTACAACTGATAAATTTATGCATATCGTAGTTTTGTAAATTTACGAGTTGTTTTAAATGAACACCCCTCGGAAACAAGTTGCGTAATCAGCTGTTCTGCAACTGTCGTGAAATTGTCGCAAACATATAAGAATGCCGAAAATAAGTGAAAAGAAAAGACTTATTATAGTACTCGTACGTTTACACCGACACGAAATTCGAAATGAATTTTTTTGGTTGAGGCACACTGTCGTTAGTGATTGTAAATATTGGAACAGCTGACTTCTTTCAAAGTTGTTTTTGTAAGTGCTATGAAGTGCGCTGAATGACGTACGGAATAATTAAAAATGTTTGTTCGATTTGACAACCTTCTAAATGCAGAGACGAAATGCAGCATTTCGCTGAAATTCAACATTTCGAAATGCTGAAAATTGTATGGAGCATTTCGACTGAAATGTTGAATTTGTCCGAAATGCTGAATTTCGGAATTTCTGGTCGGTGTAAACGTACTATTAGATTGTATTGTACTCCCACCTCTGCCATAGTTTCAATCAAATTTAACAGCAGCACGATTTTGACATCAGTGTAATTTTCCGAAAGTGTTTTCTGAGCCAAAATCTTCGCCAAAAAATTTACATGGCCTTCGTAAAAAGTTTTTCATGTAAAATTTAACAGATCGTTTACGCGATGATAAATTTATACGGTTTACTTGGCTATCGAGGTTTTTACGAGTTTAAGTGAATACCCTTATTATGTACAATATCTCTATTGTATTCGACAGATTTCATTTTTCTAAGGAATTTGTTTTTGATTGCAGTGCAGTAATTATCGAAAAATGGAAAGAAATATCAACCATATGTATATATATATTTTTTTTATAATTGACGCATGCCTAAGGGGGTTATGATACCCTTTTATTGTTGCCATGGCGCGGGCGGAAAGATAGAAGGAGGAGAAAGGAAAGCATTGTTGTGAAGTAGTGGTTTGAAACTCCGGTATATTTGGTTTCGATATTGACTTTCCAGGGGCGGGAGTCCGAATAAGACGGAGAGTTTTTCTTCACTTGGAATGATTCAGGCTATAAATGAAACTCTACAACAGCCAAATCTACATATCAGTGTTATGACCTCACACGCAGATTTTTCTGACTGAGTTCTAATTACACAAATGAAAAGCTTGTCATGAGTAGGATTCGAACCTTGACCCTCCGAGTGAGAAGCGATGGCTAGTACCACTACACCACAGCCAGCCACCAATATATATACATATATATATTTTTTTAAATTTCTGACTCGCCAGTAGCGATAAAGAAGCGCATCAACCTAAGAAGATCTTTTCTGATTATTTGTCAGAATTGAGAAGGACGTTAACAACTCTACCAGCAGGGAAATCTCCTAGTATATATCTGACATCCCTGAAGAAGATATTCCGTCCAATTGCGTTGAGGGCTGTGCAGTCATATAAAATGTGTTCAGCTGTTTCTTCATCTTTGGGACAAAGTCGGGACACACGAAACACAATACACAATATACAACATACAATACACATCATACATTCATCACACATTACCCATTCGCAAGGGAAACACAGGAAGAAGACACGAAGGGGTGATATTAAATTAAACATACATATAAGTACACTTAAACATATTCCTATACACATAACACCAATTAATAAATACATTTTTTAAATTACATACATACACCTAAGATCCCATTTAAATCATTCTAAAACAGGTAGGATGACTCGTTTGGCCTGTCATCTCCTCCCAATATTAAATGCATTTTGAGTGCTCCCAGCGCTTAATGGCTACTGCTATTTTAGAGGCGCAGCAGAAGGGTTCAGGTCCGTTGAAAGGGGTTTCTGAACGTTTTCGGGCCAGTTCGTTTGCCTTTTCATTTCCGTCAATCCCCTTATGCTCAGGAACCTACCATAGCTTGGTCTTATTCCTTGAGCTGAGTTTTCGATGGTATTGAAGCAATACATGACTGATTTGGAGTCAATGATGTGCGAGCTAAAGTCATTTATAGCTGCTTGACTGTCCGTGAATATATAGATGCTTGCACCAGATGCCAGATTTTTATATCCGATTGACGCATTCTTGAATGGCATCTATTTTGCCGTGGAATACGCTAGGACTCTTACCCATAGCAATTGATATGTTTGTGTTTGGTCCGTGTTTTGCAGCTACCATCTCTTTCCATTTTAGAACTATGCGTATACTATTCTAAGCAGTTTTGGCTATTTGGTGGGTATATAGTGCCCTATGCTTCTTCTTTGTCGAAGCATAAAATCTTTTAAAGGCGGTCTGTAACCGCGTAGATCATGTCTAGTTCTGGTATGTTAGAGAGTATTATCTTTAGGTCCAGGTGTTTGTGAAGGTCCAGTTATTTGGCTTGTACCATACTAGTTGAGCTGCGTAAAGCCACTTTGCTGATGAAAAAGCCTAGGAACGGCGGTCTTTTGCGTAATTTTTGTCCACTATACTACAGAAGAAGTTTAACTATAATTGTATAGATTCAGAGAGTGTTATTTGGTGATATCCCCCATGTGGTTCCATACATAGCGACGGAAGGCCCATAAAGCGTTTGTTGCTTTAGTTATTTTGTTATTTAGGTGAGATTCCCAAATTAGTCTTTATCCAGGATTACACCCAGATATTTGACTTCATCAGAATACTCAACGGTTGTGTTGTTCAGTGAAACTGAACCTAGATTTAAGTTTCTTCTTTTTGTGAGAGAGGCTATGATAGCCTTGTCTGGATTAATGGAGAAATTCTCCCCGGTGCACCAGTCTAACACTATCTCAAGGACATTTTGCATGCGTGCAGTGAGTACTTTTGCTTTTCTGCCTCTAATAATGATGGCCGGGTCATTTGCATAACCAATTATATTGTAGCCTTGTTTTCTTAATTTATTGAACAGGTCATACAGTCTGGTTCACATGATTAGAGGCAATAATTTTTATGAAAGAAAATCCTAATTAAAACAACTGTATTTTATCTAATAACAAATGGTTTTCTGATAATTTATTATCAGACTGTACTTGGTACTATGGTCGGTTGGTCCATCTTTCTATGGAGCAAAGCTTTAGAAATGAAGTCATACCCAGTGTTTTCAAAGGCACCCTCTATGTCCAGAAACGCGCAGAGTGTAATTTCCTTACCACCGAGAGCTTTTAATTTGTGCTGTCGGTTTTAGCAAAGCCCTTTCTGTCGATTTGCCTTTCTGATATGCGTATTGACATGGATGCAGAGGCAAGCTGTTTTCTATGCTTTTTTGATGTGAACGTTCTTCTTCTTCTTCTTCTTTCGACTGTAAAACGATGTCAAGCATATATATTAGACCCGTATGATTAAGGTAGCTCACTAGATTTGTTGCCTGGTTTGAGGATAAATACTACGTTTACCTACATCGAAGTATGTAGTGTGTAACCCAAGTTGAAGTTGGACGTAAATAAGGCTATATATCTTGTATCTAGATAATCTATACCTCTTTGCAGCAAAGCTGGGAATCTTTCCATGCATACCCGGTGCCTTGTATGGTTTGAATGAGTTAATAGCCTATCTTACCCTATACGGACTGAAAAGTTCACTGGATAAACTGTTGATTTTGTTAAGACTTCTTGGCATTGAAAACTCAGCTGACTGTCCATTAGACAAGTCAATTTTGTAAGACCCAGGTACGTGAACCTGATGTTAGGTATTCAGGGTTTATTCTCTTTCGCGTGTGACCTTGCCACCTGTTTTGATTAGCAAGCCCATGAAGTTATTGTGATTTTTAGAGAAGACTCTATGGAGACGTGCCACTGCCGGGAGGTTTTCCAGCTTCCCGCAGTTTGCGCGCCAGGAGGCTCTCTTTGATCTTCTCAACTCTTGTTTATAGAAAGTTAGGAGGGATTTGTATTGTTCCCTCCTACCAGTGCGTTTATCTTTGTTGAAAAGTTTTCTCACTCATATCCGAATAGTTTCGAGAATTTCACTCCACCATAGTAGGCATCTTTTTACCACAGTTTTTCTGAATTTACAGCTATTTTTAAAAGAGGAGAGGATAATTTCATTGAGCCTCATCAGCATCCAATGTTGTAAGTGGTGTTGAAGGCAACAAGTCAGGTTTGCCCGCTAGGTGTTCCAATGTGAGGCTTTTATCACATCGGCGTCTATCGAGATCCTGATGAGAGAGACCACGTTGTCTGCCTCTCGGACTTTTTTTCTTATGTCCGTGGTACCCTGGACGTATACCACGGTCGTTGGGCAGCCTTGGCCTCATTGTATTCTGACTGTTAGTGGGGCAGTCTGCGTTGTTAGGTTTCTTTTGTTGTGGTGGCGCATTTTTGGACACCGATAGATAGTATACTTTAGCTACTGTCACCATTGCAGAAGCGCTAGTGCTGGCTATCGGTGTGTCAGCGCAATTATCTGGTGCTGTTCGTCGTCCTTATTGACGATTGAACATTTATTTTATGGCTTTGATTTGACCGCTTGTCTTAAGGATAAATCCAGTCTGTCCAAAGCGGAACGACACCATCCCCTTAAGTTCCACAAACCCCCTCATAGTGCTGTCATTTATGGCAAAGACCATGTGAGCCAGATCTTTCTCATTCGATCTTTGAAGACCTGTATGGACCTATATATACCTATATATATGTTCAGTTCTTTATTCTGGTAATCAAGTATTACCAGAATACATTCACTGGCTACTCTGGTACTTTGTGGGAAGAAGCCTCTGATGACGTTTGGTTTTGGAAATAATTCCTCCTTCACAAACATTATAATTATTTGTTTTATATTTAGATTTATTTTGGTTCCACGAGTAAACGGATAAGAGGTCGTTCATGATCTTCGCGTATAACTACCGGAAGGCTGGTTTGCAATCGGAGGTCGCCAGGTATCCGAAGTTCGCAAACCAACGACAAAGCTCCCTCTAAGTCATGCATCCCTTATTTTCGAGGTTCTCACCTCTATCTCCACTATGATATCAGTCCCCCTTACAAAAATGATCAGGCAGATTTATCAACTATATTTAGTATCACATCCCCGAACAGGGCAATGGGGTATCAAAAATGGAACTAGCCCTCCAGGTTGGGGGTTGTGCCGCCGGGATGGCTGCCCGGCTTTTGAAAAAAGTACAAAAGTTCCGCAAAACAACCCTCGGTTACAGATGGATCTACTACCATCTACAACCCATGCACACGATTTAAGGATATGTATATACGTGGAGTGTTAATTCTCTTAACAGGCCATCCGCAGCCAAAAAGCTAGTGGAGCCCCTAAACTGCTGCAAAGCAGACATTACCAGCACAAAAAAAATGTGATGGGCCAACAAAAAGAGAATGAAAAATTACGACATCTTCCCAGAGATTGTTATCGACGACATACGCAGCGCCTATTTGCAAGCGGATTTGTTGTTGGAGGCAGATTAAGACAAGAAGTCTTGAGTCTCCAGCATTTGTATGAGTACCTCGTAGCAATCCGCATCAAGGCTAAATTCGCCTGATATGATCCCTTGAACAAGACATTAAAATTGTCCTAGGCGATTTGAATACAAAGCTATGAAGAGACGGCATCTTTGGTAGTACTGCCAGAAGATATAGCCTGTACGACACCTACTCCGAAAATGAATTCAGGCTAATCGACTTTGAGAGTGAGACCAAAAACTGTCGTTACTAGCACGCGGTTCCCCTATCTCGATATTCACAAGTGAAATTGGAAAACTCCTGATCAATCAGCCGTCTCCTGCAGTATTATGGAGGTCCGAATGTTCCATATTCCCAGGAGCATAAAAGGACTGGAGCTGCCTACGAGCTCTATGAGCAAAAGAGAAGGGACGAACACCGGCTTCTGAAGAGGATAAAGAAAGAGTATGAAAGCGCGTGGTCGAGGAAAAACGTTACCACTTTCAAGTTTGGAAGTACACCAAGAGAATAGCACAGTAATTAAAGCAAAAATGAGAGTATCTCGAAAAACAACTATAATCTACTTTTCATAAAATTGTGGGTCGTAGTCAAAATATATTTAAGCATCAATCGTTACCACTTCGAGAATTGTCAGAAGAAGCTTAGGATTCAAAATAATAAGACTGCATAAAATATATTGTAGGTATCAAAATGCATGCAAGGGTATAAGAGTGAAGAGTGCTCAGCAATACTTCAAAGCACAATACCCCCAAGATATGATAAATTTTTAGGACATTACAGGGTATGTTGACGAACGTTTCCAAGAAACTAGATTTTTTTAAATTTAATTTTTGGTCTGAAATATTTTATTATGTGCCACAAAATAAAAAAATGCTCTTTGAATTCAAAAATATTCAAAAATATTTCAAATTGGTTCGATTACTCTAATTCAACACTATTTTGCTTTGATTAGCTTTTAGACACTCTTTTAATTATACTCGTACAATCATAGACTTTTGAATATTTATAAAGTAAAATAGTACAATATGTTTATTTCCTGTGTTGAAACAGCCCTATTTCAGTAGAAGATTCTTGAACATTTTTCTCAAAATTCACTTATTTAAAAGCACTGGAAATTTCGTTTTAACAAAAAAGCTGGCATTATATCGTCTTTCGTTTTAAAATTATGATTTTCGCAAGCAAAAAAGTCTAAATGAGATACTGTGCGACTTCGTCGTCGTATCCACATGTCAGTCACCCTATTTGGTGAACCTAATTCCCTGTCAATTGCACCCATTTGCCTATTTCCTAAGTATATTTACACGTTAGCTCACGCCATCTTCTGTCCAAGCTGGCCCTTTATTCTTGACTCCAGTGATCATGCCTCGTTCAAAGTAAGCGATGGTACGCTGAATACCCTGAACGAAACAAATACTTTGACTTCCAATTCACTACAAATTAAGGAAGAAGTAAATAACCTAAGTGGAGACAAAAGCGGGAATTTGGTAAAATAATTTACAACTGTAGGGATTTAATGAGACCTCTAGTCGATTTTGGGAGCAAACCAACCATGCAATAAATATTATATCCTAGGGATTCGAAACCTCTCCTCTCACCACCATCAAACCAGATATTTTGTCATTTACCTTCTTTAAAGTACTATATTCCCACCCCATAAGCAACACTTACATCTTCAATATAGCCACAAGCAATCCTTGCATCTTCCAATACCAATAGTACAAAAACTCCATAATAAGTGATTCTCATGCAAACCCAGTCCAATGTCATAACTCAGACACTTCAATGCATTCACGCCGAAGTGTGTTATATAGGTCATCCAGAATAAATGACTCTCATACAAACCCAATCCAACGTCATAACTCAATGGGAAATCCACTTAACGCTGCCATAAGCGAAAAGGAAAATTGTAAACAAAGACACTACAACGCATTCACCCCGAAGTGTGTTATATAGGTAAAAGCCAAAATGCCGACTCGGCAATAACAACACAGGGCAAGCATAGAGTATCGTTGCACTGCGTAACATGGATTAAAATAGCGACCGATCGTACGAACGATCGTGATATCGCCGATGAACTATAAAAAGGTCAACACGGAAGGGTAACTGACTGGGACACTTAGGTCAATGAAGTCAAAAATGCTAGCTCTTCAAATCGATAAGTGGAAAATGAATTATGGGAATTATTCTGTACTGAAGCTATTGCGTAAGAGTGCAGGAAGTACTATCAACAAAATTGGTATACTATAAAATGCAGTGGTTGGGAAGAATAAAATGAGAGATTGAAAATTACTCCAAACAGTAAAGGTCGCAGCCCTTGGAAACACAGCGGGCCTTTAACTTTAAAAGGAAATAATTAAATAAAGAATTATAACGATAAAACTAAAGTGGTTTCCTTCTCTCCGCTTCAGTACTCTTCTCTGCAAACATACGCAGAAAGCACGGTACGAAAGGCGTAATCTAACAATTGGTGGCAGCGTAACGAACGGATCCTGCTACCAAATACGAGTCAAAACTGAACTCGATACGTACTGAGGCTACACACCAGGAGTCAAAGTGAGGCAAAAATTGGGCAGCGTCAAAGACCAGGTCATTATTACCAACTCTAGGGCGCGAAGCCTACCTGGCATCAAGCGAACCATCAAAACGAAGCATCAAAGCGAAATCAAAGCGAATCACCAAAACAGAACAACAAAGCAGAAACAGGAGCAGCAGCAACAGAAAAAATTAAAGTAATCATTAATTGTATTAATTATATTACATACTTATTATTTTCATTCAAAAAAAAAGAAAGCTTAGAATAACTAGTAAGTATAAGAAAATCTCTATACATACGAGTACATATATTTAACACCTTAACGCTGTTCCTCCCTTTTGAGGATGGACTAATAAACCAGAATCTCAAATTTTAGGTACAAGCCCACGGCGAAAAGGACCTGAAACGAGCAGTCTCATACGCGGAAGAGCACTCGGATCACCTCGAGCGGATCACAGCGTCTCAAGCTTCATGTAATAAGTCCACTAAAATGGCAACCCATTCTAGACCTATTTGTCAAACCTGCAATAAAGTAGGGCACACATCCCCAACATTTTTCAGAAATCCTAAAGTTGTTTATAATAAACCCGTCTGCCAAACCTGCAACAAGGTGGGACACACTTCCGCCACGTGTTTCCGAAACACAAATTTTCCAAATTTCGCTCCACAAAATATCAAGAAAGAGATGCAGGTCTTGAAATGTAGCTACTGTAAAAAGCCTAACCATCGCGAAGACGTATGTAGGACACGTCTGATAGACATAACCCTCAAAGAAATAACTCACAAAATGCTTCCCACGAAGTTAGGCAATTAGGCACCAGCCATTATAGTAATCAGCAATTCCTAAACGGAACCACCATGGGAAACGGAACGACTCGGGAAGATGCAGTCGAAAATCTATCCCGAGTACAGAAATTAAATTAATTACCCTCGTATCATTCTGTCCTGATTATAAAGAGCCAGTGATACGAGTAAAATTTAGTCCCTCGGACAAATATCGTCAATTTTCTTGCTTGACACAGGCGCTGAAATCAGCATAGTCAAGTCAACAAGAACAGAGACCAAAGTTTCAAATCCAAATAAATGTATTTTATCCACGACAGCGGCTGACTCAGTTCAAACTAAATGAGAAATTGTTGGAACTATAGAACTAAGGACTGAAGAATACTTGATCCCGCTAGAGCATTCATTGCAGGTGGTACCTAGCCACTTATACCTATCATTTTATGGCATACTTGGAAACGATTTCCTGACTAAGTTTCAATGTCACATCGATTATTCTAAAAGACAAATATCATTGAGAACCCAAGATATATCCAATACCAGCAGTTTGATCAACACTAGAAGTAACGGAGCAAAGCTTGGCCATACGAACTTTGTCGATTCCACAATTGACCCCGACCGCCAACTAGGCATCGGTGTGGAAAACATGCAGTCTCGATGGGAATCGATACCCGATACCGACTGTCTACGGACTGGATCTGGTGATTCACGGAATTCAAGCCTAGACCTAGCCAATATTAAATCAACCGTTTGTAACGGAACAAACACCGAGGTAAGGAAGAAGAAACTCCCCGCCATCAGTGAGACTAAGGAGAACTTAGCTGTTAGGAGAATAAGAAGAAACTCCCGGCCAATAGTCAGATTAGGAGGAACTTAGCAGTTAGGACCGAGAAGAATAAGAAAAAACTCCTGGCCAACAGTAAGACTAAGTCGAATGAGCACTTAGCAGTTATGACTAAGGAGAATAATAATAATCTCCCAGCATACAATAGTAAGACTAAGTCAAAAGAGAGCTTGGCTGTTAAGACTGAGGAAGATACTAGTACAAACAGAAAATCAATAATAAAAAATAAAATAGAAAGAAAAAGGGACACCAGGCGAACAATAAGGCTGAAACCCCGATCTCAGCAAGTAATAGAAATTCCTTTCAATGATATGAAAGAAAGCGACATATTAATTTATAAAAAACAAGTTCTTCCAGGCATTTATCTCGACGAGAGCCTGACTCGAGCCAACAATGTGAAAATCAAAGTTCTAATGATGAATAACTTAGACAAGGAACAAGTTCTGAATACAGACGATATCAATATCGAGTGGGACACCCTGGACAATTTTAGCATGGTAACTAATAAACCCTATGACAAGATCAAAGGCAGACTAGACAAACTCAAGTCAGTCATTGACCTAGACCTTTGCAACCGGGAAGAAAAAGAAACGGTGTTCAATATCTGCAGAGATTTTAATGACTTATTCTTTCTTGAAGGTGACAAACTCTCGTGCACAGATGCTTTGAGCCATAAAATCATAGCTGACCAATACAAGCCTCCACTTTACGTGAAACCTTACCGACTCCCTGATGCAAACAGGAACGAGATCCACAGACAGGTGAACGAAATACTACCGAAAGGAATAATCCAGCCTAATGCAAGCCCATGGAACTCTCCCTTGTTTCTGGTTCCCAAGAAACCGGACAAGGAAGGCAACAAGCGTTGGAGAGTAGTGGTAGATCTTCCCCGGCTGAACGAATTAACGATTGCCGATGCATACCCACTATGGCAAACGGATTTCATCAAATTCGTATGAACGGAAAAGATAGGTGCAAAACGGAATTCAGTACCCCTTTTGGACATTACGAATACAATCGTATGCCATTTGAGCTGAGAAACGCCCCAGCAACCTTTCAACGACTGATGAATATGGTACAGACGGGTCTACAAGGATTCGACACCTTCGTTTATGTCGACGACATCGTTTTGTACTGTTACGATTTGAAAGATCAGAACGCCAAACTAATTCGAGTCTTTAATCGGTTACGTCAAAATAACCTAAAACTCAAGCCCAACAAATGTAATTTCTTTAAGAAAGAATTATTGTATTAAGGACATATCATTTCAGAACATTGTCTTAAACCAGATCCCGGGAAAATAAAAGCGGCAAAAATATTCCCCATTCCTAAGTCTGTGAAGGGAATAAAATCGTTCTTAGGATTCGTAGGATACTACAGGAGATTCATCCAAAATTTTTCAACATTGGCAAAGCCCTTAACTAAACTATTAAAAAAGAATGTCGATTTTAAATGGGATTCATTCTGCGATGAAGCATTCCAATCCTTAAAAAATTAATTTATAGAACCTTCTATCCTATCTTATCCAGATTTTAAAGAAGACTTTATAGTAACCACGGATGCCAGTGATATCGGATTAGGTGCCATCTTATCGCAAGGAATAGTCGGCCAAGACAAGCCAAGACCTTCTCGAAAAAAAACATTTCAAACTCTGGATATAACAATAGCTCTTTATACGGACAGCAGGATAATTGTAACGCACCCCTCGAACATACGTGAATTGTTGGTCGAATATCATGACTCACCATTCGGGGGACATCAAGGAGCCACCCGAACATTAAAAAGGATCGAATCCAAATACTATTGGCCCACAATGCCAGCTGACATAGCTGAGTACGTTCGAAAATATTTCTCTTGTTAGATAAACAAAAGCAGAAAAAACCCACCATTACCCATGAAGTTCACAACGACTAGTTAAAGGCCATTCGAAAGGATCGCTTTAGATATAGTTGGACCTTTACCACCTAGTTATGCGAACCATAAATATCTGCTTACCTTTCAAGATGCTTTGACTAAACACTCCGAAGCGTATGCCTTACCAAGTGCGGAAGCTCCGACAGTCGCAAGTGTGTTCGTCGAGAATATTGTGTGCCGACATGGCATCCCATTCTCGCTACTAACAGATCGAGGTGCCAATTTTTTACGCAAAATGTTTACGGAAACGTGTTCACTGATGAAAATCAAAAAACTGAACACTACACCTTATCATCCTCAGGCAAACGGAGCACTTGAGCGCAGTCACATGACGCTAATTGTGTATCTACGTCACTACGTCAATCAAGATCCTCTTTCATGGGATACATGGACTCCCTACGCGATGTTTGTGTATAACACAACTCCGCATTCAAGCACTGGCTACAACAAACTTACACAGCAGCCGAAAGTTTCATACAATTATGAAAACTATGCGAACGAATTAAGGGCACGGTTGCAATATGGATATCAAGCTGCCAGTGAAATGCTAAAAAGGAAAAGGGAAAGTTCCAAACAATAGTTCGATACGAAATCTACTACCAAAATTGTCAATATCGGTGATAAGGTACTATTAAAAAACAATGCCAAAAAGAACAAACTTACTCCACTATGGGAAGGTCCATTTCAGATAGTTAAACTTCTATCCAATGAGAACTCCATAGTGAAATCGGAAAAGAACGAAAGCGAACAACGACCTTCAACCCTTCCAAAAATAAAAATCCCAAAAACTCCAACCTCGATTAACAAACCGTCTCTAAGTCTTCATAATTTTCAACAAAACTTCTTCTTTTACAATAATGGTTTGAACATTGAGCCTGAATAAACTCAATACCTGTAAAAACCAGAACGAAAACTTTTTATACCCCATAACACACCTTTTATTCGACACCGATACTTCGAATCCGCAATGTGAAATCCAACTTTTAATTGGAAATCCCAATCTTCATAAGTCTTGTATAATCAAACAAGCAGATGAAACCACCGTATGGATACAATACATCCACCACAAAGATGGTTATTCTCGTCCCTTGAACTATATGTGGCAAACGAAATCTGCCAAAATAATATGACCTTTTACACCCTCCAAGAACCTGGACTTAACCTTGCACGGCTACGACGAAAAATCGTCAGTTATAAATAACTCTTTCGTTTCTCCCCTGAACATCTCAAAGTTCCTATCCAACTCCTTCATTAACACCCTAAACTTCACTAAAACAGCAATAATAAGATACTCAAGCCAAAATGAGCAAAACGATCTAAAAATAAATAAAATCAAAACATTTCCCTATGGATAAAAATAATGATCACCACTATATCCTAATTTATACAATTATTGGAATAATCTTAATAATGGCCTTCCGCAAACAATTCAAATCTTACAAACTCAAACATGAGTCAAATGAAAGAACTGTAAAAATTAACTACAACACCCCAAGTAATGAAATGCCTACCCTTAGCCTATCCTCAAATTAAAGGCAAGAGATAAATATTCAATAACGTAAATCAATGAAAAAAAAAACAAAATAACCTTATCATGTATTGTAAGTAAAGTATATAAAATATCGAATGATTAAAATTTAAATTAAACATCAATGTATAAAATCAAATCCAATGAGAAAAAAATCAAAAATTATAGAAGAATTATATAAAAAAAAAAAAGAAAAACTATTATATTAGAAAATAAGATATGAAAAAAAAGAAAATCAAAAATTTTTAATGTATAGTTAAAAGAAAGAGAATAATCATGTAATCAAGGTACAAATGTATACATAAAATATCCAATAATTAATGTATTAGAAAGTAAGATAGTCAAATGTATAAAAAAAAAACAAGAAAAGAAATTATCTATTAGAATTATATAAATTACCTAATGAAACAAGAAAAGCAAAACTCAATCATGTAAATAAATATCCACAAATGTAAATATTAGAAACTAAGAAAATTTTTTTAATGTAAAATCTTCACACCCACTGCCACTTTTCTCAGAAAATTAACCTCTTCAAGGTAGTAATTTTCTTCTTATTAGGGGGATGGGGTGTAGTACTCCGCTACACTACGCTATAGTACTACGAGTATATTCCCACCCCATAAGCAACACTTACATCTTCAATATAGCCACAAGCAACCCTTGCATCTTCCAATACCAATAGTACGAGTACATCATATCCATCATCGATACACAAAATCCATAATAAGTGATTCTCATGCAAACTCAGTCCAATGTCATAACTCAGACACTTCAATGCATTCACGCCGAAGTGTGTTATATAGGTCATCCAGAATAAATGACTCTCATACAAACCCAATCCAACGTCGTAACTCAATGGGAAATCCACTTAACGCTGCCATAAGCGAAAAGGAAAATTGTAAACAAAGACACTACAACGCATTTACCCCGAAGTGTGTTATATAGGTCAAAGCCAAAATGCCGACTCGGCAATAACAACACAGGGCAAGCATAGAGTATCGTTGCACTGCGTAACATGGATCAAAATAGCGACCGATCGTACGAACGATCGTGATATCGCCGATGAACTATAAAAAGGTCAACACGGAAGGGTAACTGACTGGGACACTTAGGCCAATGAAGTCAAAAAGGCTAGCTCTTCAAATCGATAAGTGGAAAATGAATTATGGGAATTATTTTGTACTGAAGCTATTGCGTAAGAGTGCAGGAAGTACTATCAACAAAATTGGTATACTATAAAATGCAGTGGTTGGGAAGAATAAAATGAGAGATTGAAAATTACTCCAAACAGTAAAGGTCGCAGCCCTTGGAAACACAGCGGGCCTTTAACTATAAAAGAAAATAATAAAATAAAGAATTGTAACTATTAAACTAAAGTGGTTTCCTTCTCTCCGCTTCAGTACTCTTCTCTGTAAACATACGCAAAAAGCACGGTACGAAAGGCGTAATCTAACAATTGGTGGCAGCGTAACAAACGGATCCTGCTACCAAATACGAGTCAAAACTGAACTCGATACGTACTGAGGCTACACACCAGGAGTCAAAGTGAAAAAGTGATAAAGTGTATAAAGTCCCATAAAAAGTAGTACCTGGCGAATTCCAGAATTGGACGCCTGAGGCAAAAATTGGGCAGCGTCAAAGACCAGGTCATTATTACCAACTCTAGGGCGCGAAGCCTACCTGGCATCAAGCGAACCATCAAAACGAAGCATCAAAGCGAAATCAAAGCGAATCACCAAAACAGAACAACAAAGCAGAAACAGGAGCAGCAGCAACAGAAAAAATTAAAGTAATCATTAATTGTATTAATTATATTACATACTTATTATTTTCATTCAAAAAAAAAGAAAGCTTAGAATAACTAGTAAGTATAAGAAAATCTCTATACATACGAGTACATATATTTAACACCTTAACGCTGTTCCTCCCTTTTGAGGATGGACTAATAAACCAGAATCTCAAATTTTAGGTACAAGCCCACGGCGAAAAGGACCTGAAACGAGCAGTCTCATACGCGGAAGAGCACTCGGATCACCTCGAGCGGATCACAGCGTCTCAAGCTTCATGCAATAAGTCCACTAAAATGGCAACCCATTCTAGACCTATTTGTCAAACCTGCAATAAAGTAGGGCACACATCCCCAACATTTTTCAGAAATCCTAAAGTTGTTTATAATAAACCCGTCTGCCAAACCTGCAACAAGGTGGGACACACTTCCGCCACGTGTTTCCGAAACACAAATTTTCCAAATTTCGCTCCACAAAATATCAAGAAAGAGATGCAGGTCTTGAAATGTAGCTACTGTAAAAAGCCTAACCATCGCGAAGACGTATGTAGGACACGTCTGATAGACATAACCCTCAAAGAAATAACTCACAAAATGCTTCCCACGAAGTTAGGCAATTAGGCACCAGCCATTATAGTAATCAGCAATTCCTAAACGGAACCAACATGGGAAACGGGACGACTTGGGAAGATGCAGTCGAAAATCTATCCCGAGTACAGACGCAAGCTGACATCCACTAGTTAAATTAATTACCCTCGTATCATTCTGTCCTGATTATAAAGAGCCAGTGATACGAGTAAAATTTAGTCCCTCGGACAAATATCGTCAATTTTCTTGCTTGACACAGGCGCTGAAATCAGCATAGTCAAGTCAACAAGAACAGAGACCAAAGTTTCAAATCCAAATAAATGTATTTTATCCACGACAGCGGCTGACTCAGTTCAAACTAAAGGAGAAATTGTTGGAACTATAGAACTAAGGACTGAAGAATACTTGATCCCGCTAGAGCATTCATTGCAGGTGGTACCTAGCCACTTATACCTATCATTTTATGGCATACTTGGAAACGATTTCCTGACCAAGTTTCAATGTCACATCGATTATTATAAAAGACAAATATCATTGAGAACCCAAGATATATCCAATACCAGCAGTTTGATCAACACTAGAAGTAACGGAGCAAAGCTTGGCCATACGAACTTTGTCGATACCACAATTGACCCCGACCGTCAACTAGGCATCGGTGTGGAAAACATGCAGTCTCGATGGGAATCGATACCCGATACCGACTGTCTACGGACTGGATCTGGTGATTCACGGAATTCAAGCCTAGACCTAGCCAATATTAAATCAACCGTTTGTAACGGAACAAACACCGAGGTAAGGAAGAAGAAACTCCCCGCCATCAGTAAGACTAAGGAGAACTTAGCTGTTAGGAGAATAAGAAGAAACTCCCGGCCAATAGTTAGATTAGGAGGAACTTAGCAGTTAGGACCGAGAAGAATAAGAAAAAACTCCTGGCCAACAGTAAGACTAAGTCGAATGAGCACTTAGCAGTTATGACTAAGGAGAATAATAATAATCTCCCAGCATACAATAGTAAGACTAAGTCAAAAGAGAACTTGGCAGTTAAGACTGAGGAAGATACTAGTACAAACAGAAAATCAATAATAAAAAATAAAATAGAAAGAAAAAGGGACACCAGGCGAACAATAAGGCTGAAACCCTGATCTCAGCAAGTAATAGAAATTCCTTTCAATGATATGAAAGAAAGCGACATATTAATTTATAAAAAACAAGTTCTTCCAGGCATTTATCTCGACGAGAGCCTGACTCGAGCCAACAATGTGAAAATCAAAGTTCTAATGATGAATAACTTAGACAAGGAACAAGTTCTGAATACAGACGATATCAATATCGAGTGGGACACCCTGGACAATTTTAGCATGGTAACTAATAAACCCAATGACAAGATCAAAGGCAGACTAGACAAACTCAAGTCAGTCATAGACCTAGATCTTTGCAACCGGGAAGAAAAAGAAACGGTGTTCAATATCTGCAGAGATTTTAATGGCTTATTCTTTCTTGAAGGTGACAAACTCTCGTGCACAGATGCTTTGAGCCATAAAATCATAGCTGACCAATACCAGCCTCTACTTTACGTGAAACCTTACCGACTCCCTGATGCAAACAGGAACGAGATCCACAGACAGGTGAACGAAATACTACCGAAAGGAATAATCCAGCCAAATGCAAGCCCATGGAACTCCCCCTTGTTTCTGGTTCCCAAGAAACCGGACAAGGAAGGCAACAAGCGTTGAAGAGTAGTGGTAGATCTTCGCCGGCTGAACGAATTAACGATTGCCGATGCATACCCACTATGGCAAACGGATTTCATCAAATTCGTATGAACGGAAAAGATAGGTGCAAAACGGAATTCAGTACCCCTTTTGGACATTACGAATACAATCGTATGCCATTTGAGCTGAGAAACGCCCCAGCAACCTTTCAACGACTGATGAATATGGTACAGACGGGTCTACAAGGATTCGACACCTTCGTTTATGTCGACGACATCGTTTTGTACTGTTACGATTTGAAAGATCAGAACGCCAAACTAATTCGAGTCTTTAATCGGTTACGTCAAAATAACCTAAAACTCAAGCCCAACAAATGTAATTTCTTTAAGAAAGAATTATTGTATTAAGGACATATCATTTCAGAACATTGTCTTAAACCAGATCCCGGGAAAATAAAAGCGGCAAAAATATTCCCCATTCCTAAGTCTGTGAAGGGAATAAAATCGTTCTTAGGATTCGTAGGATACTACAGGAGATTCATCCAAAATTTTTCAACATTGGCAAAGCCCTTAACTAAACTATTAAAAAAGAATGTCGATTTTAAATGGGATTCATTCTGCGATGAAGCATTCCAATCCTTAAAAAATTAATTTATAGAACCTTCTATCCTATCTTATCCAGATTTTAAAGAAGACTTTATAGTAACCACGGATGCCAGTGATATCGGATTAGGTGCCATCTTATCGCAAGGAATAGTCGGCCAAGACAAGCCAAGACCTTCTCGAAAAAAACATTTCAAACTCTGGATATAACAATAGCTCTTTATACGGACAGCAGGATAATTGTAACGCACCCCTCGAACATACGTGAATTGTTGGTCGAATATCATGACTCACCATTCGGGGGACATCAAGGAGCCACCCGAACATTAAAAAGGATCGAATCCAAATACTATTGGCCCACAATGCCAGCTGACATAGCTGAGTACGTTCGAAAATGTTTCTCTTGTTAGATAAACAAAAGCAGAAAAAACCCACCATTACCCATGAAGTTCACAACGACTAGTTCAAGGCCATTCGAAAGGATCGCTTTAGATATAGTTGGACCTTTACCACCTAGTTATGCGAACCATAAATATCTGCTTACCTTTCAAGATGCTTTGACTAAACACTCCGAAGCGTATGCCTTACCAAGTGCGGAAGCTCCGACAGTCGCAAGTGTGTTCGTCGAGAATATTGTGTGCCGACATGGCATCCCATTCTCGCTACTAACAGATCGAGGTGCCAATTTTTTACGCAAAATGTTTACGGAAACGTGTTCACTGATGAAAATCAAAAAACTGAACACTACACCTTATCATCCTCAGGCAAACGGAGCACTTGAGCGCAGTCACATGACGCTAATTGTGTATCTACGTCACTACGTCAATCAAGATCCTCTTTCATGGGATACATGGACTCCCTACGCGATGTTTGTGTATAACACAACTCCGCATTCAAGCACTGGCTACAACAAACTTACACAGCAGCCGAAAGTTTCATACAATTATGAAAACTATGCGAACGAATTAAGGGCACGGTTGCAATATGGATATCAAGCTGTCAGTGAAATGCTAAAAAGGAAAAGGGAAAGTTCCAAACAATAGTTCGATACGAAATCTACTACCAAAATTGTCAATATCGGTGATAAGGTACTATTAAAAAACAATGCCAAAAAGAACAAACTTACTCCTCTATGGGAAGGTCCATTTCAGATAGTTAAACTTCTATCCAATGAGAACTCCATAGTGAAATCGGAAAAGAACGAAAGCGAACAACGACCTTCAACCCTTCCAAAAATAAAAATCCCAAAAACTCCAACCTCGATTAACAAACCGTCTCTAAGTCTTCATAATTTTCAACAAAACTTCTTCTTTTACAATAATGGTTTGAGCATTGAGCCTGAATAAACTCAATACCTGTAAAAACCAGAACGAAAACTTTTTATACCCCATAACACACCTTTCATTCGACACCGATACTTCGAATCCGCAATGTGAAATCCAACTTTTAATTGGAAATCCCAATCTTCATAAGTCTTGTATAATCAAACAAGCAGATGAAACCACCGTATGGATACAATACATCCACCACAAAGATGGTTATTCTCGTCCCTTGAACTATATGTGGCAAACGAAATCTGCCAAAATAATATGACCTTTAACACCCTCCAAGAACCTGGACTTAACCTTGCACGGCTACGACGAAAAATCGTCAGTTATAAACAACTCCCCTGAACATCTCAAAGTTCCTATCCAACTCCTTCATTAACACCCTAAACTTCACTAAAACAGCAATAATAAGATACTCAAGCCAAAATGAGCAAAACGATCTAAAAATAAATAAAATCAAAACATTTCCCTATGGATAAAAATAATGATCACCACTATATCCTAATTTATACAATTATTGGAATAATCTTAATAATGGCCTTCCGCAAACAATTCAAATCTTACAAACTCAAACATGAGTCAAATGAAAGAACTGTAAAAATTAACTACAACACCCCAAGTAATGAAATGCCTACCATTAGCCTATCCTCAAATTAAAGACAAGAGATAAATATTTAATAACGTAAATCAATGAAAAAAAAAACAAAATAACCTTATCATGTATTATAAGTAAAGTATATAAAATATCGAATAATTAAAATTTTAATTAAACATCAATGTATAAAATCAAATCCAATGAGAAAAAAATCAAAAATTATAGAAGAATTATAAATAGAAAATAAAGAAAAACTATTCTATTTGAAAATAAGATATGAAAAAAAAGAAAATCAAAAATTTTTAATGTATAGTTAAAAAAAAGGGAATAATCATGTAATAAAAGTACAAATGTATACATAAAATATCCAATAATCAATGTATTAGAAAGTAGGATAGTCAAATGTATAAAAAAAAAAACAAGAAAAGGAATTATCTATTAGAATTATATCAATTACCTAATGAAACAAGAAAAGCAAAACTCAATCATGTAAATAAATATCCACAAATGTAAATATTAGAAACTAAGAAAATTTTTTTAATGTAAAATCTTCACACCCACTGCCACTTTTCTCAGAAAATTAACCTCTTCAAGGTAGTAATTTTCTTCTTATTAGGGGGATGGGGTGTAGTACTCCGCTACACTACGTTATAGTACTACGAGTATATTCAGACCCCATAAGCAACACTTACATCTTCAATATAGCCACAAGCAACCCTTGCATCTTCCAATACCAATAGTACATCATATCCATCATCGATACACAAAATCCATAATAAGTGATTCTCATGCAAACCCAGTCCAATGTCATAACTCAGACACTTCAATGCATTCACGCCGAAGTGTGTTATATAGGTCATCCAGAATAAATGACTCTCATACAAACCCAATCCAACGTCATAACTCAATGGGAAATCCACTTAACGCTGCCATAAGCGAAAAGGAAAATTGTAAACAAAGACACTACAACGCATTCACCCCGAAGTGTGTTATATAGGTAAAAGCCAAAATGCCGACTCGGCAATAACAACACAGGGCAAGCATCGAGTATCGTTGCACTGCGTAACATGGATTAAAATAGCGACCGATCGTACGAACGATCGTGATATCGCCGATGAACTATAAAAAGGTCAACACGGAAGGGTAACTGACTGGGACACTTAGGCCAATGAAGTCAAAAATGCTAGCTCTTCAAATCGATAAGTGGAAAATGAATTATGGGAATTATTTTGTACTGAAGCTATTGCGTAAGAGTGCAGGAAGTACTATCAACAAAATTGGTATACTATAAAATGCAATGGTTGGGAAGAATAAAATGAGAGATTGAAAATTACTCCAAACAGTAAAGGTCGCAGCCCTCGAAAACAGAACTGGCCTTTAACTATAAAATAATTAATTAAGTAAAGAATTATAACGGTTAAACTAAAGTGTTTTCTTTCTCTCCGCTTCAGTACTCTTCTCTGCAAACATACGCAGAAAGCACGGTACGAAAGGCGTATTCCAACACTAATTCCTACCACTAGCGGCAGTGGTAGCGCGGTACGGGGATAAGTGCCGAATAAAATAAAACACTTTCACTATAATAATTCTTAATTTTAATGTTTTACAATACTTCAACTGATTCTTATTCTTAATTTATGACAGAGGGTATCGTCACCGTGGCCTGCGAGTCTAAGATCAACTAACTGTTCCAATTCCAATGTCCTTAGCGCATGACTATGTGAAGGCATTGCCGAGAGTTGAAAGGTGAAAGGTAGAGCTAGAGATACGGGTCTAGGCGATACTGGTGGAGAGCGCTACACCACCCCCATCCAGCCGAATGCGATTTCTATATGAAAATAACCAAATAATAATAACGATTTTTACTTCAATTAGATACTGTAAGTACTTGTAAAAACCAAAACGTGTTTGGAATTGAGTTATTTAGACGATTCTATTATGAATGATGGCATAAGACGGTCTACAAAAACGGAAACGTTTCTTCCTTTTATTTCTAATATAATAAATGTTCGGAGTTCTTTTATTACTTGAAAATGTCCTTGAAAAGGGGTTTTATGTCCAGACATAGTTGGTGGTGAGCGGACGAAAACGTGACTGCAATCTTGAAGAGACTGTGGAACGTAAACATGAGAATCATTCTTACGGGTATCTGCAAGTCTTAGAGAATTCATGACTCTAAACTTAGCTACGAATGTGAGAGGATTTTCGTCTTCAAAACTATCTGTATTCTCAGAGAAAAAGTCTGTTGGTAGGCGTAATGGCTCTCCATGTACTAACTCTGTTGGAAAGCAATTGATGTCCGTTTTGAAAGTGGATCGTATACCTAGTAGAATTAGAGGCAAATTCTCACTCCAATTGCACTTTATAGCTGCCTTAAAACTCTATGAAAACGTTCGACAAGACCGTTTGCCTGTGGATGATAGGAAGTGGTTCTAATTCCAGCAATTAAGTCAATGTAGAAAAAATCTCTGACTCAAACTGAGTCCCTTGGTCCGTAATAACCCTCAAAGGCACGTAAAATCTACTACAGACATGTCTTAGAATAAAAAAAACACCAGATACATCAAGGTGTCCTACTAAGTCCATGTGTATATGTCCGAATCGATCGCTGGGGGCAGTAAATTTATCGATTTGCAACTTGGTATGTCGGTGTAGTACTTTTGATAGTTGGCACTGAATACATGAAACAACAAAACTCCATATATCCGATTTTTAGGCCAAAAGTAGCATTCAGTTAGCCACTGGAAAACACTGCATTTCGGTACATAAGGTCTAGCGACATTCGTGGATGTTTCGCATAATAATGGCTTATTCATCATTGTGAGAACTATTTTCTCCAGATGCATATTTGGCTATTCGAGAAAATTTTCGTCTAAACTCTGTGCGATAACTTAATTTTCGAGCGTAAAAGTATGTAAATCGTTCGAAGTAATTTTTGTTACTGCATTTTATACAGGTCTAGACAGAAAATTGGCTACCATATTATCCCTACCTCTTATACATCTTATATCGCTTGCATATTGCGATATTCAATCAAAGTGTCTTGTTTGCCTTGGGCTCCGAGTAACCTTACTTACCAAAGCTGTGATTGAAGGCTTATGATCAGTATACACAGTGAATTCGCGTGCTTCAAAAAAATATGGAAAATGCATAGTAAATAGGTACATAGCTAAGAGTTCTCTATCGAAGGCTAAGTATTTAACCTCGGCTTTCCATTCCTTGTCAATGAGTTGTTCTAGCACAGATCCTATAGCTATACTGGATGTATCTACCTTTAAGCGTGTCGGAGAATACTCGCATGGGTGCTCGAGCAATGCTGCGTGCGAAAGTGCTGCCTTGACTTTTGAAAATGCCTGTGAACAATCAGCTGGCACAAATAGAAAACGCTTGTTTTGAACATTTTCTAGAACCTTCATTTGTGCGTGTATGGGTGCTAGGAGTTCAGCGAGCTTCGGAAACTACCGATGATAAAAATTGACCATGCCAACAAATCGTTGAATCTGCCGCAATGAAAGCAAATGGTTTAATGCATTTATTCGTTGCTAAGACGCTAAAATTCCGGTCTCGTTAATGCAATGACCTAATATTGTCTTATGACAATTGACACACAATTTGCTTGTTTAATCATTAGATCGTACTCCACAAATCGATTAAATACTGTTTGCATGTGCTCTAAATGTATTTGATGATCGATACTTGCAATAAGTACGAGTATATCATCAATATACACGAAACAAAATTTCAACTCTTTTAAGACTTCGTTCATGAATCTTTGGATGTCTAGTGACGTAGATTTTACTTAAACCGTATACCTACTTACATTGGACCAGGTGATATATGTAATGCAATTATACGCCATTTGATATGTATATTTGCACATAGCTATATGGACACTGATAAATTTTTGTTTCTCTGCGGCTGCTTGGTCTTTTATTTGCAGAAGTTGCCTCTTATTAATAATTAATAGCGTGTAACTCTTTACAATAATGCATTTTATTTCTTTTGTATTTGTTAATTGTTGAGGGCCTTTCTGCCCGCCTGGTCTTTGCCTGTTTGTTATTTTTTTGTTATTGTTTATATTGATGTTTATGTTATTGTTGTTGTTTATTGTTATTTTTTCAAGTGTTGGCGAACAGAGATTTAAAGAAAAAAGATCCAAATTTCAAATTACAACAAAAGATGAAATTATTGAAAACATGTAACTGCAAATAAAAACAATGTGGAGATCAAAAATATTCCCCCCATAACAAACTAAAGTTTTGTGAAAAGTGTCAAGCCAATAGGCAAAACTGACATAAATGGCACCGAACTAACCGACATTTACGGAACCAACACGAAAAACATAGCAGTGTTACCGCCGAATTTTTCGCGAGTCGTTCATAGACCTCCGTGGTATTAATACGGGATTCGGCTTTTCTCTAAAGTGAATAAAAAAAAAAGAGACAATTTAATCAAAAGATAATCAGTACTATTCTGGCAATTGCTTCGGTAGCCCAGTGGAAGTGGTCTTGAACCTTAGTCGTTCGTAGACCTCCGTGAGGAATTAACGTGTTTCGGCTTTCAAAGTGAAAAAATTAATTATTATCAGTTTTCGTAAAACGCGCATTAAGAACATTTTTTGAAAGGAATAAACGTGTCTCGGCTTTCAAAGTTAAAAAATTAAAATAAATCATTTTTCTTAAAAAACGCATTTAGAACACATTTCGCAAGTGCATCGGTAGCCCAGTGGAGGCGGAGTCGGCAGTCGTTCATAGATCTCCGCGGAGTATACATGTGTTTCGGCTTCTCTTTATAGTAGTGTATATAAATTATCTGTAATCAGTAACAATTTTTACAAGTGGTTTGGTAACCCAATAGTAGTGTTGGTGGATCGCAGTCGTTCATTGATCTCCGTGGAGAATAAAGGTGTTTTGGATTCTCTTTTTAAGCGCAAAAGTGAATAGAACATATATAAAAACAACAATTAGAAACGATTCTCGCAAGTTTTTCGGTAGCCTGAAGGCAGTGGTGGTGATCCCAGTCGTTCGTACACCTCTGAGAGGAATAGACATGTTACGGCTTCTTTGAAAAGTGAAAAAGTAACTAAGAGTTTAGAAAAAGTTAATTAGAAAAAAATTTGTCAAGTGGCTAGGTAGTTCATTGGTGGTGCTGGTGAACCAACCAGTCGTTCATTGATCTCCGTTGAGAACAGACGTGTTTCGGCTTTTGTCTCGGTAGTGGCAATATTAAAACAGACATGTAACGAATTTCTATAAGGGCTCCAATTAGCCCAGTGGTAGTGTGCCCGGTTACCCGTCGTTCATTGATCTCCGTGGAGAATAGACGTGTTTTGGCTTCTCTTTTTAAGTTTAAAAGTGAATAGAACATTTATAAAAATAACAATTAGAAACGATTTTCGCAAGTTATTCGGTCATTTCGTTTTCATTTTCCATGCATTTTTACTTCATTGATTCATTGATTCTTACATGCTAGACAGAAAAACGCTTAAAAATTAGCTTAATTAACTTATTCTAACTTACTCGCCCCATGCCGACACTCTAAGTTAAACCTAACTAGTCAATTTTGTCTTTCGACGTACCGTACAGATATTTATTTTTTGGTTTTTTACATAAAAAATGGTGTAAAATCTTCACACCCACTGCCACTTTTCTCAGAAAATTAACCTCTTCAAGGTAGTAATTTTCTTCTTATTAGGGGGATGGGGTGTAGTACTCCGCTACACTACGTTATAGTACTATGAGTATATTCAGACCCCATAAGCAACACTTACATCTTCAATATAGCCACAAGCAACCCTTGCATCTTCCAATACCAATAGTACATCATATCCATCATCGATACACAAAATCCATAATAAGTGATTCTCATGCAAACCCAGTCCAATGTCATAACTCAGACACTTCAATGCATTCACGCCGAAGTGTGTTATATAGGTCATCCAGAATAAATGACTCTCATACAAACCCAATCCAACGTCATAACTCAATGGGAAATCCACTTAACGCTGCCATAAGCGAAAAGGAAAATTGTAAACAAAGACACTACAACGCATTCACCCCGAAGTGTGTTATATAGGTAAAAGCCAAAATGCCGACTCGGCAATAACAACACAGGGCAAGCATCGAGTATCGTTGCACTGCGTAACATGGATTAAAATAGCGACCGATCGTACGAACGATCGTGATATCGCCGATGAACTATAAAAAGGTCAACACGGAAGGGTAACTGACTGGGACACTTAGGCCAATGAAGTCAAAAATGCTAGCTCTTCAAATCGATAAGTGGAAAATGAATTATGGGAATTATTTTGTACTGAAGCTATTGCGTAAGAGTGCAGGAAGTACTATCAACAAAATTGGTATACTATAAAATGCAATGGTTGGGAAGAATAAAATGAGAGATTGAAAATTACTCCAAACAGTAAAGGTCGCAGCCCTCGAAAACAGAACTGGCCTTTAACTATAAAATAATTAATTAAGTAAAGAATTATAACGGTTAAACTAAAGTGTTTTCTTTCTCTCCGCTTCAGTACTCTTCTCTGCAAACATACGCAGAAAGCACGGTACGAAAGGCGTATTCCAACACTAATTCCTACCACTAGCGGCAGTGGTAGCGCGGTACGGGGATAAGTGCCGAATAAAATAAAACACTTTCACTATAATAATTCTTAATTTTAATGTTTTACAATACTTCAACTGATTCTTATTCTTAATTTATGACAGAGGGTATCGTCACCGTGGCCTGCGAGTCTAAGATCAACTAACTGTTCCAATTCCAATGTCCTTAGCGCATGACTATGTGAAGGCATTGCCGAGAGTTGAAAGGTGAAAGGTAGAGCTAGAGATACGGGTCTAGGCGATACTGGTGGAGAGCGCTACACCACCCCCATCCAGCCGAAGGCGATTTCTATATGTAAATAACCAAATAATAATAACGATTTTTACTTCAATTAGATACTGTAAGTACTTGTAAAAACCAAAACGTGTTTGGAATTGAGTTATTTAGACGATTCTATTATGAATGATGGCATAAGACGGTCTACAAAAACGGAAACGTTTCTTCCTTTTATTTCTAATATAATAAATGTTCGGAGTTCTTTTATTACTTGAAAATGTCCTTGAAAAGGGGTTTTATGTCCAGACATAGTTGGTGGTGAGCGGACGAAAACGTGACTGCAATCTTGAAGAGACTGTGGAACGTAAACATGAGAATCATTCTTACGGGTATCTGCAAGTCTTAGAGAATTCATGACTCTAAACTTAGCTACGAATGTGAGAGGATTTTCGTCTTCAAAACTATCTGTATTCTCAGAGAAAAAGTCTGTTGGTAGGCGTAATGGCTCTCCATGTACTAACTCTGTTGGAAAGCAATTGATGTCCGTTTTGAAAGTGGATCGTATACCTAGTAGAATTAGAGGCAAATTCTCACTCCAATTGCACTTTATAGCTGCCTTAAAACTCTATGAAAACGTTCGACAAGACCGTTTGCCTGTGGATGATAGGAAGTGGTTCTAATTCCAGCAATTAAGTCAATGTAGAAAAAATCTCTGACTCAAACTGAGTCCCTTGGTCCGTAATAACCCTCAAAGGCACGTAAAATCTACTACAGACATGTCTTAGAATAAAAAAAACACCAGATACATCAAGGTGTCCTACTAAGTCCATGTGTATATGTCCGAATCGATCGCTGGGGGCAGTAAATTTATCGATTTGCAACTTGGTATGTCGGTGTAGTACTTTTGATAGTTGGCACTGAATACATGAAACAACAAAACTCCATATATCCGATTTTTAGGCCAAAAGTAGCATTCAGTTAGCCACTGGAAAACACTGCATTTCGGTACATAAGGTCTAGCGACATTCGTGGATGTTTCGCATAATAATGGCTTATTCATCATTGTGAGAACTATTTTCTCCAGATGCATATTTGGCTATTCGAGAAAATTTTCGTCTAAACTCTGTGCGATAACTTAATTTTCGAGCGTAAAAGTATGTAAATCGTTCGAAGTAACTTTTGTTACTGCATTTTATACAGGTCTAGACATAAAATTGGCTACCATATTATCCCTACCTCTTATACATCTTATATCGCTTGCATATTGCGATATTCAATCAAAGTGTCTTGTTTGCCTTGGGCTCCGAGTAACCTTACTTACCAAAGCTGTGATTGAAGGCTTATGATCAGTATACACAGTGAATTCGCGTGCTTCAAAAAAATATGGAAAATGCATAGTAAATAGGTACATAGCTAAGAGTTCTCTATCGAAGGCTAAGTATTTAACCTCGGCTTTCCATTCCTTGTCAATGAGTTGTTCTAGCACAGATCCTATAGCTATACTGGATGTATCTACCTTTAAGCGTGTCGGAGAATACTCGCATGGGTGCTCGAGCAATGCTGCGTGCGAAAGTGCTGCCTTGACTTTTGAAAATGCCTGTGAACAATCAGCTGGCACAAATAGAAAACGCTTGTTTTGAACATTTTCTAGAACCTTCATTTGTGCGTGTATGGGTGCTAGGAGTTCAGCGAGCTTCGGAAACTACCGATGATAAAAATTGACCATGCCAACAAATCGTTGAATCTGCCGCAATGAAAGCAAATGGTTTAATGCATTTATTCGTTGCTAAGACGCTAAAATTCCGGTCTCGTTAATGCAATGACCTAATATTGTCTTATGACAATTGACACACAATTTGCTTGTTTAATCATTAGATCGTACTCCACAAATCGATTAAATACTGTTTGCATGTGCTCTAAATGTATTTGATGATCGATACTTGCAATAAGTACGAGTATATCATCAATATACACGAAACAAAATTTCAACTCTTTTAAGACTTCGTTCATGAATCTTTGGATGTCTAGTGACGTAGATTTTACTTAAACCGTATACCTACTTACATTGGACCAGGTGATATATGTAATGCAATTATACGCCATTTGATATGTATATTTGCACATAGCTATATGGACACTGATAAATTTTTGTTTCTCTGCGGCTGCTTGGTCTTTTATTTGCAGAAGTTGCCTCTTATTAATAATTAATAGCGTGTAACTCTTTACAATAATGCATTTTATTTCTTTTGTATTTGTTAATTGTTGAGGGCCTTTCTGCCCGCCTGGTCTTTGCCTGTTTGTTATTTTTTTGTTATTGTTTATATTGATGTTTATGTTATTGTTGTTGTTTATTGTTATTTTTTCAAGTGTTGGCGAACAGAGATTTAAAGAAAAAAGATCCAAATTTCAAATTACAACAAAAGATGAAATTATTGAAAACATGTAACTGCAAATAAAAACAATGTGGAGATCAAAAATATTCCCCCCATAACAAACTAAAGTTTTGTGAAAAGTGTCAAGCCAATAGGCAAAACTGACATAAATGGCACCGAACTAACCGACATTTACGGAACCAACACGAAAAACATAGCAGTGTTACCGCCGAATTTTTCGCGAGTCGTTCATAGACCTCCGTGGTATTAATACGGGATTCGGCTTTTCTCTAAAGTGAATAAAAAAAAAAGAGACAATTTAATCAAAAGATAATCAGTACTATTCTGGCAATTGCTTCGGTAGCCCAGTGGAAGTGGTCTTGAACCTTAGTCGTTCGTAGACCTCCGTGAGGAATTAACGTGTTTCGGCTTTCAAAGTGAAAAAATTAATTATTATCAGTTTTCGTAAAACGCGCATTAAGAACATTTTTTGAAAGGAATAAACGTGTCTCGGCTTTCAAAGTTAAAAAATTAAAATAAATCATTTTTCTTAAAAAACGCATTTAGAACACATTTCGCAAGTGCATCGGTAGCCCAGTGGAGGCGGAGTCGGCAGTCGTTCATAGATCTCCGCGGAGTATACATGTGTTTCGGCTTCTCTTTATAGTAGTGTATATAAATTATCTGTAATCAGTAACAATTTTTACAAGTGGTTTGGTAACCCAATAGTAGTGTTGGTGGATCGCAGTCGTTCATTGATCTCCGTGGAGAATAAAGGTGTTTTGGATTCTCTTTTTAAGCGCAAAAGTGAATAGAACATATATAAAAACAACAATTAGAAACGATTCTCGCAAGTTTTTCGGTAGCCTGAAGGCAGTGGTGGTGATCCCAGTCGTTCGTACACCTCTGAGAGGAATAGACATGTTACGGCTTCTTTGAAAAGTGAAAAAGTAACTAAGAGTTTAGAAAAAGTTAATTAGAAAAAAATTTGTCAAGTGGCTAGGTAGTTCATTGGTGGTGCTGGTGAACCAACCAGTCGTTCATTGATCTCCGTTGAGAACAGACGTGTTTCGGCTTTTGTCTCGGTAGTGGCAATATTAAAACAGACATGTAACGAATTTCTATAAGGGCTCCAATTAGCCCAGTGGTAGTGTGCCCGGTTACCCGTCGTTCATTGATCTCCGTGGAGAATAGACGTGTTTTGGCTTCTCTTTTTAAGTTTAAAAGTGAATAGAACATTTATAAAAATAACAATTAGAAACGATTTTCGCAAGTTATTCGGTCATTTCGTTTTCATTTTCCATGCATTTTTACTTCATTGATTCATTGATTCTTACATGCTAGACAGAAAAACGCTTAAAAATTAGCTTAATTAACTTATTCTAACTTACTCGCCCCATGCCGACACTCTAAGTTAAACCTAACTAGTCAATTTTGTCTTTCGACGTACCGTACAGATATTTATTTTTTGGTTTTTTACATAAGATAAATTAGAACTAAGAAAACATATTCTTTTAAACTTAAAAACTTTCGAATTTACAGTTTTTTTGTTATAATATAAAACTTAGGACTAAAACCCGAGAACTACCTAAAATAAATCTTAATCTACTTAACCTACTTAAACTATCTTTTTGTATAAGTACTAATATCTTAAATTTCGTTTTTGGTGAGGTGTGGATAACCACTTTTATCAGAGAGAGTTACCCATCTCTGTTGTTTTTTTATTTTTTATTTAATATTTTTAATCTTTTCTTTATTTGTTTATTTATTTTTATTTTTATTTTTATTTTTTTATTTTTATATTTTTTTTATATATATATTTTTTTATTTATTTCTTATTTTTATAATTTTTATTCTTAAATCTACCATAACTTTACCTAAACTTATGTAAGCCGGCCATCACTAAAAATAAGGAAGACCCACTCTGCTCCCTAACGAAGCTAGCTAGTACTGGAGTCATTCGACGATAGAGCTTCCCTTTCTTCTGCAAGCCAACAAAATTGTTGTTGCTGCCGAGCAACATCCCTAATGTCGCGACTCCCTACCGCCCTACTAGACAGGAGACTCTCAACACTGCCGTGTGCGACGTCTCTGTCGTAGTTGAGTCGCCTGTCCGCAGCTGTTCGAGCGACGTGGAAGATTAACGGCACCGCTAATCTATCCTAATCTAACTTCTGGAGGAATAAAGCCATCAAAGCGAACTCTCTCGTGATACATAAAATTCATTGCTCGTGCAATGTGCCTTCGAATCAACTTAATAACAAAACTGTCCACTCGTATTAGGCAAAGCACCTTTCACTCTGGCCAGGGCAACATTTATATGTTTGTTAAAAGCTATATGACTACATTTCGAAAAGCGAGTGATTGTCCGTGTTGTCCCACGACCTGAAACTTTCGCCAATTCTTTCTGGTATCGGCAAAGGCCCCAGACAAAGTCGTCCTAAAAAGAATGGTTTCCGACTTCTGAAAAGGTGTTGAAAAGGATTGGCGAATTGACCGCACCTTATTGCAGACCGTTTTTAATGTACAATGTACTAGTAGAAGTCACATCGCCATTTTTCACGTTGAACTGTCTACCTGTGATTATATTAAAAAGAATATACAGCAGTGGTTTACTAATGACCAGTCTGTTCAACTTGTAGAAGAGTCTCTCTAACTATACGGTATCGAAAGCCAGTGCACTGGTTCTTGGCTTTGTTTCATTGGATATCAGAAACCAGTTTAGACGCGGCATGAATAATATCATGTCCCACCTTGAAACCGAATTGATTATCCGGAACTATTTTTTTGTCCTCAACCCATTTTGTCAGGACACTATTGATGACTTTTTCGAAAAACTTACTGATGATTGGAAGGAGACTGATCGACCGGAGATTCGCCGGATTGGAGGTGTCTTTATTCCTTTTGGGGATGGGATGTACCACGGCCGTTTTCCAATGCGCTGATTTTAATGGGCGATTTTAAGACATGGAAAGTTTTTTTGATCTTTCCTCCGAAATCTTTCATTTACTTATTTGCTGGTGCTTACAGCCTGAATACTGTTGTTTCAATACAAACTTTTAAGGGGCCCTGTAATTTTCTTTTACTAATGTTTGGAGGTTTTTATTGACGACTTTAATGTCATAATATCCGGGTAATGCCTGTCAGTAACCTGTCTGTAAGAGATTGTTAGTATTGACAGCAGTTTACTTTTATGTCGGTGCAGTGCGTCAATAGTTGCATTGCGGAATAGATCTTCGCTGTCAGTATGTTGATAACGTGGTCCATTGTTCGTTTGATTGTCTCGTGAAATAAGTTTTTGTACTTGTCAATGGCGATGGCGATGGCGTGATAGTTAGCTCATTGGACTATCACGCAGAGAGTCTGGGTTCGATTCCAGGCTGTGTCACCAAGAAGTTTTCAAATCGCCATCAGCCTTTCGGCGGGCAATGGCAAACTCCTGAAAGTAAAATTGCCTACGAAAAAGTTACTAAGGAGTGCCGTTCGGACTTAGCGATAAACCGTAGGCCCCGCTCAGATGTGACAAAAATGATAACATGAGCAACAGAAATAAGTGTCAAGAAGCTAGGCCATGGCCCATATCGGGCGCGTTTTCGTTCGGAACGGTTATTTCGGCACTGAGACAGCAATGGTCACTGTCATAAACAAAAGTGCGAAGACAGTTTACAGTTTGTTGGTTCGTACCTGTCAGTTGTATTCGTGTGTCGAACAACAAGAGATCCAAATACGGGCCGTGTCTAGGAAATGACGGCATATCCGTCGCCTTAAGGCCGAGTCGGTACATCACACTGTGCTGACCTCTTTAATTGAATAGTAAGTTCCTTCTAGTGTTTGGTATATTATTTCCCCAATCTCTATGTTTGGCGTTGAAATCTCCGCCGATAATGAAATAGTGAATTAACATTCACTGCAAGGACCCTCAGTGTTCGCCCCGCCACGCGCGTACCCATTGCGGCTGTAGGTGCGTTAGGCCCGGCAACATCGCGTAGATTTAATCTACCCGCGTAGCTTGCTTGGTATTCTGACGTTGAAGCTGAGCCATCTGCCCATGGATAGAGAGCAAGATAGCTAGCATGTCATTTGCCGGTTCCAGTGCTCTAGACGCTGGGGCCTGAGAAGCAACATTTGTTTGCTGTGCCGTATTTCCCCTACCTGTCGCCATTTGGGCGTAGGTAACTTGGGGAGTGACGGCTGGTGTTTGTATTTGAACCGGTGGACGCTTAACTTCCACCTTTTGCTGGTGAGCCAGATTTACTCTTTTTATGAACTTGAATTTGGGACAACCCCAATAATTTGCGATGTGTCCCGTGTTCTTACATAGAACGCAAGAGAGTTGGTTTTTTTTTATGACGCTCCATCCTTGCCCAGAGCGCATTCTTCTGACTTGTGGTTCTTACCGCATTGAACACATTGCAACATGTTATCGCTCCGTTTTATTTTTTCCCAGTGAACAATCTGGTAGTCTAGGACTTTGATACTCCTTAGACCGTCCAGTTTGCTATCGGGAGTTAGCTGAACCAGAAAGAATGCTAGTTTCCGTTTCTCCGTTTCGGCTCTAGCTGTGGTGAGCACTCTTTCTCTTTGAGCAGTGCGAGGCGCTCCTCAGGATCAGTTGGTTCAGGGGTTCTATCCCCCTCAGCAGCATTGTTTGCAGCTTTTCCCCCTCCGTCGTCGAATCCCTTAATAAGTTTTTAATTTTATTAAAGCGCTCCACTGTATTACAGTGGATCGCATTCTTATATATACTTAGCCTTTTTACAAAAAAAATTTGAGCCTGTTTGAACTTACACAGTTCAATAGTCTCCTTTAGTTCCATCTTTTAAGTGTTTATTGGTGGATGTTTTTGCTGCTCCTGATTTTGTTGAGGATGTTTTTTTGTTGCTTTTGCACATGTATAATTTTTTACATAATTTTTTTATAATTTTGCGCTGTTTTTGTGACCCGCTGTTGCGTTGCTGTGACAGCTTTTGTACTTGCTGCGTTTGCTGCTGCTGCTGTTTTTGTTGTTAGGAGTACTCTTCCAGCTCTGTCTCTCGTCATGCCCTATGCTTTTGTTTTATGGCTAAGGCTCTTTCTTGCGGCATTCTTATACTGCTATTGAGTGATTCTACCCTTTTGTCTTCATCTTCCGATTCGGATGGCGCCAAAGAAGGGAAGCTGTTTTCTTGAAGAGAGTGACCCTCGCCACCATCTGAGACGTATGGGTAGTTATCACTCTCTTGTCCCGTACTTTTTGAAGCTGTTGCTTTTACTGATGTTTGTGCCTCTTCCCTTTCCGGTGGAAGTTAAGAGGGAAAGGGGCTTTACTAAGTTGGGAGTTGGTCTTAGCTTCCTCAGTCTCTTTGTCTTCGACTCTGCTACTACCATTGCTGATTGACTTAATGTACTTGCCAATGTATCGCCTGACTTCCCTGCTGGTCCCACTATTGGCAGAGCGGACCGCCCTCCTCAATCCATTACATGATGCTATTTTCTACTCACTTTAATAAATTTCAATTTTTTAAAATTAAAAAAAAAACGAAAAAAACTTATGCACGACTCGGAGTTGAACGCGCTACCTCTGCTTTGGTAACCGGGAACATTTCAGTTTTTTATTTTTTTATTTTCAGTGCATTTTTATTTCATTAATTCATTGATTCTTACATGCTACGAGGGCGGGTCAATAAGTCCGTGACTTTTGGATTAAAACACAGATTTTTTGATAAAAAAATAATTTTATTTTTCAACGTAGTCTCCCTTGAGCTCTATACACTTTGTCCAACGCTTCTCTAATTTTTTTATTCCTTCCAAAAAAAATGATTTGTCGAGGTCCTCAAAATAGGCCTTTGTTTGCGAGATGACTTCATCATTGGAGTCAAATCTTTTTCCACCAAGCCATTTCTTCAGGTTTGGGAACAAGAAGTAGTCGCTCGGAGCCAAATCTGGAGAATAGGGTGGATGAGGGAGCAATTCATAGCCCAATTAATGGATTTTTGCCATGGCAACTGCACATGTGTTTGTGGTCGACTGTGAGCAAACGCGGCACCCATCTCGCGGAAAGATTTCTCATGCCCAAGTGATCATTCAAAATTGAAACCACTGAGCCATGCGAGATCCCTACGGCTTCCACAATCTCTCGCACTTTCAATCTTCGGTCGGCCAACACCATATTGTGAATTTTTTCGATTGTTTCGGGTGTAGAGACCTCAACTGGGCGTCCAGGACGTTCGGCATCTTCAGTGCTTGTACGGCCACAACGAAATTCAGTAAACCACTTTTTTACCATTGAAATCGATGGTGCAGAGTCCCCGTAGTATTTATCAAGCTCAGCCTTGGTCTCGGTAATGGTTTTTTTTCGCAAGAAATAATGCTTAATAAGCACACGAAATTCACTTTTTTCCATTTTCTCCTCAAATTAGTGAGTAGTCTGATAAAAATAGCTGTCAAACACAAACTAACTGATGCAGCAAGTTTAAATTTTGACAGGAGTCAACTGACAGATGCCTGTTGACAGGAGCAGCTGCTGTTTCAGTAAAGAGGTCAGAAATTCAAAAAGTCACGGACTTATTGACCCGCCCTCGTATAAGAATAACTTAAAAATATCTTATTGTAACTTACTGGACTCATGCAGGCACTATAGGTTAAACATAATTCTTTGTATAAATGTCTTTCAACGATAATGTGCATTATGCATTGCATTGTTAAACAGGGTGGTATAAATGTCCACCGCTTCCAGTGGGAGATGTTTAGGCACAATGTTCGGTATTCCATCGGTTAGTTAACGAAACTAAGCTAACCAAAAGACACAAAATGAGGCACAGAAAGTAAAAAATCATGCAAACAAATCGACCCAACCCCATACAAGGAGGAGGCCTTGCAATTTTCGTAAGAAAAGGTATACGTTTGAAAAGAATATACAATCGTGTAGTGCGTAGGCTTCAGGTGCTAGAAGCATGTATCATGTATGTCCCTCTCCGTAGTGGAAAGCGGTTATACATGGTGTCTGTTTATGCACCTAGGGCTACTCTTCTTATCCTTTTATTAACCCTTTCCTCGTTATACGAACTTATGCGTAACGAGTTTCCCATTTTTACTGCATCGCTGCTGCTCCGCTTATGGGGTTGGCTAATGTCGCGGACCGCAGAACGCGTCTACATAATGCTCGGTCCTGGATCGCTTCAGTGGTTAGCCTCAGGCGTTGTTGCGCATTTGCCATCTGAGAAATCCAGGAATTCTTTTTCCGACCTCGTTTTCTTACAGTTGGAGGGACCGTAGTTGGTAGTGCCTTTTTAACCGGATTTTCCGCAGATCTTCTTTGAACGTGGCAATACCAACTTATTCTATTCGCCTCAAGCTGTTCGGTTACCGAATTCTTTATATGTAGACTTCCTCTTATACGCGTAGATCTAATGCAATCGCGTTTAGTGACTCCACTAGACATCCTTAACATTTTCATTTCCGCTGCCGTCATTTTGTTTTTAAACGCTTCGTACATTGTCCAGCACTGTGAACCGTATATAAGAGCTGGTCTAACAACCGTGGTGTAGAGTTTCCCCTTTAATTTAAGTGGAAATTTTCGGTCGCAAAAGATTCCCGAATTTTCCCACCATTTCATCCATCCCACACTCACTCTGTGGTTTACGTCGTCGTCACATTTCGCTTCCATGTTAACAATTGATCCTAAGTACTTAAAGGTAGTGCTTTTCGGAAGAACTATTCCGTCTAACATTATATCCGGAACAGGTCGCAACGGATGCGCAAATGGGCACGTCAAATGCTCCGTCTTTGAACGACTTATTTTAAACCCGTTTCTCTCTAGCGCATTTCTCCATGAATCTAAGGCGTTCTGTAAATCTTTGACGTTATCGCTAAGTATAACTGCGTCGTCAGCGAAGAGAATTGGCGTTACATTTGCGTCGCGCATGCAGTCCTTTAAAAGACAGTCGAATACTACGTTAAAGAGGCTAAGTACGCTTCCTTGATGCACTCCGACATTAACTGGAAATTCTCTCGTTAGTCCAGCAGAGCTTTTAACCGCAGTTTTCACGTTTCCGTACATGTCTTGTATTATTCTAAGATACGTTTCCGGTACGTTTTGAGACCTCAGCGCGGCCCATATGAGATCCCTAGGCACTCGATCGAATGCTTTCTCGAGGTCGATAAATACCATGTGTAAATCCTTAGACGAATCTCGGTGCTTTTCCATTATTATTCGTAGGCTTTGGATAGCGTCCAACGTCGATCTTCCTTCAACAAATCCACACTGGCTATTATCGAGCTTTATTATTTGCCGAAGACGTTCGTTTAAGACTCTTTCGACGATTTTCATTGTGTGTGACATAAGCTTGATTGAACGGTAGTTGTTGCATTCTCGAGTGTCGCCTTTTCCTTTGTATAATGGAACCAAGAAGCTACTTCTCCATTGATTCGGCATAGGTTGTCCACATTTTAATTTATTTAAAAGTTTCGATAGCCAAACGCTGCCGATCCCCTCCATCTTCGACCAAAACTCTGATGGAATGCTGTCTGGTCCCGCCGCTTTCCCCGGCTTCATTTTTCCAATTGCTATACTTATTTCTTCGATTGAAAAGTCCGAAACTTCCTCCTCGAATAGACCAGCTGTCGGCACGATATTACGTGGAAACTGTTTGTTAAGCAACTCCTTGCAGTATTCAAGCCACCGGTCACAAATTTCCTTTTCATTTGTTAATAGGCGACCGTCTGCGTTTTTGATGTATTTCGGCGAGGTTATTTCCATTGAATTTTTTCTCCTCTGTGCAGCGAGCTTAAAAATATTTGGCATTTTAGTACTGTACGACGTTTGAACTTCTTGGATAGCTTGCCTTCTATCCGCCGATTGTGAGGATATTTGTTCCAACTCCTGGTACAGGTTTTCCGCTTCTGCCGCTCGAGTTCGAGCCAGGACTTTCTTTGCGATCTTTTTAAGACGCTCGTATTCAAGAGCCAGTCGAGCTTTTTCGATATCATCGCTCCGATCGCATTTTGTCCACGCTTGGAATGCACTCTTCTTGTCGGCCACAGCTCGTTTGGTTTCGTCATTCCACCACCATGTTTCTTTACCGACGTAATGGTATTTCGATATAGTCCCCAGATGGGACTTTGCGAATGTTATGCATTCCTCGTGCATGCTGTTCCACATTTCTTGCGGGCTAAGTGAGTCTGCTATACCATTTATATTTTGAAGTACTTCTTTAGCCAGTGCGATAAGTCTTGCGCTTCGTTCCTTCGATAGATTATACCACCGGATTTTTGGCTTTCCAAACGATGCCCGTGTTTTCGGTGGTTCCGCTGTGAACACTTCTGTAATGAGCAGACGGTGTTGGCTTACTAGCGATTCTCCAAGTATTACTTTACAGTCCTTAACACGGTTTCTCATCGACATTTTGCAGAGGTGATAATCTATTTGCGTTTCGTGGCCTCCGCTGCTATAGGTGATGAGATGTCGTTGATGTTTAATAAACATTGTATTTAAGACGGCTAAGCCGTACGCCCTACACGCTACAAGGATGTCTTCGCCAGCTGAATTTCTGTTTCCAAAGCCTTTACCGCCGTGGCAGTCCTCATAATCAACATTTGTTTCTCCGACGTGGCCATTTAAATCTCCGCCTACGAAGAGCATCTCATCGATAGGTATATTTCTAAGCAAATTACCGAACTCTGACCAAAATGTATCTTTTTCCGATTGGTCGCAGCCATTTTGTGGAGCGTACGCGCTAACAATGTTCCACGTTTCATTGCACCTAAGGCTACTCAATCCACCCTATTCATCTGAGAGATCGAAACACTTTTTCGATTTCTGAGACTCGAATTGGAGAAACACTATTTCAGTATCGGTGGAGATTTCAACGCCAAACATAGAGATTGCGGAAAAATACACCAAACACAAGAGGGAACCTACTATTCAATTGGTGGGGTCAGCACAGTTTAATGTACGACTCGGCCTTAAGGCGGCGGATAGTCCGTCGTTTCCAAGACACGACTCCTATTTGGATCCGCTGTGCGACACACAAATACAACTGACAGGTACGAACCAACAAACTGTAAACTGTCTGTTCCGAACGAAAATGCGGAGCTGGATGAGTATGTTCAAAGGCATTCCTACAACTATAGTAGAGTGCGTTGGACACACTTCAACATGATACTGACAAGAGCAATTTCCTCGAATTCGCTCTACCCACCGTCCAAGAGAAATCTGTCAAACGAGGAGATTGACAAGTATCTAAAACTAATGGAGGAGACATTTAAAATAACAATGGACACAACTATACCTCGGTATCAATACACTGACAACGAAGACTTGTTCCGCAGATCAACTATAGACGCACTGCAGCAACATAAAAGTAGACTGCTGTCGTGACTAAAAACCTTGTACATACAGTTTACTGACAGAGATAGCCCGCAGATCTTGACATTAAAGTCGTCGATCAAAACCCTCCAAACATTAATAAAGGAAAATCCTAGGGCTTCTGTAAGTTTGTATTGGAACAATAGAATTCAGGCTGTTAACACCACCAAACCGAATGTGTTCCCGCAAATAAATAAAATAATTCAGAGGAAAGATCAAAACGACATTTCATGCCTAAAATCGCCTGAACGACGGACAATGAACGCAAACTTTCAACAGCAGGCATAGATCCAAATGAGGCTGTTGATGATGACAACTTCTTTGTGATCGAAGATCCGCAGGAGAGGGTCGTTGCTATAGGACCGACTTTCCAGGAAGTGTACAAGGTGAATGACACCATTGGACTGAACCACGACCTGGAAAATCAAGTCCTTGTGCACAATATCTACCTTCAAAATGAAATAATGACCTGACGAATCGAGAACTCGGGTTTCACCCAGTTCAGTCATCGAAATCGAAAGGAAACAACCCCCGCTCATTTAGAAGGAAGAGCGTCAAAAGATCTTCGATATAATTAGAAGTAAGAAATCAGTGGAAACCGATGGAATACCGAACATTGTGCTTCGATATCTCCTACTAGAAGCGGTGGATATATATACCACCCTGTTGAACAATGCAATGAATAATGCACATTATCCAGCGCATTGGAAAACTGCGGTGGTACATCCCATCCCCAAAAGGGAGAAAGACACCTTCGATCCGGCGAATCTCCTGCCGATCAATCTCCTTACAAACATCAGTAAGGACGAGTGAAACCCAGCACACCAGTAGCGGCATCTCTGATGGCGTTTTGGCAGTGTTTGCAATGGTCTTCGATGTTTGATGCTGGTGGTATTGGACCTAAGAGACACTCGATCGAAAAAGGACTTGGCGATCTCTTGCGATTGTAGCCGTCTGACGTCGAATTCTCAATCTGGTTGACTTTTGATTTATCAGGAGTTCTCCAAGTCCCTTTGTGTATGTCGAGATGTGGGAACTGCGTGCTATCCACGACAATGTTTCGCCCCTCCGCAAAGTCTGAATCCGTTGTCGGAGGTGGTGTTGTGCGGGCTATATTTTCCGATTCTTCCACCAAAGATACCCTCTCTTCCTAGCTTTGCATTAAAATGACCGAGGACGATTTTAATGTCATAGCTAGGGCATTGCTCGTAGGTTTTGTTAAGGAGCTCATAGTCATAGAAGGCATCCTTGGTGTCGTCATCTTTCTCCTCTGTTGGGGCATGCGCGCATATAAGGCTAATGTTGGCGAATTTAGCCTTGATGCGGATTGCTACGAGGCGCTCGCTCACCGGAATCTCAGGACATCTAGTCTTAGTCTGCCTCCGACAACAAATCTGCATCCAAATAAGCGCTGCTTTTACCGTCGATAGTAATTGCCGTAGTAAATATGGCAGTTTTTCATCTTCTTTTTGTCCGGCCCATCCCATCGCATTTCTTGAATGGCGGTTATGTCTGCTTTGCAGCAGTCTAGGGACTCCGCTAGTTGCTCGGCTGCACGTGGTCTATTAAGGGATCTACGAGTAACATTCCATGTGCATATCCGAAGCTCATTGTCCTTAAATCGTTTGCGTGGGTTGTCAGCAGTAGATCCGTCCAAATCCGAGGCTTGTTGATGCTTCGTAACTTATGCTTTTTTTTAAATGGCCAGGCAGTTACCCCGGCGGCACAACACCCAACCTGGAGGACCAGTTCCATTTTTAATGCCCCTAGGATGAGGGGTCTGTTACACCGAAGCCAGTAACCTGTTCCGGGATGTGAGCGCTGCCGTTGACCCATATATTGCTCGTCCGCCACCATCTTTTTTCCAAGACCCTGACTAAGTCCAGGAAATGCTTTCCGGCCTGAGCTCCAAATATGTCGGGGTAGCCCGGATAAGGTCTTGTTTTGTTTTTCGAGGACAGTCATATAGTTCCGGATAATCAATTCAGTTTGAAGGTGGGGCATAATGTTATTCATGGCGCGTCTAAATTGGTTTCTGATATCCAATGGAAAGGGGCCAAGAAGCAGTGCACGGGTACCTGCCAGATTGACTTGGAGAAGGTCTTCTATACCGCAAGCTAAACAGGCTAGGTATTAGTAAACCACTGCTGTATATTCCTTTCAATATGCTCACCGATAGACAGTTCATCGTGAAGAATGGGGATGTGACTTCTACTGGTATATTCAACATTTTCAACATTTACACAAGTGGTCTGATAGGTTCACTTCACCATGCCATAGCGCACGCAGACGGCTCAATCTCGTACCGATCAGGTTCAAAGATTGAGGTTATAAAAATTATTTTGCAACGTGACTTCGATAGAATTCCTGAATTTAATTTAATAAAAATGCGTTGAAAACGAAAAATGAAAAAAAAAAAAATTACCAATAGAAATGCATTTAAAATGAAAAAACAAAAAGTGGCGTCTCCGTAGTGGCATTATGAAAACAGACATGTAACGAATTTCAAAAAGGGCTCCAATTAGCCAAGTGGAAGTGTGCCCGGTCAGTTCGATTCACGAAACACTTAGTGACTTTTTTATTTTTGAAAATACGAAAGAATAGTGAAATCGGACGATGAGTGATACGGAGCGGTCCGCTATTCCAATAACGGGAAAAACAGCGGATGACGTAATGCCATCAGATGACCAGGCCGTAATATTGGCCCGCAATCCAAAAATAATGACCAAAAGGAGGAGGAAGCTATTGCAAACTCCTAATCTGGTAAAGCGCCCCTTCCTTTCAACGTCTGCTGAAAAGCTGCCCAGTAGACAAAGGGAAGAGCTGCTAACGAAATCGGCAAGGGCAGCAGTTCAAATACAATATGTGTCTAACGGTGGAGAAGAGCACTATTTGGGAGGTGCTAATACATTTGCTTTGCTGTCGGCCTCTGAATCGGAAGACGAAGAGGAGCAACAAAGAGCAACAGCTCGGAGTACTGGCCATCAAAGAAAAACAAATGGCAAGAAAAGCGCACCAAACAAAAAGCGCTCAATAGCAGCACCAAGAAGAGGCCGAACAGACAAAACACCGACAACAAACCTCTACCCACAAGCAACAGCATAAGGTAGACCCAACGAAACAAAAACAAACAAGCAAGCAGCAACAACACCAGAAACAGCAAAAACAACAGCAGCAGCCGCAGAAACAACAACGACAGCTGCTTCAGAAACAAAAGCAGCAAAAACGACAACAGCAGATATAACCACAACAGCAACAAAAAAAGCAGCAGCAGCAACAATAACAACAGCAGAAGCAGAAACAAAGGGTTCCACCTATCAACACAACTCAAGGAGACTATTGAACTGTGTAAGTCGGCCATTGGCTCCAATTTTTTTTATTAAAAAGCTAAGCATAGCACTGCAATACAGTGAAGCGCTATAATAAAATTTAAAACCTGTTAAGGGATTCGACGACGGAGCTCTTCTCCTTCACTCCGAAGAGGGAAAAGGTGCAAACTATGCTGCTGATGGAGCTAGAACCGTCTACTGATTCGTAGGAGCTCCTCGCACTGCTCAAAGAGAAAGATTGCAAAGAGCTCAAATTCGTAGGGGTCAAGCCGTTCCCAATAGCTAGAGCCAAAAACGAGAAACGGAAACTACAGTTCTACCTGGTTCAGCTAACCCCCGATAGCAAACTGGATGGTCTAAGACGTATCAATGTCCTAGACTACCAGGTTGTACATTAGGAAAAATTAAAAGGGAGCGATAACATGTTGCAATGTGTTCGGTGCAAAAGTTTCGGGCTCGCCGCGTCGAACTGCGAAATGCAGCATCGATGCGCCAAGAAAAGTGCGTTCAGGGTAGGGATGGAGCATCGGTGAAAAGCCAACTCTCTTGCGTTTTATGTAAGAACACGGGACACACCGCAAGCTATCGGGGTTGTCCCAAATTCCAGTACATAAAAAGAGTAAATCTGGCTCGGTAGCAAAAGGTGGAAGTTAAGCGTCCACCTGTTCTAGCAAAAACACCAGCCGTTACTCCCCAAGTTACCAACGCCCACATGGCGGCAGGTAGCGGAAATATGACACAGCAAGCGAAGGTTGCTTCACAGGCCCCAGCGGCTAGAGCACCGGAACCAGCAAACGGCATGCTTGCTATCTTGCTCTCTATCCAGGGGCAGACGGCTCAGCTTCAATGTCAGATTAAAGAGCTAGCTACGCGGGTAGATCAAATATACGCGCTGCTGCCTTGCCTAACGCACCTCCAGTCGTAATGGGTACGTACATGGGGGAGCAAACCCTGAAGGTCCTTGCAGTAAATGTTTACTCACTGATTAGGATTGAGCGAAGAGCCATACTGTTCAAGTTGCTTAAAGACCAAGTCCCTGATGTGCTTTTGGTTAGTGAAACTAAGCTAACCAAAAGACACAAAATGGGATACAGAAATATTTCCTCCACCAAAAGAACTTAACTTTACTTTACAAGTTTTAATTTGCTGATCCCATATCCCCAAATTCTTTGAAGTATTATAGGAAATTCAATTAATCCGTGCACCAGTGTCTAGCTGACACTGCAAAATTTTATTAGACATTAAAAACTTTTCCGTCCAAATGCATTTTGAATAATTACTGAAACCAACTTTATTTATTATTATTGCATCATATTACACCATGTCACACGTTTAAGATTGAGTCAAAGACTGATTTATTCATGCATAAATTAAAAAGAGAATACATAAAAAGAGAGTACTTCTCAGAGAACATATCTGTTATTGTAGTTTATGTACACGAAGATATAGTATAGTCTGGAAGTATGATAACCAAGTCTATAACAGGTAGGAATGGAGCGTCGGAAAAAACCCAACTCATTTGCGTTTTATGTAAGAACACGGGACACACCGCAAACTATCGGGGTTGTCCCAATTTCCAGTACATAAAAAGAGTAAATCTGGCTCGGCAGTAAAAGGTGGAAGTTAAGCGTCCACCGGTTCAAACACAAACACCAGCCGTTACTCCCAAAGTTACATGCGCCCAAATAGCAGCAAGTAGGTGAAATACGGCACAGCAAGTGAAGGTTGCTTTTCAGGCCCAAAAGACACAAAATGAGGCACAGAAAGTATAAAATTATGCGAAGAAATCGATCGAGTTGCAATCTTCGTAAGAAAAGGTATGCGTTTTAAAAGAATATACAGTCGTGTAGTGCGTAGGTTTCAGTTTCTAGAAGCATGCATCATATATATCCCTCTTCGCAGTGGAAAGTGGTTATACATGGTGTCTGTTTATGCACCTAAGGCTACTCAATCCACCCTATTTATCTCAGAGCTCAAGACACTTTTTCGATTTCTGAGACTGCAATTTGAGGAGCTATTTCATTATCGGCAGAGATTTCAACGCCAAACATAGATATTGGGGAAATAATACACAAAACACTAGAGGGTACCTACTATTCAATTGGTGGGGTCAACACAGTGTGATGTATAGAGTCGGCCTAAAGGCGACGGATATTCCGTCGTTTCCTAGACGTGGCTTCTATTTGGACCTCCTGTTGTTTGACACACGTATACTTTTATGTATGACAGTGACAATTGCGGTCTTAATACAAAAATAACTGTTCCGAACGAAAATGTTTAATTGGATGAATTTGTTCAAAGGCATTCCTACAATTATAGTAGGGTACGTTGGACACACTTCTCCAGGACACTGAGAAGAGCACTCTCCGCGAATTCGCTCTATCCAACGTCCAACAGAAATCTGTCAAACGAGGAGATTGACAGGTATCTAAAACTAATGGACAAGACAATTAAATGAACAATAGCCAAAACGATACCTCGGTATCAATACACTGACAACGAAGACAAACGAATTCAACCATAGACGCATTGCACCGACATAAAAGTAGACTGCTGTCAAGACTAAAAACCTTGTACAGGCAATTTACTGACAGACATAACCCGGAGATCTTGACATTAAAGTCGTCGACCAAAAACCTCCAAACACTAATAAAAGAAAATTGCAGGGCTTCTGTAAGTTGGTATTGGAACAATAGAATTCAGACTGTAGACACCAGCAACCCAAATAGTTCCCGCAAATAAATAAAATATTTCGGAGGAAAGATCAAAACGACCTTTCATGTCTTAAAATCGCCTGAACGACAGACAATGAACGCATACTTTCTACAGCAGGCATAGATTCAAATGAGGCTGCTGATGATGACAACTTCTTTGTGATCTAGAAACCGCAGGAGAAGGTCGAGGCTATAGGAGCGACTTTCCAGGAAGTGTACAAGACAAATGACGTCATTGGTCCGAACCACGACCTGGTAAATCGAGCCCTTGTGCACAATTTCTAACTTCGAAATGAAATAGTGATCTGGCGAGTCAAGAACTCGGGTTTTACCCAGTTCAGTGACGTGAATATGGCAAATAATGTCAAAGCCAATGAAAGGGAACAACCCCCGTTCATTTCGAAGGAAGAGCTTCAAACGATCTTCGAAACAATTAGAAGAAAGAAATCAGTGGGAACCGATGGAATACCGAACATTGTTCTTCGACATCTCCCACTAGAAGCGGTGGACATTTATACCACCCTGTTTAACAATGCAATGATTAATGCACATTATGCAGCGCATTGGAAAACTGCGGTGGTACATTCCATCCCCAAAAGGGATTTAGACACCTCCAATCGGGCGAATCTCCGGTCAATCAGTCTCCTTCCAAAAATCGGTAAGGTTTTCCAAAAAGATATCAATAAGTGGGTTGAGGACAGAAATATATTGTAGTTCCTGATAATCAATTCGGTTTCAAGGCGGGGTATGGAGTTATTATTGCCGCGTTTAAACTGGTTTCTTATATCCAATGGAACAAGGCCAAAAAGCAGTGCACGATTGCCTGCTTGATTGATTTGGAGAAGGCTTTCGATACCGTATGGTTAGAGGGAATCTTCTACAAGTTGAACATAGCGGGCATTAGTAAACCACTGCCGTATATTATCTTCAATATGCTCACAGATAGACAGTTGATTGTAAAAAAATGGCGATGTGACTTCTACTGGTATATTCAACATTGAAAGCGGCCTGCAACAAGGTGCGGTCGAAATGTAGTCAGACACCTTGTGATCTGGCTAGATCAATATCTGTATTTTAACGAACAGAGAGACTGTTTTATAGCAGGCAACTCGATGCGAGGGTATGATCTGTTACATGGCCCTTATTCGGCCTATGATTACATTTGGTTGTCCCGTGTGGTTCATGGTGAGAGCAAGTCTTTTGGAAAAGATACGGGTGTTTGAGAGGGCTTGCCTTAGGGCTTGTCTTCGCTTGTACAGAACACCAGAGTCTGAGTACATAAAATTCTATCCTAATGAGGTCTTGTACAATAGGGCGAACCTTATACGAGTGGACAATTTTGTTATTAAGTTGATTCGAAGGCACATTGCAAGAGCAATGACCTCGTCTAACAACCTGATCTCTGGGGCTTACTACCCCAATTTTATGTTCCACGTCGCTCGAACAGCTGCGGACAGGCGGCTCAACAACGACAGACACGTCGCACACGGCAGTGTTGAAAGTCTCCTGTCTAGTAGGGCGGTAGGGAGTCGCGACATTAGGGATGTTGCTCGGCAGCAACAACAATTTTGTTGGCTTGCAGAAGAAAGGGAAGCTCTATCGTCGAATGACTCCAGTACTAGCTAGCTTCGTTAGGGAGCAGAGTGGGTCTTCCTTATTTTTAGTGATGGCCGGCTTACATAAGTTTAGGTAAAGTTATGGTAGATTTAAGAATAAAAATTATAAAAATAAGAAATAAAAAATAAGTAAAAAAAATTAAAAAACAACAACATAAAATAAAAAATAAAAACAACCCGATGAGTAACCTTCTCTAAAAGAAAGTATTAATCCACGCAACACAACAAAAAAAAAAATAACAAAATAGGATAAGTTAGCTTAAGTAGGTAAAGTGGGCTTAGGATTTACTTTTAATTAGTCGGTAAGTTTTAGTTTATAAGTTTTATAATAATAACAGAACAAAAAAATGTCCAGTTACTAAGTTTCTTACTTAACAGAATTTATTTTCTTAGTTTTAATTTAATTTAAATAATTAAAAGAAATATACTGTGAGGAATGTCGAAAGACATGTAGATTAAGAATTGTGTTTAACTTAGAGTGTCCGCATGGGTCCAGTAAGTTAGAATAAGACAATTGGTGGAGCAGATAGAGTTGGTATAATTTTTAAATGTCCCGCAAAAGGTATGCCAATCGCCATATTTTTGAATTTTAAATTTGTTGACTAAATAAAGCTCATAGAAACTGTTGTTCAAAGAAGCCTATAAAAACCTGGATTAAATAAAGAACTTTCTTAGCTTTTGGAAAACCTCATTGGTGTAAGGCTCGCATTTTTAATTCCTGCTTTCGATCGTTTCGTTTGTCTTTTGACGATTGGAGGGTGCACAATCTTCACAATTTTAAATCAACCCGAATAAAACGTAATCCGTACACGGGGAAAAGATATTCGAGGTTGACGATCAAAAATTCGGTAAGATCGTACATTTTGATTTTGGCGCCCAAGTTCCCGAACCCCGGTAAAAATCCAACAACTCGTGTACATAGGTACACATATAAAAAACAAAAAAAAAGGAGTGCAATCCAGTGATACAGTTGTTCGCATAGCAAAAAACTAAACCTAGAACTAAGCACAAAAAAATTCATATAGAACACTTAAAAAAGAAAAATGTTAACCATTTTTATATTTAATTTATTGATCATTCACAATCCATCATTCAATAAAATCATTTCTTAATTCAACGGATAAGCAGTAATCTTTCGCCGGGGGAGTAATATTGTCAGTCAGGAGTTTGTTGCCGATTATTGTTCTTAATAGATATTAGTCAACTTTGAATTGCCGTTTAGCCGTTTTCTCTGCGGTAAAAGTAGAATTTATTGATTTTCATGCAATCACGCCGCATCAGGTGTTTTTGAGTTTACTGTCGAATTGCATCACTTAAAGCACGTAAATATGCCGGATGAGGAGAACACCATTGAAAAGTTAAAACAGCTACCCTCATCAACCAGGGGCGGTATTAGTCGAATTAAGAATATAGTAGACACAAAGGAAACTAGCCTTTCACCAACCGAACTGGAATGTCGTTTGGGTATTGTGGAATCGTACTTTAAACAACTTCTAGCGTACCAAACTCAGATAGAGCGACTAGTGCCATCCGAAAAAAAGCCGAGGAGATTTAGAAGACTTGTATATCTCCACCATAACCTCTCTCTTCTCTTTTGGGATCTAATCGAAGTCTTAGCGTTGCGGAGTCAACATTTTCTCTCCCACATTCAGTTAGTCATTTACCAAAGTTGAAGTTACCTCGATTTAATGGTAAATACTCTGAATACAAAAATTTCATTCATTTGTTTACTGCTTTGGTGGACAGCGACCCATCGTTAACAAAAATGGAAAAATTCAACCCCTTATTGACATGTTAAAGTGAAAAGGCATTGGGAACAGTTAAAGCGTTTCAGGTTACTGAGGAAAACTATCCAAAAGGTTTCGCATTACTCAATGAAAGATACGACAATAAGTGTCTAATCTTTTTAGAGTACATTTCAGTGTTGTTCGAGTTCAAAAGTCACCTGCTAATGCTTTGCGTAGCTTACTTGACAATATTTCAGCTCTCTACAATTCGCTACAATCAAAAGGTTCATCTGAGGATATATGTAACACAGTTATTATATATATCGCAATGCCCAAACTCGACTCTGAATCTCAGTCAAAATGGGATGAACTTTTAGATTACACAGCAAACGATGCCGATTGGAACCACCTTGTCAAAATTTGAACAGGCCATATCAGAATTATCGTTCCCAAACATCATTTACTATGACTCAACGGTCTTGCATGTTTGCCGCGATCGGAGCCATTCTATCTTTAGTTGTTCCAGTTTCAATACAATTTTTGTCAAAGATCGATTAGAGAACGTTAAGAAACTAGGGCTCTTAACTCTTAATTGTCTAGGAAACGGTCATGGTCTAGCAAAGTATCCATCAACATATATATGTAAGAACTGCAAACAACCTCATCATACTCTCTTACACCGGGCACAACCCAACGAGAGCACCGGAAGAAACGAAGAAGCTTCTAGGTCACGCAAAATGGACAAAAGTGACGGACCATCGACATCAGCAGCAGTTCACGCAGCAATCGAAAATACAAGGGTTCAAAACACTCAAGTTATTCTGACAACGGCATTGGTTCTTGTTCAGGATTCGTCAGGTAGCTTCCAAACAGGTAGGGTTCTACTTGACTCAGGCTCGCAGGTTAACCTAATTAATGAAAGATTCGCAAATAGTCTTCATCTCAAGAAGGAGAGAAAACGAATAGACATTGCTGGAATTGGGGTTAGTGAGAGAAAAATTTATTTCCAAACACAGTCAACTATTCGGTCAAGGAACAACAATTTTGAGTTGTCTCCAGAATTGCTTGTTGCTACATCAATAATCAGATACCAGCCAGGAAAAAGATTAAATTTGAGGAACTAAAACATGCCCTGTAATCTGGAGTTGGCAGACGAATACTTCAATCAAGAATCATCAATGGACTTGTCTTTGGGTGCTGAAGCATTCTTCAACTTACTGCAGACAGGGCAAGTCAAGCTCGGCGAAGGACATCCAACGCTTCAAAGAACATTATTGGGCTGGATAGTGTCGGGCAGATACAAAACAACGGAAGAGAAGGACAATCAATCTTGCGTCATAAGTTTGTTGAGAGAAGACAACTTGGAGCACTATGTCGAAAAATTCTGGCAACTGGAGGACGTTCAAGGACGCAAATTAAACTGGATAGAGGAGCAACAGGAGTGCGACAGGTTTTTCAAGCAAAGCGTTGATATTTTATCTAGTGATCGAATAATGATTAGACTTCCTTTTAAAAAAGATCCGAGCTGTTTTACGTAGATGACATGCTGACCTGAGACGATGATCTAGAAGTCACTCTGCAGATAAAAGAAGAGGTTTCGCAAATATTGAAGTCAGCGGGGTTAAGGTTGGTTAAATGGAATAGCAACTGTCCCACGATCGTTCAGACTGTAAACCATGAGAAAAAGGATATTAATCCTACGGAATCCAATCTCACTAGCACATTGGAAACCGTATGGAACTCTTCTTCTGACGAGCTTAGTTTCTCTTACAAACCACATCGGATGTACACTAAGTACACAAAAAGATCAATCCCTTCGCTAGCTTTGTCGCTCTTTGACCCTATGGGACTAATGAGTCCGGTAATTATCCGGGCAAAGATCATCCTTCAACGATTGTGGATCGAAAAACTGGACTGAGATGCATCAATCCCACAAAGTATTGATTCATAGTGGCGACAGTTCATGGGTGATCTGCATTCGTTGCAAAACCTAACTGTTTCAAGACATGCCTTAATAGCAGATACATGTACGTATCAAATCCATGTGTTTGCGGATGCTTTTATGCAAGCATATGGGTGCTGTGAATATCTGAGAAGTACAGATTCGTCAGGTGTTAAACAGATAAATCTAATAGTAGCAAAAAAAGCAGTTACCTCGTTTGGAATTGTGCACTGCACATCTTTTATCCAAGCTCTGGAGAAAGAAAGAAAATATCTTTGGAAGCTCTCTGGCAAGAACCCTTTTTTGGACGGATTCAGCAATCATCCTGCATTGGATTGCAACTCATACGTCGAAGCTCGGCACCTTTGTAGGGAATAGAGTGACCGAAATATAAGAGGTATTGCGAGATATAAATTGGAGACACGTTCCCACTCTCGAGAATCCAGCAGACATCGTGTCTAGAGGCTGTTCAGTAGAGGAATAAAAAAAGCTCCATATGGTTTCAGGGTCCTAAATGCTTACCGTCTATTGTTCAACTGAATATCTCCCCAGAAGATCTTACGCTAGAGAATCGAAAATCAGTTCTCATCTACACACAACCAAAGCAAAATTTGTTTCTGGAATTAGTAGATTACAAAACTTCTTCGAATTCTTTCATATGTTGTCCGATTTTGCAGTCGTTTGAGGAACAAAACAAGTCACATCAACTGCATGTTAACTCCATTGGATTTGAACGAAGCACTTTTACTTGTAGTTTCGGCGGTACAACGTACTTGCTTCGCTGAAGAAATCGGATCTATTGAGAGGAATGGAAACCCGAAGGGCAGCATAAAGTGGCTTAATCCGTTCATTGAAAAGGCCAACAATTTGCGGTTGCTATGGGTAGGTGGACGAATCAAATATGCGGACATCTCTGAGGATTGCAAATACCCTCCTTTGCTCCCACGAAACAACGAATTCAGTAAAATTCTCGTTTGGTATCTGCATCGGTCGAATTATCATGCGGGGGCGAAGTCACTCGTCAATGCATACACTGTGTAAAATATGATGGGAAATATACCTCGGGAGAGGTTGACAGCTTCACGTCCCTTTTTGGTTTGCGGAGTCGACTTCTGTGGTCCAATCGACACTTACTTAAAGATTAGGAGGAAGGTACTCTATAAGTCATCTGTGGCCGTGTTTAAATGTTTTTCTTCTAAAGCGGTTCATTTTGAGGCAGTAACAGATCTTTCGGCAGATGCGTTTATTGCGGCCTTTAAAAGGATGATAGGTCGTAGGGGACTTCCGAGTAACATAGAGCCTGGTACTCTAGTCATCATTCATGACGACAACATCCCTCATCAAAGCTGGCAGTTGGGGAGAATCAGAAACGTTATCGAAGGCCAGGATGGAAGAGTTCGAGTGGCAGATGTAACGACAGCCAGAGGTACCATGCGTTACCCAGTATGCAAACTAGAAGCCTTGCCAGTTTGAAAGGCAGTGCTTTCAAAAAGCCTGGAATGTTGGAGCAGATAGAGTTGGTAAAATTTTTAAACGTCCCTCAAAAATTATACCAATCGCCATATATTTTGTATTTTAAAATTGTTGACTAGATAAAGTTCATTAAAACTCTTGTTCAAAGAAGTCTATAAAAACCTGGATTAAATAAAGAACTTTCTTAGCTTTTGTAAAACCACATTGGTGGAAGCCTCGCTTTTTTATTTCTTGCTATCGATCGTTTCGCTTGTCTGTTCACGGTTGGGGGTTGCACAATTTTCACAAGTCGGCTATTTCAATAGCGGAACCAGCAGGTGATGTGATGTCATCCGACGATCAGGCCACCGTCTCCTGATCCAGAGGAGCTCTTAACGCTACTCAAAGAGAAGGTGTGCTAAGGACTCAAATTAGTAGAAGTCAAGTCGTTCACCACAGCCAAAGCCAAAATGGATAAAGGGAAACCACCGTTCCACATAGTTCAGCTAACTCCCGATAGCACACTGAATGGTCTAAGGAGTATTAAAGTCCTAGACTACCAGATTGTACACTGGGGAAAAGTAAACGATAACATGCTGCAATGTGTTCGGTGCCAAAGGTTCGGGCACGCCGCGTCGAACTTCGAAATGCAGCTTCGATGCGTCAAGTGCGGTAAGAATCACAAATCAGGAGAACGGGCTCTGGATAGGGACGGAGCGTCGCAAAAAAGCCAACTCTCTTGTGTTTTATATAAGAATACGGGACACACCACAAACTATCGAGGTTGCCCCAAATTGAAGTACGAGTACTTTAAAGAGTAAATCTGGCTCTACACCCAAATGGCGGCAGGTAAGGGAAATACGGCACAGCAAGTGAAGGTTGCTTCTCAGGCCCCAGCGCCTAGAGCACTGGAACCGGCAAACTATATGCTAGCTATCTTGCTTTCTATCAAGGGGCAGATGGCTCAGCTTCAACGTCAGATTACTGAACAAGCTACGCGGGTGGATCAAATATACGCGCTGCTGCCGGGACAATCTCACCTACAGCCGTAATGGGTACGTACATAGCGGAGCAAACCCTGAAGGTCTTTGCAGTGAATGTTAATTATTATTATCGGCGGAGATTTCAACGCCAAACAAAGCGATTGGGGTAATAATACACCAAACACTAGAGGGAACCTACTATTCAATTGGTGGGGTCAGCACAATGTGATGTACGACTCGGCCTTAAGGCGACGGATAGTCCGTCGTTTCCTAGATACGGCTCCTATTTGGATCTCCTGTCGTTTGACACACGAATAAAACTGACTGGAACGAAGCAACAAACTGAAAACTGTCTTGGCACTTTTGTGTATGATTGCGGTCTTAGTACCTAAATAACCGTTTCAAACGAAAATGCGGTAATGGATGAATTTTTTCAAGGGCATTCCTGAAACTATAATAGGGTGTGTTGGACACAATTCTCCAGGACACTGACAATAGCACTCTCCTCGAATTGGCTCAATCCACCGTCCAACAGAAATCTGTCAAACGCGAAGATTGATAGGTACTTAAAACTAATGGACGAGACAATTAAATGAACAATGGACTAAACGATACCTCGGTATAAATACACTGACAGCGAAGACTTATTCTGCAATTCAACTATTGACGCATTGCATCAACATAAAAGTAGACTGCTGTCAAGACTAAAAACCTTTTACAGACAGTTTGCTGCGGTTACTTTTCCCGCAACAAGGTTTACCCCCTTCCTTGTTCTTGTCCCTTCGTTCCCTCTTTTCGTTGAGTGGGAAGACCGAGCTCTGGCGGAGGCTTAAGGCAGCCATGATCCCATCAGCCAATGGCCCACTGACCACAGATCTCGGAAAGCAACCCACATAGGTTTACGGGCTATTGAAACCCTCAGAGGAGGACAAGCTGGTTCGATCGGTGAAGCCCTAAGGACGGTAGGGAGTCTCACGACGAACCAGGAGCCCAGGGTACGACAGGAGGTCGACCAGTAACATCGTTGTCGGAGCCCGTAGGCTGGACGGGAGGCTCGCAACGGGCAGCATCAGACAGGACGTCTGAAGGTTGCCGACGTGTGGGGACGGACGGTCCTTTCTAGCCAGACACCCCAACACGATAATGACGGGTGGCGGAGGACGATCCCCGGAGCTTACACCCCAAAGAAAGCCAAGTTGTACAAAGGCTTGAGGAATCCCACATCATGCCATCGATGTGGAGACAAAAAGCATCACATCTTGTTATCGATTTGGATGCTAACTTTGAAATGTCCAAGGGGGAAGGGATGACGATCTCTTTTATAGCTACACCCCCAACGAGGGAAGAACGGAGGAGCAACGGTGGTGTGCGGGCGGACGGCCAAGATAATGAGACACATCCCAACGTCGTATCAACTCTCAAAGTTCGGTTTGATGGGTGAAAGGACGACGACCCCTTTAAAACCAGCATCCTATTGATGAAGCACCAAGGGCGCAGCAGAGGCTGTAGGTGGATGGTCCAGCTACGAGACAGCCTCCAACGAAGGAATATACGGACACAACTAAGAACAACAAGAGCAACCACAAACAATAGCAACAATCAGTGACAAAATATAATAATAACAACAACAATAACAAACAACAACAATAATATAAACAATAACAACAATATAATAAAAACAAAAATCATAACAAATTACCAGACGGGCAGAATGGCCCACAACATAAACGCAAAAAAAAACAAAAGAAAACCGAAAAACTAATTGTAAGGAGTGACACGCTATTGGTCAGTACCCCCATTCCCCCAAATCTGAACGCAGGCCCACGGAGTAAGTTGGGACCCGAGGTAAATTAGCACAGAGGCACATATACTTAGCTTTGTTTGGTGCGGCGGTCTAGAGAATGGCTAGATCAGGGTATAATCAGGTTAGGATTATACTCGCACAACCTTCCTCCTTCGTCCCAACACTCCATTTACCTTCGATCGGACTTCTTTCGATCCAGCATAGCTGGGCATAGCTAGGATCCAGAAACTATCGTAAGCTCTCTCAGTGGAGTTCCCAGTATGACTGAAGAGTTTAGTATGACTGTGTACAATTGAAAAAACTTGGCCAGGGGGCACAAACTAGCAAAGTCTGCTAGTCGTGTAGCTGAGAAACCCCGTTGTTGGGTCCGCTAGAGTCAAATGTATGCGTGAGTGAGTGTGGGTGAGAATGAGTGCGTTAATCCGGCGGGAGTTTGTGGAATGTAAAAGATCTGGAAGTCACTTTGGTGACGACCAGCAAACTAGAGGGTCAGCTGAGGTTTTTTCTTGTTAGAGTGCAAACAATTTTGGAAATTGCAAAAGCAATGTTTCTTTGTGAAAGTAAAAGAAAAAAAATATATAGCATAGCACCGCCAGGAACACAGTTAAGTAGAGTGAAAGAAATAGTGCAGCGTAGTGCAGAAATCGTTTTTTTTTTTAATTGAAAATAAAGACTCCGGTGGGCCGTGCGTGCGAAAAAATTTCGAGAATGGTCGCGACCCGCTAATTAGTTTTTTTTATACGTTTGAGACTTTTAAAATAGCTGGTCGCTCTATCGACAAGTGTACCGCTACGTAAACCTTAATAAATCCTCGAGCTTAAACGGGAGCTTTTATAACGTTATGGAAAACACCGTATTTTATTTTGTTTCGTGATGTTGTTTTCTTTTGTTTTTGGGGGGAGATTTTTCTTCTCTTGGCTTCGTTTCATTTTTTTCTGCATCGGAAAGGTTCCGTGATTCCAAGTGAAAAATCACATGGCGCTCAATTCGTTGTCTTGTCCCAGGTTTAGATGCCGTCAAAGCGCTACCTGAAGGTTAATCGAACCTGGGGTGGAATAGTTTGATTCCAGGCAACTAAATATTAAACATAACAAGTTTACTGACAGACATAACCCGGAGATCCTGACATTAAAGTCGTCGTTCAAGAATCTCCAAAAATTAATAAAAGAAAATTACAGGGCTTCTGTAAGTTTGTATTGGAACTTTAAAATTCGGGCTGTAAACTCTAGCAACCCGAATATGTTCCCGCAAATAAATAAAATATTTCGGAGGAAAGATCAAAACGACCTTTCATGCCTAAAAATCGCCCGAACGGCACACAATAAATGCATACTTTCAACAGCAGGCATAGATCCAAATGAGGCTGTTGATTATAATACCTTCTTTGTGATCGATCGCAGGATTAAACGACGCACGTAGCACCAGTCGAAAAAATCAGCCTACAACGATTGGAATTGTGTGCTGCAATTAAGATGGTTCAGCTTATGTAGCGTTCAAAAATAATAATATGTTTAATTTCGAGTTTGAGACTATAACATATTGGACAAATTCGGCAATTTTCTTGTAGTAGATTTCGGAGGAACCATGCAATTGGCAGACGTTCGTTGCAGACAGAGTTGCTGCAATTCCCAATGGCGACATCTGCCATCGGAGCCGAACTCTGCCGACATCATATTTAGAAGAGTTTATTCGTCAGTGTTACTTGAATACAATTTATGGTTTTACGGACCACATTTCTTATCATTATCAGAAGACAAATGGCAAAAATCCGATTGCATAACAGTAGTAGAAAATGCTCAACTGGAACGAAGAAAACCTAAGATTATTCTTACAGTCAAAGTTGAATCAAATTTTATTGCACACATTAATCATCATAACAATTACAATTCGTTGCAAAGGATCGTTGCATATATTTTCAGGTTTCAGCAAACTTGAGACTCAAGGACAAACAATTGCGCCTTCATGGACCTGTGAGTGCAGGAGAGCTCGATAGTACACCCAAAGGTCTTGTTTAGTACGTGCAGCTCCGAAATTTTCGAAGCGAAATATCAACCATAGCCAGCGGCAACTGCTTGCCGAAAAGAAATAACATTATCTGTCACCTTTTCTGGATGCTGAAGGAATATTTCGCGTGGGCGGTCGCTTATTAAACGCATCTTTGGATTATGATGCTTAATATCTCATCGTGTTACCGAAAGATCAATCTTTAAAACAATTCATATCAATCATCTCCACATCAAGAATTTGCATCCACAAACACTCTTGAGTGTTTGGTCAGTCCATGGAAAACTTCTTACTCACAAAATAGTACGTAGCTGTGTTTTTTGTGTTCGATTTAGGCCTGTGACCAACAGTCAACTCATGGCGAACTTACCTAATCTAGGTGTACAACAAATGAGTCTATTTAATTTGGTCGGGATAAATTTTCCGTGGTCCTTTCCAAATTCACTTCCGTCGGCGAGGGACGTCACCTGTAAAGTCGTATGTGGCAGTATTTGTATGTTTTGTCACTCGAGCCGTTCATTTGAAATTAGTTTAAGATCTAACCACTCATTGTTTTCTTGCTGCCCTCATAGTGCCCGTAATGAACTTCGCGAATTATATCAGATGTTCCTTAAGCGTGAGAATAGAGAAGCAATAATACGTGCTTGCGTTGCAAACGGGCTTGAGTGGAGAACTATTCCCCCTAGATCCCCGCGTTTCGGTGACTTGTGGGAGACTGCAGTAAAAAACGCAAAATTTCACATGAAATGAATTTTGAAAAACTCTTCTTTCACTTATCCAGAACTTAATACTTTAATGTCGGAGAATCCAAACGATACCCAAGCAGCTACACCTGGGCACTTCATCATCGGCACGGCTCTTAACGCTGTGGTGGAACCAAATATGCAGCACATCACTAATGGCAATACCCTCAAAAGATACCACCAGCTACAATGGTACCTTCGGCAGATTTGGTCCATATGGTCACGGAAGTATCTTTAGAACATTCAGCTTCGTACTAAATGATATCCGAAGTTCATTGTCCTTAATTCGTTTGCATGGGTTGCCAACAGTGAATCCGTGCATATCCGAGGCTTGTTGTTGCTTGGTAACTTTTGTATTTTTTCCATGGCCGGGCACAACCCCCACCCTGGAGGGCTAGTTACATTTGTGATACCCTTCGGGCGAGGAGTCGGTCGGACTAAAAAACCAGTAACCCGTTTTTGTGGGTGTGGCCGTTGGTTCATTAAGGGCTCTTCTGCCACCAACTCTTTTCTAAGTCTCGGAATACCTTACCGTTGACTCCATCTGGGGAATTTACCCGTTGTCCCGTTTATAGTGCTGTTGTTTTTGTCTGCCAGAAAGGTTGACATCTCCCGCACAGCATCCAACCACCCACCAATCACATAGGTAGATAATGATAAAAGATCAAAAATCATTTAAATTGAGATGGCTGCCATTCCATGACCCAATGGAAATGATAAAAGGAAAATATAACAGATCAATATAGCATAACAGAAACACTAAATTATGATTTTTTTTTATTAAAATATAAATGAAAACGAACCATTAATTTGGCACTAAGTACATAGTCAACTGTCAATGCTTATTAGTACTTAAATAAATAAATTGTATCATTTCTCTCTTCTTGATTCAACCACTGAATTGTTAACACGCATTTTATTTATTCCCGTTTGGCTGTTTCGTTTTGCAATTACAACAGGTTATGGGCCTTATTTGTAATAAACAATGATAAAAACGTGTGGTAAAATCTTTTACTCGTACATGCAATAAACGTGAACATATTTTCACTATTGTTCATATTTTTGTTAATTTTTTGTGGATTTGCACTCCAAAGCGAAGTCATGTTGTCGACCACATTGTCATTCCCTTTAGAAAAAATGACAGGCCGAGAAAGTTTTGATACATGGAAATGACATGCAAAGTAATATCTAGTAATCAAAGTGTGCTGGAAAATAGTTTGTGAAGGTTTGACTAAAAATTCTCCAGAAAAAGAAATTGAACTTGATGAGCGAGCGTAAGCCGAAATAACCGTTATGATTGAATCGTGTAACTCTGGTCATATTGCATCGACCAAAGGTGCAAAAGAAGCATGGAATGCTATTGTAAGTGCGTATGAAGATAGTGGATTAAGGAGAAAAGCTGATTTGCTAAAATAATTAGTCCAGTTGAAACTTTTGGAGTGTGATTCAATACATGATTACACCAATACAATGGTGATGACGCCATTAAAAGTTCAAAATGCCAGTTTAAACATTGGCGATGAATTGAGAGCTTCCCTAATGCTTCGTGGGTTACCAGATTAATTTCGTGCGTTAGTGTTAGTAGTTGAGAACTCAAACAAAAAACTGACATTTGATATGGTAAAAAATTTGTTAATGCAAGATTCATAGTTCGATGTTAATTTCACTACGAACAGTGCCCTCTACTCTAAACATAAACCCAAATTTTGTTGCCACCTTTGAAAATAACTGGTTCACTTCAGTAAATCGTGCCCGAACAAATCAAAAAATCAAACACTATAAGTCAATGGTGACAAGAGACAAAGATAAAGTGTTGTTCACGTCATTGCTTGTAAACAATAACAGTGCCAGTGATTGGATCGTTGATTCTGGTGCAACTGCACATATGACTAACAGTGATGACTTCGTTGGTGACATTAAATTATCCTGTAAAAAAAATAAAAACATTACCAATACGATTGTAAAAAAGTTGATCATGTTCCTGATATGTGCGCTAATTTACTGTCAAATGACAAATGACGGTTCTATGCCCCTTCTAGCACAGTCTTCCTAGTCCCTTATTCCTGTGACTCCTGTATCCTCGTCTCTTCCTTTCTCCTTTATTCCTATTTTCCTGTCGGTCCGCCAGGACCACAAAGAAACTCACGATTTTACTTAAAAAACTACTTTATTTAACTTTTAAAATTCAAAAGAAAAATTGCTTCTGCAAAAAAAACCTCTATGACCCTGGCTTAATGCTGGTCGTCATTTAAGTGACTTCCAATTTTTTTTCCATTCCGCAAGCTCCCGCCAGATTCACGCACTCTTTCTCACCCACACTCACTCACACATACAATTGACTCTAGTGGACCCAACAACGAGGTTTCTAGCTACACGACTAGCAAACTTTGCTAGTGTGTGTTCCCGTGTCCAACTAGGCCTTTCATGCATTCTAATTGTTTCCAATTGTACACAGTGATACTTAACTCTTCAGTATTCGAGTTTGTGGATCCTAGCCATGCCTAGCTATGCCCTTGACATTAGATTTCCTTGGAAATGCGAGAAGCAATGTTTCTCTTATTGCTGATCTCTGGGTAATTTTCCTCCATCGATCTACTCAAAATTGCAAATAAAAACAAACGCGAGGGAGAAAGAAAGTCTGATCGACGGTAAATGGAGTGTTGGGACGAAGGAGGAAGGTTGTGCGGGTATAAACCTAACCTGATTATACCCCGGTCTAGCCATTCTATAGACTGCCGCCCTAAACAAAGCTAAGTACACGTGCATATGTGGAATTTTACTCCGGGTCCCTACTTTCTCCGGTGGATCGGCGTTCAGATGCGGGAGGGCATCCCCTTTCCCCTATAGCGGGTCATTCCTTACAATTATGTCTTTTATTTGTTATTTTTGTTTGTTTGCATGTTGTGGGCCTTTCTGCCTGCCTGGTATGTTGTTATGCTTTTTGTTTTATTATGATATTGTTATTGTTTATATTATTGTTGTTGTTTGTTATTGCTGTTTTAATTGTTTGTTAAAGTTTATATATTTCCTCGTTGAAGGCTGCCTCGTAACTTGGCCGTCCGTCTACAGCCTCTGCTGCCCCTTTGGTGCTCCATCGGTGGGGTGCTGGCTTCAAAGGGGTCGTCGTTCCTTCACCCATCGAACCTGACTCTTCCAGCTGGTATGTCATTGGGATATGTTCGAGTATGCTGGCTGTACGCCTACACATTACCATCGCTTCTCCGTAGCTCCCTCGTTGGGGGTGTAGCTGTAAAAGAGATCGTCATCTCTTCCCCCTTAGACACTTCATAGTAAGCATCCACTTTGATTACGAGATATGATGCTTCTTGTCTCCACACCGATGGCACAGCTCGCTTCTGAGATTGATGGGGTCAGAATCGTTAGTGAACTACTCCAAAGTTCTCCAGTTATAACCTGAATTGTTCTACATTATTACAAAATTTTGTTTGTTCACTAAAGTTTTCAGCTTCATTATAATTAAATTCTTAACTTCAAAGTCAAAATAAATCATTATGATTACATAATGGCTAGATCGGGGTATAATAAGGTTAGGATTATACCCGCACAGCCTTCCTCCTTCGTCCCAACACTCCATTTACCTTCGATCGGACTTTCTTTCTCCTTCGCGTTCTTTTGATTTGCAATTTTGTTTAGTGCGATAGGGGAAAAAGAGCCGGAGATCAGCAATGGTAGAAATATTGCTTCTCGCATTTTTCCATTTTTTTTCCAATGTCTATTGCATAGCTAGGATCCACAAACTCGCATAAGCTCTCTCAGTGGAGTTCCCAGTCATGACTGGAAGTGGGAGCGAAATCCAATACTGAAGAGTTCAGTATGACTATGTACAATTGGAAACAATTGGAATGCATGAGAGGCCTTGTTGGACACGGGAGAGTTATCACATCAAACAAGCATTGGTCAGCACACGCGCCGGCAAAGCTGAAACATCAAGATAGCTAAGTCAGCACACGCGCTAGCAACCTGTGAACTGCAGCGGATACGGATTGAATATCCGACTGCAACATATTTGCTTAGTCATTATAAATTCCATAACCCATTCCCACAAATTTGTTATACATTTTCCCACCATAAATTCAATAAATAGAACCAAATGTTAAAATTGTAATTAGATTTAAGTTGGCAATAAAGCAAGACACTTGTCTCAGAATTAAATTTTTTTATTTAATTTATTAAAAGAATCTATAACTGGCGCCCGAGCAGGGACACGCGTTTAATAACCGTAAGAACATTAATACGTGTGTCGATAACATAAGAACCAGAAAAGAGTGAAAAATCCTTCGTGTTTTAATACCCGTTAGATCATTCGAACGCGTTGCGAAAGGTTTAATGTTGAAACCTTATATAATAGACAGTCACTCGTGTTTTAATACCCGTAAGATCATTCGAACGTGAAGTGAAAGGATTTATGAAGAAACCTTAAAAACAGACAGTCCTAAGCGTTTAAATACCCGTGAGAACATTAAAACGTGATTTTAAAGTTAAAACTTTATAAGGACAGAACTCTTTCGCGAGTGTTTATACATACAAATTAATGTCGCGACAATACTCGCAAAAACAGAATTAAAGACAGTGTCAAGTGATTGTTTCGAGTACCACTAGTAGACTATAAAAGGTCAAAAAGGAAAATATACCGAACATCCGGACAGCACTGGATCTTGCCAACAAGTCTCAATAAAGAAGATGCTGATTTTACTCATGTGAGTACAAAATTAAATACATAATATTCAATTAGTAAAACTACTTACCAATATTAAAAACCCTTTTTAATTTGAAACAATCGAATAAATCGAATTTAATTAAGTAACAATATCAATATCAAAAACCCTTTTTTCACTTCAAACACCAAGAAATTGAATTAAATTAAAGCAATAGTTTAAAATATACACTAATAATGGAAGCGATTCACTCCGCGCTTACTCAGTTAACCGGTGCACTTAACGCACAAATTGAATTAGTTAAGAAAATAGATTTAAGGCTTTCGATATTAGAAGCAAAAATCACAAGTGATCCTGTATCACCTCAAACCCTTCAACCACCCCTCACTGAAAGCGACCTGAAGGAAATAAGCAAACTTCCAGATTGCGTCAGAGAATTGCAAATCTTTGACGGCAATCCAGTACAGTACCTTTCATGGATACATACTGTAGAAAACATCCTTAAGGATTACGAAGAAGTCCGACAAAAACCGATTTATAGGTCTATACTGCAAAGTATAAGACAAAAGATCAGAGGACATGCCGATACAGCCCTTATATCCTATAATATATTTGATGAGGACTGGGCATCGATAAAAAGGTGTTTATCTCTACACTATGCCGACAAAAGGGATATTAGGACACTAGAGCATCAACTAAGCACTATGTCCCAAAGAAGTTCGACCTTAGATGAATTTTATGCTAGTGTAAACCACCAGCTATCCCTCATCATCAACAAAACCAAATCTGAAGACTATTCAGCCGAAACTATAAGAGCACTGACCGAAAATTATAGAAACCGCGCACTAGATGTGTTTGTAAGAGGACTAAATGGTGATCTTAGCAAAATGCTGATAGTACAGAAACCGCAAACCTTACCAGAAGCCTACACATCTTGCTTGGAGATACAGAACTTAAATTTTCGAAATGTAACCATTCATAAGAAAAACGTAACTAATACCATCTCAGCTCCTACAAATCAAATTTTTACAAGCCAACAAGAGCATAGGAAGCATCATCTACCTCCAAGGTCGCTTCCCATACAACAAATGATAAAGGCTTTTAACATACAGCAAATAACCAACATCAACGAAACAATCCTCCTCCACCAAGACCCCCTAAGCCATTAGAGCAAATGGATATTGACAGATCGATCCAAACAAAGCAAGTTGACTATTCAAATAGGCCGGCAAATCAAGGACAGAATTTCCAATCTAAGCGACCAAATGGTTCAGAAAACTTCCGTCCCAAGCAACAAAGGCTATTTAACACAGTCAAGCAAACAGAAGACCCTCAAAATAATGATAACGAAGAGTTGGACGATAGTTCCCAAAATTATGCTGCAGAAATGGAAGCTTATTTGCAGTACCTCCAAGAATATAATCATGAAGCAGAAGAAGAAGAACCGACCACCGAAGCAAATTTTATGACAGATGCCTCTCTAGCATACCATACCTAGAGTATAGAACCAAAGAAGGCAACATCCTAAAATTTCTTGTGGACACAGGAGCGAATAAAAATTTTATTTGCCCCGCATTAGGCGAAAATTCTATCCCCGTAAAAAAAACCTTTCAAAATTCGATCTGCAGGCGGTGAAGTGACAATAGAACGCAAGGTGAATGGTAAATTCTTTAAAAGTGTTGGTAATAACACAGATTTAGAATTCTTTATTCTACCTGGCTTGAGATCTTTCGATGGTATAATCGGCGATGATGCATTAAAAGAATAAGAAGCCGTTATAGACATAAAGAATAATTTACTCACCATAAAACCAAATATAAAATCAAAACTGAAAGAAAAACAATCCACTCAAGTTTACAATATAGAAATTAGAGATAATCATTTGACTGAAAAAACTAAGAAGGTTCTCCAATCCATAATGAAGAAATATAGCAAAATATTTGGTCCGATTAATGGTCAAGAAGTGATTGAGACAAGCGTAAGAGCAGAAATAAAAACAAACACGAGCGAACCTATATATACAAAATCATATCCTTACCCTATAAATTTACGGAGCGAAGTAGAGACACAAATTAAAAAGTTGCTAGAAGACGGCATTATAAGACCATCTAAAAGCCCCTATAATTCGCCTCTATAGATAGTCCCCAAAAAAGCGGACGCTTCAGGGGAAAAGAAATACCGTATAGTCATTGATTATAAACGCCTAAATGCAGTTACAGTCCCAGACACATATCCGATTCCAGATACTCGTATTTCAAATACAATAGCCAGTCTAGGAAAATCCAAATTCTTTTCGACTCTAGACCTGACCTCAGGGTTCCATCAAATAAGAATGAAAACTTCAGACATACCAAAAACAGCATTCTCTACAATGAATGGCACGTATGAATTTACAAGACTTCCATTCGGATTGAAAAATGCACCCGCAATTTTTCAAAGAACAATAGACGATGTCTTACGTGAGGAAATAGGAAAAATTTGCTTTGTGTACGAGTATATAGATGACATTGTTATATTGGGCGAAACAGAAGAAGAAAATATAAAAAACATTGAAACGATATTTGCAAAACTAGAAAGAGCCAACCTTAGAGTAAACCTTAGCAAAACAGAATTCCTAAAAGAAGAAACTGAATTTTTGGGCTACCTCATAACGAGGGAAGGAATTAAACCTGATCCTAAGAAAATTCAAGCAATCCGTAATATTAAACCCCCAGACAATCTTAAAGTGTTAAAAGGATTCCTTGGCCTCGCCTCTTATTACAGAAGATTTATAAAGGACTTCGCAAAAATTGCAAAGCCCCTTACAAATCTAACGAGGGGAGAGAACGCTCAGATTAAAGCCTCCCAATCAAAAAAAGTCCAGATTAAACTCAATCCCGATGAGATGAAAGCATTTAATAACCGTAAAGAACTTCTAACATCATCTGAAGTACTAATTTTCCCTGATTTCGACAAACCCTTTGTTTTAACAACTGATGCCTCAAATACGGCAATTGGCGCTGTGTTATCTCCAGGCGAAATTGGAAAAGACAGGCCAATTACTTATATGGAGCCAAGAAAATAAAAATACTAACCGACCACCAGCCTCTAACATTCGCTTTAAGTACGAGAAACACTAATGCAAAACTAAAGAGGTGGAAAGCCAGAATAGAGGAGTATAATTATGAGCTTATTTATAAGCCAGGAAGAACAAACCTTGTGGCTGATGCATTGTCGAGACTGAAGACAGAATTAAACAGTTTAACCTCTTCAAGTGCAGCAACAATGCACAGTGCAGATCGTAGAAGATTTGGCAAATGAAGACAATCAATTCCGAGTCATTCAACAAGAGCATAGTAGAGCCCATCGAAATTTCAAAGAAAATAAGGATCAAATTTTAGAAAAATACTATTTCCCGCATATGAGTAAACTTATAAAAAAATATACCAAAAGTTGCGAAACTTGCAATCTAAACAAATACGACCGCCACCCTCTTAAACCTGAGTACCAAGAAACCCCCACTCCCACATACCCTTCAGAAATAATACACATTGACCTCTTCGAAATAGATCATGAAAAATATATAACCTGCATAGACAAATTCACTAAGTTCACGAAATTTTTCCGTATAAAGGAGAAATCAGCCCTATACTTAAGAAGCAAACTAATTAAAGTATTACATTATTTCACAGTGCCAAAAATCGTAGTTATGGATAATGAAAGCGGGTTTATTAGCCCGATCGTCTCAAACTATATCAAAACTCTAGGAGTTAAAATACGAGTATATCTAACGCCTTCTCAGAAAAGCGAAGTGAATGGCACAATCGAACGAGTACATTCAACCATACTTGAGATGATTAGGTGCTTGCGCACTGAGTATCCAGACTTTTCCACAAAAGAGCTCATAAACATTGCAGTCGACCGTTACAACAATTCTATCCATTCCGTCACAAAGAAAAAGCCAAGCGATACTTTTTTAGGCAAAATTCAAAGGATAAATTATAAAAATTTAATGGATTTTCAGGAAAAAGTTAACGAAGATTTAACAGAACTGATTCGTAAGAGTCAAAGGAAAAGGTTAAGTAGAACGAATCGGACCAGAACCAAACCTCGAGCTTATCAAGAAGGTGAAACCGTTTATGCTGCTATTAAACGACGAGATGGAAAGAGGAAACCTCTGTTTAAAAAGGAAAAAGTTCAGAAAGATAATCGGGTCACAATCACAACAGAAACTGGAAAAAGAATCCATAAAACACAGATCAAAAACATAGAACAGTCACGTTAATTCTCTTCTTTTTATTCTAGGTCAATAGGAATGGCTTCAGCAACCCTTTATACTCGTATATTTGAGTACAATACACCACTTATAACAATAAAACATGGCAACGGTAAAATAATTAACGGAAATTTTAAAATGGTCCACTTGATAAATCTCACATCATACACCGAAATAGTCAGCGCCTCTATCCCCACAATCGAACAGATGGACAAAAGCAGTATAGTCAAGCCTCAAATTCTCTATCAACTACATCAAATTCAAGAATCCCTAAAAAAGCTAGATGGCAAAAAAGCAAGAGCAACCAGGTCAATAAATTGGTTAGGCTCTGCATGGAAATGGATTGCCGGAACCCCAGATGCTTCCGACTGGGATATTCTTTTAAAAACTCAAAATGTAATTATTGAAAACAATAATAATCAATACCAAATTCATAATCGCTTAACAGAAGTAACTCAAAGAATTTTGGAAAACTACAATATTCATTTAGCTAAAAAAGGAATAATAAATACAAACCTTTTGGACAAAACTGAAATCGAGAATATTATTGCACAAATGGAAACTCTACCATAACTCGTATAATAATGAAATCGAAGCTATTGAGTATGCAGAACCAATGGTGCTTCAGAAAAATTCAATTCTGCTTTACGCCATTGCCTTACCAAAAACAAGACTAACCGAATTTAACCATATTCTTATTAGACCTTCGATCAAAGATAACAAGCGAATATACGAGGGCGGGTCAATAAGTCCGTGACTTTTGGATTAAAACACAGATTTTTTGATAAAAAAATAATTTTATTTTTCAACGTAGTCTCCCTTGAGCTCTATACACTTTGTCCAACGCTTCTCCAATTTCTTTATCCCTTCCAAAAAAAATGATTTGTCGAGGTCCTCAAAATAGGCCTTTGTTTGCGAGATGACTTCATCATTGGAGTCAAATCTTTTTCCACCAAGCCATTTCTTCAGGTTTGGGAACAAGAAGTAGTCGCTCGGAGCCAAATCTGGAGAATAGGGTGGATGAGGGAGCAATTCATAGCCCAATTCATGGATTTTTGCCATGGCAACTGCACATGTGTGCACCCTTGCATTGTCTTGGTGGAAAAGAACTTTTTTCTTGGCCAAATGAGGTCGTTTTTTTTTTCAAATCGTCATTGAATCGGTCCAATAAGTTGGCATAATATTCCCCATTGATTGTTCTTCCCTTTTGAAGGTAGTCAATGTGGATTATGCCGCGTGCATCCCAAAAAACAGTCGCCATAACTTTATTGGCTGACAAACCCACCTTGGCCTTCTTTGGCGCCGATTCACCCTTAGAAACCCACTGTTTTGACTGTTGTTTGTTCGCTGGTGTGTTGTGATGGATCCATGTTTCGTCCACGGTTACAAAACGGCGCAAAAACTCCTCCATATTGCGATTAAACAACGCCAAACCTTCCTGTGAAGTTGTTGCACGATTGCGTTTGTGGTCGACTGTGAGCAAACGCGGCACCCATCTTGCGGAAAGCTTTCTTATGCCCAAGTGATCATTCAAAATTGAAACCACTGAGCCATGCGAGATCCCTACGGCTTCCACAATCTCTCGCACTTTCAATCTTCGGTCGGCCAACACCATATCGTGAATTTTTTCGATTGTTTCGTGTGTAGAGACCTCAACTGGGCGTCCAGGACGTTCGGCATCTTCAGTGTTTGTACGGCCACAACGAAATTCAGTAAACCACTTTTTTACCATTGAAATCGATGGTGCAGAGTCCCCATAGTATTTATCAAGCTTAGCCTTGGTCTCGGTAATGGTTTTTTTTCGCAAGAAATAATGCTTAATAAGCACACGAAATTCACTTTTTTCCATTTTCTCTTCAAATAAGTGAGTAGTCTGATAAAAATAGCTGTCAAACAAACTAACTGACGCAGCAAGTTTAAATTTTGACAGGAGTCAACTGACAGATGCCTGTTGACAGGAGCAGTGTTGCTGTTTCAGTAAAGAGGTCAGAAATTCAAAAAGTCACGGACTTATTGACCCGCCCTCGTATCTAGAAACAAACGAAATTTTAATCAATCATGAAGAACTATTTGGAATCAAAGGACAGTGCATACGAATGCGAGATACAATAATATGCAACAGTAACCAGCTTCAAAAACTATCTTCAACCCACTGTATAAGTCAGCTGCTTAAGGGAATTAGCGCAAAATGCGATTACCAGTTTCACAACAAAGAAGTCATTGAACTCATCAATGAAAATTCCATATTCCTAACCAACTTCCACGGGATCATCAAACATCAAGAAGAAACCAGGACTTTAAATGGAACGTTTTTGTTGCAGCTCAATAACGACTCAGTATTTATCAACGATAAAGAGTATACAAACCAAGAAGTTACCACATACCAGATTCTGCCTCCGATCCTCCAAGCTAACTTGACAGTTAAAGAAATAAAACTAGATTTAGAATACCTTCATAGTTTGCATCTTGAAAATATTAAAAAAATTCAAAAATTTGCATTAATTAATCAGTTCTCAATCGTTACAGATGTAATCATCTTTCTTGTTTTTAGTATCATCATTGTATTCATTGTTAATAGATGTAGATCCAAAAAGAAGCAAGCAGCATTTCAGATCAATTTATCATCAGCTGTTCCACAAGTGAATGACCTTCCGCAACAACCCACCAAGCCAAACCTTTGATCCACGAGACATGGACTTTTAAGGAGGGAAGAGTTATCACATCAAACAAGTATTGGTCAGCACACGCGCCGGCAAAGCTGAAACATCAAGATAGCTAAGTCAGCACACGCGCTAGCAACCTGTGAACTGCAGCGGATACGGATCGAATATCCGACTGCAACATATTTGCTTAGTCATTATAAATTCCATAACCCATTCCCACAAATTTGTTATACATTTTCCCACCATAAATTCAATAAATAGAACCAAATGTTAAAATTGTAATTAGATTTAAGTTGGCAATAAAGCGAGACACTTGTCTCAGAAATAAATTTGTTTATTTAATTTATTAAAAGAATCTATAACTGGAGCACACACTAGCCACGTCTGCAAGTCGTGTAGCTGAGAAATCCCGTTGTCAGGTCCGCTAGAGTCAAATGTATGTGTGAGTGAGTGTGGGTGAGAATGAGTGCGTGAATCTGACGGGAGTTTGTGGAATATAAAAGATCTGGAAGTCACTTTGGTGACGGCCAGCAAACTAGACGGTCAGCTGAGCTTTTTTTTTGTTAGAGTGCGAAAATTATGGAAATTGCAAAAGCAATTTTGGGAAAAGGTTCAGGAGAAAAGGAGGACTGCAATTCGAAGAGTAGTAGGATAAGGAGAAAAACTGTGCCAGGAAAGGGGCATAGTACCTCCAGGAACACAGTTAAGTAGAGTGAAAGATATAGTGCAGCGTAGTGTTATGTGGAAGATTTTTCTTCTCTTGGCTTCGTTTCGTTTTTTTCTGCATCGGAAAGGTTTCGTGATTCCAAATGAAAAATCACATGGCGCTCAATTCGTTGTCTTGTCCCAGGTTTAGATGCCGTCAAAGTGCTACCTGAAGGTTAATCGAACCTGGGGTGGAATAGTTTGATTCCAGGCAACTAAATATTAAACATAACAAGTTTACTGACATACATAACCCGGAGATCCTGACATTAAAGTCTTCGTTCAAGAATCTCCAAACATCAATAAAAGAAAATTACAGGGCTTCTGTACGTTTGTATTGGAACTATAAAATTCGGGCTGTAAACTCTAGCAACCCGAATATGTTCCCGCAAATAAATAAAATATTTCGGAGGAAAGATCAAAAGACCTTTCATGCCTAAAAATCGCCTGAACGGCACACAATAGATGCATACTTTCAACAGCAGGGATAGATCCAAATGAGGCTGTTGATTATGATACCTTCTTTGTGATCGATCGCATGAGAAGGTCGAGGCTATAGGAGCGACTTTCCAGGAAGTGTACAAGACAAATGACATCATTGGTCCGAACCACGATCTGTAAAATCGAGTCCTTGTGCACAATTTCTTCCTTCGAAATGAAATAGTGAACTGGCAATGCACATTATTCAGCGCATTACAAAACTGCGGTGGAACATCCCATCCCCAAAAGGGATAAAGGCAGCTCCAATCCGGCGAATGTCCGTCGACCAGTCTCCTTCCGAACATCAGTAAGGTTTTCGAAACAGTCATCAGTAGAGTCCTGATAAAATGGGTTAAGGGCAGAAATATAGTTTCGGATAATCAATTCGGTTTCAAGGCGGTTTCTGATATCGAAAGCTAAGAAGCAGTGCACAGGTGCGTGTCTGATTGATTTGGAGAAGGCCTTTGATTCCATATGGCCAAAGGGACTCTTCTACGAGCTGAATAGTCTGGGTATTAGTAAGCCACTGCTCTATATTTTTTTCAATGTGCTTACAGATAGACAGCTCACCGTGAAGAATGGTGATGTGACTTCTATTGGTACATTTTACATTAAAAACGGTCTGCAACAAGGTGCGGTTAATTCGCCTATCCTTTTCAACATTTACACAAGTGATCTGATAGGTTCACTTCAGCATGCCATTGCTTCCGCAGACGACCTTATCGCGTACAGATCAGGTCCAAGGACTGAGGCAATTAACATTCTTATGCAACTTGACTTGACGATAAAATTAAACAATGCTGCGACGACTCTAAGTTTTCTTTGTGGTTTTTTTTGTTCGTTAAAACTAGTTTAACCCTTCCTTTGTAAGCCGGCCATGTCTTAAAAATAGGCAGACCCAATTTGCTCCTTAATGAAGCTATCAAGTGTTGGAGGAATTAGACAATGGAGCTTCCTCTTATTCTGCAAGCCACCAAAATTGTTGGTGCTGTCGAGCAACATCCGTCATGTCGCGACTCCCTTCCGCCCCGCAAAACCGGAGAAACTCCGCACTGCCGTGTGCGACGTCTCTGTCGTAGTTGAGTCGCCTGTCCGCAGCTGTTCGAGCGACGTGGAAGATTAACGGCACGGCCATTTTATAATGGATCAGACCTTTATTGTCGAGGTAGAGGAACTCTGCTGGAGGAATAAAGACGTCAAAGCGCACTCTCTCCTGATACATATAATTGGGCTAGTAAGCCCCGAGATCAGGCTATTCGACGAGCTCATTACTCTTGCAACTTAATGACGAACCTGTCCACTCTAATGAGGTTCGCCTTATTGTACAAGACCTCATTAGGATAAAATTTGATGTACTCAGAATCCGGTGTTCTGTATAAGCGAAGACAAGCCCTAAGGCCAGCCCTTTCAAACACCTGAATCTTTTGCAAAAACTTACTTTCGCGTTGAACCACATGGGACAACCAAATAAGAACATGGGCCGAATAAGGGCCATGTAGCAGATCACCTTTACCCTCGCATCGAGTTGCCTGTTATATAACCTCTTTGTAAGGGCAAAATCACCTTTGGCTCTGGCCAGAGCAAAATCTATATATTTCTTAAAATACAGATATTAATCTCAGCAGATCTCAAGGTACCGAACTACCTTTCGACAAGAAAGTGGTTGCCCGGTTTGTCCCACGATCTGAAACTTTCGCCAATTTTTTCTGGTATCTGCAGAGGCCCAAGACAAAAGCGTCCTTAACAGGATGATTTCCGAGTTCTGAAAGTTGATCTTCAACTTTCAGTTGTCGCAATATTGTTTGATTTTATCGAAGACAGTTGCAAAAGAATGTTTTTAACCTCAATCTTTGAACCTTATCTGTACGCGATTAAGTCGTCTGCGTATGCTATGGCATGGTGAAGTGAACCTATCAGATCATTTGTGTAAATGTTGAAAAGGATTGGCGGATTGACCGCACCTTGTTGCAGACTGCTTTTAATGTTCAATATACCGGTAGAAGTCACATCGCCATTCTTCATGATGAACTGTCTATCTGTGAACATTTTGAAAAGAATATACCGCAGTGGTTTACTAATGCCCAGTCTGTTCAACTTGTAGAAGAGTCCCTCTAACCATACGGCCTTCTCCAAGTCGATCAGGCAGGCACCAGTTCGCTGGTTCTTGGCTTTCTTCCATTAGATATCCGATACCAGTTTAGACGGGGCGATTGGAGGTTCGCCGGACTGGAGGTGTCTTTATCCCTTTTTGGGATGGGATGTACCACCGCAGTTTTCCAATGCGCTGGATAATGTGCATTATTCATTACATTGTTAAACAGGTTGGTATAAATATCCACCGCTTCTAGTAAGAGATGTCTAAGCACAATGTTCGGTATTCCATCGGCCACCACTGTATAAGGTTTTTAGTCATGACAGCAGTCTACTTTTATGTCTGTGCAGTGCGTCTATAGCTGAATTGCGGAACAAGTCTTCGTTGTCAGTGTATTGATACCGAGGTATCGTTTTGTCCATTGGTCGTTTGATTGTCTCGTCCATTAGTTTTAGGTACCTGTCAATCTCCTCGTTTGACAGATTTCTGTTGAACGGTGGGAGGAGCGAATTCGAGGATAGTGCTCTTTTCAGTGTCCTGGAGAAATGTGTCCAACGCACCATACTATATTTGTAGGAATGTCTTTGAACAAACTCATTCAACTCCGCATTTTTGTTCAGAACGGTTATTTCGGTACTAAGACCGCAATGGTCACTGTCATATACAAAAGTGCGAAGACAGTTTACTGTTTGTTGGTTCGAACTGTCAGTTGTATCCGTGTGCGAAACAACAGTAGATCCAAATACAAGCCCTATCTAGGAAACCACGGACTATCCGTTGCCTTTAGGCGGAGTCGGAACATCACACTGTGCTGACCCCATCAACTGAATATTAGGTTCCTTCCAGTGTTTGGTGTATTTTTCCCCAATCAATCGATGATAATGAAAAAGTTTTTCTCTTATTTCAGTCCCAGAAGTCGAAAAAGTGTTGAAAATGAATGGGGTCGATAGAGTAGCATAAGGTGCACGGACAGACACCATCTATAACCGCTTTCCTCTTCGGAGAAGGATATACATGATGCATTCTTTTTGAACGTACACGTTTTCTTACCAAGATTGCAACGCGTTCTCCTTGTATGAAGTTGGGTCGTTTTCTTCGCAAAATTACTAGTCAGTTATATTTACTAGTCACTAATTAAATCTTTGGGAGAATGTCAGTGTTGGCTAATGGATGGGAAATTTTATGTTGTTCCATCTATTATGCGTCAGTTATTTATCACCCATGCTCTTATTGATGGCAAGTTGTGCTTCTGGTTTTTTTCCTAATGAGCAAAGAGACTATGCGGGCTTATTCTGAATTTTTTTAAGAATTATTTCATTTGGCACTTGAAAAAAATATAAACCTAAGTCCCCTGAAAATTGTTTAAGATTTTGAAAACACAATTTACACTGGGGTAAAGCAATATTTCCCATCTGTTCATTTTCAAGGGTGTTTGTTCCATTTCGGGCAAATTATTTAGAGGAGGGTACAGGCCTTCAAAGCAAGTATGGAAATAATGAAAAATTTAACTTATATCAGGATACTGAAAAGTTTGGCATTCATACCGCCCGAAGATATATTAGCCTACTTTTCGGAGCTAAGCAAAAATTTTGACGATAGTGGGTTTAGAAAACTTTGTTCTTGGTTCAAAAAGAACTATGTTGTTGGTAGTAAAAGTAAATACTCACCAGAATTTTGATCAATTACTGACAGTGTCAAGACAAATTTTCCTCGAACGCAGAATTCTGCCGAGGCCTGGCATCGCCGCCTTAAAAGTATCGTTGGCAAAAAAATGGAGGGTTATATGCACTAGTTAAAGATTTGTCGAAGCAAATGATTGTGATGAAAACTACATTACACAAAATAAGTAGTGGGGAAGGACCCATAATTAAAAAATCAAGCGCTAAGAGCTTCAAAAAATTAAAAAAAGGCATTGCAAAGCGACCAAATATCGATAAAATGGAGTATATGCAATCTATAGCATATAACATATTATTATAATAAAAGATAAAATTATTGGTAATTATGCCGTTGAACTACATCATCTCTCATTTTTTTGCAATTTTTGTATCTTGTAGAGTTGATTATGCTGAACAAGAATATACATATGTCATGTTTATGCCTTTTGTTATTTTATGTTAAGTAGATTAAGCGTTTATTAAACTTTGAAAATAAATTTATATTATACTTATATCAAAATATGATTATTTACTTCAATGGCAGAAAATATGTACCCGAAAATGTATTCAATTTTAATACATTTAAAAACACAGGTTTTAAATATTTCGAGTATATCTAAGAAATTATGTTTGGGCTTTGGGATTTTGGACTTGCGGATTTTGGTTCTGGGGATAGGGTACCCAACTTTAAACTGGGCCTACAAACTAATTTACAAACTACTGTCTAATCTACTTACTATATACTAATTTTAGTTTTTTTTTGTACCTATATATAACATTTTGTTTTTTTTTTAGAGAGAATTACAACAAGAAAATTGTTACCCATCTTTACCTTTACCTTTATTTATTTATTTATTTTTTTTATTTCTTCCTTAAACCTACCTAAAGTTATGTAAGTCGGCTACGGCTCAAGAATAAGGCTGACCAACTCTGCTACCTACTGAAGCTACCCTGTGCAAGAGAAATTCGACGATGGAGCTTGCTCCTCTGCCACAAGCTACCAAAATTGTTGGTGCTGCCGAGCAATATCCCTAATGTCGGATTACCTACTGAACCGGAGACGCTCCGCACTGCCGTATACGACGTGTCTGTCGTAGTTGAGTCGCCTGTCCGCAGCTTTTCGAGCGACGTGGAAGATTAACGGTACCGCTAATCTGTCGTGGATCAGACCTTTCATATCGAGGTAGGGGAACGCTTCTGGAGGAGTAAAGGCATCAAAGCGAACTCTCTCATGATACAAATGATAGGGGTAGTAAGCCCCGGAGATCAGGTAATTCGACGAGGTCATTGCTCTTGCAATGTGCGTACGAGTCAACTTAATAACAAATTGTCCACTCGAACTAGGTTCACCCTATTGTACAAGACCTCGATAGAATAGAATTTTATTTACTCAGGCTCTGGTGCTCTGTATAGGCTATAGGTGAAGACAAGCTCTAAGGCAAGCCCTTTCAAACACCCGAATCTTTTCCTAAAGACTTGCTCTCACTTTGAACCACACGGAACAACCACATATGAGCACAGGCAGGATAAGGGCTATGTAGCAGATCACTTTTACTTTCGCGTCGAGTTGCCTGTTATAAAACAGACTCTTTGTAAGGGCAAAAGCAATTTTGGCTCTGGCCAGAGCAATATCTATATGTTTGGGATAGAATGTACCACCGCAGTTTTCCAATGCGCTGCATAATGTGCATTATTCATTGCATTATTAAACAGGATGGTATAAAGTTGCACCGCTTCTAGTAGGAGATGTCGAAGCACAATGTTCGGTATTCCATCGGTTCCCATTGATTTCTTACTTCTAATTGTGTCGAAGATCATTTGAATCTCTTCCTTCGAAATGAATGGGGGTTGTTCCCTTTCGATGGCGATGATTGAACTGGGTGAAGCCCGAGTTCTCGATTCGCCAGTTCACTATTTCATCTTGAAGTTAAAAATTGTGCACAAGGGCTCAATTTTCCAGGTCGTAGTTTGGGCCAATGACGTCATTTGTCTTGTACACTTCCTGGAAAGTCGCTCCTATAGCCTCGACCTTCTCCCGTGGATCCTAGATCACAAAGAAGTTGCCATTATCAACAGCCTCATTTGGATCTATGCCTGCTGTTGAAAGTATGCGTTCATTGTCTTTCGCTCAGGCGATTTTATTTTTCTCCGAAATATTTTATTTATATGCGGGAACATATTTGGGTTGCTGGTGTCTACAGCCCGAATTCTATTGTTCCAATACATACTTACAGAAGCCCTGTAATTATATCTTTTGTACTTGCTGCGATTGCTGCGGCTGTTGTTTTTGTTGTTGGGAGTACTCTTGCAGCTCTGTCTCTCGTCATGCCCTATGCATTTGTTTTATGGTTAAAACTCTTTCTTGCAGCATTCTTATACTGCTATTGAGCGATTCTACCCCTTCGTCTTCGTCTTCCGATTCGGATGGCGCCAAAGAATCGAAGCTGTTTTTTTGAAGATAGTGACCTTCGCCACCGTCTGAGACGTATGGGTATTCTTCACTCTCTTGTCCCGTACATTTTGCAGCTGCTGCTTTTACTGATGTTTATGCCGGTCCCCTTACTCTGCCGGGCACTTTATCGGTGGAAGTTGAGAGGGAAGGGCGCTTAACTAAGTTGGGAGTTGGTCTCAGCTTCCTCTGTCTCTTTGTATTGGACTCTGCTACTACCGCTGTTGTTTGGCTTAAAGTACTTGCCAATGTATCGCCGGACTTCTCTGTTTGCCCCGCTATTGGCAGATCGGATCGCCCTACTGATTCCATCACGTGATGTTTATTTTTTTATTTATTCAAAATTAATCTACAATCATTAAAATCAACAGGTTTGGAAATTCGTAACCAAAAAAATTTAAAAACTAAAACAATATGATATACCGTAGTTACAAAATAAAGATAAAAAAAAAGAAATTAAATAGTAATAATACATTTGATTGGTTGAGAATACATTGTAAAGCATTTTTAAATGAATTTCTGGGCAAGAATATATATATTTCTGTGCAGTAAATGTTAAATAACTTGGTACACAGAGAAATAGGTTCACATTGACCATACAGCGTGGAGTGACGAGCCTCAAAAAGCAATGGCCTTCTGCTTAGAACTCTAGGTGAAGTGAACAAGTTCAGACACATAAGAAGATTTTCACTATCAATAGTTGCACATAAAATGTCTCTTATAAACACAACACAATACATTTTTGTTCTCGATTCAAGAGTTTGAAACCCAAGAAAAAGACATTTAGAACGATATGAAGGATGAACCTCAATCTGATGATTATAACAAAACAAATGACGTAAAGCATAACTTAAAAATTTCCTTTGAACACTTTCAATTCCATTTATATGAGACACAGTGGTAGGGTTCCAGACAGCATACTCCAGGATCATAAGGATCCTTAAAATCAGATAAGTTCCTTTGAATGAATTCTAAAAGAGAATTGGCTTTGGAAATAACGTAGTTCAAATGGTGGTAAAATCTTAATTTACAATCAAAAACTACACCGAGATCCTTATATTCGTCAACTACTTTTATAAGTGAATAGTTCGGAAAAATATTAAAAATAGTCCTATTAAGGCTCATGTAAGCACAATTGTCAACATATAACATTAAATCATTTAAAATGCACCGCTCTGAAAAGAAATTTAAGTCTTTTTGATAAAGCAAAACGTCGTTTATTGTCGAAATTACTGTAAACAATTTTATATCGTCAGCATACATTAGACAATGACAATGTTGTTATACGAGTATGTCAGGAAGACCATTAACAAAAAGTAAGAATAAACAGGGCCATAGGTAACTTCCTTCAGGGACTCCAGAGTAAACTAAAATCTCCTTAGAGAAACAATCACCAATAGAGACATACTGTTTCCTTCCATGCAAATAAGTCTTGCAATGGACCATAAATCCGAACGCCTCTAGCTTTTCTAAAAGAATATTCAAGTTTACGCTGCCAAATGCTTTGACCAAGTCAGTATAAATTACATATACTTGCTTATGCATTTCGAAAGAATTAATACAGAAATTTGTAAACTCAACTAAGTTGGATATAGTTGATCGACCCTTCCAAAGACCAAGTTGGTATTCACTGACATGTTGCTTGATTGTATGGGTAAGTTTAATATTGACAAGACTATCCAAGACCGACCGAACGAATACAACTAAGTAAAGTAATTTAGACAGGAACATAAACTCTTTTCTAAGACGGGAAAAAATTTTATAATCATCATTAGAATTAGATCCTTTAAACATTTCATGTGCAGCATTTTTAGCATATTTCAATTTCAATAATCTTTTATTATACCAAGCGGGGTGAGAATTTACTTTTCTACGTATTATAGGTGTACAATCTTTAAGAGCATTATTAAAAATAATGTTGAATGTATTAAACTTTTCCGACAAAATTCATTTTTCCCAAAAATTCATTTGACCAATTGATGTTATTAAAATAATTATTCGGATAAGAAAGATTATTTGCATCAAATTTGAAAAAACGTAATTGAATTATTGTGTTAACAAAAGTTGTTAAAATTATAAGTTTTAATTACAAAATTAATTGCATTATGGTGAACAGGGTTAGATTATAAAGGACAACATTGAGTAACAGATGGATTTAAGTTTTCAGTTATAAGGACTAAGTCTAACATGCGATTTAGGGAATTGGTGACATAGTTAATTTGATTTAAACTATTAGAAAATAGGGAATCAATTAATAAAATTTCAATATCAGAGGATACTACAATTGGCAATAATTTATTGTCATTAATTTGTGACCAAATAATGTTATCACAGTTAAAATCACCAAATACAGTAACAATATAATTCGCAAGCCAAAAGCGTCAGCAGCTAGCGCTCTCTCAATGATAGCTATGTATGTTAATTTTAATTACGAGTATGTACTAATAAATAATAATAATCATATAATTTGAAAACTGTGGCAGTACGGCAACCCTATCAATATTCTCCATATGCTTGTTGTAAAGCAATGATGGGCTGCTGGGAGGATCGTTACTGAGAAACAGAAGCACACCTTCAACGATAGAATCCAACCGTATACACACCTGATCAATATGCAGCTGATTATTAATGCGGAAGTTAATTTCTACCTCAACAGCTCTAAGAAAGCGCCTCGCAGCAAGCATAACACCATCTCCACATGATTTTCTAACATAAAAGCGATCACGATGAAAGACGGAAAAAGCATCTATATCAAAAAGCTCTTCGTTGAATATATCTTTATTAAGCCAAGTCTCTGTAAAAGCAAAAATGTCACAATTACTGCAATCGTCGATTGCAAAGCAAAGCTCTCTTAATTTTGAAGAGAAACCACTCATGTTTTGGTAATGCATACAAATTTCGATATTGTTGTTGTCATTTTTATGCGAGCTCGAATTCAGGCAACGGCTGCATTCTGCATTGACAGCTGTAGCGCTGTTGATGGTGTTGCTGTGGGATTTAAATTTTTTGATTTGGCCAATTTTTTGCATCGATAGCACAATTTAGTTTTTCAGCAGGAAAACCAATTTACTTTTTTATCAATTTAAAACACTGAACATCGTTGCAGCCAATTTGAAGTTTAGATGACACATAGGTTTTTATTGTTTCCACTGTAGTTGAAACAGAAAATGTTGACACATGTAGCCATTTAGTTGCGACAATAACATTCATATCAGCTGGTAAGGTGTTTACTCCAACAATAGCGGTACGACGTTTACGGCGCTTGTTTTGCACTTTTTGCCACTCACTATTTTTCCCAGCATTATTTGGCAAATTGTTGTTATTGGTAACGTTGGAAATAGATACAGAAGACGCACCAGAATTTATCACTATGGGAGCACTTGGTTTCGGGACAGTACCACTTAATGCATTTGTATGGAACCTAGTCTCATAAGCAATTGAATCACTTGCACAAGGGTTACCGGACATGGAAACATTGTTGTTATTGGGTTTGTCACGAACGAAACTCAAAAGCTCACTCAAACTCGATTGAAGAATGTCCAAATTACATACTTAAAAACGACACTAACTCATTAACTTTAGCATATAACTGTCCAATAGGAAATTTGGAGCACTCCGTACAATTAAATGATAACAGAGTTTTTATTTCCAAGTTCTTTAAGAGTAACTTCGGATAATCCAGTACATATTTTGTGAGAGGATTTCCCACAATAAAGTGCACATTAAAATCCCTCGTCTAGCAAAGGATTTAAACAAATCGCGCACTTTAAATTTATTTTACTAGCCTTTATCAGCAAAACACAACCGAACTTTCTAAAACTCACTCAAAAGTAAGAGTTATTACTCACTTTTATTTATTTTAGCTTTGTAAAATTAAAAAAGAAACGAAAAAAACGTATGCAAGACTCGGAGTCGAACCCGCAACCTCTGCTTTGGTAACCGGGCACACTCATTCATTTCCATTTTAAATACATTTTTATTTCTTAAATTCATTGATTCTTACATGCTAGACAAAAAAAACCTTAAAAATTAGCTTAATTTACTTAAAATTATTTTATTCTAACTTTCTGGCCCCATGCGGACACTCTTAGTTAAACATGATTCTTAATCTACATGTCTTTCGACGTTCCTTACAGTACTTTTTTTGCCATTACATTAATTAAGACTAAAACTAAGAAAATAAATTTTATTAAATAGAATACTTAGTAAATGTACGTTTTTTTGTTCTAATTATTATTAAACTTATATACTATAGACTACTTTTAGACTACTTAAAAATAAAACCTGGGAATACTTAACCTACTTAAGCTAACTTATTATATGAGCATTTTTTTTTCTTGTGGTGTGGCGTGGACTACCACTTTTTTTTTTAGAGAAGGTTACCCATCTCTGTTGTTTTCTTTATTTTTTTAATTTTTAATTTATTAACTTGATTTTATTTATTTTTTGGTTTTTATAATTTCTGTTCTTAAAGCTACATTAAACCTACCTTAACCTATGTACGCCGGTCATGACTAAATATTAGGTAGACCCACTCTGCTCCCTAACGAAACTACCACGTACTACAGGAACTCGACGAAGGAAATTTCGCTTCTTCTGCAAGCCACCAAAATTGTTGGTGCTGTCGAGCAACATCCCTCATGTCGCGACTCCCTACCGCCCTATTAAACCGGAGACGCTCCGTACTGCCGTGTGCGACAACATCTATATGTTTGATAAAATTGATCTCTGCAGATCCCAAGGTATCTGACTATACTTCGACAAGCAAGTGACTGCCCTTGTTGTCCCACGATCTAAACCTTTCGCCAATTCTTTCTGGTATTTGCAGAGGCCCCAGACAAAGGCGTCCTGTACAGAATGGTTTCCGAGTTCTGAAAGTTGATCTTCAACTTCCAGTCGTCGCAATATTGTTGAATTTTATCGAAGTCAGTTGCAAAGAATGTTTTTAACCTCAATCTCTGGACCTGATCTGTACGCGATTAAGTCGCCTGCGTACGCTATAGCATGGTGAAGTGAACCTATCAGATCACTAGTGTAAATGTTGAAAAGGATTGGCGAATTGACCGCACCTTGTTGAAGACCGTTTTTAATATTGAATGTACCAGTAGAGTAGAGTCTGGGTTCGATTCCATGCTGTGTCACCAACAATTTATCAGAATCGCCATCACCCTTTCGGCGGGCAATGGCAAACTCCCGAAAGTAAAATTGCCTACGAAAAAGCTCCTAAGGAGTGCCGTTCGGACTCGGCGATAAACCGTAGGCCCCGCTCAGATGTGACCAAAATGACAACATGAGCAATACAAATGAGTGTCAAGCAGCTAGGCCATGGTCCATACCGGGCTGCCAGCGCCACAGTGTTTTTTTTTTTTTTGTACCAGTAGAAGTCACATCGCCATTTTTCACGATGAACCGTCTATCTGTGAGCATGTTGAAACGAATATACAGCAGTGGTTTACTAATGCCCAGTCTATTCACCTTGTAGAACAGTCCCTCTAACCATACGGTATCGAAGACCTTCTCCAAATCAATCAGGCAGGTACCCGTGCAGTGTTTCTTTGCTTTGTTCCATTGGATATCAGAAACCAATTTAGACGCGGCATGAATAACATCATGAAACCGAACTATATTTCTGTCCTCGACCCATTTTGTCAGGACTATATTGATGACTTTTTCGAAAACCTTATTATTTGCCATGTTTTCGTCACTGAACTGGTTGAAACCCGAGTTCTCGATTCGCCAGTTCATAATTTCATTTCGAAGGTATAAATTCTGCACAAGGACTCCATTTTCCAGGTCGTGTTTCGGACCAATGTTGTCATTCGCCCTTACACTTCCTGGAAAGTCGCTCCTATAGCCTCTACCTTCTCCTTTGGATCTTCGATTACAAAAAAATTGTCATAATCAACAGCCTCATTTAGATCTAAGCTTGCTGCTAAAAGTATGTTTTCGTTGTCTGTCGTTCGGGCGATTTTTAGACATGAAAGGTCGTTTTAATCTTTCCTCCGAAATAATTTATTTATATTCGGGTTGCTGGTGTTTACAGCCTGAATTTTGTTGTTCCAATACAAACTTACAGAAGCCCTGTAATTTTCTTTTATTAATGTTTGGAGGTTTTTGATCGACGACTTTAATGTTATAATCTCCGGGTTATGTGTGTCAGTAAACTGCCTGTACAAGGTTTTTAGCCTTGAGAGCAGTCTACTGTTATGTCGGTGAAGTGCGTTGATATTTACATTGCGGAATAAGTTCTTGTTGTCAGTGTGTTGATACCGTGGTATCGTCTTGTCCATAGTCCGTTTCATTGTCTCGTCCATTAGTTTAAGATACCTGTCAATCTCCTCGTTTGACAGATTTCTGTTGCACGGTAGAGCGAAATCGAGGAGAGTGCTTTAGTCAGTGTCCTGGAGAAGTGCGTCCAACGCACTCTACTATAGTTGACGGAATACATTTGAACACACTTATCTAATTCAGCATTTGCGTCGCCTTTAGGCCGAGTCTATACGGCACACTGTGTTGACCCCACCAATTGAATAGTAGGTTCCCTCTATCTCTATGTTTCGCATTGAAATCTCCGACGATAATGAAATAGTTTTTCTCTAATTCCAGTCTCAGAAGTCGAAAAAGTGTCTCGAGCTCTGAGATGAATAGGATGGATTGAGTAGCCTTAGGTGCATAAGCAAACACCATGTATAACCACTTTCCACTACGGAGAGGGATATACATGATGCATGTTTCTGAAACCTACGCCCTACACGACTGTATACTATATTCTTTTAAAACGTATATATTTTCTAACGAAGATTGCAATGCCTCCTCCTTGTGTGGAGTTGGGTCGATTTCGCATAATTTTAAACCTCCTGTGCCTCGTTTTGTGTCTTTTGGTTTACAGATCAGGGGCTGGGTTTTTAAGCAACGTGAAAAATGTGACTCTTCGCTCAATCATAATCAGTGGATTAACATTCACTGCAAAGACCTTCAGGGTTTGCTCGGCAATGTACGTACGCATTACGACTGGAGGTGCCTTGGGCCCGGCAGCAGCGCGTATATTTGATCTGCCTGCGTAGCTTGCTCGGTAATTTGACCTTGAAACTAGGCCATCTGCCCCTGGAGAGCAAGATAGCAAGCATTTCATTTGCCGATTCCAGTGCTCTATGCGCTGTGGCCTAAGAAACAACCTTTGTTTGCTGTGCTGTACCTCGCCTACCTGCCGCCATTTGGGTGTATGTTACTTGGGGAGTGACGGCTGGTGTTTGTATTTGAACCGGTGGATTCTTATTTTCCACCTTCTGCTGCCGAGCCAGATTTACTCTTTTTATGTACTGGAATTTGGGACAACCTCGATAATTTGCGGTGTGTACCGTATTCTTACATAAAACGCAAGAGAGTTGGCTTTTTTCTGACGCTTCATCCGCACCCAGAGCGCATTCGTCTGATTTGCGGTTCTTACAGCACTTGACACATCGAGGCTGCATTTAACAGTTCGACGCGGCGTGCCCGAACCTTTGGCACCGAACACATTGAAAAATGTTCTCGTGCCTTTTTACTTTTTCCCAGTGTACAACCTGGTAGTCTAGGACTTTGATACTCCTTGATGGTCTAATCCAGTTTGCTATCGGGAGTTAGCTGAAACAGGAAGAACGGTAGTTTCTGTTTCTCCCTTTTGGCTATGACTGTGGTGAACGGCTTGACCCCTACGAATTTGAGCTCTTCGCACTCTTTCTCTGTGAGCAGTGCGAGGAGCTCCACCGGATCAGTTCTATCCCCCTCAGCAGCATTGCTTGCAGCTTTTCCCCCTTCGGAGAGAAGGAGAGCATGTCTATCATTACTTAATCTTTCGATAAAAAAGTGATTGCCTATGGTCGACTTACATAGCTCAATGGTTTCTTTTAACTCCAGTTTGTAAGTATTGACTGGGGGTATACTTTGTTTAGCTCGTTGTTGTTGCTGTTGCTGCTGTTATTGATGCTGCTGCTCTCCCTGTTGTTGCTGCTGCCGCTGTTGTTGTGGCTGTTGCTTTTCTATTTTTTGTTGTGTTTTACTTTTTTGCTGTGGATGTGCCAGTTTTATTGTTGGTTCATTTGCCATTTTTTTTATTTTTTTGCTGTTTTAGCTGATGTGTCTGTGGTTGTTGTTGAGGTATGGTTGCACTCCCCTTGAGCTCCCGTTGAGAGCACTGGAGTTGCTGTTGTAGATCCCTCTCTTTTCTTGCAACTTGATTAGCTCTTAATGCAAGTATTTTTTGTTATAGTTGTCTGATGCTGCTATTCAGCGCGACAACCTCGTCCCCTTAGTCCTGAGATGCGCAGGCATTGTTACCCATATAGTGGCCTTTTTCACCAGCAGACACGTATGGGTAATCATCTCGGTCAGATTCAGCTTCCGCCCTTTTCGACGTTGTTGGTGCCACTTCCCTTGCTCCATCAGGCAGCTTTTCGGTAGAGGTTGAAAGGGAGTGGCTTCAGTTTTCTCCACCTCTTTGTCGTAATTTCCATTCTTACTGCTGTTTTTCTTGTTATTGATTTTTTTCTTGTGGGCTGGCTTAACAGCCTGATCATCAAGTGACAACGTACCACGTTCTGATCCCGCTATTGGTGCAGCTTCCAGCACAAAGAAATGCTTAAAAATTAGCTTAAATCACTTAAAACTATTTTATTGTAACTTACTCGCCCCATGCGGGCACCCTAGGTTAAAAATAATTCTTAGTCTAAATGTATTTCGACGATCCATACAACATATTTTAATTAATAAAGCAAAAGCTAAGAAAATTTATTGTACGCTCTTGTCTTTTTTATTGAATATTATTATAAAACTTAAAAAAACAACTAAATATAAATCTTAATCTAAATAACCTACTTTTTAATTTCATACCATTTTAAACGCATTTTTATTTGGGAAATTCAATAACTCTTACATGCTATACAAAAAAACGCTTAACAATTAGCTTAATTAAATTAATATAATCTTATTCTAACTTACTGGCCCCATGCGGACACTCTAAGTTAAACCTAACAATTCAATTTTGCCTTTCGACGTACCGTACAGATATTTTTTTTTACATTAGATTAAATTAGGGCTAAGAAAGCATATTTTTTTAAATTTAAAAACATAGTAAATTAACATTTTTTATTTTAATATAAATGATGGCGATGGCGATTGCACGATAGTTAGCTCATTGGACTATCACGTAGAGAGTCTGGTTTCGATTCCTTGCTGGGTCACCAACAATTTTTCAAATCGCCAACACCCTTTCGGCGGGCAATGGCAAACTCCCGAAGGTAAAATTGCCTACGAAAAAGCTTCTCCGGATGGCGTTCGGACTCGGCGATAAGCCGTAGACCCCGCTCAGATGTGACAAAAACGACAAAATGAGCAACACAAAAAATTTTTATAAATTTTGTTCTGAAACACAAAGCAAACTCGCTCGTGATATAAATAATTGGGAAAGTAGGCTTCGGAGATCAGGATGTTCGACGAGGTCTTTGCTCTTTCAATGTGGCTTCGAATCAACTTAATAACAAAATTGTCCACTCGTATTAGGTTCGCCATATTGTACAAGACCTCGTTGGGACAGAATTTTATGTACCCAGACTCTGGTGTTTGTATGTTTTCGTTGTTTGTCTTTCGGGCGATTTTTAGGCATGAAAGGTCGTTTTGATCTTTCCTCCGAAATATTTTATTTATTTGCGGGAACATATTCGGGTTGCTGGTGTTTACAGCCTGAACTCTGTTGTTCCAGTGCAAACTTATAGAAGCTCTCAAATTCTCTTTTTTTAATGTTCGGAGGTTTTTGATCGACGACTTTAATGTCATGATCTCCGGGTTATGTCTGTCAGTAAACTGTTTGTACAAGGTTTTTAGTCCTGACAGCAGTCTACTTTTATATCGGTGCAGTGCGTCAATAATTGCATTGCGGAATAGGTCTTCGCAGTGAGTGTGTTTGTAACGTGATATCGTTTTGTTCATTATTCGTCTGATTGTCTAGTCCATTAGTTTTAGGTACCTGTCAATCTCCTCGTTTGACAGATTTCTGTTGGACGGTGGGCATAGCGAATATGAGGAGAGAGCTCTTGTCAGTGTCCTGGAAAAGTGTGTCCAACGCACCCTACTATAGTTGTAAGAATGCTTTTGAACACACTCATGCTATTCCGCATTTCCGTTCGGAACGGACTATCAGTCGCCTTGAGGCCGAGCCGGTATATCAAACCATCCAGTTTGCTATCGGGAGTTAGATGAACCAGGAAGAATGGTTGTTTCCGTTTCTCCCTTTTAGGTCTAGCTTTCTAGCTGTAGTTAACGGGTTAACCCCTACGAATTTGAGCTTTTCGCACTCTTTTTCTGTGAGCGGTGCGAGGAGATCCTCCGGATCAGTTGACGGTTCTATCCCCCTCAGCAGCATTGTTTGCAGCTTTTCCCCTTTTGGGGTGAAGGAGAAGAACTCCGTCGACAAATCCCTTAGTAAATTCTTTATTTTGTGGTAGCGCTCCACTGTATTGCAGTGGGTCGCATGTCTATCTGCACTTAATCTCTTAATGAAAGAATTACAGCCTATGGCCAACTTACACAATTCTATGGTGTCCCCCAGTTCTGCTTTATAAGTGTTGATTGGGGGAACTTTTTGTCTGCTGCTGCTGTTGTTGTTTCTTGTGCTGGGGTTGTTGTTGCTGCTGTTGTTGTTTCTGGGGGTGCCTTAGTTGTTGCTGTTTTTGCTGCTGCTCCTGTTGTTTGTTTGGTGTTCTATGATTTTTTGTTTTGCTTGTGTTTGCTTTTTCTCCAGAGTTTATACCGGTTTTTGTATTTTTTGTTGTTGTGGAGGACTGTTCGATTGTTGCTAAGCAGTCAGGAGTTGTTGCTGCTCCTTCCCTCTCCTTGCCATTTATTTGGCTTTAATTGCCTGCACTTTTTGTTCTAGCTCTTTAATGCTGGAGTTTAGAGCTTGTCCTTCCTCTTCTTCGTCCTCTGACACTGAAGTAGCCGGAGATGCGAAGGTCTTCTCTATACCCATATAGTGGCCTTCCCCACCATCAGACACGTATAGGTAGTATTCGGCTTAGTCTGACTTAGCTGTTTCTCTTGTTGTTGATTTGATGACGTTTTTGGCGCCTCTTTCCTTAATTAACGGCAGCTTTTCTTTTTGATGTTGATGTTGTAGACCTTTTATGCCTAAAAATCACCCGAACGACGGAAAATGGACGCCCAGTTTCAACAGCACGCATAGATCCAAATGAGGCTGTTGATGATGACAACTTCTATGTGATCGAAGATTTGCAGGAGAACGTCGAGGCTATAGGAGCGACCTTCCGGGACGTGTACAAGACAAATGACACCATTGGCCCGAACCACGACCTGGAAAATCGAGCCCTTGTGCACAATTTCTATCTTCGATATGAAATAGTGAACTGGCGAATCGAGAACTCGGGTTTCACCCAGTTCAGTGACGCGAATATGGCAAATAATATCATTGCCAATGAAAGCCAACAACACCTGCTCATTTCGAAGGAAGAGCTTCAAACGCTTTTCGATACAATTAGAAGTATGAAATCAGAGCGAACCAATGGAATACCGAACATTATGCTTCGACATCTCCCACTAGAAGCGGTGAACGATTATACCACCCTGTTTAACAACGCAATGAATAATGCACATTGTCAAGCACATTGGAAAACTGCGATGATACATCCCATCCCCAAAAAGGGATAAGGACACCTCCTATCCAGTGAGTCTCCGGTCGATCAGTCTCCTTCCAAACATCAGGAAACCGCTCGGTTTCAAGGCGGGGCATGGTATTATTCTATGTTTCTGATATCCAATGGAACAAAGCCAAGAGCCAGTGTACTGGTACCTGCCTGATTCAGTTGGAGAAGGCCTTCGATACCGTATGCTTAGAAGGACTTTTCTACAAGCTGAATAGCCTGGGCGTTTGTAAACCAGTGCTGTATATTCTTTTTAATATGCTCACAGATAGACAGTTTATCGTGAAGAATGGCGATGTGACTTCTACTAGTACATTGTACATTGAAAACGGTCTGCAACAAGATGCGGTCAATTCGCCAATCCTTTCAACATTTACACAAGCGATCTGATAGGTTCACTTCGCCATGTAATTGCGTACGCAGACGACTTAATCGCGAACAGGTCAGGTCCAAAGATTGAGGTTGTAAACATTCTTCTGCAACGTGACTTCGATAAAATTAAACAATATTGCGACAATTGAACTCTGTTTTATAGCAACTCGATGCGAGGGTAAGGGTAATCTGCTGCATGGCCCTTATCCGGCCTGTGCTTCAATTTGTTTGTCCCGTGTGGTTAAACGTGAGAGCAGGTCGTTTGGAAAAGTTTCGGGTTTTTGAGAATGCTTGCCTTAGGGTTTGTCTTCGCCTATACAGAACACCAGGGTCTGATAACATAACATTCTACCCTAAGGAAGTCTTGTACAATACGGTGAATCTAATACGAGGGGACAATCGCGACATTAGGGATGTTGCTCGGCAGCACCAACAATTTTGGTGGCTTATGGGAGAGAAGGAAGCTCCATGGTCAGCCTACTTCTATAGCCGCGGCCGACTTACATAACTTTAGGCAGGTTAAAGGTAGTTGTTTAGGCTTCGATTATTTTATCCAAACCGATGAATTTGATCGTAGGTAGACCTTGATGTTGAAAATAGTGCAAGTCGATTCTTGTACCGATTGTACGGAATAGCTGAAACAATCCTTGAAGCAGACTCACTTGAAGAGGTAAAAGTCTTGGGTAACTGTTTATGAGCAACTGCTTTACTTTATTTCATTCCTCTTATTTATACTAACTTAAAAACCAAAAAATGCTTACTTTACAAATAATTAATAAAAAGCAAAACGAATATCAAAAATTCCTGAGGTTAAATGAATATCGAAAATTGCTGAGTTTAAACGAATATCTAGAATTGCTGAGTTTTCATTGAATATCTAAAATTGCTTTTAAAGCGAATGAACCCCGAGGTTGTTCAACCTCAGGGGGCAATGAAATTTGATTTGTTTACTTTTCTGTGTGAGCATGCATACGTAATTATATTACAATTGTGAGTTTAACATCCTGCCCGCGGTTGAACAGATTGTTCATATACGAGTATAAATATAAATAAATACTGTGGCGCTGAGAGCCCGGTATGGGCCATGGCCTGGCTTCTTGACACTTATTTGTGTTGCTCATGTTGTCATTTTCGTCACATCTGAGCGGGGCCTACGTTTTATCGCCGAGTCCGAACGGCACTCCTTAGAAGCTTTTTCGTAGGCAATTTCACTTTCGGGAGTTTGCCATTGCCCGCCGAAAAGGTGATGGCGATTTGAAAAACTGTTGGTGACCCAGCCAGGAATCGAACCCAGACTGTCTGCGTGATAGTCCAATGAGCTAACTATCGCGCCATCGCCATCGTCATGGATCTAATTTCTGATACCCCTTTCTTAGGTGTATTACAATACATAATTGTTTTATTTAGGACTTATATTTATTATTAATACGCATACTAAATCCATCCTCCTGGATTTAAGATTGCTGCTGCTGTCTTGTTGAAATATCGCTGGTAACGGCTCGTGCTCTTGGGTTTGGGGTTGATTGTTTGATTTGTCTAGTCTTTCTGGCCTTGAGGCAGCTTTTAACAACCAGAAAGACGATAATTAAAACTGCTATTAGAACCCCAGCATGTCTCATGGTATGGTGAATTTCATAATGTTCCAGGTCAGTTGGTATCTCATTGCGAAACTTTTCCACACTTTGTTTCAATACTTCGATATCCGCGATGTGATGTTGGTACAATTGTTGTGGATAAGTCAGAGTTGTCCCTGAAACTGAAATTATGGTGTCAGTGAGGTTGCATAGCGGGCTGTATGACAATCTTCTGACCGATATATATTATGTCCTTGGATAGTTAGGAATCGCTGTTTCATTATACAATCCTTCTGCAGCCTTGCAATACCTGGTCCTCGAATGTTGACATATGTTGTGTTTTGGCCGCATACAACATTTAGGGTAGTTTCCCGCAGTAAGGCGTAAATCCATTCATTTGGGTTGAGAAGTTGGATCCAATGAGGGCCATCCCCACATTTTTTTTATCGACATTTATCAAACTCAGGTAGATGATTAAAGAAGGAAATCTCACATGCACTGGCGGTTGAGCCCTTGTGATGTAAGGGACCACCTTGCTTGCATAAGTACTCTTCGTGATTTATTGACAAACAATCCTTCATATCTCTTTCCGGAAGTGAATAGTACTGGTCTCGATGTAGGTTAATTATTAGGTATGACGAGGATGGTTTTATGGCGGTGAAAGTTCCATTGATCAGCACTGGTACCGGTATTACGCGAAATATCTAGAAGACTTCTGATAATACTAATGGTATTTTGAATTCGAAAATGGGATGATTGGGTAATATTTTTCCGTTTATAGTCATCCAGCGCATTGGAAAACGGCGGTTGTTCAACCTATCCCCAAAAAGGGAAAGGATATATCCAATCCGGCGAATCTCCGGTCGATAAGTCTCCTTCCGAATATCAGTAAAGTGTTTGAAAAGGTAATCAATAGAGCTCTGACTAGGTGGGTTGAGGACAAACATATAGTTCCGGATAATCAATTCGGTTTTGAGGCAGGAAATGCTATCTCACATGCCGCGTCTAAGCTGGTGGAATAAAAAATCAGTGTACTGGTGCTTGCCTAGTTGACTTGGAGAAGGCTTTCGACACTGTTTGGTGTATACGAATGTATACTTATAAAATAATTAATAATTAAATTCAAAATGTTAAACTCAAAATGTTGATGGGGAAAAAAACACTGTGAATATGTTTCAAAGAAGAAATAAATAAAACAGAAAATCCAAACAGATGTTACAAATAGGTTAAGTTAATGGTTCGAAAGTTTGTTCAATATCCATGTGATTAAAAGAAAAAAGCCATTTTTTAACATTCACTAAAAATACTGTTTTTACTCTTTCGCATCTAATGTTATCAGGTAGCAAGTTAAAAAGACGAGGTGCAACAACAGAATAAAACCTAGAAAAGTGTATTTTTTTAATTGCTGGTACTGTTAAAAAATTCCTGGTGTTATTACGCAAGTTATAATTTTCATATGTTCTAACCTGATAATAACCAGATTTTTCAAAGAATATTTTTAAAACTTTATAGCAGGATAAGTGTCTTAAAGGAAGAAATTCGAGGTTCCTAAAAAGTTCTAGGCTATGCGTTGTACGATTCACTTTGCAGATGATTCTGACAGCATGTTTCTGTTTAATTACCAAGGGTTGGATGTGAGAGTAATATGCCCCACCCCAGCAGGATAACCCATACTGGAATTTAGATTTTAATAAACCATTGTAAACTAGCTTTAAGATGGTTGTATTACAATACTGACTTAAGTGGTACAACTGCTTTACTACTCTATTCATATACTGTTTCAAATAATTAGAATTATCCTTCCAACTAAGTTTATGGTTAAAAATAATACCCAAATATTTAAATTGTTGAACACACTCAATATTGAAGCAGGAATCACAACAATTAGTGTTGTGATCAAAACTAATCGAATTCTGTGAACAACAGATTAAAGGAAAACGTGTACAATTCGGGCTTTGGTAAGATAATGAAAAATCTTGATAGTCCATGCTTCTGATATTAAAAAACACAAACTTAGTTTTCATGCTAATTACAAGTTTATAATGACTGATCCATAATCTCAGTAATTCAAGATCGTGATTTACACCCATAAAAATATTAAAATCATTGCTATGGGAGTAGAAAATAGCAGTATCATCAGCAAACGCAGAAATTATTCCTTTGAAAGGTTGACTAAACAGAGAGTTAACATAAATTAAAAACAAAATAGGACCCAAGACCGATCCTTGTGGAACACCTGTATTTATAAATTTCAGCGAGCTAAAAGACTCTTTGATCTTCACCATCTGCTTTCGATTTGCTAGGTAAGAAGCAAACCAGTTAAAAATAAACCCTCTAAAGCCCGCATTATACAGTTTATTTAATAATAAAGAGTGGTCCACTGTGTCAAATGCCTTAGTTATGTCTACAAATAGAGCTGCACATCTTTTGGATAAATTTATACTATTATAAATTTCTCCGATGAATTTTTGCAAGGCCGTTTCTGTCGACATACCACTTCTAAAGCCAAATTGACAATTGTGGAAAAAATCCATCCTACTTAAAAACGAAAGAATTCTCGATTTCATGCCTTTCTCAAGAATTTTTGAAAATACAAATAAAAGAGATATAGGCCGATAATTAACTATGGTCTGAGTATCACCTTTTTTGTGGAGGGGTATTACTACAGCTATTTTCAGTGTTTCTGGAAAAATACCATTTTTAACACTAAGGTTAAAAATGTAGCACAGGACGTCGGAAACAAAAAATGAAATCTGCTTAAGAACAGAGCTGAAAACTGAATTAAAAGAGGATGAATTTGATGATTTAAGTGACATAATTATTTTTTGAATCTCAGCACCTGTAAACTCACAAAAAAAAATGTTTGCGGTTCCAAACCCTCCGAATTAAATGAATGTTCATAATGAGAAGTAGGGACACTTACATTTAAGAATTCATGAGAGGAACACAAATTTGTAAAAAAGTTATTGAACAAGTTGGCAACTTGCAAAGGGTCCGATACGTTAACATTATTATGTCTTAAAATAAACTCATCATTCTTCGTCGATCTGTTCAGTATCTCATTTACTACTGCCCATTCTTTTTTTGTATTTCCGATATTTTTGGAATTTATATTAAATATTATAATATAATTAAATATTTTTTTTGTAAAATAAGAATCTCTGCAGATGGGTATTTCGTTTTTCAACTCCTTGCACACTTTATCGTAATATTTTTTCAGGTTTTTATTATTGGTATGCTTTTTCACACGAACATACAGCATTTTTTTCTTTTTTATTTTCCTAAGTAAGCGAAAAGTCATCCACGGTTTAATACACTTCAGCTAATTGCATTTTTTATTCACACGATTAGTGCAGCATGATAGATGAAACTGTAATATTTTGAGAAAATTATCAAAAGCATAAGACGGATCACATGAATTGTAAACTTCTTCCCAAAATTCAAAATTAAGTCTACTTTTGAGAGCATTGAAATCAATTCTCTCAAAAGTTTGATAAGACGAGTTCCTAGACTTGCATTCTTTATGGTCGAACTGAACACAAGTTAAATAATGATCTGTTATACTCAGGTCACAAGCCATAACTTGATAACCAATAAGATTGCATCTGTGAAGCCTTAGAAATATATGGTCTAGACAAGAATCAAGACGTGTAGGTTGATCCAATAGAGAATCAAAACCATGTGACGCCATAAGTGATAAATAATTATCAACATCTATAGACTCAGACAGTATATTTATATTAAAATCACCCAACAGTACAACATTCTTACAAGTTTGTAACTCTAAGAAACTCGAGAATTCATTCAATAAGACACCTACTGAATATTTATGAAGTCTATAAACACAACAGAAGCAGTAACGTACACCAGAGTTTTCACAAAATAAACTCAGTACATCGGCACTTTTCATTTTCCATAATTTACTCGCACAGTCATTTAAGTTATTTCTATGAAATACTGCAACACCTCCAGCTGAATAAGAATTATTACAATTTGCAACAAAAGTGCAATTAGGAATTAAATTTGCGTAATCTGAGATTTCATCTTCAAAAACCCAATATTAGATCAGGCAAATGTTCAAGAGATGCAAGATGACTAAAAAATGTATCAAAGTTAGTTCTTAGGCTACGGATATTCTGATGAATTATTGAAAAGCCTGTACTACTCGTAATATTGTTTGGATGTTCTATACAGAGACAATTAGGTTCATTTAAGCTTCTTTTCACAAAATATTGAGGATTCTGAGCAAAATTTGAATTATTTGACATTATGAGTAATTAAACAGACGCAAAAAAAATTTCAAACTGGAAGAAGTCCACAAGATTACGAATAATAAAAGCTTTTTCTCCTTCTGTTTTCCTAATGAGAACAGTTCCATTTCTGACCCAAACAAACTTAAATTTATTATTATGTTTCAGTTCATTTGCCTTTTTTAATAGTGATCTTGAATACGCCGTGAGGGAGTCATTGATGTAGATCTTGTTGATTTTGTTGCGATTGCTGCTGTCACTGGTGTTATCAACATAAATGTTAGAGGAAGAAATGTTTTTCACCTCACGCATTTTTCTCATCACAGACTGCTTGCTCGCGAGAGTTGAGAACTTAACGCAAACTATGGTGGATGGTGATTCGCTTTTCTTCATTGTTATTTTTTTAACAAAATACGATGCTATATCGTTGTTGTTGCACTCAGTTCCAGTGAGACCCGAAAGGAGAAGTGACACTTTCTCCTTAGCATTTTTATTTGAGACGTCTGGTATGCCAACAATGTCAACAGAGCATTGTAACTCTCTGTGCTCGATTATGTTTAGCTTTGACTCCAAAAACAAAACCTTTTTGTTCAGAGAACAATTTGAATCTTCGAGAGAACTAATCTTTGACATTGCTTCTGCAACAATCTGTTGGAGTTTAATGATCTCTACAAGAAGCATTTGATTTGTTACCGTATTGCCCGCATTGTTGACGTCATGGGCATCGACCGAAGCGGTTGATACGGAGTCACTCATTCTTACCGAAGAAGTGCAAGTAGAGCCACTGTTGAGAATAGAGTCAGTTGCAGATGAAGTATTGGTGGTAGTGTTACGCTGCGGAGTAATGTCAGCCTCGGATAGATGAATACGCTCATCAGATATAACAGATTTTCTCCTCAGAGCGACACAGCTGTTACACTTGTGTGTTTGACCGTTTTTCTCATAAAAATCAATCTCTTTTTTTCCAAGTTTCGCGCACTTTGCATAAAAAAATACTAAGCAAGTGTTACACTGGATTTTTAACTGAAGTCTATCGGCTTTTAATTTACAACAACTAACAGACTGTTCATCGTGAAAAATGGTGATGTGACATCTGTCAAATTAAAAATGGTCTTCAGCAAGGCGCAGTCAATTCGCCGATCCTATTCAGCATTTATACAAGCGACTTGATAGGTTCATTTCCCCATACTATTGCGTACGCAGACGATTTGATAGCGTACAGAACAGGTCCAAAAATCGAGGACGTTAATGCTCTCTTACAGCGTGACTTCGATAAGATAAGACGATTTTGCGATGACTGGAAGTTAAAAATCAACTTTCAGAAGTCGGAAACCATTCTCTTTAGGACGCCGTTGTCTCGAGCCTCTAGGGATACCAGAAACGATTGGCGAAAGTTCTCGATCATTGGACAACACAGACAGCCTCTTGCCTGTCGAAATGTAGTACCTTGGGATCTGGCTAGATCGATTTCTGTATTTTGACAAAAACGTAGATGCTGCTCAAGCCATAGCTAAAGGCGCTTTTGCCCTCACTTAGAGACTGTTTTATAGCAACCAACTCGATGCGAGGGTAAAGGTAATCTGCTACATGGCCCTTATCAGGCCCATGCTGGTATTTGGGTGTCCCGTGTGGTTCAATGTACGAGCAAGCTTAATGGAAAGATTCGGGTGTTTGAGAGGACCTGCATTAGGGTTTGTCTTCGCTTATACAGAACACCAAAGTCGGAGTACAAAAAATTGTATCCTAATGAGGTCCTTTACAACAGGGCGAACTTAATACGAGTGGACAACTTCGTAATTAAGCTGACTCGAAGACACATTGCAAGAGCAATGGCATCGACGAATAACCTGATATCTGGGGCATACTACCCCAATTACTTTTACCACGACAGTGTGCGCTCTGACGGCCTCGTTCCACCGGAAGCATTCCTCTAATTAGACCACATAGGGTTGATCAACTACAACAGAGACGTCGTCGCACACGGCAGTGTGGATCGTCTCAGGTTCAGCAGGGCGGTGGGAAACCGCAATAAGAGGGATATCATTCGGCAGCACCAGCTTTTCCGGTGGTTGAATGATGGCGAAGATGTTTCGTCGTCGTTTCCATCAATTACAGACCCTCACTTATGAGGCAGAGCTGACCAATCTATTTGCTCTGTAAATAGCGATGGCCAGCTTACATAGGTTTAGGTTAGCATTTAAGAAATATATATATATTAATATATACAAAGGTATATACTAATGTATGCATATTATTGTGCATAATGCCTTTGTCTGTGTATATATGTATTGTATGTAGGGTAGGTAGACTAAGTTTTATTTTACATACAATAAGTTAGATATTAAGTTTTTATAAAAATAAAAAATTGTGTACATGTGCTAAGTTTTTGTTGACCAATTTTTCTTAGCCTTAAGTATAGAAATTAAGTAATCATAAATAAAATGTAAATGAAGTCGAAGGACATAGATTTAAGAATTAAGAGTAGCTTGGAGTGCCTCTGTGGGGCCAGTAAGTTAGTATACGATTGTTAAGTAATTTTAGGCTAGCATTTAAGCATTTTTTGTTAATATGTATGTGTTAATGATTAAGAAAATAAAATGCATTTAAAACTAAAACTAAAAACTAACTAGCTCCCTCACTCACGGGAAGCGAAATCAGAGTCAAAAGGATCGTTGCAATAGTGGAACTTATTCTTTTTCTTGGTACTTTGTCTATGTCCAACCGTGAATTAATCGGTTTCTGGATCGCTGGTTGTCGTTCTAGATGCCCCGGTAGAGGTGAATTATCGTCTACTGGTAATGGTGCCAGTTTGTGTATTGGTCTCTGGAGTAAACTGCTGGCAATTCTTTCTTCCACCACTCGTATCATATCGTCACTCCCTCTGATGCGATTAACAATCAGAGGTGCCACTGCATCGGCGCGAAATGGTCATCCTTTAAGATTACAAACACACCAGAAATAATGCTGTTCTGCTGTTGTTTCCATTTTTAACAGTGTTGAAGGTCATTGAGGTATTCTGTGACCATCGTTGCCAAAATTGCGTTTTGATTGCAGTAATTGTCTTCCATCTGTTGCCTAAATTACCACTTTTATTTTCTGCTCGTGCATTAATTGTAGATGTTAATGCCTCCTCAATCAAAAAATGTCCCGGTGTTAGAGCAGTAAGATCATTTGGATCAGATGACAAGGGAATCAAGAGGTCTGGAGTTAAGTATAGCTTCTATTTCTATCATCATCGTTTCAAGTTCCTCATATGTTAGATTCGATGAAAAAAGGTTTCGTTTCAGAAAGTGTTAAGCTGATTTCACGACAGCCTTTTATAGCCCACCAAAATGGGGCGCTCTAGGTGGAATAAAATGGAATTCCATACTCCTAGCAGTACAGAACGAGGTAATTTTTTCTTTCGACGAAGGCGAATGTATTGAAGATTCAATTTCCATAAGCTGGTTTCTTGCGCGGATGAAGTTTGTTGCATTGTCGCAATAGAGATTTTGGCAATTTCCTCTTCTTCCTATAAAACGCTTGAAGGCACCTATGAATGCTTCTGTGGTTAGGTCTCCCACAACCTCGAAGTGTGTTGCCTTAATTTCGAAACAGCAGAATACAGCCACATATGCCTTTCGGGGTTACATTTTTGAACCACTGAACGTGCCATAGTTTTTCCCTTGATGGGTCAGTATTTCTGGCGTACAGCTGCCAGCAATCCTTGAGGCCCAATGTGCAAATATTTTAGATGGACCTCTCGCATCAATGGTTTACTGAGCTCATGATTACATGGTGAAACCATTGGGTGCTTTGCGTCGTAATCTAGATCGACTGCTTCGAGGCGTCCTCCTCCGCGAAGAATTCCTTCTCCATCTGAAAATGGCGATAAACCACTCAGTGGACTTTGAGTACTCACGCATTTTCCTTTAGATAGATGCCTCAACTCCTCCTTGAAGTCTTGATGTTGCACCTCCCATATAATAACTTGAGTGACATCGTCAAGTTCGTAAATGGTAAGATGGTCGGTGAATCGTTGATTATTCTTGCAATTATTTATGAATCGTTTGATGTAGGTAAACGTCCGAATGAATTATGATGTTCTGTCTTGTTGATGAAACCTGATGATGTTTCGAGCGTTGCTGTGAGTGCGATTCTGGACCCCGTTTTTTATATCTGTCTTGTTCTCTTCAAATTTGCCTGGCCAAGTCTTCTCTGGTCCATTAGATTTTGAGCAAAGTAGCTGAATCGTTACTGAACTGTATCTGAATCGCAGTGAATTGATATAATGTAGATGGCAGTTCCAAAAACCCTTCGTGACGCATCGGCAAGCGTGCATCTGGATTTTCCGTGGGATTTTTGTGGAGAATAGATGCGTGGGAATCCTTAATTCTCTTACCATCTCTAAGTCCTTTCGGAAATTGTTCCAAGTGGTGTGGAGTTCCATCGGTAGTGCGGCATCCCAGTCAATTTTTGTTTTCCATAACCTTTGAATAAATAGTTTTGCCGTGATTGTTATGGGATTGACGATGCCTAATAAGTCGAAGATATGTGCAATTTCCGATAAAGCAGTTCTTTTTGTGATTCGCTTATTCACTTGTAGTGCTGAATTGATCCGGAGCTCATATGTCTGTGGATTCTAAATGAGGCCCAACGTTTTAAGTGTTCGTGATTCCTTATCTTGAAGATCGGATTGCAGGGCTTCCTCGTTCGTTGGAATATCCCCTAGCAACTGTAGTGTATTACTACACCATTTTCCAAAGTTGAGTTGAGCTGTTTGTAAAATATGTGTTAGTTGCCTCTGCTATTCCAGGGCTCCAGGCAAACTGTTTGAGCCCGACATGACGTTGTCCATGTAGAAGTCGTTTGCCAAAATTTGAGCTCCCAATGGATATCGATGTGTATTTTCATTAGCTGGTTACTTGAGGCAGTGTGTTGCTAAGTAGGGAGCGGATTTGGTGCCGTATGTTACCGTGTTCAACTGGTAACACTTCAGGACTTGATCTCTTTCCTTTCGCCAGAACATCATCTGGTATCTTCTGTCTTCTTTCCTCACAATTATTTGACGATACATTTTCTCAATATCGGCAGTGAACATAAAATAACATAAATGAAAATATCATCCTGGATTGTAGGGCCTGCCAGTAGTTAGTCGTTTAGTGAAATATTCGCCGAGGCTTTCATGGATGCATCAAATACAACTCTTAATTTAGTCGTAGTACTGTCGGCTTAAGCACTCCATGATGAGAAAGGAAAAAGTGTGGTGACCGTATATTGCTTAAGTCTACTTCTGTCATGTGTCCCAGTTGAAGATACTCTTCCATAAAGTTGACATATTGGGTTTTCAGATGGTTGTCCTTGCTTAATTTTTTCTCTATATCAAAGAATTGTCGTTCGGCTAATTCTCGGAAGTCACCTAGTTCCGATTGTTGGCGTCCAAAAGGCAAGTGCACTACGCATCTTCCGCTCTGCTTGTCCCGCTGGAATGTTTTGTCAAAATATCTTTCCCATTTTAAATCGGCTGGAGTTTAATTGTTTATATCCAGCCAGAATTTTTCGATGACTTCGTTGACTGGCTTATCTTCGGTGCATATCCCACATGTGGTATATATGAGTGGTGTAGTAGTGTATTATGCCTCCTCTGGCATTTTGAACAGTTGCGAGACTTGCAGTTCGTTGCAAAATGTCCAGATTTTAAGCAATTGATACAAAGGTTGCACTGCTTGACCAAGTTGAACCCTTGGGTAGGTGGAAGATCTAGAAATTGCGGACATTAATAAAGCGAATGGTTGCTCTTGCATGACGGGCAACTCATCTGATGAGATGTTACTGCTGATAACGTCTTGAAGACTGGTTTGTTTGGTCTATTACCTTCCAGTTCATCTTTAGCTCCCAACGCTTCTAGGGATTGGAAACGATTTTCCAAAAACTCCAGAAACTTCTTAGATGATGGGAGGTGTCGTGGATGTCCCAGTAAATGTTCATACAGTGTATGGGTAACCTTACCCAATTTTTTGAGGAAAAGATGAAGCAGGATTGGATCCCAGGTGCTTGCATCTATCCTCAATCCTTGTAATCCCAGTACACATTCTTGTATGGTATCATGTATGCTACGTATCGGCTTGTGTATTTGGATGAGGCAATAATTTATGCAACCAAGAGGAAACTAACAGTCGGGGATTGTCGTAACGTTCGCTTATTATTTTCCAGGCTGCTGTGTAGTTGGCACCTGATACGGAGAGATGACGTATCAGTTTTTGCGGCATCTCCAGGTAGGCTCGACTTTACGAACCACATTTTTTGTATGTCCGATAATTCCTGATTATGGATCATTTCCGTATAGAGCTCCGAAAACTGTTGCCGTTTGAGGTAACTGCCATCGAATTTCGGCAACTCTATCTTAGGCATCATCATAGTGGTTGGTTGAGTTCGCAACATCTGAGTTGACCCTTCCAAATGTTCATTAATCTCCAGCAATGCTGCCGTAACCCGTTCCTGCATATCAAAGTATTCCTAAACGTCTTCATGTGTCAGTTCGTCTCCCAGGCTTCGAAATATCATCGTTACTTCATCCCAATTCTGCTCCACATTACGTATTTGTATACGGTAGAATTGATCTGATCTACCCGTTCCTCTTGTGCTATTGCTTAGAAAGGTTTGCACTGAATCCATAACCCATTTATAATGTTGCTTCCGGTTGCTCATGGATTCGCTTAGGCGTTCTGTGGCCCCTGAGTTCCCGTTAGAACTCCGCCAGTGCCGTTGTGGCGATTCGCTGGCTGTGGTTCGTCCTCTGTTTTCGTCGTCGTTGGCCTGTGTTTGCCCGTTTCGACTGATACGAATGCATTTCCGGCCATGTCATCTTCTGAAATCCTAGTCTTAGAAATGGCTTCCTCCTCACCGCCTTTCCATCTTTCCATTGAGGTACTAGGCGTAGGCACTTGTGTATGTCTCTTCGGAGGTCTTCCACAACCTTTCGGACTTCTGAGTAATGATCCTTTTGGAAGTATGGGTGATTCAGGTGTACCGCACAGGTTTCCCATATGGTACTGTCGGTTTTGTCAAATTCCCCCAGAGTTCCTCCAGTTGAGTTAAGCGTTGTTGGAACTCCTGCTGGGAGCTTCAAGTTTTATGTTTTCTTTCTTCACCATCCTTCTTCTGTTCTTTCCATAACTTAAGGATTGCACCTCCAAGATTTTCCTGTTGTTGGGTGTAGGTGCCAAGCTCCATGTTTAATGTTTGTCAAGCCTGGTTTCCGTACTCTCCTAAATTATCGTGTTATTGATCCGTCGTACTGTGTTCAGGCCCAGTATACGCAAAAAAAAAAGAAACGTTGAACGATGTTAAAGCCCTGCTCACGCTTCTCTGATTGGACCAAGGACCAAGGACCAAGGTCCTGTCACGGCCACCAAATGTTTGAGCTTGACTCACTTGAAAAATTAAAAGTCTTGGGTAACTGTTTATGAGCAACTGCTTTACTTTATTTCATTACTCTTATTTATATTTTACTAACTTTATAACCAAAAAAATGCTTACTTTACAAATAATTAATTAATAACAAAACGAATATCGAAAATTGCTGAGATTATATATATATCGAAAATTGCTGAGTTTAAACGAATATTTAGAATTGCTGAGTTTTCATCGAATATCTAAAATTGCTGAGTTTTCCCTCCTTTTAAAGCGAATGAACCCCGAAGTTGTTTAACATCAGGCGGCTCCCGTGTGGGAGCACGACGATTTATTAATTAAAAAAATCGGTACACTCGTCGTAGAGTGACCCGCTATTTAAAGAGTCCCGAACGGCAAACAATGTAGTTAATGGGTCACGTGTCTCTCCTTTCCTGGAGATTATTCGCAGGCGCCCCACCGGAGTCTGGATTTTCACTTTAAGAGAAAATGCTTTTTTTTGTACACTGCACTTTACAGTCTGACTATACTTGGCCCTTCTGACGGTTCTGTGCCTCTTCTGGCAAAGTCTTCCCTTCTTGTCCTGATACTCCTATGTCCAATCTAATTCCCGTCTTCCTTTCTCCTTTTCCTTCCCCTTTACTTTGCTATCACAAACTAGCGATTTTACTTTACAAGTTACTCTACTTTAGCTTTTGCAATTCGCCAGAAAAAAAATCGCAACAAAAACTATGCAGACCCTTCCAGTTCTTTTTTCTTCCACAAACTCCCGCCAGACTCTCACACGCATTCTCACACCCACTCACTCACATACTCATTTGACTCTAGCGGACCCAACTTTTGGGTTTCTCAGCTACAGGACTAGCAGACTTTGCTAGTGTGGACACGGGAGCCCAACTTGGCGTCTCATATATTCCAATTGCACACATTCATACTAAACTCTTCTTATTGGAGTTCGCTTCCACTTCCAGTCATCACTGGGAACTCCACTGAGAGAGTTTATGGAAGTTCGTGAATCCTAGCTATGCCTTGCTATTTCCCTAGACATTGAAAATTAAGTGGCAAATTGCGAGAAGAAATATTTCTCTTGTTCCTGATGCCCGCGTATTTTTCCCCCATCGAATGAAACAAAATTGCAAAACAAAACAAACACGAAGGAGAAAGAAAGTCTGATCAAAGGTCAATGGAGTGTTGGGACGAAGGAGGAAGGTTGTATGGGTATAATCCCGACCTGATTATACCCTGATCTATGCATTATCTAGATCGTCTCCCCAAACACAGCTAAGTACATGTATCTCTGTTCTACTTTACTCCGGTGGATCGTTATTCAGATATGGGGGCAATTCTTTACATTTGTGGCATCACTTAAAGGATTTTGATTTCGCTAACGCTTACCTGGACGACATCCTAGTGGCATCCGACAACACCGAACAGCACGAACAACATCTTCTCCGTCTGTTTCGGAAGCTCAGTGAGTATGGACTTGTGATCAACATCTCAAAATGCACAATCGGACAGCCAAGCGTAACATTTTTGGGATACACGATTGACGAAAAGGGTATTCGGCAGCCACCAAAGCGAATCGAAGCGCTGAAGAAAGTCCCACTCCCAAAAACAGCTAACGAGCTCCGAGGATTTCTTGCGATGGCGTATTTTTACCGCCGTTTTATACCGAATGCGGCTGAAACGCAACAAGTACTTTTCCGGCTCCTCAAAGGAAATAAGAAAAATGATACCACCGTAATTCAATGGAACATCCCGGCCAAGGAAGCTTTTAACAGATGCAAAACCGATCTGGAAAACGCAGCGCTTCTAGCATTTCCATGCTCAGATGCACAATTAGCGCTAATGGTAGATGCATCCGAAAAGGCGGTGGAAGCAACTTTACAGTAATTCGAAAGCACTGGATCATGACAACCTTTGAGTTTTTACTATGAAAAGTTAACATCTGCTAAAAAAAAAAATAGTACGTACGATCGCGAACTACTCGCCGCCGGAAGGTCGTACATTTGCAATATTTACGGATCACAAGCCTTTGTCCTTTACATTCGACCAAAATTGGACAAAGCTTCGCCCAGACAATTGCGACACCTACACTTTTTAGGTCAATTTACAACTGACATACGGTTTATTCCAGACCGTGAAAACATAGTCGCCGATACTTTCTCACACATCGATGTGTTGTTGTTGCTGTTTCTGTTGCTCATGTTGCTGTTGCTGTTTCTGCTGCTGTTCTTGTTGTTGCTGTTTCTGATGCTGTTGTTGTTTTTGGGGCTGCCTTAGTTTTTGCTGTCTTTGCTTGTACCCCTTTTCTTCGTCCTCTGACTCTGAAGCAGCCAGAGATACGATGGTATTTTCTATACCCATATAGTGGCCTTCCCCACCATCAGACACGGCTTGGTCTGACTCAGCTGCTGCTCTTGATGACTTTGTTGGCGCATCTCCCCTTACTTTGCCTGTCAGCTTCACGGTAAAATTTTAAAGGGAGGGCGCTTTACGAGGTTTGCAGTTGGCCTTAGCTTCCTCCTCCTCTTTGTTGTAGTTGATGTTGTTGTTGTTGTTGTTTTTGTTGTTGTGGACTGCTTATGGAGGACTGGTTTTACGGTTTGATCATCAGATGACAACATGCCATATTCTGAACCCGCTATTGGAATAGCGGACCGCTCGCTTCCAATTATCTTCCGGAAAACACTTTCTTTTGTCTACTAACATTTTTATTTTATAATTCGTAAAGAAAAATAAAAAGACATACTAATTTTCTCAGGAATCGAACCCACGACCCCTGTTTCTCGGTCCACCAGCACTACATTTTTCATTTTTTTCGTTTTTAATGCATTTTTATTTAATTAAATTCAGGAATTCTTACAACCAAGACTAAAAACGCTTAAAAATTAGCTTAATTAGCCTAAAATTATCTTATTCTAACTAACTGTGTTTAACACAACACTTAATCTATGTCTTTCGACGTTTCTTACAGTACTTTTATTTACTTTTTTTGCATTAATTAAAGCTAAAACTAAGAAAATGAATTTTATTTTAAGAACTTACTACATGGACTTGTTGGTAATCTTATTATAAAACTTCGAGACTAAAACTTATACATAACTACCTAAAACTAACTTCTACAGCTACTGAGCCTACTTAAACTATTTTACTGTATAAGTATTATTTTATATTCAAGAGAAAGTTACTTGTCATTCACACATCTCTTTTTTTTATATTTTTTTTTCATTATTTTATTTTTTTATTTTTTATTTTTTTTTTTTCTTTCTAAAAGCTATCCTAATCTACTAAACTCAATGCAGGCCGCCCATGACTAAAAACAAGGCTGACCGACTCTGTTCCCTAACGAAGCTAGATAGTATTAGAGGAATTCGACAAAGGAGCTTCCTCTTCATCTGCAAGCCACCAAAATTTTCGGTGCTGCCGAGCAGCATCCCTAATGTCACGACTCCCTACCGCCCTACTAAACCAGTTATGCTCCGCACTGCCGTGTGCGACGTCTCTGTCGTAGTTGAGTCGCCTGGCTGCAGTTGTTCGAGCAACGTGGAAGATTAACGGTACCGCTAATCTATCCTCGATCAGACCTTTATTATCAAGGTAGAGGAACACTTCTGGAGGAATAAAGCCGTCTCTCGTGATACATATGATCATGATATGATATGATGATAGATCAGGTTGTTTGACGAGGTCATTGCTCTTGCAATGTGCCTTCGAATCAACTTAGTAACAAAATTGACCACTCTTATTAGGTTCGCCATATTTGACAAGACCTTGTTAGGATAGAATTTTATATATTCAGACTCTGGTGTTCTGTGTAAGCGAAGACAGGCAGTAAGACAGGCCCTCTCACACACCCGAATCTTTTCCAAAAGACTTGCTCTTACGTTGAACCACACGGGACAACCAAATACACGCATAGGCCGGATAAGGGCCATGTAGCAGACCACCTGTACCCTCGCATCGAATTTTCTGTTATAAAACAATCTCTTTGTAAGAACAAAAGCACCTTTGGCTCTCGACAGTGCAACATCTATACGTTTGTGAAAATATAGATATTGATCTAGCCAGATCCCAAGCAATCTGACTACATTTCGACAAGCAAGTGGCTGCCCGTGTTGTCCCGCCATCTGAAACTTTCGTCAATTCTTTCTTGTATCCACAGAGGCCCCAGACTAAGGCATCCTAAACAAAATGGTTTTCGACTGCTGACAGTTTATCTTCAACTTCCCGTCGTCGCAATGTTTGTTAATTTCATCGCAGTCACGTTGCAAAAGAATGTTTAGTCAATGTAGAAGTCATATCGCCATTCTTCACGATGAACTGTCCATCGGTGACCATATTGAAGAGAATATACAGCAGTGTTTTACTAATACTTAGCCTGTTTAGCTTGTAGAAGAGTCCTTCTAAAAATAAGGTATCGAAGGCCTTCTGCAAGTCAATCAGGCAGGCACCAGTACACTGGTTCTTGGCTTTGTTCCGTTGGATACCAGAAACCAGTTTAGACGCGGCATGAATAACATCGTTCCTCGCCGTGAAACCGAATTGATTATCCAGAACTATATTTCTGTCCTAAACTCCTCTTTTCAGGACTCTATTGATGACTTTTTCGAAAACCTTACTGATGTTTGGAAGGAAACTGATCCACCGGAGATTCGCCGGATTCGAGGTGTCTTTATCCCTTTTGGGGATGGGATGTACCACCGCAGTTTTCCAATGCGCTGGATAATGTGCATTATACATTGCATTGTTAAACAGGGTGGTATAAATGTCCACCGCTTCTAGTGGGAGATGTCGAAGCCCAATGCTCGGTATTCCATCAGTTCCCACTGATTTCTTCCTTCTAATTTTGTCGAAGATCGTTTGAAGCTCTTCCTTCGAAATGAACGGGGTTGTTTCCTTTCATTGGCGATAACATTATTTGCCATATTCTCGTCACTGAACTGGGTGAAACCTGAGTTCTCGATTCACCATTTCATTATGTCATTTCGAAGGTAGAAAATGTACACAAGGACTCGATTTTCCAGGTCGTGGTTCGGACCAATGAAGTCATTTGTCTTGAACACTTCCTGGGAAGTCGCTGCTATAGCCTCGACCTTTTCCTGCAGATCTTCGATTACATAGAAGTTGTCATCATCAACAGCCTCATTTGGATCTACGCCTGCTGTTGAAAGTATGCGCTTATTGCCCGTCGTTCGGGCGATTTTTAGGCATGAAAGGTCGTTTTGATCTTTCCTCCGAAAAATTTTATTTAGTTGCGGGAACATATTCGGGTTGGCGGTGTTTACAGCCTGAATTCTAGTTTTCCAATACAAACTTACAGAAATCTTGTAATTTTCTTTTATTTGGAGGTTTTTGATCGACGAATTTAATGTCAAGACCTCCGGGTTATGTCAGTAGACTGTCTGTACAAGGTTTTTAGTCTTGACAGCAATCTACTTTAATGTTGGTGCAGTGCGTCTATAGTTGAATTGTGGAAGTCTTTGTTGTCAGTGTATTGATACCGAGGTATTTTTTGTCCATTGTTCGTTTTATTTTCTCCTCCATTAATTTTAGGTACCTGTCAATCTCCTCATTTCACAGATTTCTGTTGGACGGTGGATAGATCGAATTCGAGGAGAGTGATCTTGTCAGTGTCCTGGAAAAGTGTTTCCAACGCACCCTACTATAGTTGAGGAATGCCTTTAAACAAATTCATCCAATTCCGCACTGTCGTTCTGAACGGTTATTTCGGTACTAAGACGGCAATTTTCACTGTCATACACAAAGTGCGAAGACAGTTTACAGTTTGTTGGTTCGTACCTGTCAGTTGTATTCGTGTGTCAGACAACAGGAGATTCAAAAAGGAGCCGTATCTACGAAACGACGGAAAATCCGTCGCTTTTAGGCCGAGTCTATACACCACACTGTGGTGACCTCACCAATTGAATAGTAGTTTCCGTCTGGTGTTTGGTGTATTATTTCCCTGATCGCTTTGTTTGGCGTTGAAATCTCCGCCAATAATGAATTAGTTTTCCTCCAATTCCAGTCTCAGAAATCGAAAAAGTGTCTCGAGCTCTGAAATGAATAGGGTGGATTGCCTTATGTGCATAAACAGAAACCATGTGTAACCTCTTTCCACTACGGAGAGGGATATACGTGATGCATGTTTCCAGCACCTGAAACCTACGCACTACAGGACTGTATATTTGTTTAAAACGTGTACCTTTTCTTACGAAGATTGCAACGCCACCTCCTTGTATGGAGTTTGGTCTTCGCATTTCTTCGCATAAATTTATACCTTCTGTGCCTCATTTTGTTCAGGGTATGGGTGGCCGATGCTCAAGTGGTAGTGCATTGACTTCCTTTTGTTATTAAATTGATTCGAATGCACATTGCAAGACCAGTGACCGCGTCAAACAACTTGATCTCCTGGGCTTACTACCCCAACTATATATATCATGAGACGGTTCGCTTTGACGGCCTTATTCCTCCAGCATCGTTCCTCTACCCAGATTAAAAAGGTCTGATCCAGAATAGATAAGCCTTGCCGTTAATCTTCCACTTCGCTTGAACAGCTGCGGACAGGCGACTGAACTACGACAGAGACGTCGCACACGGCAGTGCAGAGCGTCTCCGGTTTAGTAGGGCGGTAGGGAGTCGCGACGTTAGGGATGTTACCCGGCAGCACCAACTATTTTGGTGCTTAAGTTCCATCGTCGAATTCCTCCAATACTAGGTAGCTTCGTTAGCGAGCAGAGTGGGTCTGCCTTATTTTTAATCATGGCCGTCGTACATAGGTTTAGGTAAGGTTAAGTTAGATGTAAGAACAAAAATTATAAAAAAAATTAAAAATAGAAATAAAAATAAGTAGGTTAAGAGGTCTAAGTAGGATATTTAGATTTAGATTTATACCATATTGAGGTATTTTTTAATAGGATTGAATAAAAAAGACAAGCCCGTACACTAAGTTTTTTTTTTTTTAAATAAAATAAATTTTCTTAGTTTTAGCTTTAATTTATGTAAAAATTAAAATATGTTTTCTTAGTTTAACTTTAATCCATGTAAAAATTAAAATATGTTGTCCGTACACCAAGTTTTTTTTTTAAATAAAATAAATTTTCTTAGTTTTAGCTTTAATTTATGTAAAAATTGAAATATGTTATAAGGATCGTCGAAAAACATTTAGACTAAGAATTATGTTTAACCTAGAGTGCCTGCATGGGTCCAGTAATTTACAATAAGATAGTTTTAATTTTTAAGCATTTTTTTGTCTAGTATGTAAGAATCAATGAGTTAATGAAATAAAATGCAATTTAAAAAGTAAAAAAGAATACTATATGAGTGTAATGACTTTCCAATCGGAGGTTTCGGCCTTCAATCCCAACCGCGACCGGAGAAATTCTTTTTTTCAGGCAACCAAGATCATGTGAGATGGATGGTTGTCTAAAATACAACAAAAAGTCAGTTATAATCAGTCTCCCCATTAAATGTAGGATGCCACTCATTTTTACCTTTCAAATGAAATAGTGAACTGGCGAATCGATAACTCGGGTTTCACCCAGTTCAGTGACGAGAATATGGCAAATAATGTTATCGCCAATGAAAGGGAACAATCCCCGTTCATTTCGAATGAAGAGCTTCGACGATCTTCGACACAATTAGAGTTAAGAAAGGAATAGCGAACTTTGTGCTTCGATATCTCCCATTAGAAGCGGTGGACATTAACACTACCCTGTTTAACAATGCAATGAATAATGCACATTATCCAGCGTATTGGAAAACTGCGGTGGTACATTCCATCCCCAAAAGGGATAAAGAGACCTCCAATCCGGCGAGTCTCCGATCGATCAGTCTCCTCTTCCAAACATCAGTAAGGTTTTCGAAAAAGTCATCAATAGACTCCTGACAAAATGGGTTGAGGACAGAAATATAGATCCGGATGACCAATTCGGTTTCAAGGCTGGGCATGATGTTATTCATGCCGCTTCTAAACTGGTTTCGGATATCCAATGAAAAAAAGCCAGGAAACAGTGCACTGGTGCTTGCCTGATTGACTTGGAGAAGGCCTTCGATACCTTATTTTTAGAAGGACTCTTCTACAAGCTAAAAAGGCTAAGTATTAGTAAACCACTGCTGTGTATTATATTCAATATGCTCACCGATAGACAGTTCATCGTGAAGAATGGCGATGTAACTTCTACTGGAACATTTCATATTAAAAACGGTCTGCAACAAGGTGCTGTCAATTCACCAATCCTTTTTAACATTTACACAAGTGATCTGATAAGTTCACTTCACCATGCCATAGCGTACGCAGACGACTTAATCGAGTACAGAGCAGGTCCAAAGATTGAGGCTATAAACATTCTATTGCAACGTGACCTCGATAAAATTAAACAATATTGCGAAAACTGGGAGTTGAAGATCAACTTTCAAAAGTCGGAAACGATTCTTTTTAGGAAGCCCTTGTCTCTGCGGATTCCAGCAATAATTGGGGAAAGTTTCAGATCGCGGGACAACACGTTGCTTGTTGCTTGCCGAAATGTCAGATACCTTGGGATCCGGCTAGATCAATACCTATATTTTAACAAACATATAGATGTTGCTCTGTCGAGAGCCAAAGATGCTTTTGCCCTTACAAAGAGGCTGCTTTATAACAGGGAACTCGATGCGAGGGTAAAGGTCATCTCCTACATGACCCTTATCCGGCATATGCTTGTATTTTGTTGTCCGGTGTGGTTTAACTTAAGAGCAAGTCGTTTGGAAAAGATTTGGGTGTTTGAGAGGGCTTACCATAGGGCTTGACTTCGTTTATACAGAACACCATAGTCTGAGTACATAAAATTCTATCCTGATGAGATCTTGTACGATAAGGCGAACCTAATAAGAGTGGACAATTTGGTTATTAAGTTGACTCGAAGGCACATTGCGAGAGCAGTGACCTCGTCGAACAACATGATCTTCGGGGCTTACTACCCGAATTATTTGTACCATGAGAGACTTCGCTTTCACGGCTTTATTCGTCCAGAAAGCGTTCCTCAAATTCGATATGAATGGTCTGAACCAGGATAGATTAGCGGTTCCGCACGTCGCTCGAACAACTGCGGACAGGCGACTCAACTACGACAGAGACGTTGCACACGGCAGTGCGTCGCGTCTCCAGTTTAGTAGGGCGGTAGGGAGTCGCGAAATTAGAGATGAGGCTGGGCAGCACCAACAATTTTGGTAGCTTGCTGAAGAAGGGGAAGCTCCATTGTCGAATTCCACCAATACTAGCTAGCTTCGTTACGGAGCAGAGTTGGTCTGCCTTATTTTAAGTCATGGCCGGTTTACATAGATTAAAATAGGATTAGGATAGCTTTAAGAAAAAAAAAAATATAATAAAAAAAAGAGTTAAAATAAAAAAAAAAAAAAAATCAAGAAAAGGAAATAAATAAAAAAAATAAAAAAAAACAGATATGGGTGACTTTCAAGTACTGGTAATATTCTCTTGAATGGAAAATAATACCTATACAGTTAGATAGTTTAAGTAGGCTAAGTAGTCGTATAAGTTATTTTTGAGTAGTTATGTATAAGTTTTGGTTTAGTTAAGTTTTATGATAAGATTCTCAACAGGTCCATTAACTAAAAATAATATAAAATTCATTTTCTTAGTTTAAGTTTTAATTAATGCAAAAAAAAATACTGTATGAAACGTCGAAACACATAGATTAAATGTTATGTTTAACCTATAGTGCATGGGGTCAGTAAGTTAAAATAAGATAGTTTTAAGTTATTTAAGCTAATTTTTAAGCGTTATTTAATATAATAATGCTATTACACGGCGCCTGTTTCGAGAGATTCAAATGATAAAAATATTTACCCTCACATGTGGGTAAGACTTCCCTTGCATCTTTTTGACATTTCTTTCTGTGCTTCTTCTTTGTTTTTCGAATTTGCTTCATTACCTCTTCGTCTGGCGATGTGAGCGCAGTGTTTTCATTATGGCGAACGAAATGAAATGGTCACAAACCAGACAATTAGGAGACTGTACTTCAAAATATCAAATTCAAATTTCGTAGGAGCACTGAGAACTACCACGAAAGCAAAAAACAACAGTTTCACATACAATCAATCCAATAAAGGAAAACGAAAGGAAAAGCATGCGTGGAAAACCAACACAACAAAATCAGACACTTGTGGGAGATGTGGTCAACGTCATCGATTTTAACGTCCAGCTATGAGAGTAATCTGTAGGAAGTGTAATAAGCCAAATTACTTTGAACAGATATGTTATTCGAGCAAGCAGGTTAACACAATAAGACGATGAAGGCATTGCAGAAAATAATTATACATCATCAAATGAAGATCTGTTTGTCGGTACTTTGTCAGCTGAGAAGGAAGATCAGACGACGAGCAGTAGTAGTAATTGGTATTGTAGTATAGAAGTCAATAAAAAAATTTGTCAAGGTGCAGTTGGACACCGGTGCGCATACCAATATTATCTCACTACAAACTTTTAAAGAACTTCGATTTAAATCAAATGCATTGCGTCAAAGTAAAACATAACTTTAAGTGAGAGACTCGCGGTGAAAGATGTAAGCAACATTCACTGTGGTATAAATAAAAAGTCAAGGCAATACTATTTCATGTCGTAGATTTAAATTGTCAAACCGTATTTGGTTTGCCTACTTGTGTCCAACTCAAACTAGTTAAGCAAATGAATTCTTTGTACAGTCAAATAAGAGAGCATGAGCACATAATTTTAAGTGAATTTTTTGAAGTGTTTCAAGGAATTGGCTGCTTAAGTGAAAGTGTAGTTTTCGTTTAAAACCAGGAGCTCCTCCGGCTATCGAATATGTAAGACGTGTTCCATTTAAACTCCGTGTACCGTTTAAACAAGATTTAGAAAGGTTTGTAAAATTAAATATTAATTTGCCGGTCTATGACCCCTCGCAATGGGTTAATCCAATGGTTATTGTCAGCAAAAACAACGGTGAATTAAGATTTTGCCTTGACCCAAAACAACTAAATAAAGAAATATTTAGACCATATTTTTTACTTCCTACGATAGAAGACATTAAATCTAAATTAATTCATGAAACATATTTCTCTTGGGCTATTCTACTGTCACACGAGTCATCAATTTTGTGCACGTTCATTACTCTATTCGGACGCTATAGATTTTTAAGTTTGCTATTTGGCATCAATGCAGCTCCGGAAATGTTTCATGCCCTTATTACCAAGCTCTGATGACATCAAAAACGTGATTATATACATTGATGACTTTTTAATTTACGCAAAGGCCCAAAGTCAGCATGATCTTGTATTAAAACGTGTGCCTAAACGGGCAAGAAAAGTCGGTTTGCAATTTAACAAACTAAAATCCAAATTAAGTGTTTCACATATTAAGTTTTTTGATCACATATTTTCCGGTTATCAATAGAGATCTCTAGCCTGCGCAAACTTTTGAAAAATGATTCAACCTGCTTGTGGACAGAAAATCATGAGAGGGAGTTTCAAAGTCTAAAGAAATGTATTTCAAACTCACCTATTTTGTTTTATTCCGATATATATATAAGTTCTCTCAGTCGATGCTTTCAAGGATGCGATGGGAGCTGTAATATACCAAAATAATAAACCAATTGCTTATGCATCAGATATATTTACAGATCCACAAAAGACATATGCTTAGATTGAGAAGGAGTTACTGGCGATCCTGTTTAGATGTGTAAAATTTCACCAATACGTAATTGTTCAACAAGTGACAGAAGAAACTGATCACATGCCCCTCATCAGTTTGATTGATAAGCCCTTTCACAAAGTCCCTACGAGACATCAACATATAATATTGAAGTTGCAATCATATAACATTCAACTTGTCTATAGACCAGGGAAATTACTTGTAGTTGCCGATAATCTTTCGAGAACGGCATTGCCAACCGAAAAGTTTTCGGAAATAAATAAAACCCAAACTTGAAATTTTAAGAAAAGGGACTCTGGAAGATAAAGCCTTAAAATAGGTTAACTAACATTATAAATATGGTTAACCCTCAGCTGCAAAGAGTGTAGATATCTAAGCAAGACCTTATTTTCCAATAAAAGATGAAATTATTATAATGGCGGGCCCCTACTAAAAGGAAATAGCATCATAATACCTACTAGGCTTAGAAGTGATATTCTCAATTTGATCCATGAAGGTCATCTAGGAATTGAATCATGTAATATATTGCCAAGAGGTGTTGTTTATTGGCCACAAATGAAAAACGACATTTCAAATGTTGTTTTGAATTGCGACGCATTTATACCTATACGAAATAGAGTGGCAAATCAAAAGCTTCCCTTAAGCCTATTGAGGAGACGGACTTGCCGTGGAATAAAGTAGGTGCAGTAGGTTCAAAAGAACTGTTATCTCCTAGTAGTGGACTTCTTTTCTAAGTATATAGAGATTGCTTGACTTAATAAATCCTCCTCAAGTCAGGTAATAACGGCATTTAAAATCAATTTTCGCACGTCAAGACATACCCAATCAATTCCCATGCGTTTTGGGAGTTTTCCGAAGAATGGGGAATCAACCACAACACGTCTAGCCCATATCTACCCCGTTCTAAGGGCCTTGCTGAAAGGTCAATCAAAAGCATTAAATCACTCTTGATTAAATGTGCCGAGAGCAAGACAGATCCATACATAGCTCTACTCCAATAACGCACCACCCCTAAAGCCAATTTTCATTCACCGTCAGAGTTGTTGATGTCGCGAAGATTGCGAGCACAATTACTGAACATAAAAAACATTCTATACCCTATTAAAATTGATACTAAAAAGCATGCATTAAATAAGCGAAAATATATTCAAATAAATGAAACAATATTATGACAAAGGTACTAAAAGCCCTATCCCCGTAGATTGTAAAGATAAGGTTTATTTCAAAAAAGATACTAATGCACGTTGGTCACCTGCTACTATTGTCAGTAAATGTAAAGAACAGCGATCTTTTATTGTAGAAGATGGTGGCGGCACCAAATATCGTAGGAGTCAACAACATACTTTAAAAACCGCAATCAGAAGTAAATCAAGGAACATAGAAAAAAGATGTAGGGTCGCAGTTATCTCGGGATGTAAGTTAAGAACCGCCGTTATTTTCGGATTTGAAACAAGATATCGTGGATGATAATAACCCGACGTGTAATGCATAAGTAAGAAACAAGATACGGTAGATAAGTGAAGCCACCTCAACGATTTTCACCATTAGATCACATTCAAAAAACCTGAAAATGAATTTAAATTGCTTAAGTACAATGAATTTATACCTATAATCATAATTGCATTTTGTTATTAAAATTCTCGATAAACAATAAAAAGAAAAAATGAAAAAGATGTTGTGAAGTATTTGTGTATACATATTTCCTATGCTCGGTTAAGTTACGCAAGCATTTGTATTAGCATAGTCAGTCTAACTAATAAAGTATTAAAGTAAAGTCTTCTCTGGAATTACAACGTAAAACAAGAAATGAGATGCACGTCGAAGACGTAATTTTTCAGCGAATCTATAAAACTTGTTTTAATGTTAAAAATTATTGTAGGTCCCAAACTACATTCTGAACCTTATACAAATTTAATAAAACGGATTGTTTTTGTTTTATAAGTATTTATTGTCAATTCGCGTACAAACACATTTTGTCACGTATGAAATCGAGGAAAAAGAGTTAATGGGTTTTTATAGTTTTCGCTTCGAATATGCAGTTTTTCTTGCATTTCACATGTTTTTGATACATTTGTCTTTGGTTGGTCTTAAGCCTGATATTTTATTTAAAGGTATATAGTGGGTTTGGTGTGTGGTTAAGAACTTGTTTTCTTTTGAAATGATTTGTCCGTTGCTCCTGTTTGGTATGGGAATAATTTATTTTTTATAAGACGTTTTTTCGGTAAAAGTTGGTAGTATCATTATAAATATAATATTATTGTGTCGCGGTAAATTTTCCCGCAACAAGGTTTCCCTCGTCCTTGTTCTTGTCCCTTCGTTCCCTCTTTTCATTGAGTGGGAAGACCGAGCTCTGGCGGAGGTGAATGGCAGCCACGGTCCCATCAGCCATTGGTCCACCGACCACAGATCTCGGAAAGCAACTCACATAGGTTCACGGGCTAGTTTACCCTTAGAGGAGGACAAGCTGGTCCGGTCGGTGAAGCCCTAAGGACGGTAGGGAGACTCACGACGAACGAGCCCAGGGTGCGACAGGAGGTCAACCAGTAACACCGTTGTCGGAGCCCGTAGGCCAGATGGGAGATTCGCAACGGGCAGCATCAGACAGGACGTCTGAAAATCGCCGACGGGTGGGGACGGATTGTCCTTTCTAGCCAAACACCCCAGCACGATGATGACGGGTGCGGGAGGACGATCCCCGGAACCTACACCCCCACGAAAACCATGAAAACAAAAGCTTTAGGATTACCGGCATCACATCTCGAAATCGATGAGGATACAGAGATAAGACCAAAGGGGAAAGGGATGGCGATCAATTTTAAAGCTACACCCCCAACGAGGGAGCTACAGAGGAGCAACAGTGGTGTGTAGGCGAGCCAGCATAATCGAACACACCCCAATGACGTACCAGCTGAAAAAGTCAGGTTCGATGGGTGAAGGGACGAGGACCCCTTTGAAGCCAGCAACCCACCGATGGAGCACCAAGGGAGCAGCAGAGGCTGTAGGCGGACGGCTAAGTCAAGAGACAGCCTCCAACGTGGGAACATAAAAACATTAATAAAAACAACAATACACCAATACAATAAATAACAATAATCAAAAACAATAAGTCACATAAATAATAGCAACTACAATGACGTAAATATTGATATAAACAATAACAATAACAATAACATAATAAAAACAAAAAGCACAATAACATACCAGGCGGGCAGAAAGGCCCGCAGCATAACAAACAAACGAAACAAAAACAAAACAAAATCAAAATAAATAATTATGTAAGGAATGAGCCGCTATTAGTCAGACCCCCCATTCCCCCCAAATCTGAACGCCGATCCACCGGAGTGGGTAGGGACCCGGGGTAAATTAGCACAGAGGTACATATAATTAGCTTTGTTTGGCTAATTAATTTAGCAAAGTTTGCTAGTCGTGTAGCTAGAAGCCCCGTTGTTGGGTCCACTAGAGTCTCACATGTATGTGTGAGTGAGTGTGGGTGAGAATGAGTGCGTGAATTTGGCGGTAGTTTGTGGGATGGAAAAGATCTGGAAGTCACTTTTGTGACGACCAGCAATTAAAGAGGGTCAGACTAGAGTTTTTTTGATTCGTGCGTTTTTTTTTTTATTGAATTGCGAGAATCATTTTTTTCCTTTTATTAAGAAAAGTAAAAAAGTAGTTTAGAGTCGCGAGATCTTTTGTGAACGGAAAGAAAAGACAGGAAGGGAAAAATGAGAAAGAAAAGAAAGAAAGAAAGATTAAAGGGACTGAGTCAGAAAGGGGCACAGAACCGCCAAAGGAAAAAAGCTAAGTATAGTGTAGAAAAAAGTGCAGAATACTAAGAGAATTCGTGTTTTTATTAAAAAATGAGACTCCGGTGGGCCGCGCGTGCGAATAATATCTCGAGAAAAGGCGAGACACGCGAGCCGTTAGACTGCCGTTAGACTGTGATATAGCGGGTCACTCTGTCGACGAGTGTACCGCTAAGTCAATTTCAATAAATCGTCGTGCTCCAACGGAGCATTTATAGGAGCATTTATAACGTTGTAAAGCATTGTTTTTGTTTTTTCGTCGTTGTTTCTTTTCGGGGAAGATTTTTCTTTTGGTTTGATTCGGGTTTTTTTTACCTTTTCGTATTTGGAGGTTTCATGATTCCTGTAAAAAACACGTTGCGCTCAACTTCGTTTTTTATTTTGTTGCCCAGGTTACGCTGCCATCAAAGCGCTACCTGAAGTTCGAACGAACCCACCACATCGGGAATTAGTGAAAATTCCTAGTTATTTTTGATTCTAGACAACTTTGACAGTTGTTTTATGTATTGTGTATTATCCATTTCGATAAATTCAGGGTGATACTAAATTTCTTGATTTCTAAGTCCATTAGGATTTCTCTATATATATATAAAACCTAGTTTCTTCGATTGTTTTTTCAATGTGTTGTAAAATTGAGCTTATATGTAAAAGTTTTTGGTTTCTGATCTGAAGAGATGAAATTTCTCTTCAAGCGTCATTTGTCCAGCAATCATTTGATTTTGTTTGTTGTTAAGTAATATCAGGCCTGTATTTCACTGATCAAATTATTAGTCTATTAGATTGTTCTCGAGGTTTGTTCAAAACGTGACTTTTTAAAATTCGCGGGTTTGCATAGTCCGATTGTTATTTTTTTTTTTATTATGTTGGTATACATGCCCCTTAAGTATAATTGAATTTTCAGCTGTATTTATTGTTTACTTTATATGTGACAGCTGCAAAGGTTAGAAGTGTTTTTAAGAGCTCGCCGATTTTCGTTTGTTAAAAGAAATAGATCAAAGAATTTGTATCAAATTTTGCGTAACAAATGAAATAAGGTGTAGCTTAGTGCGTGAAATATTAGCAGAGGCCTATGTTGAGTCTGCTATGAGTAAAACAAGAGTTTCCCGTGGTATAAGCGTTTCCAAGATGGCCGTGGAGACGTTGAAGAAGTCGAACGCCCCGGACGACCTAGCACATCAACAGCCGATGAAAACGTGGAAAAAGTGAAAGAAATGGTTATGAACAATCACCGAATCACAATCAAAGAAATCGCTGACGGTGTTGGCATATCGCTTGGCTCATCCCATTAAATTTTTCGAATGTTTTGGGTATGAAACGCGTTCCAATATTGTTCAACTTTGAACACACACAGCAGCAAATGGAAGTTGCTCAGGAGTCACTAAATTAACTCAACGACGATGCAGAATTACTGAAACGTGTTACAACAGGTGACGAAATATGGGTTTATGGATATTTACACAAACATTTACACTTTCGGACTACATGGGTCCCTTTATGACAGTGTTTTCACGGCGAGACGCGTGCAGTAAATATGGAAATCGCAAGGAACTTTAAAAGCATCTGCTTATTATGTATTCGTTGTTTTATGAATAAAAGCGGAATTCCCGTACAAATTAGATCCGATAACGGGACTAGTTTTTTCGAATGCACCGAGAACTATTTTTTTTTTCATTTTAAATGCATTTTTATTTTCTTCAATTCAGTGACTCTTACATGCTAGACAAAAAACGCTTAAAAATTAGCTTAATTAACTTAAAATTAGCTTATTCTAACTTACTGGCCCTATGCGGTCACTCTAAGTTAAACATGACTCTTAATCTACATGTCTTTCGACGTTCCGTACAGTATTTTTTTTTTTCGTTACATTAATTTAAGACTAAAACTAAGAAAATAAATTTTATTAAATAAAAAACTTAGTAAATGTACTTTTTTGTTCTAATTATTATAAAACTTAGAAACTAAATCTTATAGACTACTTAAAATAAATCCTAAGCCTACTTAACCTACTTAAGCTAACTTATTGTATAAGCATTATTTCTTTTTGGTGTGGCTTGGATTACCACTTTTTTTTAGAAAAGGTTTTCTCTGTTTTTTTTGTTTTTTTTTTCAGTTTTTATGGTTTTTTTTTAGTTTTTATAATTTTTACTCTTAAATCTACCTTAACCCTACCTACACCTATCTTAGCCGGCCACGGCTAAAAAAAAATTTGTCTGACCAACTCTGCTCCCTAATGGAGCTACCCCGCACTAAAGGAATTCGATGATGGAGCTTCCCCCCTTTCTTCTACAAGCCACCAACATTTTTGGTGCTGCCGAGCAACATCCCTCATGTCGCGATTCCCTTCCGCCCTACTAAACCGGAGACGCTCCACACTATCGCGTGCGACGTCTCTGTCGTAGTTGAGTCGCCTGTCCGCAGCTGTTCGAGCGACGTGGAAGATTAACGGCACCGATAATCTATCCTGGATCAGACTTTTTTTGTCGGGGTAGAGGAACGCTTCTGGAGGAATAAAGCAATCAATGCGAACTCTCTTGTGATAAATATAATTGGGGTAGTAATCCACAGAGATCAGGTTGTTCGACGAGGTCATTGCGCACCGAGAACTAAAGCGGCAAAAGAGTGGCTTTAACCAAGGAAAGTTGCGGATGTATCTATTATAATACACTCAAATAAGAATATTGAGTGGGTCTTTCTTCTCCAGAAGAAAGTAAAAATTATGCATGAATTGTGTGCAGAATACTTCAGGATAGAGCAACCTTCTGACCTTGTCAAACAAAGCGTAAGTATACTCTTAACTTAACATGCTACTTTAAAACGAAAGTTTAAATAAACTTTTTACTTACAGATTTATTAAAAGGTTTCGCTTAAACAAAGAAGCAGTTGAGTATGTGTTATCAAAGCTTCACTTTCGAGGACATTTATCCACCGCAGTTACTCCGGTCTTGCAATTGGCAGCTACGCATTCTGTTTTAGGAAGCAGAAGATACCAGTCTTCCGTTGGCAATGACTATCTTGAGAGAGTTCGCTTTGATGGCTTTATCCCACCAGAAGCGCTCGTCTACCTAGATAAAAAATGTCTGATCCAGGACAGATTAGCTGTGCCGTTAATCTTCTGCGTCGCTCGAACAGCTGCGGACAGGAGACCCAACTACGACCGAGATGTCGCACATGGTAGTGCGGAGCGTCTCCGGCTTAAAATGGCGGTAGGGAGTCGCGACATGGGGGATGTTGCTCGACAGCACCAACAATTTTGGTGACTTGCAGAAGAAGGGGAAGCTTCATCGTCGTATTCCTCCGTTAGGGAGCAGAGTGGGGCGGCCTATATTTTAGTCATGGCCGGCTTACATAGGTTTAGGTAGGATCAAGGTAGGTTTTAGACCAAAAGTTATAAAAACCAAAAAAAAAAAACATAGATGGATACCCTTCTCTAGAAAAAGTGATAATCCACACCATACCAAAAAAAAAAAGAGAATAAAACGTTAGCTTGAGTAGTTTAAGTAGATTTAGGATCTATTTTTAAGTAGTCTATAAGTTCATGTTTATAAGTTTTATGATAATTAGAATAAAAAGGGTCCATTTACTAAGTTTTTTCCTTAATAAAATTTATTTTCTTTGCTGTTGTTTTAAATTAATGTAATGAAAAAAAAAGTACATGAATTATGTAGATTATGAATTATGTGTAGAGTGTCCATATAGGGCCAGTAAGTTAGAATAAGATAATTTTAAGTTAACTAAGCTAATTTTTAAGCGTTTTTTGTCTAGCATGTACGAATCAATGAATTATATTAATTAAAAATGCATTTAAAATTAAATAAAAAATGAATCCCCGCTGGGTATTACTTCGCGAGTCTGGTTAGCAATTTACGTTTCACTTTCTGCGTGCCGTCGTATTCTTTTCTGAATTTGAAGCTCTTTTTGCACGTTCGTTATGAACTCGTAAATTTCCATCCATTTTTCCTCAGATCAAAACATATGGTCTTTGAGGAATGGGGGGCTAGGAAGGGTATTCTGGAAAAAAAGGAGAGCTATCGCGTCGCAATCGGTGGAGATATTTGGAATAGCCTCCATGGCCAGACAGGATCTGCGTGAGGTGGTAGGTGCAGTTCTCATGTGCTCGGTTTAACCAATCTTTGATGGTAGGGATTAATTTGTATGTCCACCTGCCTTAAACCGTGTTATACCATCGAGCTTCCCCCACTGCTATTGAATTTGCTTTCTCTTCTTCTTTAATTTGTGTTCTTTTGCGTGCTTCTCCATGCCTCGAACCTATTCTATTGTAAATTCTCTGCATATCATTCGCGAGAATGTCAATCGGGACCATTCCTACTACAACGAAAGCTGCCTCACCAGAGATAGTTCTTTAACCACCGATGGTCATTACAGCGCTGAGTCTGTAGAGTGATGTCAATTTCCTCTATGTTGCCCCCGCCCAAACTCGGACCGCATAAAAAAGAACTGAGTTGACAACTCTGGACTGCAGTATCCTCCTAGCATATCCAGGTCCTCCGATATTTAGCATTATCCTGGAGAGTGCTGCGTGAAGTCTCGACAGCATATTGTTGAAACTGCAGTCTAATATCGATCATTATTCCCAGATATTTGGGGGCTTCTTTCGATCAGATGATTTGGGTTCCAACTTTTATTATAAACATTATTTAGTTGACTCTCCATCTAATTTCCTTCCGACCTCAATATTTGGCCAACTATTGACTGTGGTTCTAGCATGTCAGTTCTCCATCGCAGAAAGCGTGTGCAGTAGAATATCGTTAACACTGTATCTTCCTCTTAGTGTGGACAGACTGGGCTAAAAGGTGAGCTATCGTACCCGAAGCGGTGTAGATATTTCCGATACGCACAGTGAGCAGGTAGGAACTGTGTTAGATGGTAGTTTAAATTTCCATGGCTTCGATTTATCCAAACGACTATGATTGGGATCAATCTGTGGGTTCATCTGCCCTTCGTAGGGGTATTCCACCGAGCTTACCACTTGGTCATTGAAGTCGCTCTTTCTTCTTCCTTGATCATCTTGACCACTGTTGCCTCTTGGTTACTAGATGTTCTCCTATTATAGCATCTCGTCCGCAAGGATATCGATGGGAACCATCCCGGCGTCCAAAATCGTTCTTAGACCACTGATTATCCTTAATGCGCTAAGGCGATATGTTGAAAGCAACTTTCTCCTTGCTTCCTTTGTCGCTGGAGCCTCCATCAATGACTGGGGCAGTGTATAACAGGACTATGTTTATTACCCTGGATGTTATAATTCCTCAGATGTCCTCCGATAATTGGCAGCACTCCAAAAAGTGCTGCATGTCAGGCATAAAGTTTAGTCTGTTGTCCGAAATTACTCCCAAGAATTTTATAGAGTCTTCTGATCTAATGGTTAACTTCGTACCCTTATGCCCACGTAATTTTCATTTTTCCGACTGGTCATGAGAACAGGTTCCGTTCTGTGATCTGCTAGTTGTAACAGCACTAGGACAGCGGATGAATACCCCAGATGGAATCAACGGTGGAAATAATCCCGAAAGAAATGAGACCTTATCCGGGCTATTCCAACTTATTTAGAGCTCAGGCAGGTAAGGATTTCCGAGACATAGTCAGGGTCTTGGGTCTTGAGTTTCCAGCATGTGAACGAACATCTCGCAGCGATCCGCATCAAGACAAAATTTACCGGCATTCGCCTGATATGCGCCCACGCCCCCACAGAGAAGAAAGATGATGAGATGAAAGATGGGGGTGGCCGTGGTGTAGTGGTACTAGCCATCGCTTCTCACTCGGACTATCAAGGTTCGAATCCTACTCATGACAAGTTTTTCATTGTGTACTTGGAACTTAGTCAGAAAAATCTGCGTGTGAAGGCATAACACTGACATGTAGATTTGGTTGTTGCAGAGTTTTCAAGCACAAAAACAACCGTTAAAATTCACAACCTGAATCATTCCGAGTGAAGAAAAACTCTCCGTCCTATTCGGACTCCCACCCCTGGAAAGTCAATATCGAAACCAAACACACCTGAGTTTCAAACCACCACATCACAACAACTTTCCATTCTCCTCCTTCTATCTTTCCGCCCGCGCCATGGCGACAGTAAAAGTGTATTATAAAAAAAACCCTTGAGGCGCGCGTAAATTATAAAAAAAGAAAAAAAGATGAGAACACCAAAGATCCCTTCTATGAGCTCTTGAATAAGACCTACGAGCAATGTCCTCGGCGATTTTAATGCAAAGCTAGGACTAGAAGGCATCTTTGATAGCAACGTCGAAAGATATAGCCTGCACGACACCGCTTCCGATAACGGATTCAGGCCTATCGACTTTGGGGCGGGACGAAACATTGGCATAGCTAGCACGCGGTTCCCCCATCTCGATATTTACAAGCGGACTTGGAGATCTCCTGACCATTCAACCGTCGACTCATCTCTAAAATATGGTCCGACGAAAGTATGCCCCATCAATGGAACCTCAGCATAGTTTGTCCGATCCTCAAGAGAGGGGATATATATCACATTGCCGTGTGCGACGTCTCTGTTGTAGTTGAGTCGCCTACCCCAGCTGTCGGAGCGACAGCGGGACCGCTGAACTATCCTGGATCAACCCTATCTGATCTAGGTAGATGAATGCTTATGGTGGAACGAAGTCGTCAGAGCGCACAGTGTCGTGGTAAAGGTAATTGGGGTAGTAGTAATTGTAAAGGACCTCATCAGGATACAAATTTTTTTGTACTCCGACTCTGGCGTTCTGTACAAGCGCAGGCAAGCCCTCTCAAACACCCGAATCTTTTCAATTAAGTTTGCTCGTAAATTGAACCACACGGGACGCCCAAATACCAGCATGGGCTTGATAAGGGCCATGTAGCAGATTACTTTTACCCCCGCATCGAGTTGGCTGCTATAAAACAGTCTCTTTGTAAGGGCAGAAGCTTCTTTAGCTCTGGTCAGAGCTAACCAGATCCCAAGGTATCTGACTACATTTTGACAGACAAGAGGCTGTCCGTGTTGTCCAATAATCAAGAACTTTCGCCAATTTCTTCTGATATCCCTAGAGGCACCAGACAACTGCATTCTTAACAGAATGGTGTCTTTGCCGGGGGTTTGTAAGACTATGGTGCTATTTTTATTTTGCTCCTACTCATATACAAATTTTTCTTACACTAAGATGAGATAACGTGTGGTTTGTCTCAAAAGAAAGGTCGTAAAAGAAAAATGGTTGAACATTCTGGTGGCCATCATTATCAGGTCTGGAGGAGTCTACCACCGTTATTATGTTCGTTTTACATTTTCATCTGAGATATAGTACTGTCCCGCCATCTTCCACAGCTCAATGTTTTCCGATTTCAACTTTAAGACCTAAAGTAATTCTATATCGCTTGTGTTTAGTTGGCCTTGATAAAACGTATTTCCTTGTATATCAGACATACGTGTTTGCTCCAAATCAATGTTTGAATATCCTCACAACTGCTAGTCATAGCATTTAAATGTGTATTCATGATCTCGAAACGTAATGCCATGCGGTCAGTATTTACATATTACATTCGTCTGATTATTCATCTTTTATAATTAGTCGTTGACTTGATCCGTGGTCTTCTTTAGTATATTTGCTGTCGATTCTTGTTTTTTAAAAGAATCTTTATCTTATTCTCCTCTTCTGTCATCAGCATTCATCACTCCAAACAAGATATGGGCAATCGAACCAACAAATTCTAAGGGCGCTCTTTTCTGTCATGTGCTTCCTGTTATGAATATTTTATTGTTCGCCTTGAGTTCATTGAGACAGATTAATAATGTCGCTCTTGACATGTTACAAGAATCTTCGAAGTCAGGCAGTAGATGACCCTGACTCCCAAGGTGGCTTATCTCTTCCTGAATTCCTTCTATTTCTTTGAAATATGCATTTTAATCATAATAGACAACCAGATTTCATTTGGAAGTCACAACGTCTACACTTCCAATTGCTTCCAGGTAATATGACTGTATCGTTTTTCAATTCCGATACAGCTCCACCAGTTGAAGTTGACGAATTAAGAGACGTTGCATTGCACTGTATTGCCATTAATAGGGTGCAAAGCGGACAGAACCAAATTTGCTTATATGTTGGCTGTTTTTATTTTCCTGACTACATGTGTTGTTAGCATTGAATCAACATGTTTCGGTTTTTCTTCATTTTGTTTTTTATTTTCCAATGGACATAATTTCCCAATCGGATGTTTAAGTGTGCCTGATTGTACTTTCAGGGTAACTAGTCTAGCCTTTCCATCAGATCCCGGGTGTAGCTCTATCATTCTTCCCCAAGTCCATTTTAGTGGATGTGTGTTCTCATCTTTTATAAGAACTACCTGGCCTCTAGTGATATTTTCTTTTGATGTTTTCCATTTATGTGTTGCTACTAACTGATCCTATTATCCAATATTCTCTTCTTAGCGTTGATTCCATTATTCGATTCCCTCCATGCAGCGTCGACTTATGTTTTTCTAGTCAAACATGACTTATCCAATATCAGAGGATGCTTTTGACCAAAACGGAATGACGAATGATGTAGTCTGCCTCCAACTCTAAGCAGTCCCTTCTCGTCTTAAAATGGATGTAGGTTTATTATTCTGCTGTTGCAGTTTATTTCTTTCTTTCTTTGTATGCACTGTATTTCATTGCCGAATTCGAGATTTCATTGATGTTTCAAAATCAATTGGTGGGTCTTCCATCCTTTGATTCGTTTAACAAATTTTAGTATATATCCAACCACGCGTTCATATTTACTATATGATGAACATTTTTTCAGATCACTTAGCAGAGGTTTTTTATTATCTAAAGTCGTTGTTAGAGCAACTAAATTGTTTTCTGGATGTTTTAACCATTGCTCTTTTGAATGCTTCAACCATTTCACCAGATTTTATGTTCTTTTTATTTGTGTGCTGATATTCCTCTTGATGCTACGTCTGCAGAATTGTCCTTAGTTCTAATGTGACTCCATTCAGCTTCAGGAATAATTGTTTTTATTTCATTAAGCCTTGTGCTAATAAATTAATTTTTCTTTTTATAACTTTTTATTTTTTTTTTGGCTATGGCGATGGCGCGATAGTTAGCTCATTGGACTATCACGCAGACAGTCTGAGTTCAATTCCTGGCTGCGTCACTAACAATTTTTCAAATCGGCATCACCCTTTCGGCGGGAAATGGCAAACTCCCGAAAGTAAAATTGCTTACGAAAAAGCTTCTAAGAAGTCCCGTCGAACTCGGCGAAAAACTGTAGGCCCCGCTCAGATATAACTAAAATGACAACATGAGCAACACAAATGAGTGTCAAGAAGCTATGGCATACCCATACCGGGCTGCAAGCGCCATAGTGTTTTTGTTTTTTTTTGTATTTTTATAATTTTTATCCATGATAAGGTTATACTGGAATCACTCCAGGTATACAAATTATTGGTTGGTTAATTGTTTGAGTTATTTTGTTTATTAACTTCGCCAATAGATGAGCTGAACAAAGTTCGAGTTTGGACAAAGTTCTCCGTCGCGTCAGCAAATCCATGTAATTTTGAAGTGAACTCAGATGTTTTATAAATCCATTCCATTCATGCAAAAGATTTTCGTTGAATTTTTCATCCCAATCGTTATTTAACAGCCACAATTTTTGAATAAATAATTCCGCAACAACGGATATTGGTGTTAACCACCTTAACGGATCAAAACTTTTAGCTAGTTCGGGTAAGGCAATTCTCTTGGTGACTTTCTTTTCATCTGAAATGTTCATCGTGAATTTGAACTGATCGATGTGTGGATCCCATTGCAGTGCCATTCAATATTTCATTATTATTAGTAACTCATTTTCTCAGCAGGAGTCCGATTATTTGCATTTTCTTAGAAAGTTTTTGTAGAGATTTTTACACTCAGTCACTGTATTTGCTCCTGTCATCAAATCACCCATATAGAAATCTCATTTAATTGTATCATGGAGTTGTGGATCTTCTTTTTTACAATCGTTGGCTATTTCTTAATGCGTCCGTACTGCTAGAAAGGGTGCAGAAGCTATTCCATATGTGACGGTCATTAGTTGATATTCTTTGATTGTCTTTGTAGGGATTTCTCTCCACATCGCTTTCATCTATCATAATTTGGCAGTACATTTTTTTTACATCTGCTACTCGTATTAGAACATATTTCCACAGACGCCATTTTAACACAATGTTCAACATATCACTTTGAAGTCTTGGTCTTACAAACATAACATCATCCAAACTGTTTCCGTCTGTAGTTCTTGCAGATGCATCAAATACAACGCGCAATTTTGCGGCTCAACTGCTTTCTCTTATTACCGTTTGGTGGGGTTAATAATATTTTCCGATAGACCCTGTTTTTGCTAACTTCACATGTTCGAGATCGCATGAACTTGTTATATTCATTTCGAAGATTTGTATTTTTGTTCAGCCTTTTTTCTAAGTTGAAAAAACTTGCAATGGCTTATTTTCTGGAAAATCCTAATGTATGATGCTCTTTAAGCGGCAATTTTACGTTGAAACGACCATCCTTGTCCACTTTGGTTGTGTTTGCATATATTTGCAAACATTTGTCATCTTCTGATGGAACATCAGAGTCGTGAACTTTCTCTAGTTCTCAAAAACGCTCCAATGTTGTTGTGCTCGTAGTATCCCTGATAAAATCCAACCGAACTTGGTTGACTGGTCAACCAACCACAAATTGTTGGTATTCCAGCTTCAATCATATTAGCATAAACATCCTCATCAATCACTAAATCTATTCTGTCTGATTTATTGAAACTAGGGTCGGCCAATACATAATTTTTCCATTTGATTAGCTCATATATAAATGATTCATCTGGATATGGACTTCATAGTCAGAGTTTGCATCCGTAACCCTTAGATGTTGCAGTGGTCTTCCAGCTTCTCCTTTTAAATTTGCCTTAAGGCGATATACTTTTTCCACATAAATGTAATGACGTTATGACTCACGTCATAAACTTTTAAAGAGGTCATGAAAAGAGGACCAATCACTAATCTCTCTACGAAATTGTGGAATTTTTAGGTTTTGCAACTTGATGTAGGTTTTTCAGTCGCTCCCTCATCACATCTCATTTTTGCCAATTCTCTACGAACTAATTTGTATTTTTGATCCATCTCTTCGTATTCTATTTCGATGGATTCGTTTTCCGGCATTTGCTCGAATACTTCTGCCAACGCAGTAAAGAAATCCGTAAGATTCCCTTGTACTACTTTTTGCTCCTCCTTCGTTTTTATATTTTTGATACCTTTTAAAGTTGTGGTAATCAAATCTTCCATTTTGCTCATTTTTTTGTGGAATATTTTTCGCTAATTGTTTGCACTTGTCTGTGCCAAGAACTAACTTCATTTTCATTCACAGGTTTATATTTTTCTGCTGATAGCAGTAGTTTCAAAGAAATAACTTTCATTTGTTATTCCAGTCGCCATGAGTACCATATGATTTTTTTTTTGGAACTCACCCTAGAAGCAATCGATACGGTGCGTAGTATCATCGATGTTGACCTTACTCCTCTATCGGCACTTTTTGTATACGAGTATATGGAAAGTATGGATACTCCTAATTCCTTTTGCTTCTCCATTACATGTTGGCGTGCTCTTGCCATTGTTATGATTTGTTTTTCTTGTTGTTAATTGGTTTATCCAAGTGTATATGCAGATATATCCCACTGTATAGCCACGGGAACGCCTATTCACTGTGAGCCGTGAATAACGTTTACCAACTTTTTTGCTCTTAATATGGATTTGAAAATAATTTCAATCGAACTCTTTTCATTTACAGCGAACTGCTATTTATAAGTCACTGATTTTTACTTCACTTTTTGTGATTCTTACCGCTGCGCTGGTTGGGGAAACAACAAAAATGAAGGACCAATGAATAAAAGATTACTCTTGGTTGAGGGTTTGCAAGACTCTGGTTTTATTTGTATTTTGTTCCTACTTATACCATATACAAATTTTTCTTAAACTAAGATGAGATAACATGTGGTTTGTCTCAAATTACAACTTATTGCGCATACATGTGCGGTTATAGATAATGATTCGACTGTGACCAATAAATATCATCTGTTATTTATATCGGTTAGGTCGTAAAAGAAAATGTGTTCATGGTTGAACAACCAGTCATCGCAAAATCGTCAATCTCGAAGTCACTCTGTAAGAGAGTTTTAATGACCTCGATTATTGGACCTGTTCTGTACGATATAAAATCGTCTGCGTACACAATAGCATGGGGAAGTGAACCTATCAAGTCACTTGTACAAATGTTGAATAGAATCGGCGAATTGACTGCGCCTTGCTGAAGACAGAAATCATATCACCATTTTTCACTCTGAACTGTCTGTTGGTTAGCATATTTTAAAGAATGTACAAGAGTGGTTTACTGATCCCCAGCCTAGTCAGCTTATAGAAAAGACCCTCTTACCATACGGTGTGGAACATCTTATCCAAGTCAACAAGGCAGGCACCGGTACATTAGTTTTTGCCTTTATTCCATTGGATATCGAAAACTAGTTTAGGCGTGGCATGTGAGATATCACATTCCACCTTAAAACCAAATTGATTAAACGGAACTATATGTTTGTCCTCAAACCACCTAGGCAGAGCTCTATTGATTACTTTCTCAAACACATTGCTGATATTAGATATATCCTTTCCCTTTTTGGGGATAGGTTGAACCACCGCCGTTTTTCAATGCGCTGGATAATGTGCATTATTCATTGTATTGTTAAACAGGGTGGTATAAATGTCCCCCGCTTCTAGTGGGAGATCTAAAGGTAGAAGCAAATGTTCGGTATTTCATAGGTTCCCACTGAGTTTTTACTTTTAAGTGATTCAAAGATCATTTGAAGCTCTTCCTTCCTTCATTATTCGCCATATTCTCGTCACTGAACTGGGTGAAACCCGAGTTCTCGATCGCCAGTTCGCTATTTCATTTCGAAGGTAGAAATTGTACACAAGTACTCGATTTTCCAGGTCGTGGTTTGGACCAATGATGTCATTTGTTGTGTACACTTCCTGGAAAGGCGCTCCTATAGCCTCGACCCTCTCCTGCGGATCTTCGATCACTAAGAAGTTGTCACCATCAACAGGCTGATTTGGATGCATGCCTGCTGTTTAAAGTATGCGTTCATTGTCTGTCGTTCGGACGATTTCTAGGCATGAAAGGTCATTCTGATCTTTCCTCCGTTTACAGCCTGAATTTTATTATTCCAATACAAACTTACAGAAGTCCTGTTATTTTCTTTTATTAATGTTCGGAGGTTCATGATCGCCGTGTTATGCCCGTCAGTAAATTGTCTGCATAAGGTTGCTAGTCTTGACAGCAGTCTACTTTTATGTCGATGCAGTGCGTCTGAAGTTGAACCGCGGTATAGTTTTGTCCATTGTTCGCTTAATTGCCTCGTTCAATTATTTTAGATATCTGTCAATCTCGTCTTCTGAAAGATTTCTGTTGGACGGTGGGTGGGGCGCATTCGAGTGTTCTTGTCGGTGTCCTAGAGAAGTATGTCCAACGCACTCTGCTCCCTCCCTCGGAACGGTTATTTCGGTACTAAGACCGCAATGGTCACTGTCATACATAAAAGTGTGAAGTCGGATTTTAGTTTGTTGGTTCGTACGAGTATCTCTCAGTTGTAATCGCGTGTCAAACAGCAGGAGATCCAAATAGGAGCCGTGTCTAGGAAACGACGGACTGTCCGTCGCCTTTAGGCCGAGTCGGTACATCACACTGTGCTGACTCCACCAATTCTATAGTAGGTTCTCTCTGGTGTTTGTATTATTTTCCTAATCGCTATCTTTGGCGTTGAAATCTCCGACGAGAAATAGTTTTCCTTCAATTCCAATCTTAGAAATCGAAAAAGTGTCTCGAGCTCTGAGATGAATAGAGTGGATTGAGTAGCCTTAGGTGCATAAACAGACACCATGTATAACCGCTTTTCACTACGGAGAGGGATATACATGATGCATTCCTCTAGCACCTTATACCTACGCACTACACGACTGTATAGCTTTTTAAAACGTATACCTTTTCTTACCAAGATTGCAACGCCTTTTTCTTGTATGGGGCGGGTCGATTTCTTCGCATGATTTTATACTTTTTGTATCCCATTTTGTGTCTTTTGGTTAGCTTAGTTTCACAAACCAAAAGCACATCAGGGACTTGGTCTTTAAGCAACTTGAACAGTGTGGCTCTTCGCTCAATCCTAATCAGTGAGTAAACATTTACTGCAAGGACCTTCAGGGTTTGCTCCGCCATGTACGTACCCATTACGACTGGAGGTGCGTTAGGCCCGGCAGCAGCGCGTATATTTGATCTACCCGCGTAGCTTGCTCGGTAATCTGACATTGAAGCTGAGCCGTCTGCCCCTGGATAGAGAGCAAGATAGCAAGCATGCCGTTTGCCGGTTCCGATGCTATAGGCGCTGGGGCCTGTGAAGCAACCTTCGCTTGCTGTGTCGTATTTCCGCTACCTGCCGCCATGTGGGCGTTGGTAACCTGGGGAGTAACGGCTGGTGTTTGTGTTAGAACAGGTGGACGCTTAACTTCCACCTTTTGCTACCGAGCCAGATTTACTCTTTTTATGTACCGATAGTTTGCGGTGTGTCCCGTGTTCTTACATAAAACGCAAAAGAGTTGGGTTTTTTCCGACGCTCCATTCCTACCTCTTATAGACTTGGTTATCATACTTCCAGACTATACTATATCTTCGTGTACATAAACTATAATAACAGATATGTTCTCTGTGAAGTACTCTCTTTTTATGTATTCTCTTTTTAATTTATGCATGAATAAATCATTCTTTGACTCAATATTAAACGTGTGACATGGTGTAATATGATGCAATAATAATAAATAAAGTTGGTTTCAGTAATTATTCAAAATGCATTTGGACGGAGAAGTTTTTAATGTCTAATAAAATTTTGCAGTGTCAGCTAGATACTGGTGCACGGATTAATTGAATTTCCTATAATACTTCAAAGAATTTGGGGATATGGGATCAGCAAATTAAAACTTGTAAAGTAAAGTTAAGTTCTTTTGGTGGAGGAAATATTTCTGTTTTTGGAAAATGTACCCTAGATCTTAAATGCATGAAGTCGAATGTAAATTATAATTTGGAATTTGTGGATAAAAATTAAAACGAAAAGTCAATTATTGGCTTAAATGATTGGTTTTATTAATTCTTCACTTGATAACTGTGCCATTAACAATGACCAGGTTTCAACAAGTTATGTGAATGTTTTTGATAAATATAACACAGTATTTGAAGGTCTCGGTTGTGTTAGAATGAAGTTTAAATAGGATTTATTAGAAACAGGTGCGCCAAGTATTGATGCACCTCGTAAAATTTCCTCCAGTTCCATAGCCTGCTGAGAGATGAATTAAACAAAATGGAATTATCAGGGTTATGAAGAAGACAACAGGTGCTACGGATTGGGTGAGTTCTTTAGTGTTAGTGGAAAAGAAGAACAAAACCATCCGTGTTTGTTTAGATCCTCGAAAACTAAATCTTGCTATAAAACGTTCCCACTATCCTTTCCCAACGCTGGAATCGATTAGACATAAATTAAAAGGGTCAACTGTGTTTTCAGTACTGGATGCTAACAAAGGATTCTGGATGATTCCGTTGGATGAAGAAAGTAGTCGGTTGTGTACGTTTACATTCGCTAGATACTTTTTTAAAAGGCTTCCTTTTGGTATAAAGGCAGCATCGGAAATATTTCATCGTATCATGGTTGATATTTCTTGGTGATCTTGATGTGTCAATTTATCTAGATGATATTTTGATTTGCGGTAAGACTAAAGAGGAACGAGGAAGATATTAAATAAAAGTGGAATTAGCCGCGATTACTGTAAAACAAAAGCGATTGTCGAGATGCCAGCCCTTAAAAACAAAAAAGATGTACAAAGAGTTTTAGGTATGCTCACATATCTAGATCAATTTATAGCGAATTTGTCAAAAAAAATTTCAGGTGTTAAAAGATTTAGTAAAAACGAATGTAATGTGGAACTGGTCTGAGAACAATACAAAATGTTTTAGTAACTTAAAGCAAGCTATAACTTCTCCTCCAGTTTTATCCTATTTTGACTCAAATGTGCTAATTGTTTTGTCGGTAGATGCATCTCAGTTTGCTGTTGGCGCAGTGCTGCAACAAAATCAAAAGCCGATTGCTTTTGCATCGCAAACATTCACAGAATGTCAAACAAGGTATGCACAGATAGAGAGAGAGCTATATGGCATTGTTTTCGGATGTCAGAAGTTTCATCAATATATTTATGGACCGCCAATTTCTGTAGAAATCGATCATAAACCCTTAATAAGTCTTTTTAAAAAATCTCTTGCAAACGTTCCACGTCGTCTCCAAAGAATGATGCTTCCTATTCAAATATATGATTTACATGTTAGTTATACCACAGGTAGATTTTTGTGGATAGCAGACATACTTTCAAGAGGCCCACTCCCTGATACAGAAATTTTGAAAAGTGAAAAAGAAATTTATGTTCATGTCGGGAGCATTTCCACGACACTCTCTATTTCGGAAGAACGGCCTAAAGAAATTCAGGACAGCACCATAAACGATAAGGCGTTCCAACTACTTAAAAATATGTTAATGACGGTTATGTGTTCAGGACACAGGTCCTATTGATAGAACCTTATTACCATTTTTGCCAATCCGACATGAAATATATTTTTAAGAATTTTTGTGCTTCAAGGGCAACAACGTTATTGTACCCCAAGGTTTAAGACACAAAATTTTATCATTTTATGCATGAGGGGCACGTAGGAATGGAAAGCATGAGGTGAAGAGTCAGATCCTGCATATATTGGCCTGGAATCAGTTATGACATAACAAAATTTACTGATTTGTGCGAAATCTGTCAAAAATTTTGAAATAATAATCCGAAAGAACCGCTCAACCCACATGATATTCCAAAATTACTTTGGGATACCATCGGCATGAATATTTTCCAAATTCCATGGATGTTACTCCAAATATATAGATTATTGTAAACTAAAAACATGTACTAGTGCAGGAACTATTAAAAAACTCAAAGCTATATTTTCCAAGTTTGGAATTCCAAAGATAATTATACTCGTATCTGATAATTGACCTTCTTTCGTTTCATCTGAAATGCATTCATTTATCAGAGATTGGGATATTGCTCATAAGACAAGCAGCCCCCACTTTCCACAATGGATTAGCAGAGAGGTCAATACAAACTGTAAAGAAAATGATTAAAAAGTGTAGACAATCGATCCATATATTGCTTTACTTAATTTACGTAATATTTGTTCGGCTTCACACCAGCTCAGTTACTTATGGGTAGAACTTTATGGTCTTAAATACCCCATCATATGGAGCAATTGAAACCGACGCTTGTTGATTGCGACAAATATAGAACAATGATAGAAAATAATCAAAAACAAGTCAAACAAAATTACGACAGAACAGCAAAACTTCAATCTGCTTTGAGAGTAGGGGACAAAGTTCTCCTCAAAATCAATCCAAATACGGATTCATGGTCCAATGGCATAGTTGTTAAAGTGTGTAAAGAACCAAGGTCGTATATAGCTCGCCACATAAATGGACATTTATTTAGATGAAATAGACGTCAACTAATATGTAAAAAAAATTATGTTATGTCACAAATGCAAGATGAAGACAATAAATAAATAAAGATAAAAATGACAATGTAAAAGACTTCATGAAATTAAGATCTGGGAAATTTAAAGTATCAGGCTATTCATGTATGAAATAATTTTTGTTAACTTTATAATATCAAGCTATTGAATTATGAATTGATATTTTGTTAACTTTATAAAATGTGGCATGTTATATACATGGTTATCAGACTTCCAGACTATACTATATCTTCGTGTACATAACATAAACTACAAAATAATAACAGATATGTTCTCTGTGAAGTACTCTCTTTTCTGTATTCTTTCATTAATTCATGCATGAACAAATCAGTCTTAAACGTGTAACACTACCCAGAGCGGATTCTTCTGATTCGTGGTTCTTACCGCACTTGACGCATCGAGGCTGCATAGCACAATTCGACGCGGCATGCCCGAAGCTTTGGCAGCGAAATAATTGCAACATATTATCGCTCCATTTTATTTTTTCCAAGTGTGCAACCTAGTAGTCTAGGACTTTGATACTCCTTAGACCATCTAGTTTGCTATCGGAACTTAGGTGTACCAGGAAGAACGGTAGTTTCTGCTTCTCCCTTTTTGCTCTAGCTGTGGTGAACGGCTTGACTCCTACCGGCACCGCTAACCTATCCTGCACCAGACCTTTATTATCGAGTTGGAAGGACGCCGTCAAAGCGAACCCCCGTGATACACCTAATTGGGGTAGTAAGCCGCGGAGATCGGGTTTTTCGACGAGGTCATTGATCTTACAATGTGCCTTCGAGTCAGCTTTATCACAAAACTGTCCATTCTTATTAAGTTCGCCCTATTGTACAAGACCTCGTTAGAATAGAATTTTATGTTCTCAGACTCTGGTGTTCTGTATAGCTGAAGAAAAGCCCTATCAAACACCCGAATCTTTTCCAAATTACTTGCTCTCATGTTAAACCACACGGACTACCAAATACAAGCATACGCCGAATAAGGACCATGGAACAGATAACCTTTACCCTCGCATCGAGTTGCCTGTTTTAAAACAGTCTCTTCGTCAGGGCAAAAGCACCTTTGAATCTGGCCAGAGCAACATCTATATGTTTGTTAAAACACAGATATTGATCTAGCCAGATCGCAAGGTATCTGACTACATTTCGGCAAGCAAGTGCCTACCCGTGTTGTCTCAGGATCCGAAACTTTCGCCAATTCTTCCAACTTCTGAAAGTTGATCTTCAACTTCTCGTCGTCGCAGTATCGTTTAATTTTGTGTAAATGTTGAAAAGGATTGGCGAATTGCCGCACCTTATTGCGGACTGTTTTTAATGTTCCAGTAGAAGTCACACAGCTATTCTTCACGGTAAACTGTCTATAGGTGAGCATATTGAAAAGAATATACAGCAGTTGACCCACGCCGCTAACCGCTTGGCTACCGAGTCAATTAACGAAATTGCAACTAATTATCTTTACGCGGAAAACTGTATCACTATTATTTTTTTACTTTAGGAAAAGCCGAAACACGACTATTCTCTGCGGTGATCTACGATTGGCTGGTACAAGGTCTTATCTGCCGTATTATGTGAACGCCTGAAGCCATTCGTCAACAACCTGATAGGTCCATATCAGTGTGACTTCAGGCCAGGAAAGTCCACCATCGACCAAATATTCACACTACGGCAGATCTTGGAGAAAACTCATGAGCTTCAGATCGATACATACCACCTATTTATCGATTTTAAGGCCGTGTATGACAGCATCTGTAGAGACGAGCAATACAGAGCAATGTCTAGTTTTTGCATCCCTGCCAAACTCATACATCTGTGCAGGATGACGATGGAGAATACACGCTGCACCATTAAGGTCGGTAAACATATCACCGAGACTTTTGATGTCAAAAAGGATTTAGACATGGCGATGCGCTGTCAGTCGATTTCTTTAACATCAACTTGAAAGAATAATGCAAAACTCACGCGCAAACGTAAGAGGCACAGTCTTTCAAAAGTCCTTTCAATTACTCGCATACGCCGACGATATTGACATAATTAAAAGAAAGGAGCGTGATGTCAGTGACGACTTGGCAAGTATTGAGACGGAGACGGCGAAAATGGGTTTAGGGGTCTATGAGGGCAAGACTTAGTATATGCTGTCAAGCAAAAAGGATACTCGTACAAAACGTCACTCTTGACGGGTATAACTCTGAGGAAGTAAACAACTTTGTCTACCTAGGCCCCGCTATGAATTCAGACAACGAGACCAGCGCTGAGACCAAACGAAGAATATCTCTTGAAAATCGCTGCTGCTTTGGGCTAAGAAGGCAATTGACTAGTAAAGCCCTCTCTCGAACAACTAAAGTTACCCTATGTAAGATCCTGCTCTAAGGCGCAGAGGAATGGACATTATCATAACTGGATGAGGGTGATCTTTTCGGTCCCGTCTGCATTGACGGTGAGTGGAGAAGGAGATACAACATGAACTCTACGGACTGTACAGCGACATCGACCTAACCAGAAGAGTGAAGACTAAGATGGTTGCGTCATGTAGAGCGGATGAACAGCAATGGTCCGATCCGAAAAGTCTTCGAATCCGCACCCGAGGTACAGCGCAGTAGAGGAAGACCGAGACTCAGGTGGCGCACCCAAGTGGAAGGGGACCTCAGCCAACTTAGCGTGTGAAGCTTGAGGCAGCTAGCACAAGATCGACCTAGCTAGAGACGTTTGTTGAGTGAGGACCAGGTAGCACCACCTAAAGTAAGTAAAGTAAGCTATAGGCCCGCGGTTATTGACCAGTCTCTGATGAGGTTGATTGCGTCGTTCGTATTTGACTCTTTCTCTCAGAGTTTTTTTGCAACAGTAACAACGGCGATATCGTCTGCGAAATCAACTATTCTTACACCTGGTGACGGTGTCAATTGCAGTACTCCGTAGTACATGATATTTTAGATCCATCCATAGTATCCTTTCTGACTAGTGACCTTCTTATAAACGACCAGTTTGCTGTGTTAAATACTTTTTTGGTGTCCGGTGTAACAACTGCATAGCATTCCTTCGTTCTCCAGCGCCATCTTTCTCTCTTTATTGCTTTGGCTGTTATGTCCACTTCCGCTTTTATGGCGTCGGCAGTGGAGCGCAATTCTCTGAATCCAAACTGTTGATTTGATAACGCTCCCTTTTCTTATGCCACAGTGAGCAAACTATTACATATGATCCGTTCAAGTATTTTAACAAGTGCCTCCAGTAAACATATTGTGCGATATAATGCTGGTTCTCCAGGTGGTTTGTTTCTGTTTGGTGGGAGTACTAATTGTTGTAGTTTCCACTGTTTTTGGAAAACCCGCTCTTTCAAACACTTTTCGTTGTTGCTATAAACATGTCTGGTCTCTTTTGAGCGGCAGTTTTCACTGCCTTATTTGGGATGCATGCGTTGAAGAGTTGGTCTGGTGTTATTATTGGAACCGCTTCTGTGCTCGGTTCTCTGATTATTTGGCACAGAGGTGATGGTCTATGTGGAAATAGGTAACCTTAGACCTCTCTGGGTTAGTTGATTTTTATAAGTAAAGATAAGTGGTGGCCAGTAGCGGCAAAATTTAAAATAAGTGAAGTTTTGAGAAATACACATTTCAAAATTTCATAAACAGAAAAAGGATACATCAAATCGAGAAAAAAAAAACAAAATACAGGACATAAGCAGGAAGAAAATGAGCAATACAAAAACAAAAAAAGGTAAAGTTTATTACATACGAGTATTAAATAAAAATGGAATTTCACATCAGGGAAAGTGTGACAAAGGAAATATGTAGAGAAAAAAAAGGAATAATATAGTGTTTTGGACTGTGTATACACATACAGGATCATAGGAATATTTTTTACAAAATTTGTTGTTTCATATGAGCGAAAGGAATTTCTTTCGGGCGTTTCGTTCGTAAATACAATGCGAGCGGTAGCTGCATATGCATACTGCGCAACCGGTTTGGTGACGAAAAGGATTATTTTTGTTGTTGTTGTTGCCGTTTATGCAAACTGCACTACCAGTTTGGTGCAGAAAGGAATATTTTTTGCTGTTGTTACTCTTGCATATCGTGCAACCGGTTTTGGTGAGTGTAGGGGAATACTTGTTTTGTCTTGTTACGTGCATGCATTATACGCAACCAGTTTAAGTAAGGGATGTTTTGCCACTTTTTTTGTTGCTTGTGCATGCGGCAAATATTTCACGGACGATTATTCAGTCAACAAGGGAATTTTCTCATTGGGTTAGTTGCGTTTATGATGGTACATGGGGATATGGTTTTTATTTTTATTTTGTTCTCTCTTGTTAGGTACGTTGCTGTTGTTCATATATACAATACGATAGACAGTTGGGATTGAACAAAGGGTTTCGTTTGTTGGAAACAAACAGAAAAATAAATAATTTCAATCTCAGACAGGGCCTGAGATAATTTTATGGATTAGGGTGTTTCGTGTGAGCATCAGGAGATGCGTGGACCACAAACACATATAAGCTTGTAAATAATTTTTCTCAAACAGGATATAAGAAAAGTTTAAGGCATATGAATAGGAGTGTTTCGTGGGAACACAGGTAGTGTGTGGCTTACAAACACAATTAAAATAAAGGAATGTTTATTCAGGGGGACCTGAGATAGATTTCTTAAAAACAAGGACGGAGTGTTTTGGGTGAACACGGGAGATGCGTGGACAACAAACACAATATAATTTAGGGATATTGTACAAAAGGATACGACTATTTTCCAGGAGGAAAGGGGAGGAACAGGAACATTGTACAAAAGGCTTAGATTATTTTTCCAGGAGGGAAGGGGAAGAAAAGGCTAGGAAGCCATGATGTGAAATTTTAATAGGAAATATAAATGCATTGAATAAATAGTTTGTTTATTTTTATTTATAGCCACAGGAGTGAGCAACCCAGGAGGAAACACTCGTCCAGGAGAGGCACAAGAGTGCGAAGGAATGCTTCCAGGAGAGAAGCAATTTAAAAACTTACAGAGGAAAATAGCACGTGTAGCAGGATTTGCCAAATCAGAGGAAATATAGAGTGTCTCCCAGAAGCGATTGCTGCTTCGAGCAGATAGGTTGATGCAGCTATAAAACCAAGCCAACGAATTGCTGCTGGAGCTAGTGCAGATACTGGAACCAAAAAGGAGAAAGAATTGAACGAGGCACGTTCGTCGCATGAGGAGGAATTCCAGGCGGAGGGTCGGCAGATAAATGAGAGAGTGCATCAGCAAATGAGCTACAAAGGATGTCCAGCGTAACTCACGAGACGATCCGTGAGCTGAAGGCGCTCGGATTACCAGTGGAACACTGGGATATGGTGTTCATTCACGGATTGCATGATCGCCTAGATCATGTAGCAGTTGGAACTGCAACGATCAACGGATTTTCCAAAACTAATATGAATGTTGGAATCTTTGGACAAACGGGAAGGAGCCTTGAAAAATACGGGAACCATCTAGAGAAACCGTGCGGGGACAAGCGGGTATTCAGGAACTGATAGCAGGAAAACTTACCGGAAACAATCGGGGGCATCTTCACGCACAGGAAGTGGAGGATTTAACCCGAAAAGGAAACATTACGAGACATGCAACAAGGAGCATCCACTCTATTATTGCTCGAAATTTACGGCAATAAATTTTAACGCTCGGAGGGATTTTGTAACGAGGAGTAAAATATGCCCAAATTGCTTAAAGAAAAGGCATGGAAAAGAAGCGTGCACAGCAATTAGAAGCCCAAATATCCAATGTCAAAGGGATCCACTGCATAACAGCATGCTTTGCCCGGTAAAACAGGAGATGCAACATGTGTCGTTCCCAGGAGGGGAAATTATTTGGACAACAAAAGAAAGAATTGACAAAGCATACCGGGGAAAAAAAGGCAGATTGAGCAGGAGCCCAATGAGGAAGTGGGTATAAATTTTTTATCAGGGGAAAAAATAAAAAAATTTGAATTATTAGGAAATAAAGGGAAATTAATAAAGAATAAGGAAAAGAATACTAGGAATAGGAAAAGGAAGAGTAATATAAATTTAGATTGGTCTATGGAAATAACATAAAATAAAGAAAGACGAGTTATTACCATGCGATGAGTTTAATTTTTCTTGAGAATTATAAGAATGGAGAATGATGGATATAGTTTTGGATCTATAAGGGGGTTCTTGGATAAAGGCTGTCAACCTTATCTGATGAGTTACAAATTGATAAAAGAATACAAGCTCTCCGCTTTATCGACTATAAGAAGAGCGGTAGGTATCGATGGGGAGCCATTTACAATACGACAAAGAATAAAGGTAAAGGCTTTTCCATGGTATACTTCTGTAGCCCAGGAGGGCATAGAGCAAGTACTTTGGATCCTCCCGAGAGGCAGTATCTGGCAAACAACAATGCCATCAGCCACATTGGATCCACTAATGGTTCACAATCCATCAGACATACCCTTAGCGGACCCGCAATTTTGGAAACCAAACCCAGCATATGTACTCGTATTGTTTGGAGTTGGATTTTTTTTCGAAGATTATTACATCTGTTATACAAAGGAATGTTAATGGAAGCACATTAATGGAAACTTCATTAGGAATTATTATCTTTAGAACACATTCGGGAACAATGGATGATAAGACAGGAAAGTTGGTTTCATCGATTCAATATGAGGAAGTTGCTAGAGAGACTCTGGCAACAAGACCAAATCATATCATGTTCTAAGCATAAGGAGGAGGAGCTTTTAGTGGAAAAGCATTTTATAGAAACACATCAACTATATACCAATAAAACAAGAAATAAAAGAACTAGGAAGTTCTAGGGAGACGGCATTGAGACGTTTCTTATACTTGCAAAAACGTCTTACAAGAAATGAAGACATGAGGAGGATTTATGTGGAGGAAATGAGGGAAGAAATAAAAATGGGACATCTTGTCTTGGCCACACAAAGACCAGGCTTAGGTGAGAAGGTGTATGATATACCACATCATTGTATCCCTAAGTATAATCGGATTGTTTACGATACGAGTTGTAAAATGGATAAGGGATTTTCGCTCAATGACATACAAATTCTTGGGTCTAAATTGCAAAAAAAGGATTTGCAGGAAACTATAATGCGGCATAATGAAGGCATAAAATTGCAATATACGCGGATATGCGGAAAATGTTCAACCAAGTGAGACTTGCAAAAGAACAATGGAATTTACATCGGATATTTTGGAGGGAGAATGCGGACCAAGATTTGCAGGAATATTGACTCACAGTTGTCACGTTTGGGTTGACAGCATCACCATTCGTGGCTGTTCCATCATTAATTGAAACCGCTAGAAAAGCGGAAGAACACTTTCCAGTTAGAGCTAAGGCAATAGAAGATGAGTTCCATATGGATGATTGTGTAACAGGCAGCTACTCGGAAAATTCAGCAATTGAATTAGCAAAGGAAATTGATACAATTCTGAAAGGAGCTTAATTTTAATTCCATAAATGGAGATCAAATAGCAAGGCACTTGTTCAGAAGCAGAAAAAACACTGTTGTTTTCTGAGGAGGAAGGTACAACCATTTTAGGGCTGAAATGGTTGATTGAGCAGGACAAATTTACTATTATAGTAAAAAAAACCCTAGTTAAAAGGAAAATATTACGTAATGTAGTACAGCTTTATGACCCAAATGGATATATATCTCCGGTCACATTAATAGGAAAAATATTAATACAGGAGATATTGAGGTTGAGGATTGATTGAGATGAGAGACCACCAATTGAATTGGAGAATTGATTGTTGGAGTTTTGGAATTCAATGGACTCAAGTCCAGCATTCTATTGGATAAGAAAGGAAACAAAAAACTTAAGGACATATGTTGCAAATCGAGTGGCATCGATTCAAGCAAATACGGAGTGGAGATGCTGGCGCCATATCAATGGTACGGAGAATCCAGCCGATTTAGAGGGATTTTACCAAATGAGTTGGTAAATAAGGATTTGTGGATGCATGGTTCATGTTGGATAGCGATGGATCAGGAGAAATGGCCAAATAATGGAAGGAATAAATGAGGAAATGCAAAAGGAAATGAAGATACATGCTGTATCAACATTTAAGGAATCTTTATATATTCGACTTATAGGAACAAGAGCAAATGTACCACTTTCGGAGTACGTTAGATGGTTGGAACAAGCGATTAACATTCTCAGTTACGTAAATCGTTTCGTAAAAAAATAGAAAAATGGGAGGGAAAATCGGAAAAGTAAATTTAGGAGGGTAGCGGTACAACGAAAAGATGCACCACCTACTCTAGAGGAAAAGGCAGAGGCTATGGAGTATCTTATTAGGAAAAATCAACAAGAATATTACAATGAGTAAATTACAGCACTGAAGGCCGGAAAATATTTACCGGATAAATGTAGAATAGAAGGATTAAAACCAGTTTTCGATGCAAAAGGATTGCTTCGTGTTGGTGGAAGACTAGGTAGGGCAGAGATTGATTATGAGATGAAATATCCCGTAATTATCGCTAATGGATCAAGACTGGCGGATTTGTTAATAGATTATGCTCATCGTGAGACAAGTCATGGCGGGTCGCAAGTAATGATGCAATACATAAGGCAAAAATACTGGATACCCAAATTAAGGAGTGGGCTAAGGGATCACATACATAAGTTTGTTGTATGTGTGCGTTTAAATGCACGAACGGAGGGACAATTGGTGGTGGAATTACCATCAGAAAGAGTCCATATTAGGAATTTTTTTTAACTACAGAATTGGATTATGCCGGCGCTTTCGAATTGAAAGGGGTTGGTGGATCGGAAAGGAAAGATAGCACCAAATGTTGGGTTGCAATATTCGTCTGCTTAAAAACGAGAGCAGTGCATATTGAACTTGTTTCAGATTTGTCTACCAAGGCTTTTCTAGCGTGTTATGAAAGGTTTATTGGACGGCGAGGAAGATGCGAAAAATTATTTAGCGACGACGGAACAGCTTTCGTAGGAGCTTATAAGGAATTACTTAAAGCTTAAAAAGATTTTACAGGCAAGGAAATGCTGGATCATTTACACAGGAAAGGCACGAACTGGACCTTTATGGCATCAGCAGCACCACACTAAGGTGGATTTTATGAAGCTGCGGTGAAATCCATGAAGTTTCATCTGAACAGTATTGTATGATAGCGGGTTCTTCCTTTCGAGGACTTTAGAACATTGCTCATCCTGGTAGAGGCCATTCTAAATTCGAGAGCGCTTCACCCATTGCGTGACGACCCGATGGATATGCAGGCGCTAACGCCGGGACATTTTCTGGTAGGAGAACCATTCATTTTACCTCTATCTTTCAGATTAGACGATAGACCAAATACAGTGGGTACTAAGCTCTGGAAAGAAAGGCAACGGATGGTAAAACATTTCTGGGAAAGATGGCAATCGGAGTTTAAAACACCTTGCAGAAACGCAAGAAATGGCGAAGGAAGAAGGAGAATGAAAAGGTTGGGCAATTGGTGGTCCTCAGGAGTGAGAACTTCCCACCAACCAGCTGGGCAATAGCGAGGACATGCGAACTATCGCCAGGCTGGGATGGGTTATTCCGAAAATGTTATCGTGCAAACTGCTACCAGCAAATTAAAGAGGCCCGTGCAGAACCTGCGCATTCTATCAGTGGACACAATTTAATTTATTGTCATATTATAACGAAATTAGATAAAAACATTGTTTTAAGTCGGGACTGTTATAAATGGCAACATCTTCATGTGAGTCATTATTGTAAATTATATCGATATAACTCAGTCTTGTTCCATCTATGGAACAAGATATTTTGATACTCCTAGGACGAGGGGTCGGTTGGACCGAAAGCCAGTAACCCGTTCTGGGATGTAAGTGCTGTCGTTGGTCCATTTAGGGCTCTTCCGTTACCATCTCTTTTCCAAGACCCTGATTAAGTCTCGAAAATCCTTCCGGCCTGAGTTCCAAATATGTCGGAGTAGCTCGGATGAGGTCTCATTAGTTTCGGGATTATTCCCACCGTTGATTCCATTTGAGGAATTCATCCGCTGTCCCGTTTATGGTGCTGCTATTTTGTCTGCTGGTCAGCACTCGCAATCATAAGTTTAGCAGGTCCAGTCCGGATGGACATTGACCAGTACCCGGCAGTTACCACGTGGAGGTATTACAAGCACATTTGATGTGTTGAAGATAGATGCAACACTGGATATCGCCAGGTTGACATCTCTCAGTGCCTACCCTATTTCTACAACACCCAAGCACCTTCTAGCTTTGTTATATTTACATATATATGATCATGTGAGGATTGCTTAATAACACCTGTAAGATCTTTTGAGGCCATTATCTCTACATATCTCAAAGCAAGGGAATCATTCTCACTTCGAGTATTTATGTTGATATCGCCTATTACTATATTTTCTCTATCTATTGTACATGGAAAACTTAATTTAGTTCCTCAATAAGATTACTGACCCCTAGTGTCACCTATAAATCGCATGAATGTGTTGTTAAGGTCGGAACTCTTTTGCTCCGACGGTATGATCAGGGCGCATGTACCTTGATCTTGTAGTGGATATATTAGGTGCCTGTACCAATATATCAATGCATTTGTGAATGATATTTAGCTATCTTACCTCGGGTGGGGGAGTAACTAAATACGACTTCTTCTTCTTAGTGTTGAGAAATCTGTGCTTTATTTATACAAATTTGTTGCTTACTTACAATAGCATAACTTAAATTACGACTAACACTTACATACAAATTGCTTATTTGACAATAAATCAATTCTTATAGATTTTTTCATTATTTGACAATATTTTAATTTCGTACAGTTTTGTTTATTTAGCAAAAATTAAGTGCAATAATAAAAATTATTACAATAAAAATCACGACCATACGAGTTTGTCTCGAATTTCGTCCAAACAACCTTGCAGTGAATGCACCTTGTATTTGTTTTCCGCTGTGGGTTCAAGGTGAATTGTTTGGGCGACATTGTTCGTGACGTACCTATACTTTATGTTCTAAACATCCTCCCCCGGTAATGATAACATTCCACACTGTTCCGTAGAGGGTAAGGTTAATCTTCTCTGTTTTCTTGGTGCTGGTTCTGGTGGATGGGAGTCATCAAGGTTCGTTTGCTTGTTTGATATTTTTCGTCTATATGCCCAAAGACAAATGGCGGATATGGTCACGGCCAGTCCTAGATATGCAATAGAATATCGATGAATGTTGTGATTGTTAATTTTGCTTGGGAGCTCGGCTTGAACTAGATCCTTGGATTATTTTCTTAGCTCTTCGAGCTCTTCTGATGGAAGTAGATTTATCATTGGAGCCCGGATACTTGAAATCTGCTTGGTTGGAGTTGGTATATCTGTCAGATTGGCTAGTTTGGTGTATAAAACCCTTGTATTGCTTTGGTAACTCTGATGCCCACGCAGCGTCAATAGATCTTGTTTGATCACACAGTTTGGCTCAATTTTTAAGCGTCCTCAACCTTCAAGCTTCATTGATGAAATTTTACTGTCACATACCGCGTTGGTGATGGCCTTAGTTTTAACTGCGTAAATCCATTCGTTGGGGTTTGTGAGCCAAATCCAAGTTTGAATTTCATCCAGGGTCTCGATCTTGCATTGCTTGGATAACGGCATGTTGTTTTATAAATTGAACTTACATGAGCTTAAAGTTGGTCCCTCGTGGTACAACGGCCTTATTTGTTCACACAGAAATGGAGCAGGTTCAGTTATTAAACAGCTGGCTAGGTCTTGCTCTGTTAGGGGGTAATATTGGTCACGGTGTTGACCTATGATTAAATATGGGGCATCTGGTTTGATCACACTGAACTTACTGTTGTCCACTATCGGTACGGGTATAATCTTGAATATTTCCAGTATTTCTCTATTCATTAGTGGAAATTTAAGATGGAAAATGATGTGATTGTTGACCATCCTGCTCTTTATAGATATTAATTTGAACATTTGAACTGAATCTAAAGAGTAGCGAAATGCGACAGGGACATGACCTTTTATAAACAAGATCTCCCTGTTTAACTACTGCGGTGAGAGAAGCATTGGATTTATTTTGCCCTGATTAGTGTCAGTTAATACATAAACCAAAACTGACTAAATCCGTCTTATATTTGAGACGAGCAGCGTTAATTCCATAGAAACACCCAAAGCAGTATTGATGAGTTGCTCCTGGCTAGAATAATCAACTATGTCATTCATACGATCATTCAGAGCTCTAAATTTTTCCATAACCGCCAACTGATCTTTGTTTATTATGTTTGAAGTTGAGTCAACTATAGATGTTTGGTTCTTCAACAGTGGCAGCAAATGCTCTTCCTTTATTTTTGATAATTCCAATAGCGTGCGACATCTTAATGCCATATTCATCATCTAGAACCCCAAACAAGGAATTAGTTCCAATAATGTTTAAGGGTCCTCGCTTCTGCCGAGAACTAGGAGCGTTGATTTCAAAATATTCATTTCCCATTTTCAGGCCTTCTTCCAAGTACATGAGCTGACTGAGTATGGATTGTTATAAGTTATCTTCTCACATAACAGTGTTAATGATCCTATTCCCTTGACGACTTCTGTATACTCAGTCCAATATGCCTCCAAGTCGTAGTTCCAACATTGCTGTTCCCATGGAATCAAATTGAAGGCCGAGTTGAGATGGAAAGGGGCTGATTTCTACTGGGTGACTGTTTGCGAAAGGAAGACACAAACATACTAGTAGGCACGACACTATTGCTAATCCATATGTTCTTCAAGATTTCTTTGGCGGTAATTGATCGTCATTTTTAAAATCAGCGTTACTTCCCTCGTTCAAATGAGTTGCTGTTTGCTTTGGCTGTTCGTTATATTGACGTGCCTCCTGTGTTCTGGTTTGCTCTGCGAAATACACCGGTCGCTGTTTTTACATCTGCTACTCGAACCCGGCCGTCTTCTCCAATATGAGTTTTGATTATGCGCCCTAGCGGCCATCTCATCGGTGGTGTGTTATCTTCCTTTATGATAACAATGGCGCCAGGCTTTAGATTGGGTGTTGGTTGCTTCCATTTCGTACGCTGTTGTAGTTCGTTAAGGTACTCTCTTGACCACCTCCGCCAGAACTCGTATTTGAGATGCCTGACCCTTAACGTTAAAAACTCCTTATAGTGCCGTTATTGCTGCATTCTCCATGTCTCTCTACGTGAGAAATGTAATTTTTGAGTGATTCTGCTTGCGTATGACGGACTTTTAAGTGCATGGCGTTTGTCAGCTCTTGACTAGAGAGAGATCCATTATCAAGTTGTTTGGTGTTTTGTTTGCCACTGACGTTATGTAAGCTGTAATTCGTTGTAGCGGTCTGGTCCTTTTCCTTTTCCAATTGTTTTAGGGAGGGTAGTGGCCAATTTGATTCTTGCACGTGTAGGAACAAAGGGCCGTAGAAATAGAGAGTTGATTCTTTTAACCTTTCTGGAGGAATTCCTCGTGTGAGCAAATCGGCCGGGTTCTCCTTGGATTTAACGTGTCGCCATTGTATCGGTCCTGATACTCTGTTAGCAATGAATGGGGGAAAAGACCCTGCAGCTGAGTTTATCCAAGCTAACACTATTTCTGAATCGCTCCAAAAGTATGATGGAACATCCTCATATTGGATATTCTCCATTATCCTTTTTGCAAGGTCTGCTGCTAGCTTGGCGGCGCACAATTCTAGTCGTGGGATAGTTGGTTTTTTTTATTTCTCCCTTTCGAGTGGTGTCACTCGGGACTTAGCATTCAATAGACGCTCTATAACGGTTCTCTCACTAGTTCTGCATCGGGCGTACATGGCGGCTCCGTAGGCCTTTTCAGAGGAATCAGCGAATACATGAAGTTGGATTGTCTTTGCACATTCCTCTGCGAACATGTGCCTTGGAATTGATATATTATTTAGTAAACTAAGATCCTGGCGGAATTTTAACCATCTACAATGTAATACCTGTGGTAATGCTGCGTCCCAATCCAGTTTGAGATGCCATAATTGTTGGGGAAATATTTTTGCTGTAATAAGCACTGGGGCCACAATACTAAGTGGATCAAATAACTGGGCTATTTCTGAAGAAACTATTCTTTTCGTCACCCCGTGTTCATCATCTAGGTTCACTTTGATGAGAAACTCATCCATCTTTGGTAACCAAATTAGGCCTAGTGTCTTTATTTCCTCTTGAAATAACTGCCAATTGCACCTCCATTTCTTCGGCTACGAACATTTGGAGCAGTTGTGAATGGTTGGCGCACCATTTTCGAAGTTCAAGCCCAGATTTATTTAGGACGTCAATCAGCTGTTTTTGCATCTCTAGTGCAGTGTTTAAACTATTAGAACTTCTCATTACATCATCCACATAAAAACTCCGTTGTTATACCTTACTGCCGAGAGGATGTGTCGTTGTGGAAGACTGTGCTAGCGTTTGAAGGCACGTAATAGCAAGGTATGGAGCAGACGATGTGCCATAGTTATTGTATTTAATTGATACTGCCTTATGGGTTCTGAAGAATCACGTCTCTATAAAATAAGTTGATATCGTCGATCGTCTTCATGTACCAGTACCTGTCTGTAAATTTGTTCAACATCAGCTGTGAATACGAATCTAGGCAACCGAAAACGAAGCAAGCTAGTGAATAGAGCGTCTTGAATAGTCGGGTCACTGCCTGTCGCAGTGAGTTGTGGCGACAATATTTTGTTAAGAACCAATGCTTCGCATCTTGTTGTAGGTCGTCTATTGTTGATTTCAGTTGTATGTTTACAGTCTTCTGTGTTTTTCCAATTGGATGTTCAATGAATCATATTTGGTCGAAATTCCTAGTTCTTTTACCACGTTTCCGTAATGAGATTGACCTGCGAGCATGAATCTAGAAGCGCTCTGACTTCAATGGAATTTCCGTTGTTTGCTAGTAGTTTTACCATTACCGTCCCCAGTAAAACGTAGCCTTACTGTTGATTTAAGGCTGATAGAGAAACTGGGGTTCGGTTTGACCGTAGATGATGTTTCATGTTCCTGAACGTCTTGTGTGGGTGTAACTTTTGCTAACGTATTTTGTTTTTTCGAGCACCTGGTGCATACTTGCCGAGAACATTTTGCCGCTTGATGGCATGATTTGAGGCAGTTGATGCATCGATCATTATCCTTTAAGATATTTAAACTCTGATTAGGCTTCATTTGGAGAAAACCTTTGCATCCATATAAAGCATGATGTGCCCTGCACACTGGTCACGTATTATCTAAAATGGCGATTGCTGAACATTTTGCTGTGTTTGATTTCCTTGGGTCCTCAATGCTTCGTCCCTTATTTCCCAGAGATTCCAACGATTGGAATCGATTTTCGAGGAACTTCAGAAAGTCCTTGATTGTCTGCAAGTTTCTTGGACTGGATAGGGATTGTTCATACAATGTGTCGGTATCCTTGTCTAACTTCTTTATTAATTAATAAAAGCGGATCCCAATTTGATGTGTCAACGCCAATATTTTCTAGCCCCATCAAGCACTCCTGCGTAGTATCATGTAAGTTTCTTACGCTGATTGCAGACGGCTTGTCCGCATTATGCGTTGATTGTGCCATAAACTTGTTGATTAATCCAGTCTTTGACTTTCATATCGTTCCTTGAGCATTTTCCAAGCTGTTACATAATTTGCGTCTGACGCCGGAAAATGCCTTATTAGCTTCTCAGGTTCTCCCACTAGATTGGTCTTGAGGAACCACATCTGCTGACAATCCGCCATCGGTTGCTGATGCACCATAAGTACGAAGAGGTCGTGGAATTGTCGCCACTTCAAGTAATCGCCGTCAAACTTTGGCAGAGTCAACTTGGGTGGTATCGCTACCATTGGTCTTTGGTCTGAGCTCGAAGAACCGTCAAGATAACCTTGTAATCTGGTCAGTATATCGATAATAAGTTGCTCGCTTTGACGTTCTAAATCAAAGTATTGCTTTTCGTTGTATCCGTTAGCGACTGGGTCGTCGCTTAGTTCATAAATATTGAGATGAGATTGTTGAAGTTGGGACTCGCCATGCTTCACAGCTTTCAGCTTGTACTCCCAGTAATGTTTTGATTGATGCATCTCCGCTTTGGTTGCCTCGTTTGTATCATGTCAGAGATTACGCACAACAATACCTTGATGGCGTCTCAATATTCTGCTCCACTCTTCAGAACAATTGTTGAGACTTGCTGCTTGTTTGTCCTCTGTTGACATTTTTGGCTCCGTTCTTTCAGGATTTAATTTGGGTTGTGCCCCAATCTTTTCCCCGAAATGGGTCCTGAACTTCCAGTAGTTCTCACGACCGTATCGTATAAGCCTTGGGTGAAATACTGATGATCATGGGGCAGTTTCGTCCTGATCTTGGTATCCGTTTCTTCAATGATGTCCCAGGCTGCCTCTAATTGACGAAGTCTTCTTACTTAGTAACATTCCTTGGCCGTTCTTGCCGCGGAACCCTTCTTATAGTTCTCAAGGAGTCGATAGAGCTCATTGATGTTGAGATTTTGGTTCTCAGTCAGCTGGTCGATATCCATGTTTTTGTTAATCCACGATATTCCGACTCGGATACAACTGTTTCTTTGGTGCTGTTTCGTTGGTACACGATTGTTCTGAGTCAAAACGCGATGGACTTTACCAGTGTCTAAATTGCTGGTAAACGCTTCTGTATAGTAGTGACCGCTCAAAAGTTTGTCTCTTACTCGAGAAAGCAAATATGAGGATCACGCCGGGTTCACCAAATGTTAACGTCGGAACTCTTTTGCTCAGGGTGCATGTACCTTGATCTTGTAGTGGATATATTAGGTGCTTGTACCAATATATCAATGTATTTGCGAATGATATTTAGCTTTCTTACCTCGGGTGGGGGAATAACTAAATACGACTTCTTCTTCTTAGTGTTGAAAAATCAGTTCTTTATTGCTTCAAACTTAATTCTATTTAAACAAATTTATTGCTTACACTTACATACAAATTGCTTATTTGACAATAAATCAATTCTCATGCATTTCTTCATTATTTGACAATATTTTAATATCGACAGTTTTGTTTATTTGGCAAAAACTAAGTGCAACAACAAATATTACGTAATTATACACGACCATTCGAATATGGCTCGAATTTTGTCCGAACAACTTTTCAGTGAATGCACCTGCTATTTATTTTCCTCTGTGGGTTCAGCGTGAATTGTTTGGACGACATTGTTCGTGACGTACATTTACATTATGTTCTAAACATCCTCCCTCCTGATAACATTCAACACTTTTCCGTAGAGGGTAAGCTTAAGCTTCTGTATCTTCTTGGTGCTGGTCCTGGTGGATAGGAGTCTTCAAGGTTCGTTTACTTGTTTGATGCTTTCGTCCTAAAGACAAATGGCGGATATGGCCAGGATCAGTCCTGGATATGCAACAGAATATTGATGAATGTTATGATTCTTAATTTTGTTTGGGAGCTCAGCTTGAACTAGATCCTTGGATTGTTGTTTTCGCTCTTCGAGTTCTTCTGATGGATGTAGATTTATCTTTCGACCTCGGATACTTGAAATCTGCTTGGTTGGGGTCGGTTTATCCGTCAGATTGCGTAGTTTGGTGTATGAAACCCTTGTAACTCTGATGTCTGCGCAGCGTCAATAGATATTGTTTGATAACACAGTTTGGCTCAATTTGTAAGCGTCCTGAACCTTCAAGCTTCATTGATGAAATGTTACTGTCACATACCGCGTTGATGGTGGTCTTAGTTTTAACTGCGTTAATCCATTCGTTGGGGCTTGTGAACCGAATCTAAGTTTGAATTTCATTCAGGGTCTCCATCTTGCATTGCTTGGATAACGGCATGTTGTTTAATAAATTGACCTCACATTCGCTTAAAGTTGCTCCCTTGTGGTACAACGGCCTTGTTTGTTCACACAGAAATGTAGCAGGTTCACTTACTAAGCAGCTGGCATCGTTCAAAGCTCTAAATTTTTCCATAAACTCCCACTGATCTTTGTTTATTATATTTAAAGTTGATTCAACTATAGATGTTTGGTTCTTCCAAACATCGCAGCAAATGCTCTTCATTTTCTTTGATACTTCCAATAGCGTCCGACATCTTAATGGCATATTCATCATCTAGAACTCCAAACAAGGAATTAGCCACAGTTCCAAAAATGTTAAAGGCTCCTCGCTTCTGCCGAGAACTAGAAGCGTTGATTTCAAAATATTCATTTACCATTCCCAGGCCTTCTTCCAAGTGCATGAGCTGACTGAGTATGGATTGACAAGATTTCTTGTAAGTTATCTTCTCACATAACAGTTTTAATGAACCTATTCCTTTGACAACTAATGGATATTCAGTTCAATATGCCTCCAAGTCGTTGTACACCAGTAGGTTCCAGTCGTTTGATGAGATGGAAAGGGGCTGATTTCTACTGGGTGACTGTTTGCGAAGGGTAGACACAAACATACTAGTAGGAACGGCACTATTGCTGATCCATATGCTCTTTGAGATTTCTTTGGCGGTAATTGATCGTCATTTTTAAAATCGTTGTGACTTACCTCGTTCAAATGAGTTGCTGTTCGCTTTGGCTGTTTGTTATATTGACGTGCCTCCTGTATTCTGGTTTGTGCAGAACTGGTCGCTGTTTTTACATCTGCTACTCGAACCCGGCCGTACCCCTCCAGAACTCGTTTTTGAGATGCCTTACCAATCTCCATCGAGTGAGTAATTTAACCTTTCTATGTTCAGTTAATGTCCAAGAATGTTAATGTCAAAGGTTCACCGGTTAATAAATGTCCAGGTGTTTGTGCCGTTAGATCATTTGGGTCAGATGATAGCCCTATCAATGGCCTGGAATTGAGTATTGCCTCCATCTCAATCACTACTGTTTCGAATTCTTCGTAAGAAAGGGCTGCCGATGCAGTGCTACGCCGTAATAAGTGTTTTGCTGACTTCCCATAATCCGCCGAAATGCGGGGATCTGGGTGGAAATCGGTACCCTTTCCACTGCACATTGAGATGATGGAGTTCCTTCCTTGAGTGGTATATATTGTGTTGGTCAATTCTTGAAGTTGATTCTTGGCACCTACGAAAATAGTTGCATTATCGCAGAACAGGTTTTGAATATGACTTCGCCGTCCCATAAACCGTTTTAAGGCACCAATAAAGGCCTCTATTGATAAGGTGCTTACCACTTCCAGGTGGACTGCCTTGGTAGCAAAACAACAAAATATTGCCAGGTACCCTTTCTGTGGTCGACTTCTTTCGCCTCGGTAGTGTATCCAAATTGGTCCGCAGAAATCCACTCCTGAATTAATAAATGACCGAGCTGGTTGTACTCCTGATTTTGGCAAATTTCCTATTATTTGGAAAGCCAATTTTGGCTTGGCTCTTGCACATCTTGCAATTACTTTTCCCTTTATTAGCCAAAAACATTATCTTGTTATGGCTAACAGCGTTTGTGGACTAAAATGTTTGTTTTTATTGTGAATGTTTGTCATGATCATCTTAGTGAAGGGATGCTCGTAAGGCAGAATCATAGGATGTTTGGCATCGTATGTGAGAGACGATGATTCAAGTCTCCCTCCCACACCTAGAATCCCCTTAACGTCCAAAAAGTGCTGTTATTGCCGCATTTTCCATGTCGTTGTACGCGAGAAATGTTATTTTTGAGTGATTCTGATTGCATATGACTAACTTTTATGTGCATGGACTAGAGAGAGATCCATCATCAATTGTTTGGTGTCTCGTTTGCCACTGACGTTAATAAACCGAAACCGTTGTAGCCTTTTGAATGAGTTCTTCTGCGCAATTATATCAATGAAATGGATGGGTTCCTTGTCGTTGATTGCGGTTGCTACTGCGGTCTGGTCCTTTTCCTTCTCTAATTGTTTTAGGCAGTGTAGTGGCCAAATTGATTCTTGCGCGTGTAGGAACAAAGGGCCGTAGAACCAGAGGGTTGATTCCTTTAACCTTTCTGGAGGAACTCCTCGTGTGAGCAAATCGACCGGGTTCTCCTTGGACTTAACGTGTCGCCATTATCTCGGTTCTGTGGTAGTTTAGATGGCTGATACTCTATAGGCAATGAATGGGGGAAATGACCCTGCAGCTAAGTTTATCCAGGCTAACACTATTTCTGAATCACTCCAAAAGTATGATGAAACATCCTCATATTCGATATTCTCTCTTCTTGCAAGTTCTGCTGCTAGCTTGGCGGTGTCCAATTCTAGTCGTGGGATATTTGTTTTTATCTTATTTCTCCCTGTCAAGTAGTGCTACCCGGGACTTAGCACACAATAGACGCACTATAACGGTTCCCTCACTAGTTCTGCGTCGAACTTACATGGCGGCTCCGTAGGCCTTCTTTAGATGAATCAGCGAATACATAAATTTAGATGAACATTGCATATTCCTTTGCGAACATGTGCCTTGGAATTGAAATTCGATTTTGTACGAGTATACTAAGATCCTGGCGGAATTTTAACCATCTGCAATGTAATTCCTGTGGTAATGCTGCGTCCCAATCCAGTTTGAGTTGCCATAATTATTGAAGAAATATTTTTGCTGTAATAAGCACAGGGGCCACAATACCAAGTGGATCAAATAACTGGGCTATTTCTGAAGAAACAGCCTGTGTTCATCATTAAGGTTCACTTTGATATGAAACCATCCGTCTTTGGTAACCAAATTAGGACTAGTGTCTTTATTTTCTCTTCTGCAACTGCCGTGAAGTCCAATTGCACCTCCTTTTCTTCGGGTGTGTTGTGAATTGTTGGCGCACCATTTTCGGAGTTGAAACCCAGCTTTATTCAGGACGTCAATCAGCTGTCTTTACATCTCTAGTGCCGTGGTTAAACTATAAATGTCTGTACATTTGTTAAATATCGGCTGTGAATACGAATCTTGGCAACCGAAATTGAAGCAAGGTAGTGAACAGATCGCCTTGCATGGTCGGGCCTATATGCAATATATCATTCAATGATAAGTTTGTTGAGGTTTTTCATGATGCGTCGAACACAACCCGTAACTTGGTGGTACTGCTATCAGGTTTTTGAATGCAATGATGAGGTAGAAAATGAAGGTTTTGCGGAATGGATGATTGCTCTAATTCCGCCATGTGCCCTAAATTTATGAACTCATCCACGAATTTCTGGTATTGTTTTGAGAGTTCGTAATTTTTGACCAACCTTCTTTCTAGAGAGTAAAGTCTTCGCAATGCAATGCTTCTTGAGTCACCTAGTTGAGCAGGATTCTCGGTGAATGGAAGTCTCACTACGAATCGTCCTCATATTTCTTCTCGGCCGCCGTAATTTACCCTTTCTGACCCTCAGGTTCTTCTAGTGTCAAAAACTTCTCAAGAGCGTTATTGAGGCGTTCGTCCTCTGTGCAAATGACGCATAAAAGTGACGATGTGGATAATTTTCACATCCGTTCTGTGACTATCCACCCGAAAATGGTATTTTGAAGAACAGGCATGTTTTCTGCAGTTTTGATTTGGCCTACTGAAAGAAAATCGTAGTAGAACTCTGTTCTATAACAAGATCTATTTGGCTCGACGTATTAAATGTTGGATCGGCTAATTTGATGTTTTTCGGTATAGTCCAGCTGGAGATATCAACTGGCTTGGTGGGTTGTGGCGACAATATTTTGCTAAGAACCAATACTTCTAATGTTGTTGTGAAGTCGATTATTGTTGGTTTCAGTTGTACGTTTACTCTCTTCTGTGGCTGTGCCTGATTTGACGCAGTTGATGCATCGATCATTATCCTTTAAGATATTGAAACACCGATTAGGCTTCATTTGGAGAAAACCTTTGCATGAATATAAAGCATGATGTGATTTGCACGCTGGGCACGTAGTATCTAAACTGGCGGTTGCTGAACATTTTGCTGTGTTTGATCGCCTTGGATTCTCAATACTTGAAACTGATTTTCGAGGAACTTCAGAAAGTCCTTGATTGTCTGCATGTTTCTTGGACTGGATAGGGATTGTTCATACAATGTGTGGGTATCCTTGTCTTACTTCTTTATTAATAAATGAATAAACAGCGGATCCCAATTTGATGTGTCAACGTCAATATTCTCTAGCCCCATCAAACACTCCTGCGTAGTGTCATGCAAGGTTTTTAAGCTGATCGCAAACGGCTTGTCCGTATTATGCGTTGATTGTGCCATTAACTTTTTAATTAATCCTGCCACCAGTAGTCTTGGGTTTTCTACCGTTCCTTGGGCATTTTCCAAGCTGTTATATAATTTGCGTTTGACGCCGGAAAATGCATTATTAGCTTCTTAGGTTCTCCCACTAGATTGGTCTTGAGGAACCACATCTTCTGACAATCCGTCATCGGTTGCTGATAAACCATTTGTACGAAGAGGTCGTGGAATTGTTGCCACTTCAAATAATCGCCAACTTGGGTAGCGATACCATGCTATTTGTTGCTACCATTGGTCTTTGGTCTGAACTGGAAGAACCGTCATGATAACCTTGTAATCTGGTCATTATATCGATAATAAGTTGCTCGATTTGACGTTCTTAATAAAAGTATTGCTTTTCGTTGTATCCGTTGGCGACTGGGTTGTCGCTTAATTCATAAATGATGATATGAGATTGTTGAAGTTGGACACGCCATTCTTCAAAGCTTTCAGCTTGTACTCCCAGTATTGTTTTGATTGATGCATCTCCGCTTTGGTTGCCTCGTTTGTATCATGTTAGAAATTACGCACCAAAACAACAATATATTGATGGCGTCTCAATATTCTGCTCCACTCTTCAGAATAATTGTTGAGACTTGCTGCTTGCTTGTCCTCTATTGACATTTTTGGCTCCGTTGTTTCAGGATTTAGTTTGGGTTGTGCCTCAATCTTTTCCTCGAAATGGGTCCTGAACTTCTCGTAGCTTTCACAGACCGTATCGTATAAACCTTGGGTGAAATACCGATGATCATGGGGCAGTTTCGCCCCGATCTTGGTATCCGTTTCTTAAATGATGTCCCAGGCTGCCTCTAATTGACGAAGTCTTCCTACGTAGTTACCTTCCTTGGTCTTTCTTGCCGCGGAATACTTCTTATATTTCTCAAGGAGTCGATAGAGCTCATAGATGTTGAGACTTTGGTTCCCAATCAGCTGACGATTGTTCGGAGTCAAAACCCGACGGACTGTACCAGTGTCTGAAGCCCTGGTAAACGCTTCTGTATAATAACGATCGCTCGAAAGTTTGTCTCTTATTCGAGAAAGCAAATTTGACCACCAAATATTAACGTCGGAAATCTTTTGCTCCGGCGCTATGATCAGGGCGCATGAACCTTGATCTTGTAGGGGATATATTAGGTGCTTGTACCAATATATCAATGCATTTGCGAATGATATTTAGCTATCTTACCTCGGGTGGGGGAATAACTATATACGACTTCTTCTTCTAAGTGTTGAAAAATCAGTGCTTTATTTTTTTCAAACTTAATATTATTTATACAAATTTATTGCTTACTTAGCATAACTTAAATTACGACTAACACTTACATACAAATTGCTTATTTGACAATAAATCAGTTCTCATAGATTTTTTCATTTTTTGACAATATTTTAATTTCGTACAGTTTTGTTTATTTAGCAAAAATTAAGTGCAACAATTAAAATTATGTAATTATTCACGACCATACGAGTATGGCTCGAATTTCGTCCTCGTTGTTTTCCTCTGTGGGTGAATTGTTTTGGAGACATTGTTCGTGACGTCTCTATACTTTATGTTCTAAACATGTATTTTTTCACCTTTATGTGTTATTTTTAAATGCATGCCTTCATAGTTAGTTGCGCTTTCTGGAAATATTTCATACTTCTTTTTTTTCGTATATACATACCAACACCTCCGCCTTGCACTCCTTCCCGATTTATGAATTCATATTCAAATCCATCAATATAGTATATATCATTATCTTGTGTAGGAATATTTATTTCATTTAAGACTAATATGTCAATGTACCATAAAACATTTTCAATTTCTGCCATAAGGTTGTCCTATGTTTTTTGTGTTGATCTTATATTAAAAATTGTACAAGGTGGCGCAAAATTTATTATTTTATCGGAAAATCCGCGTGTGGTGCACCAAGAGCCATTACATCCACTCAAAGCTATTGTGTGGTGTGGCGTCCACGCCACATCGGCAATACGGTACGTGCTACCGGCGAACTCTTCAGGACCATGATAAATGACTTCTTACAGCCGGAATTGGATGAGCAGGGCTTGGTTAATATGTGCTTTCAACAAAACGTTGTAACCGCACACGGCACGAGCCACGATAGATATTGTGAATGAATCGTTTCCTGGTCGCGTAATATCCCGTTTTGGTGATTTGGCATGGCCAGCAAGATCGCCCGATTTAACAATCCCAGACTTCCTTCCTTGGGGCTACTTGAATTTGCGGGCTTATGCTAACAAGCTTCAGACAATCGTAGCACTTAAGGAGAATATTCGACAGCAATGCAAACAGATATCACCGGAAATCTTGCGGAGTCGTGGAAAATGCAAAAAAACGGGCTTAAATGTGTATTTACACTGGCGGCAGCGACTTGACGGATATCATCTTTTATACTTAACAGAAAAAATTGTAAAGGTCCAAATAAAGATTTCCATCACTCAAAATCATATTTTTTTATTTAGTAAAAAAGTAATTCAAAAACAAACCTGGATGAATTGTTTTGCGCCAATTTGTACAACAAAAGTTTATGTTTTGTAGAAATTGTCTTTCGATGCCGGTTATACTGTATTGAATTCGAATACCACTTCTTTGTACTCATCATCCATAATGACCTTTATACTTATTTATTCGTCTAGTTCAAGCATGCGTTAGGGGTGTTGCAATCGTTTAAATTCAACGAACGGATCTTCCAAGAGTTGGTTTCAAAAATGATTCGGTCATTACAACCAATCATTCTTTTATTTAAAGATAGGCACCGATATATTGTACTGGTTCAATACTACTCGTACAATCGTTCGTTGGTTCAAAGATATAGACCAATTCATTGTATTGGTTCAACGCGATCGACGTGGAAATACAAATATGCTACAAGATTGTTTGTATTAGATTGGATAGGTAAGGCTAGGTTAAGAAGAGTGTGTCATAAGACACATCACTAGGCACTAAAATGGGCCCATCGCGATCCATGTGGAACCAGTTGAATTTAACTTCAAGGCAAAAACCTAACCAATCTCCTTGGTAAAACACATAATTACTCTATAAAAGCCAATAAGGTCTTTGAAATTCGTGCCGTCTATTTCCCCCAAGTTTTGGAAAAAGAATTTTCCTAAGAACTTCCATCGGCAACGCGATGTTGCCTCACATTTACACATCCTGTGTGTTATGTAGATCACCGTTTGTAGATCACCGCAGAATGTACAAATATCCGTATTTGTCAATTTGAGTTTTTTTCCGTATTTCATTTGGAGACAGTATCCTGTCAGGATTCCTATTAATGTCCGAACCTTGTCCCTGTTCAGTTTAGTTCAGTCCTTAGATCTATTACCGTCAAGAAGTGGCCATAGAAAATTGATTACCCAATGTCCTTCAAGATTCGAGGAGGGGTGGTTTGATGTTAGCAACCTCACTATTATCGACTAACCCTCCTCTTCTTGCAAGCTCATTCGCTTGTTCATTTCTCTCTATACCGTAGTGTCCTGGGACCCAGCACAGTCCCACCCGATTCTGAATGCATAATGCTTTGACCGTATATAGCAAATACACCATAGCAGGTTTTAGGTCCCGAATTTTTCCTACAGTTCTTTTGCACATAAAGAGAGGATTATATGCCTTTTTGATTTTTTCCACTACGTTGAGACTCCAACTCAGCTTTTTGTCCAAAATCACACCCGGACAAGTTGTGCTGTCCGACAAGGACAGTTCCACTCCGTTGAGTTTTGGGAGTATAAATTGCGGTATCTTATACTTTCTGATAAAAAAAATCAGTTCCGTTTTGGAGGGGTTGGCATTTAAGGCAAGCTCCATAATCTCACTTAAAATATTTAAGTGTTTTCCCTGCTCTATAATGACCACGACAGCTGCGAATGCCGTGGCGCTAAGACCTATCGAATTAAGCCTTTTAAGGATATCATTGATAACCAGCACCTACAAGGGTGGTGATATGACTCCCCCTTGAGGGGTTCCTTGAGCACCCTCAATGGCGCTGAACTTCTCGTTATTGAAGGCTCTATATCGAGGAAGGCTGCCATCGCAAACGCACCGAAGTGTAGACTCCTTTCAATTTTCCCCACTACCTCATGTAGGATGGTTTCCATAGACTTGCGATTCATGTAAGCATGCTAACTAAGTCAGAAAACCGTTACTGCATTTGTTCCTGATTTGAATTTCCAACAAACGCATAAATGATGACAAACTTATTGGTCTGAAATCTTTTACTGTTATTTGCCCCTGTTTACCAGCTTAAGGTAAAAAACTACCTTAACATCTCTCCAACCTATTGGAATAAATCCTGATTCTACACTGTGTCTCAGAATTTTCATAATTTTTTTTAATCGCTACCTCCGGTGCTTTCTGAAGCATAACAGGTAGAATACCATCCGGGGCGGGAGATTTATACGGTTTAGGGGACTGAATCGCCCACCGTATTTTTCCTTATTAATAAGAACACCTATTCCCTCTTCGGAGACAGAGAGATTAATGTTCTCGGTGTGCCGTGGTCAGCTGATAGTGTGAATCAGGGAAATGGGTTTCCACCCGCGTTATCAGGACTTCTTGGCTTCTTTCAACCCAATGTTGTCATTTTTTCTAAGGAAGCTAGGAACGCTCGCCTCTTTCGAAAGCATTTTGCGCAGCCTCGAAGCTTCGCCTGTTGCCACAGTACATTCGCATTACCTCTGCCATAACGTGCTTTTCGACTTCATAACTAAGTGCTTGAATTTCTTTTTACAATCATAGTACTCGTTCCACGTAGTGCCACTTTTGAAGAGCTTCACCCTATTGTAGAGTTGCATAACCTCTTTTCTTTTAAGACCTATTTCCCTATTCCACTACCATGGCTGAGTCTTCCTAGATGTTCGGTTAGCTGGACAAACTTTCTCGAACGCCATCGTAGGTACCTCACTTATATTTCCTACCGCTCTATCTAAGTTGGCAATACTCGTTTTATCACAGCTAATTATTGGGTCTCCAGATATGTATTTACCACTTCTGTATACTTGACCCAATCAGCTTTACTGGGATTCCTTTGAAAACTACATACCCTTTTCAGCAAGTTCACCTTGAAGCGTATCCATCTGTAGCTTCATCGGCTTCTTTCCAATCCCAGATTTCTAACCCTTCCGTATTTGAGCGAAGGGTGATATTTACCACCTCCTGCCTATTTTTCACCACAAAAGTGGGTAAATTCCCCCTGTTACAAATAATGAAGTTGGATAGTAAAATAACCCACCACCAGCAACCGATCTGTCTGCCTCGCCAATTGTCGATGACAAAAAGGTGCGGTAAACAAACCAAAACGAACAGATCTGTTAACGACCAAAAGGAGCGGCAAAGAATCAAACGAACACGTCCTTTAGTTACTTTATGTACGTTCGCTATCGTGCGTAATTTCCTTTAATTGTTGGCAACGTTTTCATTTAAACGTTCAATTCAAGTGTTGAAGGGAAATTACTAATCAGTAAAATTAATCGCAATCTTAACCCCAAATGTCAAATGTGGAAGAAGAAGACCAAAGCGATCATGATGACCATGAGGAGGATGACATCAACCGAACACCAAACTATCTGATGCTGATGATCTACACGTCAAAATTTGGAATATGCAAGAGGTATTCCAGAAATCGCTTCAAGAAATGAAACAAAAGTTGTTGTTCATAAATGGTCAACGCCATAAAGCCAACAAATCAGGTAATTAACATTCGTCCCTCTATTTCCCTTGCCCAGGTTCAGGTTAAAAATCCCAAAACTGCAATGTTGCCCTTCTAATCGATGCAGCAGAAGAAGAGTAACAGTTGTATCAACAACCACCACATCATCAGTCTTTGATACAGCCGTCTTTGCCCCCACGTCCACGAGCCACAACCAATATCGTTGAACTAGCCGCTTCGAACCCAGACCCAGTCATCATCTAGATACAGTCGTACCAATCACATCTGACATATCATCCACAGTTTTTAGAGTCACAGTCTTCTCTGCCAGAGTTTTCAGCTTTCACAAGAAGCCACAGCCCCTGTCACAATAATACCAGCCGCAATTGTACTATCCACCGCTTGAAACACAACATCATCAAACTGACTCAAGACGTCATTAGCATGATTTGCCTAGATCTGGAGGGTTACCAGAAGACTGACCAGTATTTATTAACTTGGACAACGAAACCACAAGGACATATGGTTGTACCAACCTAGAAAATCAAATGCGACTGCAGAAATGCCTACATGGCGAAACAAAGCAGGTAGTGGAGGCACTATTAATTTACCCCAATAATGTCGCCGACGTCATATCCGAACAAAGAAACAGTTTTGGGCGGTCTGATATTCTCATCCGAAGTCAACTTTCAAAACCTAAATGGATTTCGCCCATAACTGAAGGAAAATTAATAGAAATCGTACCACTCGCTGTCAAGGTCGAAGGTTTGGCCTTTGTTTGAAATTGCCCTTCAAGAGGCAGGTGGAGTGGAAATGGATCAAAATTAACATCAAACCACATGCTACACTGCACCATTTTTCCAAATTCTTGGACGAGGAAGCCAACGTCGTAAATGGAGCAACATACTGTACCTCGTCTAGCTTTCAGCCCGATTGAAGCAAGAAAGAACTTTGTTATGCACATTAACTCAAACAACTCTCAAAGATCTATGTGCATATTGTGAAATCAAGATCATTTGTTGGCAGCGTGAGATAAATTAGCTCAAGTGTCAGTGGACGAACGCTAGAACTGAAGGCATCTCCACTCTGTTTTTCTTGTTTAAGACGAGGACACAACACATTTACATGCAGAAGCAAATTTATTTGTAACGTTGGTGGATGCCAGCCCAAACACCATAAATTACTTCACAGTAACTATATGGCAACGATTAGTAAAAGGCCTCGTAGAAGTAGCATCTTCGGACAGGTGCTGGTTCCTTAAATGACGAGAATGAGCCTCTGCAGCCGAACATCTTGCAGCTCTGCTAATAAGTCCTACTTGACGCCTCCCCGTGGCGCCATCTGGGAATCTCACTTGAGATTACGAAGTGAAGGGGGCAAATGGCGAGTTTCGCGCGCCATAAATCAGGATTAGTGTCGGAGAAACAAAACAAGATCTTATCCGGGCTACTCCGACATATTTGGAGCTCAGGCCGGAAAGGATTTCCAGGACTTAGTCAGGGTCCTGGAAAAGAGATGGTGGCGGACGAGCCCTTTAAGGGCCAACGGCAGCGCTCACATCCCGGAACGGGTTACTGGCTTCGGTGTAACGGACCCCTCGTCCTAGGGGCACTCAAAGTGGAACTGGTCCTCCAGGTTGGGGGTTGTGCCGCCGAAGTAACTGCCCGGCCATTTAAAAAAAACAACTAGCGGAGGCCCTAAACTGCTGCGAAGCAGACATAACCGCCATCCAAGAAATGCGATGGGATCGGCCGGACAAACAGAAGATGAAAAACCGCGACATCTACTACGGCAATTGCTATCGACGGAAAAGCAGCGCTTATTTGGATGCGGATTTGTTGTCGGAGGCAGACTAAGACGAGAAGTCCTCAGCTTCCGGCATGTGAGCGAGCGCCTCGTAGCAATCCGCATCAAGGCCAAATTCGCCAACATAAGCCTCATATGCGCGCATGCCCCCACAGAGGAGAAAGATGACGACACCAAGGATGCCTTCCACGAGCTCCTCAACAAGACCTACGAGCAATGCCCTAGCTATGACATTAAAATTGTCTTCTGTGATTTTAATGCAAAGCTAGGAAGAGAAGGTATCTTTGGTGGAACAATCGGAAAATATAGCCTGCACAACACCACCTCCGATAACGGATTTAGGCTTATCGACTTTGCGGCGGGGCGAAACATTGTCGTGGCTAGCACGCGGTTCCCACATCTCGACATACAAAAGGGGACTTGGAGAACTCCTGATCAATCAACAGTCAACCAGATTGATCACATTGCGATCGACGCAAGACACTCCTCCAGCATTATGGATGTCCGTACGTTCCGAGGAGCCAACATCGACTCGGACCATTACCTTGTTGTAGCCAAGGTACGGTTGCGGATATCCAAAACTACGCCAAGACAAACTAATGCTGTGAGAAAATTCGACGTCAGACGGCTACAATCGCAAGAGATCGCCAAGTCCTTCTCCGATCGAGTGTCTCTTAATCTCTTAAGAGGTCCAATGCCGCCAGCATCAAGCATCGAAGACCATTGGAAACACTGCAAAAACGCCATCAGAGATGCCGCTTCTGATGTGCTAGGTTTCACTCGTCCACCACAACGAAACCCCTGGTCCGATGATGAATGCCGGCAAGCACATGCAGCTAAGCAAGATGCATATAACGCGGCGCTGCTTAGAAAGACCAGAGCTGCTCATGAGCTCTATGAGCGGAAGAGGGGAGACGAGCACCGGCTTCTCAGGAGGAAGAAGAAAGAGCATGAGAAGCGCGCGATCGAGGAAATTGAGAGATGCTACTCCAGGAATGAGGTTCGGAAGTTTTACCAAAAGGTAAAAATAATATGCCGCGGAAACAAACCCCGAACCGAAGCCTGTAGAGATGAACAAGGGAACATCGTAGTAGAATCGCAGTCGATGCTGAGGATTTGGAAAGATCATTTCTGCAGACTGTATAACGGCGATGACGGACCAAATACCGCTGTCAGGCAGAATCAACCTTTCAACCTGGACGATGATGACCAAAAATTCCGTCCACCCGACCTGGATGAAGTGAAGATAGCCATATCGAAGCTTAAGTCCAACAAAGCTGCTGGAGCGGATGGCCTGACTGCCGAGCTCTTCAAAGCGGCAGCCGATGACTTGGTAAGGAGCATACACCAACTCATCTGTAAAATATGGTCGGACGAAAGTATGCCCGATGAATGGAACCTCAGCATTGTTTGTCCAATTCTCAAGAAAGGAGACCCTCTGAACCCTCTATAGAGACGGGCTATATAGAGCAATGTCTAGTTTTGGCATCGCTGCCAAACTCGTCCGTCTGTGCGGGATGACGATGGAGAATGCACGCTGCTCCATCAAGGTCGGTAAAGATCTCACCGAGACCTTTGATGTCCAGAAAGGATTTAGACAAGGCGATGCGCTGTCATGCGATTTTTTCAACATCGTACTTGAAAGAATAGTGCAAAACTCACGAGCAAACACAAGAGGCACTATCTTTCAAAAGTCCGTCCAACTTATCGCATACGCCGACGATATTGACATAATCGGGAGAAAGCAGCGTGATGTCAGTGGCGCTTTCGCGAGTATTGAGACGGAAGCGGCGAAAATGGGTTTAGCGGTCAATGAGGGCAAGACCAAGTATATGCTGTCAAGCAAAAAGGACAACCAACACCGACGTCTCGGACAGAACGACACCCTCGACAGATATAACTTTGAGGTAGTTAAGGACTTTGTCTACCTAGGCTCCGCTATAAATACAGACAACGACACCAGCGCTGAGATCAAGCGAAGAATAACTCTTGCCAACCACTGTTTCTTTGGGTTAAGAAGGCAATTGAGTAGCAAAGCCCTCTCTCGGACAACAAAAGTCACCCTTTATAAGACTTTAATAATCCCGTTCCTGCTCTATGGCGTAGAGGCATGAACATTATCAAAAATGGATGAGGGTGTTCTTGGTTGCTTCGAGAGAAAAATTCTTCGGGCGATCTTCGGTCCCGTCTGCATTGACGGTGAGTGGAGGAGGAGATACAACGACGAACTGTATGGACTGTACAGCGACATGGACCTAGCCAGAAGAGTGAAGATCCAAAGACTGAGATGGCTGGGTCATGTAGAGCGCATGGACACCAATGCTCCGGTCCGAAAAGTCTTCGAATCCGCCCCCGAGGGACAGCGCAGTAGAGGAAGGCCAAGACTCAGGTGGCGCACGCAAGTGGAAGAGGACCTCAGCCAACTTAGCGTGCGAAACTGGAGACAGCTAGCCAGGGATCGAGCTAGCTGGAGAAGCTTGTTGACTGAGGCCCAGGTCCACCCCGGACTGTAGCGCCACCTAAACTAAAACTATAAACACATGAATGATTCTTTTTCTCCACCTAAATCGGATATGGATTCTTATATCATTCCACAGCCTTTATGCACCTTGCATCGTCATTCAGATGTTGAAAACACAGAACTGTTTTTTCAAAATAATTCCAGTAACATTGTATAGTGTCGCTAGATCCATGATACATACTCGTACTTACGCATATCTGGATGAGGTCGCAATGCCCTCCCTAATTGAAGAAGGTGTTGTAAAACAACTGGGACTGCAAGGAAATCAGGCAATAGACTTACCGTCAACATTTGTGGAATTTGAAATCCAAGGTGTTGGTGGAAAATATATATAAAGTGAATAATTTCTGCACTATAAAGAATCATGACTTCCCGACACAATCCTTGAATTTAAATGAGTTAATTTCCAATTACAGCTGTTGAAGTGCCAAATTACAAGAGTTGCAAATTTATGACTATTTAAATGCGAAACCTACTATTCTGGTTGGTATGTCCAATGCTTATTTGGAAGTAAAATCAAACCGGTTTGAACTGGGGTCGAAGGGACCCTTTATTTTTGAAACAAGGTTGGGGTGGATAGTCTATGGACCAACACATCTACAAAATGACCATTCGACTAGACTAAAAAGAATTTTAACTCTTATGCCCGGTTCCACAGTGGAAGCTTAAGCCGTATCTTAGCTAAGTAAAACGCAGGGTTTAAGTTTTCGCTTAAGTTTTTCGGGTTTCACAGTCATTTAAAAAGTGTGGCTTAGCTAAGCCAAATATAAGAAGTGATTGTGAATAGTTTGTGGGTAATTAACTCCTGTGAATTGATCGGAGATGTCAAATAGAAAAATGTCCGTTAGTGATGCAAATAATTTATTTTACTTTTCAATAAAAAAAAGAGTGGAACATGCTCGACGAGAAAAAAAGAAGTGTTAATTTCAGCCTAGCTGAAATCGAAAAATTATTGAGCTTGGTGCTCATGCATAAACACATAATAGAAAGTAAGAATACCGATAGAATACATTACATGATTTACTTGGACCGCAAATTAAAGGCTTGCCTTCCGTTTATGACTCAGATGCCCCAAACAAAAGCGGTAATTTTAATGAAAAGACACACGGTCTACATGCAGTACTCATGTTTTTTTTTACAGAGCATCTAATAAACGAAGAGCCCGTAATAAATGGACGTAATAAATGAAAACTGCATGAATGCAATTAATAAAGATGCAGAAGGTGCCCAAAATAAAGGTATACTAACAAATCGTAATGGAAACTATTCAACCTTTTTAAGTATTTGTCGTTTCCCTAGAGCATTACACATGCAACTCCATTGCTCCGCTCAGCAAAAAAGTCTTTATCCGATGATAAGAGGAGGCAACTGGCGGAAGAAAAATTTAAATTAGTTGAAGAGCAGCGCAAATATAATAAAGAAAAACATGATATGGAGATGAGGCATATGGAAGAGGAACATCTTTACAAGATGAAAATTTTCAAAGCCCAATTGGATCAATCAGGAAAAAAAGATTATTGTAAATCTTTAATTTTGTTTATTGGTCAAAAATAAAATTATTTTTTAGATACATATATGTGGGATCGGAGAGATTGTTGCGCTCTCAGTCTAACCGACCATAATCCCACCTTCTGATTGGCTCTCATTCTCTATTTCTCCGGTGGTCGCAATTTTCACCATAGTGGTAGAAATCGTAAGTCAGTCGATGGTGAACCAGCACACAGCACTGTACCTAATTTTAGAATATTTTTACTGTCATAAGTTTATCAATTGAATTTTAATAAAACGAACTGAATTACCCACAAATTGGGGGCTCGTCCGGGATCAGTTCAAATTTGTGACAAAAGGACAGCTGTGCATCGACCGAAAAGAAGAAGAAGAAGAAGACGAAAAAAGAAGCGCAAAGAAGAACAAAAAGAGAAAATTGTTGATATTGTATGTAAGTACCGTTCTGCGTGTGCATATTTTTTTCATTTTTTTTCCTATTTTGCCGCATTGATTGTATCGAGTTGCATAAAATGTATTCGGGGAGGGAAATGGCGATCATACTGAATGATGAGCTGAGGGATTGTTTGAGGGATTTACGGCTCTCTGTGTCAGGTGATAAAGAGGAGTTGGCAAAGAGACTTGAGGGGTACGTCAACTCGCTTAGCACTATCGTTACCGAGGAGACACAGATGCCGAAAGTTCAAACTAACAACGACGAGGAAAATAACGGCTACGGCGATAACAAAGGGGCGCACACTAATGCGCGCAGAACGGTTCATGATCCGTTAAAGTTGAACGAAGATGACGCTGACCAGTGGGATGATCCATCGACGTTGCGAAGAATTAATGGTGGATGGGGGGCTATATCGCAGATGGGTGCATCAACAGTTACTCGACCGACGACGAATATGTAGACTTCGAATTTTACATTCAAGGACGTGGAAGAAAGTTTAGTAAAGTTTAGTGGTGAGTCAAACCAGAATGTAGTAAGCTGACTGCGCGAATTTGAGGACACATGTGCTCTTGTTGGGTGGAATTTGCTGCAAAAATATATTTTTGGGAGGCGACTAATGACCGGCGCCGCCAGAATGTGTATCCAGAGTGAGGCAGGTATCAAAGACTAGGCCTCGATGAAAGCGAAACTAGTGAAGGAATTTCAAGTTCCTGTTAATGCCGCCAAAATACATTGAAAGCTGCGCAATTCCCAAAAGCAAGCTTATGAAACCACGAGGGAATTCTTGTACCGATTGCTCGAAGTCGCGAAACCCATAGCAATCAATGAGGAGTCATTAGTTGAGTACTTCTGCTTAAGGACTGAGGAAAGAAAAGGCCAATAAGTGGTTCCTATATGAGGCGCACACTATTGAAGAGCTCAAGGCGAAGCATAGGACATACGAGTGGGTCAGAGGAGCTTCGACTTCTGTGTCAAACTCCAGTTCGGGTTCGAGGGTTAGTCCATCCCCTAGAAAGGCCTGTTTTAAATGTGGGGATGCCACACACTTAGCCAAAACGTGTCAAAAGGGGGTTAAATATTTCAGGTGTAGTCAGTTTGGGCACCGATCATTTGAGTGTAATGAATCCAGCAAAGACGGGAAACCAGGCAAAGAGGTGAGGGTGGTAAATGCTAAATTCGCTATGAAGGCGCCATACATGTTAAAGAATGTAATGGTGGATGGTGTGCAGGCGACCGCACTAGTAGACACAGGCTGCGATGTTTGTATTGGCAGGCGCTACTTCCTCTTTACGTTGAAAAGGTTCAATGTTATGTCGCCTAAGATCGCGTTGTCAGCTTTGGGTAATCACAGTATTCTGACGCAGGGATTCATCGAAGCTGATGTGGTTGTCGACAAGATCAGCTTTTAAGTCCAGCTGCATGTGGTGAATGAGCACGATTCCATGTTTGAGTTGATTGTAGGAAAGAAGATAATCAAAGAGGCAATAGTCATCATAGACGCAGGTGAGATTTGTTTTCAATGGCGTCGCACGGAGGAAGAAACAGCGAGAGCCGAGATAGATGGCAGTATCATGGCCAAGTCGAATGGTTCATCCACTAAGAAGGATCAGGAGATGACGGAAGTGATCACGGAAAGAAAGCCGGCAGACGCGACGATGAAAAAAGAAGCAAGGTTCAGTGCCAAGACAAAGGGGCCAGTGAGAAAAACCACGAAGGAAACGGGGCCAGTGGGGGAGATGCGCACCGAATTCGAGGATCTTATATACAACGTTAACTGCTGGAGCCTTGAAAAATCAATCGACGCGGAGCTAACGCATTTAAAAGGGGAAACGGGGAAGAAGATCGAGAAACTCATCAGTACCTACAATCCGAAATCCAACGAAGAAACACCAGTGCAGATGAAAATCATCCTCCAAGATGAAACACCTTTGCACCAACGCCCGAGAAAGATGGCACCCCACGAGAAGGACGAAGTGAAGAGGCAAGTTGACGTATGGCTGACAGATGAAGTTGTTTAGCCTAGCAAATTGGAGTTCACGTAGCCAATACTTTTGGTTTCGAAAAAATATGGGACCTACCGGATGTGTTGTGACTACCCTCGAATCAACAGACAGATCATTAAGGACCATTTCCCAATGCCGCTTATCGAAGATGTGCTGGATCAGTTACAGCGAGGTAAGGTTTTTACCACGATTTTTTCGCGTTCCAGTGGACCCGGCATCGAGAAAATACACTTCTTTCGTGACGCATAATGGCCATTTCGAGTTCCTCAAAGTTCCCTTTGGCATCTGCAACTACCAGTGTTTTACCCGGTTCATCCACTATGTGCTTAGGAAGTTAGTCAGCGACGGAACTGTGGTGATCTACATGGATGATCTGGTTGTGGTAGCCGATAATGATGAAGAGGCGGTCGACTGACTTAAAATGGTACTAGACGTGGCCAGCGCAAATGGACTTCACCTAAAATGGAGTAAGTGTCAATTCCTGAAGAGGAAAATCGACTTCCTAGGTTACGTTATCGAAGATGGGGCACTGAAGCCATCCTTGGAAGAAACAAGGGCCGTTCAAGAGTTTCCGACGCCAACTGATAAGAAGTCACTTCAACTTCATACCTAGTTTCAAGATGGATACGGTTCAACATGTATCGTTCGAGTTGTTGAAGAATGCTCTAGTTAAGGCGCCGGTACTCAAGCTGTTCGATCCCAAAGCTGTCGCTGAGGTTCACACTGATGCGAGCAAGCATGGATACTGAGCTGTACTTCTTCAAAGGACAGCGAAGATCAGATGTTACATCCAATTCAGTATATGAGTCGAAAAACAACGCCCCAGGAGGAGAGGTATTGTTCTTATGAGCTTGAGGTCCTTGCGATTACGGGAACTCTAAAGAAGTGGCGAATCTATCTGGTAGGAAGACCATCGGAAGCGATGGGCACCGGGCAATCATGCTAAACAACTACCAACTACAAGGTGGTTCACCGGTCCGGAACACAGGTGAGGCATGCCGACGCGCTGAGTCGTGTGGCCATGTTGGTTGTGGATACCTTGAGTCACCGTCTTAGAGAAGCGCAGTCTCAGGATCCCCTGCTGAGCGCAGTAAGAAAGGTATTGGAGCACACGACATACAGCGACCATTTCTTAAAGAATGGTGTGTTGTACAAGAACCCTGCCAAGGAGTTGGTCGCTATACCAGCCGCCATGGAGAAAGAGGTGATCGAGATGGTACACCGACAGGGACACTTCGGAACGAAGAAAACGGAGGACCTCATTTCCGAAAGTTATTTTATTCAGGATGTAGCGAGGAAGGCTAAGGCGATCGTTAGGAACTGCATAGAATGCATTCTAGCAGACAAGAAGGGTTTCTAACGCCGATCGACAAAGAAGATCGTCCGTTTCAGACATACCACGTCGATCACGTAGGACCAATGCAAGAAACGAAAAAGTAGTACAATCACATACTGGTAGTTGTAGATGCTTTTGCAAAATTCGTTTGGCTTTACCCCACTAAAGGTACGACCAGCGAGGAGGTTATCAACCGCTTAAGAAAACAAGCAGAGACGTTCGGGAACCCAAAGCGAATTACGAGTATTTCCGATCGATGCACGGCATTTACGTCCAACGCATTCCAAGAGTATATTGAGATCGAAGAAATTATCCAACTGGTAATAACAACGGGGATCAGGTTGAATGGATCAACAGGCTGAAGATACCAATGCTTACCAACAATTCGCTGGAGAAGCCCCAGAGCAGGTACAAGAACGTGGGACGTGTCCAGCAAATTATTAATTCCACCCCTCGTCGAAGTACAAAATACTCACCCTTTCGAATACTTACGGGACTTGAGATGCGAGCCAGAAAGGATCACCAACTCCGAGAGATGCTCCACCAAGAGCTGACCGAGGTGCTGGACACCGAATGTGAAGAATCCCGACGAGAGGCAAGGGACAGCATTATGAAATTGCAGCGGGAGAACATTGCCGAGTATAATCGGAGGAGGAAGGCGGCGCGAACTTATAAAATCGGAGAATTAGTGGCTGTGAGGAGAACTCAATTTGGCTCTGGCCTTAAACTCAAGTAGAAGTTGCTTGGCCCATATAAGGTGGCGCAGAAACATAAACATGACCGCTATGAGGTTGAAAAGTTGGGAGACCACGACGGGCCGAAGAAGACGACAGCAGCAGCAGACGACATGAAACCGTGGAGCCAGACATCCGGGGCGGATGTCGAGTCAGGACGGCCGAATGTAGGATCGGTGAGATTGTTGCGCTCTCAGTCTAACCGACCGTAATCCCACCTTCTCATTGTCTCTCATTCTCTATCTCTCCGGTGGTCGCAATTTTCACCACAGTGGTAGAAGTCGTAAGTAATTCGATGACGAACCAGCACACAGCACGGTACCTAATTTTAGAATATTTTTACTGTCATAAGTTTATCAATTAAATTTTAATAAAATGAACTGAATTACCCACATATATGTAACATATCTATTTTCATGAATCCCTTGTGTTCTGGTTGGACAATTTTCGAAAGTAACGATTTATTAGTACATTTCTTATTCCTGTATTTCCTTCACTTGCAGCATTTGGGACTTCAACATTATTTATATACTCAATCTGCTCTAATATAAACTGGTCTAATGTTGGTGGCTCAATCTCATTACTTAAGCAGCAAATATTGTGAAGCACAGCTGTAGCTACAATAATACTTTGAAAGGTGGCAATTTGCAATGTCTTTCCAATCGCAAGAATTGGAAATCTTTTTTTCCAGACACCATAGGACCTTTCAATGCAGTTACGTGTTTGAATTATAGACTCATTGTAGAGATGTTCTAGAAGACTGCAGCTTCTTAAGGGTGTCATTACGTAATTCCGACATTGGTATCCACCATCAGCAACAATTAAGCTGTTATCAAACTCGCAACTTTCAGAGCGAGCTCTGATCCTAGAATTGTTAAATTTAGTCAAATCAAGTGACGAGCCTGGCCATCTTGCAACTATGTCCATTATCTGTAAGTGGGAGTCGCAAAGTGTCTGTACGTTCAGCAAAAAGAATCCTTTTCTGTTCCGAAATATTTTCCCATTCTGCCTTCCTGAAAACAAAATTTAAATCACGTATTATTAGTAAATAATACTTTCCAGGCGATTGGATTCGAAAGTGTGTGCATTCCATAGCCGCAATTAAAAAAAAAAAAAAAAAAAAAAAAAAAACACTGTGGCGCTGGCAGCCCGGTTTGGGTCATGGTCTAGCTTCTTGACACTCATTATTGTTGCTTATGTTGTTATTTTTGTCACATCTGAGCGGGGCCTACAGTTTGTCGCCGAGTCCTAACTGCACTCCTTAGAATCTTTTTCGTAGGCAATTTTTCTTTCGGGAGTTTGCCATTGCCCGCCGAAAGGGTGATGGCGATTTGAAAAATTGTTGGTGACCAAGCCAGGAATCGAACCCAGACTGTCTGCGTGATAGTCAAATGAGCTAACTATCGCGCCATCCCCATCGCCCCATAGCCGCAATTATACGTGGAAATTTCGCCATTTCAAAAAACTCAGCATTAATTCTGTGTTTTTCTGCAGTTGTTGTAGGAAGCTATATATATTGATATATGATTTTGAGACTCCGCTTAAATCTCCAGCTGTGATAAGACTTCCACCGGTCGAATAAAACCTCAGTGCTATCAAAAACATGCACTCTGGAGTGAGTGCATTGTTCCTAATTGCAGAAAGAATGTATTAAAAAAAACAACAGCACATTTGTGGATACAATAAGTTTGTTTTGCTTACCATGTTGTCAAATGTTCAATGTTAGAGCGTATTTGCTCGAAGAAACAATACGCGGAATGCTTCGACATCCGAAATCTTGTGAAGAAATCAACTGAAGGTATTTCCATAATGAAATATAATTAAAAGAGAACAATATCATCCAAATTATGAATATATAAAATAAATATCTCTGACATTTAGCTGCTGTCAAGCAATAGGTACTGCCAGAGAACATTTTTGCGTGTCTATATAACGATAAAACACAAGGGGCGGAGGTTTTTAACGAAATTAATAAGGGAATTCCACTCATGTATGGCTTGCTAATTTGTTTCCATTGTAAGAAAGTAAATATTTATTGTGTAAAGCCATATTCCCACAAAAAGAAAAAAACAATAGTATTTTGCAGGATTAGGTTCATGCTCATAAATAAAGTAGTTACATTAAACAAAGGTAATGTGCTAATGCTGGTAACATCGAATGATGAATTTTGCTCTGACAGTAGTTAAGCCAATAGTTAAGTCACCAAAATCGGTGGCTTAAGTTTTATCAAGACTTGAGCAGGCTTTACCTCTTAAGCCGACACTGTGAGACCCCAAGATGAGTTCAACCGTAGCTTAAGCTCCTGCTGAGGCTTAAGCTCGCACTGTGAAACCGGGCACTAGTAATGCAGAATCGTATTATCAAGAAAGTGTTTTGGAAAACATCCATGAAAAGGTAAGAAATTATTTTACCATCGAAAATATGGGTATTTATAAACCGACAATTAAGTTATTATCAAATAATGATCAAAGAGCGATAAGTGGGAATTCTTTGGAAATCAGATGACTTTAAATTTGCTGAAAGCTTCACAATGGCCCTTAAGAGGTTAGAATTCCCTTAAGAGTGGGAATTCTTTGGAAATCAGATGACTTTAAATTTGCTGAAAGCTTCACAATGGCCCTTAAGAGGTTAGAATTCATTGAAAAGAAGATGTCAAAAGATTCTGAATTTCAAGCAGCATATATTAAATTAACTTGGATCCAAATGATATTGAATCTCCCAAAATCTGGTACCTTCCACATTTTGGAGTAAGGAATCCGAACAAACTAGGAAAATTCTGATTGGTCTTCAATGCAGCTGTCAAATCCAAAGGCTTCTGCTTTAATGAAATGTTGTTGCCAGGACCAAATATGAACCAAACGCTGTTGGATGTACTCCTTAAGTTTCGAGAAGCTCCCATCGGAATGTGTTCTGACATAAAAGAGATGTTTCACAGAATAGACATTCGACCAGAACATCAAATGTGTCAACGAAGTTTATGGAGAGACGGGAGTCCTGAAAACTCATTGGAAGTGTACCAGATGCGAGCAATGATATTTGGAGCCACTTGCTCTCTGCCATTGCAGAAAGACACTACGTCGATGATTACGTTGACCCCTTTGAAACAGAAAAAGATGCAATTGATGTTGTGAAACAAGTATATGGATTCAGCAAAAAGGTAACTTTAAGTTGACAAATGAAAGAGTTTTAAAAGAGTTGGGAGTGTTTGATGAGGCAAATGGGGAAGTTGATATGAACGTTGATATTTGTCATAAAAGAGAAAGAATTTCGGGGATGCACTGGAATATCACAAAAGGAGCATTCGTTTTTTCTCTTAAATCCCACAAAGTTTCTCTAAATATTTTAACTTGTGTTCGAACTCCAACAAAGCGTGAAATGTTAAGCGTTATAATTAGTATATTTGAACCTTTCGGATTTTTAGCACATTTTGTTATTAGCGCAAAAATACTATTGCAAGAAGTATGGAAGATTGGAAATTACTGGAGAATAATTGCGATGGAGAAATAAATGTTGCGTTTGTTGCCGCAAAATCTCGATGAGGACAATTCCTCGTATGAAACTACAAACAGCTATACTGGGTGTCCGCTTAAAAGCTTCGATCTTAGCTGATCACAGCAGGAATGTGGGCCGAATCTGTGATGATGAAGCGACGCGTGCTCGATTTCCAGTAAATTTGGACTCCAATTCTAGGTGGTTTCTAGGTCCAAACTTCTTATATGTAGATAAAAATAATTGGGATCGGAAAAAAATCGATGTGAATGATGGCGAAATAGAAGAAGCGTAAAAAATCAGAGCACCATTATTTCATGCCATCGTCATCCCCAAACTAATTGACATTCATAGATTTTCAAACTTTTCTAGGCTTAAGGGAACTGTAGCTTGGGTTTCTCGGTTTATTTCAAAATGTAAGCGAACCTCGTCAATACACAATAAAAGTGGAGAATTAACACCTCAAAAGAAATCAGCAGCGGAAATATACGTATCAACAGAGACACAAAAGATTCCTATTGAGACGAATGTAATTGTTTAAAGTCGAAGACATGTATATCAAAAACTGACGGAAGAATTTCTACTGTTTCATGTTTGCTGGCTGCACAATTGGTTCTCCGATTAAGAAATGTCCGGGTGTAAGTACACACGTATTCGAGTGGCCGCGAATTGAGGCATGCCTCAATGAGAATTAGCGTGGTACAGAGTGTCTCGAACGTGAATATGTGTTTGCCCATTACTCTGCGCAAGTTGTGTTTCGTGGATTTCACACCAGTCTCCTAGATGCCGCCCGCATGTGGCCCACCTGGCACGATGAATTTCCACTTCGTACCCATCGCGTTTATCTGCTCAATCGGAAGCCGGTTCCTGCATTCTCCAGCGGCTTTTCGAAGCTCTCTGTCTACACCTACAAAGGTGGTGCCGTTGTTGCTCCAGAGCACTGAGCATGGACCGAGCCGCCCAGCAAAACGTTGAAAGGCTGCCAGGAATGCTTCCGTGGACTGGTTGCAAACTGCTTCTAGGTGGATAGCTCGCGTGGTTATGCATACGAAGACTGCAATGTACCCCTTTTCTATGATTTTGTATCGGCCTGCTCTGGCCTTGATTTGTAATGGCCCGGCGTAGTCGACACCGTCATGTCTAAATGCCCTTCTCGCTGTACGCGGTCTATAGGAAGACTGCCAATAAGCTGCTCTGCCACCATCTGTTTTTGGCGAAAACAAGTTACGCACCATCCTATGCTGGGTTCGAACGCACGTTTCAAAGTAGGGATCCAAAAATGTTTCCAAGGATGATCGCCAGTTGGCTCTTGGATAGAACTTACTCGCTTGGCAACCAATGTCTTAAGCTCGAAAGGTAATTTGCTGATCCAATGTAGCACTACCAAGGAGTCGCTCCAGTAAGTTCTCTGCACCTGCTAAAGTCTCCGCGACTTTGTTACTTATGCCATTAATCTGGATAAAAGCACTGCTGCACACAGCTACAACCTTGGCACCGAGATCGTCTTGAGTGGCACTGCCCTGGTTTTTGACGCCAATATAACGCACTTCGTCGTGCCCTCGCTCGATGTTACTCGCAAGTAGATGACTGCGGCAAATGCTCTTGTGGATGCGTCCGCGAATTCGTGAAGTTGCATCTTGCTCGTTCTCTCAGTGCCCACCCATCTCGGACTCGCACTGATGCTAAGATCGGCAGCTGCTAATAGAAATGTGTCCATGTAGGCGCCATGCAGGTGTGTATTTGTTCAACCTACTGCACAACGGAACGCCACAAGTCCTGTATGCAGATTTTCGCAGTAATTATCACTGGGGCAATATATTCACATGGATCGAATAGCTTCGCAATTGTACTCGATTGGTAGAAGGCAGGTGCGCCTCGTCTAGGCGTACCTTAAGCATGTTGTCATCCGTTGATAAATCCCAGACCAAACCCAAAATTGAAGTGGCATGGTCTTCGGCGAAAGAAGCTCCGTTTCGCTGCTCCTTGGTCCTCCCAGCTCTAATAACGCTTGCTCATTTGACGACATAAATTTTCTCAGCTGGAAACCATAGGCACTTAGTGATGACACAATCTCCTTGGCGAAGGCTACTACAGTTTCTGTGCCGGTTAGCATGTCCTCCTTATAGAAGTCGTTCGTTATGGCCTCATATGCCAATGGTTGTGTGTCTTTGTTGTCGTATGCGCATTGGTGCGTTGCACTCACTGCATTGTAACTGCTCGATGTCATGCCGTATGTGACCCGCACTTGACGAAATATCTTCTTGACATCAACAGTTATCGCTACCGTGAAGCACCGGAAACAATTGATGATTTCTGCTAAGTCATCTTGAAGCTTCGGACCAGGAAATTTAATGTCGTTGAGCGACATACCTGCATCGCTCTTGCGTCAAAGACCACACGATGATTTGGTATGTGATATATATGCCCCTTCGTTCGCGACGTAACGTCTATCAGCTCTATATGCGCCAGCTCTCGATACCCGCGCATGAAGTTTACATATTTTTTCTTCAGCTTCGGATTCGCACTTAGTTTCCGCTCAAGCTGGGGAAACTACTTCATGGCAGCTGCTCTCGTACCGACCAGGTCCTGCGCCCGTGAATTTATAGGAATGGTTACCACGTATCGTCCGGATGAATCTCGGTTATATGTGCTCTTGAAGTTATCCTCGACCCATTGATCGACCTCAACTGCTGGCTGAGTTAAACTCCCGATGGCTCCGTTGTTGCAACCATTGCTCTGGTCACTAGCCCTTAGGTTGGATGCGGCTGCTGAAACACTATCCAGCCGAGAGACGTGTCCTGCGCTGTGATTTCGGAATCGTTCCTCTTGACGTCGCTCTTGATGATCTTTGCCGATACTTGCGCGCCAAGTAACAGCTCTACCCTACGAGGCTTGTTAAACGTTGGATCTGCTAGGGTCAGCTCACGCAAGTCCGCAATCCGCTCCCGCGGTAAGTTTCTCCCACGAAGGCACGAGGTTATTCTAGGAGTTACGCACATCGCGCAGCTCAGCGCAAACGTCGGATCAGTTCCGGATAGAATGTACACTTCTACCATTCCAGCATTCGTCACGTTGGCTTTGGAGCCAATTCCGTGCACTTGAAGTTGTGCTTCTTGTTGCACCTGCGGAAAGCTTCTGAAGGACATGCATGTAACGCGTGTCCGCTCCTTAAGGAATTGGTACATAGTTGCCAGCTCCGGACCTTATCGCTCCTTCCCTGGATCGACATCACCAAGAAGTCTCAACATCGGTATAGCGGGGGGTGCGACTGATACAATGGGCACTTGAGTAAAGCCGCTGCCAGGTTTTGCTCCAGCTGCGCTGGCGTTGCCTCTCCTACTACGTGTTCGGATCTTTCATGTTGATCGTAAAAGGCTGAGTCTAGTGCACTCGTTCGTCGCTCCACGAATTGCAGAAACTCATCAAGAGTGGCAATTTTACGCACATCTTCCCTAGATATCTCCCATGCGTAGTTCGTTTCACCATCTAGTCTTACCCTGAGCATATTGACGATAAATAGGTCCCACGATGTGATGTCGAGTCCGAGGGCTCGTAGTGAATTAAAATCAACGTTCGCTTCATTAACCAGGTCGCGAATTCCTTGAGCTCTGGATAATGCTGGAGTTACCTTGGGGATTGCATATTGCGTGGTCTGCCGTTTGCTGATTAGCCTCGCCGGAGCACCCTCTAAGGAGAGCCTCAGCTCACGTAATTTCGTTACGTTCGCCAAGGTCGAATTGTTGTGCATTACTCTGAGGAATTGATCACGGAATTCGCGCCACTTCGTGAAGTCGTCCCTAAAAACTGTTATCTGAGGGAGCCGCTCTTATCGTACTTGAATTATGCTCGACTACGAGTTTGAAACGCTCTCCGCAGCTGCTCTAGCCGCACCTTGACCCCCCACCTCTGCATTGCGCGTTCGGAACCTTGCCGCTGTCAAATACTCCCCATGTGCTTCCGATTCTTTCGAGTTCGCAGCTTTATCGACCTGCGACATATGTTCCAAAACAAATTTTCCATAAGCCTTCTCGGCTGCCTCCAGTTTGGTTTGTAGCAACGCCTGGTTCGAGGTCTTCTCCGCGGCTATTTGGAAATCCGAATAAAGGTTGAACGGAAAACGTCTCGTCGCGCCAAATCACCCATCGCTCGCACCTTCAACGCACCTTGTTGTAGACTTAACGTTGTTGTCTTGCATCTTGCTCTGCCGTAAGACCGCACGCTCCGTAGCAATTCAGGTCAAAACTTCAAAAATTGCTACGAACGCGCACAGAATCGAGCAGTTGGCACAATAGCCTTGGCTACGCACTACCCTTTGCACGAAGATCACACTGGTTTTATAGGCAGCGATGTTACCCTTGATGAAAGAGTTCTTGATGCTCCACTGCTTGATCGCAACCTTCGCTATTCGAATGATGACATCTGCTCCTGTTGACAAACCGATGGTATGCGCATTTCTCTATTGCTCGATCGCAACCACGGCTATCCACACGACTATGCCTTACACAGCTACTGTTGTTGCTGACAAAGGGATCATATTCGCGTTGCTCTATTTCACGTCGTCGGAGATGTTGGGTTTCTCCTTGCTTAATGATGACGTGGTACTTGCTCTGGGTGTGATGTCATGTGTGCTGGCTTTGCAGGAGGAAATTCGTTGGCTTCGTCTTGGTATAGCGCTTGGAAGCTTGACATGGTGATGCTCTATCACTGCCATATGGTGCTACATACCATCTTATGTTTTTGAACATGTACGAAGACCGATATCTGTTTATTTTTTAAAACAATTGAAAAACCTAAAAAAACAATAGTTAAGCAATATTACCCTTTCAAAATTGTGGAGGATAAGGAATTTAAAAAGTTTGTGAATATAGTATGTAATGCCTGAATTACACAATGCCAACAAGAAAAACAGTATCTCAATAATTAATTCCAAGTTTGTACACCAAGAAAATAGTACAAAAAGTGTTTTGTGGGTTAAAAGCTGTATGCCTTATGACGGATGGATGGACGTCTAACACCCAGCAAAGTTACATTGGAAAAACATCACACACCAAAACGTGAATTCGAGCAGCAGCCCACAATCTTACCTTTTAATAGCCACACGTTGGCAAATTTAGGGGTTGTTGAATATGAAGTTAAATCTTGGGTTCTAGCGCAAAAAGTTTCCGGCGTGTTTACGCATCAAATATAGTTGATGCGGTGAAATATAAAAACTGGAGACATCTGCTTTGTTTTGCACATTCTTTAAATCTTGTGTTAGAGAAATCTTGTGGTTATCGGAGGGGAAACTGCAAAGTAAAGAACATATTTAGTTGCATATTTCAAAAGAAGCACTATAGCATCCCTTCAGTTGACCAGCATGGAGAAACAATTAAACCTCCCAGAAACAAAACTAAAGCAAGACTGTGTAACAAGGTGGAACTCGACTTACGAAATGCTCTCTCGCATAATTAAAGTAAAAGATGCTGTTATACTCTCCAAGGGAATGGATGGTGTAAGAAACGGCTACTGATATCTTTAAAGTTTTCAGTGTCATCACCAAAGAAATGTCAGCAGAAAAAATGTAAGCTTGTCGAAGGTGAGTCGTTATCATCATCAGGAGCAATAAATAATCATCTAAGTAAAATGTCTTCCAACAATACCCATGAAAAAATATTAAACATTATAGCAATACGGTCAAATTCATTATCATCCCGATTTAAGGAAATAGACTCACGCGAATTAATAACAAGAGCCACCATACTTGACCCCCGGTTCCAGCGATATGGTTTTACATCGCTCATTAAACATGTAAAAAGTTTGGAAATTTTAAGAAAAAAAAATGTTAACCCCTATTCAACCAACAAAAACATCTCAACTTTCCACTTCTCAAACACAAACAGACACAGAAACCACTATCCTTTAGGGAAATTTCGATAATACTGCTGAAAGTATAAAGTAGGAAATACACCATACAATCGTTGTAAGTGGACAAAATTATTTTTTCGACTATTTCGTTGATATTATTATAATATTCGTAAGAATATTGTAGTAAAAAACTTGTGTTTTTAATACTTTATTTACGTTTTGTGACTATTTTATAGGTAAGAAAAATAAAAAAAATAAAAAGTATATATTTCATTGATATTTTTTTATTAATTATTTATATATTCTTTTGTAAATTGTTTATAGCTCGTTCATTATCATTACTCTTGTCATGGAATGAGTCTTCAGATCCGAAGATTTCATAAGATTCTGTAATTGAATTCAGGAATGAAATCATTCCGGAGGAGGTGATGGGACAGTAGGGACAACTAACAAGGCCATAACATCCGCTGAAATATTGACTGTTGGTTTCTTCTGTACTTCTCTAAAACTATTTAATAATGGATCCGAAATAATAAGTAGCATGGCCAATAAATCTTTGTTAGTAGCAATGCGACTGGTTTTTCTCGTATGCCTTTCACTGAACATCCGGCAATCCTTATTTCTGGTCTCCTGAGCTTCTGAGCTTATGGTTAGAGGGACAAATGATACCATAAACAAATACTGGTTAGTGACGTCAGTCCGATTAAACTTCTGCTTGTACTGACTATGGCCCGAACTGCCATCGCAGCTCCACTTACATATTAATTTTAATGAAGTACAATTAGTTCTATCCAAAACATCCTTCTGAACTTCGCATATACGATTAGTTGTTAAGTCTATTAAGGATTGTAAATTCATCACAGCACTGACCTCCGTAACCTCAATACTGCTTTCATTGGTCTGACATACTTTTTGGCTTTTGCTAAGTCATGGTAGGATGGATAAATATGATTACCGATTCTTTCTGTATGTTTTCTTATCAACTTGTATGAATGAACTGCCATTTTACAGTCAACACATTGTGTGAATGCTTCTAAAGCAGTAAGTTGGCGTTGTTCGGAATCTTTCTTTCCTTTATTAGTTACAAGGGTAGCTCTATCGCTGCAAACTTCATTCATGATATGAGCAATAGATCTTTGTCCTGGTAGTCGCTTGGTTTGTTCAGCCGCAAAAAAGATTTCGGATTCTGAATGAGAAGATATTTCTTGGATGCGGCGTTTTTTTTGTCTTCACAGAAGCCGCACTAAAAGCCAATAAAGGCCTACCAGCAACACGTGAAGTGGATGGGACATCGTCGTTGATTTCCAAGGAATATTCTTTAGGCTTGTACAATTGGAAATTTTCCTCTAACCAAACTGCTGTTGCTGTTGCTTTTCAAAAAGCGATCTAGCCGTCTACCAGCACTATTCCACTTTATCTTCATCTCTGAAGAAAGCTTGGAAACATTTCTGCGCATTTCATTTTTTCCAAATTCAGTGCACTCTATATTTAATATTGAATATATTTTTTCGACTATTTCATCGACGACATTATTTTTCGAAACGGCTTTCCAAATTTTAAAAAATTCCCCCTTTGTTATGCAATTCGGTTGCCCAATAAAAAAAAACATTACTTTTTTTTGGGCACGTTTGAGCACTCTGACTTTTGCACAGTTTATAACTAAGAGATCAAGCTTTATATTAAAAAAGCTTGATCCAGGGCAAAGTGGGGCTCATAGTTCGAAGTCTATTCAAAAAAAAATGGTTCAAAAACACCTTACAAATTTATAATTCAAAATCTTTTTAAAATAACACGTATATTGACTTCCAAAACTTATTAAAATTATCTACTTACTCTGATTATTTTAATCCATAGCAATTTAGTTTGATTTTCCACACAAACGAATTAAAAATGAGTTAAACTAAGCTGATCTTTAATTGTGCACTTGACATTTGAGTTAACACATTCCACTTTGACTTGCTGTAAAATCATTTCCACGCGTTTAAACCAAGAGAAAATGTTGTTTACTTAACTATCAGTTATCCGATATCAAAACTGCATAAGCAAATACTCTCAACTTTGTCATGAATTTTTTTAATTTTGTCCACTTATTGGAGTGAAATGGAACAGTGTGCGACGGTTGGACCGATTTGGTGTTGTATGCGGCAATTGTATAGTGTGTTTCCGCACATACGACCGTTGTACCGATATTGTATGGTCGCAAGCTCTTGAGTATACAACCGTTGTCGCATGCAACAGATTGTATGGAAATTGTATGGTGTGTATACGCACATACAATTGTTGTATCGATTTCATTTATGTTTCGACTGTTCTAGTAGCAGGTTAAGTGTTCTAAGAATGGTTTCGATAAAAGAAAAGGATTTTTGGACGGATTTTATAGAACAATGCAGTCCATTCCCCTGTTTATGGGATGTGCATACTAAAGAATATAGCAATAAGATTTTGAGGGAGGTGGCGCTCTAGGTGCTTGTGGAAAAATGTCGTGAACAAGATCTCAACGCCGATAAGGAGTACGTGCGCAAGCGAAAAGCGAGTTTCAGGACAGCTTTTAGCAGGGAATATAAAAAAATCGAAAATTCCAAGCGCACTGGATCGTCTGCTGACATCATCTACGAGCCCTCTTTGTGGTACTACCATTTGCTTTTATTTTTGGATAGCTGCTGAAATTTCTCGAAAAGGACACAGCTCTTTGTCTTGTTATACAGATGAGAACAGTTTATTGGAAGAATACATCACTCCAGAGGTATATTTTATCTTAATAAATGTTTCATATTTTGTAATCGATATAAATTTATTATTAGGGATAGTCTTCTCCACCTCAAACTTCTGATGACAATAGCCCTGGCGTTTCACTCGCGCCATCTGCAAGTTCTCCTCAACCCAGAAGGAAAAAATCACTGCAACAATAGCAAAAGAATTTTTTTGAAAATGCAAGCAAGTGTATGACGCAAAAGGAAAGCAAAGATGAAGATGAGTTCGATATTTTGGGGAAGAGGATCGCTGAACATTTTAGAAGTTTGGAAGCAATGCAGCGTTTGATTGCAGAACAAATAGTAACTGACGTACTCATCACTGGTAAAATAAATCAGCTAACTATGAACTCAGCCTTCATTTCAAATTCCTCAGCATCTAAAAGTCATCAAACTGAAATGCATACATCAACTGCATCTACTATCAGATATCAGAGATATCTGAATTTTTGCTCTTAAATCATAAAAGTTAAAATTTTTTAAAACAAATCCTCAATAAACATGGTTTTTACTGGAGTTGCATTGTTCTTTACATAATAACATTTAATGTATACAACAACTTTTTTAAATAAAGAATTACTGAATAATTTCACAATGTGTTTACAAATTTTATTCTGGGAAACCACAGATTTTATTTTGAAAATAAACTTTTCCCTCATTGTTTTAGTACTGCTTGAGTCTGTTTCTTATTTCTTTTGCATTTTTCGAAGATTGTTTTCTGATGTTTGTGTTTTGTAGAGAAAGCATAATTTCATTCTGACGCCAGGTTCCTGGATGTACAACACAGTTTTCCAAATCTTCACGATCTACACATTTATCAGTTACATAGCCAAGAGATTGAGCCCTTAAAATGTAAATTATGTAATGAGTAACAGGCTAAAATAGTTGCATCAGCATGTTCTAAGCTTGTTTTTATTGGTGATTGGAAAATTTTAAATCTGGAACAGCCGAAACTTAAATGAAATCGATACAACAATTGTATGTGCGAGTACACACCATACAATTTCTATATAATCTGTTGCATGCGACAACGGTTGTACACTCAAGAGCTTGCGACCATACAATATCGGTACAACGGTCGTATGTGCGGAAACACACTATACAATTGGCGCATACAACACCAAATCGGTCCAACCGTCGGCACAACGACTTTATTGTGTATTCCTGCTTAACAATGAACCACCAATCTGCACAATGCCTGTTTTTAAACTATAATTTATAAGATACTAAGATTTATTACAATGAATTCTCTTTTATTTCGTGTTTTTATAAATAATTTGTATGTTGTTTGTTGTTTACATAAATGTTTTGAATTTGGATTCTTTTTTTTTCCAGAAAATCACATGTATTTTGTGTGTTGTTTTGAAGAGGGGGCACAATGTTTTTTTTTTGTTATTTGTTGTTATTAGAAAATCTTCCTTTCCTACAATAGGATTGATATCAATTTGTGGTACATGAAAGGGAAAATAAGACAATACTAACACTGTTAATGATCAAACTCAAATTCAAATTAAACGATTATTACTCACAGCTGATTCAAAAAGGATGACCGACACATGACATATTTCCTTGGGATGAAAAAATTTATTCATATACCACTTTACGTAAGCTCACACCAAAGAATAGCTATAACAAGGAGGATCACTCCCCCTGAGGCTGAAAAAATTCATCCGTCGTACAAAAAACCAACAACAACGTCTCATTAGATCAAATAGCGCAGATTATTGCCTTGTTTCAAATTCCAAATCCCATTTGATTTTGCCTGAGTAAGAATACATACGATAGTCCGCCCCGTGAGTTTTTCCTCATGTAAATTTATATGCCCGGGAAAATTTTTTGTGAGTAATATTCCTCCCTCCGCAGACTGCAAAACGCTGTGTAATGCATACGGACGAAGTGGAAACAGATTGTTTTTTCTCATTTTGTTTATGCGTTCGTGATTGGCTGCCCGGGAATTTTTTTAATAAATGCGTGTGAATGATTGTTATCGTATTATATTTTATTACTGGGTGTTCCGAGAAGACTAATTTTTTTTTTAAAAACAAAATGCTGGAAAAATATTTGGTATAATGAATTTATTTTTAATTCACTTTTCATATGTTTTAAAATTGAGCTAGCCATTTATTAATCTGAAACGGTTATTAACAACGACTTCACTCAGAAAGAACTTTCAAATAATACTCGTAATATAGAATATATATTAAGAATGATCCTATTTTATTTTATTTGCGGGAAGAATTCATGTAATGATACCTAGAACAAAGAAAACCAAAACTTTTTAATCATGCCGCTAGGAATGATATTTCATAATTTTGATTTTAAAACTCCTTTGCTTTTGAAAATTATGATTACCTGAAGTAAATTTTGGATAAAAAAACATCTTGCATTATTTCTGGGTTTTAAAATAAAAGATGTCATTTAATCCTTTATGATCTTCGTCAGGCAGGTATAGTTTTTATAAAAGGAAATGCATGTCAATTTATGATAGCAACAAACAAAAGGATATTTCTTGCTTTTATTGAAATGAATTGCGCTTTAAAAAACATGTGTTTTTCAAAAATCCTTAAGTATTAAAAGTTGATAATATTAGTTTTGTCCTAACTATATATATTTATCAGGATGCATTGAAAAATACTTTCGGATTATTGAGGAGTAGAGGAGGAAATAATAAACATATTACTCCATACCAATTTAGTTGTACGTTCAAAAGATCATTCTCGGTTAAGTACATGAAAAAAATCAGTTCATTTGACAATTGTGAAGCAACTATGTCTATGGATTTTTGTCAAATAGAATTTCCAAAATTAATAATTTCAACAGTTAAAGAAACTTCTGGCTAAAATGATTGCTTAAAGTTGGACACCGATTACAAAAGATTGGAATTTGGGGAAATTAATGCCCTCTACTATTTTGGAGGTTGGATTTTAAGAAAATATAGAGAGCACCATGCTGTGAATTAGAATTAGCTGACGAATATGCGCTTCTTTAACTTGCATCGACTTCAAGCAATATGATAATACACATTTAGTCAGACCACCAATGTTATTTATGGAGGCCCTTGAGCAATTAGGAAATAAATTTTCTGCCAATTACAACAATTTCATAAGAAGCATGTAGCATGGAAGCAAAATTGTACGAATTATTGAAATCAAAATTTATTTGTGAATGTTGTGCCAGACAGGATATAAGATATTTAATTCCTCTATTTATAAGGGTGAGATTATACTATGTAATTAGGTAAAACAAAGATGTTAAAATATTTGATAACAAAAATAAAATTTGTAGCGTTCTACATTTATGAAAAAAAATACAATATTATTTTTTAATTTTATTTCACAAACACCCTGTTGCATGTTTCAGATTCCAAGATGTGTTTACCCTGTTTTGCACCCTTTTCATGCTTATTTGCGTGTGTTGCTATCAACTTCTAGCATAGTTCCAATACACACAATGGACAATTGAACCAATGCCACAAAAAGATAAGGAAAACATTGTGCAGTGAACCTACTGTTTAACTCATATACTGTGCTTTTAATAGAACAAAAAAAACCCTAAATGCACAGCAAAATCCATCCTGCGCTGAGAATTTCATAATATTCACCCCGAAAGTGAAATGAAATCGTTTAAAAAAAAAGAATCCTAAAATGAGACTGACGAAGAAAGCAACACACAAAACTTGTGGGCAAAATTTCGGCTGCAAGTTGACTGACAATTGACAACAAATTCTCTCTCTCGTGTGCTTGTACTCAACACTTGTAAATATTTCTAGTTTCAATTGCGTGCGCAAACGTTAGGTAACTCGGTCACTCGTGTACAGATACACATCCTGCTAGTTTAAAAGTCGTGTGCACCCCTGGGTGGGCGAACGAATAAAGTGGGAAGGGTATAATGAAACAAGTATACGAGTACTACTAATGTAATCTCGAACAGTCGTTCACTGACTTTGATAGTGTGCAGAAGTGTTTTTATTTTTCTGAAGAATATTCTTAAGTGTGTTTTGCTTCAATAAACATTTTGACGTTTCTCTATTGGGAACCAAGTCAGCCGAGTGGTAGTGAGATTCGGCTACCAAGTCCTGGGTTGCAGGTTCAATCCCAGCAGCGCATTCCATGTTTTTTTTTTTTTTTTTTGTTTAAAAAGAAACACAAAACGATTGATTGGAATATCACACGATGGAACAAGATGAGCGGTCCGCTACGTCAATAGCGGAACCAACGGGCTCAGCCGACAATCACTTGAAACCGTCGGACCATATTGCAAGTGGCAGGAATATAAAAAGAAGGAGGAAGACAAAACCAACTCCAAAGCAAACAAAGCGTCCCTCTCTGTCAGCTTCATCGAAAAAGCTGCATTGCGGAAGCGGAGAAGAGGCACCGGTAACATCTGCAGCAGAAGAAGCAGACAAATTAAATATGGATGAATTCCCATACATCTCCGATGGTGGAGAAGGCCGCTACATGGGGTCAGACAATAGCTTCGCCTCTCTAATTTCATCAGAGTCTGAAGACGAGGACGAACAAGTTGAATGCCTGAACAGCAACATCCAGGCGCTACAACAACGAGTGCTGGCCATCAAAGCCAAACAAATAGCCAGAAGAGCGAGGGAGCAAGAAGAGCCACAAAATACACTGCAGCAAAAACAACAACATTTGCAGCTAGCTCCAAAGCAGCAACAGTCAAAACAGCGTAAGACTGAATTGCAACAACAACAACAGCAACGGGCGCCACAACAGCAACAGAAAAAACATGAACAAAATCAACAGCAGCAGAAACCACAACCACAACCACAACAACAACTACTAAGAAAACAACAGCAACACCAAAAGCAACATCAACAGCAACATCAACAGCAGCAACAACAGAAGCAACAAATACAGCAAAAATCAACGAAGCTAAGGGTACCTCCAATTAATACTTTTAAGATGGAACTTAGGGATACAATACAACTATGTAAGTCGGCCATAGGCAATAATTTTTACATTAAAAGACTTAGTTTAGATAGGCACGCGATCCACTGCAATACAGTGGAGCGCTACCAAAAAATTAAAAGTTTGTTGAAGGATTCGACGACGGAGTTCTTCTCCTACACCCCGAAAGGGCAGAAGCTGCAGACAATGCTGCTGAGGAGAATTGAACCGTCTACTGATCCGGAGGAGCTCCTTGCACTGCTTAAAGAGAAGGAGTGCGATGAGCTCACTTTCGTAGGGGTTAAGCCGTTTACCACAGCAAAAGGAAACTACCGTTTTTCTTAGTTCAGTTGACTCCCAACAGCACACTGGATGGTTTAAGGAGTATTAATGTCCTAGACTACCAGGTTGTTCACTGGGAGAAATTAAAAAGAAGCGAAAACATTTTGCAATGTGTTCGCTGTCAAAGGTTCGGGCACGCCGCGTCGAATTGCGAAATGCAAACTCGATGCGTTAAGTGCGGAATGAACCACAAGTCAGAAGAATGCTCTCTCGGTAGGGATGGAGGATCTGACAAAAGCCAGCTCTCTTGTGTACTATGTAGGAACACGGGACACACCGCAAATTATCGGGGTTGTCCCAAATTCCAATACATTAAAAGAGTAAATCTGGCTCGGCAGCAGAAAGTAGACATCAAACGTTCACCCGTTCAAACGCAAACACCAGCCGTTACTCCCCAAGTTACCTTCGCCCAAATGGCGGCAGGTAGGGGAAATACGGTACAACAAGCGAAGGTTGCTTCTCAGGCCCCAGCGCTTAGAGCACCGGAACCGGCAAATGACATGCTAGCTATCTTGCTCTCTATCCAAGGGCAGATGGCTCAGCTTCAACGTCAAATAACCGAGCAAGCTACGCGGGTAGATCAAATATACGCGCTGCTGCCGAGCCTAACGCACCTCCAGTCGTAATGAGTACGTACATGGCGGAGCAAATCCTGAAGGTCTTTGCAGTGAATGTTAATTCACTGATTAGGATTGAGCGAAGAGCCACACTTCTTAAGTTGCTTAAAGACCAAGCCCCTGATGTGCTTTTGGTTAGCGAAACTAAGCTAAACAAAAGGCACAAAATGAGGCACAGAAGGTATAAAATCATGCGAAGAAATCGACCCAACTCCATACAAGGAGGAGGCGTTGCAATCTTCGTAAGAAAGGGTATACGTTTTAAAAGAATATACAGTCGTGAAGTACGTAGGTTTCAGGTGCTAGAGGCCTGCATCATGTATATCCCTCTCCGTAGTGGAAAGCGGTTATACATGGTGTCAGTTTATGCATTTAAGGCTACTCAATCCACCTTATTCATCTCAGAGCTCGAGACACTTTTTCGATTTCTGAGACTGGAATTGGAGGAAAACTATTTTATTATCGGCGGAGATTTCAACGCCAAACATAACGATTGGGGAAATAATACACCAAACACTAGAGGGAACCTGCTATTCAATTGGTGGGGTCAGCACAGTGTGATGTACCGACTCGGCCTTAAGGCGACGGATAGTCCATCGTTTCCTAGACACGGCTCCTATTTGGATCTCCTGCTGTTTGACACACGAATACAACTGACAGGTACGAACCAACAAACTGTAAACTGTCTTCGCACTTTTGTGTATGACAGTGACCATTGCGGTCTTAGTACCGAAATAACCGTTCCGAACGAAAATGCGGAATTGGACGAGTACGTTCAAAGGCATTCCTACAACTATAGTAGAGTGCGTTGGACACACTTCTCCAGGACACTGACTAGAGCACTCTCCTCGAATTCGCTCTACCCACCGTCCAACAGAAATCTGTCAAACGAGGAGATTGACAGGTATCTAAAACTAATGGACGAGACAATTAAACGAACAATGGACAAAACGATACCTCGGTATCAATACACTGACAACGAAGACTTGTTCCGCAATTCAACTATAGACGCACTGCACCAACATAAAAGTAGACTACTCTCAAGACTGAAGACCTTGTACAGACAGTTTACTGACAGACACAACCCGGAGATTTTGACATTAAAGTCGTCGATCAAAAACCTCCAAACGTTAATAAAAGAAAATTACAGGGCTTCTGTAAGTTTGTATTGGAACAACAAAATTCGGGCTGTAAATACCAGCAACCCGAATATGTTCCCGCAAATAAATAAAATATTTCGGAGGAAAGATCAAGACCACCTTTCATGTCTAAAAATCGCCCGAACGACTGACAACGAACGCATACTCTCAACAGCAGGCATAGATCCAAATGAAGCTGTTGATGATGACAACTTCTTTGTGATCGAAGATCCGCAAGAGAAGGTAGAGGCTATAGGAGCGACTTTCCAGGAAGTGTACAAGACAAATGACATCATTGGTCCCAACCACGACCTGGAAAATCGAGTCCTTGTCCACAATTTCTACCTTCGAAATGAAATAGTGAACTGGCGAATCGAGAACTCGGGTTTCACCCAGTTCAGTGACGAGAATATGGCAAATAATGTCATCGCCAATGAAAGGGAACAACCCCCGTTCATTTCGAAGGAAGAGCTTCTAACGATCTTCGATACAATTAGAAGTAAGAAATCAGTGGGAACAGATGGAATACCGAACATCGTGCTTCGACATCTCCCACTAGAAGCGGTGGACATTTATACCACCCTGTTTAACAATGCAATGAATAACGCACATTATCCAGCGCATTGGAAAACTGCGGTAGTACATCCCATCCCCAAAAGGGATAAAGACACCTCCAATCCGGCGAATCTCCGGTCGATCAGTCTTCTTCCAAACATCAGTAAGGTTTTCGAAAAAGTTATCAATAGAGTCCTGACTAAGTGGGTTGAGGACAGAAATATAGTTCCGGATAATCAATTCGGTTTCAAGGCGGGGCATGATGTTATTCATGCCGCGTCTAAACTGGTTTCTGATGTCCAATGGAACAAAGCCAAGAAACAGTGCACTGGTGCCTGCCTGATTGACTTGGAGAAGGCTTTCGACACTGTATGGTTAGAGGGACTCTTCTAAAAGTTGGACAGACTGGGTATTAGTAAACCACTGCTGTATATTCTTTTCAATATGCTCACAGATAGACAGTTCATCGTGAAAAATGGCGATGTGACTTCTACTGGTACATTCAACATTAAAACCGGTCTGCAACAAGGTGCGGTCAATTCGCCAATCCTATTCAACATTTACACAAGTGATCTGATAGGTTCACTTCACCATGCCATAGCGTACGCAGACGACTTAATCGCGTACAGATCAGGTCCAAAGATTGAGGTTATAAACATTCTTTTGCAACGTGACTTCGATAAAATTAAGCAATATTGCGACGACTGGAAGTTGAAGATCAACTTCCAGAAGTCGGAAACCATTCTGTTTAGGACGCCTTTGTCTGGGGCCTCTGCGGATACCAGAAAGAATTGGCGAAAGTTTCAGATCGTGGGACAACACGGGCAGCCACTTGTTTGTCGAAATGTAGTCAGATACCTTGGGATCTGGCTAGATCAATATCTGTATTTTAACAAACATATAGATGTTGCTCTGGCCAGAGCCAGAGGTGCTTTTGCCCTTACAAAGACTGTTTTATAGCAGACAACTCGATGCGAGGGTAAAGGTGATCTGCTACATGGCCCTTATTCGGCCTATGCTTACATTTGGTTGTCCCGTAAGGTTCAACGTGAGAGCAAGTCTTTTGGAAAAGATTCGGGTGTTTGAGAGGGCTTGCCTTAGGGCTTGTCTTCGCTTGTACAGAACACCAGAGTCTGAGTACATAAAATTCTATCCTAATGAGGTCTTGTACAATAGGGCGAACCTAATACGAGTGGACAATTTTGTTATTAAGTTGACTCGAAGGCACATTGCAAGAGCAATGACCTCGTCGAACAACCTGATCTCCGGGGCTTACTACCCTAATTATTTGTATCATGAGAGAGTTCGCTTTGACGGCTTTATTCCTCCAGAAGCGTTCCTCTACCTCGATATGAAAGGTCTGATCCAGGACAGATTAGCGGTGCCGTTAATCTTCCACGTCGCTCGAACAGCTGCGGACAGGCGACTCAACTACGACAGAGACGTCGCACACGGCAGTGCGGAGCGTCTCCGGTTTAGTAGGGCGGTAGGGAGTCGCGACATGAGGGATGTTGCTCGGCAGCACCAACAATTTTGGTGGCTTATGGGAGAGGAGGAAGCTCCATCGTCGAATTCCTCTAGTACAGAGTAGCTTCATTAGGGAGCAGAGTGGGCCAGTCTAATCCTTTAGCCGTGGCCGACTTACATAGCTTTAGGTAGGTTTAAGTTAGAAATAAGAAAAAAAAAATAAAAAATAAAAAAAAATAAAAAATAAAAAAAAAAATTAAAAAAAAAATTAAAAAAAAATTATCAAAAAAAAAATAATCGAGATGGGTAACAATTTCTTTGTACTCTTCAAAAAAAAAAAAAAAAAAATTTGTATATATTTACAAAACAAAAATTAGTATAAGTAGATTAAGTAGTTTGTAGATTAGTTTTTATGCTTAGTCTTAAGTTTTATATATAAACAAAAATCCATTTACTAAGTTTTTTTTTTTTGAAATAATAAAATTGTTTTCTTAGTTTTAAGTATATTTAGTATTGAATAATATAATAAAATAATGTTCGTACGTCGAAAGACATATTTAATTGTTAGGTTTAACTTAGAGTGTCCGCATGGGGCCAGTAAGTTAGAATTAAGATAAATTGTAAGTTAATTAAGCTAGTTTTTAAGCGTTTTTTTGTATAGCAAGTAAGAATTAATGAACTGTTATAATAAAAATGCATTAAAAATGAAATGAAAAAATGTAATCTCGAACGATACGAAAGAGCATATGAAATTAACAATTCGCTCTTCTTTCAACACTCTAGATTCGTTCGTTCCATGTTTCATATCGTTTGTTCATATCGTTCAAATGACCGAGACAACCAAGTCTGTCATTATTGATGTGATCGGTTTGTTTGTAGTTGTGTGATTGCAATCACCCTTACTTTTCGTTGATCAGGTCAAAAAGAACAAATCAATCATGATCGACTCATCTCTAGCATGCTATCAGCATGCATCACATTAGTTTAGAAGGTTTGTCTGGCAAAGGAAACAAGATTGTTGTTATGTGTGGGTTTTTTTATTGGTTCTGTATATATTAGTTATATCTGATGTATTTATTTTACTATCAGTTATTTCGCCTGTTGCCTGTACAATCTCAACAAGATTTCCATTCTGTGTAGGTGGAATGGTTTTATTTCAATGTTATTTTCAGGTAATTGTTATTCAAGGGTATTAATTTTTGTATCCAATTGGAATGTTTACTGGTCTTTTATGTGTTGCTTTCTCGTCGCTCTTTTATTTCATTAAATAATCTCTGTAGTGCTGCATTATTTGAAGTCATGTGCTGTTTAATCTCATCGTACTTGATTGCTAAGAATTCAAAACTATGTATTATTTCTGACATTTTCTTTCACAATTTTTGCAATTATTTAATGCTTGACCCAATTAGTGGTCTATGATCTGTTATTTTTACTGCCCATGCAATGGCTAGAACTTTTTTGCGGCTGTCGAATTATTTTGTTCATGACTATTCAATGTTTGAGATGCAAATGAAATTGATCCTTGATCTCTAGAAAGTACGGCTCCTATTGCGAAGTTGCTATAGCCTAAATGATTTGTTGACATCTGGGTATTTTAATATCGTTTCTGACGTTAACATTTCTTTCAATTTGAGGAAAGCTTGTTTGAAGTCACAGTGTTCGAAGTTTACAGTAGTTCCTCTTTTTATTGTAAATGTAAGAGGCCGAAAATCCTAAAAAGCTTTGTGTAACTTCAATTTTTTTGGAATTGAAAAGTTTGTAATGTATTCTATTTTCTTTCGGGTTAGGTTTAACACCTTCACTGGTGTTATACAGACATGGACGACATGTAAATTCTACAAATTCTGTAAATGAGTTCTCTTAAGATATTGTTCAACATTCTTTGGAATATTGCTGGTGCATTTTTTTAGACTGAAAGGAAATCTGATGAAATCATAATGCCAATTTGTTATGGAGAAAGCTGTCTTTTTCTCTGTTTTTGGTGTCGACTTTAATTTGAAAAAATGCATTAGTTAAATCTAATCTTGAGAAGTAATTTGCTCTTCCCAATTTGGCTAGTATGTCGTCTAATATTGGAATTGTGTATTTGTGTTTTGTTATTCCGTTTAGATTTCTATAGTCTATCACTTTTCACAATTTTTTGTTTCCTATTTCGTCTTCGAATACGATTAGTATAAGGCCTCGTAGGAGTAACATCTTCCGACAGATGCTGGTTCTTTAAATGACGAGAATGAGCCTATGCAGCCGAACATCTTGCAGCTCTGCTAATAAGCCCTACTTCACGCATCCCGTGGCGCCATCTGGGAATCTCACTAGAGAAAGGGGGCAAATGACGAGTTTCCTGCGCGATAAATCAGGATTAATGTCGGAAAAACAAAACAAGACCTTTTCCGGGCTACTCCGACATATTTGGAGCTTAGGCTGGTAAGGATCTCCTGGACTAAGTAAGGGTCTTGGAAAAGAAATGGTGGCGGACGAGCCCTATATGGGCCAACGGCAGCGCTCACAACCCGGAGCGGGTTACTGGCTTCGGTGTAACCGACCCCTCGTCCTAGGGGCATTCAAAATGGAACTGGTCCTCCAGATTGGGGGATTGGGGGGTTGTGATGCAGGGGTAGCTGCCCGGCCATTAAAATAAAATCAAGCTACGAAGCAAGCCTCGGATATGGACGGATCTACTGTTGACAACCCACGCAAACGATTTAAGGACAATGAGCTTCGGATATACACGTGGAATATTAGGTCCCTTAATAGACCATGTGCAGCCGAACAACTAGCGGGGGCCCTAGACTGCTGCAAAGCAGAAATGCGATGGGATAGGCCGGGCCCCCACAGAGGAGAAAGATGACGGCACCAAGGATGCCTTCTATATGCTAATTAAAAAGACCTACGAGCATTACCCTAGTTATGTGAACAGCGAATTTTCCTAAATAGTTTTGTTTTTAATTTGAATTTAAATCTTTGAATGGAGCTTTATAAATGTGCTAAACTTTGAATTTCTAAATTTTTCTAAATTGTGAATTCTTGATTTATTTTACTGTATTTCTTCTAATAATATTACTTAATGTTGTACTTATACTAGTTCCTCTCTCTATTTCCCTATACTTTCCGCACTTTTCCTTCCAATTGATCAATGATACCTTATTAGTTATTCCAGTTCGGCTGCTTTTTCTTGTTTGTGGTGTTTTTCATACTTATGTATCATAGTGACTCTGTGTCTGAGACACTGAATGTGATTGGGGTTCAGACGCTAGTAAAAATTTTATCTAATGCCTATGAATTATTTAAAGTCTGCCACTTCAATGCTCGTAGTCTTAGCCTATCAAAACTTGACTACGTTCGGCATATTTTTAATGATTCGGGGGTTGACGTTATTTGTGTAAGCGAAACATGGTTCAAAAGTCTTGATGATGAAAATGGTTTCAACCGTATTAATGACATTCCTAGGTATTTCTTAGTTCCGCATAACAGAGTTACTGCAACTATTGGTGGTGGGATAGCAATTTACCATAAAATTACTGAATACATTCTTGTCGAAATTTCCAATGGAAATGTAAAGTGTATTATTGGTTTAGACTATAGCCCCAAGCGTAATTGCTCGTTTGATTCGTTGGTTTCTACTTTACAACTATTTTCTGCATCATACGAGCATATTATACTATGCGGGGATTTTAATGCGGATTTGCTGAAGAATGATAGTAGATCTCGTTCATTTCTGGATGCTATTGCATCGTGTGGTCTTGTGGTCGTTAATTATCATGCGACTCGCTTTGGCCCTGACACCCCTCCAAGTCTTCTTGGCTTGCTGGTTGTCTTAGACCATACAAATGTTCTACTTCAAGACCAATTTTCATTGGAAGGAGTTTCAGACCATAATCTTTTGTTTTGTACATATGACATTGATTTCTCATCAAATCCCCTGCAGAACATCTTTCAACTTCGTGATTTCGCAGCGATAAATCATAACATTCTTCTCCATCATGCGAGCCTTCTACCATGGCATTCGTGTTACTTTGAATCGGATATTAATAATAAAGTAGAAATCGTTCAGACCCTTATTAAGGATCTTTTTAATATACGTGTTCCTATTAAGACTGTCACAGTGCGCAATAGTAAATGCCTATGGTTTACCACTGAGGTGTATAATGCTATCAAAATTCGTCGAAAATTATATTCTAAATTCAAAAAACTTTTTACTAGTCACAAATGGGAAATGTTTTGAAGAGCAAGAAACTACTCTTCATTTGTCACCAGAAGAGCAAAAAAAAACATATTTTTTGTCGAAGCTCAGCATTGACATTGAACCGTCAAAGAAACTTTGGGCAAATTTGCGTTCTATTGGGGTAGGAAAGAGTCGTATACAACCTAAAATGCCAGATGCAGATGAGTTCATTAATGCCTTTTACCCTAACCCTAGTTGCAATTCTTCGGAAAATCAACTTTTCTTTGGTGGATTACCGTTGTTGGAATTTGAAGTAATTACTGAATCGGATGTGATCTAACTGGTTCGTGCTCTCAAATCTAACGCGACTGGTGAGGATGAGAATGAGCTTCCCCATTTAATAAGCTCATTAACTCACTTATAAACTTCTGCATTACCTCTTCAACCTTCCCGATTGTTGGAAAAAAGCAAAAGTCATCCCTGTACCCAAAAAGAACTACCCCTTCTTAGTAACCGATTTCCGTCCAATAAGTATCTTACCTTGTTTGTCCAAAATTTTCGAAAAAATTCTTGCGAAACAGATTTTCAACCACCTCAATCGTTTCAATCTATTATCGTCAGTGCAGTCAGGTTTCCGATCTGGCCCTAGCTGTTTTACAGCTATGATCAAAGTGCTTGACGATAGTAGAATTCAATATGACAGGGAATATCTTTCACTTTTCTGCCTTGATTTCTCGAAGGCCTTTGACACGATCAGTCATGAGGTTCTTTGCACTAAACTAAGACTTTACATTAGTATGAGTCATTCCTCGGTCTGCTTGATTAGGAATTACCTTACAAATCGTGTTCAAAGAGTTATTGCTAACTCAAAATGCTCTCAATCAAAAAATATAGTTTCTGGGGTTCCCCAAGGTTCAGTTCTTGGCCCAATTCTTTTCTGTCTTTTCATTAATGATTTACCGGAAGTGTGTCGAAATACATACGTACATATGTATGCTGATGACGTGCAGATATACCTTTCTCGACAACTTTGCCTGTTGGAAGATCTTGTGGACAGACTTAATTCGGACTTGTCTTCCATTGCAAAATGGTCTCAAGACAATAGTCTGATTCTAAATCAAAAAAAGAGTCAGAAAATTTTAATTTCAGAAAAAATGTACAATTTCGAAGAGTTACCGCCAATTTTTCTCAACTCAACTGACACTGTGTGAGCTTTGGATATAAAGTAAATCGGTCTCTTTCTGCCATTGATCATGTAAACCTAATTATATCGCGTTTATATGCAGGATTGCGAAAGTTCTAGCTGTTTTCTAGTTCTACACCTGTTAGCATCTTTTGCCGATTTTTGATTATGCTATAGTTATCTACTGTAAACTGGATTCTCTCTGCCACCACAAACTACTTGTTGCTTTAAACAAGTAGTGTTGTAGTATGCTCAGAGCAGTATATACGTCTTATTTTTCTGTCCGGTAGCAGCTAATCTCTAACCGTAACAAACTAACAAGTTGAAAGTGTGCATTCAGTCAATGCAGCGGTAGAAAACATCACAAAGAGATTTAAACAAGAAATAGTTAGAGCTAAGCAATTTAAATGTGCCCTATTTGCACACTTTTTATCTTTGTAATCTATTCTTCTCTTCTTTTCTTTATTTCACCTTTCCAAGATCCAAAGACTGAGATGGCTGGGTCATGTAGATCGCATGGACATCAATGCTCCGGTCCGAAAAGTCTTCGAATCCGCTCCCGAGAGACAGCGCAGTAGAGGAAGGCCAAGACTCAGGTGGCGCACGCAAGTGGAAGAGGACCTCAGCCAACTTAGCGTGCGAAACTGGAGGCAGCTAGCCAGGGATCGAGCTGGCTGGAGAAGCTTGTTGACTGAGGCCCAAGTCCACCCCGGACTGTAGCGCCACCTAAAGTTAGAAAGTAAGTAAGCATTTCGTCTTCTTTTTTTTTGTGCTTTCCATATTAATGAATTGCATTGTTATGAACTATGTAGTATTTTTCCTTGATCTAAAATTTTTTTTATCTGCCTTCCCACCTTTTCATTGTGGATATAATTAGTGGTTTCTATCTTAACAGGATTTCCCCCTTTCCTCCGCTGGGTTTAGCCGCTTACGCGACTTCGTCGCTCCGCTAAAGGTATTCCAACAACTGTCAGGAAGGCGTCTTTAACTTCCTAGTAACTGTATTTTAGTTGTAATTGTAATTGGTCGATTTGACAAAGCACGGTTTATTTTAATCATTTAAAACATCATATGATGGCAAGGTGACGTGAAATAAGGCCCAACGAAATAAGGTCAAACTAATTGGCGTAATTTCGTTTTTCGCAGCGAAATAAGGCCAAATCTGCTTCTTTTTTTCGATTTGGCTTTATTTCACTTTCAAACGCGAAATAAGGCCCATTTGGCCTATTTATGGAGCCAACATCAAAAGTATGTATTAGAGTTAACTGGATGTGCATAAACAGTGGAATATGCTTCCCCCTGCAACCTTCCTGCTTGTGGTTAGGTTAGGTTAAACAGGCTGTGATGTGTCTTAGGACATATGTCTTATAACATCACTAGGCACCAAAACGAGCCCATCGCAATCCATGTGGGACCAGTTGAATTTAACTTCAAAGGACAAAAACCTAACCAATCTTCCTGGTAAAACACATAATTACTCTACAAAAGCCAAGAAGGCCTTTGAAATCCGTACCGTCTATTTTTTCTAAGTTTTTAGTTTTTAGTTTATTTTCATAAGAATTTCCTTCGGCTACGCGATATTGCCCCACATTCGCGCAGTATGTGTGTTATGACCTCAACCGTTTGCAGATCGCCGCGGAATCTACAAATATCCGTATCTAAAAATTTAAGTTTCTTTGCGTTATTTAGCAGGAGACAGTATCCTGTCAGGATTCCTATTAATGTCCTAACCTTGTCTCTGTTCAGTTTAGCTCAGTCCCTAAATCTATTACCGTCGATAAGTGGCCAAAGAGAATTAGTTACCCAATGTCCTTCATGATTCGCGGAGGCTGTCAATGCAGATAGCGATGATTATACCGAATACCGATCTCATCTGCATCAGCACAGCCACCCTGAGGACAGCCAGAACCTCTGATTGGAAGACACTACTTCTTAATTTTAGGTCTTCTCAGTGCATACCGGAACCTGTTCCTTCCACTATTTTCGAACCATCTGTGAAATCTGCAGTTTCATTTGGCCTGATTACTGCATTTTCTTGCCAGTCATTCCTTTCCGGATATAATATATCATAAGGAATTTCATCCGTTAAAATAGAATTGCCAAGCAGTAGCTTCGCTAAGATCGTGCTAAACCTACTGCTTTTGAAGTGACCCAGATTAGTGAGTCGAATCGCACTGTTGCCAGCAAGTTGTTTGATCTGCAAGTCAATCGGTGTTAGGTGCTGAAAGGTGTGCAATGCTGTCGTAAGGGTGGTACGGATCGCACCTGATATGGCTATGGGAGCCTCAATGAACTTTACGTTATTTAAGGCTTCTTCTATTTCTTCTTCTTCTTCTATTTCGAGGAAGGCCGCCATCGCAAACTCACCGAAATGCAGACTTTTTTCAATTTCCCTTCCACTTCATGGAGGGCGGTTTCTACAAATTTTCCTTTGATGTAATCACGATGTAACTCAGTCAACAAACCATTTCTTCATCCGTTCCAGATATGAATTTTCAATAAACAGACTTATTTATCTGAATTCCTTTCCTGCTACATGCCCCTGTTTGCCATCTTTAGGTATAAAAATCACCTTAACTTCCATCATAGCTTATGAAAAATATCCTCCTCTTAGACTGTGTCTAAGAATTTCCATAATTTTTGGGATTGATACGTCCGGTGCTTTTTGAAGCATAATCGGTAGAATACCATCCGAGCCGGGAGATTTATTCGGTTTAAGGGACTGAATTGCCCACCGTATTTTTTTCCCGTTGGTAAGACTTCCTCTTCAGAGAGAGAGAGAGAGAGAGTTTAATGTTCTCAGTGTGCCGTAACATGCCGGAGTCAACTGAAAGTGTGGATCAAGGGATAACCATGTACTCTGAAAGTTTACCTTAAAGCGCATCCATCTGTGATCCGATATCGACGCTTCTTCGACTACTCTCCATTCCCCGATTTCTAATCCTACTGCATTCGAGGCAAGGGTGATACGAGTATCTATCACCTCCTGCCTGTTCTTCACCACAAAAGTGGGTTAATTTCCTCTATCACAAATAATGAGACTGAACAGTACAATAAAATCATACAAACACTAATCTTTTGTGTTGGTGTCACCGCTTCCCCATTGTGCATGATGGGCGTTCGCATCACAGCCCAACATCAGCATACGATCTCTTTGCCTTACCAAACCCATTGATTCTCTGAGACAACTACCTCAGCGTCATAGTGGTTTGACACACTTCCTCTCACATATTGCCGCTATCAGATCACCTGAGCTCCCCATGCATCGGCTTCTAGCTCACGATTCTGCACATGGAGTAGTCCTAGGAGCTTATCGGGGTACGTGTAGGGTTTACGGAGGTAGCTTCAGCAGTGGATGTCCCAGGAAGCTTTGGCTTCGCCGATCGAGGTACCTTGTGTATCACCGATGTGAGCGCCAGCCTACTCACCGGTGATATTGCACACGTTAGTGAGTGTTCTCACGAACTCCTCATCGCTAGCCAAAAGCTCAGCTACTTCCAATGCCCTTACCAGGAAGTAGGTAGATGTAGATTTCGAATTCACTCACCTCTAACTCATCCTGGGCAGGGATTGCTGGTTTTTGGAAAAATTGTTGTGCTTGTGGTAACTGTTGGATCTGGAGTGGGTGGCTTGCTTTGCTTGCTTAAAGGATTTTACGTCTTCTCCGCATGGTTAAGCCGCTGACGATACTTCGTCGTTCCACTTAGGATATATCAACAACTGTAAGGCAAGCGCCTATAAGTTACATTTCTTTTAGCCAATTTTTACAATTTTTAGTTATTCAAAGGCTTCCATTGTTTTTCGCAAATTTCTAGTTACTATTTTAGTTGCATTTAATCTTATTTACATTGTAAATTTGGCTTTATTTTGCCTTTAAACTGGAAACAAGGCCAAACCGGATTTAGTTCAATTTCAAAAACAAAATAAAGCCAAATTTCAAATTTGGCCTTATTTCTTCGGGCCTTATTTTACGTCACCGGCAAATAATTTATGTTAGGTAAGCAAAATCAAAACCTAAAAACTTTCACAAAGTGGAATGAAGCCCAATGCACGGCTTTTTGTTCGTCACTGAATGAATTGTGGTATTATACCTGTCAACTGCAATGTTTAGAAGTTCCCTTAAATTCAAGTTTTTGTATTCTGCCTTCAGACAGTGGTAAATTTTCAGGATTATAGAATGAAATCTCTCAACCTGTCCATTTACTTCACTCCGGTTTACTGGAGCCTGATACGTTTGTATGTCAAGCATTTTCACAAAGTTCAATACAATAGGACTGAGGAAACTTCTTTAAAGTGAAGTAATGTAATATAATCGAGAACTTGTTCCTTAAGTATAAAGAGAAGTTATTTTTTATGTGAAAGAGTTTTGCAAATTTGGAGAATTTGTCCATACAGCTCATAAACTTCTAGTTCTGGATCTCCATTATGTCAATATGTAAGATTTCGCAAGGATAGAAGGGCACAGAGTCTTCTATAGTTGCGCAGTAGCTGGATGTCTGTCATACTTATTTAAAAGGCAGATTTCACATGTTTTAGTATACTGCGTTATCAGACTGTTCATCCTCGGGAAATAGTATTTCCTTAGGATTTGTTCTTTGTTTTCCATAGTATTCGTGTTTGCTCTCCTGTGTTCCTTACTGATCAACTGCTGAATTCGCTCCTTGTTCTTAACATCTTTCACTACTCTTTGTGTCGAACTAATCTTGTAGTGTTTAAAGGTTCCAAGATATACCTCCTGCAAGAGTGTTATACGAGTTTCAGGTATCTTGATCGCATTGATGGTACTCGTATTAGAATTAAGATTGGAGTTTAAAATCTAAATTATCTGCTCTTTTTTTAACTTTTCGAAAGCTAAATAATAATGTCTGAAGAAGTCCGGATGTGGCTACTCTCTCATTTCCAGACCTTTCCCAAGAAATACATTGAGTGGGACTTCCACATGTGATATTAAATTTGAAGAGACTTGCATTGCACTATGAACGACCTCACTAGCTTAAAGTCTAGAGAGAGCATCGGACACAAATTTTGACTTACCTGGTTTGTAAATCAATTCGTAGCCGTACTCTCCATCTCTTCAGCTTAACGTTGAAGTTGCTATTTCCCAACGCGAAGGTTAGTGGTTGGTGTTCTGTGAAAATCCGTACACTTTTGGCACCAGATAGGTATGATCCCAAATTATCAAGAACCCAAAATATAGCTAACATTTATTTTTCATTAGTTGCACAGTTCCCTTTGATCTTATCAACAGTCTTGGAGATATATGCAATTAGTCTATCAGTCGATAGATTAAATGGTTTTTGGACATCAGGGTAGGCTGGGATTTCTGCAACTATTAAGAGAATTTACAAAATTCTCTAAGTCCTTCATCATTTAAAATGATTGGAACACGAATGGATTCATTCGCATTAACTCGAGCATGCTCATCCCTTCTAAGGTTAGTCAGAGGCTTCGCTATCTGCGCATAATCGCTAATAAATTTCCTATAATACATAAATTGTAGGAATGACTTTAGTTCCTTAAGATTCTCTGGGTGTTTGATTTTTAGGACCCCATCAACCTGTTTAGTATCTGGCTTGATGCCTTCAGGGTTAATTACGTATCCCAGAAACTCCACTTTTTGCAGGAAGTGTGCCTTTCTCAGGTTACTTTAAGGTTTGCTTCTTTGAGTCAGGCCAAGACGGTTTCGCGGTTCCTCAGGTGATCTTCCTCACTGTTACCAAAGACGATTATGTCATCGATGTAGACGTAACAAATTTTGGCAATATAAGGTTTTAACACATCGTTGAAATATACGTTGAAATATAGCAGTGGCATTTTACATCCCGAAGGGTAGTACGACAAATTCGTATTTGCCGCTCAAGGTTGAAAAGGCAGTCTTTGGGATGTCTGAAGGTTTCATCCGCATTTGATGAAACCCAAAAGTTAGGTCGAGAGTTGTAAAGAATTGAGCTTTACCCAGACTGGCAACTAATGTCCGGGATAGGATACGTGTCTGCAATAGTCACCTTGTTCAATCTTTTATAGTCGATGACCATTCGATAATGTTTTCCGCCATTTGACTTTGGTTTTTCGGAACCACACAGATCAGCGAATTATAGAGGCTTCTGGCCCTCTTCAATCAAATTAGCTATCTCTTTTTCCACCTCTCCACTCATACAGGCGGTATAGGGATAGCTTTTAATATATATATATTGCTTCATCGGTACTCGTTCTAATGTCAGCAGGGCCACAAGTGTCAACTACTACTCCCGCGTCGATGGAACCAAAAAGTGAATCGTATGTCCTGTGTCTATTAGGATCCTCAAGGTTACTCCATCCCGCGTCCGACACAAAATTTACACATCGCTCGCTTTTCCAGCAGAAGTTTCCAAATATTATTCTACTGCTTCGTCGTTGACAGTAACGGTGTTGAAAAGTCCTTGATGCTTTGGGTGGTTATCTGATAGTCCTTTTTGCAGGGAATTCTAGTTTTTAGGGCGATTAGCACAATCTACTTGCTTTGTTTGAATTGAACGATCCTTACTTACTCGTACTTTACTTTAGATGGCGCTAAAGGTCCGGAGTGGACCTGGGCCTCAGTCAACAAGCTTCTCCAGCCAGCTCGATCCCTGGCTAGCTGCCTCCAGTTTCGCACGCTAAGTTGGCTGAGGTCCTCTTCCACTTGCGCGCGCCACTTGAGTCTTGGCCTTCCTCTACTGTGCTGTCTCTCGGGAGCGGATTCGAAGACTTTTCGGACCGGAGCATTGGTGTCCATGCGCTCTACATGACCAAGCCATCTCAGTCTTTGGATCTTCACTCTTCTGGCTAGGTCCATGTCGCTATACAGTCCATACAGTTCGTCGTTGTATCTCCTCCTCCACTCACCGTCAATGCAGACGGGACCGAAGATCGCCCGAAGAATTTTTCTCTCGAAGCAACCAAGAACACCCTCATCCATTTTTGATAATGTCCATGCCTCTGCACCATAGAGCAGGACCGGGATTATTAAAGTCTTATAAAGGGTGACTTTTGTTGTCCGAGAGAGGGCTTTGCTACTCAATTGCCTTCTTAACCCAAAGAAACAGCGGTTGGCAAGAGTTATTCTTCGCTTGATCTCAGCGCTGGTGTCGTTGTCTGTATTTATAGCGGAGCCTAGGTAGACAAAGAACTTAACTACCTCAAAGTTATATCTGTCGAGGGTGACGTTCTGTCCGAGACGTCGGTGTTGGTTGTCCTTTTTGCTTGACAGCATATACTCGTACTTGGTCTTGCCCTCATTGACCGCTAAACCCATTTTCGCCGCTTCCGTCTCAATACTCGCGAAAGCGCCACTGACATCACCCTGCTTTCTCCCGATTATGTCAATATCGTCGGCGTATACGAGTAGTTGGTACGGACTTTTGAAAGATAGTGCCTCTTGTGTTTGCTCGTGAGTTTTGCACTATTTTTTCAAGTACGATGTTGAAAAAATCGCATGACAGCGCATAACCTTGTCTAAATCCTTTCTGGACATCAAAGGTCTCCGTGAGATCTTTACCGACCTTGATGGAGCAGCGTGCATTCTCCATCGTCATCCTGCACAGACGGACGAGTTTGGCAGGGATGCCAAAACTAGACATTGCTCTATATAGCTCGTCTCTATAGATGCTGTCATACGCGGCCTTAAAATCGATGAATAGGTGGTGGGTATCGATCTGAAGCTCATGGGTCTTCTCCAAGATCTGCCGTAGTGTGAATATCTGGTCGATGGTGGACTTTCCTGGCCTGAAGCCACACTGATATGGACCTATCAGGTTGTTTACGAACGGCTTCAGGCGTTCACACAATACGGCGGATAAGATCTTATATGCGATGTTAAGGAGACTGATGCCTCTGTAGTTGGCGCAGTTCAGAGGGTCTCCTTTCTTGAGAATTGGACAAACAATGCTGAGGTTCCATTCATCGGGCATACTTTCGTCCGACCATATTTTACAGATGAGTTAGTGAATGCTCCTTACCAAGTCATCGCCTGCCGCTTTGAAGAGCTCGGCAGTCAGGCCGTCCGCTCCAGGAGCTTTGTTGGACTTAAGCTTCGATATGGCTATCTTCACTTCATCCAGGTCGGGTGGACGGAATTGTTGGTCATCATCGTCCAAGTTGAAAGGTTGATTCTGCCTGACAGCGGTATTTGTTCCGTCATCGCCGTTATACAGTCTGCAGAAATGATCTTTCCAAATCCTCAGCATCGACTGCGATTCTACTACGATGTTCCCTTGTTCATCTCTACAGGCTTCGGTTCGGGGTTTGCTTCCGCGTCATGTTATTTCTACCGTTTGGTAAAACTTCCGAACCCCATTCCTGGAGTAGCATCTCTCACTTTCCTCGATCGCGCGCTTCTCATGCTCTTTCTTCTTCCTCCTGAGAAGCCGGTGCTCGTCTCTCCTCTTCCGCTCATAGAGCTCATGAGCAGCTCTGGTCTTTCTAAGCAGCGCCGCGTTATATGCATCTTGCTTAGCTGCATGTGCTTGCCGGCATTCATCATCGAACCAGGGGTTTCGTTGTGGTGGACAAGTGAAACCCAGCACATCAGAAGCGGCATCTCTGATGGCGTTTTGGCAGTGTTTCCAATGGTCTTCGATGCCTGATGCTGGCGGCATTGGACCTCTTTAGAGATTAAGAGACACTCGATCGGAAAAGGACTTGGCGATCTCTTGCGATTGTAGCTGTCTGACGTCGAATTTTCTCACAGCAATAGTTTGTCTTGGCGTAGTTTGGGATATCCGCAACCGTACCTTGGCTACAACAAGGTAATGGTCCGAGTCGATGTTGGCTACTCGGAACGTACGGACATCCATAATGCTGGAGGAGTGTCTTGCGTCGATCGCAATGTGATCAATCTGGTTGACTGTTGATTGGTCAGGAGTTCTCCAAGTCCCCTTGTGTATGTCGAGATGTGGGAACCGCGTGCTAGCCATGACAATGTTTCGCCCCGCCACAAAGTCGATAAGCCTGAATCCGTTATCGGAGGTGGTGTAGTGCAGGCTATATTTACCCATTGTTCCAACAAAAATACCCTCTCTTCCTAGCTTTGCATTAAAATCACCGAGGACAATCTTAATGTCATAGCTAGGGTATTGTTCGTAGGTCTTGTTGAGGAGCTCGTAGAAGGCATCCTTGGTGTCGTCATCTTTCTCCTCTGTGGGGGCATGCGCGCATATAAGGCTTATGTTGGCGAATTTAGCCTTGATGCGGATTGCTACGAGGCGCTCGCTCACATGCCGGAAGCTGAGGACTTCTTGTCTTAGTCTGCCTCCGACAACAAATCCGCATCCAAATAAGCACTGCTTTTGCCGTCGATAGCAGTTGCCGTAGTAGATGTCGCAGTTTTTCATCTTCTTTCTGTCCGGCTCATCCCATCGCATTTCTTGGATGGCGGTTATGTCTGCTTTGCAGCAGTCTAGGGCCTCCGCTAGTTGTTCGGCTGCACGTGGTCTATGAAGGGATCTAACATTCCACGTGCATATCCGAAGCTCATTGTCCTTAAGTCGTTTGCGTGGGTTGTCAACAGTAGATCATTCCATATCCGAGACTTGTTGATGCTTCGTAACTAATGTTTTTTTAAATGGCCGGGCAGTAACCCCGGCGGCACAACCCCCAACCTGGAGGACCAGTTCCATTTTGAGCGCCCCTAGGACGAGGGGTCTGTTACACCGAAGCTAGTAACCCGTTCCAGGATGTGAGCGCCGCCCTTGGATAAGGTGTTGTTTTGTTTTTCCGACACTAATCATGGTTAATGGCGCAGGAAACTCGCCATTTGCCCCCTTCACTTCGCAGTCTCTAGTGAGATTCCCAGATGGCGGCACGGGAAGGCGTGAATTGGGACTTATTAGTAGAGCTGCAAGATGTTCGGCTGCAGAGGCTCATTCTCGTCATTTAAGGAACCAACACCTGTCGGAAGATGCTACTTCTACGAGGCCTTATACTAATCGTTGCCAACCACCTGAACGATCCATCTCCATTTTATCGTGAGGTTTGGGAGCTCCCCTCGGAGAGGGGCCATGTTCACGAGAAGTGTTCCTCTGCCCACTGGCATGTCGTTGATTAGGATGCAACTTCCTTGTTGGGACAGTAGGTCCCTCTTGAGAATGAAAAGTCTGGTTAACAGGGGAAGTTATTGTATTTGGGCCAGTATAAGCGTGGATCGAATAATTCCTAAAGTTTAAATTCTGCATTTCGAGACATGCTGAATGAGCTTCAGGGAGAGTTTTGGGTCTTTGAACTATTACCAGCCTAGATAGGTCGCCGTTGAGGCCAGTGCTCTATTTACGTATGTTTCGGCTAATGCATTCACTGTTGCTTCCGTGTAGGATTCTGTTTTGAGCTTGTTAACCATCGAGAAAGTCGATGGTTAACTGCAGCATAGTATTCATCCAACTTACTTGATCTTTGTGACAGCTGATTAAGTTGGTGTTTTAAGGTTCGCATGTCCCTCTTATCCGCATAATGCAGAGAGAGACACTGCTTTTTTCCTCCCAATCATTTTCAAATATGTTATATGAAACGAGGGCTGCATCCGCAGAACCCTTAACCTTTCCACATATGTGCTGTAAAATCGCACGATACAGTGGTTTGGTTCGTATAATCTCAAAGTCCTTAAAAATTCCCTCCACAGCATGAATCCAGAAAACGTATTGGGTTTCCAGTGAAAACCTGCAACTCCTTTACACTATCCGGGAGCCTGCTAATTTCTTTGAGATCGGCCTCCGTTTGAGGTGGACAAAGTGACGCTGGCGTTATTAGCTCATTGACTATGGCACAGCTTCGCGAATCTTCCAAAAGGGCTAGGCGATTTCCTAAGCTCCTTAGTGTTTCTTCGGAAATAGAAGGTGATACTCTCCTATCTTTCAAAGCTTTCAGTCGAGTTTCCATTGCTCTTAGCTGGATAAGCACGGTGTTAAGTTGCGTTACTGCGTTTTGCAGAGAATCCATTTCTCGGCAAAGCGATAAATAAAGGATAAAATGAAATTAAATCTTATCTGTAATCGAGTGGTCGAGACGTGAACTTTTTGTCACGGATGGAACAAGCACTGATTTTATATTTTAGATTTAATTAAGTTTAAAGCGAACTATTGGGCATAAAGAGCACAAACGCTGATTTTCCAACAAATTACTTTTCTTAGATACTTTTCTTCTTACGCAAAGTGAAATTTCATGAATTTCAATATTTTTTTTAATTTTCAAAATTTAATGAAATTACTTTTCTTTGTTATAACACACTTACACACAGCGTAATTACATGGATTACAAAATTTTTTTGAAATTCAAAATGAATGAATTTTTTCTTACACACAACGTAATTACATGGATTTCAAGATTTTTTTTTTGATTTTCAAAATTTCATGAAATTGCTTTTCTTTGTTCTAATACACTTACACACAGCGTAATTACATGGAATTCAATTATTTTGATTTTCAAAAATTGATGAATTTTTTTCTTACTCACAGCGTAATTACATGGATTTCAATATGTTTTTTAATTTTTTAAAAATGAATGAAATTATTTTTCTTACACACAGCGTAATTACATTGATTTTTTTTTAATATTTTTTTGCCTTTTTGCACAACACAAATTTAATGTTAATCTTTTTTTATATAATTTGTGTTGAATTATCGTATAATTGTACGAACACTGGTCTAGGGTTTAGCTTTTCTTCTTCTTCTTCACTGAGTTAATCTTCTTGTCTACTCTTTAGATTTAAGATGGCTAGTATGGATTCATTCTAGTTGGTTAATTTTTTTACTGAGTTTTCTTTTATATTGTTAACTTATGGGTTTTTTTTCTTTACTGGTTTCTTTCTATTTTCGTAGAGGGTCTCCTACTACAATCTTTCTTCGTAAGATTCTGTGAGTAGTAGGATCTGTACTTTTTAGTCGCGTGTTATAATAATTTATTATATTTTCGCGGGATCCCCGATTATTTCACTCGTGGACACAGAGGTTTTTTATTAACCGATAACTAATGATTTTTAGCTATCCTACTGACTGCCAATTTTTCATGGGAAAATTGAAAAAGAGAATTTTTTCCTTCCAGACTTTCAAAATAATAAAAAAACAAAAACGCTAAGAGGCGAAAGTAATAATTTTAACTGCTGTTTATTAAAATTATAACTGGTGGCGATGGCGCGATGGACTCAGTCGTTCAATGATCTCCGTGGAGAATAGACGTATTTCGACTTCGCTTTATAAGTGGAAAAGTGAATAGAACATTTATTAAAATATCAATTCGAAACGATTTTCGCAAGTTATTCGGTAGCCTGACCGCAGTGATTGTGAACCGTCAGTCGTTCATTGATCTTCGTGAAAAACGGACGAGTTTCGGCTTTTGTCTCGGTAGTGGCAATATTTAAACAGACATTTAAAGAATTTCGATAAGGACTCCAATCAGCCTAGTGGTAATATACCCGGTACCGTCGTTTCCTAGACACGGCTTCTATTTGGATCTCCTGCTGTTTGACACATGGATACAACTGACAGGTACGAACCAACAAACTGTAAACTATCTTCGCATGTATGACAGTGACCATTTCGGTCTTAGTACCGAAATAACCGTTCCGAACGAAAATGCGGTAGTAGACGAGTTTGTTCAAATGCATTCCAACAACAACAGTAGAGTGCGTTGGACACACTTCTCCAGGACACTGGAGCCCTCTCCTTGAATTCGCTCTATCCACCGTCCAACAGAAATCTGTCAAACGAAGAGATTGACATATATCTAAAACTAATAGACAAGACAATTAAAGGAGCAAAGGACAAAACGATACATCGGTATTAACGGATTGTCAACGAAGGCCTATTCCGCAATCCAACTATTGACGCACTTCGCCGACATAAAAGTAGACTGCTGTCAAGACTAAAAACCTTGTACAGACAGTTTACTGACAGACATAACCCAGACAGTTCGTGAAGAACGGCGATGTGACTTCTACTGGTACATTCAACATGAAAAGCGGTCTGCAACAAGGTGTGATCAATTCGCCGATCTTTTTCAGCATTTATACAAGTGATGTGGTAGGTTCACTTCACCATGCCATAGCGTACGGAGACGACTTAATCGCGTACAGATCAGGTTCAAAGATTAAGGTTTTAACATTCTTTTGCGACGTGACTTCGATAATATTAAACAATATTGCCACGACTGGAAGGAAGACCAACTTTCAGCCGTCGGAAACCATTCTGTTTAGGACGCCTCTGTCTGAGGCCTCTGCGGATACCAGAAACAATCAGCGAAAGTTTCAGATTGTGGGACAACACGGCAGGGAACTCGATGCGAGAGTAAAGGTGATCTGCTACATGGCCCTTATTCGGCCTATGCTTACATTTGGTTGTCCCGTGTGGTCCAACGTGAGACCGAGTCTTTTGGAAAAGATTCGGGTGTTTGAGAGGGCTTACCCTAGGGCTTGTACACCAGAGTCTGAGTACATAAAATTCTATCCTAATGAAGTCTCACACAATAGGGCGAACCTAATGAGAGTGGACAATTTATTGATTAAGTTGACTCGAAGGCACATTGCAAGAGCAATGACCTCGTTGAGTAACCTGATCTCCGGGGTTTATTACACCAATCACATTTATCACGAGAGAGTTCGCTTTGAGGATCCAGGACAGATTAGCGGTACCGTTAATCTTCCACGTCGCTCGAACAGCTGCGGACAGGTGATTTAACTACGACAGAGACGTCGCAAACGGCAGTTCGGACCGTCTCCAAATCAGTACGGTGGTAGGGAGTCGAGACATGGGGGATATTACTCGGCAGCACCAACAATTTTGGTGGCTTGCGGAAGAAGGGGAAGCTCCATTGTCGAAATCCTCCAATACCAGATAGCATCGTTAGGGAGTAGAGCGGGTCGTCCCTTTATTTAGTCATGGCCGGCTTACATAGATTTAAGTAGGATAAGGATAGCTTTTAGAAAAAATAAATAAAATAAAATTAAAAATATAAATAAATAAAAAAAAAACGAAAAAAGAAAAAAAAACAAAGATAGATGTAACTTTCTCTTGAATAAATAATAATACCTATACAGGAATATAGTTTAATTAGGCTAAGTAATTGTAGAATTTATTTTTAGGTAATTATGTATAAGTTTTAGTCCTTAAGTTTTATAATAAGATTACCAACAAGTCCATATACTAAGTTTTTAAAGTAAAATTCAGTTTCTTAGTTTTAGTTTTAATTAATGCAACAAAAAATAAAAATACTGTAAGAAAAGACGTAAGACATAGATTAAGTTTTATGTTTAACCTTGAGTGCCCGCGTGGGGCCAGTGAATTACAATAAGATAGTTTTTAGTTATTTAAGCTAATTTTTAAGCTTTTTTTTGTCTAGCTTGTACGAATTCCTGAATTTAATTTAATAAAAATGCACTGAAAATGAAAGAAAAGGAGCTCATTGGACTATCACGACGAGGGTCCGTAGTTCGACCCCCGGCATCACCTACAATTTTTCGAATCATCATCACCCTTCGGCGGGCAATAGCAAAGTCCCGAAAGTAAAATTGCCTTTGAAAACGCTTCTAAGGGAACGACACTCCTTACGAGTTTCGACGATGTTTTTGTTTTTGTTTTTTGTTTTTGTTTATTAAAATGTTTATTGATAAAATTATGTTTAATAGAGAGGTCTTGCGTGCGAGATGATTCTTGTGGAATGGGGGAAGAGATATCTCTTATATAACAATATACCTAGGGAATATTAGAGTCGATAGCGAGGCAACCAAGCTATGGTGAATAACTTGTGAAGACCGTTGGGAAGATGTTCAACCAGTAGGTAAATCAGCCCACAATAACAAGAAGGAACACGACCCAAGTCTTATGGTGATTATGGTTAACAGTGGAGGAAGAATATTTGTGAAACGAAATGAAATAATTTTCTAGAATTGTCAACTTAATTTACCAAACGAATAACATTAAAACAAATATCATTTAAACTCAGTAGGTAGCATCTTTACCATCATTCTCAAAATTAAGCAACATTTAAAGCAGATATTTTGTGCAAACTGTTATTAAAAACTTGTATTTTACAACGTATTACAACACAGAAAAGAGTGGTTTTAATTTCATAATAAAGTTAAAAAATTTTATACTTGTATAAATTTAAAGTCGAAGGATATACGTCTCCACACATAAACCTAATTATTATTCCCATATTTTTAATAACTATGGCGATAAAAGAGAATTGAGTTTTGAAAGAAGGTTTATCCCATTTTTAAGTTATCAAATGACATAGCCTGATTACAGACCAATTGCAACACTCCCATATTTGTCGAAAGTCTTGGAAATTTTTTTTACACCAATAAGTATCCGTCTTTTACTCCTTTTACTCTGGTGTTTCAAAAAATCCTCCATACAAATTTATTCAAGTTGTAAATAAGGGATGATTCAAGAGCAAGCAGAGAAATTAAACAATTATATGAAAAATATCGTTATATTGTCAGAAAAGAGCAACCTCAGGCTGAGTCCAAAAAAGTCGAAATGTTTAGTGATTTCTAAAATAATCTTGATCTTAATTTTTTTCCCAAAATACGAGTATATATAATCACAACAGCTCTTGATTGCACCGAAAAGCTAGAAACTTAAGAATGTGGTTTGATTCTAAACCAAGCTGGGACTATCACGTCCAACTGGCAATTGGCAAAATCTATGGTTGTCTACGAAATCGATCGTTTTCAAAGCATCCCAAAGCATCAAACGGATCCCAACATTAAAATGCAATTAGCTAAATCTCTTATAATGCCGATTCTGATATACTGTTGCGAAATTTTCTGAGACCAAAAGAATGTTGATTGCTGCATTTAACAATATGTTATAGGTGCTTAAAACTTTCTACAACCCAGGTATACTTGTGCCAACACTGATCGCAAATTTTTCGTTTTAGCTCCCAGACAGTGGACCGGCCTACCAATCAGTATAAGACGACATGGTGGCACTTATCTTTTGGAAAAAGCGTTAAGTGAGAAACATAATCAGAATACGACGCATATGCAAACATACGCTTAGGTATATAGAAACTTATGAGAGAAACCATAATAAGCCCAGAGTCGATTCGTTAAATTTTTTCAAACAGAAGCAAACATAATAGACAGCTAACTTAGACGCTAATTGCATAACATCGCCCTAGTGACACAAGAACCTGTGTCAAAAACGCAGGAAAAAATATTATAGTCGTCGGTTGGAACAAAACATAGGGAAGTACGAGTATTTCGTTCAATTAATAGCATAAGCTTACTCTTATAATTTCCAATTTCCACACTCATAGTAGTGTGAGATTCTTACTTACTAAAAACACCCCCTCCGATAATTATGTTTGATACCGCAACTAAGTAAAACTTATCAAGCAGCTTTTTCATCACAATATAAACTCGGTTGATAGGTGACTTTCCATTGAAAGATCCTACATGTTCCGCTTTTTTTTACCGCGGTTTCAATTCATCGTGCCAGGTTCAGAAGTTTAGTTCTTTGAAGACGACGCAATAAACTTCGTTCGTCCAGAATTTCTAGATCTGTATTATTAATATGCCCGTATAACAAAATCTTATGTTTTCTTTCGAAGTTACTTGCTTCATCTTCGACAGAAGTAACTCCAACGTCACGATGCAGGTCATTATTTCTTATAAACCACGGTGCATGTACAATTTCCCTTAGCACTTTATTTTCAAAAGTTTGTAAGATACTAATATATGTTTTCTTGGTACAACCCCAAAGTAGTACATCATAAGTCCACACCGATTTTAGCACCTGCTTATATAAAAGCCGCTTGTTTTCTTCGCTAAGCTCGGAATATTTAACAATTATCCAATACATTTCTCTGTATTTATTTTCTAGTTTTTTACGTTTTTTTTTCACGTGCGTCTTCCATTTGAGATTTGCATCGAGTGTCATGCCCAAATATTTAGCCCCATTAGCAAACGGAATTTTTCTGTAAATAAGGTCTACTTGCACAAATTTGGTCTCGTTAAGAGCGATTCGCCAGATCTTTGTCCAGTCATATTTATTTAGAACGCTTTGCAGTTTCGCCGTTGATTCTTCTATTGTTTTTCCGACAGGGTGGCAAGAATAGTCCCCTCGACTTGTGGCATATCTCTTTTATATAAGAGATAAAGGAGGGGACCGAGCACACTTCCCTGCTGTACACCGGCCAATATATCTTTAAACTGCGATATGTCATTTCCGTATCTAACAAGAATATTCTCCTTTCAAGATACTTAGTCAATATGTTGCAATATTTCGATAGCAACATTTGCCGTAATTTTAACTTTAAATCTTCGTGCCAAACCTTTTCAAAAGGCTTGTGAGACATCAAGAAATACGGTTAAGCAAATCTTTTTCTCTTCCACAGCTTTTTAAATTTCGTCGGGAATTCTTACTAATTCTTCTGAAATCCAAACTGACGGTTGTGGATAAGATTTCTGTCTTCAATAATTGACATTAAACATCTGAGCAGGATCCTCTCCTGCAGTCAAGTTTCGACATACATATTTTCTACGCAATTTCTGTGGTTTTTTAGAGTCTCCTAGAACAGATAACAAAGTTTATTTAGACGTCTTTAACCCCTTTTACTCGAGTAAATTGCCATTTCTTACGTGCTTTCCTCTTTTCTCTTACCTCTTCTTTTATTTCTCGGCGAGATCGGGTATTTTTATTGTGTCTGTCGGCCAATAAGCCGGCTTACCCGTCGAATGGAAGTCACAGTTGTGTTCCATACCAACTCCATAGACTAATTTACCTTTTTGGGAAAAACATCTGGAGCCCCAAAAAGTGTGTTTAATATTGAAGTCGCCGCCAATTATAAAAGCAGATCCGAGCATCCTTGATATTTTGTGATCTTGGATCGCGGAGGGAAGCAAATGGCTGAAATGGTAAAGGAATTCCGCTCGGTTTTTACGCGTATGACAATAAGTTGCACAGGCTCGAGCTCTATTTTTATATCTTCGTTATGCTCGATCGTCTCTTTGATATGAAATGAGGATCCGGATCTTGCAACTGTGTTTTTTTGTTTCGTATGAAGGAATCATGTCACACTTCTTTTTAGATTAAATACATATCGAGCCATGTTATTATATGTAACGTTAAGAGTATATCAGATCAAAAAAGTACGACATTCAAAAGCAGGTTCTTCAACAGTAAAACCTTCACCCTTGTGGGGTAGAAGTGTTGGGTAACCCATAAAGCACGAAGTCCCTCATACTCCTTACCGATAGCAGTATTTAAATGAGTTGAAAATAAAGTGAAATTCCTGTTAAATATCAAACCCAGATTTTTTACAAAGTAAACATATTCTATCAGGATTTCTGTTTATTAATTGGAGGGAGTTGAGATATGTCCAACTTTTTTCTGAATTTTAAATAGCCGTAGACTTCAGGGCATTCAGACGGAAGTTAAGGTTATACGACCACGGCCAGGGTTCGTAGGATTCGTTCATATAGAGAGAAAAGGGTATTGGCCCAAGGGTCGAGCATGGTGGTACTCATACTTGATTGGTAGGCAAGATGAAGACTGCTCAGGAACTACAATACAGCTTTTTGCTGCCTTCCTTCTAGGTAGGACAGAGTGAGCCTTGCAGCAGTCAGTGAGAAATTCAATTTCTTACGAAGTTCTGAACAAAGAATATGATGGTTTACAATTTCGAATTTTTCTCAATTTAACGTTTATATTCCGAAAAATTTATTGGTTCTCTGCCAAACCTCTGGGCTTATCTGCTGAAGGTTGCTTTTGAAGAGTTTATATGTTTATAATTAATGTGAGCTTTTATTAAGTGTAACTAAGGATTTACGTTAGTTAAGACTTATGTTACGCCTTAAAGTGAAATTGAGAACAATTTAAAAAAAAGTGATCAACAATAAAATTTATATCTAAGTCTAATACAATTGGATACAAATAGTTGCTTTCTTATTATGGCTTTAATCGTTATTTTAGACGTCCTTTCCGAACAAAAATTGAATATTCTTCAGGGAATTTGGTAACTGGTTGAGTACAGTTGGGATCCAGTACTGCAACTGTCTCCTACGCTACGCATTGAGATCATCGTGATGTTCAACTTTCCTTGGGCTCTTCTTCTATTCTGCTAATGATTTATTGGGTATTTGCAATAGTTTTTATCGTAGTGTTCGAGAACTAGTATCATCTGGAATATTTATTCGACACTTAGTACCTTGAAGCTTCTATGTCCTATGTGGTTGTCGGGATGTCGAGATCGTCGATTCGACTGATTTCATGTTTGGTATTGTGTAACTCAATCGATAAAGGATTCTATTATCGTGAATAAAATCCATAAAAGTGACTATTGTGAATACAATTTGTTTTGACAGTTGTATGCTTATTTATACATTGCCGGAATATTTTTGAAAAAAACTTAATAAAATGATCTCCATCGAATTGTTTAAGTGATTCAGATGAATTGTTTAAAATGGCCAGATAAAGAAAATGAATAAGAGATGCCTCAAACCCTTTAGAATTAGAGAAAAGGGTGTAGATATTTCATACACACATACTTCACTACAATTTATCCTCTGCAGTTTTGTGAGATATTTCCGTTTGTCTAACTAAAAACTAAGCAGAAGTAAGCAACTCTTCTAATTCTAATATTGTGAAACTGGGTGTGTTGTATTGGTCACTTGCTTCGCCCTTAATTCAAATTATTGTTGTTTTTTTTACACGAACTTCTATGGAAATTCTCACATTTCAATTTATTGTTGTTTTTTTTTAACATAAACTTCACGTTTTTTATGGAAATTCTCACATTTCAATTTATTTTTCTGCAAGCCACAGACCAACGATCAGGAAATTTCGATCGACTAAAAACAGCTGTCAAATCGACACTCACAATACCGAAATTAAAAATCGAAAATCGATAGCCGCAATACGGGCCAGTATCTTCTTCACATTGGAGTTTTGAAGGTTTTGCAGTTTATTAATATGTGTAGCTGAAACGTTACCTCATACTAGTATTCCATATCACAGTTTGGACTCCACAAAGACGTAGCATACCTGCTTTTGTATTTCGAATGTTGAGTATTATCCAAGGTACACCACAGCGTAAATAGCTTGTTTGAAGTTCGGAGTTTCTCTATATGCACATCCCATAAATATGGCTGTCGATAGTTATATTCAGGTATGTGTAGATCTCGCCTACTTCGATCTCTTGATCCGGAAGCGCAGGCATGACATTTACAGGCATGTCTTTTGAGGTCAGTCATAGGTCAGTGATGATGATGTGTGCAGTGGCGTGGTCCTCCAATGTGCATCATATTCGTCTTCGCCGCATTTAAAATCAGGTCAGTTTACAACCTTATCGTATTCCCTCTGAATTACCTGTAAGCCTATGTCTGACGACTATCGCTGCATCATCGGCGAAACCAGATGAGATACCATTTTGTGAAGACACGCTTCAGCTCATTTGTGAAGACTATATAGCAACGGCCTTAGCTCTAGCCCTTGATGAACTCCAAATGGGGCAGTAGTCTCTTTACTAAGGGGGTTCTTAATTCTAACTTTTAAGGTCCTTCAACCTATCCTATTCGGCTTATGCTTCTATTAGCCTTGCCTGATTTAGGGTGTCAACTGCTTTAATAAAGTCTATAAACATAACAAAGACGTGATGATTTTTGTTGAGGCTTATGTATTCGTATGAAGCTGCCCCGTACTTTTTTTTTTGGAATCCGTACTGTTTTTCGTGGATTATCGTGTGGTTGTCAGTAAAGCTTAGTAGTCACTTGACTACCCCTTCCTCTAAGCATTTGTTTATCATTAATAAAATTGGGATCGGCCTATAATTTTGAACTGAGTTTTATAGCACCACTCTCACAATCGATGTTTTTAATGTAGTTGCCTTCGTTAAGGCTCTGGTTAATAATATTCGTGATAATTGGAACAAATAAATCCACATGCATTTTAATGTCTCTTTGTTACTATGGTATATACTTTCTCCACACATTTCTAGCTCGATTAAATATTTCTTTATAGAAGGTGGACTTTGCCAGAATATGCTTTTGTTAACTTTGCCTCGGAATTTTGTGTACTCTATTTCGTAAATTTTATTTAGTCTGTTGCTATTTCACCTTCTGTAGAGTTCATCTTTATGTTTACATCTTAATCGAATGTAGGGGGTGATCCAAGGTTTTGGTAAGGATTTTCGGCTCTGTTTTTCGAGGTTCATTAAGTTTTTATATATGCTATGCATAGTTGTTGCTAGTTTGTTCAAAGTAGCCTCTACATTTTCCTTTATCAAAAGAGACAAACTGGGTTTTGTATTTTTTCATCAATTGTGAGCTCGCTGTGACATGGGTCGTATGTCTCGTAAACTACTGGGTAGTTGTCAGATAATAATCACGTTAATTAAACCATTAAATTCCAAAATTTCAAAGTAGGTTTTCACGTGATTTCGATCATGATCCTCTATATTAATATTTATGTCACCCATTCAAATCATATTTCTATTTTTTTGTTTTGCTGTTTGTTGGAGTAGGTTTGGTAAACTGCATATAGACACTCTGCTTTAGCTCCTTTTGTAATTTTTATCCTGATAAGTTGTGCTTTTCAATTCTTAAAAGTTGTACTCTATATCTTTTTATACACAAACAGTATTCCCGGCTTAATTGCACTAACATAATGATTTTTAAGTCAATTATCCGGGTGGTTTAATTAATGACCCCGCTTAATTTTAATTTAGCGAAAACCGTTAAAGTGCACGAGCCAGTATACAAATTTCAGCGCCAAACTAGGAAACCTTCAGAAAAAACTGAAAAAAAAACACGAAAATATTTGAATACATATAATTTAAAAACAAACTTATAACTACTATGAAACAAAAATAAATTTTCTTTAAAGAAAAACAAAAAAAAAATAGTATTTCAAAATCTAGGAACGCAGAAATAAATTTGTACGTACGCACATACCATATGTACGACATCGAAAGGTACATTATGATGTTCAAAGTGTTTTAAAAAAATCTGTAATTTTAGTTTGCATTGTTTTGTTTTTAACAATGTCTGCTTCCATATTTTCCAGCTCAATTGTTAATATATTGAGGAGCAAAAAATATGACCGCAGAATTTGAATGGACTTTAGAAAATCGAAAGTCGAAGGTATTTTAGGTTCAACTATTTCTCCTTCATTTGCAACTGGATTATCACCAAGAGTTTCCAAAATTTCGGCGTCTGTTAGTTCGCCATAACATGTAATATTGTCATCACATTCCAAATGAGCATTAAAATTAGAATTTTCTCCAGTTAGGTTGTATATGACCACAACATCGCTTTCCGGCTGCCCTTCTTCTTCTTGAATAATACCTGCCTTTTAAAAAAAAACAACTAGCAAACGTAGGGTAAGTAATAAAATATTTTCAAAACTACATTTCTGACACAATTTCTTATCGCAGAAGGTGCTTTAAGCCACAAACAATGTTTGCTTATATGCATTGCTTGCAAAGATGTGATCGACTTGGAAAATTCTTCGATTGTTTTTCCACGCTCGATAGCTGCGATCTGTGTCCTTATTATATTTTGGCGATAATATGCTTTAAACAAAGGAATAATGCTTTTGTCGAAAGGCTGAATTGTGGACGTTGTATTTGGCGGAAGAAATTGCATATTGATATTTTTCAAATTGTCCAACTTTTTATGGCATTATTGACGAAAAGAATTATTTTTCGATTCTGCTCTATCAGTTCTTCGTCAAACGCGTACAAAATTTCAGCCCACATATGTTTTATTATCCATGCCTTTTTGTTGGAAAAACCACTTTGTTTATACTTTGGTATTCTGGTCTTTCCAATCACAATAATTTTTTGTAGTCCCCTGTTGCATTACAAATGAAAAGTAATGTAAGTAGACGATTCGAAACCCCGGATATTGGCTCCTTTTTGTTAGAGTTAATGTTGACAAGGATTTATAAAAAAGGGCTAGATTACGGAGAATCGAATTTCAAAAATTCTCAGCACCTTCAAAAACCACAGAAGACTGTTCCATGTCGCTTTTGCCAACGCCAAACAATATTTTGCGATTGTCAACTATCAATTTGATATTTATCAATACTGAAATTCGATATTTAACAAGGCAATAGTAAAGAAATGTTGACCATTAAGTACGATGTAAACCGTTGTGTATTAGAAGAAAATTGATTGTTTTCAATGATAAGATGATCAGCTGTTTAATAAATTGAGTTTTTAAATGCCAAATTTCATTATTATAAATTTTATTTCAATGTGCTTATCACACATTTTGTTGGTGTCAACTAACAATTGAAAGGTGACGTGAAATAAGGCCAAATAAAATAAGAGCAAATATGAAATAAGGCCTTATTTCGTTTTTCAAATTAAACTAACGCCCGTTTGACTTTTCTTACATTTTAAAAGCGAAGTAAATTAAAATTTTGGAATGGAAATAAGACCAAATGCAACTATGTGTTATGCTAAATGTGTTTTTACTAGAAATTTGCGAAAAACAAAGGAAGCCTTTCAATAATTGAAAATTGTAACAATTTGCCTAAAGGCTAAACCATGCAGAAAGAAGGGTGAAATCATTTTAGCGAGCGAAGCGAGTTACCCACCTTAGGAATTTGGTTCAATTCTAGTTTGGGGTAGGTGGATCGCTTTGCTTACTAAAAGGATTTCCGATTCACTTATAATTTATAGTTTTTGTTTGATTGATTACCTTGTATACTTTTTTTTACTCATTTTTGTTGTTTTATGTTTAATTATAATCTATAAAATTAAGGCACCGCAGCGCCGCCATCCAACATTGAGATTGCCAATGAAAAAAAGCAAACTAGAGGTAGCTGTCTTTTGTTATGCAGTGAACAATGTTGCCAATCTCGGTACGTCCAGGTTACTACAATTTATTTAGATTATAAAGTAATTTTTTGTTTGGGGCCGTTCAATTAACCGAAAAATTTACATGTTTTTAGTTTGTTAGCTGCACTTTCTTAAGTACAATTAAGCGAGTAATTCAATTAAGTGGGGTTCAGTTAACCGTATAAAAAACTATTATACTTATACAGGAAATTTTCGAACCCAATTTATCCGGTCAATTAAGCGGGAAAATCAATTAAGCGAGGTGAATTTAAGCTGGGACTACTGTGTACGGCTATTTCTTCTCCTCTTCGCTATCCTTTCATTATGTATTTTGGATTGTTACCGTCTTTCGTATAATGTTTGTTGTTTTGCTTCTTAATAATTATTTCCATTACAACAATAATTTTAAGCCTTATCAATAGAGGGTTTATGCTTTTTCATTTCTGTCATTGTTTTCCATATATTTTTTGTTTTTTTAAATTTACCTTATTATCACTAAATCATATTGTATATGCGAGTGATTTTACTCACATCGTGAACGGTGCTTATCAGTAACGAATGAGTGTTTTCGATTTTCCTTGCTGACACGTTTTTGCCTTTTCTTTTGCCATCCATAGGTGTTTGCTTGACTTTGTCAGCTGATTTTCGATATACACAGTGGCATCGATGACTGCTTCCGTTGGGAAGCAAGTATAGTACATAACCCTGTTGAGTGTAATGGGGTGAGTTAACCGTGAGAGTTTCATAAACTGAGACTTACATACATGCGACTAAAATGAAGCGATGGCTGTGGATCTTTCCAAGTTCTTTGTTTTGATCTGTATAAGACAACATATCTGTGTTTAGGCCGGGTGCAACTACTAATACGGACAAGGGGAAGGGGAGATTTTGATTGGAAATAAGAAAGTAAAATTAATTTATTTTAATTCATTAATATTCACGAATGTTTTACACATTTCTTTTCTTTTTAAGTAAATTTAGTTAAAAGTCACTGTCTTATACATGTTTTATAATTTATGATTTAAGAAAAACTTTTCAATTCATTTAAATCAACTAAAACTTGAGAGCGCTTATTAAGTGCAATGATCTCACTATATGAACTGATTATGAATTGCTTTATATATGTCGAGAAGGAATAAAACAGTTATTTGATTTGCACCCATTTTCTTGCCGATTTCTTTAACAACTGACAGCAAAGCGGTTTTCCAACTATGATTAGGGCGGAATTGAGAAAAACTTTTGCATTAGCATGAGGACGTTTTTTTTGAATACTTTAGAAAGGAATGGTAGGATCGAAACTTTTGCCTTCTTCCCCTTTTTTTGGGAAACAGGAGGTTGTAATAATTTTATTAAATATGTGCGTTATTCACGTTATAGTATACATGGAAGCAGAAGCTCCCAGGTGCTCGGAAAACAAGTCCGCCTTTTCTTATCTCCTTTGGGCCACTCGCCATTGTGTTTTTTTATGAACAGCGTTTGCATTTAGAGTTTTTTAATAATGCCTTTAAGATACGTAGAGATATCTCGATTTTTGAAATCTTTGATTACTTTTTTGAGATTATTACACAGATGTCTTAAAAAAGTTTTGTTCTGAAGAGCTCGGGATTGTTACAATCTTTTGCGTACTCACCCCTTTTGACGTATTAATTGTTTTATTAACTTCGCTATTTATGATTTCTTTTCTCCTAATGGGAGTGTAATTTCAAGCGGCGTTTTGTACCTATATAACTTCGATAAATCTGCGATTTCATTTTCTATTTCATACGGTGTCTTTAGCGACATACTCGTACCATATTCAGAATAATATTTTCTAAATCCGTCTCAATTAGTTTGGTTAGTAGTTAAACTAGGGGCTCCTTATTTTTTCATTAGACTCTCGCTTATTGTCAATATTACTGGTGAATGATCTGTGGAGAGATCAAAACTTTCCTCGACGTTTGTAAGCCATTAGCTACGCCTCTTGCAATGAGAAGAAGTTCACGAGGCCCGGAGATTTTGCTCTGTCGGTTTTCCTATCGGTTATATATCAATATTAAATTGCATTCGTAAAGTAGTCTTCCTTTGTTTGAATTGCATCTTGAACCCCAAAAGTATGTTTCGAGTTGAAATCATCACAATAAAATTGGCTGCAAAAGATTTATAAAGTCGGTCGGTCGGTTTTCTAGTTTGTATCGTGTGGGATTATAAATAGATGCGATATTGAAGTACGAGTGCTTAATTCTTACGCGAATTGTACTTATTGGAGCGCAGAGGTCCCTTAATTTGTATTTAGAGAATGTTCGATACAATCTTTGATGAAAAGGGAAGGTCCGCTTTAGCCGTTTCAGATAGATGGTAAGCATGGTAAGCGCAGTATCCTTTTATTTTTGCACTAGATTCCTTTTCTTTTTATCTTCAAGTGAGTTTTGGAAATCAAGCATATGTCAATATTGTTATAAGGCAGGTATAGTTCTAGTTTGTCTATGTTTTTGAGTAACTGTTTCATATTCATGCTTAAGTTCCTGTTTGGCGCTATATATAGGTATGTTCGAGATTGCTTAGTTTTTCAAATATCTGTATATTTGTTATATTTTGCCCTTCAGTTTCGCGAGAATTACATGTGAGATCGAATCTGGAGCTACTACTACTTTGTTTATTGCCTTGCAACGCTGCTTGCACATACGTTTGACTGCCAGAAAATGACGGCTTATTTTTCGACCTTTTTTGCAACTTTTGTCTTTTCCTTAAACAAATTTACTTTTTGTCGCTTCCTTCCCCGTAGAAACTTTAAATTTTTTCTGTGGATTCGGGTTCGTAGTTTTTTTTGTTGGCCACTGTTGGCACTTTGGCCACTTCGCATCCTATATAGTTTGCTGGGTGCTTCCCTTTGCAGTTTATACAAGTCCCTGGAGCCTATATATCTAAGCTGCACGTTTCCAAAAGATGTTTACTGGCGCATTTTACACATCGCTGTTCCTTTTGACGGTAAGTCTGTGTATGACTGAAACCTTGACAACGCTTACACTGTGCGATCGACAGATGACACGCAATGACTCAATTTTGATTACGATACTAAGTATATTTTTAATATTTTAAATATCGTATTTATTCTCGTTCTTGTCAAAAGAGAGAACAGTGGAAGTCAACGTTTAACTACGATTTCTTTCTTATGTTCCGTCTGCTGCTTTTCCTTCTTGATGATATTTACAGCGTCAACAATTTAAAAGCCTTTAGCTTGGGAATCATTCGTAATGTCTTTTTTGGTGAATACCTCTTACAACAGGCAAAGGCCTTTCTAGCTTGTTTTCGTAACTGTACCATTGAGTCTTTTCAGTATTTAATTTTTGGGACACTGCTTTGTAACCGTCCAAACGTCATTGCACAGTGACGTAACCTTGAATGTCAATGTTAATGTTCCTTTAAGGAGGCAAGCAATTTCCTATAATCCGAAATACCGATTACATATTGGAGGCGGCGGTGGCTCGCACGAGATTCCTTGCGCTTTTCTTCTCTATGTGGCTCGTCTTCGGGTGAAGAACCGTTTGCGTTTCACTGAGTCTCATTTTCCGCACACCGGCGTTACCGGCGGACTTCTTTGACCGGATACATTCGATCTTGCTGGTGGCGACTGAGATGCCCTTGGAATACACAGGGTCACAGGACTACAATGAATGGCGCTCCCCAGAATCCGTAGGGCCGACCTCAGTTGAGGGTGGATTTTCCAGTAAAGCTGGACTTCCATCTAGGGCAGTATATCTTTTTGTTTTGTTCGTTGCGTATTTTTTATACTTTACACTCGGTATACGGAGGGTGGATTTTGTCGCCTCTTACAACAGTGACGTCTATCTCGGATATATACCAACCCCTTAACCGAATGTGTAAAGTTAATTTAAAAAAGAAAGAAATCATTAGAAAATGTTCACCTATTAATAATATATCGGCCAACAAGAAAACGGTCAATGCCAGTTACAACAGTCCAGACTATGAAAATGAAGATCGAAATCGTTAGCCTCTGCAAACTGACATCGATTTAGCCGGAATGTGAAAGTTCAACGACTGAGTTGGCTGGGTTCTGTAGGGCGGATGGTCATCAAAAAGAGGAAAACCGTGTCTCAGGTGGCGCACACAAGTGGAAGGAGACCTCAGTTAGTGGCGTGAAATTAATCCAAGTGAAATAAGGCTGAATGCAACAATTTGGCTTTATTTCGCTTTGTAAAAGTGAAATAAGGCCGAATATTGGCGTTTCATTGTTTCACTTTCTGAAAGTCAAATAATGCCGAATCGGCCATCATATCACGTTTAAAATGATTTAAATAAACGGCACCATGTCAAATAGACCATTATAATTACAACGAAAACTAGGGAGTTATAGGCGTCAGCCTGACAGTTGTTGACATACCCTTAGCGGAGCGACGAAGCTGCGTGAGCGGCTTAGCACTGGGAGGAAAAGGCTGAAATCCTGTATGCGAGTGAAGCGAGCCACCCACCATCTCAAGTTTGAGGTAGGTCCTAGTAAGTTGTAATTGTAATTGGTCTATTTGCCAGTTTATTAGTTGATTCTGCTTTATTTCGTCTTTTATTTTAAAAAATCGCTCGGTCTTATTTCACATTCACAAAGTGAAATATAGCCGAACGCTAATATTCAGCCTTATTTTACATTTAAAAACAAAACAGAAAAACTGTGGCGCTGGCAGCCCGGTATGGGCCATGGCCTAGCTTCTTGACACTCATTTGTGTTGCTCATGTTGTCATTTTTGTCACGGGAGTTTGCCATTGCCCGTCGAAAGGGTGATGGCGATTTGAAAAATTGTTGGTGACGCAGCCAGGAATCGAACCCAGACTGTCTGCGTAATAGTCCAATGAGCCAACTATCGCGCCATCGCCATCGCCCTTATTTTACATTTATTAAACGAAATAAAGCTTCGACCTTATTTCAATTGCTTTTATTGAACGGTACCCCTCAGGCAACTTAGCGTTCGAAACTAAAGGAAACTACTAGAAGTTGGAGCTGACTAGAGAAGATAGTTTGCTAAAGCCCTATGACTGTAGAGCTATCTTAAGTTAAGAAAGTAATTTTCGTAACAGGTTCTAACAATGTACATTCTGTTTAAAAGAACCGTTTAATTGTATCCGCTATGGCCCTAAGCTTCTTCCACGAATTTGCGTAATAGTTTAAAAAGAGTTGAAACTGAAGAAGGAAGTCACAGAGGGCGAGAGCTAGTGAATACGGGGATTGATCGATGGTATTTATTTGTTAATTTTTTAAGCTCTTAATTCGATCACAACTTCTTGCAGTTGCATTATCATTATGTAAAATCCACCAATTTGTTTGGTGCAATTTTGTGCAGTGTTGCATTATCATTATGTAAAATCCACCAATTTTTTTTTCACAAATCTGTACATCAATCAATTTTAAATTTTTTTAAATAATTAATGCGGTTGGGTCTTGTAGAAATAGGGTAGGCACTGAGAGATTTCAACCTGGCGAAATCCAGTGTTATAAATTATTCTACACATCAATTGTGCTTATAATAACTCCACGTGGTACCTGCGGTGTACTGGTCAATGTCCATTGGGACTGAACTTGCTAAACTTATAAGTGCGAGTACTGGGCTCTCATCGCGTAAGACGACGATCGTCTGACGACGTCGTTTCGACGATTGTATTGCTTCGTGTAACACTAAATAGTTCAATCGTCCGGACGTCTCATTTTTGACGATTCACTAATGCTTCGTATAACTCATTGAACTCTCAAACAATGACGATTGAACGATTGCGATTGAACGATTGCTATTACAATCGTTTCATACTTAATGGTTAATTGTTGTTTAGTTTTGCTTGTTAAATTTTTAATAAAAATGCGTCGGCATTACTATGTGTTGTTTCTCGATGACGAAGAAAGTAAAAATTCTGTCGGACTATTGCGGTAAACCTAAGGAGCGACACGCGGTTAGCATATATTCCCCCAATTTTAAGACTTGGTGCTACCTTGGAGGTCCTAGCTGGTAGTGGCTACCAATGGTTGACTGGTAACGACTTTGGAATTCTGTTTTAGAGATAGTTTGCGAGACCATAAAAGCGTTAGAACTAAAGCTGTGTCCAATCAATTGTTTTATTTAAGATTTGCGATCATAAAATGCGAATAATTGCAATAAATGCTAGATACGCTGGATCCGCATATGACTCATTGGTTTGGAAGCATTCCAACCAAAGAGCCTTTTTGCGTTAGAAACTGCACCTAACGCAACCATAATTATTGGCTTTTGGGTAGGTACGCAATTATTTGTATCCTTGTGTAATCCTCACATATAATATTGTAGGTGACAGTGGATACCCTCTTGAGCATTGGTTGCTGACACCCTATAGAGCATCTATTGACCCAGCTAAGATACACTTCAATCAAATTCATTTTAAGGCAAGAAACTAAGATCGATGGAGAATCTTAATGGAGGAAAGGAAGAGCAGGTACCACCCGAGCAAACTTGCTATTTCTGCTAATGTTTGCGCCGAATTGCACAACATATGTATCTTCCACAATAGGGACAACAAAATTGCAGATACCGAACCCAGCGACGACAATTCGATGGAAAATGAAACTGCAAATAGAGATATTTCCAATAACCGTATGAAGGAGTTTGCAGAAAGAACTCGAAATTCAATAAAAGAATCGCAACTAACGGTTCGGAACGAACGAATCGGAACTAAACAACTAATTTCAACAATGACAGCATAAATGCCATTTTCTATACATTTTACCTGTGGACGACACGACTGGGAAGATGCGATTGTAGTGTTACATGAAGCAAAGTTTTGACGACGTCGTTTAATACAATCGCTTGAACGATGATCGTCTTAAAAGTTACGCGATGCAAGCCCTGAGCAGCAGACAAAGATAGCATTATAAAGGGGACAGCGAAACAAATGAGACTTTTTTCGGGCTACTCCGACATATTTGGGCCTTAGGCCGGTTAGGATTTCCGAGTCTAAGTCAGGGTCTTAGAAAAGGGATGGTGGCGGACGAGCCCTTAATGGACCAACGGCAACACTCACATCCCAGAATGGGTTACTGGCCTTCGGTTTAATCGACCGCTCGTCCTAGGGTATCAACAAATGAAACTGGCCTTCCAGGTTGTGTGTTTTGCCGCCGGAGTAACTGCCCGGCCATAGAAAAAATACAAAAGTTACGAAGCAAGCCAAGCAACTAGCGGAGGACCAAGACTGCAGATATTACCACCATCCAAGAAATGCAATGGGATGAGCCGGACAAAAAGAGAATGAAGATAGGGCGATTGTTATCGACAGCAAAAGCAGCGCCTATTTGGATGCGGATATGTTGTTGGAGGCAGACTTAGGCAAGAAGTCTTGAGTTTCCGGCATGCGAACGAGCGCCTTGTAGCAATCCGCATTAAAAATAAATCTGCCAACTTTAACCTCAAAAACGCGCACACCATTCTGATGTGCTGGGTTTCACTCGACCACCACAACGAAACACCTGATTTGATAATGAATGCCGGCAAGTACATCCAGCTTAGCAGAAATCACACAACGCGGCACAGAAAAAGACTAGAACTGCTCACAAGTTATATCAGCAGAAGGGCAGAGACGAATTCCGGCTTCTCAGAAGGAAAAAGAAAGATCATGAGAAGCGCGCTTTCGAGGAAATTGAGATATGCTACTCCAGGAATGAGATTTTAACCAAAAGGTAAAAAAAAACATGCCACGGACACAACTCCAAACCGAAGCCTGTAGAGAGGGACAAGGGCACATCGTAGTAGAGTCGCAGCCGGTGTTAAGGATTTGGAAAGATCATTTCTGCAGATTTTATGACGGCTACGATGAAACAAATACCGCTATCAGCCAGAGTGAATCTTTCAACCTAGACGATGATGACCGACAATTCCCTCCACCCGACCTAGATAAAGGGAAGTTAGCAATATCTAAGCTTAAAACCAACAAAGCTCCTGGAGCGGACGGCCTGACTGCCGAGCTCTTCAAAGCGGCAGGCGATGACTTGATAAGGAGCATGCACCAACTCATCTCTAAAACATGGTCGGACGAAAGTATGCGCTATGAATAGAAACTCAGCATTGTTTGCCCGATCCTTAAGGAAGGAAACCCTCTGAACTGCGTCAATTACAGAGGCATCAGTCTTCCCAACATCACTTACAAGATCTTATCTGCTGTATTGTGTGCACGCCTAAACTCCTTTGTCAACAACTGGAAAGGTCCATATCAGTGGGTCTTCAGGCCAAAAAAGTTCACTATTGATCAAATATTCACACTATCACTGCAGATCTTGGAGAAAACTCATGAGCTTCATATCGAAACACACCATCTATTTATTGACTTAAAGGCCGCGTATGACAGCATCTACTAAAATGAGCTATACAGAGCAATGTCTAGTTTTGGCATCCCTCATAAACTCGTCCGTCTGTGCAGGATGACAATGGAGAATGCACAATGCTCCATCAAGGTCGGTAAGCATCTCATCGAGACCTTTGGTGTCAAAAAAAGATTTAGACAAGGCGATGCGCTGTCATGCAATTTTTTCAACATCGTACTTGAAAAAATAGTGCAAAACTCACGAGCAAACACAAGAGGCACGATCATTCAAAAGTCCGTCCAACTACTCGCAACCAACACCGTTGTATCGGGCACAACGTCACCCTCGACAAATACATATAACTTTGAAGTAGTTAAGGACTTTGTCTACCTAGGCTCCGCTATAAATACAGACAACGACACCAGCGCTGAGATCAAGCGAAGAATAACTCTTGCCAACCGCTGTTTCTTTGGGCTAAGAAGGCAATTGAGTAGCAAAGCCCTCTCTCGGACAACAAAAGTCACCCTTTATAAGACCTTAATAATCCCGGTCCTGCTCTATGGTGCAGAGGCATGGGCATTATCAAAAATGGATGAGGGTGTTCTTGGTTGCTTTGAAAGAAAAATTCTTCGGGCGATCTTCGGTCCCGTCTGCATTGAAAGAGGATGGGGGAGGAGATACAACAATGAACTGTACTCTACTACAATGAAATCGATCTAGCCAGAAGAGTGAAGATCCAAAAACTGAGATGGCTGGGTCATGTAGAGCGCATGTATACATTCACCTGAGTATTTCACGCAAAGTCTGCCGGTCCTATAGACTTTGACAAATTTATTGAAGATTCTAGATTACGCTAACTAATAGGTGTAATTAATAGGTGTGAATATAAAATGTCAATTTGACTAACCGAAAGAGGGTATATTTGATGAAACCGAAAGGTGTTCGTGTATATGTTGGAACCAAAAGAGAATAGCTGCTATGGAATGCTAAACGTGGTGAAATGATAACTGAGGACTGCTATAGTAAGCAACTGATAACGTTCAATTGAGCACTGAAGTAAAATCGACCAGAATATGTTCAAAGAAACGCATCAGTTTTTTTTCCATCATGGCGATGTTCGTCCACATGTTGCAAGTCAAGCCAGACTTGGCCCCCTTCTTATTACTAATTTTTCTCCCCATCCACCACGAAAAACAATTGGTTGAATAAATGATTGATCGGTATCAGCGCTTATTTCCAATATACATTTTTTCATTCATTCATTCATTTTCAATGCATTTTTAATTCATTAATTTATTGATTCTTACATGATAGACAAAAAAAACGCTTAAAATTATACTCTAAGTTAAACCTAACAATTAAAATTTGTCTTTCGACGTTTCGTACATTTAATTTTATTTTGTATTCTGTATTAAACATAACTAAAGCTAAAAAAATTATATATATAACAAAAACTTAGTAAATTGACTTTATGTTTATCATCTTTTAAAACTTAAAACTAAAACTTAGAAACTACCTTAACATTACTCTTAACCTACTTAGGCTACTTAAGCTACTTAAAATTATCTTATCATTTATTTATTTTTTATTTTTGAAAAGAAGTTATCCGAAGGTTGCACATCTCTTTGCTGTTTTATAATTTTTTTTTGTATTTTTTTTTTGTATATTCATATGTATATACAATGTATATATACATATATACATATTTTTTTTCTTAAAACTATCCTAATCCTACCTAAATCTGTGAAAGTCGGCCACGTCTAGAAAATTATGCGGCCGACCCAGCTCCTTAACGAAGCTACCTAGTGCTAGAGGAATTCGACGACGTTGATTCCGCTCCTTCAACAAGCCACCAAAATGTTTGTTGCTACCGGGCAACTTCCCTCATATCACGACTCCCTACCGCCCTACTGAACCGAAGACGCCCCGCGATGCCGTGTGCGACGTCTCTATCGTAGTTGGGTCGCCTCTCCGCATCTGTTCGAGCGATGTGGAAGATTAACGGCACCACTAACCTGTCCTGGATCAGACCTTTCATGTCGAGGTTGAGGAACGCTTCTGGAGGAATAAGGCCGTCAAAGCGAACTCTCTCGTGATACATATAATTGGGGTGGTAGGCCCCAGAGATCAGGTTATTCGCCGAGGTCATTGCTCTTGCAATGTGCCTTCGAGTCCACTTAATACGAGTAACAAAATTGTCCACTCTTATTAGGTTCGCCCTATTGTACAAGACCTCATTAGGATAGAATTTTATGTACTCCGACTCTGGTGTCCTGTATAAGCGAAGACAAGCCCTCTCAAACACCTGAATCTTTTCCAAAGACTTGCTCTCACGTTGAACCACACGGGACCACCAAATGTAAGCATAGGCCTAATAATGGCCATGTAGCAGATCACCTTTACCCTCGCATCGAGTTGCTTGTTATAAAACAGTCTCTTTGTAAGGGCAACAGCACCTTTGGCTCTGGCCAGAGCAACATCTATATGTTTGTTAAAATACAGATATTGATCTAGCCAGATCCCAAGGTATCTGACTACATTTCGACAAACAAGTGGCTGCCCGTGCTGTCCAACGACCTGAAACTTTCGCCAATTCTTTCTGGTATCCGCAGAGGCCCCAGACAAAGGCGTCCTAAATAGAATGGTTTCCGACTTCTGAAAGTTGATCTTCAACTTTCAGTCGTCGCAATATTGTTTAATTTTATCGAAGTCACGTTGCAAAAGAATGCTTATAACCTCAATCTTTGGACCTGATCTGTACGCGATTAAGTCGTCTGCGTACGCTATGGCATGGTGAAGTGAACCTATCAGATCACTTGTGTAAATGTTGAAAAGAATTGGCGAATTAACCGCACCTTGTTGCAGACCGTTTTTAATGTTAAATGTACCAGTAGAAGTCACATCGCCATTTTTCACGATGAACTGTCTATCTGAAAGCATATTGAAAAGAATATACAGCAGTGGTTTACTAATGCCCAGTCGGTTCAACTTTTAGAAGAGTCCCTCTAACCATACGGTATCGAAGGCCTTCTCCAAGTCAATCAGACAGGCACCCGTGCACTGTTTCTTGGCTTTGTTCCATTGGAATAACATCATGCCCCGCCTTGAAACCGAATTGATTATCCGGAACTATATTTCTGTCCTCAACCCACTTAGTCAGGACTCTATTGATGACTTTTTCGAAAACCTTACTGATGTTTGGAAGAGGAGACTGATCGATCGGAGACTCGCCGGATTGGAGGTCTCTTTATCCCTTTTGGGGATGGGATGTACCACCGCAGTTTTCCAATGCGCTGGATAATGTGCATTATTCATTGCATTGTTAAACAGGGCGGTGTAAATGTCCACCCCTTCTAGTGGGAGATGTCGAAGCACAATGTTCGGTATTTTATCTTTTCCCACTGATTTCTTACTTCTAATTATGTCGAAGATCGTTTGGAGCTCATCCTTCGAGATGGACGGGAGTTGTTCCCTCTCTTTGGCTATGACATTATTTGCCATATTTTCGTCACTGAACTGGGTGAAACCAGAGTTCTCGATTCACCAATTCACTATTTCATTTCGAATGTAGAAATTGTGCACAAGGACTCGATTTTCCAAGTCGTGGTTCAGGCCAATGGTGTCATTCGTCTTGTACACTTTCTGGAAAGCCGCTCCTATAGCCTCGACCTTCTCCTGCGGATATTCGATCACAAAGAAGTTGTCATCATCAATAGCCTCATTTGGATCGATGCCTACTGTTGAGAGTATACGTACATCACACTGTGCTGACCCCACCAATTGAATAGTACTCGTAGGTTCCCTCTAGTGTTTGGTGTATTATTTCCCCAATCTCTATGTTTGGCGTTGAAATCTCCGCCGATAATGAAATAGTTATCTGCAATTCCAGTGTCAGAAATCAAAAAGGTGTTTCGAAGCTCTGAGATGAATAGGATGTATTGAGTAGCCTTAGGTGCATAAACAGACACCATGTATAACCGCTTTCCACTACGGAGAGGGATATACACGATGCATGCTTCTTTTAAACGTACACCTTTTCTTACGAAGATTGCAACGCCTCCTCCTTGTATAGAGTTGGGTCGATTTCTTCGCATAATTTTGTACCTTCTGTGCCTCATTTTGTGGCTTTTGTTTATCTAAGTTGCGCTTACCAAAAGCACATCAGGGGCTTGGTTTCTAAGCAACGTGAACAGTGTGGCTCCTCGCTCGATCCTAATCAGTGAATTAACATTCACTGCAAGGACCTTCAGGGTCCGCTCCGCCACGTGCGTACCCATTACGGCTGTAGGTGCGTTAGGCCCGGCAACATCGCGTAGATTTGATCTACCCGCGTAGCTTGCTCGGTAATCTGACGTTGAAGCTGAGCCATCTGCCCCTGGAAAGAGAGCAAGATAGCAAGCATGTCGTTTGCCGGTTCCAGAGCTCTAGGCGCTGGTGACTGAGAAGCAACCTTCACCTGGTAGTCTAGGACTTTGATACTCCTTAGACCATCCAGTTTGCTATCGGAAGTTAGCTGAACCAGCTAATGCCTATCTCAGCCTTTTAACAAAAAAATTGGAGCCTATGGCCGACTTACCTAGTTCAATAGTCTCCTTGAGTTTCATCTTGTACGTGTTGATAGGAGGAACTCTTTGCTTCTGCTGCTGCTGTGGTTTGCTGCTTGTGTTTCTGCTGCTGTTGTTGTTGTTGTTTGTTATTTTGGTCGAATTGACTTTTTTGTTTTGGCTGCATTTGTTTAATCGCTTGAATTTGTGCTGTTTTTCGCAGTTTTTGTTGTTGTATGACTCTTTTGTTGTTGTTTCGTTTCGCTTGTGTTTTTTTGTTGCTGAGAGCTCAGGAGCTGTTGATGTTGCTCCCTCTCTCTTCTTGCCATTTGTTTGGCCTTTATTGATTGTACTTTTTGTTAAAGCTCTTTAATGCTGTTGTTAAGAGCTTTAACTTCCTTCTCTTCGTCCTCTGACTCAGAAGCAGCCAGAGATGCGAAGGTATTTTTATTCATAAAGTGGCTTTCTTCACCAACAGCAACGTATGGGTAATCGTCTTTGTCAGCTGCCGACCTCTTTGTCGTTGCTGGCGCCTCTTCCCTTTCTCTACCAGGCAGCTCTTTGGTAGAAGTTGAAAGGGAAGGGTGCTTTATCAAGTTCGGAGTTGTTTTTAACATCCTCCACCCATTAATCGTCATTGCCGATGTTGCTGTTTTTGTTGTTGTTGTTATTGCCGATGTTGCTGTTTTCGTTGTTGTTGTTATTGTTGATGTCATCTTTTGAAGTTGCTTAGCGGCCAGATTATCAGACGACATCGCGCCATCCTCTAATCCCACTCTTGACATATCGGACCGCTCACTATGACTCATCGTTCTATCACACTTTTTTATTTATATTAAGTTCTATTGTCTTTTGAAACACTTAAAAAATAAAAACGGACAATGGTTTTTTTGGGGGACTCGAACCCACGACATCGGCTTTCTCGGCTTACAGCCATTTCATTTTAATCTACATGTCGACGTTCCTTACAGTAATTTTTATTTTTTTAATTTAAATTAAACTAAAACTAAGAAAATAAATTTTGTTAAGTAAAAACATAGTAACTGGACATTTTTTTTATTATAAACTAAAACTTACAGACTACTTAAAAATAAATCCTAAGCCTACTTAAGCTTACTTATTTTATTTATAAGCATTATTGTTTTTGTTTGGTGTGGCGTGGATTACCACTTTTTTTAGAGAAGGTTACCCACCTCTGTTGTTTCTTTTATTTTTATTTTTTTTTTACCTTTTTCATTGCTATTAAGCATTATAGTTTGTGGGTAGATATTCCTTTTTGTTGTATATATGACTTGGACAGTTTTTTCTTCCTTAATTGTTATGCCCCATTTGCGCGACCAGTGGATTGTTTTGTCTAGTATGTACGAGTATATAACTTAGTTAGTAGCCGGTTGCAGGTAGGTATGTGATGAAAGAATCTCGGTGTCATCTGCAAATGTTCCTAGCATCGAGTCTTGTGTTAAGGAATTCTATTCGGCTTCTGTCTGAAACCAAATTGGTGGTCTGGGATAAGGTGGTTTTGGTTTAATTTCCTGTCTAAATGGTCCAGTAGGAGTCTTTCGAGGATCTTGGAAATAATCGGTAATAGACTAATGTGTCTGTATGAAGATGTCTTCGTAGCATCTTTGCCTGGTTTGACAATCGCAATCGTCTTCGAGACTTTCCATACTTTTGAGAAAAAGTTTAGCCTAAGAATTGAATTGAAGATGTTCCTTAGGTAGGTAATGGCTTTGTCAGGTAAACGTTTCAAGATTTGTCCCTGTCATATCCGGGAGATTTTTTGGTCTTTATTTTATTCGTTATGAGTTGTTTTATTTCATTTTTACTTATTTTCCTTATTTCCTTGATCGTTGGTGTGGTGATATTTATATCTGGAGGTGAAACATTTTGTTTGTCGTATGCGTTAGTGAATGTTGATTTAAAATAGTCTGCAAGTGTGTTTGCTTTATCAGCGTTTGTTCTAGACCAAGTTCCATCCGAATTCCGTAGACGTGGTCGATGGGCAATTCCTTTTTTGAGCTTCTTGTTGAGTCTCCAAAGCGAATAGTTTGTTGCTTGGGTTGCGGTTATATTTTATAAGAACGTACACATGCTATTAATGCTATGTTCTTCCAGTAGGTTCTGAAGTTCCTTTACTGCTTTGTTGTAGATTGTTTTATCAGTGCTGCATTGCCAGATTTGTCGTAGTCTTGGCTTTTCTTTAATTTTTTGTCTTAAGTACTTCGGTTTAAAGGATGATAAGTGGTTAGGTTTAATGTCAAGTGTGGATTTCGTTGCAGCTGATTGAACTAAGTCAGAGAGATATATCAAAGCGCTTTCGGTATTTTGGAGCGATTTGATTGGAACGTTTAGGTCAAGTTTCTTATCAATTATCTCGTGGAATGTTTCCCAGTCTGTTTTGTGGTTAGTTAGGGGTGGTTTATATGGTCTATTTTTAACTTCAGTGGAGTAATCAAGTACCACAGGAGAATAGTCTGATGAAAGGTCGAAGCAGGAGTTTATCGTCAAGTGGTTAAGGTTATTGTCCTTGGTTATGCAAAAATCAACAAGGTCTGGTTTTTTCTTCCTGTCAGTAGGCCAATAAGTGGGCTCTCCAGTGCTTATGTACTGACAATTGTTAATATTATGGGAGTTCATAAGATCTCTGATTATGATATCTTTTGAGTAACTACGCGAATAAATTCGTCTCCTCTTGGATGTTTGTCGAAAACGCGGACTTATATCCACTTAAGTGGTGGAAGCCGTTCAACATTGACCAGAAGTAGGTCTCATATTTGTGGTTCGATTTTCTGGCAATTTGGTCGGTAACAGGGTTTTGCTAGCCGCTCAAGCGATTTCGTCACAGTAGGTAGGTAGGTACCCAGAACCTTAATTTCTTTGGCCAAATTTTACAATTTTAATCATATCCATATGGACTTAAAAAATCGTTGTATATTCCAAACCTCGCAACTACTCCAAATCCAACAGTTACCACAAACAGGAAGGTTGCAGGGGAAACATGTCCTCCCATTTACATTCCACTGTTTATACATGTTCAGTAAAGTCTATTACATACTTTATATATATATATATAAATAGGCCAAATGGGCCTTATTTAACTTTTAAAAATTAAATTAAAACAATATATAAATAAATCGCTTACAATCGTATTTAGTTCACATCGGAAACTTTTAGATCAAACACATATTTAACACTTCTAGTAGTACTGCGGCCTATAAATGTCTAACGATCTACCTCAAGAGACTGTTTGATTTAGATTAAATGATGCCTAATTTTCTAAATTCGAGGACATAACTGTTAATTGTAATTTGAAATAATTTATTTACATTTATACAAAAATGAATTAAAACAGTAATATACATATATACCTTTACTAAACACATGCATGCCGTGCGGCATCGGATAAAGAATAGTGCCGCAGTGAGTCCCAGCTTGTCGTAAGAGGCGACTAAATGGGACACCAATCATATACAGGCACCTATGACACCAAAAATGAGCCTGTGAAACTTTAACACCTTAAAACTTTCCCACAAGTTTGTATGCAATCAGTGGGTTCCCACGTCTGGAGACTACCGGTGGGGTAAAAGAACAATCAATCAATTCGAAATGAGCATACAAATGTCAGACCACTCAAACTTTAGAAACACTTCATGGAAATGATCGCAATTAATAGCACTACCCCGCTGGGCACCACGATTGCAACGCACTCGGGTGATCCCAGAGCAAGCAGAAGTGCTTGTGTCAGAGCCCGACGGATTCCGGGGGCGGGCAACATGAAGTTTCCAAAATATTTTCATAAACTTCGGTTTGCAAGTTGGAACGTCGGATCGATGACCTCAAAAAGTTTAGAACTGGAAGCGATTATGCGTCGCAGAACTCTACAAATCCTGTGCGTGCAGGAAACGAAGTGGTGTAATACAGGAAATAAAGCGCGTTTTCTAGATATAAAAACTAAGGCACTTAAGATGTTCTACCATAGAACGGTCAATGGACGAAACGGTGTTGGAATCGTTGTTGCAGCGGATCTTCTAAACAACATCGTTGGTATCTTGAAAATAAGCGACCGCTTGATGAGTGTTAAACTCGTCATACACAATGAAACGTGGAACATTGTTAGCGCGTACGCTCCACAAAATGGATGCGACCAATCGGAAAAAGATACATTTTGGTCAGAGTTCGGTAATTTGCTTAGAAATATACCTATCGATGAGATGCTCTTCGTAGGCGGAGATTTAAATGGCCACGTCGGAGAAACAAATGTTGATTATGAGGACTGCCACGGCGGTAAAGGCTTTGGAAATAGAAATTCAGCTGGCGAAGACATCCTTGTAGCGTGTAGGGCTTACGGCTTAACCGTCTTATATACAATGTTTATTAAACATCAACGACATCTTATCATTTATAGCAGCGGAGGCCACGAAACGCAAATAGATTATCACCCCTGTAAAATGTCGATGAGAAACCGTGTTAAGGACTGTAAAGTAATACTTGGAGAATCGCTAGTAAGGCAACACCGTCCGCTTATTACAGAATTTTTCACAGCGGAACCACCGAAAACACGGGCATCGTTTGGAAAGCCAAAAATCCGGTGGTATAATCTATCGAAGGAACGAAGCGCAAGACTTATCGCACTGGCTAAAGAAGTACTTCACAATATAAATGGTATCGCAGACTCACTTAGCCCGCAAGAAATGTGGAACAGCATGCACGGGGAATGCATAACACTCGCAAAGTCCCATCTGGGGACTATATCGAAATACCATCACGTCGGTAAAGAAACATGGTGGTGGAATGACGAAACCAAACGAGCTGTGGCCGACAAGAAGAGTGCATTCCAAGCGTGGACAAAATGCGATCGGAGCGACGATATCGAAAAAGCTCGACTGGCTCTTGAATACGAGCGTCTTAAAAAGATCACAAAGAAAGTCCTGGCTCGAACTCGAGCGGCAGAAGCGGAAAACCTGTACCAGGAGTTGGAACAAATATCCTCACGATCGGCGGATAGAAGACAATCTATCCAAGAAGTTCAAACGTCGTACAGTACTAAAATGCCAAATATTTTTAAGCTCGCTGCACAGAGGAGAAAAAATTCAATGGAAATAACCTCGCCGAAATACATCAAAAACGCAGACGGTCGCTTGCTAATGAAAAGGAAATTTGTGACCGGTGGCTTGAATACTGCAAGGAGTTGCTTAACAAACAGTTTTCACGTGATATCGTGCCGAAAGCTGGTCTATTCGAGGAGGAAGTTTCGGACTTTTCAATCGAAGAAATAAGAAAAGCAATTGGAAAAATGAAGCGGGGGAAAGCGGCGGGACCAGACAGCATTCCATCAGAGTTTTGGTCGAAGATGGAGGGGATCGGCAGCGAATGGCTATCGAAACTTTAAAATAAATTAAAATGTGGACAACCTATGCCGAATCAATGGAGAAGTAGCTTCTTGGTTCCATAATACAAAGGAAAAGGCGACACTCGAGAATGCAACAACTACCATTCAATCAAGCTTATGTCACACACAATGAAAATCGTCGAAAGAGTCTTAAACGAACGTCTTCGGCAAATAATAAAGTTCGATAATAGCCAGTGTGGATTTGTTGAAGGAAGATCGACGGTGGACGCTATCCAAAGCCTACGAATAATAATGGAAAAGCACCGAGATTCGTCTAAGGATTTACACATGGTATTTATCGACCTCGAGAAAGCATTTGATCGAGTGCCTAGGGATCTCATATGGGCCGCGCTGAGGTCTCAAAACGTACCGGAAACGTATGTTAGAATAATACAAGACATGTACGGAAACGTGAAAACTGCGGTTAAAAGCTCTGCTGGACTAACGAGAGAATTTCCAGTTAATGTCGGAGTGCATCAAGGAAGCGTACTTAGCCCTTTCCTCTATTCGACTATCTTTTAAAAGACTGCATGCGCGAAGCAAATGTAACGCCAATTCTCTTCGCTGACGACGCAGTTATACTTAGCGATAACGTCGAAGATTTACAGAATGCCTTAGATTCATGGAGAAATGCGCTAGAGAGAAACGGGTTTAAAATAAGTCGTTCAAAGACGGAGCATTTGACGTGCCCATTTGCGCATCCGTTGCGACCTGTTCCGGATATAATGTTAGACGGAATAGTTCTTCCGAAAAGCACTACCTTTAAGTACTTAGGATCAATTGTTAAAATGGAAGCGAAATGTGACGACGACGTAAACCACAGAGTGAGGGTGGGATGGATGAAATGGCGGGAAAATTCGGGAATCTTTTGCGACCGAAAATTTCCACTTAAATTAAAGGGGAAACTCTACACCACGGTTGTTAGACCAGCTATTATATACGGTTCATAGTGCTGGACAATGTACGAAGCGTTTAAAAACAAAATGACGGCAGGGGAATTGAAAATGTTGAGGATGTCTAGTGGAGTCACGTAACGCGATTGTATTAGATCTACGCGTATAAGAGAAAGTCTACATATAAAGAATTCGGTAACCGAACAGCTTGAGGCGAATAGAATAAGCTGGTATTGCCATGTTCAAAGAAGATCTGCGAACAATCCGGTTAAAAAGACACTAGCAACTACGGTCACTCCAACTGCAAGAAAACAAGGTCGGAAAAAGAATTCCTGGATTTCTCAGATGACAAATGCGCAACAACGCCTGGGGCTAACCACTGAAGCGATCCTAGACCGAGCATTATGAAGACGCGTTCAGCGGTCTGCGACATTAGCCAACCGCATATACGGAGCAGCAGCGATGCAGTAAAAATGGGAAACTCGTTACGCATAAGTTCGTATAACGAGGAAAGGGTTAATAAAAGGATAAGAAGAAGAAGAAGAAGAAGAAGAAGCATACATACATACATCGTGAGATGTACCGGCTAAAATGGGCTGGCATAACCCCATGCCGTTTAAAAAACTCTAGTCCATTCCACCAGAATTGATTTGCTAAGAAAGAATCAACTTCTGAATCTTGATAAAACGATTACTGACAAAGTTGTTCAAAATGGACAAATCCTGGCTTATGTGGTTGGACGCTGTAGAGATTAAGCGCCTTGCATCCATAGTAGATCAGTTTAGCTAAAAGGACTGCTCCACATTACTCGAGTCGCGGCAGAGATTTAATTTTCAAGTGAGCCACCTGTTGTTTTAGACATATCAATAGGTGCATGTTAGTCTTGCCTTGGCCCCCTTACACCCGTAAGTATAAAACTGCTCCATAAGCTCTTTGAGATGCGTGCCTTAAGCCATATATTTGCGTTCGTGGTGAAACACGTGTCAAGCCTTCTTGAATTACTTTAGTATTCGGCTGTCCCAGTTAATGCCAAACTTCTGGAACTGCTGCATAGTGATTTTTGCCTTGAAGGATACCACTTCACTACTTAAAGACAGCATGATGGGGAACAAAGTAGCTATGGGGTGCTTTCAAGCTCCGTTCTAGAAAACATCGACTTCCTCTATCTGATCGAGCAGCGAATATGCATTTGATGTATTTTGTTTATTCGGCTTGTAGTGTAGGGTTAGTGCAAAACCAAAAACAGGGAAATACTTCTAAAACGTATCCCCCCTGAAATTTCAAGCCCCGGGTAACGCCAAGGAGGCTCATTTGAAAGTCGAGGTTCTCATCCGGACTCTTAATCAAGCATAGGCAGCCTCCTGCCCTCTTATTAAACCTAGAGAGAACACTAAGTCCGCTTAGCCACGCCTGGAAGAAGATTTTTAATCAGGCGAAAACCTCAAGAAAAGTTTCAGATTGATCTGGAAGTTCCATAATATACTTTGCAGCGTTTCTTAAAGATGCACGCATTTTTCTGCTAGAAGGTATTTCCTCCCCATTACTAAATGCATTTTAAAAGAAACCTATGCTATCCATTTCTCACTATTATTCACTTTTTACTTATTATTCCCTTGCTGGATTAAAATATGAAATTGTTTTGCTTGTTTAATTGCTGCCACTTATCACAAAACAGCTGTTTTGCAGTGCCAACTTCGAATTCGAAATACTCGAAGGTAAAGTAGTTCACCCGGCGTATTCTACGATGCATATGGTAAGTGAAAGTGAATCGAGTGAGTGAAGTGAAAATCATAAAAGGCGTATTCTACGATAGGGGTGATTATATCGAAGGTTATTTGTGATTCTCCAGTGTTAATTCTTTAAAAGTCTACGTCTCGTAGATTAGCGATGTTGGCAATTAGGAGCTCATAGTCCCCAATTTCCGGTTGACGTCTTCTCGATCTGTTTGTTTTTTCACAATAGTCCTCCCCCACTTTATTTATTGCCCTACATCGCCTATACATTTTCGGTGGTAATGCTCGTCGTTGTCCACTAGACCAACCAATATTTTGTATTTCATTCCACCAAGTCTTAAAAAAGAAATCCCAGATTTCAGAAAATAGTATTTTTGCAGAAAATTGTACAAATTTTCATGGAAGCATGTTTGTCCGATATGTTGTTTGAGTCAATATCCATCATCCAACTCTACATGGTAGTGCAGCTGTACAAACTTTTTATTTATTCCTAGTATTTTTTTTTCACATGACTACGTTTCTTAACACTACGGCATCAAAAAAAATGAAATTTATCGGTTTTTTTTACGTTAAAATAAAGGATTAATGTTTAAAATTTTTGATATTTAGTTGAATTTGCTCCTTCTGAACATTAATAGCAATAACTACGTATTTGCATTAAATAAAAGAATGTATTATACCATTTTGAAATCTGTATTAAACATGTATGTATTTTTTTTTTAACAGTTGCTCACATAGGTTTTCATACATTTTTTTTACACCGGTACTGCTGAAGCTTTACAAAAAATAAACATTTTGCAAGTAAAATATGAGGTGTTTCAGGCTTATCCATATTTCCTGGACACTGTTTATTCTACCCAATATGAAGTCGCGTCGATAATAATAAGATATGATGATTTTGAACTGCATAATCGATGTGGATTTGTTGTCAGTTTTCCTTGAGTTCATCTCATGGATGTAAGGGTGTTCCAACTGGATTTCACCTAATTTGTACACATTCTGGGCATGCACGAACCTTGCGTTTTTATTCGGGGAGTCAGTTCCTCCATTTATGTAATTTCAATGTGCGCGCGATGGAGGTTTTGTACCTGGGTGTTTTCCAAATTTTCTGGAATTACTACTCTTTGTTCTCGGAATATAATAGCTTCGTCTAAAGTAAAGCATCCTTTTTGTTACTCTCGTCGCACAAAGATGCAAATGTTAATTTTGGAATTGAAATTGTTAAAGTTTTTTCTTTACTTTTACTATGAAGTGCTCTATTTGTACTGAAAAAATTTAAAGGAATTGTTCCTCCAAGATATCTTGCAGTGATTGCTTTGGTGTTTTAGATATATCGTGCGCGTTAATTTAAGCGAGAAAGACGCAGAATAATAAAAATAATGCAATCAACAAGCCCCATCAAATATTTCAAAATGCTTTGTCAATTGATGTTCCCGATGCTAGTATAGAGATGCTACGTGAAAAATGTGCAAAATAAAGAAAAAAACAACAGATCATCTAATAAATCAATCATCTGTGTTAGATTCACTGAAAGTCATCTCGATTAGATCTCTTAATGATCTTTCACTTGTTTAGATCTTTTTATAATTTTTAATGAATTCTGAATTTAATAATACAATGATGACTTTTCTATCCTCGACTATCATTGCACTCCGGATATTGTTATTGTATCTGAAATTTGGATTTACGGGTTTAAAATTAACGGTTATCGTTTGCCGGGCTTTGTTTTCCTTGCGAATCCAAATGAAGATTACGCTGCAGGCGGGGTTGCACAGTTGCTGTAATTGATGTTTTCCGATTGAAAGGTCCCAGGACCTTTATCAGTCAATCGGATGCGCGTATGGTTCGTTAGCATAGGTTCCCATGCATCAGTTAGATTGCCAAGTAAGTGAGATCGTACTCGTATATCCAAGGTAATTGGCGCTTGGCCCGTGTTAACTAGGATATACACGGCCGAACAAAGTAATTAAAAACAAAAATCCTACAATATACATACATATGTACTGGGATGGCGAAGCAAACTTTTTTTAGCAATAGTTAAGTTATAGCTCCGAGAGATATATTTTAGCGATGTCTGCACATTTCTGAATTCAAAAGAATGAATTGTGCAATCTTAAAATAGAATAGCTAAATGTAAAGTAGTAATCGAACAACCATACAAATGATTCGCCCAGGCACAAATTTGTTGCTGAAAATAGAATTTACGTATATTTACAATAGTTCATTGTTCAAGTAGAATTGTTTTCTACCTACATATAAATTAATTGAATTAAAATATTTCTTAAGATCCGTGGGAAACACTGGTAAGTAAATATAATAATATTTCCTCAGAAATAATTAGTTAAACAAAATATAATTTTAAAATCAATTTCATATTAGTTTATTATTGATTACAACATTGTGCAGAATACATATAACGCCCTCATGTATAATATATGTAGAAATATATTGTTCTGAAATATGTTTATATTTTAATAAAAAACGAAAAAATTGTTATTATTATTATCAATATACATTTTTTTTCAACTTGACACATATAATTGCATTTTGTTAATTAATACAACTAAGATATTATGAATAAAAAATATTAAAATGGTAAGGAAATATAGGATTGATTAGCTTAACACTATAAGTCTTATAGTAACAAAAAGAAATTAAAATAAATGAACTGGTTACTCAGTTTTTATTTCCTTTGACTTTGACCAAATTCAGAGAGCTGTTTATGAGTTACGTATCCGCAAATGTTACTTTGCATGGAAAGTGTAGCGTCCATCCGCTTGTTACTTTCGACTTTGAGGTCAAGTATACGAAAATTACATTCTTTCATTGGTGAAGTAGCCATTGTTGAAACTGGTGGAAACAAATGATTTCTCATTGCATCCAATGTGGTGTATCCATTAGTTGAAGAAAGCTCTTTACTTTGCATCTGGTGAAAAGTATACAAAAATAATAATATAATAAGGTTTACATATACACAATTATACTTATAATAACTATTTATGCCTAAATTAGTGTGTTGATGAATGCATACCTATGTAAATGGAGGTGCTTATGAACGAACGTATGTACGTACTGTACGATGATCAAGTGAGTCGAAAATAATATTCTTTTACATAATTATAGGTTACTCGTATAACATATGGAAATGAAATTAAAAATATTCTTTTTAATCAATAGCGATAAGTAAAAACATTGGTTCGATTGTAATCAGAAACGTGAAAGATTGATCAAGAGAGAGAAATGTGAAAGGATTGCGTTTTTAATAATAAAGCGTTGGAGGCACATTGATTCACTGAGGTAGCGTGAACCTAAAACAACCACCGAGCAGAATAAAAATACCTATTACGACATGAGGCAAGGTTCAACTTTCTGATACACCACAATAAAATAAATTTTGGAAAAGATATAATGATAAATAATTGTATGGAAAAACATGCTCGTACAACTCTTTCAAAGTGCAACTAAGTAATCTATGAGAGTATAAGGAAATATAGTATGCCGGTCATAAATATAGCGTATGGCATGATTTAATGCAAACGTAAGTTTTGTTACGATAGGGATGATCAACTGAATTGCCTGTTATACTTAGCCTTTCCCAGGTATGGCGGCGCTGCCTGGGCTGACGTTTTATTTCCGTCCTTACTCGTGGGAATCGAATTTTAATTTAAATGGAAAACATTAAATTACATATAAACAAACAATTTTACAAAAACAAGCAATACCCGTCCAGGAAGAGTAAGAGCTGAGTGAAGGCAAACGCTAGGCGTAAAGTAGACGTGTACGAAGGTTGCGATTCCAGCAATCTAAGCGAATTTCAGTGAGCGAAGGTCGTCCTGGCCAAACAATCGCTCACTCGACAGATGACAGGCACCCCGCCGCAAAGGCGGTAGTGGAAACCGATCAGACGCCCTCTACCTCCTATGCGGCGAAATTAAAAGCCGAGGCCAGCATCTCTGGACGGGTAGGAAATTTCAGCAGCAAAAGAGGCAGATCTGACGACACTGCGGAGCCGAACGACGCGAAAAAGGTGAAGGTTGGTTACTTTACCTGCAATACAGCGTAAGCAAAGCGACCAGAAGGACGAACTTCTCGTTGCTGCCATAAACGAGCTTGAACCATGCGGTCGTCAAACAATCGTTCAGTGGAAAAAGGTCGAGAAGTTACAAGACGCCCTATGGAAGGAATTATCCACCACAGAGAACGGCGAACTGCAATTTGATGGCGCTGGTTGAAAAGGTGGACGCAAAGTTTTAGCTTGTGGAAACAAGCCTTTCGTAGACTTCTTCAGACGCTACATATTAGAGGAGGCCTAGGACGGCATCAAACTAAAATGCACGATGATGACAAAATGGCAAAGTACACTCTGCTGACGGCATGGGTATGGGTTCCGTGTTTCTACACGTACCCCGAGAAGATCCTGGGACTTCTCCATGTACAGAATCGAGAACTTAAAGCCGATGAATGAAGAGTCCTTTAGACGGGGCCTAGACGGTAGTATGGACAGCATTTTCTACTGTCCCTAAACAAGGATTGCTTACCATACCTCGAAAAATCGAAAAGTATGTTAAGGTATAGTATGAGCAGGTTGATGGTCAAGCCATCGACTAAAGGCAACGATGAGCAGGAACCCCCCCCCCCAAGATGATGGAATGAAGCAAATAAACCTGCACCACATTAAGGCAACGACGGCCTGTCTAGTGGAGTACATCACCAGACAGGACGTCACAGCCTGCCCTGGATCCTGTATCAATAAGAACAATGAGATCCAGGGACTCAGGCTAAGAAATTATGACTTCTTCTTCAGGGCAGATCAGGGCAGAAGGTAAGGTCAGGACTTGCATCCTTATCAAAAAAAAACAAACAAAGGCATTTCTTTTGTAAAATTTAGCTCAGGCGATCTGACAGCGGCAATATGCGAAAAGAAGTGTTGCAAACCACTGTGTCTGGCTTCGGCCTATCTACCCTATGACTCTGAGGTAGTTATCTCAGAGAAACTAAAGGGCTTGGTAAGGCTGAAAGATCGGATGCTGGTGCTGTGATGCGATCGCCCATCATATGCAATTGGGAATCAATGTCACGAACACAAGAGGTGAGCGTTTGTATGATTTTATTTTACTGTCTAACCGCATTATTTGTAACAGGGGAAATTCACCTACTTTTGAAAAATAGACAGGAGGTGATAGATATCACCCTTGCCTCAAATACAGAAGGGTTAGAAATCAGGGAATGGAGAGTAGTCGATGAATACTCTGATCATCTCACCTCAAGGTGAACTTGAATATGTGAAAAAAAACAGGGTATGTAGTTTTCAAAGAAATCAAAGTCAAGTATACAGAAGTAGTCAATACACATCTGGATACCCAACCAATCACCTGTGATAATATTGATAACCTAAAAGGGATCAACCAAAGTGGTGGAACAGGGAAATAGGTCTTAAAAGGAAAGCCAACTCTACAATGGGGCGAAGTGTGGCGACTCAGATTATTTATGTAATATTACTTTTAACTATTAAGTATTAACTACTACCGCATTGTAACATATCAGATATACCACATCTATTATACGCCAAGAGTAACGCTAAGTTGTTATAGTAAAGAACCATGTGTTCGTCAAACAGTCAAACAGTCAAACGATACGGTCGCCCTCTCCACCGCATATACGCGAAATAATGTTTTGAACTAAATATATATATATATGTATAATTAAGTGAATTATAATTATAAAACATCATTGTTTTATCTTTCCCAACACGATGTCTACAATTGGTGACCCCGACGTGATCGGTTAATTTTTGTCGAAGAGTGTGAGAAAGTGTCGAATTTCCGTTTCGTTGGAAAACCCCAAAGACAAGGCGGTTTATATTTTAATTAAATTTCTAGTTTTTTTTATCATGTCGAACGATGAAAAGCGGACGGATGAGAGTGTAAGCGGCAGCTGTAGCAGTGCGACGGGTAACGGAGGGACACTAACGTGTAGTGAAGACGTCGATACTCTCGCAACGGTTTGTCGAACCGCGGTCAAATTACCACCGTTTTGGCATGAGAAGCCAGAAATTTTGTTTGCTCAAATCGAGGCGCAGTTCGAGATACTAAGAATTTATCGCGACTTGTCAAAATTTAATACTGTCGTTAGTGCTATAGAATTATAAGTGCTTACGCAAATCTCGGACGCAGTGCTCTTACCACTTGCTAGTGACAGGTACGAGAACTTGAAAAGGGCTATTATACACCAGTTCGAGGACCCTGACCAGCGAAAAATCAAAAAGCTTCTCTTGGAAGTGGACCTAGGCTATAAGGGGCCCTCGCAGCTACTCAATGAACTTTTAAGTCTGGCTGGAACACAAATTAATGCCGACTTCTTAAAGTCATTGTGATTGCAAAGGCTCCCAGCCCAGGTGCGCGCAATTTTGCAAGCATCCAATCAAGAACTTACAGCGCTTGCCAAACGAGCCGACAAGGTGATGGAAGTGGGTGATTTTGAAAATATGATGGCCGCCAACTCTCCACAGCAAATAACCGAACCATCTTCTAGTACAACTGCAGAGCTGTCACTTACTTCACCTTCAAATCCAGCAAATTTCTTGTCAATTAAATGAGTTGATGAAAAAAACCAAAGGTAAACAAACCCACCGAAGCCGAAGTAACAGCCGCAGCCGTTTTCTCAATTTAGATGGCCGTCGATTCCAGACAAGTGAGGAATATTGTTGGTTTCATCAGCAGTTTGGAGCAAAAGCAAGAAATTGTCGTGAATCCTGCAGTTTTAAATCTTCTACGCCAAAAAACTAAGTCGCTGTGCATTGGTTGGCCGCAGAAAAAATGAACAACACGCTGACCAATGTATTTGCAGGTTAGTTGTTCACGACAAATCATCGAGACAAACTTTTTTAATCGACTGGAGCTGATATTTCAGTGCTTCCCCCAACCTACAACCACCGTTTCTTTTCTTTGGAATCAACACTGTTTGCCGCGAACGGCAAAACATTCGGCAAGAGACATTTAACGATTGACTTGGGCCTTCGATGCGCTTTTTCTTGGACGTTCGTGATAGCAGATGTGTCTAGGCCAATCATCGGAGCAGAGTTCATCAAACAATTTGGACTCGTAATCGATTTAAAAAACAACAGGTAAGTTGACAGCAGCACACGAGTTGGAGCGCAGGCGGTGGCCGTCAAGGGGAAGTAAGAATTAGCACGTTTAACACTAACAACCCGTTTTCAGTAATTTTTACAGAGTACAAACACCCTACTGAGTTCAACGCTAACAAACTAGCTTCCAGTTCCCACGGCTTTACAATCAACGCTTCCAAGTGAGTTCTGGGGAAGTACGAAATACGATTCCTGGGCCATCAAATCACCGGAAAAGGAATCAAGCCACTTGAAGAAAAGGTAAAAGTGATTCAGGAGTTTAAAAAGCCGACAACAGCAAAAGAGACGAAGAGGTTTTTGGCAATGCTAAACTTTTATCGACGTTTCTCACCCCATTCACTCAGCAACCAGTCAATGCTCCAAAACCTCGTTCGAGGCAACAAGAAAAACGATTCGACGATCGTCATATGGATGCATTTCAGCGCTGTAAATTAGATCTAGCGAACGCTACGCTACGCTCAATCAGTTTCGATGCTTCAAATGTTGCAGTAGGTGCCGTGCTTCACCAAGTTGTTGATGAAATTTCGCTTTTTCAGCAAAAAACTAACGGAAACACATAGGCGGTACAGCACATATGACGGTGAACTGTTATCGATTTATATAGGCGTGAAACATTTTCGGCATTTGATCGAGGAAAGGCAATTCTGCATAAAAACGGACCACAAGCCGTTCGTATTCGCCTTAAAGCAAAAGCATGAAAAGTCTTCGCCACGACAAGTTCGACAACTCGATTTTATGGCACACTTTAGCACGGACATTCGTTTTACCAAAGGTGCGGACAACAATGTAGCCGTTTCCTTGTCACGAGTAGAAGAGGTCAGTACAATAGTTATCGACTTGGACTCCATCGCTTCTGAGTAAAGCAGAAGAATTTCTAGAAGAAGTCAACGCAGGTAAACTTGTTTCAAATTCACAAACCGTTAAGCTACTTAGTCTTCCAGAATCCAAATCACCTGTTTATTGTGAAGTGTCAACGAACAGAGCTCGACCGATAGTTCCGAGAACCCTACGTCATTATGTCATGAAGTCTTTGCATAGCTTATTACACCCATGAGTTAAAGCAACGTCACGAGTCATCAGTGAGTGTTACGTATTGCCAAGCATGCGAAAGGACATTGCTATTTTCGCACGGTCTTGCTTATCTTGTCAAGCGAATAGAATTCAAAGGCACAACCGTGCACCACTGGCAATGAATACACACCCGGAAGGCCGATTCGAGCACATTAACGTAGATATTGTCGGCCCGCTACCATCATCACAAGTAACCGTTATCTTCTCACGTGCATGGATAGATTTTCTCTTTCGCCAGAAGCTTTTCCTTTACCAGATATCACGGCCGAAGCTGTGCCAAGGGTGCTGGTAGCTGGATGGATTTCTCGGTTTGGAGTCCCATTGCGAATTACAACAGACTTGGGCAGACAGTTTGAAAGCACGATCTTTAAGGAGAAAACAAAACTTCTCGGAGTCAAACATTTAAAGACAACTCCGTACCATCCCCAGGCGAATGGGATGATAGAGAGATGGCACCGTGCACTCAAAACTGCCGTTCGTTGTTATCAAACACAGGATTGGTGTGAAGTTTTGCCATCGGTACTGCTTGGTGTGCGGTCAACATACAAGGAAGATCTGAAGTCAACGCCAGCCGAGATGATTAACGGCACATCCTTGAGACTTCCCAGCGATTTTTTTGGTTGCCAGCAGAAAACATACATAGAGTCAGAGTTCGTAAAAGGTTTGCGACGTTCGATGGAAAAGGTAGCTTCTACAGCAGCATCCGCACATGATGACATCAAAGTTTTTATCCAACCTAATATTAAGACGGCGACACATATTTATATTCGTAAAGATGCAGTCAAATCGCCGCTTCAATAGCCTTACGAAGGTCCCTATGAGGGACCTCAGAAGACGCAAACAAGTTGGAGAACACGGTCTGGAATAAAAGTTAGAATCCCACATAGGTATCAATAATTTTAAAAACGAATGTAACTTTCTAATTTTTTATTCGTTAACTTGTGAACTAGGAGGGGAGTACTCAGGTTATATTGTATATGTAATGTTACTTTTAACTACTAAGTATTAACTACTACCGTATTATAACATATCAGATATACAATATCTATTATACGCTAAGAGTAACGCTAAGTTGTAATAGTAAAGAACCCAGTGTTCGACAAACAGCCAAACGATACGGTCGCACTCTCCTCCGCATATACACCATCTCCACTTTTTTGAAGTGACTGTACGTGGAACGAATACTATGATTGTAAAAAAAACAATTCAAGTAAAATTCAAGTCTGAAAGTCAAAAAAAGGCTTCATGGCAGAAGTACAGACGAGGCTTCGAGGCTGCGCAAAATGCTTTCAAAAGAAACGAGCGTTCCTAGTTTCCTCAGAAAAAACGACGGAACGTGGGTAGTGATGGGCAGATTTTTTAAACCCACCCGGTAGGTATTTATTTAGGTATTTAACACCCAAATATGAGTATTTATTATGTTTGGTAATTAGTGATAATGTCAATCAGCCTTGTCGTAAGTAAAAATTTCCCCGAAATTTTTGGAAAGTTGAAAAAAATTTGCTCCTAAGCAAACAGGAAGAACATGTAGAATTCGAGGGCAAAAATTCCCTCGGAACTGCCGATAACCCTGAATGATTTTTTTATTACATTTGGTAATTAGTGATGTGCTAAAGTAGGTAGGAAAAGAAATAACCCTTTTTGCAGAGAGTATATACACAAACCGACATAATTCATCGTACGACACCTAAAAATGCTACTGTGGCTTGTCAATACAATACGCGACATCTTTGACTGCATGTATCCGAGACAATTTTTTTAATTGCAGGGACATTGGTTTTTGGGTTTTTCCGCACAGTGTTGAGAACGACCCTTACATCCCTTTCATTCAATTTGCATGGACGGCTTGATCTTTGCAGGTACTCGACGCTTCCTATTTTTTGTATTTTTCTACGATGTACTGTATGGTAGATTTGTGTTTTCCCACTACAAGCCCAATATCCGCTAATGGCCTTCATTGTGCAATTTTACAACTACCTTCCGGAAATCTTCCGTTGTTTCTATTTTTCGTTCACTTGTTTTTTGCAAATGATGTACACCGACCGTGTACATATATAAATGTTTTGGTTTTAGAAACGTTAGTAAACATAAGTTTATAATTGCATTAAGTGCTGTGTTCTCTCTAGTGATTAAAGTCAATTTTTTGTTTAATATGGGAAAAAATAAAAGTGCGGTGTGGAAATATTTCGATTAAATGGATAAATTGGCTAAATGCAAGTTTTGCGGAAAGACTTATTATCCAAACATAAATAAAATAACAAAACATTTGATAAGCTGCTTTAAATGCCCGGCTTACATAAAAAATATTGTAAATAGTAAAATCACCAAACGTCACCACTAAATACTGTAAAAAAGATGTGGAAACTTCCTGCTATAGCAATACAATTCCCAGCCCAGACAGTGAGCAATCAAATGCTAAATCATCAAATCCATCCCAGCCATTATCAAAAAGTGAAAACGTAAGCATTTCATTAATAAAAATATTTACATTTGCTTTGTATGTAGGTTTTCTAATTTGATCAATTTTGTATATATTTCAGGAATCGTTAAATAAAACCTTAGCAAGAGCCATATATGTTAGTGGCTCTCCTTTATCACTGGTTGAACATCCTTTGTGGATTTCATTTTTCGGACAATTACAACCATCATTCAAACTGCTATCATGAAAGCAGTTAGCCAAATTACCTGGAGGAAGAATACAACGCTGTAAAATCTAATATTGCAGACCAACTACACAATGCACAACATTTACAACTTCAGTGTGATGGTTGGAGCAATATCCGCAACGAAGGCATTATAAACTTTATTATATCTAAGCCAGACCCAGTCTTTGTTGACTTTTTAATAACTGAAGATAAAAAGCACACGGGAAAATACCTACAGGAGCAAATTCAAATTATAATCGAAAAATATCAAGCGGACAAATTTTTTGTTGTAATCGGAGATAATGCCGCAAATATGCAGAAAGCTTTTCGTTTACTGAAAGACAATTACAACCATATTGTTCCACTGCACTACATAGCGCATACATTGCATTTATGTTGTAATGATATAATCAAGTGTTCTCCTGTAAAAAGTGTGATAGTGAAAACAATAAAAAATAGTCAAGTGCTTAGTGCGTTCCTTAATAAAATAAATAAAGAAAAGGGGCATACAAATTTCCTTAAAACTTCCAAGCAAAACTCGGTGGGGAAGCTTAGTATTCTCCTTAGAAAGCCTAGTGAGTAATACATTCAGCTTACAGACATTGGCCGTCAATGAGGCTCCCTCCCTCGCTAGAGACATTAAGACTGCATTGCTTGATGAAGATTGTTTTTGGAATGATATTTTTGTTGTAAATGAGATTATTAAGCCAATAGTTGTGTGGAAAACGAAATTTGAATCCAATAATAGTTTAATACACAAAGTCCATCTAAAAGAACTGGAAAATTCAATGTCTACTTTAATAGGATCCGATAAAGTTCGACTTCTAGACGATTTAGAGAAGAAACATCTCAACGAAAAATTTAAGGACCGAATGGAATTCGCAGAATCACCGATATATCTCGCCGCTGCTCTTCTCGACCCATCAAATCAAGGATGCCATCTAAGTGATTCTGACCAAATTAAAGCAATGGAATTTAAGTAAGGGAATTGAAGTCATGACCGATTTGGCCCTTTATCGGTCCAAAGAAGGTATTTGGGGTAAAGAACTCATTTGGTCAAATGTTTCCTCCATGGAACCATTGATTTGGTGGAAAGGCCTTTGTGCTAATAAAAATTTAAGCAAAGTTGCAGCATTTTATCAGCACCTGTAACTTCGGCAGCCACAGAACATTCCTTTAGTACATTTAGTTGGATTCACAATAAGAAACGAAATCGCCTTACCACCGAATGGGCAGGCAAGTTGACGTGCATATCTCATAATTGGAACATTGACTTCCATGCACAAACAACACACCAAGCTGTAGCAGAACGAAAACCCGAACCCGGTTCCAGTTCCACAAATATCCACATACCCAGCACATCAGAATTTAATAAACCAAGTTGCAGTTGCCAATCCTGACATACCCAGCACATCAAAATCTACTGAATCAGTAGAATGCATGTATATTGACGAACATTTGATAAGTTTACTATCTAATTCAAGCGACTCAGATTTATTTAATTCAAAGATTCTTTTGTTTTCATTGTTCCTTTTCTTTTTTAAATCTAATTAAATAAAAACAAAGCACACAATGAACACATTTTTCTCAATTAAAATAAATACCCAAATAAATACCCGGTAAATACCTTGGGTTGTAAAGTAAATACCTTGGGTATTTACCCTCAAAAGGTATTTACCGGGTATTTGCCCATCACTAAACGTGGGCTGAAAGCAGCCAAGAAGTCTTGGTAACGTTGGTGGAAACTGATATCCCTCGATCCACACTATCAGTTGACTCCGGCATGTTACGGTACACTGGGAACATTAAACTCTCTCTTCAAAGAGGAAAAAGGTGTTCTTATTAACAGGAAAATAATACGGTGGGCAATTCAGTCCTTTAAACCGTATAAATCTCCCGGTCCGGATGGTATTCTACCGATTATGCTTCAGAAAGCATCGGAGGTACCAATCCAAAAATTTATGCAAATTCTTAGACACAGTCTAAAAATAGGATAGATTCCGATAGCTTGGAGGGAAGTTAAGGTGCTTTGTAAACCTAAAGCTGGCAAACAAGGGCATATAACTAATAAGTCTGTCATCATTTATGGTTAAAACCCTAGAGCGCTTATTGGAAATTCATATCAAGAACAGATGCAGTAATGGTTTTTTGACTGAATCCCGTATAATACGCAGATTTCCATATCTTACGTAAACATTCGTATACAGGGTGTTCCGCAAAATGTGTCAAAATCTTTAAAAAAAAACTGTTTCGACTTTTTTGTGATAATTATGAGTACTTTAATTGTTGTAAAGTAGATGTTGCCATCAGATCAGAAATCACAAACGCATCAGCGATTATAGACCTATTTCTCTATTCCCTACGTTTTCAAAAATTTTGGACAAATAATGAAATCTCGAATACTCTCTTTCTTAAAACAAAGTAGAATCAATCAGTATTGTTATCCAAGTTATACAAAGCAGATTTTAGAGGAATGGTGTATGAGTGGTTTAAGTCATATTTGTTGGAAAGAGAACAAAGGGTTTCAGTCAATGGTTTTTATAGTACTTCACTAAAGCTTAAAAATGGTGTCCCTCAAGGTTGCGTGCTAGGTCCAATATTGTTTCTCATCTACATTAACTCTCTTTTCAATCAAAATTTATATGGTAAGCGTAGGAATTTTGCAGATAAAATCGCTTTCACGTACACTGATCTTTCGATTCTGGTTTACAATTCACGAGCTTATTATCAGCGAAAAAACAAAAACAATGAACTTCAATAAGACACAATGTGTCTTGGATTAATTTCACGCAGGTCGAAACAGTTGTATACTTTAAATACCTTGATGTTTTCATTGATAATAAATTAAACTGGAAAGTTCACAGTCAGTATCTAAGGTCGTATAAGATGTTAATTATACGTAAAATGTTTCTCTTAAAGCTATATTGCTCGCAAAAAGTTCTTTCAGGGTTTTATTACGGTTAAGTTCATTCAAAACTACAATATGACATTGTTAGCTGGGAAGGTACCTAAATGAATAACTTGAGCTCTTTACTAATTGCCCAAAAACATATAATCCGAATCATGTGCGGTAAGAATCGTTACGCAGAAATTTGGCCCCTCTTTATCAACCTGCGCATCTTGCCAATCAGGAATATTTACATTTTTAAGGTACTAAAAGAGTTTTATAAACAAAGCTGTAATGTGTCATCTAGGAATTCTGCAGTTTATAACTTACGGCTGAATAATTTGGCACTATTTAACATTCCACGCGTGCACAAAACACATTTTATGAACTTTTATTTAGTTTCTTCTCGTAGAATCTTTAATACGCACGTTTAAATCACAACCTCAACTCATTCTTAAAAGAAGTTAAAGACTGGCTATTTACAATAGACCCGTGTAACATGGAGTTAACTTTGAAAGTAACAACTTAATTATAAAATTGCTCTTATTTTTGTAACATAAGATAAGCTGATAGTTCCCCAAGTCAGTTAATCTTTGAGTACCATGTTTTGGTGAACATTCAATGCTAACTTAAAAGTTCCCGAATGATCAATGATTTATTCTATTGTACTCACTGTTATATTTTTGATAATTGAATTATTGTTACAATCCTATAACATGAATGAAAAACAATGAATGATAATGGTAATGAATAAAAAATGAAGAAATAAAAAAATTGAAAATGATTAATGTTTTGAAGCGTGTAGCCAGTATTTGCAAACAAAAAACAGCCAGATCATATCCAGACACGACCCAACTGTTTAAACTATAAAATTCAAAAGTGGGGTATTTTTTTTACAACAGGCTTCTCAAATTAACGTATAAACACCTGCTTGGATATTTTCCCCCGTCGAATTAGCCCATTACTACACAACGTAAATCCAATAAGTTTTGTGAGTCCTAAAAAACAAAAAAGGAATCTTAACCTCTGGTAGGTTTTAAGCGCATACTAGGTAAACGTTTCAAAGTTGCAAGGAATGGGGGTTGATTACCATATTAAATATATATACCACTACAATATATCTCCCATAAAAACAAAGTGTAACTTTGGTGGGTGCCTGGCCATAAAAGTATTCCCGGGAACGAAAAAACCCATCCCTTTTATCCCGAATTCAATAATGAACTCAGCAACAAACAGTTGGGAGAACAAAATGTATATGTATATCTCTGAGAAAACACCCCAGGAGTTCGTCAGGCTAAAATAGTAATCAAACCCTTACATACCAAATCGAAACAATCCCTCCTACTTAAAAGGAATAAAACTGGTTGGATTTCTTTCAGGATACTGCCATCTTCGATACTGCCTACACAAAATAGGTCTTATTCAGGAAACTGAATGTCGTCTTTGCATGACAGAAGATGAAACTGCTGCACACATTTTATGTGAATGCATGGCTTCAAGTGCCCTAAGGAGACAATACTTCCTCTGAGAAATCCTAATCCCTGAGAAACTTCTTAAAGAAGATTTTCAATTGCAATCACAAACACTTGCGTGTAGATATGTAGTCAGATACCTAGAGATCTGGCTAGATCGATATCTGTATTTTAACCAACATAAACTAGTATTTACTTTACTTAAAAAAATTAAGACTGTTTTCAAAATAAGTCTTAAAAATAGTTATAATCTTTCGCCATGTTCTCCGAATAATGTAACTTTATGATGGACCCGTAACCCTTAACCTCTCCAGTTGCCGCGGATTTTAGCTCACTCCGCTCAGTGGCCCATTTCAAGTCAGTTTTGGTCACTTCTACTCTTGCGCGTCATCAGATGTCTTCGCTTACTGCGTTGTCACTCCTAGTTAGACCCATCTACGGGCCGGAGCATTAGTGTCCATTCGCTCTACATTTCTAAGTCATTTTCGCCGACTGATGCGAAGTGTTCATAATAGCCGATGTGCAGCTCGTAGAGTACGTCGGGGAATCATCTCCTCCATAACATGTCAACGCAATCGGGACCAAATATTTTACAAAGAACTCGAAAAGATTATAGTCATCTTCGCCTGCATTTGATAGAGTTTATGCCTCAGTGTCGTAAGGACTGCGATCGAGGTATTGCATGGAGTTTCCTTAGTTCTTCAGAAAAGGGGCCTTACTACTCAAGTGCAGTTTATCCCAACTAAAAAGCAATTGACAAGAGTGATTCTTCGTCTCATTTCTCCAGAGGTGATGTTGGGTGTTGTAGAAATAGGGTAGGTCCTGAGATATGTCAACCTGGCGATATACAGTGTTGCAACTGTTTTCTACACATCAATTGTGATTATAATATCTCCACATGCTAACCGTCGGGTACTGGTCGGTATCCATCCGGACTCGACTTGCTCAGCTTATAAGTGCGAGTGCTCACCAGCAGACAAAAATAGCAGCACTATAAACGGGACAGCGGATGAATTCCCCAGATGTAGTAAATGGTGAAGTAAAATCCCGGAACAAATGAGACGTTATTCGGGCTACTCCGACATATTTAGAACTCAGGCCGGTAAGGATTTCCGAGACTAAGTCAGGGTGGAATAGAAATGGTGGCAAATGAGCCTTTTATCGATCAATCACCGAACGGGTTTCTGGCATCGGTCTAACCGACCTCTCCTCCTAGGGGTATCGAAAATGGAATTGGCCCTGGAGGTTGGGGGTTGTGACACCGGGGTAACTGTCCAGTCACGGAAAAAAAAAAGAAAATTACGACATAACAACAAGCCTCGGATACGGACGCATCTTCTGTTGGCAAGTCATGCAAACGAATAAAAAGCAATGAACCTCGGATATGCATGTGGAATGTTAGGTCCCTTAATTGGGGTCGGCTTTTCGACTTACTTCCGGTAAGTAAGTATATAATTTATAGCAAAACCAATATAGTTATAGAATATGACGTTCTGTACAGTTAGTCGATGTTGTGTATTCCTTCTTGTTGACATAGCATACACTTGGTTTTGCCCTGATTTACCGCTAAGCGCCACAAGGCGACAGCCTGCTGAGTTCTGCCAAACATATCAATATTAACGGCGTAGTTGCACAGATTTTTGAAAGATTGAGCGTCCGGAATTCGCTTTTGATTTCCGCATAATTCCTTCCAGCATTATAGAATAGATAAGCTAAAACAATATGATAACAATTCACTTTTTCTTCAACGTTTTTAGATAGCATAGGTCTCGGTTACATCGTCACCAACCTTAACGGATCTGCTAACATCCACTATTGTCATTCTGCACATTTGGACGAGTTTAGCAGGGATGCCAGAACCAGACATTGGTTTATATTATTATTGTTATATTTTTTTTCACTTTTTTCAATTCATTTTATTATTGATGAAAGCCTTGAGAAAACGATCTCATTTGTGGCTTATAAAATTAACAAATTTGATGTAATAATAAAAAAAAAATTAAGGCATAGGTGTATAAAAAATCCAACAGAAAAAGTTTTCAAATCAATAAAACTTAATTTACAAAAATATAGTGAAAACGTCTTTATGCTAAAAGTTCTCAATGATGAAGAAAAATGTATTTTTTCAAATAGATAGGAAGGCATTCGAAAATGTATTAATCAATGCATGAATTTGCACATTTCAATAACGAACTTAGACTCCGAAAACATAATTAGATCAGCGGGATATATGGTCAAATCTTCTTAACGAGTGAATGCAGAAATTAAATGCTCGTTTAATTTTAGCTTGCTTATTGAATCCATATCAGCATACACTGTGGCACCGTACGTTATGATTGGTGCTAATAAAGTTTTGACTAAGGTTAATCTTGTAGGTTTTTGGTTTTTTGGTAAATAAACTGAATTATTATGTCATTCTTTATAGTTATTTATTTGTTTGAAAATTTATTTCTCTAAGCCTTTAGAGAAAAATGGTAACCTTTAGAAAGAGGGCGGTAACTTTAGAAGTCATTGTTTATTTAATGCATTTTTCTGAAGGGGTATAGTTTTGGCTATTTTCCAGAGACTGGGAAAAACGGACTTTGTAAGGCAATCATTGTATATGTTAGTGATAATTGAAATCATTGTGGGTAATATTATTTTTATAATGTGGGTGATATATTGTCCAGGGCTGTCGCTTGGGATTGTATTGAAAGAAAAGATTCGAAACATTCATTTATTGTAATGCAGTCAAATGTTGATAAGAATATCCTCACTAACATGGGTATTTAAACATGAAAGAGCGAACGAATTATTTAACTCGTTTGCAAAACTGGATCATTGATGTTGGCTAAATTTCAATTTCCAAATTAATCCAATTTTTTCAATTTGTTCCATACATTTTTCGTTGAATTTCTATGAGCATCGAAAATTCTTGTATACAAAATTTCGTTCACTGATTTAATTTAATATATTTCTATTAAGCTCTCGACATTTCTAACGAGGGATAAATCTTTTCAAATGGACGTATTTGTCAAATAATTAGTTTAGAGGATTACTCTCTTAGCTTACATTTCCAATTTCTACATTGAGGGTTAAATATATTAGGTCATGGTCTGCGATACCGGACATTTGATTAAAAAAACACTTTATGCTTATTTGAAACTACAAATAGATCAGTGGTGGAAGCACTATGACTTGTAAAACGTCTAGGACCAAGGCTTCCGATATGTAAACATTGAGAATCAAACAAATTTTTGAGATGCCTAGATGAAGCTGTAGCAAGGGAAAAGTCGACGTTTAAATCTACACACACCACCATATTCTCACATTCTGGACTATGTTTTAATAGAAATGATTTGAATTCTACAAAGGGAAAGCGACACGGGTGTATACAGTCATAAGTAGAATTTTTTTTTGTATGGAAGCGTGATCTCTTGCTTGCTTACATTGGATATCATTATGTTTTAAGAAGTCGGTACGATGCACTTGTATACCCTTGCGCACATAGATAACATCACCGCTTGAACGACAGAATCCATCTAATCGGAATAAACGATAGCCTTTTATTTCAAACATCCAGTCCACAATAGAACTGCTATTTAACCATGCTTCGGATTGGCAAATGCTATACGTTGTGGCTGATTGAAACATGAATGTCAAATCATCAATTTATACCTAAATCTAAATCACTGGGACTTCCTTTGGTGTTATGCTGCTGTTGTTGTTTCGATCGTTTGCTGTTTTTTTTGATACAGAAAATGTTAAAAGATGTAGCTGTATGTTTTATGTGTACGTAAATTTTTTGGACTGTTTCATAAAGATTTTCATTTAAAGTTTCAAGTATTCCTGTTAAAACAATTTCACTTCAAGCAGATTAATTTGAAGTTAATGAAGTCTATTGTTCAGAATTTTTTGATCAGCTTGATACTTATCGCGAAACACCTTTTATTTTATTTGATTTTCTAGGTCGTCAAAAACCTTCTGCAACTTTTGGTAAAACTATCACCTTTTTTATATTAATTTCCTAAAGCGTTATTGGTATGGAGTTTAAGATCATCATTGCGTAGACATTCCAATCATCTAGCTACCCACAGTCATTTGCAATTTGGCGATCATTGGAAATGGACATATTTATAATTCTTAACTTGAGATGTGACTTTTTTTCAATTAAATTTTATTTCCAATCTGAATAATGGCTTACTTCACACAACTTTGAGACAAACTTTATAAATGTAAATCAATTGGGCAATTATATGAACTGAGATTGCCGGAGCTCACAAGACACGCGTGTTACTCGCAGTTTGACATTTGTCAACTGGGCCACACAATATGGCAGATAAGGTCCAGCACGCAATTTAAAGGAGGCGTAGTAGTTGAAGTCTAATGTTTTGTGAATCAGGCAAATGATGCCGAGATTCTAAGAAGTTGTGATTAAATGTAGTTCTAACAATAATAAGTTAAAGAAAATTATATTGCAAAAATAAATAATTAAGGACTATAAACATTATTACCTTTTGGAAAACATTCTGCGTTACATATCCATTAGGGGATAAAGATGGTTTAATGTAGCAGCTACCAGGTGATGAAATATGGACGGAAGTTGGTGCAATAATAGAGCGGGTAAATTGTTCTTCCGGTATTGTCTTTTCTCGAACATTTGCATTTGGACTTTGCGATGGTGAAGAAATATATGAACAGCTACTTATTTCATTTAACTCTACCGAATCGGTACTCTGAGAACTTTTTTCACTGTCCTGAGGATCGGAGCATACGTCACTGCTTTTGTCAAAACAATGAAGACTGTTTAAATAGCCTGAGTCATTTTTAAAAGTAGATAATAAACCATGACTTTCTTTATCGTAGAATATTTCATCACTCCGTCTGATTTCATCGTTTTCAATTGTGTTGTCCACACCTTTTATGCTTTGCATATTTTCATCAAGACCGGGAGGGATCACTAAACCAATATTACTCATTTTATTATATTTCTTACGAGCGGTATACACTAATGTCAGTATAAATAACGAAACAAAAATGATAGCTAAAGCCAAAAAAGGTTTACTTAGATGTGTTTCTCCACAAGCATAGAAAGCGTTGTTTCCCCATACTGAATAGAAAAATTCATATCGGGTAGAATCATTATATTGTTGTCCTAAATGTTCAGACTTTATCCTTTCATCACCAACACAGGTAAAGTCATCCAAAAGCTCAAAGGATGATAAAGTAGCCGATTCTAAGTCATTTGTTAAATTATGGTTATTAATTAGCGTTCTGTTTTTTAAGTTTTCACGTTCATATCGACGAATATGTCTCTCCGCAGTTTCTTGAACAACATAGGCTCCACCAACATACGAATTTATTTCTGCATTTGAATGTCTACGTTTTTTTGTACCTTGATGAATTGTTCTATAAAAGGGACTATCGCGTTTAGAAAATATATGATAGTCTACTTCACTTTTTCTGGCGACATTAACAGCTCGAACGTCAAAAGTGTATGTATAGCTTCGATCGTAGCAGGTAGGAAGATTCATTTTACAAATGTTGCTCGAAACACGAGAGATCTTCTTGAGCTTGGTTTCGTTATTCTTTGTCACGTTAACACGAATTTCATAGAACTCAACACGTCCAGAGGGAATCATTGGTGAACCCCACCGCAAAAGAAGAAAGTTGTCACTTTTGATTATGTTAAGCGATCGTGGACTTGTGGGAGCTATAAGTACAAGGGAAAAGAATAAACGTTAGAAAATCTATGCTATGTAATTAAGTTCGAATAAATAGTACAATAATATCTCTCTTATTCAAATTAATTATTGCAAACCGTGTTTCGGTCTATCGAACAATTGAGATAAAGGAGTATATGACATTTATATTTTTAAATCGATTTCTTATAAAATAAAAACTTGATATTAACAAAAAATGTGAACTAGTATTGGAACAGGAAAGAAAATTTAAGATAAATAGTACCAGCTTTACTTACTTACTTACTAAAGTTCAGGGTGGAGTTGGGCCTCAACTAACAAGACTCTCTAGTTAGTCAAGTTTTTAGCCAACTGTTTCCGTTAACAATCTGAGAAAAGAGTTAGTGTGATCTTTACAGCGTCATTACCTCGACCGGTAAGCCGTCAGATTCAGCTGCTTTGTTGGATTTCAAGATTCGTTGCGGCGCCTCTGAGGGCATAGCGATAGCGCTGCCACTGATTTTCGATACCTGACGATACAAAGCCGACCCAAAAATTTCGGTTAAATTGTGAATTTCCCCATATGATTTATTCGTTTCTTCTCAATAGTCAAAGCATGCACGTTCGAATACGATACGCCAATTACCAGACGGGGTATCGTATAGAATATGCTTGCAAACTGTCCTACACTGCCTACATGTCTTGGTCTCATACTTCGCACCAGGGTCTCATACCCTTTTGTATAACACCGGTATTTTTTGGTTCTAGTTCAATTAACCGGTAGGAAAATGACTATCATTAGAATCATTACAAAGAATCTTTATGTAAAAATACCGGTATATTGTCGTGAATTTGAGGTGATTCGTGATACGCGTCAAAGTCAAACATGCTTAATTATCATAGCAATTTTATCACTTACTCCCAAAAAACGCTTACAAATTATCAAAATTCGCGCTCCTTAAACATTTTTTTTCGGGCACTTCGAGCATTTTGAAATCGTTAAAATCGGCCTACTGGGCAAGCGATCAAAGCCATAGTGATCAATTTTCAAACCAATTTCGCGCTATTGGACAACAAGTAACCTATCCGGCGGAATCATTGGTCCGAATTTTTAACGGTGCTACATGCTACACAGTAGGCTAATCGATGGACCAATTCAGAAATGAGTTAAGCGAGCAATTTATCTCTCGTTTTGAACCGGTGAATTGGCTAGCTAGATCGTACGATTGGACGCTTTTAAACTATTTTATATGGGAATACGTCAAATCATTTGTCTAATTTGATAAGCCAGCGTCATTTGCAGCCATGGAAGACAATATCACACGTGTTATTAGCTAGTTACCCGCCAATATGCTCGAAAAAGTGACTTTTATTGGACTCTCTGCATGAATCACTTAAAACGTAGTCGTGGTCAACAGTTACAAGAATCATTAAAAAGTAAATGGCAAGCATTGATTCACCAACTTAAATGTTAGAAGTTTGTGTAGAATTGTAAAGCTTTGATATGACAGAGTTCTTATTTTAGACACCTATTTCGTTTGCATTTTTCTGTCTTGGGGCTGTACACATTCTCATAACGTGTAAAGAGGCGAGGCAACAAGCAACACAAGTAGTAAACCGTCGATCTCGGGCAAACAAGCTCATATTTTTAAGATTGCAGCGCGTCTTTAGTGACGTGTTCAATCTGCCCAGCTGTTGACAGTAGACTTCTGCGGTAATAGTCTGATAAAGAGACAAAAGATCAATATAGATTGCGGGTGAAGTCCATTGAGCTGTTCTGTTTCTGGTCTAAATGGTTGATGACTCTTAGTTGTAAAGATACAGAAGCACAGTACAAGATGCGATTATTTGTTAAAGATTTTTCCAACTTTGTGAGTTTTCCCATATTTGTTAGGTACCGGTGCATGGTGAAATGGCTTACGATGTTTTGTAATGTGATTTGTTTTTGCGACCGTGCTCTTCAGGAGCTCATTGCCTTAACATACTGTCTTGCCCGAAAAAGGTTCAGTCCTTACGTCAAAATTGACATTTCTAAACTTTGGGAACCAACGCTGACACTTGGACTAGCTTAATTTTTTTCTTATATTACCCATCTCTTTTTTTATTTATTTATGTTATGGTTCTTCTTTTTCAAATTTATCTTAACACTACATTAACCTACTTAAACTATATAAGCCGTTAGGATAATATTTAATGTACTCCGATTCTGGTGTTCTATACCAGCGAAGACAAATCCTAAGACAAGCCCTCTCAAACACCCGAATCTTATCCATTAAGCTTGCTCTCACGTTGAAAGCATAGGCCGGATAAGGGCCATGACCCTCGCATCGAGTTTCCTGCTATAAAAGAGTTTCTTTGTAAGAGCAAAAGCACCTTTGCCTCTGGCCAGAGCAACATCTATATGTTTGTTAAAATACAGATATCGATCTAGCTAAATCTCAAGGTATCTGACTACATTTCGACAAGCAAGTGGTTGCACGTGTTGTCCAAAGATCGAAAACTTTCGCCAATTCGCGATCGAGTCGTCTGTGTACGCTAGGGCATGGTGAAGTGAACTCACAAGATCGCTTGTGTAAATGTTGAAAAGGATCGGCGAATTAACCGCACCTTGTTGCAGACCATTTTAAATGTTAAACGTTCTAGCAGAAGTCGCATCGCCATTTTTCACGATGAACTTTCTACTGGAGAGCATATAAAAGAGAATATACAGCAATGGTTTACATAAGGTATGCCCAGCCTGTTCAGCTTGAAGAAAAGGCCTTCTAGCCATACGGTGGCAAAAGCCTTCTCCATGTCAATCAAGCAGGCATCTGTGCACTGTTTCCTGCTTTTGTTCCACTAGATATCAGATACCAGTTTCGACGCGGCATGTGGTATATTATGACCCGCCTTGAAACCGAATTGATTATCTGGGACTATAATTTTGTCCTCAACCCACTTAGTTAGGACTCTATTGGACACTTTTTCGAAAACTTTGCTGATATTCGGAAGGAGACTTATCGGCCGAAGATTCGCCGGATTGGACATGTCTTTATCCCTTTTGGGAATGGGATGCACCAACGCTGTTTTCCAATGCGATGGATAATAGGCATTACTCAAAGTATTATTAAACAGGATGGTATAAATTTCCACCACTTCTGGTGGGAGATGTCGAAGCACAATGTTCGGTATTCCATCGGTTCCCACTGATTTCTTACTTTTTAGTGATACGAAGATAGTTTGAAGCTCTTACTTCGAAATGAACGGGGGAAGATCCCTTTCTTCGGCGATGGCATTATTTGCAATATTTTCTTGACTCGCCAGTGCTCTATATCATTTCGAAGGTAGGAATTGTACAAAAGAACATGATTTTCCAGGTCGTGGTTACAACCAATGACAACATTTGCCTTGTATACTTCTTGGAAAATCGCTCCTATGGTCTCAACCTACTGCGGATCTTCCACCACGAAGAAGTTGTCATCGTCTACCGCTTCCCCTGGATCTACACCTGCTATTATCAGTATTTGTCAATTGTCTGTTGTTCGAGGGATCTTTAGATCGTTTTGATCTTTCCTCCGAAATATTTTATTTATTTGCGGGAACATATGCGGGTTGCTAGTGTTTACAGCCCGAATTTTATTGTTCCAATACAAACTTACAGACGCCCTGTAATTTTCTTTTATTAATGTTTGGAGGGTTTTGATCAACGACTTCAGTGTCATGATTTCGGGGTTATGTCTGTCAGTAAACTGTCTGTACAAGGTTTTTAGTCTAGACAGTAGTCTGCTTTTGTGTTCGTGCAGTGCGTTAATAGTTGCATTGCGGAATGTGTTTTCGTTTTCGGTATGTTGATACAGAGGTATTGTACAGTCAATTGTTCGTTTTATGGTCTCGTCCATTTGTTTTAGATACTTTTCAATCTCCTCATTTGACAGTTTCCTATTGGACGGCAGGTGGACCGAGTTCGAGGAGAGTGCTCTCGTCAATGTTCTTGAGAAGTGAGTCCAACGTACCCTACTGTAATGGAAAGAATACCTTTGAACAAACTCTTCCAATTCCACAATCTCGTTTGGAACAGTTATTTCGGTACTAAGACCGCAATGTTCGCTGTCATATACGAACGTGCGTAGACAGTTTATAGTATGTTGAGTCATTCCTGTCAGTTGCATACGTTTGTCGAATAGCAGCCGATACAGATAGGATCCGTGCCTGGGAAACAACGGACTATCCATCGCTTTAAAACCGAGTCGGTACATTACACTGTGCTAACCCCACCAATTAAGTAGTAGGTTCCCTCTAGTGTTTGGAGTATTAATTCCCCAGTCTCTATGTTTGGCGTTGAAATCTCCGCCGATTATGAAGTAATTCTCCTCGGATTCCAGCCTGAGGAAACTAAAAAGTATCTCGAATTCTGAGATAAATAAACTGAATTGAGTAGCTTCAGGTACATAGACGGAGACCATGCACAACCGTTTTCTACTACGGAGCGGGTTGTACACAATGCATGCCTCAAGCACTTGGAACCCATGCACTACACGGCTGTACACTCTTTTAAATCGCAAACCTTTTCTAATGAAGATTGCAAAGCCACCTCTTTGTGTTGAGTTGGGTCGGTCCTCTATAACCGCATCGGAGGGCATGCAGCCGCGGACTTGATCGGTAGTGGAGTTGCGGCCACAACGAAACTCTCGAAACCAATATTTGACGGTGTAATCTGACAGAGCATTAGCCCCATAATATTTATCCAACTTTTCTTTTGTTACCTTCGCCGTTTTGCCTCTCAAAAGAGAGTGTTTTATGAGAGAACGAAAATCGTTTTTGTCCATACTTAACATGATACCAAACACGTCAACAACAATCAGCTGTCCAATCAAAATTAAAGACAGTATCGCACTGAAATTTGGTATGTCTGCCTAAATATGAACCATAAACTTGTTTGCAGTAACTGCGCATTCTGGCGGTCAAGAAGGTTACTTTTCACTCCACCTAGTAGCTATAGGTCGAGGAAAGCATTACACTTGTACTGAGCGAGCATAGACCCTAACCTTGTGAAATGAAGGTAAATCGCAACGGAAAATTGCCGAAATAATCAAGCGATTGAAGAATATTGTGGAAAATGCTTTTAAGGCGAAGGAAAATTAAAAAGTAAATGGCAAGCATTGATTCACCAACTTAAATGTTAGAAGTTTGTGTAGAATTGTAAAGCTTTGATATGACAGAGTTCTTATTTTAGACACCTATTTCGTTTGCATTTTTCTGTCTTGGGGCTGTACACATTCTCATAACGTGTAAAGAGGCGAGGCAACAAGCAACACAAGTAGTAAACCGTCGATCTCGGGCAAACAAGCTCATATTTTTAAGATTGCAGCGCGTCTTTAGTGACGTGTTCAATCTGCCCAGCTGTTGACAGTAGACTTCTGCGGTAATAGTCTGATAAAGAGACAAAAGATCAATATAGATTGCGGGTGAAGTCCATTGAGCTGTTCTGTTTCTGGTCTAAATGGTTGATGACTCTTAGTTGTAAAGATACAGAAGCACAGTACAAGATGCGATTATTTGTTAAAGATTTTTCCAACTTTGTGAGTTTTCCCATATTTGTTAGGTACCGGTGCATGGTGAAATGGCTTACGATGTTTTGTAATGTGATTTGTTTTTGCGACCGTGCTCTTCAGGAGCTCATTGCCTTAACATACTGTCTTGCCCGAAAAAGGTTCAGTCCTTACGTCAAAATTGACATTTCTAAACTTTGGGAACCAACGCTGACACTTGGACTAGCTTAATTTTTTTCTTATATTACCCATCTCTTTTTTTATTTATTTATGTTATGGTTCTTCTTTTTCAAATTTATCTTAACACTACATTAACCTACTTAAACTATATAAGCCGTTAGGATAATATTTAATGTACTCCGATTCTGGTGTTCTATACCAGCGAAGACAAATCCTAAGACAAGCCCTCTCAAACACCCGAATCTTATCCATTAAGCTTGCTCTCACGTTGAAAGCATAGGCCGGATAAGGGCCATGACCCTCGCATCGAGTTTCCTGCTATAAAAGAGTTTCTTTGTAAGAGCAAAAGCACCTTTGCCTCTGGCCAGAGCAACATCTATATGTTTGTTAAAATACAGATATCGATCTAGCTAAATCTCAAGGTATCTGACTACATTTCGACAAGCAAGTGGTTGCACGTGTTGTCCAAAGATCGAAAACTTTCGCCAATTCGCGATCGAGTCGTCTGTGTACGCTAGGGCATGGTGAAGTGAACTCACAAGATCGCTTGTGTAAATGTTGAAAAGGATCGGCGAATTAACCGCACCTTGTTGCAGACCATTTTAAATGTTAAACGTTCTAGCAGAAGTCGCATCGCCATTTTTCACGATGAACTTTCTACTGGAGAGCATATAAAAGAGAATATACAGCAATGGTTTACATAAGGTATGCCCAGCCTGTTCAGCTTGAAGAAAAGGCCTTCTAGCCATACGGTGGCAAAAGCCTTCTCCATGTCAATCAAGCAGGCATCTGTGCACTGTTTCCTGCTTTTGTTCCACTAGATATCAGATACCAGTTTCGACGCGGCATGTGGTATATTATGACCCGCCTTGAAACCGAATTGATTATCTGGGACTATAATTTTGTCCTCAACCCACTTAGTTAGGACTCTATTGGACACTTTTTCGAAAACTTTGCTGATATTCGGAAGGAGACTTATCGGCCGAAGATTCGCCGGATTGGACATGTCTTTATCCCTTTTGGGAATGGGATGCACCAACGCTGTTTTCCAATGCGATGGATAATAGGCATTACTCAAAGCATTAATAAACAGGATGGTATAAATTTCCACCACTTCTGGTGGGAGATGTCGAAGCACAATGTTCGGTATTCCATCGGTTCCCACTGATTTCTTACTTCTTAGTGATACGAAGATAGTTTGAAGCTCTTACTTCGAAATGAACGGGGGAAGATCCCTTTCTTCGGCGATGGCATTATTTGCAATATTTTCTCGACTCGCCAGTGCTCTATATCATTTCGAAGGTAGGAATTGTACAAAAGAACATGATTTTCCAGGTCGTGGTTACAACCAATGACAACATTTGCCTTGTATACTTCTTGGAAAATCGCTCCTATGGTCTCAACCTACTGCGGATCTTCCACCACGAAGAAGTTGTCATCGTCTACCGCTTCCCCTGGATCTACACCTGCTATTATCAGTATTTGTCAATTGTCTGTTGTTCGAGGGATCTTTAGATCGTTTTGATCTTTCCTCCGAAATATTTTATTTATTTGCGGGAACATATGCGGGTTGCTAGTGTTTACAGCCCGAATTTTATTGTTCCAATACAAACTTACAGACGCCCTGTAATTTTCTTTTATTAATGTTTGGAGGGTTTTGATCAACGACTTCAGTGTCATGATTTCGGGGTTATGTCTGTCAGTAAACTGTCTGTACAAGGTTTTTAGTCTAGACAGTAGTCTGCTTTTGTGTTCGTGCAGTGCGTTAATAGTTGCATTGCGGAATGTGTATTCGTTTTCGGTATGTTGATACAGAGGTATTGTACAGTCAATTGTTCGTTTTATGGTCTCGTCCATTTGTTTTAGATACTTTTCAATCTCCTCATTTGACAGTTTCCTATTGGACGGCAGGTGGACCGAGTTCGAGGAGAGTGCTCTCGTCAATGTTCTTGAGAAGTGAGTCCAACGTACCCTACTGTAATGGAAAGAATACCTTTGAACAAACTCTTCCAATTCCACAATCTCGTTTGGAACAGTTATTTCGGTACTAAGACCGCAATGTTCGCTGTCATATACGAACGTGCGTAGACAGTTTATAGTATGTTGAGTCATTCCTGTCAGTTGCATACGTTTGTCGAATAGCAGCCGATACAGATAGGATCCGTGCCTGGGAAACAACGGACTATCCATCGCTTTAAAACCGAGTCGGTACATTACACTGTGCTAACCCCACCAATTAAGTAGTAGGTTCCCTCTAGTGTTTGGAGTATTAATTCCCCAGTCCCTATGTTTGGCGTTGAAATCTCCGCCGATTATGAAGTAATTCTCCTCGGATTCCAGCCTGAGGAAACTAAAAAGTATCTCGAATTCTGAGATAAATAAACTGAATTGAGTAGCTTCAGGTACATAGACGGAGACCATGCACAACCGTTTTCTACTACGGAGCGGGTTGTACACAATGCATGCCTCAAGCACTTGGAACCCATGCACTACACGGCTGTACACTCTTTTAAATCGCAAACCTTTTCTAATGAAGATTGCAAAGCCACCTCTTTGTGTTGAGTTGGGTCGGTCCTCTATAACCGCATCGGAGGGCATGCAGCCGCGGACTTGATCGGTAGTGGAGTTGCGGCCACAACGAAACTCTCGAAACCAATATTTGACGGTGTAATCTGACAGAGCATTAGCCCCATAATATTTATCCAACTTTTCTTTTGTTACCTTCGCCGTTTTGCCTCTCAAAAGAGAGTGTTTTATGAGAGAACGAAAATCGTTTTTGTCCATACTTAACATGATACCAAACACGTCAACAACAATCAGCTGTCCAATCAAAATTAAAGACAGTATCGCACTGAAATTTGGTATGTCTGCCTAAATATGAACCATAAACTTGTTTGCAGTAACTGCGCATTCTGGCGGTCAAGAAGGTTACTTTTCACTCCACCTAGTAGCTATAGGTCGAGGAAAGCATTACACTTGTACTGAGCGAGCATAGACCCTAACCTTGTGAAATGAAGGTAAATCGCAACGGAAAATTGCCGAAATAATCAAGCGATTGAAGAATATTGTGGAAAATGCTTTTAAGGCGAAGGAAAATATGAAAAATCAAGGCACACCACGAAAAACTTCATATCAATTCAATCGATGAATTGCTCGTGCCGTGAAGTCAGACCTTTTTAAGTCTTCGCATATTATTAAAATGGAACTAGATATTCATCTAAGCGAACGAATAGTTCGAAGAACTATTAGTCAAATTTTCATGGGATAGTTGCGAGAACAATTCTATGCGTCAGTAATTGGCATATAAACCCACGTTGGAAGATCTGGAAAAAAATTAAACTTCTTAAAGCAGCTAGTAACTCCAGGATTTATATGTCCATGGATTGGAGTTTAGTGAGTTAAAAAAAAAACAGAATCAATTGGCCATAATTGTTTTTTTTTTTTTCGTTGCTAAGGTCATTTTGAATGATTCAGATAAATTCAGATGGATGTTAGAAAAGCCTTTCAGTATTTTTGTAAAAAAAACTTTGGCGGATACTTGGGAAGCGTTTTAGTCCATGGGACGCTTAGATTTCCAATAACGTCATCAAAAATGAAAATTTTCGACTTTACCTATGTAATTTAAGCGAGTCGTTTACAATTTCTTTAAAAAAATCGTGAAAGACACTGGATTTTTTTTAACAAGATTATGCTCAAATCCACACGGCTGACAATGAAGTGGGTTGAGGAACATTGCGTTGTTGCAATGCACAGTGGAAACTCTCCATACAACACCATCCCATAAATGGTATTTACGAAAGTAGGATTTCCCGAATTATTTTGATGAAATGGGTCAGAATATTGATTTGACTAAATTACTCGTACAGACTTTGCAAAAGCGTTTCCTTTCATTCAGAACTATAAAGGCGTTATACATTTTTGGAAAGCGCAGAGCTTTAAGTATTTACAAAAAATACAAACATAATAGTGCTGTATAATATGTAGAGGAGGATATATCTTTCTTTAACCTGCCCCTTTCTTATATGTTTTTTTTATATTCAACAGACATTTGACGGTTAGCGCTGTTTTCCACTACCTAGTTACTTGTCTGATTAAAAGATTTAAATAGTCTTAATTCCAAGAGGATCAAAAGTTGTTGTTCCATTTTTGCCTTTTTTTTTTGTCAGACACAAAAACATGTCGCAAAGTAAAATTTACAATTTTTTGCATTATTTGTATCTGATTACATTCCCAACATAAACCTTTAATACAAGTTATATTTAATATGAGTTTGTTTTCTAATTGATCATTAAAAATAAAAAATTACTTAAAATAATCAGTTTAGTGGTATGAACTGTTAGTAATAATTCGAATGGTAGGTAAATAATAAATATATTTCCTTTCATATGCACTGTTACCTTTCACGCGCAATATTACTTTTCACAAAAGCGCAATTTTTCTAACTGTGTTTACCAGAAAAGCTGTGTCAATAATTTTAAGTTATAAAACCATACAGTTCAGTTCAGCTGCTCGATCGTCACTCAGTAAATTATTAAAAAATATTTAAAGAACACTTTTATACTATCGTCAGCTAGAGCTGATACTTCCCTTCAAAATTTAAAGATCGATGGGAAAAAGCGAGAAGAATAAAAGATCGTTTTTAAAACAATAACAGTGCGTGGTTGGACGGTGAATTAATACTCCTAAAACTTCTTCTGACGACCTTCTAAACCATATGAAGAATTGTCAGAGAAAACAAAAAAACGCAAAAACATGGAACTTGTACAAAAGTATGGATTTGAATTTATGCACAGCGCTTATGTTCAATATTTGCGTACTACTAGCGAAGAAGATAAAGCACCTATTGTGAGTGTTGTTCGAACTTTACCTAAAAAAGAAGTCCTTAAGAACATGTTATTGTATATAATATGGAATTAATCACTTATTCAAAAGATGAAGCCCTGAGTATATTTATTGATAGGGATTTAACGAAATCTCAATACCAACCAATTATTAAGGTCTCGGTTATCTAGAGAAATTGTTTGGTTTTTCCGTCATACACTCTGATAATGATTGGGGGAATATGTGCTATTCCCAAAGTCGAGCATCGAAATTAATGACATTGGAGCATCTATAAACCTACGGGAACTAATAGGTCATACTGCAGCTCGTATTCTTCAAATTAATTCGGTGTAATCAAAGCAAAGAAATCTGAAAAAGTGAATATAAACAGCTATTACGAGGTGAGACCCAGTTAATATCGGACGACAATTTATTCATTGCTTCTCTTGTACCTATAAAACTACTTGACTTATCAACAAATCTTGTGATCTGGCAAAATACTACCCGCTCTTCTGTTCGGCATTGCCGACCTATTTTATAAAATTTGTCAAATAAACTTCACAGCAGACTAGAGAGACTGTTGATAATATTAAGCGTCAAAATGACCAACTTTCTCCATCACTGATTAGTAAAAAATTGCACTGTAGTTGAGATCAAACATGAACTATTCTTAACGATGATTGACGGAAAAGTTGCTAAAGTATTAACGGATACATCATCTAGTGCTGTGTGTACTATATGCGGAGCTAGACCTAAGAAGATGAATGATTTGAACAAAGCTACTTCCACACCCGAAAACGAAATTGCTTCCAATATGGCCTTTCCATTCTTCATGCCTGGATTAGAAGCATGGAATCCATTCTGAATATTTCTTATAATCTCTCGTTCGAGGAATGGTCAGCAACAACTTCAGAAAATAAAACTAGCAAGGAAGAAAAGAAAAAATATGCGTAAAGCAAATTCCGAACTTGATAGTTAAATACTATTAATCGAAGTATGCTCTCTAATATTTCAAGTAAACCCGGTCACAACAATAACGGTAATTCTCATCATTTATAATTTTCCAACAACATCGTTGTGGGTGTTCAGGCAAAAAATAGCACCGCCTACAGTAATCAATGAAAATAAACAAACAGAAGACTTCTTAAGTAAACATTTTTTTTTTTCAGAAGTAAATTAAACAATAAATATATTTCATACTAAATCAGTACTTCGTTGAATAGCCTTTATTGGCAATAACTGCCTTGCAACGTCCTGGCATTGAATCGACCAACGACTGGCACCTTCGCAAGGGGATGGCGTACCAGGAACGTTGGATTGCTGACCAAAGGTCGTTAATGTTTCCTCAGAAACTGCTTTCTTAACATCGGCCCATAAATTTTCTAGCGGATTTAAGTCTGAAGATTGAGGTGGCCATTCCATCACACTGATCTCTTTTTCCGCGAACCAGTTTTTAGCTGTTTTGCTGGTGTGTTTGGGGTCGTTGTCTTGTTGGAAGACCCACATTAACGGCATTTTCTCGAAAGCAAATGGCAACATGACTTCCTTTATAATTTTAACATAAACATGTTGGTCTAGGATAGTTTTGATCTAATATACTGGACCAACACCATGGTAGGAAAAACATCCCCAAACCATTATGCTGCAACCGCCAGGTTTAATCGTTTTTGTGGTATAAGCTGGTTTGAATTCCGTGTTTGGGGGCCTCCTCACATAACGAGGGCCAACACTACCAAACAGCACGATTTTGCTCGTAGAGGTGACGTAGAGGTAACTGTAGAGGTGATCTTAAGGGCGCCTTTTTAGAGTGTCTTACTACGCGTTTTATTTGATGAGAGGACATTGCTGGCTTTCTATCGCGTGTTTCTTCCTTCGGTTCAAATAAAATTGCATTCCGAATCAATTTATTAGAACAGCTGAAAATTGTTCTTACTTCTTTATAGGTTTTTCCTTCGAAAATTAAGGTTTTGATAATGTTTTAACAATATTTCTGTATAGTCTTACCTTCATTGTTATCCTCTTGTCGTCAGTGCAATGTTTTCCACGACCCATGGCTGGGTTATATGTACATATTACTAAATATGCATGCTTGTAATAACGGGAATCAATAGTCGAGTATAAAAAAAAATAACCAAATAATCCGTGCGGCATCGGATAAAGAATAGTGCCGCAGTGCGTCCCAGCTTGTCGTAAGAGGCGACTAAATGGGACACCAATCATATACAGGCAACTATGACACCAAAAATGAGCCTGTGACACTTTAACACCTTAAAACTTTCCCACAAGTTTGTATGCAATCAGTGGGTTCCCACGTCTGGAGACTACCGGTGGGGTAAAAGAACAGTCAATCAATTCGAAATGAGCATACAAGTGTCAAACCACTCAAACTTTAAACTTCATGGAAATGATCGCAATTAATAGCACTACCCCGCTGGGCACCACGGTTGCAACGCACTCGGGTGATCCCAGAGCAAGCAGAAGTGCTTGTGTCAGAGCCCGACGGATTCCGGGGGCGGGCAAAATGAAGTTTCCAAAATATTTTCCTAAACTTCGGTTTGCAAGTTGGAACGTCGGATCGATGACCTCAAAAAGTTTAGAACTGGAAGCGATTATGCGTCGCAGAACTCTACAAATCCTGTGCGTACAGGAAACGAAGTGGTGTAATACAGGAAATAAAGCGCGTTTTCTAGATTTAAAAACTAAGGCATTTAAGATGTTCTACCATGGAACGGTCAATGGACGAAACGGTGTTGGAATCGTTGTTGCAGCGGATCTTCTAAACAACATCGTTGGTATCTTGAAAATAAGCGACCGCTTGATGAGTGTTAAACTCGTCATACACAATGAAACGTGGAACATTGTTAGCGCGTACGCTCCACAAAATGGATGCGACCAATCGGAAAAAGATACATTTTGGTCAGAGTTCGGTAATTTGCTTAGAAATATACCTATCGATGAGATGCTCTTCGTAGGCGGAGATTTAAATGGCCACGTCGGAGAAACAAATGTTGATTATGAGGACTGCCACGGCGGTAAAGGCTTTGGAAATAGAAATTCAGCTGGCGAAGACATCCTTGTAGCGTGTAGGGCGTACGGCTTAACCGTCTTAAATACAATGTTTATTAAACATCAACGACATCTCATCACCTATAGCAGCGGAGGCCACGAAACGCAAATAGATTATCACCTCTGCAAAATGTCGATGAGAAACCGTGTTAAGGACTGTAAAGTAATACTTGGAGAATCGCTAGTAAGCCAACACCGTCTGCTCATTACAGAATTGTTCACAGCGGAACCACCGAAAACACGGGCATCTTTTGGAAAGCCAAAAATCCGGTGGTATAATCTATCGAAGGAACGAAGCGCAAGACTTATCGCACTGGCTAAAGAAGTACTTCAAAATATAAATGGTATAGCAGACTCACTTAGCCCGCAAGAAATGTGGAACAGCATGCACGAGGAATGCATAACATTCGCAAAGTCCCATCTGGGGACTATATCGAAATACCATTACGTCGGCAAAGAAACATGGTGGTGGAATGACGAAACCAAACGAGCTGTGGCCGACAAGAAGAGTGCATTCCAAGCGTGGACAAAATGCGATCGGAGCGATGATATCGAAAAAGCTCGACTGGCTCTTGAATACGAGCGTCTTAAAAAGATCGCAAAGAAAGTCCTGGCTCGAACTCGAGCGGCAGAAGCGGAAAACCTGTACCAGGAGCTGGAACAAATATCCTCACGATCGGCGGATAGAAGGCAAGCTATCCAAGAAGTTCAAACGTCGTACAGTACTAAAATGCCAAATATTTTTAAGCTCGCTGCACAGAGGAGAAAAAATTCAATGGAAATAACCTCGCCGAAATACATCAAAAACGCAGACGGTCGCCTATTAACAAATGAAAAGGAAATTTGTGACCGGTGGCTTGAATACTGCAAGGAGTTGCTTAACAAACAGTTTCCACGTAATATCGTGCCGACAGCTGGTCTATTCGAGGAGGAAGTTTCGGACTTTTCAATCGAAGAAATAAGTATAGCAATTGGAAAAATGAAGCGGGGGAAAGCGGCGGGACCAGACAGCATTCCATCAGAGTTTTGGTCGAAGATGGAGGGGATCGGCAGCGTTTGGCTATCGAAACTTTTAAATAAATTAAAATGTGGACAACCTATGCCGAATCAATGGAGAAGTAGCTTCTTGGTTCCATTATACAAAGGAAAAGGCGACTCGAGAATGCAACAACTACCGTTCAATCAAGCTTATGTCACACACAATGAAAATCGTCGAAAGAGTCTTAAACGAACGTCTTCGGCAAATAATAAAGCTCGATAATAGCCAGTGTGGATTCGTTGAAGGAAGATCGACGGTGGACGCTATCCAAAGCCTACGAATAACAATGGAAAAGTACCGAGATTCGTCTAAGGATTTACACATGGTATTTATCGACCTCGAGAAAGCATTCGATCGAGTGCCTAGGGATCTCATATGGGCCGCGCTGAGGTCTCAAAACGTACCGGAAACGTATGTTAGAATAATACAAGACATGTACGGAAACGTGAAAACTGCGGTTAAAAGCTTTGCTGGACTAACGAGAGAATTTCCAGTTAATGTCGGAGTGCATCAAGGAAGCGTACTTAGCCCTTTCCTCTATTCGACTATCTTTTAAAAGACTGCATGCGCGAAGCAAATGTAACGCCAATTCTCTTCGCTGACGACGCAGTTATACTTAGCGATAACGTCGAAGATTTACAGAATGCCTTAGATTCATGGAGAAATGCGCTAGAGAGAAACGGGTTTAAAATAAGTCGTTCAAAGACGGAGCATTTGACGTGCCCATTTGCGCATCCGTTGCGACCTGTTCCGGATATAATGTTAGACGGAATAGTTCTTCCGAAAAGCACTATCTTTAAGTACTTAGGATCAATCGTTAACATGGAAGCGAAATGTGACGACGACGTAAACCACAGAGTGAGTGTGGGATGGATGAAATGGCGGGAAAATTCGGGAATCTTTTGCGACCGAAAATTTCCACTTAAATTAAAGGGGAAACTCTACACCACGGTTGTTAGACCAGCTCTTATATACGGTTCACAGTGCTGGACAATGTACGAAGCGTTTAAAAACAAAATGACGGCAGCGGAAATGAAAATGTTAAGGATGTCTAGTGGAGTCACTAAACGTGATTGCATTAGATCTACGCGTATAAGAGAAAGTCTACATATAAAGAATTCGGTAACCGAACAGCTTGAGGCGAATAGAATAAGTTGGTATTGCCACGTTCAAAGAAGATCTGCGGAAAATCCGGTTAAAAAGGCACTATCAACTACGATCACTCCAACTGTAAAAAAAAGAGGTCGGAAAAAGAATTCCTGGATTTCTCAGATGGCAAATGCGCAACAACGTCTGGGGTTAACCACTGAAGCGATCCAGGACCGAGCATTATGTAGACGCGTTCTGCGGTCTGCGACATTAGCCAACCCCATAAGCGGAGCAGCAGCGATGCAGTAAAAATGGGAAACTCGTTACGCATAAGTTCGTATAACGAGGAAAGGGTTAATAAAAGGATAAGAAGAAGAAGAAGAAAAAAAAAATAACCAAATGAGAAATGTTGCACATATAATAGGCTTATGGTGCTATTTTTTTGCCCGCAGCTGTACCTGCCGTCCTCTGTTCATAAATAAGGCATTTCGCAATTTTACCAATAGGCCAGTTGTCTGAAGATACGCAGGAAGCGCGGAACAAAGACTACATACGATACCGATTACATCATTCCAGGAAGTGTTCTCGTTCACCAACTAATGAAGATGTTTTAAATACATTATTTTTTACATCGGATCCATATATTGCAAGTTTAAGGACACCGACCGAAACCGTTTTCAAAGAATTTTTGGAAAAAGTCAAAAAGTTCTTGGCTCACTCTGCCTGAAAGTGAATAATCACCATATTATACTTGTTCTAGAATATATCAACTTTAATCTTCCTAAATTCAAATGTTTTCAAATTTTTTCTATGCCATATTATTTTTATTTTACTGTAAACTAAACTCATTTGCTCAAAACTTAATTGCTCGTTAATCGTTTATTAACTTAAATCTTTCACTTGCTACAATTTAATGTCAATTACTTTCACTGCTTCCTTTATTAAGAACACAAATGTGTTTCTTTAACAAAATCAAGTAAAAAATACATTTATACTCTTTGTACATGCATTACTTAACAGGTTTTATCCATTTTTAATTCCCTATCGTTCATTAGCACCTAAAACTAATTTCATTAAAAAGCATGTACATTCAATAATATATGTACAAATTTTTAAGCTGCTATCACTTAAAACATAAGAGGTACACATTTTTGAGACAGTGAATCCATTTCGGTCCCACTGTACAATGGATCGGCCAACGTGTACTCCAAAGATGAACCCAATTCATAATCTTTGGAGTATATAAGTTCGTCGGATTTATGCAGAAAACATGTTTCAGAGACGGACTAAATTAATAGGGAAAAATCTAACTTAATTTAATAAAAACTTTAAATCATGTAATGAATAAAAGATCTAATCAAGGCCAAAGGAGGTCCAAATCGATCGGTAAAAGTAAAATTATCAGAGGCTAAAAACGATTGTGTCTTATAAATATGAAACAATATAATTTATGATATTTAAGTAAACTAATTAAAGGATTTTGTTTTATTCATTTTTGTTAAAAACACTCATCATTTTATTTTTTCCAAGTATATTTTGAATAATAACATGTCAATGTAGTCAATTCATTGTTTTTCTTCACCAGAAATTGAAAGTGTTTTATAAATATGAAATACATCTTAATAAGCATTGAGTTTCAAGTTTCAGGAAATCCAAAAGGTTTATGAATATTTTTTAATAATAAACGAAAAATTAATGGCATTTTGCACAATATGAAATTTGTAGTTACTGTCTCTTGTAGCATTAATCCAACTACAAAGTTTTTTTTTTTTAAATCAGTTTATGTTGACTACTCTTTTATAATCAATATATTATCATACGTGATTGCAACGCATTTATGTTTCGATTTACAATGTTTTGCAAGGCATACAAAATTTGAATCCCTGCCAAAGTGCGAGCCCTGATCGTATTCAATTTGATGTTCGCAAATAGTGTAAATAAGCATGATAGGTAATCATGTATAATTAGTATATTTAAGGCTAGGTTCCGACAAAACGCCTTCTGTCCGCTATATCCCTCGCATTCGTATTCGCTAAAGAAATTGAATTGCCGATAGAGAAGTTTGGTGAACATAGATTGGTATATCCACCATGGTCCATAAAACACACATCCTTCATCATGGACCTGGCAAAATATAATAAAACAAATACCAGCATCACCTCGCAACTCAAATCAAACGCTTGGATTTTATTATTTACAGATGGCTCCAAAACCAACGAAAGCACATCTTTCGCAGCTACGTACGAAGACGGTTCTCTGCTTAGTATAGGTCTATTACCTGCAAACCTATCTATTTTTACCGCTGAAGCCTTAGCTATTCAAAAAACCACAGCAATAGCCTCCAATATACGTGGTAAATATGTAATATGCTCAGACAGTTTATCAGTACTGGAATCTATAAAAAATCCAAATCACAATACGTTGATCGTTAACAAAATTAGAGACTGTCTTATAAAAACACCCAATGAGCTAAAACTAATGTGGGTCCCCAGTCACATGGGGATCAAAGGAAACGAACATGCCGACGCCGCTGCCAATCTTGCACACCGCGCTCCTGTACATAAATTTGCGATATCCACTAAACTAGACATGAAACGAAACATTACACCACAAGCTTAAGTCTAGACTGCTTTCGGATTGGCAGAACTACCACCACCACTATTCACTCATGAACACAGACAGATCCCAACCGATTTACCCCACCACAGTCTCAAAACAAAAGATCACAATGTTTATAAGGCTGCGTTTAGGCCACACAGCTTCGACCCACCAACATCTCCTCAAAAGGTAGCCACCACCGTTGTGCCAAGTTTGTAACTACAAATTCGACATAAAACATATCTTAGGAATAGAGAATTGTCAGTCTTGCGTACCAACAAACCACTTCCTCAACCTAAAATCAACAAATATCATGCGAATCTAAAACCCTAAAACGATGATTATGAAATATTTAAGTATCTATGTATCTATTTAATAATATAATATACTTTTTAGTTACAGTAGAGCCGAAAGCCTTCGCAGCTAGCGCTCAATTAATGTTAGCATATTTATTTTAATTATATGTTAATAAATTATAATAATAATAATAATACATTTTAATATCCTTTATATGGTATAGTTATAATACGAGTATGTTAATATACTTTAAGAGCCTCAATTATATATAACAGAAAGAACTCTTAAAGGAAGGCATTTCTTATTGAACCTGACTTGATAAATTATGGTCTTACTACACCAATTATTAAATGTATAAAGATTTTGAACTCCTTTTGTAGTAAGATAGACTTATGCGATGATACTTGTAGACCGAACTTTAAATTGCCATTATAAAACTCTCTTCTCACCTAAAATATATTTCTTGTATATAACAATACTATTTAATCCAATGTTGCAACTGTTTTACTTGTTGCTCGATGTCCATCTGCATTTGAGTTATAAGCGCGAGTCAAAAATAGAATAGAAAAGAAAAACCGTAGCGCTACCTAAAGTAAATATTTAATGTATTTTTCAACTTTATGTAAGTTGACTTGGAATCTGCTAGAGTTAACCTCGGTAGATGGTTTATCCAAAAGAATAATAATAAGCATTTGGGTGCGCTAAGCAAGGGCTAACCTTTACCGAACACTTTGACTACTTCCAAGATACGAGGGCGGGTCAATAAGTCCGTGACTTTTTGAATTTATGACCTCTTTACTGAAACAGCAACACTGCTCCTGTCAACAGGCATCTGTCAGTTGACTCCTGTCAAAATTTAAACTTGCTGCGTCAGTTAGTTTGTGTTTGACAGCTATTTTTATCAGACTACTCACTAATTTGAGGAGAAAATGGAAAAAAGTGAATTTCGTGTGCTTATTAAGCATTATTTCTTGCGAAAAAAAACCATTACCGAGACCAAGGCTAAGCTTGATAAATACTATGGGGACTCTGCACCATCGATTTCAATGGTAAAAAAGTGGTTTACTGAATTTCGTTGTGGCCGTACAAGCACTGAAGATGCCGAACGTCCTGGACGCCCAGTTGAGGTCTCTACACCCGAAACAATCGAAAAAATTCACGATATGGTGTTGGCCGACCGAAGATTGAAAGTGCGAGAGATTGTGGAAGCCGTAGGGATCTCGCATGGCTCAGTGGTTTCAATTTTGAATGATCACTTGGGCATGAGAAAGCTTTCCGCAAGATGGGTGACGCGTTTGCTCACAGTCGACCACAAACGCATGTGCAGTTGCCATGGCAAAAATCCATGAATTGGGCTATGAATTGCTCCCTCATCCACCCTATTCTCCAGATTTGTCTCCGAGCGACTACTTCTTGTTCCCAAACCTGAAGAAATGGCTTGGTGGAAAAAGATTTGACTCCAATGATGAAGTCATCTCGCAAACAAAGGCCTATTTTGAGGACCTCGACAAATCATTTTTTTTGGAAGGGATAAAAAAATTGGAGAAGCGTTGGACAAAGTGTATAGAGCTCAAGGGAGACTACGTTGAAAATAAAATTATTTTTTTATCAAAAAATCTGTGTTTTAATCCAAAAGTCACGGACTTATTGACCCGCCCTCGTAGTTCGAGAATGCAAGACTCCAATAAACGCTTAATTGTTTTCTTACAATGTGATTACGGGAAATGAAATATTTTTGCAAGGCGAAACTCATAGGAGAGTTTTTCAAGATCCGAGCCTTCTTAAGTATTGCTGCGTCCCGGGTAAGGGCTACCACCGACAGTTGGGTTTTATATGACCATTACTGCAAACGCCATGAATCTGCAAGTTGCCGGATCACCATACAAATACTTCTCGAGGTTTTTTTTAAGGTCAACCGCTTCCTGATTTCGCTTAATGAGAAAGAGTACATGAACTAGGTGGGGTAAAAAGTAACCTCTTCGACCGCCAGAATGCACTGCTACTGCAAAAAAGGTTATGGTGCCTTGAAGTTCGTTCATATTTAGGCAGACATGCCAAATTTCAGTGCGATACTGTCTTTAGTTTCGTTTTGACAGCTGATTGTTGTTGACGTGTTTGGTATCATGTTGAGTATGGACAAAAACGATTTTCGTTCTCTCATAAAACATTCTTTTTTGAGAGGCAAAACGGCGAAGGAAGCAAAAGAAAATTTGGACAAATATTATGGGGCTAATGCTCTGTCAGATTACACCGTCAAATATTGGTTTCGAGAGTTTCGTGGTGGCCGCAACTCCACTATCGATCAAGTTCGCAGCGGCAGGCCCTCCGATGCGGTTACAGAGGACAATGTCAAAAAAATACATGAAATGGTGTTGGCTGACCCGAAAGTGAAGGTGCGCGAGCTAGCAGATACCACAAAGATTAGTACTGAGCGCATCCGACATATTTTGGGCAATATTCTGCATATGAAAAAGTTATCCTGCCGCTGGGTGCCACGCATTCTCACTCCTGACCAAAAACACGAACGGGAGAGCACTTCGAAAGAGTGTTTGGACTTGCTGATGTGGAATCGGGCGGACTTTTGGCGTCGATTGGTAACTGTTGATAAAACCTGGATCCACTATTACACACCAGAGACTGAAGCCGGAGCACGAGTGCTCCGAAGCGGCCGAGGGAGGCTCAGTGGGTCGGAAATGTTATGGCCTCGGTTTTCCCGGATTGTCATGGCATACTCTTCGTAGACTACCTCGAAAAAGGAAAAACCATCAACAGCGAGTATGACTGTGCATTATTGGAGCGATTGAAGGCCGAAATCGCTGCAAAACGGTCTCACATGAAGCGAAAAAAAATTTTGTTTTGCAAGACAATGCGTCGGCGCATAAGAGCATCGCAACCACGGCTAAAATCAATGACTTACGGCTCCAATTGCTGTCGCATCCACCGTATTCGCCCGATTTGGCTCCCTCGGACTATTATCTCTTCCCAAACCTCAAAAGATGGCTCATCAATAAAAAATTCAGCTCACGCGAGGAAATCATCGACGCCACGGAGGAGTATTTTGCAGACCTTCCGGAAAATTACTTTTCGGACGATATCAAGAAGTTGGAAAATCGCTGGAATAAGTGTATCAAGCTAAAAGGGAACTATATTGAATAAAATAAAAAAAACATTAAAAACAATTTTTTTTTTCATTCCCAAGGAGGTTACTATTCACCCCACCTAGTACAAGGTGGCGCAAAATTAATCATCCTATCGGAATATGTTATAATTTTTCGCAAATGGCGTCGTACGTCAATCATATTTGAAATTTATGAACTAGACGGCTGCAGTATACAAATAGACAAGTAATGGAGCACTATACTCCGCGAGAGCGTGGAATAATTGCGTCGATTTTTTTTCCAATAATTGCTCGGTGATGTTAGCGCAGCGTGAATTTCGACGTCGAACCACTGCAAACCATGCGTGGCCGCCATGGACTGGTCGTTCAGCTGAGAATATCGCAGCTGTGGCTGCCGATGTCGCTGAGAACGAAGAAACATCAACCAGACGACGGGCACCACCAGACCAGCTGTAGGGTCCAGCAAATTTTAGTGAAAAACTAACACATGTCCCCGTAAAAAGTGCAAACAGTGCATCAGTTTATGCCTCCTGACCGTCAGTCGCATGTGAATTACTGTCAAGCCATCCTCAATCTCGACAACGAAGAGGACGATTTTGTGTCGAAAATCATCATGAGCGACGAGGCGTATTTCCACTTAAGCGGTTACGTCAATAAGCAAAATCTTCGTTTTTGGGGCACTGAAAATCCGCGTGTGGTGCACGAAAAGCCATTACATCCACTTAAAGCCACTGTGTGGGGCGGCGTTCACGCGGGAGAAGTGATTAGGCCGTATTTTTTTGAGGACGCCATCGGCAATACGGTCACTGTTACCGGCGAACGCTTCAGGACCATGATAAACGACTTCTTACTGTCGGAATTGGATGAGCGGAGCTTGGTCAACGTGTGCTTTCAACTAAACGGTGCAACCGCACACAGTACGAGCCTCAATGGGTATTGTGAAGGAAGCGTTTTCTGGTCGCGTAGTCTCCCGTTTTGGTGATTTGACATGGCCAGCAAGATTGCCCGATTTAACCATCCCAGACTTCTTTCTTTGGGGCTACTTGAAATCGCGGGTTTATACCAACAAGCCTCAGACAATCGCAGCACTTAAGGAGAATATTCGACAGCAATGCGAACAGTTATCACCGGAAATCTTGCGGTGTCATGGAAAATGCGATAAAACGGGAACAAATGTGTATTAACACTGGCGGCAGCGACTTGTCGGACATCATCTTTTCACTTAACAGAAAATATTGGAAAGATCCAAATAAAGATTTCCATCACTCAAAATCAAAAAATGTCCCAAAAGGAAAGAGGTTAGGTAACTCTACAATAGTGCGAAGCTCTTCAAAGATCACAGTACGTGGAACGAGTACTATGATTGTTAAATACAATTCAAGTACCAAGTTAGGAGGTCAAAAAGGGCGTCATGGCAGAGGTAGAGCGAATCTATTGTGGCAACAGACGAGGCTTCGAGGCTGCACAAAATGCTTTTAAAAGAGGCGAGCGTCCCTATCTTTCTCAGAAAAAATTACGGAACGTGGGCTGAAAGCAGCCAAGAAGTCCTGGTAACGTTGGTGGAAACCCACTTCCCCGGAGCAAGACTCCGGCATGCTACGGCACACCGAGAACATTTATTTCTCTCTCTCTCCGGAAAAAAATGGTGGGCAATCCAGTCCTTTTACCCGTATAAATCTCCCGGCCCGAATGGTATTCTACCGATTATGCTTCAGAAAGCACCACAGCTAGCAATCCAAAAAATTATGGAAATTCTTAGACACAGTCTAAAAACAGGGCTTGGAGGGAAATTAACCCTGGATGGACGAAGACCACATTTAAACCTAACTACTACTTAAACTATAATAGTCTTAAGCTTAAATATTTTAAGGTGCATATTTAGGTATATTTTTAAAAAAATTAATTAGATTTATTAATAGTAACGGCATTTCTTCTCCACTTAAAATAATAATTAAATTTATCAGTTCATTTTGTTACACGAACAGCCATTGGTTTGGCTGTCAACTTATCAACTATAAAAACAAAAATAAATAAAAATAATTAATTTTAAATACAAGCTTCAATTAGGTTAGGATCGTGGTGAACACAGATAATTCTTTTGCACTTCTAGACGAAGACACTGTCTTTCGTCCCTTTGAATATAAACAAAATCCATATTTTTTTCTTTTTTTCTCTGCTATGTATTCTTACTTGAACCTTAGTCAGCATATTTTCAATTTTCCGTCTAGTTATTTTTTTATTTTTTATTTTTTTTTTCTTAAATGAATACAATATTGATAAGATCACATACATGAAATTAATAGATACAAAGATATTATAAGAAATATAGTGTGGTGACATTCTATAGCTTATAACAATTAGTTTTGAAAGTCATTTCGATTGTAGGATGTATAAAGATTACAAGTGTAAGGTGGGGTGTGGCCAAATTATAAGATTAAAGTTAACAACAATACAATCAATTTATTTCAAAAATATTTATGGAAAAAGCAGTTTCAAACATTATTACAATTGAAAAATAATAAGTTTCAAGATAAAAATTGTAGATGAAAACTATGTAAAAATATGAATATAAATAAAAAAAACTAAAAAAATTTAAATCAAAATGCCTGAAGTAATTGCTTCTACACCAACATAGTTGTAGTTAAAAAGCCAATTTTTAACATATCTTGTGAAAATTCCGGGTGATGAAATTGTTTTGATAAAGTACGGGAGCTTATTAAATATACGAAATACGGACACAGAAAAGAAATTATGGGAGGCCGTAGTACGGGGTGGGGGTATAGATACTAGGTAGGCAAAGTTTCCATGTAAATTAAAATTGGAGATTAGACGAAAATTCCTATAACCTGACTTCATAAAGAAAATTTTCAATACCTTAAAACAATAAAGGTGACGCACAGGAAGAATTTTCAGGTCAACAAATAAAGGAAAACTAGGGTATTTGACAGTTTTTCGGCATAATATACGAATAGCTCTTATCTGAAGTACCAAAAGAGGATTAATTTTGTTTAGATAAATTCTACCCCAACATTCAATCCCATACTTTAATTTAGAGTTAAATATGGCGTAATAAATAGTTGTTAAGAGGAAAGAAGAGCATATGATTCGTAAGTAGTAAAAGTATCTAAGTGTAAAAAGAAGATATTTCCTCAAAGATTCGGTGTGGGTGGTAGAATCAATATGAAGGCCCAAGTATTTAAAAGTATCTACTTTCTCTATAAGAAAGCAGCCATTGTTGCAGCTCTGATTACTATTAAACGTTGAAGAAGAACTTTTATGGACGCAGTCGATATTATTCAGTAAGTATCATTGACACTCTGGCGATGGCGATGGCGCGATAGTTAGCTCATTGGACTATCACGCAGAGGGTCTGGGTTCGATTCCTGGCTGGGTCACCAACAGTTTTTCAAATCGCCATCACCCTTTCGGCGGGCAATGGCACACTCCCAAAAGTAAAATTGCCTACGAAAAAGCTTCTGAGAAGTGCCGTTCGGACTCGGCGATAAACCGTAGGCCGGGCTGCCAGCGTCACAGTGTTTGTTTTGTTTATCTTTGACACTCTGGTGCATGAAAGTAAACGCTTTAGTGATGTCAACAAATAGACCAGCTGTATGCTTCTTTTTATCAAGGTTCAACATTATATAAGAACAAAATTGAAGCAAGGCATCTTCTGTTGATTTACCTTTCCGAAAGCCAAATTGAAGTGGGCTAAAATAGTCAGTTTTATAGAGAAAGTCACCAAATCTAATCTTCATAAGTTTCTCGAAAATTTTACTAACAATTGGAAGCATTAAAATAGGTGTATAATTGCACAATTCAGAAACAGACCTTTTTTATATAAGGGCATAACTTCAGCACATTTCAATTCATCAGGAAAAACACCTGAATAAACACAACGATTAAAGATTATTACTAACACATTCGCAATATAGTATGCAATCCTTTTAAGAACTGTACTAGAGACATCATCACCACCACTAGTGTTCGAATTCTTTAGAGTGCGAATAGCTTTCAAAATATCGAGGGGATATAGGTTTGAAAACAAAACGATGTTCTAGTATTGGTTCAACACTCCTGATACTAGTTGTAGTGGTTAGAGTAGTAATTGATATTGTTTCATAAAAACACTCACCCGTTTAACGGTTTTTGTATACTGTCAAACATACGAGGGCGGGTCAATAAGTCCGTGACTTTTTGAATTTCTGACCTCTTTACTGAAACAGCAACACTGCTCCTGTCAACAGGCATCTGTCAGTTGACTCCTGTCAACATTTAAACTTGCTGCGTCAGTTAGTTTGTGTTTGACAGCTATTTTTATCAGACTACTCACTAATTTGAGGAGAAAATGGAAAAAAGTGAATTTCGTGTGCTAATTAAGCATTATTTCTTGCGAAAAAAAACCATTACCGAGACCAAGGCTAAGCTTGATAAATACTATGGGGACTCTGCACCATCGATTTCAATGGTAAAAAAGTGGTTTAATGAATTTCGTTGTGGCCGTACAAGCACTGAAGATGCCGAACGTCCTGGACGCCCAGTTGAGGTCGCTACACCCGAAACAATCGAAAAAATTCACGATATGGTGTTGGCCGACCGAAGATTGAAAGTGCGAGAGATTGTGGAAGCCGTAGGGATCTCGCATGGCTCAGTGGTTTCAATTTTGAATGATCACTTGGGCATGAGTAAGCTTTCCGCAAGATGGGTGCCGCGTTTGCTCACAGTCGACCACAAACACATGTGCAGTTGCCATGGCAAAAATCCATGAATTGGGCTATGAATTGCTCCCTCATCCACCCTATTCTCCAGATTTGGCTCCGAACGACTACTTCTTGTTCCCAAACCTGAAGAAATAGCTTGGTGGAAAAAGATTTGACTCCAATGATGAAGTCATCTCGCAAACAAAGGCCTATTTTGAGGACCTCGACAAATCATTTTTTTTGGAAGGGATAAAAAAATTTGAGAAGCGTTGGACAAAGTGTATAGAGCTAAAGGGAGATTACGTTGAAAAATAAAATTATTTTTTTGTCAAAAAATCTGTGTTTTAATCCAAAAGTCACGGACTTATTGACCAGCCCTCGTATTATGGGTGTAGATTATGTAACCGCTGATGAATGCCATATTTAATATTTCATACAACTTACAACCGAGCCGTCAATTTTTTTTTTTTTTGAGAGCAACTTATTACCCTGCAAATCTGATCGAATGTGTCAACGCCTCCCTTTGTTTGATTAAAAATTCCACGGTATGAGGCAAGTTATCAAGTTCATCGCCATCCTCTACCTCAAAATGTTTATTCTTTACACTACTTCCAAAATCTTCTTGTATGTCATCGTCTTCTGAATCCAACTGATCGTCTTCGTCTTTTCAATTGCATCATCACCTAACCGGAACTTATTTTATTATTCTATGATCAAAAAATAATAAATAACACCCAAATTAACAAAAAGTGAAAAATACACATAGAGAAAAAAAGTCAAACTTAAGATATCCTTCGTCGTTTCGACGAACATACCCTTTAAAGAACTTGATTTCCGATGATCGCAGGAAAGCAAACAACTGTGCATTTCATAGAAAACACCGCCAGTTGATGTTGTAGGAGGAGAGAGTAATAAGGGATGAATAGCTAAACAGAAATCATAGTTAATATATAAGGTGTTCGTCGATTCGACGAAGGATTACCATCCAGGGTTAAGGTGGTTTTTATACCTAAAGCTGGCAAACAGGGGCATGTACCAGCAAAGGATTTAAGAATAATAATTCTGCCTCATTCATGTTTAAAACCCTAGAGCATTTATTGGAAATTCATATCAGGAACAGATGCTGCAACGGTTTTCTGATCGAGTCACAGCATGCTTACACGAAAGGCAAATCTGTAGAAACCGCCCTACATGAGGTGGTGGGGAAAATTGAAAGGAGTCTACACTTTGGCGAGTTTGCGATGGCGGCCTTTCTCGATATATGTAGAAGGAGCCTTCAATAACGCGAAGTTAATAACGCGTTCAGCGTCATTAAAAGTGCTCTAGCAGACGCAAATATAGAACAAGCATACTTGCAACATGCTTGCAAGTAGGGTAATTAACTGTTTCTACAAAGCTCGGCTAGTATGTCGGTGACCAGGGCCCCTTAAGGGGGAATTATATCTCCACTCTTGTGAGTGCTGGTCATCAACGGCATCCTTAAAAAGGCAATGGGTATAAGCGCCACGGAATATGCGGATGACGTGGTCATAATAAAATAAAATAAAACACTGCGGCGCTGGCAGCCTGGTATGGGCCATGGCCTAGCTTCTTGACACTCATTTGTGTTGGTCATGTTGTCAATTTTGTCATATCTGAGCGGGGTCTACGGTTTATCGCCGAGTCCTAACGGCACTCCTTAGAAGCTTTTCGTAGGCAATTTTACTTTCGGGAGTTCGCCATTGCCCGCTGAAAAGGTGATAGCGATTTGAAAAATTGTTGGTGACCCAGCCAGGAATCGAACCCAGACTCTCTGTGTGATAGTCCAATGAGCTAACTATCGCGTCATCGCCATCGCCAACGTGTTCATAATAGTGCAGGGGAAATACTTAAACACTTTAAGTGAGATTATGGGGCTTGCCTTGAAGACGATCAACACTTGGGCAAGCAGCTGTGGTCTCAATTTCAACCCCTTCTAAACGGAGGTGGTTCTTTTTACCAGAAATTACAAGATACCGAAATTCACACTCCCAAAACTCGACGGAGTAAAACTGTTCCTCTCGGACAGCGTGAAGTATCTGCGTGTATCTGGCACGTAGTCTAAGTTTGTCGAAATTAGATTATGTCAGACATATTTTCACGGATTCTGGAGTTGACGTTATATGCGTGAGTGAAACCTGGTTTAAGGCACTGGATGGCAAAGATGATACCGACAAAATATATGGCATTCCTGGCATAAGATGATTCCTCATAATAGAATTACTCTCACTACTAGCGGCGGTACTGCAATTTACGTTAAGCATGCCCTGAGTTGTAGGGTTTTAGGGAAATCGGTGGGAAATAAAACTGAATTTTTGTTTACTGAAATCTCATATGGTAATGTAAAATGTTTAGTTGGTGTCGTCTATAGTCCTAAGCGTAATTGTTTTTTTGACTTGTTTTTTTCTACCCCTCAACAGTTCTCAGCATGTTATGAAAACATTATACTTTGTGGTGATTTTGACGCTGACTTGTTTAAAAATGATAGCAGATCCTGTCGGCTTTTAAATGATTTTGCTTCTACAGGACTTGTGGTTATTTACTCCTATGCTACCCGTTTTGGGCCTGAATCCCATCCAAGTCTTCTTGATCTGTTTGTTGGATCCGACCCCTCTAATGTGTTACTGCAAGACCAATTATCACTAGAGGGAATATCTGATCATGATATGCTTTTTTTCACATATAACATTGATTTTTCAAGTGTTCCCTCACAGGATTCTTTTCAATGTCGGGACTATACACCTCCATTATCACGCTAGTTTACTTTCATGGCAATCTTGTTACTTTTTAGCGGATATTGACGAAAAAATTGACTTTGTCCCGACATTACTTAATAATCTTTTTAAAATCCATGTTCCTCTTAAAAGAGTCGTTGTCCGCAATAAAAAATGTCCATGGTTTACTGCTGAGGTTCTTAATGCAATAAAAAATAGGAGATAAATATATGCTTAATGGAAATTAGAGCTAACCAGTTTTAATAGGCAAGTTTTCTGTAGAGCCAGAAACTACTCTTCATTCGTCACAAAAAGAGCAAAAAAAACAATATTTCCTTTCTAAGCTGAGTGCCGAATCAACCATCAAAAAAACTTTGGAGGAATTTACGCATCCAATGGTATCGGTAAAACTCAAGCGTCAACAAATATACCTAATGTTGACGACTTAAACAATGCATTTGTATCAAACCGTAGTTGCAACTCTTCATTTCATCCGGAAAACAGTCTCTTAATTGATTCACCTCGTCATTTGGAGTTCAAAGTAGTTTCTGAAGCCGAGGTTATCCTTATTTTTCAAAGTCTGAAATCAAACGCAATGGGTGAGGATGGTTTACAGTTGCATTTTGTGAAAATGTTGTTGCCTTATATTATAAATTGCCTTACACATCTGTTTAATTTTTGCATAACATCTTTGACGTTCCCTAATTCATGGAAAATAGCAAAGGTTATTCGTGTTCCCAAAAAAGCAAATCCAACATTGATGACCGATTTTCGACAGATAAGCATTTTACCTTGCTTATAAGGTCTTTGAAAAAATTCTTGGAAAGCAAATATCTAGTTATCTTGTTCGTTTAAATATACTATCACCAGTGCAATCAGGTTTTCGCGGTAACCATAGCTGCTCTACAGCTATGATCAAAGTGCTCGATGATATTAGATTAAATTTTGATAAGGAATATCTATCGCTGCTGTGCCTACTTGACTTCTCAAAAGCCTTTGACAGTGTTAACCATCAAATTTTGTGCTTGAAATTGAAGTTATATTTTGGATTTCACGAATCCTCGGTGAATCGCTCTTAAAGGGTTGTCGTTGATAAGCAATGATCAAAACCAATCAAAATACTTCCTGGTGTACCTCAGGGTTCAAGCCTTGGCCCGATTTTGTTTTGTCTCTTTATAAATGATCTTCCACAAGTTTGTCAAAACGCATCTGTTCATCTTTATGCTGACTACACTCAGATTTATTTATCCCGTCCCATTGGCCTAATGAAAGATCTTGTGGCTAGATTTAATTTAGACTTATCAGCAATAGTCAATTGGGCCGAAAATAATGGTCTAATTTTAAATACTGGAAAAAGTCAATTAATTGTAATTTCGAAAAAAGCATATTGCACTGAACAAATACCGCCTATTTTCCTTAATTCAACTAGGCTTACTTTTTCCGATACAGTGACAAATCTTGGTTACAAGTTAAACCGATGCCTTTCAGCATCCGATCATATAAGCTATACTGTGTCACGTATTTATCTAGGATTGCGAAAACTCTGGTTATTTTCCTCTTTTACTCCAGCTGACACCAAATTGAGATTGATGAAAACTCTGCTTGTGCCAATCTTTGAATATGCCATCCCTGTCTACTGTAAACTAGATACATATTCTCAGCACAAACTACTCGTTGCCTTCAATGATATGGTAAGGTATGCCTTCGGAATAAGAAGACATGCTCATAAATCCCATTTTCATAAGTGACATTTGGGGTGACATTTCAAAATTTTTGGGAATTAAGATGTTGTGTTTTTATGCACAAGATAATACACACCCAATCACCATTGTATCTATTTTCAAAACTTCAATTTGCACATTCGCAACGTACACTAGACTTAATAACACCATCATTTCAGTATTTGAACACGTCGCGCCTCTTTCTCGTCCACACCACTAGACTCTGAACACTCTACCAATCAGTATAAAGCAAATAGTAGGAGCGAAGAAATTCAAAAGTGCATTAAATGCACATTTCGGACAGCTATAAGTCTATGTATGCAAGTTCTTCAAAGTTCTAATTTCTATAGTTTGATCTTCCTTATTCTGCTATTCTCTTCTTATCCCCTCTTCCTCCTTCTTTTCCTAGGGTTAATTACCTTTTCCTACCACACCTTTCCGTATCACACCTTTTCCTATTTTAGTATTTATTATGTTTACAATTATAATGTATTTTTATTATCTTTTCCTTGTATTGAATTGAATTAATTAATTTTTCTTAACTGTGCTCATTTAACTAAGTTTAATTTGAAATCTAATTGTCTTTCCACGAGCTTTATGTACTTTAAAAGACTTATGATCTTCCTTGTACTACGTATTATAAATAAATTGAATTGAATTCTGGACCAAAACTGAATTGGAATCTCAACGTAGCGGAAAGAATCAAAAAGGCATATAATGCTCTTTTTATATGCAAAAGAACTGTGGAAAAAAAATGTGGGGCCTATTGGCTATATGCGGTGGTGGTGAGACACATATGGCGCACTAGCATGGTGGAGAGCAACAAATAAGAAAACCATTTACGGAAAATAAGAGGCGGTTCAAAGAACGGCTTCCATAGCCATTACAACAGGTGCGCTCCGTACCACCCCTGCTGCTGCATTGGACACCTTCCTGCACCTAACACCGCTTGACTTACATATAAAAAGGTTTGCTGGCATCAGTACGATTCGACTCACTTGGTTACTTTAAGAGCAGTAGCTTCGAACATGGCACGATCCTAACGGATGAAATCCATTCCTTAATCGACTTCGATATTCCGTATGATACAATACATCCGGAGAGGAAGGACTGCAATTTTCACAGATGGCTCGAAAACAGAGGAAGGAACAGGTTTCGGTGTGTTCTCGAAATGCCCAGAAGTAAGCGTGTTTATAAGGCTGCCGGCAGTTGTAGTGTCTTCCAATCAGAGGTTCTAGCTGTCCTCAGGACGGCTGAGCTGATGCAGATGGAATCGGTATCCAATAGAGATATCGCTATCTACATCGACATCCAGGCCGCTCTTAAGGCAATGGAATCAACCGACATTAGCTCTGATACAGTCATGGGCTGTCACACAATGCTCAAAGCATTATGCATGCAAAACTGGGCAAGACTGTGCTGGGTGCTAGGGCACTGAGGTATAGAGGGAAATGAACAAGCGGACGAGCTTGCAAGGAGAGGATTGCTGTTCGACTATAGTGAGGTTGCTAACATCAAACCACCCCTCTGCACAGTAAAAGGCACTATGCTCAAAGCATTATGTATTCAGAACCGGGTAAGACTGTGCTGGGTGCCAGCGCACTGCGGTATAGAGGGAAATGAACAAGCGGACGAGCTTGCAAAGAGAGCATTGCTGCTCGACTATAGTGAGGTTGCTAACATCAAACCAACACTCTGTACAGTAAGAGGTACTATCGAGGAAAAGATAAAAAAAATATTAGGTGGTCGAATATGGGAGGACATGGGTATGGGTATGGGTATCCAAGGCTCTATGGCCACTTCTCGATGGTAGCAGATCTAGAAAGCTTATTAAGCTGAACAGGGATAAGCTTAGGAGGCTAATCGGAATTCTGACACTGTCTCCTGCAAAGAAACTCAAAATGACAGATACAGACATTTGTTGATTCTGTGGCGAGGTCAAGGACATAACACACATACTGTGTGAATGTGAGGCAATATCGCGTATCCGAAGGAAATTCGTAGGTAAATATTTCTTTGAAAGCTTAGAGAAAATAGACAACACGGACTTTAAAGGCCTTCTTGGATTTTGTTACAAGGGAGATTGTTTAGGCTTTTGTCACTTGAAATACATTCAAATGGTCCCACAGGGTTCACGATGGGCCCGTTTTGGTACCTAGTGATGTGTCTAATGACACACCCTGTTTTAACCTAACCTAACCTAATCTACTTCGAAAGCTCAACATTCTGTCTATAACCGAAGATCTACCACCAGTACTTGCTTGGACTTATTAACCAATGCAACAGAGTTGTCCCTGCTTCACAGAGATTCACAGAATGCACAAAAATATAGTACATGCAAGTACAATTTTACGTTACAACATCAAAATTCGAAACAACCTGCAATCAACAAAACCAAAGTCGGCATCGGGTTACATAGGGGTCAAGCACATCAGTATAACTTTATGGGCCAACGAATGAATAAGACTGAGAAATAGAAATAAAGGAGTTTTATTACGGAAGGTCCACAAAAGGATTAGTTATTTGATTTATTAATTCTAATTTTGTCGCGTCTGTTTATTTCAAGTTTTGTGCTAGATTTACATTTGTTTCATTAGATTATTTTTTTTCCTAGAAAACCGCTGCTGAAAGACATCGACTGTTACGCAAATTTGTGGACTTTTGAACTTTGGTTTGTTAGTTTCAAAGGTGAAAATTGTGGCTTCGATAACATAAACCCTGGAAGACCAGAGAAAAAAAGCGAAAATGCAGAATCGCAAGCATTTTAGAAGACCCGATACAAACACAGTAACAATGCTCGCAGACTCATTGAGAACTATTCGTGCAACTGATTCCAAAAAAGAATAGGCCTCTCTAAAAAGAAGGAAAATAGGTTCCAATTCAATTTAAAGAGACATCGAAACACAAAAACCATATCAGAAATTTTGCTGTTCAAAACAAAGGAAATGGTTTTTTGCATAGAATTGTTTCTGGCAATGAAAAGTGAATCTATAATAATGTAGCAACAACGAGATTGAGTGCTTAAATTGATTTACTCTTATCTAATTATAAGACAGTAAAGTATTCGAGCATAGTATATTAACAAATATAGGTGATAATTTGAACATGGATTTAATGTGTGAAAGTTTCATTGTGATATTAGCGAATTGGTATCATTGTTTTTTACTTATAAATTTTTAACCTACGAAGTTGTGAATATGTTGTACAAATTTCAAGGGACTTACAGGAATTCTGTAGAGCAATATTTTGAAACAAGGAACAAAACTGGATTTTGAAGGTTAGCGGAACTACTAATTCGTTTTGAGTCAGGCGCGTAATTAGAGAAAAAAAGCCGGAATTATTAAGGTTAAGACCTTAAAAGGTGACTTTTGTCCGAGAGAGGGCTTGCTACACAATTGGCAGTTGGCAAGAGTTATTCTTCGCTTGATCTCAGCGCTGATGTCGTTGTCTGTATTTATAACACAGCCTAGGTAAACAAAGTCCTTAACTACTCCAAAGTTATATCTGTCGAGGGAGACGTTCTGCCCGAGACGTCGGTGTTGGTTGTCAGGCCGTCCGCTCTAGCAACCTTGTTGGACTTAAGATCTGATATAGTTATCTTCACTTCATCCAGGTCGGGTGGAAGGAATTGTTGGTCATCATCGTCCAGGTTGAAAGGTTGATTCTGCTTGACAGCGGTATTTCGTTCGTCATCGCCATTATACAGTCTTCAGAAATAGCCTTTCCAAATCCCCAACATCGACTGCGATTCTACTACGATGTTCCCTTGTTCATCTCTACAGGCTTCGGTTCGGAGTTTGTTTCCGTGGCATGTTATTTTTACCTTTTCGTAAAACTTCCGAACCTCATTCCTGGAGTAACATGTCTCAATTTCCTCGACTGCGCGCTTCTCATTCTCTTTCTTCTTCCTCCTGAGAAGCCGGTGTTCGTCTCTCCTCTTCCGCTCATAGAGCTTATGAGCAGCTCTGGTCCTTCTATACAGCGCCGCTTTATATGCATCTTGTTTAGCTGCATGTGCTTGCCGGCATTCATCATTGAACCAGGAGTTTCGTTGTGGTGGACGAGTGAAACCCAGCACATCAGAAGCGGCATCTCTGATGGTGTTTTGGCAGTGTTTCCAATGCTTTTCGATGCTTGATGCTGTCGGTATTGGACCTCTTAAGAGATTAAGAGACACTCGATCGGAAAAGGACTTGGCGATCTCTTGTTTGCCTATGTATGCACAATAAATTACTGTTAGACTGTTTCAATTTTTTACGCAAAGTAATTTTCAAGACGAAGTGTATGTTTCCGCTGGTCAAAAAAAAAAAGCCAATAGTGATTAAACATATTTTCTTAGCACAGAGTGTTGTGAAACATGATTATATCGATTTGTTTCAAAGGGTAGCTATGAAATCTACTTCAGCAATTGAAGTTTGTTTCAATTTCGAAGCAGTTTTTAGTAGCTTTGGGTCGAGAAAATCATTGCACTTCAGTACAAGTTCTAACAGCTCAGATCCTAACCGCGAAATGAAGGTAACTCGCAACGGAAAATTGCTGAAATAATCAGGCGATCGAAGAATATGGTGGAAAATCCTTTTGAGGCAAAGGAAAATGTGGAAAATCAAGGCACAATATGAACAACTTCATAGTTGCCATTTGAAACAAGTCGATATGATCATTTTTTAAAACACTCTGTGCTAAGAAATGATGTTAAATCACTACTGACTTACCCTGATGGTAAATAGGGTAAACTCACACTTCGACTTAAAAATTAATTTGTTTAAATAATTGAAAGACAGTGAAAGACAGTCTAACAATAATTTCCTGAGCATGCACATGCAAACAATGTGAAGAGTTTCTCTGATAAATAGCGATAGCATAAGCTAAAGCGTGATCCGTGCGGCATCGGATAAAGAATAGTGCCGCAGTGCGTCCCAGCTTGTCGTAAGAGGCGACTAAATCACCAATCATATACAGGCACCTATGACACCAAAAATGAGCCTGTGAAACCTTAACACCTTAAAACTTTTCCACAAGTTTGTATGCAATCAGTGGGTTCCCACGTCTGGAGACTACCGGTGGGGTAAAAGAACAGTCAATCAATTCGAAATGAGCATACAAGTGTCAAACCACTCAAACTTTAGATACACTTCATGGAAATGATCGCAATTAATAGCACTACCCCGCTGGGCACCACGATTGCAACGCACTCGGGTGATCCCAGAGCAAGCAGAAATGCTTGCGTCAGAGCCCGACGGATTCCGGGGGCGGGCAAAATGAAGTTTCCAAAATATTTTCCTAAACTTCGGTTTGCAAGTTGGAACGTCGGATCGATGACCTCAAAAAGTTTAGAACTGGAAGCGATTATGCGTCGCAGAACTCTACAAATCCTGTGCGTACAGGAAACGAAGTGGTGTAATACAGGAAATAAAGCGCGTTTTCTAGATTTAAAAACTAAGGCATTTAAGATGTTCTACCATGGAACGGTCAATGGACGAAACGGTGTTGGAATCGTTGTTGCAGCGGATCTTCTAAACAACATCGTTGGTATCTTGAAAATAAGCGACCGCTTGATGAGTGTTAAACTCGTCATACACAATGAAACGTGGAACATTGTTAGCGCGTACGCTCCACAAAATGGATGCGACCAATCGGAAAAAGATACATTTTGGTCAGAGTTCGGTAATTTGCTTAGAAATATACCTATCGATGAGATGCTCTTCGTAGGCGGAGATTTAAATGGCCACGTCGGAGAAACAAATGTTGATTATGAGGACTGCCACGGCGGTAAAGGCTTTGGAAACAGAAATTCAGCTGGCGAAGACATCCTTGTAGCGTGTAGGGCTTACGGCTTAACCGTCTTAAATACAATGTTTATTAAACATCAACGACATCTTATCACTTATAGCAGCGGAGGCCACGAAACGCAAATAGATTATCACCTCTGTAAAATGTCGATGAGAAACCGTGTTAAGGACTGTAAAGTAATACTTGGAGAATCGCTACTAAGCCAACACCGTCTGCTCATTACAGAATTGTTCACAGCGGAACCACCATAACACGGGCATCGTTTGGAAAGCCAAAAATCCGGTGGTATAATCTATCGAAGGAACGAAGCGCAAGACTTATCGCACTGGCTAAAGAAGTACTTCAAAATATAAATGGTATAGCAGACTCACTTAGCCCGCAAGAAATGTGGAACAGCATGCACGAGGAATGCATAACACTCGCAAAGTCCCATCTGGGGACTAAATCGAAATACCATCACGTCGGCAAAGAAACATGGTGGTGAAATGACGAAACCAAACGAGCTGTGGCCGACAAGAAGAGTGCATTCCAAGCGTGGACAAAATGCGATCGGAGCGACGATATCGAAAAAGCTCGACTGGCTCTTGAATACGAGCGTCTTAAAAAGATCACAAAGAAAGTCCTGGCTCGAACTCGAGCGGCAGAAGCGGAAAACCTGTACCAGGAGTTGGAACAAATATCCTCACGATCGGCGGATAGAAGACAATCTATCCAAGAAGTTCAAACGTCGTACAGTACTAAAATGCCAAATATTTTTAAGCTCGCTGCACAGAGGAGAAAAAATTCAATGGAAATAACCTCGCCGAAATACATCAAAAACGCAGACGGTCGTTTACTAACAAATGAAAAGGAAATTTGTGACCGGTGGCTTGAATACTGCAAGGAGTTGCTTAACAAACAGTTTCCACGTGATATCGTGCCGACAGCTGGTCTATTCGAGGAGGAAGTTTCGGACTTTTCAATCGAAGAAATAGGTATAGCAATTGGAAAAATGAAGCCGGGGAAAGCGGCGGGACCAGACAGCATTCCATCAGAGTTTTGGTCGAAGATGGAGGGGATCGGCAGCGAATGGCTATCGAAACTTTTAAATAAATTAAAATGTGGACAACCTATGCCGAATCAATGGAGAAGTAGCTTCTTGGTTCCATTATACAAAGGAAAAGGCGACACTCGAGAATGCAACAACTACCGTTCAATCAAGCTTATGTCACACACAATGAAAATCGTCGAAAGAGTCTTAAACGAACGTCTTCGGCAAATAATAAAGTTCGATAATAGCCAGTGTGGATTTGTTGAAGGAAGATCGACGGTGGACGCTATCCAAAGCCTACGAATAATAATGGAAACGCACCGAGATTCGTCTAAGGATTTACACATGGTATTTATCGACCTCGAGAAAGCATTTGATCGAGTGCCTAGGGATCTCATATGGGCCGCGCTGAGGTCTCAAAACGTACCGGAAACGTATGTAAGAATAATACAAGACATGTACGGAAACGTGAAAACTGCGGTTAAAAGCTCTGCTGGACTAACGAGAGAATTTCCAGTTAATGTCGGAGTGCATCAAGGAAGCGTACTTAGCCCTTTCCTCTTTAACGTAGTATTCGACTATCGTTTAAAAGACTGCATGCGCGAAGCAAATGTAACGCCAATTCTCTTCGCTGACGACGCAGTTATACTTAGCGATAACGTCGAAGACTTACAGAATGCCTTAGATTCATGGAAAAATGCGCTGGAGAGAAACGGGTTTAAAATAAGTCGTTTAAAGACGGAGCATTTGACGTGCCCATTTGCGCATCCGTTGCGACCTGTTCCGGATATAATGTTGGACGGAATAGTTCCTCCGAAAAGCACTATCTTGAAGTACTTAGGATCAATCGTTGAAATGGAAGGGAAATGTGACGACGGCGTAAACCACAGAGTGCGTGTGGAGTGAATTAAAGTGCGGGAAAATTCGCGAATCTTTTGCCACCGAAAATTTCCACTTAAATTGAAGGGGAAACTCTACACCACGGTTGCTAGACCAGCTCTTATGTAGACTATTTTATAGCAGGCAACTCGATGCGAGGGTAAAAGTAATCTGCTACATGGCCCTTATCCGGCCGATGCTTGTATTTGGATGTCCCGTGTGGTTCAACGTGAGAGCAAGCTTAATGGAAAAGATTCGGGTGTTTGAGAGGGCTTGTCTTAGGACTTGTCTTCGCTTGTACAGAACACCAGAATCGGAGTACATAAAATATTATCCTAACGAGGTCCTGTACAACAGGGCGAACCTAATTAGAGTGGACAATTTCGTCATTAAGCTAACTCGAAGGCACATTGCTAGAGCAATGGCTTCGACAAACAATCTGATCTCCGGGGCTTATTACCCTAACTATCTATATCACGAGAGTGTGCGCTTTAGCGGCTTTATTCCCCCAGAAGCGTTCCTCTATTTTGATAAAAAAGGGCTGATCCAGGACAAATTAGCGGTGCCGCTAATCTTCCACGTTGCTCGAACAGCTGCAGACAGGCGACTCAACTACGACAGAGACGTCGCACACGGCAGTGCGGAGCGTCTCCGGTTCAGTAGGGCGGTAGGGAGTCGCGATTTGAGAGACGTTGCTCGGCAGCACCAAGAATTTTGGTGGCTTATTGAAAGAGAGGGAGCTCTTTCGTCGTTTCCTTCTAATTCGAGGTAGCGTCGATAAGACGCAAAGTCGGTTTACTTAAATTTTAAGTCATGGCCGGCTTACATAGTTTAGGTAGGTTAATATAGTGTTAAGATAATTTTTAAAAAGAATAAAAAAAAAAAAAAAAAAAATTAATTAAAAAAAAAAATAAAAAATAAAAAAAAAAAAAAATAAAAAAAAAAATAAAAAATAAAAAAAAATAAAAAAAAGAGATGGGTAGCATAAAAAACAAAAAAAAGTACGTATTTAATTACGTATCGTAGTTTAAGAAAATCTAAGTAGTCTAAGAAATATTTTGTAAGTAGTTTTAAGTTTTATGTAAACGAAATGTCCTTTCACTAAGTTTTTGCTAAAACAATTTATATTTTCTTAGTTCTAAGTATAATGTACATGAAATAAAAAATATATATATAAAAAAAAAACAGTTAGGTTACGTCGAAAGACATAGTTAAGTTTTATGTTTAGCTTAGAGCGCTCTTATAGGGCCAGTAAGTAAAAATAAGAAGAATTGAAGTAAATTAAGCTAGTTTTTAAGCGTTTTTTTGTTTAGCACTTAAGTATTAACAAATGAATTTAAATAAAAATGCATGGAAAAAAAAAAAAAAAAAACAGCTCTTATGTACGGTTCACAGTGCTGGACAATGTATGAAGCGTTTAAAAACAAAATGACGGCAGCGGAAATGAAAATATTAAGGATATTAAGGACAAGTGATAGATAGACAGGGCAATGTCTGGTGACTATGGCGAGTGGGGTAGGACTTTCCAGATGAGTGTTTCCAAGTGCAATGGGTTTTAACCAGCGCCGCAACATGCGGCGAGAATAATCATGGAAAAGAATAATTTTGTCATATCTGTAGTAATGGGCGCGTTTCCTTGATTTTCGAACATAAAAAACTATGTGATGAAGATACAGAATCGCTTATACTTCAAGGTAATGATGTTGCCAGATGTCCAAACTTATGATATGACGTTTTTAAAAATTTCAACCTTACTTACAGTTTCTTTTATCAAATGGCGGATATCAACATGGTATGCATAATTCTATTTTTAGTAAACTCTTTATTAAGGTCAAGAATTATTATTTCTCTTTCCTAGTTTGAACCTCAAGTGGAATTTGAACCCCTATTAATTTCAAGACCGGATTTCTGATAACGTTAGTTCAATATGGCGAAACTAACTCATTTGGTCAGTCGGGTCTATCGGAGTCTTAATGTGGCTACTTACGGGTATTTCTTATTAAACCACGTTTAGTCACATCCGTTGATATTAACGATATTTCGTCTTAAAACGATAGATCCGTAATTCGATATTTTGTACCGATTTTATCCAGTTATTAAGAGACTTCGGAAGGGCTATCACCTTATTGTTTATGATATTGTTATCATTAGTAATATAAAGGAAAATGAAAAGAAAATCTTACACGATATTAAAAAGCAACGGACTTTGAACACTTTGCTTTGCTATACACCAACTTAAACTTGGGATTCTCTGACTATATCCGCTGTTTTTATATCTATTATATAAAAATACAATTTTTTCTTTAGCTTATGATTCAAAACCGTGCGATAAAACTAATAGGTGATGCTAATATTACACAGTCGATTGACACCCTCGACCACCGACGTAATGTCTCCTTTCTCACCCTGTTCTATCGCTATTTTCACCACCAGTGCTCCTCAGAAATTGCCAGTAGCATTCCGCCCCTTCAAACCTCCAACCGTAGCACCTGTCTCTCTATGAATGCTTATTTCACCCTCAAGTCAACTTTCGGCCGTACCCTGAAATATCGTGATTCTTTCCTAAGCCGAACAACTCGCTTATGGAATGCCCTGCCGAGCTCTTCATTTCCTAATCATAATAACCTCCAAACATTCAAGACCAACGTACATCGGTACCTCTTATTCTTTCCTCCCTAACTTTCCATCGCCCGCGCTGTGTGGAATCATTTTAAGGTTACTAACAACCCATTGAGCGCACGCTAATTATATATGGAATATAACAAAAAAAAACTATCACATCAAAGTATTTCAAAAAATTGTTATGATCGTGAACAATTTATTTAAAAAGCAATGAATAATAATTTTATGAATAAACAGAAACATAAACAAGATATACTCTGATAGGCTTTATATAATATTTGTGACTAACTCGCAGCAATATACTTAATTTAGTGAGAAAAGCAAATCCAAAGAGAAAAATCAATTACTATCAGTTTTTTCTGTCAAAGTATGCACCAACAAATCATTTAGTTTAAAGTAATAGAATTTATTTAAATACTTACGTCCAATAAGTGTTTTGAAATGAATATCATTGCTAGCTGGTGAACTTTCTACAGTATGGGCTGTAATATAGACTTTGTAGTCAGAATAACTACTTAAATTCTCTATTTTAAATGTTATTGCGCTATCTGTATCGTTAGTTGTGATATTGACAATATGATAATCGTTGTTTTGCCTGTGCAAAAATGTGAAAAAAAATTGAACAATAAAAATAAAATATAATAATAACATAACATATAACATTCTTACCATACAGTATAATACCGCAGATTGCCATTGTTATTTTTCGGGGGTAACCAAGAAATTTCAACGGAATTACTTGTAACATTATGGTATTTTAGCTTTCTGGGAGGTGTTGGTGCTATATAAGATTCAAGTTTTATAAAACAATTAACTGTACAGATAGTTTATAAAAAAAATTACCGTCTTCTCTAGTAGTTGCAAACACTGGATTGCTCATTGGTCCTACTTTAATTTTCGAATACATTAATATAAGTATTTTATATGTAGTGAATGGTTCTAAACCCTTTAATTTAAATTCTTTTTCCAGTTTCGAAATGCTAATAGTTGTTGTGTTATCAAAACATTCTCCATTTATTTCAGAAATATTATTTTTAACTTTGCAGTAGGTTAAATTATACCCCTCTAGAATGGCAGTATACAAGCACTCAGTGCTCCACTGCACTTTTATGATAGTTGATGATTCTGGCGTTGCTTCGGGGTCCATTTTAGTTAGTTCCCTTGCAAAATCAGCGGAACACATAGCCCAAATCATTCCAGTGCTGTAACTATGAAAATTTGCTGAAACTGCAAAATTTAAAAGTTGATTTTGAGGCTCTGTGGTGTAATTATTAGTATATTTGTCAAAGTGTTTAAAGCTGATCGTGCCCTGCAAATAGAATTTAAATCAAAATAAATGATTTAGTAAATGCAAAAAATATTTACCTTGCACTGACTTTGCGATTCCATTTTTGGAATACACCAAAATACAGTAAAATTATCTAAATCCTCAAAGTTTGTTGGTTTCCACCACGATACTGTGTACGTTTGATTATGAAACACCTTTGTTATTAACTGGGGTTGTTCGAGTATCATAGAACGCTCCCGACTAGGTGGAACTCTCAAAATACTTGTATTCGAAGACTGTCCTACTTGATTTTGACTTTTTACTTTAAATTCATAACATGATGTAGCTTGCCATTTGTATTTAGCTGAGGTGTGATCCATTTGGACGGGCAAAATGTTGCTACGGGTATTACAAATATAGTAAGTCTCAATAAATATTTTACGAGTACATCGCATATTTTGTTTAGTACACAAAAATAAAGCAAATGTTGATATGCGTACATACATATTGCAATCATTAACTAAATATTTCAAGGAATTAAAATATTATCCCAATTTTCATCGTATCCTATCTTTCGCTTTTACAATGAATAGCAATTTTTTTCTTGTTAAATGAGTACACTATAGGTTTTAAGTGTAATAAATTGTCACGTTAACACAAGGTATTCAATTAGTATGGTAACATTAATAAAAACATCAATTACGAGGCAGAAATATAGTTGAATTATACGCGTTACATATTTCAGTGGTCAATAACAGAAGAAGAAGAAGAAGATCTAATTTGAGTATCTTAAGTATTGGGTTGTACCGCATGAAATGTCCGATTTTATAGTAAACATTTAAAAGCCGATATTATTTCTCTGTAAATTTTTATTCAATCAAAATAGGATCCGTTGGCATCTATGACATTCTTCCAACGTGATACAAGGTCAAATATTCCTTTTTTGTAGAAGTGCTGACTTTTTGAGACAACGGTGGGTGGCCGTGGCTCAAGTGGTAGTGAACTGGCTTCCAAATCGGAAGGTTCGGTGTTGAATCCCAGTCGTGCCCGAAAGACTTGCATTTTTTCAGTCAACAAAAATCAAGTAAGATGTGTATTTGACTAGAATACAACAAGCCAGCTATCACTAACAATTTAGTCTCCCCATTATATGTTGGATGCCACCCAGGGAGCAAAATAGCCACTGAGCCCAAAAATCTTTCTTCTCTCTTTGTCTGTTGTGACCAACAATGCCACGCAACATAATTTTCATTGCCGTGTATGCACATGGATCTCAAATGACACAACGTTGCGCTGTAGTGTCACACGCAAATTGTAATTCTCACACCTTCTCGAGTAAACAATTGTTTCAAATGACACACGAGCAGCGTACAATACAATTTTTTTATATTTTTGGGTGTTAGAGCTTCCACGATAATTTTTGTAAAATAGGCATATGGTAATTTTAGTAAATAAGTTAAAATAAGAAAATAAAATTTTGAGTTGTTCATCAGGCAGCATACATCAAGCAGTCGAAATACACGGATATTAAAAGAGGCATAGATCAATGTCTCCATCGGATGGCGTCAACTCTCGCCAAGGAAAATAAATTCAATTCGAGAAAGTCGTAACATGTTCGAGCAAGGTCTCACAGAACCAAATAAGTTGCCAACCTTGAAATCATTATAAGACTTCTTAGAAAGAATATATCAAGTCCTGGAAGTGCTAGTACTTGCTAAGAAAAAGGAAAATAAGTGCGTAGCCGATTCAAAACATCCAGTGCGTTACTTCCTTGTTACTTCAAAAACAATGGAGTGCGTTATTTGTAAAGGCGGTCACGCAGTATACACAAGCCCAAAATTCACGAATAGGACACCAAATTTTCTACGGCATGGTAAGGAAACCCAGTGATATAGCAGGCGGAGTTGCAAAATTCGCAAAAAAAAACACAATTCATTACTCCACATGGAATGGCAAGAAAGACGTCCACAGCTTAAGCAAATAGAACAACCAAGCTGTTCTAAAACTACTAATGTATTATTACGACTGCAATTGTAAACATAAGCAGCAACGATTGTTTTGGCCACAGTGTTAATGTACGAGCGCTTATTGATTTCGGCTCTCAAGCTTCGCTTATCACGAACTCTGTCGTGCAGTTATTGAGACTCAAGAAACAAAGGGTCCTTGTTAAGGTAAATGGATTAGGCAGTACGAATGCAGGAACTGCTAAGCACAAAGTCGAAGTACAATTGAGACCACGATTACCATCTGACCGACATTCTGAACGACATCCCTCCGATTTGCCTGAAAAGTGGTAGAAATATTTAAAAAAAAACATCATAAATTTGGCTCTGCTCATCAGAATTTGATAAAATATACCTTGTTGAATTTAGGAAAAGGTGAACTTTCAAAGATTTGAAATAATTTTTATTTTCAAGGACGAAGGATGTTCCAGAGTATCCTTTTTACATATCGCTCATTTACTTGCAGACTGTCATAACTCAAAAAACGCGAATTTTGAGCTAATGATGCAGAATTATTCGTTTTATCATGCTTCATATTGTGTAAAAATTTCATATTTATATCTTGCATACTCTCCCCGTTAGAAGAGAATATGCTTTATTTTATTTTATATGTACCAATACTCAATTGAAAACTTTAAATACGTTTCCTGCAAAATCGAATTTTTTGAGTTATGACAGTTTTCAAGTAAATGAGCGATATATCCTTGAATAACTCAAAAAATGGTATATTGTTTTTTTTAATATATTATAGAGAGATTCGTTGGGATCTCTATGGGTACGGCCAAAATAATGTTTTATAGGCGGCTAAATCAAAAAACTAAATATTTATTACGTTACTCCTCTTATCATCCTCACATATAACCCTGGAGACGATACCTATACCTATACAAGAGAAGACTTAGTGACTTAAAATATGTGATTGATAATGATGAAGATAATTCGAGAGAGGAAGAATATTTCGTAGGGAAAATAAAAGAAAATTTCCATAAAAATACAAGCTTCCATTTGCCTCCCAGCACGACTTAAGACAATGTGGCCACTCATCGATTGCAAGACGCACTTCATGCATGGGAAAATTGTCCACTGCACGGACAAGGGCTCGCTTCAACGACTCAATATTTGAGGGTCGAGTAGAGCAAGCCATGCCCTCTAATTCGGACCAAAACTTGTAATCCAACGGGTTGAGGTCTGGACTACCAGCTGCCCAATCATCCATTGATATGAAGTCTGGAACTGGAGCAGAGTCTTGCTGGAAAGTCCATGGCTTGTTGTTGAATATTGATTGGTTGAGAGACTTCACAATAGGTTCCAAGACGGTTGATTGATATAATTTGGTCGATGTTTTCACTCATTTTCGCAAAAATGGAGCTTGGTAACGCCGTCATAGCGCACTCCCCACCATACCATTACAGACTCCGGATGGTGGGCTCTTTGAACCCTCGGGATGACTTGGGATGCTTCTCTGGATGAACGAGCATACACACGATCGTTCTGTCTATTGAACAATTCTTCTACGGTGAACATTTTCTCGTCAGTAAACAGAATTTGTCTGTGAGCGTTCTTCGCGTACCGGCTGAGTAACGCTTTCGATCTTCGCTTGAATTTTTCCTTCAATACGGCCGTGAGCCGATAATGATAATGTGGGACATGGATTTTTGCGAAATTTGCATTTCCCGCGACAAGATTTTCTGTTCTCGCAGCGGTTTTCGGTCGATTCGTTTCTGCACGGCTTTGATCCCTTTCGGAGTTCTCACAGTGGTCCAGCCGGATCTTTGACGGTCTCGTACTCCACCAGTATCCTCAAACAACTTCAGAGCACGATACTCAAAATTGCGAGTGATACCAAGCGGTCGCAACATCTTAAAGATATCGCCTTTTTCCATGTTGCATTTAAGTAGGCCAACTACAACAATACAATTTTCGATGTCGCCCAATTCCATGATTGTAAGCAATTAATGTCTTAATGCATTCGTAATGAGTGAGTTCAGTTGTGTACCAGTAGTAATGACTTGACTAGGTATAGAAGAGTTTCCAGGATCGACAAGCTATATGATCAAGAAATCTAGAAAACTTCAAGAAGATCAAAGCGTTCCATCAACTTATGGGATGCTGATATCAAGCAATTGGTAGAAAGTTTTTACTGTGAAGACGATATCAGCCGTTTAATGCCAGGAAAAAAAGACTACGTATTTATAAAGGTAAACAAATTTATTTTCTCAGGTTCAAAAATAAGACGTTTTGCTTTTTTGTTAGATTGAAAATCAGAAAAAACATATTCAAAAAAGTCTGGTTCTAGCTACCCTTAAGGAGATATATTAAAAGTTCAAAGAAGTTCATAATAATGTTAAGATTGGATTTTCCAAATTCGCGTCGTTAAGACCAAAGAACTGCATTTTGGCTGGGGCATCAGGAACTCATTCCGTGTGTGTTTGCACCATCCGTCAAAATATCAAACTCATGTTTGAGGGTAGCAATATGTCAAGGCTGATAGAAAACGAAGATAAGCATCTCAATGACAGCAGAGACTGCTTAGATTTGGTAATTTGTAACCTTCCTGATATAAATTGTTACTTGGACAAGTGCCTTAATTGCCCAAACTATTCTAAATTAAGGAGAATTTTTGACACGGCTTTTAGTAATCACTTCATAGAAGCCGTAACATACTATCAGTGGACTCACACAGACCGATCAAAATTGGAAGTGAGAATTGGAAACTCTGAGGATTTCATTCAGAGCTTTTTGAACCGGCTTAATGTTTTCATTCGTAATGTTTTTATAACTGATCAACAAAACAAGTACATAAAGGAAGTTAAAACTCTCTTAACGAAAACGGACATACTTGTTTTATTGGACTTTTCCGAAAATTATGGTTTTGTTGTGCATGATGCAGTGCAGGGATACCACTGGACTAACGAACAGGCGACGATTCACCCTTTCGCAATATATTACCGGAACCAGATGGATGATATTAAAAATGTGAAAATGTTGTAATCAGTGACTGCTTAAAGCATGACACTATCGCAGTACACTTTCAGCGCCTTCTCTAAGAGTTCCTGCACAAGAAATGCCAACATTTTAAGAAAATTATTTATTTTTCCGATGGATCTGCTGCGCAGTACAAAAACAAAAAGGGTTTTTTAAATTTAACATTGCATGAACAGGATTTTAGAGTGAATGCTGAAGGGAACTTCTTTGCGACCTCTCATGGTAAGAGCGCATGCGATGGACTTGGTGGTACAATAAAAAGACTGGCTGCCAGAGCTAGCCTACAAAGACCGTATAGGGAACAATTAACAACTCCCTTACAGTTATATAACTGGGCAACTGAAAATACAAAGAATATGGATTTCTCCTACGTGACCACACAGGAGTATAATAAAGAAAAATTATTGATGGAATCGGGATTTTCTAATTTAAGAATTGTGCCGGAAACAAGAAAACTTCATCATATTTCAAATCACGCTACACGAGAATCACCAAGATTATCAGCGAATTGTATGGCGAAGTTCCACCGACCAACCCATAAAGGAATACAAAATGACCACAGTGACTTATAGAATTGCGTCTGCATCGTATTTGGGAATTAAGACACTGCAGCAACTAGCTTTAGACGAGAAAGAAAAGTATCCAGTTGCATCAGAAATTGTAAAACATGATTTTTATGTTGATGACGTATTGTCCGGGCGAGATACATTGTCCGAATATAAAGACGCTCAGGCACAACTCTTTGCAATGCTAGGAGGAACAGGTTTTCATCTTCGGAAGTGGGCAGCTAACGACCGCAGGTTACTTAAAGACATTCCACCCGACCATACCGAGACTAAAAATAAAATAAAGATTTTAGAAGAAGAAACCATTAAGACCTTAGGGATCCATTGGAATCCACAACGATAAAAGTTTAAGGCAAGAAGACATCTTGACGAAGCGGAAAACTTTATCTGAAATAGCCAAATTATATGACCCACTTGGATGGTTAGCACCAGTGACACTAAGTGCAAAAATTCTAATGCAAAAAATTTGGAAATCGGATGTGGAATGGCATGAACCGCTTTCAGCTGAATTGAGAAGTCAGTGGAACAAAATTAAAGAGAATCTTGTCACTCTGGAGGATCTTAGGATCCCTAGATGGATGAAAGTAATGAAAAACCAAAAATTTGAACTTCATGGATTCTGCGATGCCTCAGAAGCAGCATATGCGGCAGTAGTATACTCAAGATATGCTGAAGGAAATGGATCTTACGCTACAACGTTGTTGACAGCAAAAACAAAGGTGGCTCCAATCCGGAGAAAACTTCCTCTTCCCAAGTTAGAACTTTGTGGAGCACATTTATTATCAAAAACATTGGCAGGAATACTAAAGATATTTGGCTCACAATTTAGTGAAGTATTCGCCTGGAGTGACTTTACAATCGCTCTTGCCTCGATTCAAAAATGTTCTTCAACTTGGAAGACATTTGTCGCAAATAGATTGTCGGAAATACAAGAAGAAAGTAAACAAACTTCATGGAGGCATATCACGTCATTCCATAACCCCGCGGATTCTACTTCTGGATGGTGTTTACCAGAACAAATGAAAAACAACCAATTGTGGTGGAATGGTCCCCAGTAACTGAAAAATTCTCGTGCTATACCAAACAGTATAAGGTAATTGCATACTGCATTAGATATGCAAAAAATTGCGGAAAACGAAAATCGAGCGTAGACGAATGGAGGATGCCCGCAAGGTGCTCATACTCGCTACCTAAGCAAGAGTGTTTCCCGAAGAGTTATCATGCTTAAGAAATGGAGAACTGCTTAACCAAAAAAGCAAATTTCTGTCTTCGAATTGGAGGATGCCCGCAAGGTGCTCATACTCGCTACATAACCAAGAGTGTTTCCCGAAGAGTTATCATGCTTAAGAAATGGAGAACCGCTTAACCGAAAAATAAACTCCTGTCTTTGAACCCCTATTTAGATAAAAACAATCTTCTGATTGTTGAGGACGTCTGGAACATGCAATGATATTAGATGCTGAAAAACATCCATGCATTTTGCCGCATAACAAGAGGTTTACAAAATTATTAGTTGAAAACATACACAAACGAACATTACACGGTGGCATTCGACTAATGTTATCAACCTTGCGGCAATCTTATTGGGTCATTCAACCAAAACGGATAATACGAACGGTTATCCATAGTTGTGTAAGATGTCATCGATTCAATGCACAAACTTAAACTCAATTAATGGGAAAGTTGCCGTCTCCACGAGTAACTCCGTCTAGTCTCTTTAAAAATACTGGAGTCGATTATCCAGTTGTTAGTATCCAAAGGACGAGGAAATAGAACAACGAAGACTTACATCGCTATATTTGTCTGTTTGTCGACCAAGGCCGTTCACATAGAAGTGGTGAGTGATCTCAGCTCTGCAGCTTTCGTAGCAGCTGTAGGAAGGTTAATATCAAGAAAGGAAATGTTATCTATAACGATATCTATAGCGATAACGGAACTACGTTTATTGGCGCCAACAAAGAAATTCAGCACCAAATAAAGAATGCTATAAGACAGTCTGCAGAAGATGCATCAATAAAACTTGTTTTGGATGGAATTCAGTGGCATTTTATACGTCCTGCATAACCACACTTCCGAGGGCTTTGGGAAGCTGCGGTAAAGTCTACAAAATACTACTTAAAACGAGTAATCGAATATACAGTCTTGACGTTCGAAGAACTTTCCACTTTGCTAACCAAATAGAAGCTTGTTTAAATTCCCGACCACTCATAGCTATCAATAATGACGTCGACGAAACCATAATACCATAATTCTGGACATTTTCTTATTGGATGTGCACTTAACGCTGTCCTCCAGCAGATCATAGATGATTTAAAAGGTTACCGTTCCCGTTAGCTCTTAATACAAAAGATGACTCAGGACTTTTGGAAGGTTTGGTCATCTGAATATCTCTCACAACTCCAACAACGAACCAAATGGAAAAGAAAGGAGCCCAATATATTGTACTACTTAAGGAAGATCGATTACCACCAACTACATGGCCGATGGGCATAATAACGGAAGTACACCCCGGGAAGGGGTACTACCTAGACACCAAAAATACTTCAAGAGGCCCATTACCAAACTGTTCCGCATTCCTATTGAAAATAATGAAATACAACAAGAACTGAAACAAGCTTCTACAAAACTTGAAACACCAACTCAAGTCAATGTTGCATGTTCGGAAACATCAAAGGGAGCAGATGTTTCTATGAAGCCTTTGCGACAAAAGGACAGGGAGAAAATCGGTCTACCATTATGGATTTGTTTAATAAAACTTTGGATAAGTGCAATCACTGCTATGCCAGTTAACAAACAGTATGAGATAATACAATTTAACAATCAGGCAGGTATTTACTTCCAAGATGTTGGACGAACGAACCTGATATCTAGCTCATGGAAAACAATTATCTTCTTCAATATGAGCAACTATTGGTTAGAATATTATACGTTCAAGCATTGTATCAAGCACATTAAGGAAATCTGTTTATCCACGAAAGTATCAAAGGTGAAAACCATTTTGTGCGAAAAAACTTTGAATCAATTTGATCAGCAACATCAGCAGATTGATCTAAACAATAATGGGACACCAATCATATACAGGCAACTATGACACCAAAAATGAGCCTGTGACACTTTAACACCTTAAAACTTTCCCACAAGTTTGTATGCAATCAGTGGGTTCCCACGTCTGGAGACTACCGGTGGGGTAAAAGAACAGTCAATCAATTTGAAATGAGCATACAAGTGTCAAACCACTCAAACTTTAAACTTCATGGAAATGATCGCAATTAATAGCACTACCCCGCTGGGCACCACGGTTGCAACGCACTCGGGTGATCCCAGAGCAAGCAGAAGTGCTTGTGTCAGAGCCCGACGGATTCCGGGGGCGGGCAAAATGAAGTTTCCAAAATATTTTCCTAAACTTCGGTTTGCAAGTTGGAACGTCGGATCGATGACCTCAAAAAGTTTAGAACTGGAAGCGATTATGCGTCGCAGAACTCTACAAATCCTGTGCGTACAGGAAACGAAGTGGTGTAATACAGGAAATAAAGCTCGTTTTCTAGATTTAAAAACTAAGGCATTTAAGATGTTCTACCATGGAACGGTCAATGGACGAAACGGTGTTGGTATCGTTGTTGCAGCGGATCTTCTAAGCAATATCGTTGGTATTTTGAAAATAAGCGACCGCTTAATGAGTGTAAAACTCGTCATACACAATGAAACGTGGAACATTGTTAGCGCGTACGCTCCACAAAATGGATGCGACCAATCGGAAAAAGATAGATTTTGGTCAGAGTTCGGTAATTTGCTTAGAAATATACCTATCGATGAGATGCTCTTCGTAGGCGGAGATTTAAATGGCCACGTCGGAGAAACAAATGTTGATTATGAGGACTGCCACGGCGGTAAAGGCTTTGGAACCAGAAATTCAGCTGGCGAAGACATCCTTGTAGCATGTAGGGCTTACGGCTTAACCATCTTAAATACAATGTTTATTAAACATCAACGACATCTTATCACCTATAGCAGCGGAGGCCACGAAACGCAAATAGATTATCACCTCTGCAAAATGTCGATGAGAAACCGTGTTAAGGATTGTAAAGTAATACTTGGAGAATCGCTAGTAAGCCAACACCGTCTGCTCATTACAGAATTTTTCACAGCGGAACCACCGAAAACACGGGCATCGTTTGGAAAGCCAAAAATCCGGTGGTATAATCTATCGAAGGAACGAAGCGCAAGATTTATCGCACTGGCTAAAGAAGTACTTCAAAATATAAATGGTATAGCAGACTCACTTAGCCCGCAAGAAATGTGGAACAGCATGCACGAGGAATGCATAACTCTCGCAAAGTCCCATCTGGGGACTATATCGAAATACCATCACGTCGGCAAAGAAACATGGTGGTGGAATGACGAAACCAAACGAGCTGTGGCCGACAAGAAGAGTGCATTCCAAGCGTGGACAAAATGCGATCGGAGCGACGATATCGAAAAAGCTCGACTGGCTCTTGAATACGAGCGTCTTAAAAAGATCGCAAAGAAAGTCCTGGCTCGAACTCGAGCGGCAGAAGCGGAAAACCTGTACCAGGAGTTGGAACAAATATCCTCACGATCGGCGGATAGAAGACAAGCTATCCAAGAAGTTCAAACGTCGTACAGTACTAAAATGCCAAATATTTTTAAGCTCGCTGCACAGAGGAGAAAAAATTCAATGGAAATAACCTCGCCGAAATACATCAAAAACGCAGACGGTCGCCTATTAACAAATGAAAAGGAAATTTGTGACCGGTGGCTTGAATACTGCAAGGAGTTGCTTAACAAACAGTTTCCACGTGATATCGTGCCGACAGCTGGTCTATTCGAGGAGGAAGTTTCGGACTTTTCAATCGAAGAAATAACTATAGCAATTGGAAAAATGAAGCGGGGGAAAGCGGCGGGACCAGACAGCATTCCATCAGAGTTTTGGTCGAAGATGGAGGGGATCGGCAGCGTTTGGCTATCGAAACTTTTAAATAAATTAAAATGTGGACAACCTATGCCGAATCAATGGAGAAGTAGCTTCTTGGTTCCATTATACAAAGGAAAAGGCGACACTCGAGAATGCAACAACTACCGTTCAATCAAGCTTATGTCACACACAATGAAAATCGTCGAAAGAGTCTTAAACGAACGTCTTCGGCAAATAATAAAGCTCGATAATAGCCAGTGTGGATTTGTTGAAGGCAGATCGACAGTGGACGCTATCCAAAGCTTACGAATAATAATGGAAAAGCACCGAGATTCGTCTAAGGATTTACACATGGTATTTATCGACCTCGAGAAAGCATTCGATCGAGTGCCTAGGGATCTCATATGGGCCGCGCTGAGGTCTCAAAACGTACCGGAAACGTATGTTAGAATAATACAAGACATGTACGGAAACGTGAAAACTGCGGTTAAAAGCTCTGCTGGACTAACGAGAGAATTTCCAGTTAATGTCGGAGTGCATCAAGGAAGCGTACTTAGCCCTTTCCTCTTTAACGTAGTATTCGACTATCTTTTAAAAGACTGCATGCGCGAAGCAAATGTAACGCCAATTCTCTTCGCTGACGACGCAGTTATACTTAGCGATAACGTCGAAGATTTACAGAACGCCTTAGATTCATGGAGAAATGCGCTAGAGAGGAACGGGTTTAAAATAAGTCGTTCAAAGACGGAGCATTTGACATGCCCATTTGCGCATCCGTTGCGACCTGTTCCGGATATAATGTTAGACGGAATAGTTCTTCCGAAAAGCACTATCTTTAAGTACTTAGGATCAATCGTTAACATGGAAGCGAAATGTGACGACGACGTAAACCACAGAGTGAGTGTGGGATGGATGAAATGGCGGGAAAATTCGGGAATCTTTTGCGACCGAAAATTTCCACTTAAATTAAAGGGGAAACTCTACACCACGGTTGTTAGACCAGCTCTTATATACGGTTCACAGTGCTGGACAATGTACGAAGCGTTTAAAAACAAAATGACGGCAGCGGAAATGAAAATGTTAAGGATGTCTACTGGAGTCACTAAACGCGATTGCATTAGATCTACGCGTATAAGAGGAAGTCTACATATAAAGAATTCGGTAACCGAACAGCTTGAGGCGAATAGAATAAGTTGGTATTGCCACGTTCAAAGAAGATCTGCGGAAAATCCGGTTAAAAAGGCACTATCAACTACGGTCACTCCAACTGTAAGAAAACGAGGTCGGAAAAAGAATTCCTGGATTTCTCAGATGGCAAATGCGCAACAACGTCTGGGGTTAACCACTGAAGCGATCCAGGACCGAGCATTATGTAGACGCGTTCTGCGGTCTGCGACATTAGCCAACCCCATAAGCGGAGCAGCAGCGATGCAGTAAAAATGGGAAACTCGTTACGCATAAGTTCGTATAACGAGGAAAGGGTTAATAAAAGGATAAGAAGAAGATCTAAACAATAATATCCGGTTGCAAGCAAACGATGACCTAATCCATAGATCAAAACGGTTTCCATTTGACGTCATAGGTACGGTTGCGAATGAACTATTTGGAATACTAGACCAAAGATTTGCACAACGATATGAAGAAACGATAGATCGCGTGAAAGAAAATAAAGACCATATGATTCTGTTACTGAAAAATCAAACCACAATTATTGATTCAACGTTAAACGTATTTAAAGAAGAACAGTCATTCACTAAAATACAACTTAACTAACTGAATGGAGTATTAAATCAACTTAATGGGTGGCCGTGGCTCAAGTGGTAGTGTATTGACTTTCCAATCGGAGGGTTCGGCGCTTAATCCCAACCGCAACCGAAAGACATTCTTTTTTTCAGGCAACCAAAATTATGTGAGATGAATGGTTGTCTAAAATACAACAACAAGTCAATTTACACTAATAATTGGTCTCCCCATTAAATGTTGGATGCCACCCATGGAGCGAAAAAAACCACTGAGCCCCCCTCTCTCTCTCTCTCTATCCCATTTTCCTAAAAACTTAATACGTGCTCCGGAATTTTAACAGTATTCATACCCTCTTGAGTGTTAATTTCTTTTTAAAAATAAAAGAATTTGTGAGAAAATGGACAAGTACGATGCATATGAACAGCTGTCGTCCACTGTTTTAAAAACACTACTAATGATGATAAATTATCAAAACACTCAGAACATTTTACTCAATATTATTTTGTCAATACACAGTGGAACAATGCATCCACTTATATTGACTGTACAACAATTTAAGAACAAATTGACTCTGATACACGAGCATATTCCGCGTTCATTGATGATACCTGGCGAGAGGCAGCATGAATTTATACTGCAACTTTGTAAGAGTCTCCAGTCAAGAGGATGAGTTACTGCACGCAACATCATTATCGAAATTGCCCCTCCTCTATTATACAACAAAGAGTTTAAGGTATACGGAGTTATCGTGACGAGGAGTGACGGACGCCTGGCTTATTATTTTATTAGATATATTATTATTATTATTCAGTCGAACGAGTAGAACCAACAATACTAATAAGTTATCCAAAGAACCAAGTTTAAATTCTAGTTGAAAAAAAAAAAGTTCTCCCATACATTCAAACGGCAAATGTACATAAATTTTTTCATACAATATTTGAAAGATTTACCAAGTTACCCGTATGTTCAGACTACAGACTTCTTGTAGGTTTTCCTGTAACCTATAAGTAAAGGACTATTTTCTGTATTTTTTCAATATTTTAGGTTTAGTGGTTTCGTTGATAAGGGGGAGTGGGAATGATAAATTTTCATCTATTTTCTTAAATAACTTTGAAATTATTTGTTTTAAAATAATAAAAAAAAATATATATTTGAGACCAAAACAAAAAGTCCTTTCATTTGATATGTCACACGGTACAATTTGGAAACATTTTATTTTAATTTCCTAATTCGCCCCCCAAAAATGATCACCATGTTCAAAATGCATTTATTTACGTCATGCGTCCGTGTTTGGATTACATAAATACATACGTGTACCAAATTTCAACTTAATCGGTCCAGTAGTTTCGGAGCAAATTTGCTGTAACAGACGGACGGACAGACCATTCGTTCGTAGGCCGCCGTGGTAAACGGACGTGTTTCTGTTTTCTCTTGTGCGCAATAAAAGTACGATTTATACGAGTATACTTAGTATCAGTAAAGCCGAATTGGCCTAGTGGTAGTAGCACCTGATTAGCAAAAGTAGTGTTGCGGGTTCAATCCCAGCAGGCAGATAGTGACTTTTTTTAATTAAAAAAAAAAAAAAAAAAACTCTATCGTGCTGGAGTTAAGAGATACCATTGATCTATGTAAGTCAGCCATAGGCAATAATTTTTTTTTAAGCATTTAAGTATAGACAGACATGCGATTCACTGTAATACAGTGGAACGCTATAACAAAATAAAAGCTTTACTAAAGGATACGACGACGGAGTTCTTCTCCTTCACCCCTAAAGGTGATAAGCTGCAAACGATGCTGCTGAGGGGTCTAGAACCGTCGGCTGATCCGGAGGAGCTCCTCGCACTGTTGAAAGAGAAAGAGTGCGACGAGCTCAAATTCGTAGGGGTTAAGCCGTTCGTCACGGCTAGAGCCAAAAGGGAGAAACGGAAACTACCGCTCTTCCTTGTTCAGCTCACTCCCAATAGTAAACTTGATAGTTTAAGGAGCATTAAATTCCTAAACTATCAGTCTATAAAATGGGAAAAAGTAAAAAGGAGCGATAGCATTTTGCAATGCGTTCGCTGTCAAAGGTTCGGGCACGCCGCGTCGTACTGCGAGATGCAGCCTCGATGTGTGAAGTGTGGAAAGGACCACAAATCAGAGGAATGCTCTCTGGGCAGAGATGGTACGACAGAAAGAAGTCAGCTCTCGTGTGCTTTATACAAGAACGCGGGACACACCGCAAACTATCGGGGTTGTCCTAAGTTTCAATACATAAAGACAATAAATTTAGCCCGGCAGCAAAAAGTGGAGGTTAAACGTCCACCCATACATATTAAAACACCAGCCGTCACTCCTCAAATTACCTACGCCCAAATGGCGGCAGGTAGAGGTAGTACGACACAACAAGCGAAGGTTGTTTCTCAGGCCCCTACGCCTAGAGCACCTGAATCAACTTCTGATATGCTACGAGGGCGGGTCAATAAGTCCGTGACTTTTTGAATTTCTGACCTCTTTACTGAAACAGCAACACTACTCCTGTCAACAGGCATCTGTCAGTTGACTCCTGTCAAAATTTAAACTTGCTGCGTCAGTTAGTTTGTGTTTGACAGCTATTTTTATCAGACTACTCACTAATTTGAGGAGAAAATGGAAAAAAGTGAATTTCGTGTGCTTATTAAGCATTATTTCTTGCGAAAAAAAACCATTACCGAGACCAAGGCTAAGCTTGATAAATACTATGGGGACTCTGCACCATCGATTTCAATGGTAAAAAAGTGGTTTACTGAATTTCGTTGTGGCCGTACAAGCACTGAAGATGCCGAACGTCCTGGACGCCCAGTTGAGGTCGCTACACCCGAAACAATCGAAAAAATTTACGATATGGTGTTGGCCGACCGAAGATTGAAAGTGCGAGAGATTGTGGAAGCCGTAGGGATCTCGCATGGCTCAGTGGTTTCAATTTTGAATGATCACTTGGGCATGAGAAAGCTTTCCGCAAGATGGGTGCCGCGTTTGCTCACAGTCGACCACAAACACATGTGCAGTTGCCATGGCAAAAATCCATGAATTGGGCTATGAATTGCTCCCTCATCCACCCTATTCTCCAGATTTGGCTCCGAGCGACTACTTCTTGTTCCCAAACCTGAAGAAATGGCTTGGTGGAAAAAGATTTGACTCCAATGATGAAGTCATCTCGCAAACAAAGGCCTATTTTGAGGACCTCGACAAATCATTTTTTTTTGGAAGGGATAAAAAAATTGGAGAAGCGTTGGACAAAGTGTATAGAGCTCAAGGGAGACTACGTTGAAAAATAAAATTATTTTTTTATCAAAAAATCTGTGTTTTAATCCAAAAGTCACGGACTTATTGACCCGCCCTCGTAGCTATCTTGCTCTCTATTCAGGGGCAGATCGCTCAGCTTCAACGTCAGATAACGGAACAGACCACGCGTGTAGACCAAATCTACGCGTAGCTGCCGGCCCTAACGCACCTCCAGTCGTAATGTGTACGAACATGGCGGAGCGAACCCTAAAGGTCCTTGCTTTGAATGTAAATTCTTTGATAAAGATCGAACGAAGAGCCGCACTGTTTAAGTTGCTCAAAGACCAAGTCCCTGACACCAAAAAACACAAAATGAGGCACAAAAGATATAAAATATTAAGAAGAAACCGACCTAACTCTACGCAAGGAGGTGGTGTTGCAATCTTCATTAGGAAAAGTTTGCGATTTAAAAGAGTGTACAGCCGTGTAGTGCGTAGGTTCCAGGTGCTTGAGGCATGCATTGTGTACATCCCGCTCCGTAGTGGAAAACGGTTGTACATGGTCTCCGTCTATGCACCTGAAGCTACTCAATCCAGTTTATTTATCTCAGAACTCGAGACACTTTTTCGATTGCTCAGGCTGGAATCCGAGGAGAATTACTTCATATCGGTGGAGATTTCAACGCCAAACATAGAGATTGGGGAAATAATACTCCAAACACTAGAGGGAACCTGCTACTTAATTGGTGGGGTCAGCACAGTGTAATGTACCGACTCGGTCTTAAGGCGACGGATAGTCCGTCGTTTCCCAGTCACGGCTCCTATCTGGATCTGCTGCTATTCGACACACGTATACAACTGACCGGCACGACTCAACATACTATAAACTGTCTACGCACGTTCGTATATGACAGTGACCATTGCGGTCTTAGTACCGAAATAACTGTTCCAAACGAAATTGCGGAATTGGAAGAGTTTGTTCAAAGGTATTCTTTCAACTACAGTAGGGTACGTTGGACTCACTTCTCAAGAACATTGACGAGAGCACTCTCCTCGAACTCGCTACACCCGCCGTCCAATAGGAATTTGTCAAATGAGAAGATTGACAAGTACCTAAAACAAATGGACGAGACCATAAAACGAACAATGGACAGTACGATACCTCGGTATCAACATTCCGAAAACGAAGACACATTCCGCAATGCAACTATTAACGCACTGCACGAACACAAAAGCAGACTACTATCTAGACTAAAAAACTTGTATAGACAGTTTACTGACAGACATAACCCCGAAATCATGACACTGAAGTCGTTGATCAAAACCCTCCAAACATTAATAAAAGAAAATTACAGGGCGTCTGTAAGTTTGTATTGGAACAATAAAATTCGAGCTATAAACACTAGCAACCCGAATATGTTTCCGCAAATAAATAAAATATTTCGGAGGAAAGATCAAAACGAACATCCATGTCTAAAGATCCCTCGAATAACAGACAATGAACAAATACTGATAACTGCAGGCGTAGATCCAGGAGAAGCGGTAGACGACGACAACTTCTTCGTGGTCGAAGATCCGCAGGAGAAGGTTGAGACCACAGGAGCGATTTTCCAGGAAGTATACAAGGCAAATGTTGTCATTGGTTGTAACCACGACCTGGAAAATCAGGTTCTTTTGTACAATTCCTACCTTCGAAATGATATAGAGCACTGGCGATTCGAGAGCTCAGGGTTCACTGAGTTCAATGACGAAAATATGGCAAATATGGCCATCGCCGACGAAAGGGATCTTCCCCCGTTCATTTCGAAGAAAGAGCTCCAAACTATCTTCGTATCACTAAGAAGTAAGAAATCAGTGGGAACCAATGGAATACCGAATATTGTGCTTCGACATCTCCCACCAGAAGTGGTGGACATTTATACCATCCTGTTTAATAATGCTTTGAATAATGCTTATTATCCAATGCATTGGAAAACAGCGGTGGTGCATCCCATTCCCAAAAGGGATAAAGACATGTCCAATCCGGCGAATCTTCGGTCGATAAGTCTCCTTCCGAATATTAGCAAATTTTTCGAAAAAGTGATCAATAGAGTCCTGACTAAGTGGGTTGAGGACAAAAATATAGTTCCAAATAATCAGTTCGGTTTTTAAGGCGGGACATGATATATCACATGCCGCGTCTAAACTGGTATCCGATATCCATTGGAACAATAGCAAGAAACAGTGCACAGGCGCCTGCTTGATTGACTTGGAGAGGGCTTTTGACACCGTATGGCTAGAAGGCTTTTTTTCAAGTTGAACAGGCTGGGCATATTGCTGTATATTCTCTTTGATATGCTCTCCGGTAGAAAGTTCATCGTGAAGAATGGCGATGCGACTTCTGCTAGAACGTTTAACATTAAAAATGGTCTGCAACAAGGTGCGGTTATTTCACCGATCCATTTTAACATTTACACAAGCGATCTTGTGAGTTCACTTCACCATGCCATAGCGTACGCAGACGACTTGATAGCGTACAGATCAGGTCCAAAAATCGAGGTCATTAATATGCTCTTGCAAAGTGACTTCGATAAGATTAAACGATATTGCGATGACTGGAAGTTGAAGATCAACTTTCAGAAGTCGGAAACCATTCTTTTTAGGACACCTTTGTCTGGGGCCTCTGCGGATACCAGAAAGAACTGGCGAAAGTTTTCGATCGTGTGACAACGCGGGCAACCACTTGCTTGTCGAAATGTAGTCAGATACCTTGGGATTTGGCTAGATCAATATCTATATTTTAACAAACATATAGATGTTGCTCTGGTCAGAGCCAAAGGTGCATTTGCCCTTACAAAGAGACTATTTTATAGCAGGCAACTCGATGCGAGGGTAAAAGTAATCTGCTACATGGCCCTTATCCGGCCTATGTATTGTATTTGGATGTCCCATGTGGTTCAACGTGAGAGCAAGCTTAATGGAAAAGATTCGGGTGTTTGAGAGGGCTTTTCTTAGGACTTGTCTTCGCTTGTACAGAACACCAGAATCGGAGTACATAAAATATTATCCTAACGAGGTCCTGTACAACAGGGCGAACCTAATTAGAGTGGACAATTTCGTCATTAAGCTGACTCGAAGGCACATTGCTAGAGCAATGGCTTCGACAAACAATCTGATCTCCGGGGCTTATTACCCTAACTATCTATATCACGAGACTGTGCGCTTTAGCGGCTTTATTCCCCCAGAAGCGTTCCTCTATTTTGATAAAAAAGGGCTGATCCAGGACAAATTAGCGGTGCCGCTAATCTTCCACGTTGCTCGAACAGCTGCAGACAGGCGACTCAACTACGACAGAGACGTCGCACACGGTAGTGCGGAGCGTCTCCGGTTCAGTAGAGCGGTAGGGAGTCGCGATTTGAGAGACGTTGCTCGGCAGCACCAAGAATTTTGGTGGCTTATTGAAAGAGAGGGAGCTCTTTCATCGTTTCCTTCTAATTCGAGGCAACGTCGATAAGACGCAAAGTCGGTTTACTTAAATTTTAAGTCATGGCCGGCTTACATAGTTTAGGTAGGTTAATGTAGTGTTAAGATAATTTTTAAAAAGAAAAAAAAAGAAAAATAAAAAAAAATTAATTAAAAAAAGATATGGGTAGCATAAAAAACAAAAAAAAAGGACGTATTTAATTACGTATCGTAGTTTAAGATAATCTAAGTAGTCTAAGAATTATTTTGTAAGTAGTTTTAAGTTTTATGTAAACGAAATGTCCTTTCACTAAGTTTTTGCTAAAACAATTTATATTTTCTTAGTTCTAAGTATAATGTACATGAAATAAAAAATATATATATAAAAAAAAAAAAACAGTTAGGTTATGTCGAAAGACATAGTCAAGTTTTATGTTTAGCTTAGAGCGCTCTTATAGGGCCAGTAAGTAAAAATAAGAAGAATTGAAGTAAATTAAGCTAGTTTTTAAGCGTTTTTTTGTTTAGCACTTAAGTATTAGCAAATGAATTTAAATAAAAATGCATGAAAAAAAAAAAAAAAAAAAACGGACGGGCAGACCCACGAGTGCTCCTATAGGTATAAGGGTTCCGTTTCTCATTCGGACGTATGGAACCCTGTTATCCACCTATTTATGTTTATTATTTATAAAGAATGTATAAATAATATTTATAAAGTAGTAGTATTTAATTCCTCTTCTTTCCATAAATCCAAAGCAATATAATTTGTTTAATAAAATGGAAATCAGCATACGGAACCCTCACCATGTGAGGTCAACTCGCACTTGTCCGCTTTTTTATATATTGAACAAATATTTTTCTATATCAAACAAATTTAAATAGTTTCACGAGCCCAGTCCCCTTTTTGCGAATGGTTTCACCCTAGTTAGAGACGCTGCTTACTTTATCTAAACTGTTTTCTTCGAGGATTTGCCAAACTGACCAAAAGGGTGTGGGGTACAGTCTATTTGATAACATCGTACACGACAAAAATTAAAGAACTTATAATAATAAAAAAAAATCAATTGTACTGGTTTATTTTGTTTATTTACTTGAATGCTTCTCAATTGTTGTCCACTCTCCTCCATTATCAATAATTGCTTGGAGTCTTGGAGGCATGCTTTCTACTAATCTTATAGCATCATCTTGAGACAAAGATCTCCATAAAACTCGTATTTTTCGTGATAATTGTTTGACCGTCGAGATCTTCTTTCCTTGGAGCTTTAGCTTCATGAATGCCCAAACATTTTCAATGGGATTCGCATCCGGCGACTGTGATGGCCAATATAAAACATCGACGTCATTTTCTTGTTTCCACGCACTGCACAAACGACTGCGATGTTTCGGGTCATTATCTTCTTGCAGTAACCAATTCTCATTCCTTCTTTTAAACCACTTTTGGGTAGATGGTAATAAAGCCTTCTTATAAATTTTGACCATGTTGGGTGCGTTTAAGTTATTTGTAAACATGAACAAATTGCCAAATCCTTGTTTTGAGAAGCATCCCCAAACGTGCACCTATGCCGGGTGTTTGACGGTCCGCTGGATTAATTTATTGGATTGTGTACACCAGGTATGAATGATAGGAGAACATGCCCAAAAAGAAGTTTCATCACGTTGTTCCAATCTCTGTCCAAATTGTCCTGCTTTTTTGTTGTTTTTGGCGTAGACCCACGATCCGGCAAATCATCCACATTTTTAACTTGAGAATAACGGTGCACCCACTTGCTAAGAAATGCTTTTGACTTTTTCATGTATTTAGCAGCTGCTCCGTATGACATTTTTGGTCCTTTTGGGTGCGTGCACAAGAATACTGCTTCATAACGTGATGCAAACGCGACACTCATTTTAAAATACTTCCGTCTCTGACAAAAATTGAACACTCTTTAAATTCTTTTATTCAAAGCATCGTAACAGAAGTATTTTTTTATCTGCTAATGCAAATGCCACTTCCAAATCGGTTTTCATAAACTTGTTTTGCCGTATACGATCTTATCAAACGGACTGTATATGGAAATGTAATTTAATATTTGCCATTTTAGCCTAACATCAGTTAATGTGTATTTTTGTGAGATATATCTATGATGACTTATTTATAAAAACAAAAATAATTTTAATAATTTCTTATTCTGAAATGTATAATACGTGAACAAAATCGTTGATAAGTAAATCGCACTAGCCTTTGCAATTTTTCTTTGTATATTAATTCAAACATAGTATTTCATATTATATATATTGCGGCATAACTAGATAATGATAATGGCGTCAGGCATCAGTCATTGTTGGTATAACAACTATTTTTTTTGCATTTTATATGTAGCAAGAAGTATGTAACTACCTGTTTCTTTTAATGAATTGAATATAAAAGTGGCAAAAAATAAATGAATAAAATAAATTAAAAATAGGTAAGTCAAATTTCACATACACCTGATTAAATCTTTCGCGAATAACTAACTATTATAATAAACTTCCATTGTGCTCATGTTCTGCGGTGGCCCTACAATCTAGCGTGATACAAATACACACTTGAAAAAATGTACCGACACATTTTAATCTCGCCCCATCACACGGATTTTCAAATGGTAGTCTGGCGTGAAACTCCTGATAATCATCTAAAACATTTTCGTCTGTTAACAGTCACCTACCGACCCTCATCTGCACCATATTAAGCAATTCGCACACTTAACCAGCTAGCCCTTGATTGAAATCTTTCTCATCTCCTTGCATCTCAAGTTCAAAACGATTTCTACGTCGATGACTTAAAAACACAAACACAATTAAAGAGTTAATGAAGCTCAGAACTGAAGTAGTTGATCTACTTACATCCGTCGGTTTTCTATTAAGAAAGTGGACAACTAACTGCTGGCCATTACTTTTATAGTTAACACAGAATGAGCGAAATATTTCCTTTAAAATTTGAAGAATTCAATTCTGTTAAGACTCTACGTTTAATATATTCGATCTAATCGGATTTTTGGCTCCTGTCATCGTAGGAGCAAAAATTATTTTACAAGAACTGTGGAAGGAAAAGTTGAATTGGGAGGAACGGATTCTAGATGAACCTGCTGTAGGAATTCAATTTACCAAGATCTGCACCATCTCGAATGTCGTCACATTCCCAGAATATTATGGTCTAACAAACAACAGAACTGGAACTATGTCTAATTAATAATTAATCGTCTAATTAATAATTAAGATTTCTTTACAAGAAAGAAGCAGCTATAATCTGAGCTTGAACGAATTCATCGATAGTGCTCCATTAGCTGTCATCTCCTACCGTGATCGTCAAAATTTATTGATAACAGAATAACCGAAATGCTTTCATCGATACCTTGTAAATTGTGGAATCACGTTCGCTCGTTCTATAATCTATTAGTGGATTTTTTTTTTTTTCAGCATGTGGTAAGTTTTTTGTTTTGGACAATTGGACAGAGAGAGAAGAAAGATGTTTGGGCTCAGTGGTTATTTTGCTGCATAGGTGGCATTCAACATTTAATTGGGCAACTAAATGGTTAGTGAGAGCTGGCTTGTTGTTGTATTCTAGTCAACTACACATTTTACTTGATTTTTGTTAACTGAAAAAATGAAAATCTTTTGCGCACTGTTCGGATTCGAAGACAGAACCTTTCGATTTGGAAGCCACTTCACTACTACTTAAGCCACGGCCATGACGTTCTTCTAGTTGGTTAAAATGCATTTGCGTTATTGCATATATCCTCCGTTTTGTATCAAATTGTCGGTCGGTTTTTACACTTTGTAATTTGCAAGCTTTGACTACCTAAACACTATTAAACTCAAACACGACACTATTGAAATCCACGCAGTGCTCTTTATTTTCATATGAAATCGATAGAATAAAAAAAAAATAAGTGTCTACCGGAAAGAAACAAACTTATTTCTTTGTGCCCATTTTTTAACTCTAACAGAGTGCTTAGCGTCGGAGGTCGGTAAGAGGATTCAATCCTAATTTAAAATGAAAAGCATCCTATAATATTGTGCAAATCACACTCTGTTTCGAGGCTTATATGAGTATATTATCATAAGCGATGTTTACACGCAGGTGTGACAGATGTGTCTCGTGTTTTGCGTGATTGCTTGTTGTGGAGACTTATTTTTAGCAACGTGATTTCGATAAAATTAAATGATATTGCGACGACTGGAAGTTGTAGACCAACTTTCAGAAGTCGAAAACCATTCTTTTAAGGACGCCACTGTCTGGGGCCTCTGCGGATATCTGAAAGAATTGGCGAAAGTTTCAGATCGTGGGACAACACGGGCAGCCACTTGCTTGTCAAAATGTAGTCAGATACCTTGTCCGAAAAGTAATTTTCCGGAAGATTTGCAAAATACCTCCGTGGCGTCGATGATTTCGTCGCGTGAGCTGAATTTTTTATTGATGAGCCATCTTTCGAGGTTTAGGAAGAGATAATAGTCCGACGGAGCCAAATCGGGCGAATACGGTGGATGCGACAGCAATTGGAGCCGTAAGTCATTGATTTTAGCCGTGGTTGCGATGCTCTTATGCGCCGGCGCATTGTCTCGCAACGAAGATTTCGGCCTTCAATCGCTCCAATAATGCACACTCGTTGTTGATGGTTTTTCCTTTTTCGAGGTAGTCCACGAAGAAAACCGACGACATAACCTTTTCGACCCATTGAGCCTTCCTCGGCCGCTTCGGAGCACTCATGCCGGCTTCAGTCCATTGCCGGGCACTAATTCTGTTCTCTGGTGTATAATAGTGGAACCAGGTTTTATCAACAGTTACCAATCGACGCCAAAAGTCCGCCCGATTCCGCATCAGCAATTCCAAACACTCTTTCGAAGTGCTCTGTGTTCGTGTTTTTGGTCAGGAGTGAGCATGCGTGGCATCCAGCGGCAGGATAACTTTTTCATATGCAGAATATTGCGCAAAATATGGCGTGGGCGCTCAGTACTAATCTTTGTGGTATCTACTAGCACGCGCACCTTCACTTTCCGGTCATCCAAAACCATTTCATGTATTCTTTTGACATTGTCCTCCGTAACCGCATCGGAGAGCTACCGCTGCGGAGTTGATCGGTAGTGGAGTTGCGGCCACCACGAAACTCTCGAAACCAATATTTGACGGTGTTATCTGACGGAGCATTAGCCCCACAATATTTATTCAAAAAGGGTTAAATATGCGTGAATGCTTGTGCGAAAATTTACGTTTACCTGTTAATTGAAAAAAAAAAAAGCCATATACGCCATAACGCACAACGGAATCCGACCTGCAGTAGTGATGTATCCCAAAATCTTCTGCGCAATAATTCGAGTAACTCGAACGTTTCGAATGCGCTTTCTACCCTTTTTGCATGTCTCATTTGTACCCTCGTCTTCTGGTACAGCATTCTCACATACCCAAAATAACGAATGCTATGGGTAGTGAGCCATGATGAGTGCGAATCATGGGTTGATTCATACATTCATGTGAGTTATCAGACCTCGCTGCATCCATACTCATATGCATTCATAATTCTCTTCACTCATTGAGTGAGGAATCAGTGTGTGAATTGAATGAGTATGGGTAATTAATTTCTATGGGAGTCTCGTGGGTAACTTTTTTGGCATTCATGCAGATCTCTAGTTCCAATTTTCGGTGAGACAAAGCCATTAAATTGCCAGTTGACCAGTTGTCCCAAAAAATATACTACCGATCATTGAAAAATGTTTGTATTTGGAGATATTTCATAAAATGTCGGTTTATCAGTCTTTCCATGACCTAAGAAAAAACGTATACCAGTAATATAATAAAAAATAATAATATTTAATAACAAAAATCTTTATTTCATTGAAGCTAAGTATTAAATCTATAAGTATCAATTCAGATCAAATTAACAAAAAGATTTAACAATGAGATAGATAAGAATATTCAAATACCGCAGGGCATGCGATGAATATTCAATTAAATACTCGCTAACATTACGTGGCAAGTCCGCGGTGAACCTGGGCCTCAGTCAACATGCGTCTCCAGCCAGCGTGCGACACCTGAGTCTCAATCTTCCTTTACTGCGCTGTCCCTCGGAGGCGGATTCGAAAACTTTTCGGACCCAGCCATCTCAGTCGTTGGATCTTCACTCTTCTGGCTTAGCCGATGTCACTGTCCAGTCCATACAGTTCGTTGTTGTATCTAATGGTAGAGTGAAACCCAGCACATCAGTAGCGACATCTTTTAGGGCTTTTTGACAGCGTTGCCACTGGTCTTCGTTGCTTGATCCTCGGGGCAGTGGACCTATTAAGAGATTAAGGGAGACTCGATCGCAAAAGGATTTGGCGATCTCCTGTGATGGTAGCCGTCTGACGGCGAATTCCCTCACAGCATTAGCTTGCCTTTGAGTTATCCAGAATACCCTTGCGTACAACAAGTAATGGTCCGAGTCGGTCTTGGATCCTTCTAACGTCCGGACATCCATAATGCTGGAGGAGTGTCTTGCGTCGGTCGCCGCAATGTGGTCAATCTGGTTGACAGTCAATTGATCAGAAGTTCTCCAGATCCCCTTCTAAATATCGAGATGTGGGAGCCGCGTACTAACTACGAGAACTACCCACCGTAAAGTCGATTAGTCTGAATCCGTTATCGGGGGTGGTGTTGTGGAGGCTTTACCTTCCGACAATACTTCGAAAGCTTCCTAGCTTTGCATTAAAATCGCCGAGGAAAATTTATCATAGCTAGCTTTTAAATAAGGTTCATATACATATATATATAATATGTATGTCTGTCAGTGGGGGAATAACAGAGAACATTTATCCAAAATATTGGGAATACAATATGAAAAAAGAAATACAACAATTAAAGTAGTTGTAATTACATACAACATAGGCATATGTGGGATATATATTTTACGAATTCCGAGACAGAATTAAATTCCACCAGCGAGTAGGTTATTAATAGCTATGTGGTCAAGTTGAAAATACCAATAACTGACCTTCTTTAAAAAAAAAAACGAGTTTACTCTAGCGCACCTGAAAGCATCTGGCAGTCAAATAACAGACGGTGAGCAGTGGAATGGAAAAATGTTTTTTTCTTGCCAGATCCCTATTGTTTATCCGTAAATTGCGGTTTTCATGAAATCTGGCAGATGTATAACCAGATTCGTCAAAAAATATATCTAAAACTTTATAAATATAAAGGTGCTTTTAAAGAAGAATTTTTACGAGTAATTGTTTGAATAACTCAAAGCTAGGAATTCTACGGTTTACCCTTAAAATTAGAGGAATGGCGTGCTTTTGTTTAATAAGAAAGGCCTCAGTTCTATTGTAATATGTTCCACCGTAACATGATAGCCCACACTGGATTTTAGATTTGAATAATCCGTTAAATACTAACTTTAACCCTTTGTTTTCCGGTGGTTATACATGAATCCACCTTTTCGAAAATTTTGTCCTTGTCGCTAACTTAATTCAATGCAAAACCGCCACTTTTACTGTTATCCATAAAGTTCTTGAAACAAAAAGAAAACTTGTTTACTTACCAATAATTCAGGAAACAAAGGTTAAGATCGTTTAATTGGAATAGGGACTAAGTTTATATAACTGTCTAAGAACTTTATTAAGGTATTGTTTAAAGTAAGCTGTATGGCCACTCCAACAAAGCTCTCTATGTAGTATTGTACCTAAGTACTTAAACCTATCTACTCGGTGAATATTAAAACAGTTATCGGAACATTTAGTTTGATCTTAAAAAAATTTGTAGTCAGCGTCAGTGTATGGGTTCTCAAGATGAAATATAAGGGATTCCAGCGAGTTATATCAGAGTCGAAAATCTTCACAAACACAGCCGATTAAATAAAATAATATGAACTTGGCTCTGTTATTTATTATAAGTAAACTATAACCTACATAGTAGATCTAAATAGTGCTTTTAGTCAGCATACAAATTAAAAAAAACTATTTTTCGAAAAGGAAAGAGCTGTATCGCCAGCAAGCACTGTTGTTGTGCCAAGGGAAATATGTCAAAACTCATAGTTTCTCATTTGACCCTTTGTTTTCATTTGCTTGAATATGAGACAGACCACTTGTGTATAAATCCCCTGAAACCAGCATTTAACAATTTTAGAAGCAACAGTTCACGATCCATAAGTCAAACGGCTTTGTTATATTGATAAATAGGATGGCGGGGATTTCAGAATCATTAAGACTGTTATAAATTTCTCCTCATAGTTTTAGTAAAGCTTATTCATTAGATCTTCCTTTTTTAAAACCAAATTTGACAAGCACAGAAGAAATTGATGTGTTTTAGAATGTGATTTCTTTCCTTTTTTAAATATTTGGAAACCATATCAAAAGATGTGGTATTCAAGTTTTTAGGGGAAAATATCGGAATTCCCAAGCAGTAAAGGGGGTGAAGAAAAAGCTTTTGTTTTGCCGGCCGTTTTTTAGTGAGAGGAATACTTCTGTCTTCAAGACACTTTATCATCGAAAGAGCATCCGTGTTTACTTTTTGTAAATTTTTAATTGCCTCATAGAGTATGTGTAAGGTTATCGTCTGCTCCATTGGGGTAACATTTCCATGATGCGCTGAATTAGTTTCCTGATCTTGATGGGTCGGAAGGGGGGAACGCGTAAGAGTACTTGTTTCATCATTTGACGAGACCGTTGAAATAACAATTGGAGAACTGTCGGTTATAATTGATTTCCTTCTTCTTCTTTTCACTAGAAATTCGATTTCTCTTGTGTCTATTCTGGCACACTTAGTATGATGAAACACAAAGCAATTTACACAAACAAAAAAAAAAACCACTGTGGCGCTGGCAGCCCGGTGTAGGCCATGGCCTAGCTTCTTGATACTCATTTGTGTTGCTCATGTTGTCATTTTTGTCACATCTGAGCGGGGCCTACGGTTTATCGCCGAGTCCGAACGGCACTTCTTAGAAGCTTTTTCGTAGGCAATTTTACTTTCGGGAGTTTGCCATTGCCCGCCGAAAGGGTGATGGCGATTTGAAAAATTGTTGGTGACCCAGCCAGGAATCGAACCCAGACTGTCTGCGTGATAGTCTAATGAGCTAACTATCGCGCCATCGCCATCGCCAAGCAATTTACACACTGAATTTGAATACCATTCTGATCACTTTTCATTCTTGCAACTTGGAAATGGATTTATACAAGTAAAATAATAATATTAAAGGGTAGTGATTAAACATTTTTCGTTATTTAAGCAAATACGGTGGAGGAAATCCAAGGGCTTGTGCCCCCACTAAGATGACTAACAATTGAACTGTGTGCAATGGGTCTGTGGAAGAAGTAAGAAGATTCGACTTTTTTATGGACGGGCTGGACAAAGACATTTTTCATCTGCTCGGAATGTGTCCTAAGTAGTAGGATTGACGAAAAAGCCTACGCAATGGTTTTGGCAGCGTAGAAGAACACCTCTTCAGAAGAAGAGGAGATTTACCATCTGGACGAGCGGTTTTGTGAATGATAAGATCTTTAAGTACTCCTGCTACTATACGAGGGCGAAAGTGGATGCGTCCCGTTGAAGATTTGACGCATTCAAGTGTATATGGAGACAAAACACAATCTAGAATCGTTGAGCTGGGCGCAAAGTATGTAGCAAGCCGAGTGACTTCGTCCGATGAACTCACAGCTGGAATGTTATCAAAAAAAAAAAAAAAAAAAAACATAAAAGATAATCCAAAATAATTTTGGCAAGTGCTTCGGTAGCCCAGTGGAAGTGGTGGTGAACCGACAAACTTGGGGTCGTGGGTTCGATTCCCCAACGAAATAAGTGTCAACACAACAAAATAAACAAAAAGTGCGATGAGTGGAAGCGAGCGGTCCGCTATCCGAACAGCGGGATCCGCAGGTGGCATGTTGTCATCTGACGATCAGGCCGTGAGATCAGACCACAAAACAACAACAACAACAAAGACACCAGAAATTACAACAAAGAGGAGGAGAAGGCTGAGGCCAACTCCGAATGTAATAAAGCGCCCTTCCCTATCAGCTTCAGCAGAAATGCTGTCTGGTGGAGCAAGGGAGGTGGCGCCAACGACGTCAAAGGCAGCATTAAACCTAAATGGGCAGGAGTCTGGGAATGACGACTACCCGTACGTTTCAGACGGTGGGGAAGGCCACTACATGGGAGGAGACAACAGCTTCGCATCCCTAGCTGCCTCTGAGTCAGACGACGAAGAGGACGAGGTCGAAGCCTTGAATAGTAGCATCAGACTGCTACAACAAAAATTGCTTGCTTTAAAAGCAAAACAAGTGGCAAGGAGGGAGAAGGAGAAACAAAATCTACTCTAGAGCCCTCAGCACCAACAAAATATAATTGTGGCCCCAACACAACAAAATATTCAGAAACAGTCGTCAAAACAACAAAAAATACAAAAACCTGCCCAGGAATCAACACAAAAAGATAAACAACTACAACAGAAACATAAACAAGTACCGAATAAGCAGCAGCAACAACAACAACAACATCCGCAGCAGCAACAGCAGTTGAAACAACAACAGCGAAAACAACAACCTCAACTACAGCAACAACAGCAGAAGCAGAAACAAAGGGTTCCACCGATAAACACATACAAAGTGGAACTCAAGGATACAATAGAATTATGTAAGTCGGCCATAGGCTGTAATTTTTTTATTAAAAGATTAAGCGTAGATAGGCACGAGATCCACTGTAACACAGTGGAACGCTTTAATAAAATAAAAAGCTTGTTAAAGGATTCGACGACGGAGTTCTTCTCCTTCACCCCGAAGGGGGAAAAGCTGCAAACTATGCTGCTGAGGGGGTTAGAACCGTCTACTAATCCGGAGGAGCTCCTTGCACTGTTCAAAGAGAAAGAGTGCGACGGTCTTAAATTCGTGGGGGTTAAGCCGTTCGTCACAGCCAGAGCCAAAAGGGAGAAACGGAAGCTACCGTTCTTCCTGGTGCAGCTCAGTCCCGAAAGCCGTCTGGATAGTCTTAGGAGTATCAATGTCCAAGACTACCAGGTGGTTCACTGGGAAAAGGTAAAAAGGCACGAAAACATTTTGCAATGTGTTCGCTGCCAAAGGTTCGGGCACGCCGCGTCGAACTGAGAAATGCAGCCTCGATGTGTTAAGTGCGGTAAGAACCACAAGTCTGAAGAATGCGCTCTAGGTAGGGATGGAGCGTCAGAAAAAAGCCAACTCTCTTGTGTTTTATGTAAGAACACGGGACACACCGCAAACTATCGGGGTTGTCCTAAGTTCCAATACATAAAAAGAGTAAATCTGGCTCGACAGCAAAAGGTGGAAGTAAAGCGTCCACCTGTTCTACAACAAACACCAGCCGTTACTCCCCAGGTTACCTACGCCCAAATGGCGGCAGGTAGGGGAAATACGGCACAGCAAGCGAAGGTTGCTTCTCAGGCCCCAGCGCCTAGAGCACCGAAACCGGCAAATGACATGCTAGCTATCTTGCTCTCTATCCAGGGGCAGATGGCTCAGCTGCAACGTCAAATTACCGAGCAAGCTACGCGGGTAGATCAAATATACGCGCTGCTGCCGAGCCTAACGCACCTTCAGTCGTAATGGGCACGTACATGGCGGAGCAAACCCTGAAGGTCCTGGCAGTGAATGTTAATTCACTGATTAGGATTGAGCGAAAAGCCACACTGTTCAAGTTGCTTAAAGACCAAGCCCCTGATGTGCTTTGGTTAGCGAAACTAAGCTAACTAAAAGACACAAAATGAGGCACAGAAGGTATAAAATTATGCGTAGAAATCGACCCAACTCCATACAAGGAGGAGGCGTTGCTATCTTCGTAAGAAAAGGTATACGTTTTAAAAGAATATACAGTCGTGTAGTGCGTAGGTTTCAGGTGCTAGAAGCATGCATCATGTATATCCCTCTCCGCAGTGGAAAGCGGTTATACATGGTGTCTGTTTATGCGCCTAAGGCTACTCAATCCACCCAATTCATCTCAGAGCTCGAGACACTTTTTCGATTCCTGAGACTGGAATTGGAGGAAAACTATTTCATTATCGGCGGAGATTTCAACGCCAAACACAGCGATTGGGGAAATAATACACCAAACACTAGAGGGAACCGGCTATTCAATCGGTGGGGTCAGCACAGTGTGATGTACCGACTCGGCCTAAAGGCGACGGATAGTCCGTCGTTTCCTAGACACGGCTCCTATTTGGATCTCCTGCTGTTTGACACACGAATACTACTGACAGGTACGAACCAACAAACTGTAAACTGTCTTCGCACTTTTGTGTATGACAGTGACCATTGCGGTCTTAGTACCGAAATAACCGTTCCGAACGAAAATGCGGAATTGGATGAGTATCTTCAAAGGCATTCCTACAACTATAGTAGAGTGCGTTGGACACACTTCTCCAGGACACTGACTAGAGCACTCACCTCTAATTCGCTCTACCCACCGTCCAACAGAAATCTGTCAAACGAGGAGATTGACAGGTATCTAAAACTAATGGACGAGACAATTAAACGGACTATGGACAAAACAATACCTCGGTATCAACACACTGACAACGAACACTTATTCCGTAACGCAACTATTGACGCACTTTACCGACATAAAAGTAGACTACTCTGAAGACTGAAGACCTTGTACAGACAGTTTACTGACAGACACAACCCGGAGATTATGACATTAAAGTCGTCGATCAAAAACCTCCAAACATTAATTAAAGAAAATTACAGGGCTTCTGTAAGTTTGTATTGGAACAACAAAATTCGGGCTGTAAACACCAGCAACCCGAATATGTTCCCGCAAATAAATAAAATATTGGAGGAAAGATCAAGACGACCTTTCATATCTTAAAATCGCCCGAACGACAGACAATGAACGCATACTTTCAACAGCAGGCATAGATCCAAATGAGGCTGTTGATGATGACAACTTCTTTGTGATCGAAGATCCGCAGGAGAAGCTCGAGGCTATAGGAGCGACTTTCCAGGAAGTGTACAAGACAAATGACATCATTGGTCCGAACCACGACCTGGAAAATCGAGTCCTTATGCACAATTTCTACCTTCGAAATAAAATAGTGAACTGGCGAATCGAGAACACAGGTTTCACCCAGTTCAGTGACGAGAACATGGCAAATTATGTCATCGCCAATGAAAGGGAACAACCCCCGTTCATTTCGAAGGAAGAGCTTCAAACGATCTTCGACACAATAAGAAGTAAGAAATCAGTGGGAAAAGATGGAATACCGAACACTGTGCTTCGACATCTCCCACTAGAAGCGGTGGACATTTACACCACCCTGTTTAACAATGCAATGAATAAAGCACATTATCCAGCGCATTGGAAAACTGCGGTGGTACATCCCATCCCCAAAAGGGATAAAGACACCTCCAATCCGGAGAATCTCCGGTTGATCAGTCTCCTTCCAAACATCAGTAAGGTTTTCGAAAAAGTCATCAATAGAGTCCTGACTAAGTGGGTTGAGGAAAGAAATATAGTTCCGGATAATCAATTCGGTTTCAAGGCGGGGCATGATGTTATTCCAATGGAACAAAGCCAAGAAACAGTGCACGGGTGCCTCTCTGATTGACTTGGAGAAGGCCTTCGATACCGTATGGTTAGAAGAGTCCCTTTCTAAAAGTTGAACAAACTGGGCATTAGTAAACCACTGCTGTATATTCTTTTCAATATGCTTTCATCGTGAAAAATGGCGATGTGACTTCTACTGGTACATTCAAAATTAAAAACGGTCTGCAACAAGGTGCGGTTAATTCGCCAATCCCTTTCAACATTTACACAAGTGATCTGATAGGTTCACTTCACCATGCCATAGCGTACGCAGATGACTTAATCGCGTACAGATCAGGTCCAAAGATTGAGGTTATAAACATTCGTTTGCAACGTGACTTCGATAAAATTAAACAATATTGCGACGACTGGAAGTTGAAGATCAACTTTCAGAAGTCGGAAACCATTCTATTTAGGACGCCTTTGTCTGGGGCCTCTGCGGATACCAGAAAGAATTGGCCAAAGTTTCAGGTCGTTGGACAACACGGGCAGCCACTTGTTTGTCGAAATGTAGTCAGATACCTTGGGATCTGGCTAGATCAATATCTGTACTTTAACAAACATATAGATGTTGCTCTGGCCAGAGCCAAAGGTGCTTTTGCCCTTACAAAGACACTGTTTTATAACAGGCAACTCGATGCGAAGGTAAAGGTGATCTGCTACATGGCCCTTATTAGGCCTATGCTTACATTTGGTTGTCCCGTGTGGTTCAACGTGAGAGCAAGTCTTTGGAAAAGATTCGGGTGTTTGAAAGGGCTTGCCTTAGGGCTTGTCTTCGCTTATACAGAACACCAGAGTCGGAGTACATAAAATTTTATCCTAATGAGGTCTTGTACAATAGGGCGAACCTAATACGAGTGGACAATTTTGTTATTAAGTTGATTCGAAGGCACATTGCAAGAGCAATGACCTCGTCGTACAACCTGATCTCTGGGGCTTACTACCCCAATTATATGTATCACGAGAGAGTTCGCTTTGACGGCTTTATTCCTCCAGAAGCATTCCTCTACCTCGACAAAAATGGTCTGATCCAGGATAGATAAGCGGTGCCGTTAATCTTCCACGTCGCTCGAACACCTGCGGACAGGCGACTCAACTACGACAGAGACGTCGCACACGTCAGTGCGGAGCGTCTCCGGTTTAGTAGGGCGGTAGGGAGTCGCGACATGAGGGATGTTGCTCGGCAGCACCAACAATTTTGGTGGCTTGCAGAACTAGGGGAAGCTCCATCATCGAATTCCTCTAGTGCAGGGTAGCTCCATTAGGGAGCAGAGTTGGTCAGCCTAATTTTTTTTAGCCATGGCCGGCTTACATAGATGTAGGTAGGGTTAAGATAGATTTAAGGGTAAAAATTATAAAAACTTAAAAAAAAAAATATATAAAAAATAAAAATAAAAAAAATTATAAAAACTCAGAAAAAAAAAAATAAAAAATAAAAACTTAGAGATGGGTACCCTTCCGGTAGTTTTTCTTTAACAAAAAAAAAGAAATAATACTTGTTCAATAAGATAGATTAAGTAGGCTAAGTAGGTTAAGTAGCTAAGTAGGTTATTTAGATTAAGAGTTATTTTTTAGGTATTTTTTTAAGTTTTATCTTAAGATTTAATATAAAAAGAAAAGTCCGTATACTAAGTTTTTTTCAAATAGAATAAATTTTCTTAGTTTAAGCTTTAATTAATGTAAAAATTAAAATATGTTGTAAGGATCGTCGAAAGACATTTAGACTAAGCTCTGTTTAATCCAGAGTGCCCGCATGGGGCCAGTAAGTTACAATAAGATAGTTCTAAGCTATTTAAGCTAATTTCTAAGCGTTTTTTTGTATAGCTTGTAAGAATCAATGAATTAATAAAATAAAAATGCATTTAAGATGAAATGAATGACCGTTTCTTTTGGAAGAAGAAGATGAACTATCATCTAGAGTAGACGTGTTTTCATTTGCTTCTAATATAGAAAGAATTTTAAGCCGGTTTATTAATTAAACGTTTGAGTAACAACTTAAATAGTGTACGTTTTTCGATTTTCGTAATTGTGCCTGTTCTTTCCTTTCTTCATTCCGACACTCGTGCATTTATCCCTTAATAAACTATCTATAATTTAATTGTACTGGTCATCTACCTAAAGTAACTGCTTCAAAATACTCGCTCTCAATCTATTAAAGAGAAAAGTGTTTTTTCACTAGATAAATCATCAGCACCTGCCCAGCAGGCAAAATCAAATTTACATCCTAAAAGTGATAAAAAGCTTTTGCAATCCAGTGATCTTAAAGAGTAAGCAATAAATTTGACTGCACAATTCAAATTTCTTCTTTCGGAGTTTGAAGTAAAGTTAAACAATAAGATCAGTGAGACAGTTCGCACGCTGAGGAATAAAATTCAACAATGTGAAACGAAATGAAGAAGCTCTCTGAGGAGAATAAAAGAATGAAGGAACAGCTAGCTGATTTACATCGACAGCAGCGGCTCAGCGACGTTATTGTACGTGGAGTCCCATATGACTCAAGTGAGAATCCCGTTGATGTTGCCAGAAATATCGCATTGAAATTAGAACACCAAATGTCAGAGCACATCGATGCTTTTCGCCTGAAAGCTAAATCTTCCGACGAGGGAAGAGCATTGGTAATACGACTCTCATCAGTAGCCGAACAAAAAGCTTTGATCTCAGCTTTCCGAAAAAAAAGTTTTCACGTTTGGTGAATTGCTGAACAACACCAACTCTTATACTGGCAACCACCAGACAGCACAGAAATCTTCATTAATGAAAGCCTCACTCCGGAAAATGTCTCTCTTCTGCGTCACGCCAATAATTTGCGAAAAGAGGGATTGCTCTTCTCCGTAAGAACAAAAAATGGGCTTATTTTCGTTAAGAAGAGCAAAGACGATAAGGAGTTCAAAATCTCCGCAAACGATGACGTCATATCCCCAAATACTGCAGTTGATCAGCCCCCTTCTCTCTAAGGATATACGAGCATCTAGTTTTACCAAGTCATCTATTTGTAACGTTATTCAAACTATAATGCATTTACCTTCTTTCGTTATATTTGAAGTAAATTGTTTTCTTTTCCTTTTCATGAATTACTTTTTTTTACTTAATGCTTTTTATCGAGGCATTCGGCCTCAGATTTATAACTTTTTTATCTTTCTTCCTTCTTTTTTCTATACTTTCCCCCTTATTTTTTTTTTATAGAGTGAAACTCTATCTCTTTATCTTCCATCTTTCCATTCTACACCGTTTGCTTGCTTGTTAATGTTACTTAGCTCCAATTTTTTGTTTTTAATTTTATATAATGCTTCACAGTAAGGAGTGTTCGCCTGGTGATATGAGCAAATTCTCAACGCGAGCAATGATTAAAATACTATCCGAAACACGTGCAGGATTTAAAGTATGCCATTTAAACGCGCGTAGCTTAAGCTTATCCAAACTAGACTATCTTGGTTATATTTTTAATGGATCGGGTGTGGATATTAAATGTGTAACAGAGATTTGGTTTAGACCCAAAAAAATGGATGCAGATGCTGTTGACGATGATAGGTACAATATTCCTGGGTATACACTGACTCACCATCCTAGGATCACAGACACAATTGGGGAAGGAGTCGCTGTATATTGTAACACATCCCTTAGCTGTCATATTCGAATAGTTGAAAAGTCTCTCGATCTTAATAGTATAGAATACATGCTTATCGAAGTTGCTGATGGCAACATAAAGTTACTTCTGGGTGTCGCGTATAATCACCACCGTTATTGTTCCTTTGACTCATTTTTCTTGGCACTTCAGGAGTTTACGGCGGTCTATGAACACATCATCGTTTGCGGTGATTTCAACATAGACCTACATAAATCGGACAATAAAGCTTGCCAACTACTTGATTCGGTTGCTGCTTCTGGACTTAATGTAATCAACTCCTTTGCTACCCATTATGCACCTGATACTCCCCCGAGCCTTCTTGATCTATTTATTGTGTCTGATCGCTCAAACGTTCTGCTTCAGGATCAGTTGTCCCTTGAAGCTATGTCTGATCATGACTTGCTCTTCTGTACATATAATATTAACCTATCTCGTTCGTCTACATCTTCAACTTTCCAATACCGAAATTATTTTGCTGTAATTAATAGTTCCCCGCATCTTGATGCCAGCATGCTTCCTTGGTAAAATTGCTATTTATATACAGATGTTAATGCTAAGGTAACATTTTTAAGATGTTTATTGTTGGACTTGTTCAACAAATAGACACATCGCAGTGAAACTTTCCCATGGTTCACGTCTGCATACATAATGCTATGAAAGTCCGAAATAAATTATACTCATGTTGGAACGGAAACCCAACCACCTTAAATTGGAATAATTTCCGTCTTGCTCGCAATCATTCGACTTACATAACACGAAATGCGAAGAAACGATATTTTCTATCTAAACTAGGCACCAACCAATCTACCAAAAAACCTTGAAATAATTTAGGTTCGGAAAAAAAAATATCTTAAGCAGAATACCTGATATAAATGATCTCAACGAAAGTTTTGTTTCTAGTGTGCCCAACAACTGTGCTTTTGTCCCCAACACTGAGCTCTTTTTTGAAAGTGATTTTGATTTCGAAGTTGTAACAGAAATTGAAGTCATTGAAAGCATTCGTTCTATCAAATCCGATGCAGTTGGGGAAGATGGCGTGCCTATTAGCTTCATTAAAATGATACTTCCCCACATATTGGGTGTACTAACGCATGCATTCAATTTCTGCATTCTCTGTTCATCCTTTCCCGATAGTTGGAAATTGGCTTAGGTTTTACCTGTACCAAAAAACAGCAGCCAACGTTTACCAGTGACTTTCGTCCAATTAGTATTTTACCATGTTTGTCAAAAGTTTTTGAAAAAATACTAGTAAAACAAATTTCCAGTCATCTGGACGGTCATAACTTATTGTCACCCGCTCAGTCCGCTTTTCGGCAAAAACACAGCTGCTCCACAGCAATGGTTAAAATACTTGATGATATTAGAATTGAATATGACTTAGACAATGTTACCTTACTTTGTTTGCTTGACTTCTCCAAAGCTGTTCTCCAAAGTAAATCATGAAATACTTTGCAAAAAAAACTCAGATTGTACTTTGGATTTAGTGAAAGTGATATTTGGTGATACTGCGTCAAATCCTAAGACTCTGCTAACTGGGCTCAACTTTAGGTCCAATTTTGTTAGGCAGTTTCATCAATGACCTACCAAAAGCTTGCACCACTACCAGTGTTCACTTTTACGCCGATGATGCACAGATATACTTATCCCGCCCAATCGGGCTAACTGAGGACCTTATCTATCGAATAAATGAAGACCTTTCTAGTATATATGTATAGCTGGGCTAACTATTAATCCTGCAAAGTCACAGTAAATATTGATTTCGAGGCAACAGTATAACACTGATGATCTAGCACCTGTCTTCCTTAATAACGAAAGACTTCAATACACGAATGTCGTAACCAGTCTTGTATTCAAGGTTAATCGTTCACTCACCGCGATCGATCGCATTAAGTATACCATTGGACGCATCTACGCTGGGTTGCGCAAACTTTGACCGTATTCTAGTTATACACCCGTCGACACTAAGCTCAAGCTTATTAAGGCTTTGCTTATACCTATTATTGACTACGCCATAGTTGTGTACAGATGTCACTAGGGTTTAACGTGAATACCTGTCATGGAGACTTAACCTCACGGGATGCCCATACATCCGTGGGAGCAAGGGTACGCCTTGCCATCGCTTATTTGCTACATTAACAATTAATACCAATGCGGAAATGTGTTGAGGGCACAAATCCACCCTTGGCATGAGTAGAGGCCCACCTAAAACCTCTTACTGATCTTAGGGTCTCAGCACCCAGCACTTATAGCCACTCAACTCCGGGTATTGAGCCCTAGCAGGGCCACCCTCCCTGCGATTTAGGTTTAAACCACAGCCACCGTGACGCTCCCACAAGGGGGCCTACCTTAACAAGTTAGGCCCGGACCGAAGTCCGGGGGGCTCCTAACTCCCACGGTACCGTGTTTAAAATCCTGGTATGGACTACCGGTGGTCTTGCCACTCAACAAGACCTATGACCGGCAGCTTGTTACTGGAAAAATCATAGCAACCATCAGAGGGGAAGGGTCTGATGAAGTTTACGATAAGTCCAGTATTTACTCTGCCCCCGCTTTATATTAGACAACGTCATTGATGGGCGAAGCCTTGATAATGGGGCGGGGGCCCACCATAGTTGTGTACAGTAAACTTGATTCTCAATCACACCATCAGTTGCTCTTACCTTCAACGAAATGCAACGACATGATAAGGTATGTATATGGCCTTCGCCGACATGAACACATCTCTCACTATCACAAAAATGTACTTGGTTGTTCGTTTCAACAATTCCTTGACACCAGATGTTGTATCTCCTTACATAAAATCATCCACACCAAATCCCCTCCGTATTTGTACTCAAAACTTCAATTCGTGCAATCTTCTAAGACATGTAACCTCATCCCCCCAATTCTACAGCAACTACTTACACTTACAACTTTTTTTTCTCTATTTCTCTTTTCGCTTTTCTTCTTTTTTCTTGTTTGTTATTTTCCTTCACTCTATTATCACTCCCTTTTTCTCATGTTTCTCTCCCTCCTCTTTTACCATCCAATTTTTCACTTTTTTATTTCTTTTATTTTTGTTATTATTATTGCTTTATTTTTATTGTAACATAACATTAGATTTATTGTTTCATTATTAAAATATTAATTTATCAGCATTTTGTTAGATTATATAATATTTCCATATCTCAGTACTATAAAAGACAAAGTCTTATCAGTACAATTTGTATTATTCAATAAATTGAATTGAATTGAATTGAATTGACCATTCCATGATAGAACTTAGTTTTTAAATCAAGAAAACGCGCTTTATTTCCGGTATTACACCACTTCGTTTCCTGAACGCACAGGATTTGTAGAGCTCTGCGACGCATAATCGCTTCCAATTGCAAACTTTTTGAGGTCATCGATCCGAGGTTCCAACTTGCAAACCGAAGTTAAGAAAAATATTTTGTAAACTTCATTTTTCCCGCCCCCTGAATCTGTCGGGCTCTGACACAAGCACTTCTGCTTGTTCTGGGATCACCCAAATGCGTTGCAAGCGTGGTGCCCAGCGGGGTAGATTCGTATTTTCAATGCGCTGTCTTTAGATTCGTACTTCCCACCGCACATCTAAAGTTTTTTTTTATACTTAAATCGATAAGCGCAGCATTTATAACATTTACTGATACTAAGGTATCCCAACACTCTGACATCCAATGTTTTCGAAAATTTTCGTATGGTCACACTCACTGACTTCAATATCTGCATTGTGTCTTTGTTTTTATTTTAAAAATTATTTACATACTGTTCCTATTAGCTTGTTTTGTGTTCTAATTACTACATCTAGCACTCTAAAGTTCCAATTCTCGCTTATTTCACTTTCATTATTTGTGGGTGTCTCTTTGAATATTGAATAGATTTTCACTTTTTTCTCGCTTTCTACTGGGCTCAACTTTAGGTCCAATTTTGTTAGGCAGTTTCATCAATGACCTACCAAAAGCTTGCACCACTACCAGTGTTCACTTTTACGCCGATGATGCACAGATATACTTATCCCGCCCAATCGGGCTAACTGAGGACCTTATCTATCGAATAAATGAAGACCTTTCTAGTATATATGTATAGCTGGGCTAACTATTAATCCTGCAAAGTCACAGTAAATATTGATTTCGAGGCAACAGTATAACACTGATGATCTAGCACCTGTCTTCCTTAATAACGAAAGACTTCAATACACGAATGTCGTAACCAGTCTTGTATTCAAGGTTAATCGTTCACTCACCGCGATCGATCGCATTAAGTATACCATTGGACGCATCTACGCTGGGTTGCGCAAACTTTGACCGTATTCTAGTTATACACCCGTCGACACTAAGCTCAAGCTTATTAAGGCTTTGCTTATACCTATTATTGACTACGCCATAGTTGTGTACAGATGTCACTAGGGTTTAACGTGAATACCTGTCATGGAGACTTAACCTCACGGGATGCCCATACATCCGTGGGAGCAAGGGTACGCCTTGCCATCGCTTATTTGCTACATTAACAATTAATACCAATGCGGAAATGTGTTGAGGGCACAAATCCACCCTTGGCATGAGTAGAGGCCCACCTAAAACCTCTTACTGATCTTAGGGTCTCAGCACCCAGCACTTATAGCCACTCAACTCCGGGTATTGAGCCCTAGCAGGGCCACCCTCCCTGCGATTTAGGTTTAAACCACAGCCACCGTGACGCTCCCACAAGGGGGCCTACCTTAACAAGTTAGGCCCGGACCGAAGTCCGGGGGGCTCCTAACTCCCACGGTACCGTGTTTAAAATCCTGGTATGGACTACCGGTGGTCTTGCCACTCAACAAGACCTATGACCGGCAGCTTGTTACTGGAAAAATCATAGCAACCATCAGAGGGGAAGGGTCTGATGAAGTTTACGATAAGTCCAGTATTTACTCTGCCCCCGCTTTATATTAGACAACGTCATTGATGGGCGAAGCCTTGATAATGGGGCGGGGGCCCACCATAGTTGTGTACAGTAAACTTGATTCTCAATCACACCATCAGTTGCTCTTACCTTCAACGAAATGCAACGACATGATAAGGTATGTATATGGCCTTCGCCGACATGAACACATCTCTCACTATCACAAAAATGTACTTGGTTGTTCGTTTCAACAATTCCTTGACACCAGATGTTGTATCTCCTTACATAAAATCATCCACACCAAATCCCCTCCGTATTTGTACTCAAAACTTCAATTCGTGCAATCTTCTAAGACATGTAACCTCATCCCCCCAATTCTACAGCAACTACTTACACTTACAACTTTTTTTTCTCTATTTCTCTTTTCGCTTTTCTTCTTTTTTCTTGTTTGTTATTTTCCTTCACTCTATTATCACTCCCTTTTTCTCATGTTTCTCTCCCTCCTCTTTTACCATCCAATTTTTCACTTTTTTATTTCTTTTATTTTTGTTATTATTATTGCTTTATTTTTATTGTAACATAACATTAGATTTATTGTTTCATTATTAAAATATTAATTTATCAGCATTTTGTTAGATTATATAATATTTCCATATCTCAGTACTATAAAAGACAAAGTCTTATCAGTACAATTTGTATTATTCAATAAATTGAATTGAATTGAATTGAATTGACCATTCCATGATAGAACTTAGTTTTTAAATCAAGAAAACGCGCTTTATTTCCGGTATTACACCACTTCGTTTCCTGAACGCACAGGATTTGTAGAGCTCTGCGACGCATAATCGCTTCCAATTGCAAACTTTTTGAGGTCATCGATCCGAGGTTCCAACTTGCAAACCGAAGTTAAGAAAAATATTTTGTAAACTTCATTTTTCCCGCCCCCTGAATCTGTCGGGCTCTGACACAAGCACTTCTGCTTGTTCTGGGATCACCCAAATGCGTTGCAAGCGTGGTGCCCAGCGGGGTAGATTCGTATTTTCAATGCGCTGTCTTTAGATTCGTACTTCCCACCGCACATCTAAAGTTTTTTTTTATACTTAAATCGATAAGCGCAGCATTTATAACATTTACTGATACTAAGGTATCCCAACACTCTGACATCCAATGTTTTCGAAAATTTTCGTATGGTCACACTCACTGACTTCAATATCTGCATTGTGTCTTTGTTTTTATTTTAAAAATTATTTACATACTGTTCCTATTAGCTTGTTTTGTGTTCTAATTACTACATCTAGCACTCTAAAGTTCCAATTCTCGCTTATTTCACTTTCATTATTTGTGGGTGTCTCTTTGAATATTGAATAGATTTTCACTTTTTTCTCGCTTTCTATTTTTTGTACTAAGTTGTAAAAGCATTTAATCAATATATTTTGTTCATTTTTTTTTTCTTTTACCTTTCTCCCAAGTTCTTGTTTCAAAAATTGAGTCTACATTTTTGTTTAACTTAGCATCGATACCACGTGTATTGTTTTGTTTCATTTTCTCCTTCGATTACAGTTTTGAGTATCGAATAATTGTTTACCAACGATTCCGAATTATATCTTAGCGTTTCCCGCGTTTGCAAAAGCCACAACACGAGACTATGGATGCGTTGCCACGGGTGAATTGCAATTCATATTTTCCGCAGAAACAGTCCACTGCATCCCCTTTTTAAAACTATGACTATGATATCAGTATATAAGTCTTCAGGAATACCAAAACTTATTAACTCATTCAGTTAGAAAAACTTCATTTAATATTTACTTTTGTATCACCATCGATTTTTCACACATACAGTGAGCGAAATTTGAAAATAAGCGACCGCTTAATGAGTGTTAAACTCGTCATACACAATGAAACGTGGAACATTGTTAGCGCGTACGCTCCACAAAAAAGATAGATTTTGGTCAGATTTAGGTAATTTGCTTAGAAATATACCTATCGATGAGATGCTCTTCGTAGGCGGAGATTTAAATGGCCACGTCGGAGAAACAAATGTTGATTATGAGGACTGCCACGGCGGTAGAGGCTTTGGAACCAGAAATTCAGCTGGCGAGGACATCCTTGTAGCGTGTAGGGCTTACGGCTTAACCGTCTTAAATACAATGTTTATTAAACATCAACGACATCTTATCACCTATAGCAGCGGAGGCCACGAAACGCAAATAGATTATCACATCTCCAAAATGTCGATGAGAAAGCGTGTTAAGGACTGTAAAGTATTACTTGGAGAATCGCTATTAAGCCAACACCGTCTGCTCATTACAGAATTTGTTTTTCACAGCGGAACTACCGAAAACACTGGCATCGTTTGGAAAGCCAAAAATCCGGTGGTATAATCTATCGAAGCAAGATTTATCGCGCTGGAAATAACCTCGCCGAAATACATAAAAAATGCAGACGGTCGCTTATTAACAAATGAAAAGGAAATTTGTGACCGGTGGCTTGAATACTGCAAGGAGTTGCTTAACAAACAGATTCCGCGTGATATCGTGCCGACAGCTGGTCTATTCGAGGAGGAAGTTTCAGACTTTTCAATCGAAGAAATAGGTATAGCAATCGGAAAAATGAAGCGGGGAAAAGCGGCGAGACCAGACAGCATTCCATCAGAGTTTGGTCGAAGATGGAAGGAATCGGCAGCGAATGGCTATCGAAACTTTTAAATAAATTAAAATATGGACAACCTATGCCGAATCAATGGAGAAGTAGCTTCTTGGTTCCATTATACAAAGGAAAAGGCGGCACTCGAGAATGCAACAACTACTGTTCAATCAAGCTTATGTCACACACAATGAAAATCGTCGCAAGAGTCTTAAATGAACGTCTTCGGCAAATAATAAAGTTCGATAATAGCCAGTGTGGATTTAATGAAGGAAGATCGACGGTGGACGCTATCCAAAGCCTACGAATAATAATGGAAAAGCACCGAGATTCGTCTAAGGATTTACACATGGTATTTATCGACCTCGAGAAAGCATTCGATCGAGTGCCTAGAGATCTCATATGGGCCGCGCTGAGGTCTCAAAACGTACCGGAAACGTATGTTAGAATAATACAAGACATGTACGGAAACGTGAAAACTGCGGTTAAAAGCTCTGCTGGACTAACGAGAGAATTTCCAGTTAATGTCGGAGTGCATCAAGGAAGCGTACTTAGCCCTTTCCTCTATTCGACTATCTTTTAAAAGACTGCATGCGCGAAGCAAATGTAACGCCAATTCTCTTCGCTGACGACGCAGTTATACTTAGCGATAACGTCGAAGATTTACAGAATGCCTTAGATTCATGGAGAAATGCGCTAGAGAGAAACGGGTTTAAAATAAGTCGTTCAAAGACGGAGCATTTGACGTGCCCATTTGCGCATCCGTTGCGACCTGTTCCGGATATAATGTTAGACGGAATAGTTCCTCCGAAAAGCACTATCTTTAAGTACTTAGGATCAATCGTTGAAATGGAAGGGAAATGTGACGACGGCGTAAGCCACAGAGTGCGTGTGGAGTGAATTGAAGTGCGGGAAAATTCGCGAATCTTTTGCCACCGAAAATTTCCACTTAAATTGAAGGGGAAACTCTACACCACGGTTGTTAGACCAGCTCTTATGTACGGTTCACAGTGCTGGACAATGTATGAAGCGTTTAAAAACAAAATGACGGCAGCGGAAATGAAAATATTAAGGATGTCTAGTGGAGTCACTAAACGCGATTGTATTGGATCTATGCGGAAGTCTATGAAGGAAGTCTTCATATAAAGAATTCGGTAACCGAACAACTTAAGGCGAATAGAATAAGTTGGTATTGCCACGTTCAAAGAAGATCTGCGGAAAATCCGGTTAAAAAGACACTAGCAACTATGGTCACTCCAACTGTAAGAAAACGAGGTCGAAAAAAGAATTCCTGGATTTCTCAGATGACAAATGCGCAACAACGCCAGGGGCTAACCACTGAAGCGATCCTAGACCGAGCATTATGTAGACGCGTTCTGCGGTCTGCGACATTAGCCAACCGCATAAGCGGAGCAGCAGCGATGCAGTAAAAATGGGAAACTCGTTACGCATAAGTTCGTATAATTAAGAAAGGGTTAATAAAAGGATAAGAAGAAGAAGACAGTGAGCGATGATTGCAATGATTACTCAAAATGAAAAAAATAAAAACGTCCATGCAAGGATTTGGTTGTTGTTGCCTTTTAATATAACTTTATTTTCTTATTATTGTGAATATACAATTTTCTATTGTGACTACAATGAAAACCGTATTTTCATGCAAACTTTATCAGTGTCCAACTACATAATACGACACAAAAATGCAAAATTTGTTTAATATCTTTTATTTTTGTGGTTAAAATCGGCTACCACGTAAGCAGTTTTTTTATTTTTAATTTTTTGATGCATTAATAATGTTATTGATATTCACATTAACGGAATTGTCGCAGACATCATAATGGCAAAAGCTAAGTTCTAGGGTAGAGTTAAAAAAAAAAGAAAGAAATCACTTTGTTTCGCAAACAAAAAGATCTGAACACGTAGTTAGAAATTATATCAAATCAGGCAAGTTTTATGGCATTTCAACAAAAAGAATAAGCAAAACTGAAAGTATCTCGTCGTCAAAAAAATTATCTCACTGAGGGAGTCATCATCGTACTCTCGTAGTGTGAAGACCTTTCTCTCGGCTGTGTTTTGATTTCTATATCCTACTGACAACTATTGTTGTCTTCCTTGCACCTGCCAATTTTTTGCAGTCGTTTTCCGCGTTGTGTGATTATTTAACCCCATTCTCATAAAATTTTCTTTTCTAAACCCACAAATCATGGGCCCACCGGAGCCCAAAGATAAGCCCGGGAATTATTTCGACCTGTTTTCCGACAATTGGTCGTCTGAGCCCAGGGCAAACAAAAAATAAACGACCCCCTAACCTACAAGAATTCCCTGACCTACCAACATAAAGGAACACAAGGAACCCAAAGATCATTGTCATTGCCGCGACAAACCCTGAAATTCCACTTTCCAGTGTAAGTATATTTTTACTTAAGAAAGTCATCGACGGAATTAGTACGGAATATGACAGTGTTTCCTCGCTTCGTGACGGTAGCCTTCTAATCCTTGCTACATCCGAGAAAGTCGTAGAAAAATTCCTTAAACTTCCTTGCTAATCAGTATCTGTTACCCTGCACAAACAACTTAACACATCTAAAGGCATAGTGTACGCTCCATGGCTTATTAACCTCAGCGAGACTGAAATTATATCAAATATGAGATCTCAAGGTATCAGTGCAGTCTATAAATTCACAAACAGAGTAGACGGAATTCAAAAGCACACAAGCTTAATGCTCTTCACCTTTGACTTATACTTCTTGCCTCAAACAATAGTAGTCGGTTTTCACACTGCTAAGGTCAAAGAATATATTCCGTCACCTATGAGATGTCGAAACTGCCAGCTACTTCGGCACACCACAAAGCGATGCGCCAAGAGCAAGCTATGCGAAAATTGTAACCTACCACCCCACGATCCTAATGAATGTACACGTGTGATGTGCGCCAATTGTCTAGACAACCACCCCTCTTCATCAAAACAATGCCCTAAATACATTCAGAACAAAGAAGTTTTGAGAATTAAAACCACAAACAAGTGCAGCATGGCTGAAGCTAAACACGTGTATAACCAACAAACCCCTCTCCCGCCAAACTCAACCTCAGTCTCTTCTTCCGAAAAAGCCAAACAAACAAAACCCCCTGAAAACCCTCAAGCTTATCAACCCACAGTATCTAATGCTGCCTTAACCACAAACCCAAACCGCACCAGCCAACCCAAGAAAAACCTAACATGAAATCACCAAAACCCCCAAACACTGTCTCCCTTATCTAATGTAGACATGCATCCCATCTCCTCTTTACAAGACAACACAATCTTACTCAAAACAAATAACCACAATCATAAAAAAACAACCCCTCCTATTTCGCAAACCCACTCGAATTACCCAAAAACAACACACACCAAAAATAACCCAAGCAACTCTCAACTTTTCCAAAATAATAACTCTCTAAACACTAGTCAATCAATTCAAACCACTTACAAACCAAACACAGCTCCAATGACAAATAACCAACACACTACAGCTTCACACTCACCCATGTCTGCTTTCACTCAATCGTCATATCCTTATACATCCCTCCTGCACAAACTTTTTCTGTTTCTGAAATCGAAAATATCGTTAATACCTTTTAACCCCACATACTGATCACAGGTGACTTCAACTCATGGAGCCCACTTTAGGGCTCCCCCCATTCCAATACGAAGGGCAAAATTGTGAAAGATTTCCTGACACACTCCAACTTGACTGTATTAAAAGACGGCAAACCCACCCACTTTTCTACCCACAACACCTCTATCCATGCAGACCTATCCCTAATTTCATCCCAGTTATACCCCAATACAACATGCACAACCCTTCCACACTTACATGGCAGTGACCACTTTCCCCTAATCACAACAGTGACGATAGGAACCCAGAAATCAAACCCAAAACGACCTCCAACATTTCAAACTGATAAAGCCAATTGGCCCTTGTTCCAATGTATAGCATCCAATTTCACCACGTCCACCATACCATCCCTTAACATGAACAGAGAAGCAGCTCTCATTCATAAATCCATTAGAATTTTAAAAAAAACATCCGAATCAAGAAGACCTCAATACCTACCGCAAATCCAATGCCCAATTCCGCAAAGCAACCAAACTCGCCAAAAAGGCTTGTTTTGAAAACTTCACCTCTAACATAAACCCAAAAGCCTCATGCAAACAACTCTGGGATAACATAAGATCACTCACTGGAGATTATAAAATCCGCTCTATAAGTCTTATTAGATCTGAGTCAAACACACTATCCTCTCCTAACGACATCGCCGAACATTTCGCCAAAACATGGTCTAACCATGCCTTTAACTGCAATTTTCCACCTGCCTTCCTCCAAGCAAAATATTTAGCAATTATCAACAACCCACCTATCCTCAACCATCTATCCCCAGCTAGCTTAATCGAGGTTCCTATCAAACTTACAGAACTTGAAACCTCTCTCCGCACGACTAAAGGGAAAACCCCTGGCCTAGACCGAATTTCATACCCCATGATCAAAAATGCCCCCATAGTCCTCAAACAGCGCATAGTTTCTCGGTACAATCTGATCTTTGACAAAGGGATCATTCCCCTAATATGGAAAACTGCCAGCGTGGTCCCAATACAAAAGCCGAATAAAACAGCCACCGAAGTGAATAAAACAGCCACTGAAGTGAATAAAACAGCCACCGAAGTCAATGGATATCGACCTATATCCCTCTTACCATGTGTTGGCAAAGTTCTAGAGAAGATAATCGCAAAACGGCTGTTCTGGTTTATAGAAAAACATAACCTCATAAATACAAACCAAGTCGCTTTCAAGCGCGGTCGGGGTACCATAGATTCTCTTCTTCACATCTATAATTTTATTTCATCCGCATTATCATCAAAAAATCATGTTACAATTTTGTCTATTGACTTCGAAAAAGCCTTTGATAGAATTGGCATACACATAATTCTTAACAAACTCATCCAATGGAAAGTAGGTCCAAAACTTTTCAAATACATCAAGTCATTCCTAATTAACAGACAGTTCCGAATAAAATTATATAATGTGCACTCCCAAACATATAGCTTCAAAAGTGGTATTCCCCAAGGATCACCACTCTCAGTAGTTATCCTTATGATAGCGTTCAATGAATTAAGCCTTATCTTACAAAAATATAATACCATTCGGCACTCTCTGTACGCCGATGACTTGATCATATTTTCCAAATGTAAAGATTTGATAACAACCCCCTCCACATTCTCTAATATCCTAATGGATATAGACCAGTGGTGTAATATCTCTGGGGCAAAAATCTCCTTAGAAAAAACTAAAATACTACATATTTGTAAAAAAAACAAGCTGTCAAAAAAAACTAACACTTAATTTTAAGAACAATAATATCTGTAATGTTAATTCACTAAGCATATTAGGCGTTATTTTTGATTCTAAGTTTAATTTTAAAGATCACTGTACATACTTAAAAAAAAAAGCCTAGCTACGAGTACCAGACTAAATATAATTAAACATCTAACATCAACATTCTTGTTCTCATACTAACACTATAATAAGCGTTATTAAATCTATCATTTTATCGAAGATCGATTACGGCCTAGTCATTTATGGTAAATGTCCAAAGGCCTCACTCCAACTTTTCAAACCATAGTATCACTCCGCTGTTCGGATCGGCCTCAAAGCATTCAGGACGACTCCAATAAAATGTATCTTAACAGAAGCTGGACTCATTACGATCGAAGAAAGGCTTGACTAACTCACCGCTCTTCTTATCCCGAAAATCATAGTATCCCGAGAATCACCAATAACTCTAGATGCAAAAAAAATATTATCTTGGAAAAAAATACCCCAGCGATCATCTGCAATTTACAATGCACTGCACTCCCCGATATGGTCTGACATGCCAATCAATATTTAAACACATAAAACACCTAGGCATCCTCAATGGTTATTCGACGAATCCTCTATTATATCTCACCTACACAACTACAAACAACCAGATATACAAAGCTACGAGGGCGGGTCAATAAGTCCGTGACTTTTTGAATTTCTGACCTCTTTACTTTACTTTGAAACAGCAACACTGCTCCTGTCAACAGGCATCTGTCAGTTGACTCCTGTCAAAATTTAAACTTGCTGCGTCAGTTAGTTTGTGTTTGACAGCTATTTTTATCAGACTACTCACTAATTTGAGGAGAAAATGGAAAAAAGTGAATTTCGTGTGCTTATTAAGCATTATTTCTTGCGAAAAAAAACCATTACCGAGACCAAGGCTAAGCTTGATAAATACTATGGGGACTCTGCACCATCGATTTCAATGGTAAAAAAGTGGTTTACTGAATTTCGTTGTGGCCGTACAAGCACTGAAGATGCCGAACGTCCTGGACGCCCAGTTGAGGTCTCTACACCCGAAACAATCGAAAAAATTCACGATATGGTGTTGGCCGACCGATGATTGAAAGTGCGAGAGATTGTGGAAGCCGTAGGGATCTCGCATGGCTCAGTGGTTTCAATTTTGAATGATCACTTGGGCATGAGAAAGCTTTCCGCAAGATGGGTGCCGCGTTTGCTCACAGTCGACCACAAACGCAATCGTGTAACAACTTCACAGGAAGGTTTGGCGTTGTTTAATCGCAATATGGAGGAGTTTTTGCGCCGTTTTGTAACCGTGGACGAAACATGGATCCATCACAACACACCAGAGGACAAACAACAGGTAAAACAGTGGGTTTCTAAGGGTGAATCGGCGCCAAAGAAGGCCAAGGTGGGTTTGTCAGCCAATAAAGTTATGGCGACTGTTTTTTGGGATGCACGCGGGATAATCCACATTGACTACCTTCAAAAGGGAAGAACAATCAATGGGAAATATTATGCCAACTTATTGGACCGATTCAATGACGATTTGAAAAAAAACGACCTCATTTGGCCAAGAAAAAAGTTCTTTTCCACCAAGACAATGCAAGGGTGCACACATGTGCAGTTGCCACGGCAAAAATCCATGAATTGGGCTATGAATTGCTCCCTCATCCACCCTATTCTCCAGATTTGGCTCCGAGCGACTACTTCTTGTTCCCAAACCTGAAGAAATGGCTTGGTGGAAAAAGATTTGACTCCAATGATGAAGTCATCTCGCAAACAAAGGCCTATTTTGAGGACCTCGACAAATCATTTTTTTTTGGAAGGGATAAAAAAATTGGAGAAGCGTTGGACAAAGTGTATAGAGCTCAAGGGAGACTACGTTGAAAAATAAAATTATTTTTTTATCAAAAAATCTGTGTTTTAATCCAAAAGTCACGGACTTATTGACCCGCCCTCGTATGTTTAAAGAACTAACGCAAAAATTTATAGATAGTAACCGGATCTTGCTTTTTACGGATGCATCAAAGACATAAAACTGTACCGCTTTTGCAGTGATTGATAGCATTAGCAATGTTCTCATAAGGGGTATATTGCCCCAATTTTCTTCTATATTCACCGCCGAAGCTCTTGTAGTCTTTCATGCCACAAAATTATTTCCAAACAAAAAGATACTTATTTGTACCAACAGCCTATCAACAATTTCCGCAATCCAAAATACCAACAACACAACACCGACAATAGAAGGCATTAGGGACAAACGAAAAAAGGCTTAAAATCGTATGGGTTCCTGGTCATACCGGAATCATAGGAAATGAATTAGCTGATAAGGCTGCAAAAACTGCAACAACAGAACCGCTTATCACCTTCTACACACACAACAAAAAAGGATCTCCAGAATAAATTAAAGACCCTGTGGAAAAACAGAAAACGGAATAGGTGGAAAGATTACATTCACCATTATTCAACAATCAACCCTCAGGCAAATATGGCTTTATACCCTATAAACTGTCCACATAACATGATAAAATGCTTCCTACGACTCCGCATGGGCCACACAAACCTCACACATAGCCAAAATAACATGGTACTCTCCCTGAAACATTTACTTGAATGCCAGAAGGTCAACGACTCAGTTATACGCATTTCAATCACTCCGCTTGCTGAACTATTAAAAACACCAACTGAAACTAACATAAGAAATGTATATAAGATACTAGTTACCTTGAAAATTAACAAATGTATTTAAAAACCAATATGTAAAAACTAGCCGATAGCCGTGGTAGCTAGTGCTATATATTCTTTTTTATATTATTATTGTAATTTATTACCTAATAATAAGAATAAATAATAATAATAATAATAATAATAATGTATCACTGAGGAAGCTACCCAAAATAAGCTTAGTTCGTCAGAAATTGTTTCCAAACTAGAGCTTCCAATTAGAAAACACCGCGCTCAACAAATTCTAAGGTGGAACAGAAGTATGAAGTGCTTAAAAAAAACTGCTTTAACATCTGAGTATAAATTGTGCGCTGGCTATAAGGTTATTTTCTCAGTTAAAAAAAAGTTAAACTTAGATGGCCTTGATTTAGTTCAGTTATTACTGGCATGGTCTGCTTTGCAATGATCCACCAAGAATGAGCAGAATCTCTGAAGAAGGATCGCTTATGATATGGGGAGCATTTGCATTTTATGGAAAGCTTCAGTTGTGTTTTTAACAACGCGAATGAGTTCAGAGCATTGAAATATTAGGTGATGTTGTTATATCGCATACAGAGGAAAATGCAGATAAAGAATTTATTTTCCAGCAAGATAACGACAGTATTTACATTTTAAAAGCATGTAGAGCCTCTTCTTCGTCCCGATTTATAAAACTACTTCATTGGCCAGGAAGAAGTCCCGACTTAAACCTATGGGGTATAATTGCAAAAGCTGTACGGGAGTACACAACAATAGCTGAGCTAAAAACGGCTGTTTTGTAGGCATAGTCAAACATACGCGTAGAAACGCTTCAAAAGCTTATTAACTTACTTCCGGGGAGAGTTTTTGAAGTAATTAGGATAAATAGAAGTCAAAATACGAACCTAAATTCAAATTATTCTTCAGAAATATTTAAGTTGAAAGTTTTAAAAGTGTGCGTCTAGGATAATTTCGCAGCGAATCTAAATATTTTCCAAACTTTTTTCAATCACTGGTGAATTATCACTTTTTTTTTTTATTTTGTGAAAAATAAAGAATTTTGATTGAATGTAATGTTTTTGATAACATTATTTGAGAGCTGTTTTTGGTTTCGCAAAAAAATGCATATGCGACTAACAAAATCACGCTCACTGTATAACTCAACCATTGATAACATTTGAATGCTGTCCTTTCGACGAATTCAATTATCAACGGCTTGATCACTTGTGGCATTCACACAGTGCGGGGACAGTATCTGCAAACAACGTGTGAGTTTCAGTGGCCACAACATCCGAAAGATTTCGCCTTCTTCGTAGCCGCAATTTTTCAGTAGCCGCAAATACGACAACACGATTTTCGGGCAGAAGCCACAATGAGGCTAAGCCATAGGAGCGAGCGCTGGAAGCCAGTATACTGGTGAATCACCGAGATTGCCGCACTATGAAGAAACTGCTTACACCTGAGACGCAAGATCACCAGAGGAAGAAGGAGACATGATGAAACAACGGAAGAGTTTAGAACCGCAAAGTCAGCTCAACACTCCGCCAAGATGTAAACAGCGACCTCTGGGCACTGCGCTAAAAGGTAGTGATGTTCAAGCTGGGAGCACGATCGACCACGCCACCCGTGAGTGCAGAGATGATTCAGATGATATTGGACACCTTCTTTCCAACCCATCTCACTAGACAATATATCTCTAGTGATCCCGATGTTCACGGAAGAGGAGCTGATACAAGCAACGAATACACTGCAAATTAAGAAGAAGTACCAGCGGAAGGGCTTAAAGCTATCTCTCGGACCTGCCTTTAGCTCCTTTTGAACATGTACAACAGCTGTTTGAAGACGCACTACCCACCAAAACTCTAAACAAAAGGATTCACCGGGATGTCGTTTTGTTAACATTGGGTAGCGTTCCAAAAGTACAACTTTTTCCACAAATGCCCATCGTATGAGAGACCTGAGCCTCAGTCAACAAGCGTCTCCAGCCAGCTCGATCCCTGGCTAGCTGCCTCCAGTTTCGCACACTAAGTTGGCTGAGGTCCCCTTCCACTTGCGTGCGCCACCTGAGTCTTGGGCTTCCTCTACTGCGCTGTCCTTCGGGAGCGGATTCGAAGACTTTTCGGACCATAGCATTGGTTCTACATACGTTCTACATGACCCAGCCATCTCAGTCTATGGATCTTCACTCTACTGGTTAGGTCGATGTCGCTGTACAGCCCGTAGAGTTCATTGCTGCATCTCCTCTTCCATTCTCCTTCAATGCAGACAGAACCGAAGATCGCCCGAAGAATTTTTCTCTTAAAGCAACCTCTGCGCCATAGAGCAGGACCCGGGTTGTTAAGGTCTCATAAAGGGTGACTTTTGTTGTCCGAGAGAGGGCTTTGCTAGTTCTTTAAATAACGAGAATGAGCCTGTGCAGCCGAAGATCTTAGTTCTGCTAACAAGCCCTACTTCACACCTCCCCATGGTGCCATCTCGGCGACATATTTAAAGCTCAGGCCGGTAAGGATTTCCAGGACTTAGTCAGGGGAAAAGAGATGGTGCCGGACGAGCCCTATATGGGCCAACGGCAGCGCTCACATCCCGGAACGGGTTACTGGCTTCGATGTAACCGACCCCTCGTTCCAGGGGCATTAAAAATGGAACTGATCCTCCAGATTGGGAGTTGTGCCGCTGGGGTAACTGCCCGGCCATTTAAATAAAAAAGTTACGACGCATCAACAAGCCTCGGGTATGGACGAATCTACTGAGTAGGCCATATATTGTTGGCAAATAATCTTTTTCCTTTTTTTCCTGATTCTGAGAGGGACTGGTGTTGCATTGAGGCTGAAAGCAACCCCAATGTCCAATCATGGGAAAATATTATCTCGGCCGAAAGGGAATTCCTAATCTTGAAAAAATTTCCCCAGATGTGGGAAATTAGAATGGGACGTGCATGAGTGTGTGTGCAAGATGGAAAGCAACGGGGGCCAGGAACGGTGGCACACTTCAGCAAATTTGCGGAGTGCTGCACGCAAAGGCCAAAATTGGGCCGTTGCACCCGTCTGAACGGGTATTGAATTCGGATGTATGCGTGAGACTTACGGTCCGAGATAATAGCTATGAGATAGGGTTAACCATTTCCTGGTTGACCATCAATAAGTTTAATAGCGAATTTTAGCAAAAAAAAAAAACAAAAACAAAGCGAAAAACAAAAAAAAAGGGAAAAGTGTGACCGGATTTTTTTTAAAAAAAGAAGGAGGAAGCCTAGAAAAAGGGATGAAACACAGTGAGGAGGAAACAAGGAAGAACTCAGGACTACAAAGGTCAAGACTAGGAGGTAGTCCTACGGGCAAAGAGCTTTCGGGAAAATTAGAAAGAAAAGATAAGTACCCTTGTGTATTAGAGATAGTCGTATTCCCCGGGATGAATCCTTTTATCTGTGGAAAAACATACCGCGCTTTTAGTGTCGGGCTCCGCAATTAGCGGTTCAGGCTATTCGGCTATTCAAAAGAAAAACATTTGTTGTTGCCGCTTTACGGCTGTTATATTCTCGACCAACCCCGAATTAATAAAAATCCATTTTAAAAAGTATAAGAAAATGATTCTTTCTTTTTCTTGCATTGTTTTTTGTCTATTTCTTTTACGGTTTTGCACTTCCAATCCGAAAAAGTGCATGGCCCCTAACTTTAGTAACTTAATTCTTTTAAAGTGAGATTTTCTCCATAATTACTTTCCTGAGCCCAGCCCAGTTGAGCAGCCAATAGGTTCAGCAAACAATTTGCTGCCAGTGCAAATCTCCTCAGGGTATTATACAGTATATAGATTAGACAGTAGGTTCACTGCGCAGTATTTTCCTTATCTTTTTGTGACCTTGGTACAGTTATCATTTGTGTGTGTTCGTATTATGTTAGAAGTTGATAGCAACACCCGCCAATAAGTAAGAAAAGGATACAAAACAGGATAAAAAAACATATTGGAATCTGAAACATTACAACAGGGTGTTTGTGAAATAAAATTAAAAAATAAGACTTTTTTTTCATAAATGTGCAACGCTAAAAAAAGTTTGTTGTACTTCTTAATTAAAAAGAATATTCTCACCCTTATAAACAAAGTTATTTAATATTTTTTATCCTGTCTGGCACAACATTCATAAATAAATTCTGATTTCAATAATTCGTACAATTTTGCTTCGATGCTACAGCTTGTTATGAAATTGTTGAAATTTCATTTCATTTCATTCATTTATTTATTAGCAGAACTCTGCTATTTAAATTCTTCTTTTTTTTGATTTTACAATTTGAACTTGAGCTTAAGTATTTCTATTTTGAGGATATTTTAGCTTTATGAATGCAATTACATTTCTTTTAAAAAATTTAAAATTTAATTCAGTTTTTATAGAGTTTAGAAGTGTTATTAAATAAGTGGCAACCTTTGTAGATTAAGCTATTTTGCGTTAAATTACTTACATAATGTGGTAATCTGAAATCCACTCTGTTTCTTAATTGATAGGGTTGGGATTCTCCCACATATCTTAAATATTTTTTTTAATAATTTGGTAGCATTGAGTGTTAAATTTTAAAAACCAAGCACAATACATTAACAAGAATCCTTAGTTTTACACTAAACCCTAACAGCATATCTAACATTAATATCACAGGGGTATAACGATTTCATTTTATAAAATTTCGCATGGCTATGGTCTGTAAGCGCTGTAATTGATGTAACGAAGTATCACCACACAGATATAAAATAGACGAACAATATTCAAAATGTGGTTTAATCATTACATTATAAATTAAGGATATTTTGTTTTTTATTCTACCGAAAAAACCTACTTTTTAAGCCGGTTTTTTAAAGATACGAGGGCGGGTCAATAAGTCCGTGACTTTTGGATTAAAACACAGATTTTTTGATAAAAAAATAATTTTATTTTTCAACGTAGTCTCCCTTGAGCTCTATACACTTTGTCCAACGCTTCTCCAATTTTTTTTATCCCTTCCAAAAAAAATGATTTGTCGAGGTCCTCAAAATAGGCCTTTGTTTGCGAGATGACTTCATCATTGGAGTCAAATCTTTTTCCACCAAGCCATTTCTTCAGGTTTGGGAACAAGAAGTAGTCGTTCGGAGCCAAATCTGGAGAATAGGGTGGATGAGGGAGCAATTCATAGCCCAATTCATGGATTTTTGCCATGGCAACTGCACATGTGTTTGTGGTCGACTGTGAGCAAACGCGGCACCCATCTTGCGGAAAGCTTTCTCATGCCCAAGTGATCATTCAAAATTGAAACCACTGAGCCATGCGAGATCCCTACGGCTTCCACAATCTCTCGCACTTTCAATCTTCGGTCGGCCAACACCATATCGTGAATTTTTTCGATTGTTTCGGGTGTAGCGACCTCAACTGGGCGTCCAGGACGTTCGGCATCTTCAGTGCTTGTACGGCCACAACGAAATTCAGTAAACCACTTTTTTACCATTGAAATCGATGGTGCAGAGTCCCCATAGTATTTATCAAGCTTAGCCTTGGTCTCGGTAATGGTTTTTTTTCACAAGAAATAATGCTTAATAAGCACACGAAATTCACTTTTTTCCATTTTCTCCTCAAATTAGTGAGTAGTCTGATAAAAATAGCTGTCAAACACAAACTAACTGACGCAGCAAGTTTAAATTTTGACAGGAGTCAACTGACAGATGCCTGTTGACAGGAGCAGTGTTGCTGTTTCAATAAAGAGGTCAGAAATTCAAAAAGTCACGGACTTATTGACCCGCCCTCGTATATTCTAAGTGAACACTTAATGATAGTTCATCGTCAATAATTATTCCTAGATATTTTATTTTATTGACTTGTTCTAAAAATTCTCTTTCCATCTGTAAATTTAATGGTTTGTTATACTTAAGTGACATACACTTGGATTTGTTTACATTGAGCTTCATCTTATTCGATCTCAGCCGGAAGCTCAATTTTAATAGGTAATCTTAAATCAATATTGTACATTCAATAGGGTCTATATGTAGATAAGTGCATCATCAGCGAATAGGACGATCTCGGAGTAATCAAGTACACTATCTACGTCATTTATATATATTATGAACAGCAAGGCACCGAGTATTCGGAAACCTGATTGGTTTTCAAGGAAAAATCCATTAGTTTCGAATTACTCTTCGAGCTGCGTTTGCACAATTTTTTCTAATATTTTCTCATAGACGTGATCACTTATTTTAAGCTTGATGTCTTGACGGTAACATATTCCATATTTGTTATAACATAGTCGATCATCGTGCTTGATGTTTTAGTTATTCTTGTCGGCTCTTTCACTATTTGGCTGCAGTTGTTTTCACTTCAATTGTATTTCTTTTATCCTAAGTGTACAAATTCGATTCATTCGTCCAGTCGAAATTCGCATCGCCTGCTATTATAAAGTGCTTATTTGAGACAACAACGGGGAACGATAAACAGCCCCTAAGTGTATAGATTCGCTATAGACAGTGATTCTTACGACTAGCCAGTAAATTTCCATTGGTATAGATTCTCTTTTGATTACGCAGACACCAAACAATTTTTCCACATATATACATAGACCTCCTGTGTGGCTTGATTCGCTATTACACCGATATGGCAAGTAGCCTTTAAGAGAAATTTCACTATCATCAATATCCTCAGTAAGATGCATTTCAGAAAGTATTATAAAGTCAAAATTTTTATCCACAAAGTTCAATTCAGCTTCAGCTATATTACCAATCAGACCTTGATTATTAGAGTATCGCCTCCTTATTGGCAGAAAATTTATTTTCCAATTGCTCAAGGGCCTCCATAAATAACCTTGATGGTCTGACTAAATATGCATTATCATATTGCTAATCGTAATCCACAGCTATTGTTTGTTGAATAGCGTGACTAAAACTGAATTGACAAAATATATACTCGTGTACTCTTAAAGCAATAAAAAATATTTACTCTTACTTTGAGGGTTTTTGAAAAACCCATTTTTTTTAAGGCGTAATTCATTTCATTAAAACCAAGAAATATCCTTTTATTTATTGCTGTCATAAAATGACCAGCATTTTCTTTTATAAAAAAATATACCTGCCTGACGAAGATCATAAAGGGTTGAATGACATCTTTTATTTTAAAACCCAGAAATAATGCAAGATGTTTTTTTTCATCCAAAATTATACCTCAGGTAATCATAATTTTCAAAAGCAAAGGTGTTTTAAAAGCAAAATAATAAAATATCATTATGATTAAAAAGGATTGATTTTCTTTGCTCTTAGTATAATTACATGAATTCTTCCGGCAAATAAAATACAAAAGAATCATTTTAAATATATATTCTATATTATTATATGGATGGCAACGATTAGTATAAGGCCTCTTAGAAGTAGCAGCTTCCGACATCTTCCTTAAATGACGAGAATGAGCTTCTGCAGCGGAACTCTGCTAAAAGTCCTACTTCACGACTCCCCGTGGCGCCATCTGGGAATCTCACTAGAGATTACAAAGTGAAGGGAGCAAATGGCGAGTTTCCTGCGCCATAAACCAGGATTAGTGTCGGAAAAACAAAACAAGACCTTATCCGGGCTACTCCGACATATTTGGAGCTCAGACCGGAAAGGATTTCCAGGACTTAGTCAGGGCCTTGGAAAAGAGATGGTGGCGGATGAGCCCTATAAGGGCCAACGGCAGCGCTCACATTCCGGAACGGATTACTGGCTTCGGTGTAACCGACCCCTCGTCCTAGGGGCATTAAAAAATGGAACTGGTCCTCCAAGTTGGGGGTTGTGCCGCCGGGGAAACTGCCCGCCCATTTAAAAAAGCATAAGTTACGATGCATCAACAAGCCTCGGATATGGAATGATCTACTGTTGACAACCCACGCAAACGACTTAAGGACAATGAGCTTCGGATATGCACGTGGAATGTTAGATCCCTTCATAGACCACGTGCAGCCGAACAACTAGCGGAGGCCCTAGACTGCTGCAAAGCAGACATAACCGCCATCCAAGAAATGCGATGGGATGAGCCGGACAGAAAGAAGATGAAAAACTGCGACATCTACTACGGCAACTGCTATCGACGGCAAAAGCAGTGCTTATTTGGATGCGGATTTGTTGTCGGAGGCAGACTAAGACAAGAAGTCCTCAGCTTCCGGCATGTGAGCGAGCGCCTCGTAGCAATCCGCATCAAGGCTAAATTCGCCAACATAAGCCTTATATGCGCGCATGCCCCCACAGAGGAGAAAGATGACGACACCAAGGATGCCTTCTACGAGCTCCTCAACAAGACCTACGAACAATACCCTAGCTATGACATTAAAATTGTCCTCGGTGATTTTAATGCAAAGCTAGGAAGAGAGGGTATTTTTGGTGGAACAATGGGTAAATATAGCCTGCACTACATCACCTCCGATAACGGATTCAGGCTTATCGACTTTGCGGCGGGGCGAAACATTGTCATGGCTAGCACGCGGTTCCCACATCTCGACATACACAAGGGGACTTGGAGAACTCCTGACCAATCAACAGTCAACCAGATTGATCACATTGCGATCGACGCAAGACACTCCTCCAACATTATGGATGTCCGTACGTTCCGAGTAGCCAACATCGACTCGGACCATTACCTTGTTGTAGCCAAGGTACGGTTGCGGATATCCCAAACTACGCCAAGACAAACTATTGCTGTGAGAAAATTCGACGTCAGACGGCTACAATCGCAAGAGATCGCCAAGTCCTTTTCCGATCGAGTGTCTCTTAATCTCTAAAGAGGTCCAATGCCGCCAGCATCAGGCATCGAAGACCATTGGAAACACTGCCAAAACGCCATCAGAGATGCCGCTTCTGATGTGCTGGGTTTCACTTGTCCACCACAACGAAACCCCTGGTTCGATGATGAATGCCGGCAAGCACATGCAGCTAAGCAAGATGCATATAACGCGGCGCTGCTTAGAAAGACCAGAGCTGCTCATGAGCTCTATGAGCGGAAGAGGAGAGACGAGCACCGGCTTCTCAGGAGGAAGAAGAAAGAGCATGACAAGCGCGCGATCGAGGAAATTGAGAGATGCTACTCCAGGAATGAGGTTCGGAAGTTTTACCAAAAGGTAAAAATAACATGCCGCGGAAACAAACCCCGAACCGAAGCCTGTAGAGATGAACAAGGGAACATCGTAGTAGAATCGCAGTCGATGCTGAGGATTTGGAAAGATCATTTCTGCAGGCTGTATAACAGCGATGACGGACCAAATACCGCTGTCAGGCAGAATCAACCTTTCAACCTGGACGATGATGACCAACATTTCCGTCCACCCGACCTGGATGAAGTGAAGATAGCCATATCGAAGCTTAAGTCCAACAAGCTGCTGGAGCGGATGGCCTGACTGCCGAGCTCTTCAAAGCGGCAGGCGATAACTTGGTAGGGAGCATACACCAACTCATCTGTGAAATATGGTCGGACGAAAGTATGCCCGACGAATCGAACCTCAGCATTGTTTGTCCGATTCTCAAGAAAGGAGACCCTCTGAAAAGCGCCAACTACAGTGGCATCAGTCTCCTTAACATCGCATATAAGATCTTATCCGCCGTATTGTGTGAACGCCTGAAGCCGTTCGTCAACAACCTGATAGGTCCATATCAGTGTGGCTTCAGGCCAGGAAAGTCCACCATCGACCAGATATTCACTACGGCAGATCTTGGAGAAGACCCATGAGCTTCAGATCGATACCCACCACCTATTCATCGATTTTAAGGCCGCGTATGACAGCATCTATAGAGACGAGCTATATAGAGCAATGTCTAGTTTTGGCATCCCGGCCAAACACGTCCGTCTGTGCAGGATGACGATGGAGAATGCACGCTGCTCCATCAAGGTCGGTAAAGATCTTACGGAGACCTTTGATGTCCAGAAAGGATTTAGACAAGGTTATGCGCTGTCATGCGATTTTTTCAACATCGTACTTGAAAAAATAGTGCAAAACTCACGAGCAAACACAAGAGGCACTATCTTTCAAAAGTCCGTACCAACTACTCGTATACGCTGACGATATTGACATAATCGGGAGAAAGCAGGGTGATGTCAGTGGCGCTTTCGCGAGTATTGAGACGGAGGCGGCGAAAATGGGTTTAGCGGTCAATGAGGGCCAGACCAAGTACGAGTATATGCTGTCAAGCAAAAAGGACAACCAACACCGACGTCTCGGACAGAACGTCACCCTCGACAGATATAACTTTGAGGTAGTTAAGTTCTTTGTCTACCTAGGCTCCGCTATAAATACAGACAACGACACCAGCGCTGAGATCAAGCGAAGAATAACTCTTGCCAACCGCTGTTTCTTTGGGTTAAGAAGGCAATTGAGTAGCAAAGCCCTCTCTCGGACAACAAAAGTCACCCTTTATAAGACTTTAATAATCCCGGTCCTGCTCTATGGCAGGTTGCTTCGAGAGAAAAATTCTTCGGGCGATCTTCGGTCCCGTCTGCATTGACGGTGAGTGGAGAAGGAGATACAACGACGAACGGTATGAATTGTACAGCGACATGGACCTAGCCACAAGAGTGAAGATCCAAAGACTGAGATTGCTGGGTCATGTAGAGCGCATGGACACCAATGCTCCGGTCCGAAAAGTCTTCGAATCCGCTCCCAAAGGACAGCGCAATGGGGGAAGGTCAAGACTCAAGTGGCGCGCGCAAGTGGAAGAGGACCTCAGCCAACTTAGCGTGCGAGACTGGAGGCAGCTAGCCAGGGATCGAGCTGGCTGGAGAAGCTTGTTGACTGAGGCCCAGGTCCACCCCGGATTGCAGCGCCACCTAAAGTAAGTAGTAATATTATTATATAAACATTCTTTCTGATGTCGTTTTATTTAATAAAACGCATTTGTTAATAACCGTTTCAGATAAATAAATGGCTAGCTTAACTTTAAAACATATGAAAATGTGAATTAAAAATAAATCCATTATACCAAATATTTTTCCAGCATTTTTCTTTTTAAAAAAATTTAAAAAAAAGGAAATTATTCTTCTCGGAACACCCAGTAATCAAATACAATACGTTGCCAATCCTTTACACGCATTTACTCATAGTTAAAAGTTTTGGGGTTAGCCAATCACGAACGCATAAACAAAGGGAGAAATCCAGTCTGTATCCACTTTGTCCGTATGCATTACATAGCGTTTTGCAATCTGGGGAGGGAGAAAAATTACTCACAAAAATGTTTCAGGGTGTATTTAAATTTACATTAGGAAAAATGCTTAGATAATTCCTATTATCAGGTATAAAATAAGGTTTCACGCGTAGAAACAACAAATAATGTGTGTTTTTGATTTAAGTGTTTTTTCGTCTTTTGTGCAGTGAAGAGTAATTGTTGTGTTGAAATGTTGTATAATTTTTTAAATAATTTCTTAAATTTTGAGTCAAGTATGGTAAGTTTCTTTTTAAATGTCCTTTAATTACAAAATGTTATTACTTATTTGTTTGTCAATATGCAAGCCGTCTATCAAGTTTATCGCTTTGAGGAATATTTAGAAGGTATCAGGACGGCGATTAAAAAGGGAAAAATAGAATATATCCAATAGTATTTTACTTAAAATAAAATAAAATAAAGTGTAAAAAAAAAATAAGCCTTAATTTATACCTCTCAAAAGCCTTAAAATAAGCTTTATAGGAAGCTATGCAAAAGGAATTACATGCATATACCTGACGCCCTAGGACATGGCCTGGGTTTAGATAAGGAATAAGTAAGGAATGTTACAATGTGAGGCATAGGGCGCAGACATCCCTTATGGATAATATCCCTTACATGCTTAGGTATATATTGCATAGGAATAAGCCTCATGCTTTTGAAAAATAAAAAATCGTAAATAATATACAATATTGATAAAAGTCCTACCCAAAGGTATTGCTAGTCATAAGCAATATATTTCGTATTTTTAATATCCATAAATATAAGTAGGCACTTACGTCAAATTTCCGTCTCGTCGAATTTCAGTGATTACATATTTAAAATCTGGTCCATTTTCTCTATATTCTGGAAGTTGCTGCCAATATAAACGTAGATTTTGTTCATTTGGATCTATATAAAAACTCCCCACATCCATGGCTGGGGGATTATCTGGTGGACGAGGTTTTGTGACAAATGATTTGTTAAATGGCTCACTCCACATTGATTCTTTATTTTTAGCTAGTCCCGTTTTAACCCAAACACTTACTTCATATCGACGAAAAGCATATTCCAAGTTTGTTATTTCAACCCAATACTTTTCTTTTCCATTGGTGACCACTGCTTTACTGTTTACATCGATCCAATCAAATTTCTCTGGTCGTAATCGAATTTTATATTGTAAACCATTTGTTCGACTGTACTGACTATATTTTTGAACCTTCCAAGAAAGTGTTACATTACTTGATGTTATATTTTCGATTTCTACTACTGGCTTAGCTGGTACAACTGTAAATGAGAATTAATTAAATTACTTAGAAAAAAAGGGAAAAATACAAAATATCTTACTTATACTGTACTGGTCAACTGTTATAGATTGATTAAGTGTGCCAAGTGTATTGTTTGCTGTTAGGTTAAATTCGTAATACCGATGGTGAATGCGATACTGATTGTTATCCAGCGTAATATTACAAAATTTTTCAGATGGGAGAAAACCGTTTTCTAATTTGCAATCATATGTATACGCCTGCAAATATTTATTTTGACATATTTTATGTTCATTATACCTCTTACATTCTCGATACTATTTTTATTTACACATTTTGGTTTTGTTTTATTGGTTTAAGGAGGTTTAAGTAGGTTAACATGTAGAGTACACATAATGCGCATGCAATTGTTGTTAGTATGGTGTTAGTAAATTAAAACCCATTCAATTCATAACCGAAAAAAAAATTAAAAGAAAAAAGTTAATTATGCGAATAGTTAGCTTTTTTTAAAATTAATATAAGATAGACAATTACTTTTTATATTCGTAAACGTTAAACGAATGCATTGTGCTTAGTGTAAGTGTGAACTTTCACTAACTTTCGTTAACTAACACTTCTCGTACTTCGGGATAATAACATCTAATTTAAAGATATATAAATTCGGGTGCGTTAGTGGGTTCGCAAAACTTCGATGCAGATATTTCCTCTTTGTATACAACTTATTTGCAGACCATGAATGTTAATTAATAAATATTTAAAGGCGTGTACTTCATGACAAAGAGAAGGGAAATCATTTCATTACTTATGTGTTCTTTGAATATAAGTCCACTTTGTGCTTAAAGTTGGTTTTATTTCTAGTTTGTTAGTTGTGAATGCACGTAGTAAATAGTGGCATGATACTTTTGTGTTAATTGTATGCCACTTGTAATAATAATTCAGCGTTAAATGAATAATTAAATAATCTGAAATATAAAATAAAACCGGGCCCTTACATAAACGCACGAAATAAGGGACTTGAAGGAAAAGATGTCGAACAAAGTCACCATTTTATCTAATTTATTCGTATTATAAAGAGTAAACCTTTAATTATTATTTTTCATTCAAATGACTGCCTCGACTAGCCTTAGCAACAATACAATTTTGAAATAACTTTTTGATGGTTTCGACCGCTTTTCCACGATTCGTTTGAACTAAATTGCTCTTGAGTGCCTTAAGTGCCTGAAAATTCGAAAAGCATCAATCTTTTATGATATCCCAATTTCTAACGTCGTCAAATCGCAGCTCCATAGCGGCCGAGCAACATTTTTGGTGATTACAAGTTCAATTCATCAATTTCTGGCCATAAAAAAAAGGTTATCATAGTAGCGCTCTCAATTGACTGTAACGTTTCTTCCATTGTCGTCTTGGAATAAAATGGGTTAAAAAAGCCATACAAAACAGTCACACGTTCAGGATACATTGGCTTCTCTTAGAATACCTTTTGGTCTTCCGAGCCCCAAATGCAGCAATTGGTTTGTTTACGTAGCGTCTGAAAAGATAAATTATCGTCAACTTCGAGCTATTCTTAAACACGATAATCGATAGCGAAGTGGTTGGTCATTTTGGTTTAACTCCGAATTCATTTGGAACTGTTAAGCGAATAATTCGAGAACTATAAGGGAAGTTCTCCTAAGGCTAGTTCGACTGTTGTTCAGTTGCTGAGATATTCTCCGTTGAGCTCACAGGACGAACACAGAAAATGTTCATTTATCAATTATGAAACCAATCCCACGAACTGCGTTGAGCGCACAGGACGAACACGGAAAATGTTCATTTATCAATTATGAAACCAATCCCACGAACTGCCTTTGAAAACTTGCGTGCAACAGCTGCAGTTGATCAATTATTTTAGCTGGAATTTCTTTTCAAAATTCACACAGTTTCGGCAAACACAGTGCTTACTTTTAAAGTAACTTTGTATTATTTCTCAACGTTGTTCAGGCGTTAAGTAATTCATTTCGTTCCCCGAAATACTGGGTTATTCGGAAAGCAATTTCGTTTTTTTCTCAACAGAGGACTTAGTTGTATTTTTTCACAGCCAACTTCACACTTTTGACAGCTGATATAGAAAAGTTTGCTTTTGAAAAAGTCCGATTGATTGTAATGCTGTTTAAGCAAGAAAAAAAAAATTCGATGTGTATGGAGATGTTCCAAAACTGGTTTGGAAAATTTCGATCCGGTAACTTTTATGTTGAAGGTGCACCACGTTCTCGAAGGCCAATTGAAGCCGATGAAGACACAATTAAGGCATTTATTGATGCAAACCGGCGAATAAGAACTTGCGAGATCGCTGACAGATTAAATTTATCTAATTCAACCGTTCATGATCAATTAAAACGCACAGGCTTAGTTTCAAAGCGCGACATATGGGTTCTTCATGTGCTTACTGAAAAAAATTTGTGCCTTCGAGTTGATGTCTGTGATTTTCTTCTCAAACGTCAAGAAAATGACCTACGTTTGAAGCGCACCACCACTGCGGACGAGAGATGGGTTGTCTACAACAATGCTAAATGCAAGAGATCGTGGAATAAAATAAGATGAACTGTCTCACAGCACAGGGGTAACTGCCCGCCCATGGAAAAAAAATTAAAGGTTTCGAAACACAAACAAGCCTCGGATACGGACGGATCTACTGCTGGCAACCCATGCAAACGAACTAAGGACAACGAACTTCGGAAATGCACGTGAAATGTTAGGTCCTTTAACAGGCCACGTGCAGACCAACAACTAGCGAAGCCCTAGACTGTTGCAAAGCAGACATTACCGCCATCCAAGGAATGCGATGAAATAGGCCGGACAAAAAGAGTATGAAAAACCGCGACATCTACTACGGCGACTGTTATCGACGGAAAAAGCAGCGCCTATTTGGATACCGATTTTTTGTTGGAGGTAGACTTAGGAAAGAAGAGATCGCCAAATTCTTTTCCGACCGAGTCTCCCTAACAGGTCCTTGTCGTCAGCTTCAAGCATCGAAGACCAGTCGCAAGTTGCCAGAAAGCCATCAGAGATGCCGCTTCAGATGTGCTGGGTTTCAGTCGACAGCCACAACGAAATTCCTGGTTTGATGACGAATGCCAGCAAGCACATGCAGCTAAGCAAAAAGCACGCAACGCGGCGCAAAGAAAGACTGGACATGCTCATAAGTTCTATCAGCAGAAGAAGAGAGATGAACACCGGAAAAGGAAAAAGAAGAGCATAACATGATGAGGAATGAGATTCGGAAGTTTAACCAAACGGTAACAAAAACATGCCACGGAGAGAAACCTCGAACCGAAGCCTGTAGAGAGGACCAAGGGTACATCGTAGTAGAGTCGGAGTCGATGCTTGGTAAGGGGCATACACCAACTCATCTCTAAAATATGGTCGAACGTAAGTATGCCCGATGAATCGAGCCTCAGCATTTTTTGTCCGATCCTCAAGGAGACCCTCTGAACTGCGCCAAATACAGAGGCATCAGTCTTCTTAACACCGCATACAAGATCTTATCCGCCGTATTGTGTGAACGCCTGAAGCCGTTCGTCAACAACCTGATAGGTCCATATCAGTGTGGCTTCACACCAGGAAATTCCACCATCGATCATATATTCACACTACGGCAGATCTTGGAGAAAATTTATGAGCTTCGGATTGATGGTGTGCATCTATTTATCGATTTTAAGGCCGCGTATAACAGCATCTATAGAGACGAGCTATACAGAGCAATGTCTAGTTTTGGCATCGCTCATAAACTCGTCCGTCTGTGCAAGTATTCAGACGCGAGCGGCGAAAATGTGTTTAACGGTCAATGATAGCAAGACCAAGTATAAGCTGTCAAGCAAAAAAGACAACCAACACCGACGTTTCGGGCAGAACGTGACCCTCGACAGATATAACTTTGAGGTTCGACGCAAGTGGAAGAGGACCTCAGCCAACTAAGCGTGCGAAACTGGAGGCAACTAGCCAGGGATCGAGCTGGCTGGAGACACTTGTTGACTGCGGCCCAGGTCCACCCCAGACTGTAGCGCCACTTAATATAAACGATTATTCGGTTTATTCTCTCCACCTGACCATTTCCTCTAGGCAAGTGTGTTGTGATAAATGTGTGCTCAATATTTTCTTCTCTCCTTCCTTAAAAGCATTTGAGGTGAAGGCCCAATTAGAGATTATGCGGTAAGGGTTCCCAAAACAGATACCGGAGACTCCGGTAGACTTCAAAGGGTAGATCCAAACATATTTAGTAAATGCGGTCACAACACAAAAAATATAGGCATACTGCTTCCCTGTAGGTAAAAGGGGTCCAAGGTGGTCTATGTGAAATGTGTGCAGTGGTTCCAGCTCCTTGCCTATCGGGTTCAGGTATCCTTCTTGCTTACCAGCCTTACGTTCACTAACAATACATGGGATGTATTGCATATCTCGATTGAGAATGCAATAATCACGACAAATTACTTCTTCTATCTTCCTCACTCCAAAATGCCCTTCTGCGTGAAGACTTAATTTCAGACTCTTGCATACCTTTTGGAATGCAAAGCAATTGGTTTCCATTGTCATTGCCTTTGTAAAAAAATACCCTGTTCCGTGAAGAAATCTTCAAGAGGGCAACTCTTTATCTTGCGCGTTTCTTATTCTGGCTAAAAATTCGGACTCCAAAACCATGATTATTGGATTTTGACTCAAAGCATAAACACGTTTCATGCTTACGCCGGGGCGGTGTTCAAGTACAAAGTCCAAATTCTTCCAATGTTAATACCCAACCGGCGATTCTAGATCTGGAGATCTCCCTCCTCTCTATTGTGCCCTTGAATGCCAGGCAGTCGGTAATAATATTAAACTTCAACCCCAAAAGATCAAATCCAGACGCTACTTCAAGGGCTTTCTTTTAAGTTTAAACTGCTTAGTAGTTTTAGTTTGCTAGGAGTACCACGTTGTCCATGTAAAGCATCAGCTATAAATGACTTAAATTCTTTGTTGATACTCGTATGTTCTTGAAAAATCACGGGAGACGTACATAACCCAAAGAGAACTTTGTTGAATTCGTATTGTCCACTGCGTGTAACGAATGCGGGATATTTGCTTAGCTTAAGGCATCTACTTGATCCTCGATTTGCGGTAGTGGATACCGATCGTGAACTATAAATCTAGTCAGGCACCGGTAATCTACGCACAGCTTTTTCGCTTCGTCCTTTTTATTAGCTAGGACTATCGGACTTACGAACTCTGAGCAGCTTTGTCTGATTACGCCGCACTTTAGCTAGTCATTCTCTTAAGTGTCGACAATCTGTTTCTCCAGGGATGCAAGCCTTATGCTTGCATGCATATTTTGACATTTGTTTCGCATTTAGGCTTATAGTCATTCACTAAACTCTCTATAATACTCGCATAAGCAGGTGCGAGTACGTTAGGCCCGATCATTCGATCGTATTTAACCAACAATAGGATTCAAAATCGGTTTTGGTAATGGTAGCTTCGCCCCTTGCACAAAGCATTATATTTGACCCATTAAGTATGTCCCTGCCTACGATGAAAGCTAATTTTAGGACCTCTCCCGACATTACATAGACTGAAGTTTGGAAAAGACAACCGTAGATTTTAATTGTGGTCACAAATGAACCTAGGTAGAGCTTCGACGCGGTTCTCTGACAAGCTTTGTACCTCCATTTTCTGTGCTTTTAATTTCGGAGTGTGTGTCCTGCTGCCTGATGACTGATCCTTATTTGAAGAATATACTTTCCTTTTCGGCTACTTCCTTATTCGCGAGCTAACCAAATTTTCCTTGAATTTGGAATATAAGGCTATCTTTTCTCGGAATTCCTTCATCGAGTTAGCTCCGTACAAAATAATTTTGTTCGTAGTTGCATCGCCAATATCGGGTGTTGAATGATGGACCTATCTTCGAGGCGCCCTAAAGCACCAAGTTATCTCATCTCCCAAAGGTTATCCTGACAGCTTTCACCTTTACCCTGTCATTTCTTATTCATCATTTGGTGGATTTCTGTTGGTATGACATCATTAGCAACCTCATTGACTAAAAATTATTTTAATCTAGCAAATGTCAATAATTTTTTCCTGGATCGTAGACGTTTCAGTATTGCTAACGACTGATCGTCGACCTTACATACGATTAGAGGTTAAATTGGTTATTCCTGGTTTTCACTAACCTACTCCGTATTTATGTTTCTTTTTTACAATTGGCGCGCGCTCAAGGAGTTATTAGCACCCTTAAAATGAATTCGCACAGCGCGGGCGATGGAATATAAGGGAGGATAGGAAGAGAAGAGCCGAAGTACGTTGGTCTTGAATGTTTGGAAGTTATAATGACTAAGGAATAAAGAACTCGGCATGGCATTCTAGATTTAAGCGAGTTTTTCGGCTTAGGAAAGAATCACGATATTTCAGGGTGCGACCGAGATTGGGCTGCGCTTGAGGGTGTTCTGATGAGCATTCGTAGCGAGACGGGTGTTACGGTAAGAGATTTGAAGAGACAGAATGTTACTGGCAATTTCGACGAACCACTGGTGTTAAAAATAGCGATAGAACAAGGTGAGTGGGAAGACATTACGTCGGTGGTCGAGGGTGTCAATTGGCTGTGTAATATGAGCATCACCTATAAGTTTGATCGCAAGGTTTTGAATCCCATATAGTAGGCGCAAAGATGTCTTGGGGGCACCTGACCAGATGTGAGCATTGAACTCCAATTTTGGGTGAATGAAAGCCTTATATACTGAAGCCAGATCAGAGGGGGTGAAATATTTCCTACATCGCTTGAGGAAGCCTAGACATTTAGCAGCATTTTTGGCGACTTCGAATATGTGGTCATTCCAACGTAGGTGATCATTGACACACATACCGAGAATAGAAAGTTTTTCGGTTTCAACGATGCAAGTGCCATTCATGGATAATAGCTGAGTACTTTAATTTTGCTTTAGCGAAAGCAAACAGAATTGTGTTATGGAAGCATTAAATTCCACTCTGTTGGTAGTCCTCCCCTAATAATATTAATGTTAATATCGGAATTTAATGAGCTTAACATATGCTGCCATTCCTGTTCTACAGCCGAAGAGCAAGGACGTGAGGCTGGGAACGAATATGAAAAGCAGAGAGTACTATCGTCAGCAAAGGAATATACTGGATTAGAAGTAGCAGACAAGAGATTATTATGAAGATTAAAAAAAGAGTGTCGGAGACAGAACGGAGCCCTGGGACACTCCAGCATTTATTTTGTGAATATCAGACTTGAAACCATCCAAGACAACTTGAATTGAACGTTCCGATAGGTACGTTCCATTGAAGAAGAAATTCATCGATTCCAAATGCATCCATTTTCGACAAAAGAGCCTGATGCCAAACTATGTCAAATGCTTTAGAAATGTACTCGTATGTAAACTTTGGTTTCACTTTTCAATGAGACATGCCATCATATCACCAGTGGACATGTTGCTACGAAAACCGTGACGACGGTCATTAAGAAGTTTTCTTGTTTCGAGATATTTCATGAGCTGACGTTTTATCAGCGTTTCCATGAACTTGGAAAGAAGGGACGTAAGTGCAATGGGTCTGTAAGAGGAGAGAGAAGATTTGCCTTTTTTAGGGACGGGCTGGACAAATGCCGTTTTCCAACTGCCCGGAGAGAGTCCTAAACAGTAGGATTGACGGAAAAGCTTACGCAGTGGTTTTGACAGCGTTGAAGAACACATCTTCAGAAGAAGGGGAGATATACCATCTGGACCAGCGGATTTGTGAATTTTAAGATCTTTAAGTACTCTTGCTACTACACGAGTGCGAATGTGGTTTCGTCCCATTGAAGATTCGAAGCAAAGTGTAGGCGCAGACAAAGCACAATCTGGAAGCGTTGAGCTGGTTGCAAAGTTTGCAGCATGCAGATTGGCTTTGTCCGAAGAGCTGACAGCTATCATTGTAAATGAACGCTGGGATGGAGGTTGAGGCAGAATTTTTAATGTTTTTTACGAACGACCAACAACTTTTACTACTTTTGGGACACCGTAGTATTTTTTGCCTTAGTCTTTAGTCGTATAGAAATTTTACACGCTTATGAAAAGCATTGCAGTCATTTCTAGCTAGTTTGAATTTTTCCCGGTTTTCTTCTGTCAGGTTGGTTTTATAGGACCATAGGACATTTCTCTCAACCTGACAGCCTCTTTACAGCTCGAGTCGTACCACGCCTCTTCCTTTGGTCTGATACTTTTTATCCGGTGAGGGATAAAGGATACCATTCCAAAGAGAATATCTGTGATGTCTGTGATCATATCAGCAGCGGCATCCACGTCGTTATCGAGGAAACATAACGACCAGTTCAAATTCCTAAAGAAGGTGTTACGTCCGCTCCAATGGAAATTGAATTCCGGATTGGAACAGGGACTACATTGTGGTGGAGTTTGGTAAGCTACATCACTACTCACGTAGATAGCGAAACCGCGGTGAGAAAAGAATAATGGCACTAGTTTGCAGCCAGATAGCTTAAGATCAGAGTGATCTGGGAACTGTGGGCGGGGATCTACCTGTGTTTCAACTAAGCTCAAAAACACAAACATCGATGATACTAAGCAGACCCCTGATATGAAAATTTGTTGTCATTGGTTTACCCTTACAGCAATACGAAACAGTGCACCAACAAAGTTCCCACACGTTAAATGCGATGTGTTAAATAATTCTGAAAAGAGTTAGAAGAGTCAATTCGCTGATCTTGTTAGTCTCGGTAGTTGTTAATTATAAGAACTTGCTCTTCCTTAAGGCACCAGACTACGGTTAAACAATTTTTTTTGCAGCCTGTAAGAATATAAAAATAAAATACTGAACTAACAAAACTATTTTACTTTCATTTACTTATTTCTTTGTTGCCATAACATACACAATTTTGCTAGTACATGGGTACCCAGCAATGTTCAGAAAAGTGTAACCAAAAGGATTATTCCTTTTTGTTGTGCCTTTTAAAAACATATGAAATATTGCGAATAGTTTTTTTAAATTCTTTTCTAATAGCATTTCGAATAATGAAAATATATTTTAATCGCAGATAAAGAAATTTAGAGTTTTGACGTAAAACTGAGTAAATATTTCGAGATATTAAATAATAGTTGGTTTTTTCTGTAATGAAATTAAAACTCAATAGTGTGATAGAAGTATAATATCTGTCTGAAATATCACCTAACAACAATGTTAATAAATCTTTTGTGTCTAGAACCATAACACGTTACAATAAAACTTAGTGTTAAAAACGCTATGGTTTAAGTGGGACTACAGTCCGCAGTGGACCTGAGACTCATTCAACAAGCATCTCCAGCCAGCACGATCTATTGCTAGCTACCTCCAGTTCCGCACCCTTAGCTCGCTTAGGTCCCCTTCCACTTGCGTGCCCCACCTGAGTCTCGGTCTTCCTCTACTGCTCTGTCCCTCGGGGGCAGATTCGAAGACTTTTCGGACCGGAGAATTGGTGTTCATCAGCTTTACATGACCCAGCCATCTTAGTCGTTGGATCTTCATTCTTCTGTCTACGTTGATGTCGTTGTTACGGTCCATACAGTTCGTTGTTGTATCACCGTCAATGGAGACGGGACCGAAGATCAATCGAAGAATTTTTCTCTCAAAGCAACCAACCTCATCCATTTTGAAAATGTCCATGTCTCTACTCCATAGAGCAAGATTGGGATTATTAAGGTCTTATATAGGGTCGCTTTTGTTGTTTGGGAGGGGGCTTTGCTAGTCAATTCCCTCTAAGCCCAAAGAAGTAGCGATTGGCAAGAGTTATTCCTCGTTTGATCTTAGCGCTGGTGTCGTTGACTGAATTTATAGCACAGCCTAGACAAATTCTAGACAAATTCCTTAACTATGTTAAAGTATGATAATGAAGAAGCGCATAGCCTTGTTTAAAACCCTTTTTGACATCAAAGGTCTCGGTGAGATCTTTATCGACAATGCTGAAGTTCCATTCATCGGGCATACTTTCGTCCGACCTTACCAAGTCATCGCCTGCCGATTTGAAGAGCTCGGCGGTCAGGCCGTCCGCTCCAGCAGCTTTGTTGGACTTTAGCTTAGATATTGCTATCTTCACTGCGTCCAGGTCAGGTGGACGAAATTGTTGGTCTGCATTGTCTAGGTTGAAAGGTTAATTTTGCCTGACAGTTATATTTGGTTCGTGAGCGCAGTTACCCAGTGTACAGAAATGATTTTTCCAAATCCTCAACGTCGACTATGACTCTACTACAATGTCCCCTTGTTCGTCTTTACCTCTTGGTAAAACGTCCGAATATCATTCCGGGAGTAGCGTCTCTCAATTTCCTCGATCGTAGCGCAAAACTGGTCTTTGATATGACAACTATGTAACGGATATTGAAAAAGGAGCCCGAATGAAACCCTTAGAAGTTTCAAGAAGGCCAAAACCTTACCGATGCGATAAAAAAAGTGATGTTCGATACAGAAAAGGAGTTTTTGCCCTCGCACGAACGTGGGAAGTTGCCAAATATAGTCTTTTCTGAGAAGAACAATTTCCTAATCGAACAATTCGCAAACAAACAAACCGATCGTGTTTATTTAACGCAACGGTCAAACGAATTTTTGAACCTCCGATTGACCACAAGATGTGACCCCCGATGTACATTCGCCGCTTGTGTTTGTGGACCATGGTGTCAATGTGAATGCGAATGTTTACAGCGAAAGTGTTTTTGATGCCTTAGGCAACGCAACATTTCGGAGACAGAGAATGGTCATTTCAGCAAAACTCTGCACCAGTACACAAAATACACGTCAACAAAGAGTGTTTAAAACACCACGTCCCCTGCTTCATTTCATCGACAGGATGATCTCCACAGTCACTAAATAAAAATCCACTTGACTTTTCCATATGAGGCTTTTTACAGAACAAGGTCGACTTATAAAGATATAAAAGTGTGGATGCGCTGAAGAAAGCCCTTCCTCGAGAATGGAAGAACATTCGTGCAGCGAGCAACTCGTTTGTAAAAGACTCAGGGCCACAGCAATAAAGGCGGTCACTTCGAAATTTGTAAATACATAATTGTTTTTCAATTTTTTTTTTTTTCAAAATTCGATTTAAAATTAAAAAATACAGTGTTTTTCAAAGTTGCAGTTCAATTGTACATCTCTGTATACATACATGTATACTCGGTATACAAGCGCATCCTACCGACTTCTTAAAACATAACGATATCCAATGCTTTCTTATTGAGATCACTCTTCCATACCAAAAAATTCTACTTATGACTCTATACAGACACCACGCTTTCCTTTTGTAGAATTCGAGTCGTTTCTATCAAAACATAGCCAAGCATGTGAAAACATGGTAGTGTGTGGAGATTTAAACGTCGAAGTTTCTCTTGCTACAGCTTCATCTAGACATCTCAAAAATTTGTTTGATTCTCATGGTTTACATATCGAAAGCCTCGCTCCTACACGTTTTGCAAATCATAGTGCTTCGACCATTGATCTATTTGTAGTTTCAAATAAGAATAAAGTGTGTTTTTTTAATCAAATGCACGGTGTCGCAGACCATGACCTAAGATATTTAACCCTCAACGTAGAAGTTGGAAATGTAATCCAAGAGAGTTCTTGTTTCTTTCGGGATTTTAGAAACATAAATACGGACGAACTTTTTAGTGAAACGTCAAACATAAATTGGCAATATTTCAGAAACATTTATTCTGTCGACTTTAAAGATGAATATTTAACTTATCTTCTAAACTACTTATTTGACAAATACGTCCCTTTGAGAAGATTTATCCGTCGTTATAAATGTCGAGGGCTCAATAGAAATATATTAAACTTAATCAGAGAACAAATTTTTTTATACCATATCTACAAAAACCATAGAATTCCATGGAGCGCTACAAAATATGCAGAAACAAGGTCGTTTCGGCCATAAGAAATACTAAAAAAGGAATTTTGTTGCGATCAATTAGATGCTCATAGGAATTCAACAAAAAAATTTATGGAAAAATTTAAAAAAATTGGGTTCATATGGAAATTCAAATTTGATTAACATCGATGATACAGTGTTTGCAAACGAGTTAAATAATTCGTTCGCTCTTTCATGTTTAAATACCCATGTTAGTGAAGACCTAAATGGAATTTTCTCATTTAACTGCGTTACAACAAAGGAATGTTTCGAATCTCTCCTTTCAATACAATTCCAAGCACCAGCCCTGGACAAAATATCACTCAAGTTAATAAACTAATATTACCCGCAATCATTTTAATGGAAAATAGCCAAAATTATACCCCTTCAGAAAAATGCATTAAATAACAATGACTTGTCAAATTACCGCCCTGTTAGCATCCTACCATTTCTCTCTTAAGGCTTAGAGAAATTAATGTTTGAACACATAAATAACTATATAGAATCGCATAATTACTTGTCCCCCCTGCAATCAGGTTTTCACAAAAAACTCTCTTGTGTATCAGCGGTTTTAAAAGTACATGATGATATTCGATCGGCAATGGACGAAGATAAAGTTACAATCTTAAATTTACTTGATTTCACTAAAGCCTTAACTTTTCACTTGACTTTTCCCCATGCGCCCTTAAATTAAATAAAAAAAAAATACAGTTTTCTTAACGGCCGTAAGCAAACCATTATCATTTTAATAGGGGAGTCGTAAAACGATTTATATTGGGCCCCTTGCTGTTCAGCTTTCCTGAAATTACTTTGGAAAAACATGTCATTCCATATCAATAATCACATAAATAAAGTAATATATGGAATCTATTGTGGTCTTAGGCGGCTCTGGAGAATTTCAGTTTATTTACCAAAACCTTAGTCAAAACTTTATTAGCACCAATCATAACGTAAAGTGCCCCAGTGTATGCTGGTATGGACTCATAAGCAAGCAAAAATTAAACGTATCATTTAATTCCTGCATCCGATTCATTCACTCGTTAAGAAGATTTGACCATATATCTCACTTATCTAACTGCATTTTCGAGGTCTCGATAATATCTCAGTTCATTATTGAAATGTGTGAATTCATGCATGGACTAATACACCACCGAATGAATCCCTATCTATTTGAAAAAAATACATTTTTCTTCATCCTCGAGAATTTTTAGCATAACCACTTACAGGACCTCAACATTGCAAGCACGTAGATCTTTCTACCCATTATGTGCCAAAATTTGGAATACATTACCGACTCAAGTTAAAAACACATATTATCTAAATGACTTTATACGTTAATTAAAAAACTACCTCCAAAACCCAGACGAGGCTTTAAGTTTTCACTCTATTTTTGTAAATTAAGTTTTATTGAATTGAAAACTTTTTCTCTTGGAATTTTTTAAACACCTATGCCTTAATTTTTTTTAATATTAATGACGTTAAATTTGTTAGTTTTATAAGCCACAAATGAGATTGCCATCTCAAGTCTTTCATCAATTATAAAATGAATTGAATTGAATTGAATTGAATTGGAATCACTCACCGGTGAACTCATCGAAAATTTTAACTTGTAACTTGTAACTATCTTATTTTTTGGTTTTGTAAAAAAACACGTTAAAGAAAAGAAGTCATAACCACGGCATCGAAAGTCGGTGACATTTGTTGGTGGTGTGCCTGCAAGTAGAAAGTGGGCATAATTAACAATAATAAATTAATAATAAAAACAGTTGCAAGACAAAAACAATAAAATAAAATTGTTTGTGTAACTCTTACCCACGTTAACTTCTGTCACATCCACTCCACTTTTATTACATTTGCAGACATATGTACTGGACTGTTCGGTTGCATTTCGTATCATATACACGATCGAAGTTTCGTTAATGATCTATAACGAAAGTTTTAAATTACTCGTATATTCTAAAATCAAAAAATTATTAAATAATAAACGGTTGATGCATTATTTGATGTACATTACATTACATTTTAATCTACATTTCATTCATATGATTTTAAATGCATTTTTATTTCAGAAATTCAATAGCTCGTACATGCTAGACAAAAAAATGCTTAAAAATTAGCTTAAATAACTTAAAACTTTGTTATTCTAACTTACTGGCCCTATGAGGATACCCTAAGTTAAACACTATTCATGATATAAAAATATCTTTCGACGTTCATAACAGTATATTTTGGTACATTATTATGTTGCTTTCGACTAAAACTAAGAAAATCAATTGTGTTTAAAAACTTAGTGAATGGACAAATTGTTGATCCTATTATAAAACTTATAAACTAAAACTTACAAACTTCTTTTGCTTTTAGGTGGCGTTACAGTCCAGGGTGGACCTGGGCCTCAATCAACAAACATCTCCAGCTAGCTCGATCTTTTTAAGCTGCCTCCAGTGTCGCACGCTAAGTTGGCTGAGGTCCCCTTCCACTTGCGTGCCCCACCTGAGTCTCGATCTTCCTCTATTGAGTTGTCCCTCAGGGGCGGATTCTAAGAATTTTCGGACCGGAGCATTGGTGTTCATCCGCTCTACATGACCCAGCGATCTCATTCATTGGACCGTTACTCTTCTGGCTAAATCGATGTCGCTGTACAGTCCATACAGTTCGTCGTTGTATCTCCTCCTCCATTCACCGTCAATGCAAACTTACAAACTACCTAAAAATCAATCCTAAGCCTACTTAGCCTACTTAAATTAACTTATTGTGTTATATAGCTATATTTTTTTGTTTGTTCTGTATTATAACTTTTTTTAAAAAATATAGAAGATTGTCACCAACCTTTTTGCTGTTTTGTATTTTTATTTTTTTTGCTTTTTTGGTTTAACTTTTTTTTGTGCATTTTTCATTATTTTAATATTTTTTCTTTAATTTTTTTTTAATTAAGATTTTATAATTTTTTTTTGTTTCAAAAAGCTACATTAACCCTACCTAAACCTATTTAAGCCAGCCATGACTAAAAAATAGGCAGACGCACTCTGCTCCCTAACGAAGCTACCTAGTATTAGAGGAATTCGACGATTGAGCTTCCCCTTCTTTAGCAAGCCACCAAAATTGTTGGTGCTGTCGAGTAACATCCGCGTATGCCGCGACTCTCTACCGCCCTACTGAACCGGAGACGGTTCGCACTGCCGTGTGATGCGTCTATGTTGTAGTTGAATCGCCTGTCCGCAGCTGTTCGAGTGACGTGGAAGATTAACGGTACCGCTAATCTGTCCTGGATCCTCAAACCGAACTCTCTCGGAATCCATGTGATTGGGATAATAAGCCCCGGAGATCAGGTTGTTCGAACCAGCTATAGGTTCGCGCTATTGTACAAGACCTCGTTAGGATAGTACTTTATGTACGAAGACTCTTCCCTTAGACCTCTCAAACACTCGAATTTTTTCCAAGAGACTTGCTCTCACGTTGAACCTGTTGTTGCCTACTGTAAAACAGTCCCTTTGTAAGTGCAAACGCGTCTTTGGCTCTGGACAGAGCAACACCTATATGTTTGTTAAAATATAGATATTGATCTAGCCAGATCTCAAGGTATCTGACTACATTTCGACAAGCAAGTGATTGCCGGGTTGTCTTACGATCAAAAACTTTTGCCAATTTTTTCTTGTATCCGCAGAGGCGACCTTCAAAGAATGGTTTCCGGTATCAGAAAGTTGATCTTCAACTTACAGTCGTCGCAATATTGATTAATTTTATCGAAGTCACGTTGTAGAAGAATGTTTATAACCTCAATATTTGGGCCTGACCTGTTCACGATTAAGTCGTCTGCGTACGCAATGGCATGGTGAAGTCAACCTATCATATCGCTTGTGTAAATGTTGAAAAGGATCGGCGAATTAACCGCACCTTGTTGCAGACCGTTTTTAATGTAAAATGTACCAATAGAAGTCACATCACCATTCTTCACGGTGAGCTGTCTATCTCACCATTAAAACTAATATTAAAAACATTAAAAATAATATACAGCAGTGGTTTACTGATACCCAGCCTGTTCAACTTGTAGAAGGGTCCCACTAACCATACGGTATCGAAGGCCTTCTTGAAGTCAATCAGACAGGCACCAGTGCACTATTTTTTAGCTTTGTTCCATTTGATATCAGAACCCGGTTGTGACGCGACATGAACGTCATGCCCTGCCCTGAAACCGAATTGATCTACCGGAACTATATTTCTGGCCTCAACCCACTTAGTCAAAATTCTATTGATCACTTTTTCGAAAACCTTATTGATGATTAGAAGAAGACTGATGAACCAGATATTTGCTGGATTGTAGTGTCTTTATCTCTTTTATTTACCCTCGCAGTTTTCCAATTCACTGGATAATGTGCATTACTCATAGCATTATTAAACAATGTGATATAACTGTTCCCCGCTGCTTGTGGAAGATTTGAAAGGAAAGTGTTCGGTATTTTATCGGTTCCCACTGATTCTTACTTCTAAATGTGCACTGATAGACTTATGTTAAGTTAGATTAGATAAGAGTGGCTGTTGGTGAACTAACCACATTAGCCCTAGTGGCTAATTGTGTTGCCACGTAGACCTGTGATTTTTCAACTCTACCAATTTAATCTTCTGACGAAGCATAAGAAACTTAACGTTTATATTGTTTAGATAGCTGGGCACATATAAAGTAGGTGGAAAATGTTTGGTCTCTAGTCATGTTGACACTACAGGCCACCTTAAGTTTGATACGATAGGCATAGTGATTTCAATCTTGGCGAGTTCGTCGGGAATGCAGTTTACTGGAATATCTTTATGCCCCGGCACCCAACATAGGTGTATGTTGAACTGCTCTGCCATCTCCATGAGAGATGATCATTCTAGGACGGTTTTAAAATTTAGCGAAAATAAGTCCAGGGATCTGATAGCGCCCACAAAATATGCGAATATGTTTGCAGCTACTTGTCTTTTAAAAACATAGAGTATCATGTGAAACAAAACATGTAATGTCGCGGAGGGAGTAACACGTAAAGCTCCGCTCGTGCCCAGAGCTGTCCATTAGACTAAGCTTAGTTTGCTGCAGTTGACTGCTTTGTCCAAGGATGTCCACCAGACAACGACCCCATATGTGAGTATCGGGCTCATAACGGAGACATACCATATAGCTAATTGGTATGCCTTAAAAATGTTTATTGCCGATTTATAAGTTGTAAAACTGACATTTTGCTGGATTTTCTCTTTTATGAAGATATTGGTGGTGTAAGTAGTTTTGCAAATTATGAAGTCATTAGTTTGAAAGAAGTTGTTTGTAAATAGGCTGCGATCTATCAATGCTAATGTGAGCTTAGTTATTTTGAATGCTAAGCCAATCCTCTGTATCCCTTTTATCGGGTGGTTAATATTAACATAATTAGAAATTTAAAGGCTTTAACTAGCACGTCCCATGATAACATAGATTTTTTCTTTTTTACGTACTTTGAGTCGTGACTAATCGCCGAAAGAGATTTAATGATTTCCATAGCTAACACAACTGTATATCCAGGAATATAATATTGTTGTTTAAAAGTGTTGGGCAGATCTTAAAATCTGCTCTGATAGGAACGAAAATATAATATAAATATATATATATAAATATTGATTTCTAAATTAAATTAGTGAGCATGCAAATTTAAACTTTGAAGTGTAACTGAATTTGGTTTTTATCGCCATCATTGACTTTGTAAATACATAAAAAAATGCAGGATCAACTAATACTCGTATATGATTACATAAAAATTAATTTTTTTCCGGCTGACACATATTTGATTGACCTTTGTGATCCCGAAGAAAATGCATGCTCATTACATATTATATTAATTAATAATGTAATTACAAAACATACATATATATGGTCCTTTGAAATGGGCTCGTTGCTATAGTCCTTGGAGAACGTCAGACAGGAGCTGTTATTCTCATCAAAGTGGCTTATGTTCATACGACACGTTATATTAACATTTCCCCCGATAGGAATTTCAACATAATTTGGAATCGTTACTGGAAACAGAAATATTTAAAAATATTTAAAGTTATATTTATAATAACTAAGAAAAAATGTGTATCATAAGAATGATTATAAGAACATGTGAAAAGAAAGAAACAATGTATATTTTGGGAAATACATACCACCAACGTCATAATGGGCAAATATTCTTATTGGTACTAAGTATATTATGAGAGCTAGAAGTAAAACATGCCTGTAAAATAAAAATAAATACATATTAATGTTTCCAATTCTTAGTGGACGGTCATGAAATATCAATATTAACAAAATATTTTGATACTATGCGGGAATATAATAAGAGTAAGACTTTATTGTATATTTTGACGACTATAATAAGAATAATACTTAGTGGTATACTATATTACGGTGATGGGACTAAAAACAACTCCTGATATTATTAAAGTGAAGTAAAATCTAAGCAAATGACGTCATAAATTGTATTAGTATCCACAACTGACACCTTAACTCAATAATGGATGATCTAGATTCAAAAAGCTAAGTTAAAACAATTACGAAAGCAAAATTCTTTAATTATCTAAGTGAGTGCTGTCATTTTTTTCATTTTATATGCATTTTTATTTAATTCAATTTAATAAATCTTAAATGCTAGACAAAAAACGCTTAAAAATTAGCTTAATTAACTTAAAATTAGCTTATTCTAACTTACTGGCCCCATGCGGACACTCTAAGTTAAACCTAACAATTCAATTTTGTCTTTCGACTTACTTTGCAGATCTTTATTTCTTAATTTTTTTATTTTACATAAGAAATAATTAAAACTAAGAAAACATTTTTTTTTAAATTTAAAAACTTAGTGTATTTAAATTTTTTTTGTTATAAAATAAAACTTAAGACTAAAAACTAAAAACAAAGGACTACCTAAAATAAATCTTAATCTATTTAATCTACTTAAACTATATTAAGTGAGTGCTGTGAATTGGAAGAGATGCATGCAATATCAAATGCAGTGATTGTCAACCCCATGTAGATCGGACAGGTAGCAGACAGGGGACTTAACTACCACAGAGATATCGCACACAGCAGTGCGGAGCGTCTCCGGTTCAGTAGGGGGTCGCGACATGTGTGATGTTGCTCGGTAGCACCAACAATTTTGGTGGCTTATAGAAGAGGAGCAAGCTACATTGTCGAATTTCTCTAGTACTAGGTAAATCCATTAGGGAGCAGAGTCGGCAGCCTAATTTTTTGTAGGCATCGCCGGCTTTTATAGATTATGGTAGGACTAGGACAGCTTTTAAAAAAAAAACTAAAAAAAAAGAAAAACAAAAAAAATAATTAAAAAAGAACTTAGAGGTGGGTAACCTTCGGGTAATTTATTCTGATATTATGATAATTTAAGTAGCGTAAGTATGTCTAGATTTATTTTCACGCAGTTTTTAAATTTTAGTCTTAAGTTGTATCAATCAAAAAAGAAATGTTTTTTTAGTTTTAGTTTTCAATAAATGTTAAAATGGAAATACATTGAACAAAAACGTCGAAAGACATGTAGTTTAAGAATAATGTTTAACCTAGGGTGCCCGCATGGGGCAAATAAATCAGAATAAGATCCTGAATTGAGCTAAATAAAAATGTATTCAAAATGAATGAAAATGCAGTGAATGTGTGTACCGACAGATGTAGATTTTATAACCAATTTAAGAAAAAGATACAACTGTAATACCTGTATTCTACAAAATAGAAACGATCCGCGAAGGCTTTTAATATCAACGTGTGAAAATAGTGATGGAAATAAAACCAATAACAACACAACATTAGAGGGCATTTATCTTTACGCTATGGAAATAAAAACAACACTTGATAATACCGTAAGGCCATTCCTTCTAATGCAACAACTCAGTGCACTTGAGAAGACGACTGTCCAAAATTAGGAAAGAAAAGGAAACCATAAAAGCTGAGCTCAAGGCAACAAAAAAGGGACTAGAAATTGCTGAATATATGTGTCACTCAAATCGCATTAATCTGTGTGAAGAAGCTCTTTTGGAGAACGAAAATGTGGGTGCAATGGCTGTCGCAATCATAAACAAAGATGTCGACGTTCAAATAGCTGATAGCGATGTGGATGCTTGTTACAGGAAGAGGAACAAGGGGAAAGCATTTGCAACTGTGATTGTCCCACTTTGCAGAAGGAAAGTAAGAGCAAATTTTGGTTGCTTCATAATTATATACTAAGAAGGCGCTGATAAGAGCTGAAAAATGTACTTCATGCAAAGGTAACATGTACATTGTACACCAGCGATTGGCTGTCACATGGCACGAAGGTTTTGCTGAGGCGACAATAGCAAAAAAAATTCACAAATATGAATTTCTATGGATAAGACACGGGAAGATAATGATGCGTTAAGCTGATGGCATGGAGATCAAATACATTAGGTGCATCGACGCTCTTAATAATTTATGATCAAGGTTCTTTATTTGCTCTTATTATAATGTATTTTTGAAGGATCTGGTTGTCCTACATCTACATAAATATTAGAAGTTTTGGGAAAAAATTGTATAGCTTTTGTTTGTATTCAAATAATTCCTTTGAAATATTCCCTAATATAATAATTCTATCTGAAATTTGGATTTTCAACCATGAATTATGTAACTATTCGATTCCAGGTTATAACTTATATGCTAAATGCAATAATAACTACCCTTCAGGTGTAGTTACAATTTTTTTAAGAAAGAATATTGAAATTACGGAGGTTGATACACCTAATTTGGAAAGTGCTAATAGTACTTTTGTTAAAATCAAACTTCATAGTGAGGTGTTTATTGACATTCTTTGCATATACCGGGTACAGTTTGTTCACCAAAATGTATTTCTAAAAGATATTGAAAACCTTCTTTCAGATATGACCATTCGAAATATTTGTATAGTTGGGGAAATGGATATCGATATTTTAGGCTTTTTTTCCGGTTGTGATCAATATTTACTCCTATACTAGTTGGGGTGAAAAGTAACCTCATTGACCGCCAGAATGCGCAGCTACTGCAAAAAAGGTTATGGTGCCTTGAAGTGCGTTCATATTTAGGCAGACATGCCAAATTTCAGTGCGATACTGTCTTTAGTTTTGTTTTGACAGATTGCCGTTGACGTGTTTGGCATCATGTTGAGTATGGACAAAAACAATTTTCGTTCTCTCATAAAACATTATTTTTTGAAAGGCAAAACGACGAAGGAAACAAAAGAAAAGTTGGATAAATATTATGGGGCTAATGCTCCGTCAGATTTCACCGTCATATATTGGTTTCGAGAGTTTCGTGGTGGCCGCAACTCCACTACCGATCAAGTCCGCAGCGGCAGGCCCTCCGATGCGGTTACAGAGGACAATGTAAAAAAAAATACATGAAATGATGTTGGCTGACCGGAAAGTGAAGGTGCGCGAATTAGCAGATACCACAAGGATTAGTACTGAGCGCACACGCCATATTTTGGGAAATATTCTGCATATGAAAAAGTAATCCTGCCGCTGGGTGCCGCGCTTGCTCACTCCTGACAAAAAACACGAACCCGAGAGCACTTCGAAAGTGTTTGGACTTGCTGATGCGGAATCGGGCGGACTTTTGGCGTCGAATGGTAACTGTTTATGAAACCTGGATCCACTTTTACACACCAGAGAATAGAATGAGTGCTCGGCAATGGACTGAAGCCGGCACGAGTGCTCCGAAGCGGCCGAGGGAGGCTCAATGGGTCGGAAAGGTTATGGCGTCGGTTTTCTGGGATTGTCATGGCATACTCTTCGTGGAATACCTCGAAAAAGGAAAAATCATCAACAGCGAGTATTACTGTGCATTATTGGAGCGATAAAAGGCCGAAATCACTGCAAAACGGTCTCACTTGAAGCGAAAAAAAATTTTGTTATTGCAAGACAAGAGCATTGCAACCACGGCTAAAATCAATGACTTACGGCTCCAATTGCTGTCGCATCCACCGTATTCGCCCGATTTGGCTCCTTCGGACTATTATCTCTTCCCAAACCTCAAAATATAGCTCACCAATAAAAAATTCAGCTCACGCGAGGAAATCATCGACGCCACGAAGGAGTATTCTGCAGACCCTCCGAAAAATTACTTTTCGGACGGGATCAAGAAGTTGGAAAATCGCTGCAATAAGTGTATCAAGCTAAAAGGGGACTTTATTGAATAAAATAAAAAAAAACATTTATAATTTTTTTTTTTATTCCCAAAGAGGTTACTTTTCACCCTACCTAGGTTACATGTCATCAAATGGTCCTAACCAGTGTGTTTCTTTCTTATAAATGAGGTTGATACTGTCGGAATTGGGCTACATAACTGTGATAATCGTAATTGCAATGATGTTTGCATGGAATCAGAATGTGTTCCAACATTTAAATATCTAGGTGTTACTATGGATTGAAGACCTTATTCGAAAGCGCATTGCAAAAATATCCTAAAATATATTTATTTTATCCTGAATAAAATATTTCACACCACCAAATCTACGAGGGGGGGTCAATAAGTCCGTGACTTTTGGATTAAAACACAGATTTTTTGATAAAAAAATAATTTTATTTTTCAACGTAGTCTCCCTTGAGCTCTATACACTTTGTCCAACGCTTCTCCAATTTTTTTATCCCTTCCAAAAAAAATGATTTGTCGAGGTCCTCAAAATAGGCCTTTGTTTGCGAGATGACTTCATCATTGGAGTCAAATCTTTTATCACCAAGCCATTTCTTCAGGTTTGGGAACAAGAAGCAGTCGTTCGGAGCCAAATCTGGAGAATAGGGTGGATGAGGGAGCAATTCATAGCCCAATTCATGGATTTTTGCCATGGCAACTGCACATGTGTGCACCCTTGCATTGTCTTGGTGGAAAAGAACTTTTTTCTTGGCCAAATGAGGTCGTTTTTTTTTCAAATCGTCATTGAATCGGTCCAATAAGTTGGCATAATATTCCCCATTGATTGTTCTTCCCTTTTGAAGGTAGTCAATGTGGATTATCCCGCGTGCATCCCAAAAAACAGTCGCCATAACTTTATTGGCTGACAAACCCACCTTGGCCTTCTTTGGCGCCGATTCACCCTTAGAAACCCACTGTTTTGACTGTTGTTTGTTCTCTGGTGTGTTGTGATGGATCCATGTTTCGTCCACGGTTACAAAACGGCGCAAAAACTCCTCCATATTGCGATTAAACAACGCCAAACCTTCCTGTGAAGTTGTTACACGATTGCGTTTGTGGTCGACTGTGAGCAAACGCGGCACCCATCTTGCGGAAAGCTTTCTCATGCCCAAGTGATCATTCAAAATTGAAACCACTGAGCCATGCGAGATCCCTACGGCTTCCACAATCTCTCGCACTTTCAATCTTCGGTCGGCCAACACCATATCGTGAATTTTTTCGATTGTTTCGGGTGTAGAAACCTCAACTGGGCGTCCAGGACGTTCGGCATCTTGAGTGCTTGTACGGCCACGACGAAATTCAGTAAACCACTTTTTTACCATTGAAATCGATGGTGCAAAGTCCCCATAGTATTTATCAAGCTTAGCCTTGGTCTCGGTAATGGTTTTTTTCGCAAGAAATAATGCTTAATAAGCACACGAAATTCACTTTTTTCTATTTTCTCCTCAAATTAGTGAGTAGTCTGATAAAAATAGCTGTCAAACACAAACTAACTGACGCAGCAAGTTAAAATTTTGACAGGAGTCAACTGACAGATGCCTGTTGACAGGAGCAGTGTTGCTGTTTCAGTAAAGAGGTCAGAAATTCAAAAAGTCACGGACTTAATGACCCGCCCTCGTACTTACACCACTTAATTACGCTCGGTTGGAGTATGGTATTTCTTCCTGTTATAAAAATGAATTGGAAATAATAAACTCATTCACTTAGATCAATATATAATGTTTTAGTTCCAAGAGCTATAACAGAACATTTTAAACGTTCTATTACTGTTATAGGGCCTTATATATTTAACAAACTTCCTCCAGATGTATGCAATAACATTAGATGCAACAGCTTCCTTAAAAATCTTAAAAAATGTTTATTATCCAGATCAAATGTAGGTGATTTAATTACAATAGTAAGCTAGCGAAGATGTTCGTGTTTTATTGCATTTTATTGAAATGTCTCATTCAAACGTACTCTTAATTCGGCAATCTTTAAACCTTAATTTCTCTGTTTATTTCTTTTGATCAATTTCTTGACATTCTTTGCTATCTTTTATCCTTTTCATCACGGCTCTCAATAATGAAAGTTATAAAAATATGCATTTAAAACGGGTATTATCACCACTTAGTGTATAACAAATAAATCATTTCAAACAATAACGCATGATTTATTAACAGAATTTACTATGTATTTGCCAGCTACTCGTTAAGAATTAGAATGAGTTATTTTACAACAGAAGTAATAAACCTTTGTAATGAAGAACTGCTGTATAATTTTGTATACCTATTTTAAAATTGTTATGAAATGAAATAAATCCAATCCAAAAGCAAAACATGTTGACGAATAACATGGAACTTCACTTGTGCGATTTAGCAGCACTTTTACAAAATTGCAATCTAAAAATTTCTGGAGATGAGAAACAAGTTTGTTGATTTAGGTAAAACTTTAAAGTTCTAGAGACGAAAAATGTCGGATATTGGCTTTATTATTGGTTTTCTTCTGCAAAATTGGTGGCAATTCAATTATCGAATAGGTGAGTACGGTCGAGTTTCTTAGACGATTGGGACTATTATCTTAAATGTTGATAAGAAGGTAATTTCGTAATTTTAGATTGAAATAAAACCATTTTTTTATACAAAGAACAAATTTTCATCATCTATATATTTTTCATTTTGTTCGATGGTCTTCTGCCATCTTTCCGACAACTTCATGATTCCGTGCTTATAAAACACTTATTAGCACATAACTGAACCAAGTGCGATTTCAGATCATCATCAGGTCATCAATTCAAAAGATACGAGCGAGATTTTTCACATTATCGAGCGTGCAAATTTTGAGGCATTCTATAGTGCAAGTAGTCAACATGTGTCTTGTCAAAAGATACTAAATCACGAATGAACAAGAAACTTAGTTATATTTTTTTTTAATAATAAAGCATTTCAATTCAAATGTATTTTGTAAGACTTGTACATACATACATACATAGGTACAAAAAAGGAAAAATATTTTATGTTTTTGAAAAGTAATTAGTCACTTTTGTTTGTTTTTTCCTTAAATTTAAATCAATTTGCACTGCCTTTTCCTGCAACCGTTTGAGAACAAAAATATCTTCGTAGTGTACTTTATTACATCCTGCTCACTCAAGTACTTTGTCAAATGAATGAATAGCATCTCTTGAACAAACGGAACATACCGGGCGGTCAGAAACTAGTTGACACTCTTCTTTACCTTTATTTTCCTTTACCGCTTCCTCAATATCCGATGGCATTTAATCTGCATTCCAGTTGTCATGCATGTGTTACGTCAACATTAATATGATTGAGCAAATCAATTACATCATCGGCAAGTTTTGGGATTGGATGGCTACGAAGAATACTAAGGGGTATATCGTCTTCTTCATCGTCATAGGTTTCATCGGATCCAAGAATGCTTCACATCTGTTGTCTGAAATATAATTAAATTAAATTTACAAAACACAACACGTTTGTGATAAACAAATGTCTGACCTTTTTCTGCAGCAATAAGTGATAACATCAAGCTTTTTCTCTATAAAAGAGATACATTCAGAGGCATATGAATTACTGTTATGCTACCATCTGAATTTCGTAGCTCACTCTCCGGGGGATGACTAGGGGCTTTATCCAAAATAAGTAGAGCTTTTTAAGGAAATTTGTAACATCGGGAACAACCAAGTTCCTAAACCAATCTTTAAAAATGGCTGCAGTCATCCAAGCTGATTTTGAGCTTCTGTAATGTACATGGAAGGATACATTCCTGAATGGACGAAGATTTTTCGCTTTGCCTATCACTAGCGGCTGCAATTTGTGTCGACCTGTGGCATTAGTGCACGTCAAAAAAGTTAGCCTTTGCTTTTCTGTTTTTTGTCCAGGAGCAGTTTTCTCGGCTGATGCCACAAACGTTCTACCGGCATTATAAATTTGATATGGTTCAAGATCCAGATCTTGAAACTTTTTCTTAAGTTGCCTTTTAAATGGACACACAAGTTCTGGTTGTGATGACAGTTTTTCCCCAGATATTTTGAGACACCGAACACCAAACCTCTTTTTGAATTATTTCAGCCAACCGTCACTTGCTACGAAGGCGGACTCGTTGCCGTGTAGGCTTCTACTTATGGCAATGACTTTTTGCTTCAGGATTAAGCCACTTATAGGTAAATTCTTCCTCCGCTGGTCTATGAGCTATTTATAAAGCGGCTTTTCCATCTCTGGTAGTTCAGATGCTTTCAGCATCTATTCTATTTCCAGGGCCAGAGTAAGTATTAGTCACCGTTGCTATAATATCGGCTTTCCTTTTATTAATAGTACATGTAGTCGATTTTGTTATTCCATATTTTTTTGCCATATTTTTGTGAAATTCGAATAGATCATGGCAATGACTTTATCTTACCTGCCGACAACTCCTTTAAAACTTCAGTTTTTTTCTGTTAAAATCAAAAAATTCGACAAAATTTTACTTCATCTACTGTTCTAATCAATCAAATAAATGAAATTGCAAGAGAATATTTACCCAACCTAGAATGCAAAACGTAGAGCGATGACGGATACAAAGTACGCAAAACAAACGGTAAATTAGCTCGAAAGATTGTGCAATCTTTGCAGCTGGCATATTCGAATTAAACTGGGTTCACTCTAAAGAGGTTTTACTTGTTCACTCTTTAGAGTAGTAGTCTGTATAAAATTTTGTGTGTTCACTCTATGGATTGTTCACTCAATCGATGTTTACTCTACCGAGAGTGTACTGTACCTCGAAACAAATGAAAATCTGATAGTGCAAGGTTCAGGCTGTATAGTAGATATGACATTATTTTGAATGAATGAATGAATTATAATTTATTTTTCATACATTCGTATATACGAGGGCGGGTCAATAAGTCCGTGACTTTTGGATTAAAACACAGATTTTTTGATAAAAAAATAATTTTATTTTTTAACGTAGTCTCCCTTGAGCTCTATACACTTTGTCCAACGCTTCTCCAATTTTTTTATCCCTTCCAAAAAAAATGATTTGTCGAGGTCCTTAAAATAGGCCTTTGTTTGCGAGATGACTTCATCATTGGAGTCAAATCTTTTTCCACCAAGCCATTTCTTCAGGTTTGGGAACAAGAAGTAGTCGCTCGGAGCCAAATCTGGAGAATAGGGTGGATGAGGGAGCAATTCATAGCCCAATTCATGGATTTTTGCCATGGCAACTGCACATGTGTGCACCCTTGCATTGTCTTGGTGGAAAATAACTTTTTTCTTGGCCAAACGAGGTCGTTTTTTTTTCAAATCGTCATTGAATCGGTCCAATAAGTTGGCATAATATTACCCATTGATTGTTCTTCCCTTTTGAAGGTAGTCAATGTGGATTATCCCGCGTGCATCCCAAAAAACAGTCGCCATAACTTTGTTGGCTGACAAACCCACCTTGGCCTTCTTTGGCGCCGATTCACCCTTAGAAACCCACTGTTTTGATTGTTGTTTGTTCTCTGGTGTGTTTTGATGGATCCATGTTTCGTCCACGGTTACAAAACGGCGCAAAAACTCCTCCATATTGCGATTAAACAACGCCAAACCTTCCTGTGAAGTTGTTACACGATTGCGTTTGTGGTCGACTGTGAGCAAACGCGGCACCCATCTTGCGGAAAGCTTTCTCATGCCCAAGTGATCATTCAAAATTGAAACCACTGAGCCATGCGAGATCCCTACGGCTTCCACAATCTCTCGCACTTTCAATCTTCGGTCGGCCAACACCATATCGTGCATTTTTTCGATTGTTTCGGGTGTAGAGACCTCAACTGGGCGTCCAGGACGTTCGGCATCTTCAGTGCTTGTACGGCCACAACGAAATTCAGTAAACCACTTTTTTACCATTGAAATCGATGGTGCAGAGTCCCCATAGTATTTATCAAGCTTAGCCTTGGTCTCGGTAATGGTTTTTTTTCGCAAGAAATAATGCTTAATAAGCACACGAAATTCACTTTTTTCCATTTTCTCTTCAAATAAGTGAGTAGTCTGATAAAAATAGCTGTCAAACAAACTAACTGACGCAGCAAGTTTAAATTTTAACAGGAGTCAACTGACAGATGCCTGTTGACAGGAGCAGTGTTGCTGTTTCAGTAAAGAGGTCAGAAATTCAAAAAGTCACGGACTTATTGACCCGCCCTCGTACATGTATCAAATTATATCACAATTCATAGAACTAAAATAAATCGTTTGCTTTTATATATTGAAGTCTTAAATGGAAAGAAAGAGAGAATAGATTTTTATTTTCGTAAATATATATTTGCCACCACACAATTTACAATACAGTGATGTGATATGACATTTATATCTTTCAACTGTAATAATTTAATTGGAAAATTTCGCAGATGTTTCGCAAATATCTAAGAGTGAATTGGAAATACTTTTTCAGAGATTGAATATGGTTTGAAAAGCTCAGCCTCGAGTGGAAAATTAGTCCAAGATATTTAAATTCATGTACTTTCTCAATTAAGAAACATTTTTCGCTACAACTGAAATCGCGATGGAAACTAAGGGAAAAGGGCAGTAATTACAAAAGCAATTAGTCAATCTGTATCTTAGACACTCAGGAGCATGATAGTAAAATTCCGCATCCAAATTATGCACCGATGACATGTTAAAGAACATTATTTTAGTTTTGGAACAGAAAATTATGAGCTGAAAACCAAAATCCCAACAAATTCAAATCCCAATTTATATCAGCGACAGACCATATGAAAAACCGATGTCATCTGCAAAACGAGAAGGTGAACCTTTCCAGGTTCAAAAGTGAGATGATGTAAAAATGATGTGTGTAAAAAATAAAACTAGTCCCAAAATAGAGCCTTGAGCAAATCCTAAATTAAAAGTTTTTACAGTACTTCTTACGTCGTCTATCTTAACTCCTTGTGACCTATTTTCAAGGTATGACTTAAACCAATCTAGCATAAGTCCGCAAAAAACAGCTTTCTTCAGTTTCTCCAAAAGAATGGAGTCGTTTACCATGTCAAAGGCCTTGGTGATATCGATAAATAAATCAGCCGAACTTTTTTTTACCATTAAGGTTAGGCATTATTTCGGAACAAACCCGGAGTAAAGCATCTTCAGATTTTCCCTTGGTTGGGACTGAAACAAATTATTTTTGTTTAAAAAAGTGAATATTCTTGTTTTTATTAGTTTTTCAAAAACTTTGCTTAACACAGGAAAAAGTGAAATGGGTCTATAGTTACACAGTTCGTTAGTAGAGTCTTTTTCAGCACATTAAAGCCTTTCTGGGAAGACGCCTTCAAATACGCAACAATTAAAAATATTTGCCAAGATATCCACGACGAAAAAGGAGAGGTTCTTTAAAAGTAGACTAGGTATACCATCAGAACAACTGAAATTAGATTTTTCGAATTTTTTTTACGACAAATCAGCACAGCTAGTAGTGGCAGTGTTGAGAGTAATACCTGCGTTGACTACACCTGATTGTAGACTAAGTTGTGTTAGTGAAATATTCATTAAATAAGTAAATTCTCCGCAACTTTACTGTCTCCTACACAAATGGCGGTAGGTCTTTTTGAGGAGAATGATTTATTGAGCAAGCTGTTCACTATTTGTCATTCATATTTAAGATTCCCCCTAGCAGAATTAAAACGGCAGATGTAATAATTATCCCGACAAAGCGGAACCTCGTTTCTCAGTTCAGCACACTTTCCAAGTAAGGCCAATCATTTTTCACGTTTTACCAAAACTACGTGTGGTCAAATATTGTCACGGTAAAACACTATTTTTTTTTTCCTTGCAATTCCTGCAGCTTCTCTTTGATCGCTTGCTCTGCTTTTATTAGTTGTCGACAGTCATCTTTTGAATTGATCGTTTCGTTCTTTGGAAGCAGCTCAAAATACACGTCAAATTTAAAATCCCACTAAATTGACAACATACCCTATTTTTGATGCAATTACAGTATGGTTTGTGGTGCTTCATCACGCAGACCATAATGGTTTTGATTGATACTGTTGTAGATTTCATTACCAGTTATGACTCTAAAATGGATCAATTTTATTTCGTGCGAGTTTCTCTACGCAAATACTTATAAATTTAAACTCGTTAAATTTTTGTTTATCACATAATAACTTCATTTAAATGGCATCTGTACGCAATGAAAGGTAAACTAGCGGAAAATATTCCCCCAGAAAGAATTCCCTCACCTACTTGCTTTTTAGCCAACAGACGATTCCGTTTTATTGGCTGTAATTAAAAGAATACATACAAAAATATCCTTTTACCTGCGTTATGATTGAGAAAAATAACTCAATTTGGATTTTGAACGAAAAATATTTTTCGCTCGAAAATAAGTTTCTCGGAAGAGCGCGAGAGCTGGTAAATAATGAAAATTTTGCCGCAACTGTTGAAAAAATTCAGCTACGACTTGCTACAAGGGGCATAGTCTCAACTCCAACTTTAATTATAAATCGATGGCATCGGAAAAGTAAAAGAAAATGTTTGAACAATGTTTGAAATTTGAAAAAGACGATAGATGTAACTGTTAAAAAGTTCAATTAATCTGTTTCTTCATTTAGTAAAATTTATTTTCTTAGTTTATTTTTCATTTACATAATAAATAAAAATAAATATTGCAAGAAACATTTAAATAATAAACATTTAAACATAGTTTAAGAATTATGTTTAATCCAGTTTAATAAATAAAAATAAATGTAATAATTAAGGGTTATTATACTCGTACACTAAGTTTTTATCGTTAAAAAAACAGGTGACCGCGAAAGTGTAGAATTACCTAATTACGTTTAATCAAACTGACATGGGGCCAGTATTTTACAATAAGGTAGTTTTTTAATTTATTTAACACAATTTTTAAGGTTTTTTTTTGTCTAGCATATAAGAATAAATGAATTGTTGAAATAAACATAAATTAAAAATGATAAAAAAAAAAAATTAATATAAATATGTGAAATAAATTTGTAGATGCTTAAAAAGCTTAATTTAAAATTTCCATACGAAATTCGGAAATTTCATGTTACCTAGATACAAGCTATTCATGGTAGCCCGGTCTTTAGTTATATGTCTCTAGTTGCGCAGCCCAAGTCGATTTAGGATCCCTTTTACTCGTTCACCACCTAAAGTGAGGTCTTCCTCTGCTGCGTCCTCCCTTCTGGTTAAACTTCAAGACTCTGGAGGTCAGAGCATCGGTGTCCATTCGCTCTACATGCCTTAGTCATAACAAAAAACGACTGAGGATATCTCGATCCGCCTTCAATAGAGTCCACGCTTCAGCACCAAAAGGAAGTGCTGAGATGATCAAGGTATTATATAGAGACGCCTTTGTTTTTTCGGGATAGGCTAAGGTAGACAATGTCCTTTACCAAGTCGCAATTATAGCTGCTGACTGTGGTGTTCTGTCCAATTCATCGATGTTGCATGTCCTTTCTTGTTGGCGGCATATTCCTAGTTTTGTCTTCATTTATCGCTTAACCTTTTTTTCAGCTTTTGTTTCAACATTAGCGAACGCACCGGTAGCAGTCCACTGTGTTCTTCTAATTTCATACGTAACATAATGACTAACAATACGAATCATGTTAAAAATAATATGAAACTCCTAAATGAATTTTATTTAATGCAGTATTACTTTTCAACCCTTCAATGTTGTCTCCCCGCTTCTCAATCATTAATTCTCAATATCTGTGAAGGTTTGATTGCCACTCAGCTCACAATTTCTTTTCAACTGCTGAATGCGCTGCATAACGGCGTAAAAGGACACGCATTGGCTTCTAGTAACAAGTAGTAGTCGGTGGGTTCATCTTGTTGGTTGTATCGTGTCTTACCTGAAACGGTGCGGTAAATATTTCACAATATTTCTCATATGAAGGTGTGTATTTTCATGCAATCACTCGGGACATAAGAGTGATGAAGTCGGTTGGTTTTTGTGCATTTTCACGTTCAATTCTTGAAAAAGGGTAAGGTAATACGTTACTATTCCCGGATGAATTCCCCAGATGGAATCAGCGTTGGAAGCAATCCCAATAGAAATGAGACCTTATCCGCGCTACTCCGACATATTTGGAGACACCAGAGATGCCTTCTATGAGCTCTTGAACACGAACTACGGACAATGCCATAGCTATAACATTAAAATTGTCCTTGGCGATTTTAATGCAAACCTAGGAAGAGAGAGCATCTCTGGTAGCACTGTCAGAAGATATAGCTTGCACGACTCCACCTCCGATAACGGATTCAGGCTTATCAACTTTGCGGCGGGACGAAGCATTGTCATAGCTAGCACGCGGTTCCCCTATCTCGAAATTCACATAAGGACTTGGAGAAATCCTGATCAATCAACCGTCAACCAGGTTGAACACATTGCGATCGATGCAAGACACTCCTCCAGTATTATGGGTGTCCGAACGTTCCGAGAAGCCAACATCAACTTAGACCACTACATTGTTGTAGCCAAGGTACGGTTGCGGATATCCCGAACAACGCCAAGTCAAGCTAATACTGTTAGGAATTTCGACGTCAGACGGCTACAATCGCAAGAGATCGCCAAATCCTTTCCGATCGAGTCTCCCTAACAGGTTCTTGTCGTCAGCTTCAAGCATCGAAGACCAGTCGCAAGTTGCCAGAAAGCCATCAGAGATGCCGCTTCAGATGTGCTGGGTTTCAGTCGACAGCCACAACGAAATTCCTGGTTTGATGACGAATGCCGGCAAGCACATGCAGCTAAGCAGAAAGCACGCAACGCGGCGCAAAGAAAGACTAGAGATGCTCATGAGTTCTGTATGCAGAAGAGGAGATACGAACACCGGCTTCTCAGGACGAAAAAGGAAAACGAAGAGCATGAAATGATGAGGAATGAGATTCGGAAGTTTTACTAAACGCTAACAAAGACATGCCACGGAGAGAAACCCCGAATCGAAGCCTTTAGAGTCGATGCTTGGTAAGGAGCATACACCAACTCATATGTAAAATATGGTCGAACGTAAGTATGCCCGATGAATGGAGCCTCAGCATTTTTTGTCCGATCCTCAAGGAGACCCTATGAACTGCGCCAAGTACAGAGGCATTAGTCTTCTTAACATCACAAGATCCATACAAGATCTTGTCTGCCGTTTTGTGTGAACGCCTGAAGCCCTTCGTCAACAACCTGATAGGTCCACATTAGTGTGGCTTCAGGCCAGGAAAGTCCACCATCGATCATATATTCATACTACGACAGATCTTGGAGAAAGTTCATGAGCTTCAGATCGATACACACCATCTATTTATTGATTTTAAGGCCGCGTATGACAGCATCTATAGAGACGAGCTATACAGAGCAATGTCTAGTTCTGCCATCCCTCATAATCTCGTCCGTCTGTGCAGGATGACGATGGAGAATGCACACTGCTCCATAAAGGTCGGTAAGCATCTCATCGAGACCTTTGGTGTCAAAAAAAGGATTTAGACATGGCGATGCGCTGTCTTACGATTTCTTTAACATCATACTTAAAAGAATAGTGCAAATCTTACGCGAAAACACAAGAAGCACAAACTTTCAAAAATCCATCCAATTACTCGTACTCGCATACGCCGATGATATTGACATAATTGGAAGAAAGCAGTGTGATGTCAGTGGCGCCCTTGACGGACGGGAGCGGCGAAAATGGGTCAATGAGGGCAAGACCAAGTATATGCTGTCAAGCAAAAATGACACTAAATACCGACGTCTCGGACAGAACCTCACCGTCGACAGATATACCTTTGAGACAGTTAAGGACTTTGTCTGCCTAGACTCCGCTATGAATTTAGACAACGACACCAGCACTGAAATCAAACGAAGAAGAACTATTGCCAATCGCTGCTCCTTTGAGCTAAGAAGGCAATTGACCAGTAAAGCCTTCTCTCGAACAACAAAAGTTACCCTATATAAGACCATAATCTCCTGCTCTATGGCGCGGAGGCATGGACATTATCAAAAATGGATGAGGGTGCTCTTGGCTGCTTTGAGAGGAAAATTCTTCGAGTAATTTTCAGTCCCGTCTGCATTGACGGCGAGTGAAGGAGTAGATTCAACGATAATAACACAACGGATGGACACCAAAGCTGCGGTCCGAAAAGTCTTCGAACCCGCCCGCAAGGGACAGCGCAGTAGAGGAAGACCGAGACTCAGGTCCCCAGCATACTAAGCGTGCGAAACTGGAGGCAGCTAGCTGAAGACGCTTGTTGATTGAGGCCCATATCCACCTCGGACTGCAGCGCCACCTAAAGGAAAGAAAGGAAATACGTTACAATCACATTTATTTTCATTAAATCTGGCTTGCTAGCGTACAGCTCATTGTTAAACACTCTTTTTAAGTTCCGCTTATACAGAAAAAGACATTCATCAGATTTGATAAAATTCCCGCTTACATCCAACACAGCGCACTGAAAAGATAATGTGGCGGTGCCATTGCTTGAATTTTTAGTTTCCATTGGTTCTGGTTTTTGTGACTTTTTTTACTCTTCTTACCATTAACCAGCTTAGCCCATTTAGTCGCAAATACACGACTAATGTCTTTAATCATTAAACATGATTTTGAAATGCTGTGTCTCAGTTCTTATAGTTATATAAAATTGTGAAGACTTGTTGAAATGGTTTTTTCACATTAAGGTACTTGACCACCTTAAGTGGCTAAAAAAAATACATATTCAAAATTTTTTTTTTCAGGCCCCATATAAGATATTGTAGTCGAAGAAAAAATAAATTTGATTTCTGATGCATAATTTTTTTACCACACTGTAAATACAGAACATTTAATATACCAAATACGTTATTACGTTAGTATATATGAATTATGTGAAATAAAAGTCAGTCAATAAAGAACCCTGACCAGAAGAGTCGTTGAATTTAGTTCTACTACAAAATCTCAGAAGTAGCGTACCATTTTAGATGAATTGCTAAAGAAGGGAATTATTCGCGAGTCTAACTCCCCTTACATATCGCCAATCGTTTTGGTTCAAAAAAGAACAAAGAGCTTAGACTCCGCGATGATTTTGCGAATTAAATAAGGTTACCCTACGAGATAATTACCCTTTGCCTCTTATTGAAGATCATATCGATAATCTCAGAGATAAAAGATATTTTACAACTGTTGACTTGAAGTAGGGATTTCAATATGTTCAGCTTTCTAATGAGTCTATGAATTTATTTCGTTTACGACCCCTTTAGGGCAGTACGAATATACGCGAATACCTTTTGGGCTTAAAAATACGCTGTCAGTTTTTGAATGATTCATGAAAAATATTTTTAAGACTTTGATGTAAAATTTTAAGGTAAGATAACAACCTACTTGGATGTAGTTGTGACAAACGCCTTACAACTTCGATTTAATAAATATGCGTTTTTGCAAACTGAGATTACATATTTGGGGTATAAGGTTAATAAAGACAGTTTAATCCATTATTTTATTGCTTAAATCTCTACCTAATATATCTAGGAATATGTCCGTAAAGTTTTATACGCTAATTCGAAATATTTTCAAAGGTATAGCACTAAACGCAATGAGGTGTCGAGCAGGTATACGAGCGCTCGGACGGCTCGAGTGCGTTTTTACTCCCTGAGTCATCAAGTATGAACTGCTGAAAGCGCGTATACACTAATTTCACTATGTAGAATTCGAATTTCGAAAAAAACTTTTTAAAGGTACAGTAAAACCCTTTAATTCGGAATTTTTTACTTCGAAAATTTTTTTCTTTCCGAATAAAAAAGATTTTTCCGAATAAATGAGAATCGGTTTTCAATTTTTTTATGTAAAAATTAAATTAAATTAGCAAAAATTAAATAACTCAATGATTGAACACGCTTAATCAGCAGATAGATCTCAAATATGTAGAAATCGGAACAAATAATCAAAATGTCTATTAGGGAGTCCCGGCAATTCACATTTATAAGTCGGGAAAAACCATAAAAAAAATTGTATTGTTATTAAAAACAAGATTCAGTGAACCGGAAATTCAAGGGTACTACACTTCCGTTAAAAACTTAAAAACGAATCTTTTACGCGAGCAAACAAATAACATTAAACAAAGTCATATTAAAACATTTTTTAAACAAGTTGAAATGGATATTGATATTGATAGTAATATGTAGTAACGATAAAAAATATGTATGTTGTACTAAATATGATGTTTTTCATTTCTTGCATGTTTGGATACGTTTATATAATTTATTTATGTTTTTAGTTACAAAAATGAATTAAAATATAATTTATGTACTAGTATAATTTGCAATCTTTTGTGTTAATTAAAAAATTTTTCGTTTTGAGTTCTTGCACTTTTTTATCAATAGGAATGCGTTTTAGTGCATAAAAAATTCTGTCATTAATTCGGAAAATTCGTTTATTCGGACTGACCGACCCCAACCATTCCGAATTAACGAGCTTTTACTGTATAACGATTAAGAAGAAGAACAGGTGATTCGGGCGTACCATGAAGCTTTATGACATTTAGGACCTGATAAGTGTTTTGATCACTTATGCGGAATTTGTTTGTTGCCAGCAATGAAAAAGAAGATAAAAGCTTACATAAAAACATGTCTTAAATGCATTTCTCTCTTCATTCTGGAAAATTTGAAGGTGCGTTGCATTCTATCCCAAAATGAGACGTTCCTTTTAATACTCTCCAATTGATCACTTTGGTCCTTTACCGAACTCTTTTGCGAAGAGAAAACATGTTTTCCTTATTATTGATGGTTTTGCAAGATTCATCAAACTCTACCGTCAAGTCCACGCAAAGCAAATAAGCCATAACTTGTCTTAAGCCATTTTCTGAGTGTTACTCAAGACCTAATAGTAGGGATGAGTCAGGCTTGTCTAAGGGATCTGAGAAAGGAAGCTCTTGAAAAGACAGAAGAACAACAGCTGAGAAAGGAAGCTCTTGAAAAGACAGAAGAACAACAGCTTAAGAACAAAATTTACTACAACGTCACAAAAAAAAAACCCCAGGTTATATAAGGTAGGTGAATATGTTTTGATCAAAAATGTTATGACCACACCAGGTGTCAATAAAAAAGTTCACGCTAAGTATTAAGGTGCATATGAGGTTAAGAAAATTTTACCCAACGATCGTTACATCTTGGAGATATCGACGGCTTACAAATTACACGCCAGCTTTAAAAGGCATATCATCACCATGAAATATGAGACCGTACAATACAGAATTAACGAACACCGGGAATGATGACGAAGAAGCTGAAGAGCGTATGCAGTATCTTGATTTGGCTGAGGATGCTCATCGATCAAGCTCATCTTTCTATATAAAAACTTTTCTAAATTATGTGACTTTAAAACCTGAATTATTTGTACTTTATTTATTTTTTATTTATTAAGTAATCTTTTAAAGGGTGGAAGCCTTAATTTTTTTCAAATATTAGGTACAAATATGTGATAGAAGAAATAAGTTTACAATTCATATATAAAAAGAAGAAAAAAGAAACAAAAAAAAAAGACAATTGATATTACAAACAAATTAAACATTTTAAATTCTTATTGTTTCATTGGTCAGATATTTAATAAGAGATGACTTAAATTTATTAGTGCTGCTAATTTTCCTAACATTTATGGGCAAGGAATTCCACAGCCGTACAGAATTTACGAAAAATTTACGTTCAGAAGTCAAGCTCGTTTGAAATAGCATACATGATCTACCTGACTGAAGGAAGCGTAGCTTATTGAGTAGTAATGACGGTTATATATAGCAAGAGACTTAGCTTTCAGCAAATTATCAAATGTACATCCGCTGATTTATTATTATTATAGGACATTGAGCTTTCTTCTGGAGTCGAAGTCAGGGCGGCAAAAGATTTCAGAACAATATAGCACAATCGGCATTAGTGGGGTTTTCACTAACAAAAGCTTTGTCCGCGTAGGGATAAAGCAAAGTGTATTCCAGAGAGCACGTAGCCCACTGTATACCTTACCTATAGTGGCGTTTATGTGAGTAGACCAAGTAAGGGTCAGGTTAAATATCAGGCCAAGGTTGTTGGCGGAGTAAACGTACTCTATTGGACTAAGATACAATTTTCCTTTATTGATCAAAAGTGTTTTTGCCTTTGGGGCATTAAGGCGCAGTTCATTCTAAGTCGACCAAACAACTATACGCTGGAGATCTTCATTTACCTGCGCAATGGCTTCGTGAATCAGATTCATGGGAAAGCTTAAGTGGATTTGGGCATCGTCATCATTTGGATTGCGCAATGCTCAACAAATTTGGGTAGTTCATTTACGTAGAGTGAAAAAAGCAATGGCCCTAGAATACAGCCCTGCGGCACTCCCCTCTTTTCTGGCAAAGAGCATGAACATCATGAACACAACATTGCTGTCTCCCTTTTAAATAGGAAAGTATAAGTTTTGTAGCTTCAAGCAAAGCATAGTATGGTTAAGTGTGTCGAATGCTTCCGAAAAGTCAAGTAACGTTAGGATTGTAACATGGTTTTCGTCGACAGCTTTCCCAATTTCATCGATGACCATTAATAATCCAGTCGTACAACTTCGTTTTTGATCGAAACCAGATTGGTTCTCAAAGAGCAGTTTTTTGCTCAAAAGATAGTTGTGCATCTGAATAAGAATGCATTTCTCAGACTTTTAAAAACAATGGCAAAATTGAGAATGGTCTAAGTTCCACCGCATTTCTATTCGATTTCTTAGGAATCGGAATAATTTTACGTCTTTCCAACGAGCGGGAAAGACTGAAGTCGTTAAAATTGAGTTGAAGACATGTGTTAAGAAAGGTAGTAAATATGGAAGCAAAAGCTTAACAAAAAGTGTATTTCGTCGAGTCCCATAGGATTTGAGTTGATCGATAATATCGCTTCTACAACGTCTTCCTCCCGTAACATGTAGAAATCGAAGTATGATTCTCTATAATCGTCCGGTGACTAGTCGAAAGTGGTTAAGGTTACTGAGGGAGGATCACTCGAAGCTTAGAAAATTTAATTAAGCTTGTTGCAGTCTATATCATCGGGAGTTTTAAGCCTTTGTTTTCGTAACCCAACTTCACGGATATGTTTCCAAACCTCTCTGCCTGAAGAACAGCTATCAGATTTCCTAGAGCAGAAGATGCGTTTGGCATTTCTTATTTTAGAAACCGGAGTTTGCGATATTTATTTAAAAACTCATGCATTCGGTATTTCTTCCAGCTTTTATAGGCATTATAACGCTTTTTCATAAGCTGTAGGATATTAGGGGTAAGCCACTGAAGGGAAGAAGTCGCCTTCCACATTTTATTTTCAACGGCACATGTTTGTTAAAGAGGAAAGCCATTTTTTCATGCAGAGAGTTAGTTTAATCATCAACAAGGGGCATCCGATATATATACTCCCAGCATGTGTCTTTAGTATCTGCTTACAATTGAGCATAATTTAGGTTATGAAAATCTCTAAACATGACTTTAGGCTCAGCAAATTGGTTTTTAGATGCATCAAGTCATGCTTAGATAATGCAGGTGCTGAGAGTTGGCTATACAACAAGACTTTCCCCATATCGGATACAAAAATTGAATCGATAAGAGTCGAAGCAGAGATCGTAAAATGAGTAGGGGTAGACGTGTTGACTGGGTTTAGATCGAGCGATTTCATGTGTTCCAAAAAGCCTATGGAGCCGGATATATCTAGCAGGTTACAATTAAAATCGCCGCATATAACTATGTTAGTGGCACTGCAGCCTTTCTCCTCGAGGATGGTATAGAGTGGAGTAAAAGAGATGAAGTTATTTGTTCTGTAGACTACGCCGATCAATATTTTCTCATGGCTACATTTGGTGTTTAGGAAATAGTATTCAAAAGGACAGTCCTTGCTTGATTTGCATACAAAGCCAAAACCTAGTGTATTCCGCACACACAATGCAGCCCCACCTCCGACGCAACCGCCTCTAGTAAAATTATTCAAAATAAAAAAGAATAAAATAAAACTTGATAAAAAAAAAGAAAAGTACTACGGCGAAAAACTACAACGGAAACTCTGAATTCCTATTGGTGGTTGTAACAAAACGTAAATTGTATTCAATTCAAATAATGTAATTTATTATAAAATGAATTCATAGAATCAATCAAAATAATTGTACAATACGATTAGGTTCGATTTTTTCGCGTCTTCAATTTCTAATACGCTTTTCTCGTTGGTGCTCTCTCCAGGGAGCATAATTTCTCAAAGTTAAAATACCGGTTTTTTCTTTCTTTTGATGGTTAATTACTATTTTAATGCATTTTTTTATTTGATAAAATGCATTAATCACTTTTGTTCTAGCTGCCACCAAATAAACAAGTTTTATTTAAATCGAACCAGTCGTCAAGAATAATTGTTTATTAGCAATAAAATTTGCTTAACAAATTGGTCCTTCTATCGCGGATTTTTTTTTTTTTGGTGGTTTGCTAGCAACAACCCAATACAGGTAATATTTTTGTAAAAATATTTTCGGTTGCTCCTGTACTTGGGTTGAAATTGGAATTTGCCGTAAGGTGTTGGTCTTTCGTCTTTTCTGAGGATCTTTTGGCTTTCTGAGATTTGTGTAATTTTTCGGTTCTAATCATTTTAAAAATTCGTGGGTCGGATGAAAGGTAGTTGCAGTTGGAAAATGGAAGTTCTAAAAAAAAGACACGTGGTCATCTAAAGGGTGCCATAACACGTGTGTATAATTTTGTGCAAGAAATTCCGGTAGGCACAGACCATGCGGTCTTAGAAGTTCGGTTGGAACGCTTGGAAACCTCTTGGCAAGAATTTTGTTCAAGTCAAAAAGACTTTTTCGCTTTTCATGATGAAGAAGGGTATGGCGATCCGGAAACAGATTTCGAGATTGTGGAAACTAAATATATAGCCGCTAAAGGTCTTTTGGCTAAGGCTATTAAGGATGCGCTTCCTGTTCGTGGGGAAGCTTTAGTGAGTTCGATGAGTCTTCTAATCAATACACAAAATGCTTTTATCGAACGATTGGAAAAGTCAGCTGCCGCTAAAGTTACTTCTAAGCATATTATCGATATCGAATTACCTGCTGTTAAGTTAGAACCATTTTCTGGGGATTATTGTCAGTGGCCTGGTTTTCGCGATATGTTTCTGCACGGAAATTTATCTGGTTCGCAGAAATTTTGGTCCCTAAGTCCTTTTTGCGTGATGAGGTGGCGAGATTGCTCAGTCACTTAACGGTTTCGGACTCAAATTATGAACAAGTGTGGGAAAAATTGGAAAATCGGTATAATAAACCCTTGTGTATAATTAACGCTCATATCGAAAGTTTTTTAAAATTGCCCAGTGTAGTTTCGTCCGACAGTGCCCATTTGCGGAAGTTAGTAGACAATGCTGAGTTATTCGCGGTTAAGCAGCTCTAAATTTGAAAGTAGAGATCCGTGGCTAATATATTTGTTACTCGGTAAAACAGAAATCGATACTCGCAAGGCATGGGCTCTAAAATGCAAAACCCCGGAAACGTCCACTATACAAGATCTGATAGACTTTTTAGATACTAGATCCGACGTGTTGGAAGCATCTGAGTCGAAGATTCGCTCAAACAAAAACACTCGACACCATAGTTTAGTTCATTTAGATAACAATCGCTCGAATAAAACCACAAGTTCTGAAATGGCCTCGGTTTGTGAACCCTCCTCGTCGTCGTCGGTAAGGTATCCTCAACAGATCGTGAGTTATCATATTCAAAATGATTTACATTCGACGGGAATTTTACCAAATGTAGTTGTAGAGGTTTTAAATGTTTTGGGGAATAAACATTTATGTCGAGTCCTCATAGACACTGGATCACAGATTTCATTCGTCACTGAAAGTTTGGGAAAACGGTTAGGTCTTCGTCGTTGCCATGCGCGCCTACCAGTATCAGGGATTTCGTCGGTGGAAGCTGGTGTTACGAAAGGAGCTGTTACCTTATTATTAAAGTCTCGATTTGATTCGAATTCTCTTGAAGTTAAGGCAATATTTTTAAAAAAATCATCTCAAAAATCCCATCATTACAATATTCCAGGACCCATTGATGTATTGCTAGGTTCAGATAAGTCTTGGAGTATTCTCAAAAATGGACATCGTTCTGATGGAAGGGGAAATATTATAGCTCATGAAACGATATTCGGGTGGGTTGTATACCAAAACAATCTATCGTATCTTTACACACAGGTCTTGATCTTGATTTGATATTAAAGTCATTTTGGGAAATAGAGGAAGTTCCTCGAAACTTTTCGCCGTTAAGCGATGAAGACGAAGTTGATGCTCATTTTTCGAAAACAATATCTCGTACCCCAGACAATAGATACATGGTGGAGTTGCCATTTCGTCATGATAGAGTCTCATTCAGCAATTCGGTTTCTGGTGCCTTGTCTAGATTATTTGCAATGGAGCGTCGTCTTTCTCGTAGCCAAGAACTTAAGTGGAAATATTGTAAGTTTATGCAAACCTATCTTGAACTAGGATACATGGAGGTTATTCCAGAAGACGAAATCGAACCCACGTTAGGAAGCGTCTTTTACTTGCCACATCACGCCGTTGTTACTAACAAACTTCCCGTTGTATGTGTCAGTTCTCATAGGGACACGAACGGAAATAGTCTTAACGAAATGCTACATGTAGGACCTCCTCTGCAAAGAAATTTAGTAAATGTATGCCTTCGGTTTCGTATTCATAAACATGTATTCTGTGCTGACATCGTTAAGATGTTCCGGCAAATTTGGGTTCATCCAAAACAGGGATTTCCAGCGGATTGTTTGGAGGAAATCTCATCTTGCCCAATCTCGCATTATCGTTTAACTACCGTAACATAAAAAACATCCCCTGTTCCATTCCTGTCGATGAGAGTACTTTGCCAGTTAGCATACGACTATAAACATCAGTTTCCAGTTGCTTCTCATGCAATTTTACATGATGATATTATGACAGTCTCAAATTCGGTCTCCGATACTTTTCAACTTTTTCAACTTAAAAGGGAACTTATAGAAATGCTGTCGTGTAGAGGGCTGGATTTGAGCAAATGGAGTTTGAATTGTTGGTCGATATCAAGCCATGTAGATTGCGATGAGAACGTTTGTTTGGATTTAGATTTAGTATGGAATCCTCAACGAGATATCTTCACCTACAAAATCGTAATATCGTCTGAATTGTTGCCTACAAAACGAAAACTGCTGTCGGAGGTTGTCCAAGTTTTTGATCCCTTAGGCTTCTTAGACCCTTCCACTATTTTATTTAAGATACTGTTTCAGGAGCTGTGGATGTACGAAACTAAAATTGGTTGGGACGATCCACTTCCGAATAATGTGGAAGAGAAATGGAAGTCATATCGTAAGGAATTATCCTGCTTTGAAACCCTTAGAATTTCGAGAAGATTTACAAATAATTCTAACTGTTTTGAACTAATAGGATTCTCTGATGCCTCGGAAAAGGCATATTCTGCAGTGGTTTACTCTCGAAGTGTTATGAATGATGAAGTGGAGGTTCAGTTAGTTGCTGCCAAAACCTGCGTGGCTCCAGTAAAACAGCTTTCAATCCCTCGTCTTGAACTTTGTTTAATTGAATTGATTAGATCTTCGTTGGATGTTAGTCCCACTCGATTATCGGCATTTTCGGATTCGCAAATCGTTTTATCCTGGCTGTCCTCCACCCCGCGGCGATGGAAAACCTTCGTAGCAAATCGCAATTCGGAGATTTTAGTTTATCTACCTAGATCTCCTTGGAGTTATGATCGTTCAGAAGAAAATCCAGCTGATTGTGCTTCTAGGGGTATCGAGCCAAGGAAACTGTTGCAGCTGGACTTATGGTGGAAAGGTCCTCATTGGCTTTATCAGGATTTTAACCAATGGCCACCAACTCCAGCTTATTTAAGTGATAATCCACCTGAGGAGAGGAAAATATTTGTAGCGGTGCATAATTTGTCTTCGACTAAGATCTCTTCATGGCAATAGGCTTCGGTTTGTTCGAAACTCCCGAATTCCAAGGAGGGATCATTCTTCTGGTCTTATTTTCTTTTGTGAATTTCGTCGAGCTAAGCAGTTGTGCTTGCTTTGGTCTCAATCTGAATTTCAAACAGAAATCCATTCATTAAGGAGTGCTCAACATGTACAAAGAGGTTCCAAATTATTTTCGTTGTGTCCTTTTATTGATGGAGATGGTTTTCTACGCGTAGGTGGAAGAATAGCCAAGGCTAAGGATGTTCCCTATGCTATTAAACATCCTATCATATTGCCTAAGCACCATCGAATTACCCATCTTATTTTATTGGATGCACACAAAATGTACCTGCACATAGGTGTCTCTGGGCTCTTTAATTTAATTCGTCAAGAATATTGGATAAATTGGAAATTGGAAGCAGAAATTTAATCCGAAAAATTGTACATGATTGCGTCACATGTTTTTGACAACGCCAACATACGTCATTTCAAATCATAGGAAATTTGAAATCTTTTCGCGTTGAACCATCTTTCGCCTTTGCTCATATTGGATGTGATTACGCGGGCCCAATAACACTTCGCTTATCAAAAGGAAAAAAGCCAAAATTGGTTAAGGGGAACACTACCCTAATCGTTTGCATGACGACTAAAGCACTTCAGCTCGAAATGGTTTCGGACTTAAGAGCGGATGCATTTTTGGCCGCCTTGAAGAGATTTATTGCGAGACGGGGTAAATGCAGTGTCATACATTCGTATAATAGCACCAACTTCAAGGGAGCAGCTCGCTTACTATCGGAAATGTCAAAATTAGTTTATTCCAGGGGGAACAATGAAGAAGTATCAGCAAAATTGGCTGCCGAAGGCATCAAATGGGAATTTATCCCCCCGTACAGCCCCCATTTTGGTGGGCTTTGGGAAGCGGGAGTTAAATTGGTAAAACAAAATCTTCGTCGTGTAATAGGAAATAACATTCTTACTTTCGAGAAAATGTCTAGTTTGTTAGCCCAGATCGAAGCTCTCTCGAACTCTAGGCCTGTATGTGCAATTTCCGACTCTGATCTTAATCCACTAACGCTTTCTCATTTTTTGAGTCGACCATATTCTGTTTCGCTGTTTCGGAACCTAACTACTACTTGGGTGTCGCTCCTAATCGCTTGAATCGTTGGGAAGAATCGGAGAGAAGAGAATGTCAAGTGGGAGAATTAGTGGTGATAAAGGGGCCTAACTTACCGCCCTCCCAATGGTCCTTAGGTCGAGTCGAAGAAGTTCATCCAGGAAAGGACGGTCATATCAGAGTAGTTACTCTTCGTACTTCAAATGGAAAATTTAAACGCCCGATTGTTAAATTAGCTATCTTACCAACTTCCTGAATTCCTTCAGTGGGGACAGCATGTTACAAAACGTAAATTGCATTCAATTCAAATAATCTAATTTATTATAAATTGTTCTAAACTGAATTCTTAGAATCAATCAGTTGTACAATTACAATACGAATAGGTTAGATTTTTTCGCGTATTCAATTTCTAATACGCTTTTCTCGTTGGTGCTCTCTCCAGGGAGCATAATTACTCAAAGTTAAAATACCGGATTTTTCTTTCTTTTGATGGTTAATCACTATTTTCCAGTTTGCTGCATCATTTGATAAAATGCATTAATCACTTTTGTTCTAGCAGCCACCAAATAAACATCGCGTTTTATTTAAATCGAACCAGTCCTCAAAAGTAATTGTCAAAAAAAATTGTTTCATTGCTTAACAGTGGTTCTTGTGTTATCTTCTTGTTGGGTGATAGCTTCCAATGTTTGGTGGGTTTGACCAACAAAGCTCCTTCCATCCTTTTTTAACTTAACAGAAACTAAGCCCAACTTGGTTTAGGCTGCGAATATTTTGTCCTCTTTCTTCCGTTTCACAGCAGAACGTAGAATATCACGATTTTTCCATGTGAAACTTTCTTTAATATAACGGCTGGTATCTAAAGCGGTTCCAAAATCACGGAGACAAAGCTCTTTTTGTTTATTTTTTCGTTGGAAAGCAGCAGCTCGTAATACAGTCTCTTTCGGGCTGGCTTGGAAATTACAGTATTATTGGTGGCAGAGAGCGATTAATATGGTTTCTATGCGGGTGTAATCGGAAGATATTCCTCAATACTGGTGGTGTTTGGAAGTCGATGCTATGACAAAGCTCACTGCAAGAATTAAATAGCTGTTCTTCATTAAAATGTGGGACCCCGAAAAGAATAGCGTCGGCGATAAACTCCTTTCTTTGCAAGGCATTCACATGCGATGATGAAGTTCAGCGATTTTAGCTCCAAAGACTTTACGAAGAGTTTGGATTTTCTTAGCAAAGGCTTCGATTAGGATTGTGCTTTGTCTAATTAGGCGTTCATCGAAAGTTTCCGGGGAAAGTCGGGTGCTATTAGCGTAGTCTGTGTGATGATTGCAGTGGCTGTGGTGGTGGTTGTAGTCGCGGAAGTGGTGGCAGTAGTTCCGTTTTTGTGTTCTAAAAGCGAAGATGTGCCCTTTAGCGTTGGTGTTAGTCAGCTGCAGGTTTTGGCTACTTTCCTTAATCGTTTGACGTGTGATCGGCAAGATAGCGTTTTTGTTTTTTGCATGTATGAGGCGGAAAAAAAGACAGAAAGCAAAAGAAACGACTTACTTTTTGGCGGATTTCGTTCAAAATGTTGATTTATATTTATATATGTTTGATTTTCTGAAAAGTTTAAATAAAACGGTGGTCGTTTAATGTAAGACGGATTTCTTGCCATTTTCGCTAACTTTTAATTTATTTTTAGCAAGGAAATACGTTAATTTTTTGTTGTAAACACCGATAATAAAAGCATCTATTCGCCACTTGCATATACTACAATAGTTAGGCAAACTTTATATTCGGTCGATTATACGAACGGATTGGCCGAGGTGTAGTCGAAGAAAAAATAATTTTGTTTACTGATGAATAACTTTTAAACCGCAGTGTAAATACAGTACATTTAATACATCAACGTGCTCGAGTATGTGTCATACCACCCGATCGTAGGAACTATCCGAAATGTCTCCACGTAATTTGGTACGTTATTTTATCTGTTCTTAGTTTGTACTTATTTCATTTTCATTCATTTAATATACATTTTTTCTTCGAAATTCATTATAAGCTAGACAAAAAAAAGCGTTTAAAATTAGCTTAATTAACTTAAAATTATCTAACTTACTGGCCCCATCCGGATACTCTAAGTTAAACATAATTCTCAAAACTACGTGCCTTTCGACGTTCCTTACAGTGTACGTATGTATATTTATTTTTATTCACTTAAACTTGAACTAAGAAAATACATTTTGCTAACAAAAACTTAGTAAATTTAAGTTAACACGCGTAAGCAGCCCCCTATCTGACGGAAGTACGAGAAGGATCAAGTATCCAGTCAGACGCACATTTTGCATTTTTCACCTGCATGCGCGAACTTGCATGAGTTTTCCCGTGGGAACCAAGGCCATTGGAGTCAATTGAGCCGAGGTTAGATTTTAACTATCAGATACATTGTTAGGCATTCTTATCGAGTATCGAGTGGATGAACAACTATTATAACGTTAAATTCGTGTCTTATTCTAATCCAAGTTGCGCGACTTGTTCGCGCGGATTTAATTTTTAGGAAAACTCCTTATAAAGGACTTTTAATGTCGCCCGAGCAGGGACAGCCCAAAAACTCGTATGTGAGTCCTAAATCAAATAAGTGAAGTGAGTGAAACACAAAGCCCCTAAAATTCCAAAAAACATCCTTCCTAAACCTGATAAGTGAAGTGAATGAAACCCAAAACACCCACAATTGCAAAAAATCATCCTACAAAAAAGAAAGTATAAACCAATTAATGAAGTGAACTAGAAAAATAAAATTATTATTAAACATTAAGTTGATTTCATAGCTCAAAACTATGCCTAGGGGCCAATTCTTATGAAAAAAGAGGGGCCGGCTTACTTAAGAACTAATTTATTTTAATAACTAGTGGTGAAGACCCTCATACCCTAGTAGCTCGCTGCGATTATTTACGCATTAACGGCTAAAGAGGATTCATATGAGCGTTCCAAACTAAAGTAGTTACCACGAAGTTAATTGAAAGCGCTTAGCAGGCATCTAGGGAAATTTTATTTAACGTCATTCTTTTGACAAAATGATTAAAAAACACAAATTTTGATTAATCAAAGTAAGGAAAATACTGATACATAGGTACATAGATAAAAAAAAATAATACCTAATTAAGAAAAACCTACTTGCCACTTCTGTCGTTATTTGTATTTTGTGTTTTGACATCAGTCACTCAGCTTACGGGAGCTATAAATTCCGTAATAGAACAACTTAGGGCAATAGAATGCCGTATTAGCAGAATAGAACAATTCAATCCACATGAGTCCATTAAAAACGTCAATGAACGCTTATCGTTTATCGGAAATCGACTCCAGGTTGTGGAGGGAGACAGCTCCACCTGCGGAAGTTGCGGTACAATTATGTGGGCCAACGTGCGAACAAGACAAGTAAAGGAATTATAAGTCTTTGATAGCAACCCAGTCCAATATGTCTCCTGGGTTTACAGCGTAGAGACGAATCTGAAGGACTATGAAATAGTTCGTAATAAGCCAATCTACCGTGAGATTTTGCAGTCTATATAATACGTCAAAAATAAGAGGCAGGTCGGATTCTGCTCATGTCTCATACAATATATTCGATAGAGAGTGGAACGAAATTAAAGCCATTCTCCGCCGACAAGAGGGATATCCGTACCCTTGACCACCAACTTAATCAGCTCACACAGGGTGGCTCAAGGGTTGGCGATTTCTATGCCACCATGAATCATCAGCCAATAACCTTGTCTGAGGCATATTCAGTCTTCTAAGAGATGCAAAACCTGAAGTTCAGAAATAATTCTCTACTTGTCAGGGCATCTAATACAATCTTTTCCCCTGTGAGCTACGATTTTAGGGGTAACTCAGGATCACATCACAATCCTGGAAATACCGACAAGTCATATCCTGGAAGAGTTAATCCTGCTCATCATTCACATCATAGGGGGAGGTCAAATTCTCAGCAACAGCACCAACCCCAAAGGCCCACAGGGCCAAAGCCTCCAGTAAAAATGGAAGTGGACAATTCCACCCAATCTAGAAAAGTTAACTATATGAATTGGCAAAATCAGCTCAGAGGGAATCGGAATTCGATTCCTACCCTCGAAAGCAACTGCGTCTAAATCATGTAGTATCCACAGGTCCGGAGAACAGCACAGGTGAAGAAAACCCAGATATAGAATCCAAACTTCCCAATGAAGAACCTAGGGGAGAAAATTTTATGGGCGGCGCGAATAAGAACTTCATCAAACACAATTTAGTTCCGTGCCCCGACCCTGGAAAAATCCCATTTCATGTCATATCATGTCATGTCCTACCAGAAATATCCTCATTAGAAAAAAAAATTATCCCCAAATCTAAAATCGTTTGATGGTATAATAGGAGACGATACACTGAAGCAGCTGAAAACTGTTCTAGACAGAGAAAAACATATGCTTACCATTGATTCGAATAAAATCATTCCTCTCAAAAACAGTACTTCTGCTGAATTAATTGGTCAAATGCTTACCTTAGGCGGAAATGTCTCCATGTCATGAATATCTAGATTGGGAGACCTTTACATGGGGTTCAAAAGTCTTTTCGGTCCAGTGGGGAATGAGAAGGTAAAAACTAACGTCCGAGCGGAAATTTGCACAAACACCGACGAACCAATCTATTCCAAAAGTTATCCTTACCCCGCTTGTATGAGGAAAGAAATTGAGAGACAAGTAAATAAACTCCTGTCAGAGAACATCATCGTCCATCTAACAGCCCGTATAATTCACCTTTATGGGTTGTTCCGAGAAAGCCAAAGCCAAACGGAGAAAAGCATTACAGAATGGTCATCGATTGCAAGCGTCTAAACGCCGTAACAGTTCCGGATACATATCCTATCCCCGATATTAACAGTCTAGGTGATACTCAATTCGTTACCACGCTTGATTTAACCTCAGGTTTCATCAGATCCTCATGAAAGAAAAGCACATTCCGAAAACAGCCTTTTCAACTATGAATCGGAGTATGAATATCTAAGACTTCTGTTCCGCCTCAAGAATACTCCAGCAATCTTTCAGCGCATGATAGATTATGTGCTTAAGGAGTTAATAGGTAAGATCTGCTATGGCTACATACTTAGATGACATAATTATTTTTAGTAAAACAGAAGATCATCTAAGAGATATCGAGACCGTCTTTACCAAAATCAACGAAGCCGGGTTGAAAATCAATCTGGAAAAAACGAACTTCTTGGAACCTAGCGTCAAATTTCTTGGCTACCTTCATCCATCCACTGTTTTCCAAATAGTTCTTAACCGGAATAGCAACGTGGGGCCGAGCGTTGTCATGATGGATTAATTGTGTTCGGTAACGTTGTCCATTGATGGTTTTACCCGGTTTTAGCAGCTCATAATACAGCACTCCCATCTGATCCCACCAAATACAGAGCATTACCTTCGCGCCATGGATATTCGGCTTTGCCGTTGATTTGGCAGGTTGGCCGGATTGTCGTAATTTATCCATTTTTCATCACCAGTAACAATCCGATGCAAAAATGACTTCCTTTTGTGGCGTTCCAGCAGCATTTCTAACATTCGAAACCGCCTTTCGACGTCTTACGGCTTGAGTTCATGTGGAACCCTATTTCCTTGCTTTTGAATATATCCAGCTGTTTTTAAACGTTTTGAAATGGCTGCTTGAGTGACACCCAAAGATTCTGCGAGCTCTTCTTGTGTTTGGCAACAATCTTGATAGAGTAATGCTTCCAGTTCTTCATCTTCAAACTTTTTTGGCTGTCCAGGATGTTTATCGTCTTCCAAGCCAAAATCACAACTTTTAAATCGTGCATACCACTTTTGGCACGTTCGCTCAGCTAGCGCATGTTCACCATAAACTTCCACCAAAATACGATGACTTTCGGCAGCAATTTTCTTCTTATTAAAATAATGAAGAAGAACAAACAAGCAAAAACACTTTTTCAGGCACAAAGTTCGACATATTTGAGTGAAAAAAAATTATTGTTGTTTACGCTTCAAATGAATGACATATACTGAAATGACGTATAATGACAGTAGCTTTCCAACGCATGTTCCAATGGAATAATACAAGTTACGCCATCTCTTAGCAAACCGCACGAATTAAGTTATAGACCCAATACTAGAAATTTATCGGTGCCTTAAGGCAGAGAATCCAGATTTAAAGGTTAAGAAACTTATCTACGTAGCCGTGGATCGTTATAATAACACAATACATTCGGTCATCAAACGAAAGCCGAAAGGCATATTTTTTAATAGATCCCATAGAGTAAATTAGTTATCAAAAGTTTTTGAACATCCAATCAAAAATCAATAAGGATCTAAGGGGGATTATTAAGCGAAAAATGGAAGCTAGAAATAAAAGGTTAAATTTAAAGTTACGAAAACCCAGGAAGTATGGCGTTTAAAAAAGAAATTGTGGCAAAGAATAATCGCGTTACAGTAAGGACAGATAGTGGTAGGAAAATTCACAAAGCTCATCTAAAAAATATTAATGTCCAACAAAACAATCAAAGCGTTTGAGACTCAAAAAAAGAGATAATAAAAAGGGGAATGTTCCTTTACTATGTTATATATCATGAAAAAATTGTAAATTTTATAACAATTTCTGCATTTGTATATATGTAACACACATATGTAACTATGCTTTTATGTTTTACGTTTGTAATACTAATCTAATCGCTATAAATAAAATGATTGTAGTCATACTTTGTGTGCGCATCACACAAAAACGCCTGCATGGATTTCAGTATTTATTTTTTAGTTTTGCTCCTTACATACTTGGTCTTAACATAAAGCAATAGGCAATACAAAAAAGTTAAAAACTATGAAAGAAACTATGGTTTTCATAAGCGTGTTTGGTCAACCTACAGATACCCAATTTGTTGGTGGTAAATTATCAAAGGGGAAAAAAGGAGCTAGAAAATAATTTTTAGGTGAAGAGAATGGTGAGTATGATTGAGTATCGTTCCGGAAAACACACCACCTTCCGCACGATTATACCACGATATGGCGAGAGCAAAATAAATACGAATACGAACAAGGTAAAGCAAAATGCATAAAATAAATTCTTTCGCACGATACGACCTCAGCGCCTACCAAACAAAAATAATGCAAATTACAAAATTACTTTTTTTCTGTTTTTTACATCTGTTATCTTCCACTCAATCAAATTATTTACGTTGCATCTTCAGAAGTCACTGTTTGTTATGATCTGTCTATTCCGCATGTAAAGTCTAGTTGAGCGTTTTATCAAGAAACTTTTAACCGTTTAAATATATCGTAGAGCTTGCGTTTTTTTAAAAGGACATATCAGACTTACAAAACGGAAAAAATCGAGTAAAAATTTAACGCGGTTGAAACCGCGGGCAACAGCTAGTTTTCAAATAAGATAACAAATTTGTATTACAGTTTAGTTTTATTAGTTCTCTCGGAACTAATGGGTGTAGTGGTACTAGTGGAGTAGTAGTGGCGTGGCCGTGGTGCAGTAGTACTAGCCATCGCTTCTCACTCGGACGGTCAAGGTTCGAATCCTACTCATGACAAGTTTTTCATTGTGTACTTGGAACTTAGTCAGAAAAATCTGCGTTTGAAGGCATAACACTGACATGTAAATTTGGCTGTTGTAGAGTTTCAAACACAAAACAACCGATAAAATTCACAACCTGAACCATTCCCAGTGAAGAAAAACTCTCCGTCCTATTCGGACTCCCACCCCTGGAAAGTCAATATCGAAACCAAACACACCTGAGTTTCAAACCACTACATCACAACTTTCCTTTCTCCTCCTTCTATCTTTCCGCCCGCGCCCTGGCGACAGTAAAAGGGTATCATAAACCCCATAAAAAAAAAGTTCCCTCGGAAGCCTTGCATATTTTTTCATATAAATCACCAATCGTGACAGTAAGGAAAGGTGACGCCTGGATGACTTTACGACGGACTTGCACAACAAACTGAACAACTTGTTACAAAGGGTGTATGGGATAAAGCAACTCTCACCTAAACCAGACCAAGGATATCTTAAGAGAACTTCGTGACCCACGGGCGAGAAGATCCATATCCATATCCATAAATTGGATTGGGGCTGCCTGGAAATGGCTGGCGGGTTTCCCTAATGCAACTGACTGGGACAAACTCTTACAAACACAGACTGACTTAGCAAAGAATAAATAGCATCAGCACAAAATTAACGAGAAGTTGTTTGACGCAACGCATGAGGTTAAGAACAAAGTTAACAAAATGATCGACCGCTACAATAACGCCTTACAGAAGGGAGAATCTGAGAAACTTAGACATGACTTACTTGACAAGCTACTTATACTAAAAGAGGGAGTAAATTAAATTATTAGGGCCTGCCAAATGGCTAAGACAGGGACAGTGAATGGCAACATATTAGACTCTGAAGAGGTTAATACTATCATAAACGAGCTAGAAACCCCACCTTACCAAAACGTAGTAGAAGCTGTAGAATACGGCCGACCCTCCGTTTTTCCAAATGGAACTTTATTGCTGCTATCAATTCCGAAGATCGGACCCAAAATTGTTCATCTAGTGAACGCTCGCGCTGCAATTAATGATGGAAAACCACTTGACTTAAACTACTTATAAACTACGACGAAACGTTCGGACTAGAGGGTGACTGCCTTCATATAGGGAATACTTCCGGATGTGAGGAAAGGATAGTAAAGAAATTACCAGAAGATACTTGACTACCAAGGATCCTCAAAGGTGGTACAGCAGCTTGTTACTTTAGAAAAAATAATGCAGAGAGCATTAAATTGATCGGAGAAAACACTATCTTTATTACTAACTTTAACGGCTCTCTTTTTGATAGCAACTGCTCAATTCCTTTAGAAGGCACTTACTTGATCCAACTGGACAACGAAACAATCAGAATCAAGGATCGAACATACTCCAGTACAACTTTTAAGGGTCTACAGGCACTCAATCCTGTCCTAGTCAACGTAACTATGACATCAGTGTCAAAAACATAGAACAGAAAGTTTTAGTTGTTCTTTAATTTCAGAAACTTGTATCATCATTGTAATCTTCATTTCAAACTGTTTGCAGTGTGGAAAGATCTACGGGAAAGTCAACATTCCAGAACTTCGTGCGTCCTTTCGGCGCAAAAAAGGCCTTGCTCATCGCACCGTGTTACCAAGGAGGTTCAACAACCCGATGGAAACTTAAACTGCTCAACATGTTCATGTGTAGAGCCGGGATTAGATTTTAAGTATCGGATTCATAGTTATCGAGTACCTGGTTGTATAAACAACTATTATAACATTAAATTCGTGTTTTTTTTTTATAATTTTTTCTTAAATTTATTTTAACTATACCTAAGCCTATGTAAGCCGCCCATGACTAAAAATTAGACAGGCCCACTTTGCTCCCTAACGGAGCTACCTAGAACTAGAGGAATTCGAGCTTCCTTTTCATCTGCAAGCCACAAAAATTGTTTGTCCTGCCGAGCAATATCCCCCATGCGACGTCTCTGTCATAGTTGAGTCGCTTGTCCGCAGCTGCTCGAGCGACGTGGAAGATTAACGGCACCGCTTATATATCCTGGATCAGACCTTTCTTGTCAAGGTAGAGGAACGCTTCTAGAGGAATGAAGCCGTCAAAGCGAACTCTCTCCTGATACATATACTCGTAATTGGGGTAGTAGGACCCGGAGATCAGGTTGTTCGACGAAGTCATTGCTCTTGCAATGTGCCTTCGGGTCAACTTAATAACAAAATCATCCACTCTTATAAGGTTCGCCCTATTCTACAAGACCTCATTAGGATATAATCTTATGTACTCAGAGTCTGTATTTATGTATAAGCGAAGACAAGCCCTCTCGCAACCTTGCAACCCAATCGTTTTAAAAATTGCTGTTGGTCGATGGAGCGAGTTCGAGAAGAGAGCTGTCGTCCATATTCTTTCTAAGTGTTACCAATGCACCACACTTGTTCTAGTTATAGGAATATGTGCGAACAAATACTTCTTGTTCCGCAATTTTTTTTGGAGCAATGAGGCCGCAATGGGCCGAGTGAAACACAATCGTGCGTAGACAGTTTAAAAAAAAATTGGTTTATGTCTGGGAAATGTTTAGACCAAGTACACCCAACTAGTAGATATCCACTGGTGCTTCGTTTTCCTAATCTTTATATTTAGCTTCTGGTGGTATATCACCAAATAGTTTTGGTTGTTCGTGTTTTGTTTTGTTTTAATAAATGTCCTGCCATTTGAAGCAGGAGACTGGAATATGTGATCTGTTATTTAATAGTCCATCAACGACGTCATTGTGAATTAAAATTTAATATCTTGAATTGGGCCAACAGCACAAAAATCAAGAAGTCCCTGCCTAACCAAACCAGTGGTGGTGCCTAGTAAATGCTTAAGTAAGACCTAGTTCCAAAGGCAGCAATATATTGGCCTTGAGCTCACAGCCTTAATCATATAGTATATGACGAACCAATGCTATAAATGGATTCAGTTAACCACCCTTGCGAGCGTTTAAACGACAACGACCTTCAGATCTGTCCTAGACTGAGATCATATTGACATAACCGCAATCTAGGAATTGCGATGGGATGGGCCGGACACAAGGTGGATGAAAAAATGTGTTATATACCATCAGTGGCGTGGCGTGGAAAACTTTAAATGTCGGAAAAATAAGCACCTTCAAACCCTTTCTGAAATTATATTGTGTATTGCAAATCGCATATAAGTAATGAATTCAAGTCAATTTTTTATATGTACTTCAAGTCATTAAAGGTTAAATTAACAATGAACCTAAAGTATAACTACTGTATCTATAAAACATTCCGTTAATCTAAGGTTTCTATCTACTATTTTCTATTGTGGGCTACAAAAGGAATTACCTAAGGAGGTTTTAATGCGGTTAGTTCCGAATTAACTAAATTGTTTATGTCAACGTAGCCCGTACGGCTCCAAACACTAGGGGAATTCGAAAAAAGACGCCAAGGAAAACAAAACATTTTGTAAAGTTTACAACTATCAGTCAACCAAGGTTGTATATTATTGGTATATGGATGCATTGAAATGCGAAACAAAACCATCCGTGCGTTTATAATCTATTTTCATAGAAGGAGAGGGCGTCCTATCTCTATAACTTTTTTTTAAAGAAAATTCAGCTTACAAAAATCATTTTCTTCCTCCAAAACCAAATCTACCAAACCACAATTTGCAGTTAATAATGCCATTTTTTCCTAATAATTATTTGAAATTAGCTGTATCTAACTGAAAAATCACAATTTAAACTTTTCACAACAATAGTTACAATTTGCTTCATAACTGAATTTTTCGAACAGAAATAATCTAACATAAAATTCACCAAATAAGTCGAAGAAAAGCGGGTTATTTTTTTTTGCATAAGAAAGCGTGTATTAAACAGAGAGGAGTCAAACACAGTGAACGATAAAGGGAACACAAGGAAAGAAAACCAATTTGTTCTAACCAGCCAGATATTTTATAATCCGACATTTTTCGGGTTACTATGCTTTGTTTTGCTATCACTTTGCGGTTGGCTTTCTTATGGGCTATGGAGTATGTGATGTTGCAGAATAGGCATGCAATGATGAAGAGCAGTAGAACGATATGAAAGCGGGTGACTAGCACGTTGTGGGCTTGTGGGTTGGTAGAATTTGTCGCTTGCATGTGCTCGTGTAGGAAACATACAAATATTATGTTTATATGCACATGTAAAGATTCATGATGCTTGTTATATTGATATATAGTTGAAAAGTAGAATTTTAAAAGGTAACTCGGTAGGAACCGAGTTATGTGAACGCCTCGCCACTGTATAAGTTAAATGACTTGTGTCTTATTTTCCAGTCTGCTCTCGACTGACTTTATTTTCTCTTCTTAAACCTAAACGTAACCTTCCTTAACAATAATTTTGCTTATTGATCTAAATGCACTTGGGGTGACTGTACTGCGGTATAGCGGAAATGATGACTATGGGAATTTAAGGCGATTGCGTGGACTTGGGTTGATCGTACTGGGGCATAGAGGAAAAGCTGACACAGGGATTAAAGGTCAGTGCTTCATACCTACTCGTTTTTCTTTACCACAACAACATAAATAATAATAAATGTGTATTAATTATATAATTTGTATGCACATAAATAAAATATGATTTCAGTTACCAGAAAGGTTCTTCTTTTCATGCGAAAATGACTATAAAAAACACTTACGAGTTTTTCTGTTTGCGTTAACAAATGAAGAAATTACAGAAATTTTCCGACTGAATTGTTTCCTTTTTTGAATAAAGATATGTTTAGATATACTTTCATTGTATGATGAGTATAAATTGCTTACTAGATTGTTTAAAACTATGGGTTTTATTAAGTTTGAGGCCATTATTGCTTTTAAAAACGAATACTTTTGTAAGAAAAAATTTTGGGATCAATCACAATCTGCATCATGATTGCAAAGCATCACAATATAAAGCAGTATGAAAAGCGTCACAAAATTGCATCATGAAAGCATCATGCAGCCACAATGCGCATTTTTGCGTTTCTTAACGCACTTTTCATCGAAATTTTACGATGAGTCGATGAATTTTGCCAAAGAAATATCGAACATTTGACATATCCCGCTTACAACTGATACCTGTTCCTCCAAAAATATTGTTTCTAACAAATTAAATTTGTTCAACAAAATGCAAATGAATGAACAAAATGAACTTCGATTAAACGTCATTGATATATCTGTGCTACCAAGTTTTTATAGTGAACTCTAAATCGATGTATAGGTATTTTTCTTTTTTGCGACAATCGTAAGCAAGTGTGCAAAGAACACAACTCACTTTATTCTGTATATTATTTTAACAACTTAATCAATACTTTTAAATAAATTTTCAAATTCAACCTTTAAATTGATCGCACCTTTGTAAAGCATCGGTATTCATATGACATTTTGAAATAAGTCACACTTGGCTTTATCGAGAATGAATAAGACTGAATTTTTGTGGAATTATCATTGCCAGGAAAAAAATTTGGGGATGATGGGAAATGGTCGCAGCTACGGGGATCATTTAAGACGTTCCATGTGGAATTGGGGATAAGAGGCAGCGATATTAGCGATGTCGTCAATGTGCGACAGTTGTTGACAGTAGGTCTTCTGACACGTCTGTTTTTTAATATTGTTAAGATATGAAATTCTCCACTACCCTTCCACGATGGTTGCAGAAGTTAAGCTCCATGAAGAGCTTTAAGAACTGAAATGAGGTTTTAATATCACTTAGCACAGCGCCAAAATTCGAACATTCTAATTTTTGGTTGCGTGAGATGTAGATCTATATTATCGAAGTTTTAATTTCTTTAAACTTATACGGCCCGCTAATATCACATAACGGGTTTTGCAATAAGGACTTGACAACTTTTTTTTTTAAATAAAACGCTAACCTTTTGAGATATTTCAAAAACTTTATTATCGGCTTGAAGTACAATCAAAATATTTATGAATGGAACTCGACTTCGTTCATATGGCCACCAATATGGACCCAATTTTCAACGACTCGGCCACACATTTCGGCCGAAACGGCCGCTATTTCGCGTTCAATGTTGGCTCTGAGTTCTTCCAACGTCGTCGGCTTGTTGGCATAAACCAATGATTTAACGTTGCCCCACAGAAAATAGTCAAGCGGCGTTAAATCGCACGAACGAGGTGGCAAATCGACTGGCCCATTTCTTCAGATAACACGCTCACCATACTTACTCTTCAATAAATCGATTATAACGAGTCCTGTGTGGCTTGTGGCACCATCCTGTTGAAACCACATGTCGTCCAAGTCCATATCTTCCAATTCGGGCCAAAAATAATCGGTGATCATGGCGCGATAACGCTGACCATTCACAGTAACGTGACGATCGTTATCGTCGACGAAAAAATATGGCCCAATAACGCCGCCGGCATGCAAACCGCACCAAACAGTTATTTTTTTTGGATGAAGTGATGATTCATGACGCACATGTGGATTTTTACCCAAACAATAACGCATATTTTGCTTATTGATAAACACATTAAGCCAAAAATGAGCTGAAGATGATTTTGCGATGAAAATTGGAATTTACGCTCTTAAAGTTGCAGTCACCGACTTGCTTATAATTTGCAGAAGTTGCTTGTTCGTGTACTTTACCATGATGAAAATGTTGAGTTTACTGAATAAATTGACAGTGACAGTTTGATGATTAGTGAAAGAGTTCGTTCACAAATTAAATTCAAAGTTATCAAGTCCCTATTGGAAAACCCGATATATGCTGACGATATACAATTGTATTCCTTGTTTTCAAAAAGAAAAAAAGTCCAGCCTATTAAAAAGATGTACTGAATTTGTATCTTATGAATACAAAGATCTTAATAAACAAACAAATTTATTTGGATGCGGATTTGTTGTTGGAAGCACACTAAGGCAAGAAGTCTTGAGTTACCGGGTGCTTCGTAGTAACCCGGATCAAATTGTCCTCCATGATTTTAATGCACAGCTAAGAAGAGAGGACATCTTTGATGGTACTGTCGGCAGGTAAGGACTGCATGACACCACCTCTAATATCGGTTTCAGGCTAATCGACTTTGCGGTGGGGCAAATCATTATCGTAGCTGGTACCCGGTTCCCACACTTCAGTATATTTTTTGTTGTTAGATGTTTGTTTAGAAGAATTTGAATTTTGACAGTTGTTCTTATGTTTTAAAAACCATTTGCTTGTATGGTCTTGTACTTTCACCTGAGTTTTTGAAGAAATCCATGTAAGGCGTGTTTTTGTTTTTGTATTGTATACAGCCAACAACTAAGACTGTATTGAATTAGTTGTTCTGGAAAGCTTTCCAGGCTTATAAATATAGTATATATATATATACTACTACTTCAAGAAATCGTTTGGAAAGAGATGAATTCAGAATAGAGAACTAAAAGAAATAGAGTTTAAGTAACGTACAAATTTTTAAGTATTTGTTTTTGTTTTTTAAATAAACGAACGGAAAACGTGAACAAAGGACGTTTTGAGGTTGTTAATTTTTTTAGAAAACAAAAGAAACCTGAGAAATGTTTTAGACATAGAAAATGCAATGGCTGAAACCCCACAGGTGTTTTTTTATGCATGTATGTTTCACTTACACCTATGACATCGAAAGATGTATTCAAAAACAAATATTTTGAGTAATTAAGCATACTTTCACAAAGACTGCGGGATTTAAATCGGCAAATTTGGCAACCATCAGATGTCTTCGATAGAACATTAAGCAGAATGTTCGCTCACATTGTTTTGATGACATTGCAAATAGAATTGATTACATATGTTTTAAAATGTCTGAACAACAATAGCAATCCTACTAAACATAAAATTGCCTGTTGAAATTTTGGTCTACCCAATGACATTTGTAGCCAAAAAACTCCAATGTTGAGTTGTGTTGACCACACATCAGCGGTTGTGCAAACATATTTCTATCTTGCTATTCTACACTTCAATTTTTCGATCATGGAAGAGAATGAATCGTCTATAAGCTTTACGGTTGTTGGGCGGCTCATGTCTTTTAGACTGCTATTTGCAAATCGCAAAAGCTTTCTAAACGATTCGTCTTCCACAATCGAAATTGGCAGCATATTTTTTGCAATAAAGCTTAAAATCAACTCCTGAAATTGCTCTTGCTTCGATCTCGTGGTTTTGATGTCAGTGGCTTTAAGTTGTATACATTCGTCGAATTCTTTTGAATGCTTTTTCTTCAAATGCCTTGTAAAATTGGATATGACTTGCGTGGACCCTTGCAATCGTATCTGGCAACAGCAACACCCGACCAGCACACCGTTCTTCTTACACTGGAATTCAGTTTCGCGCTGCTATTGAGGAGTAAAATTATTGAGATATACAACCTGTTCCTTTTATGATTACATTTAACAGTTTATCTTGAACATATCAGGTACACGGTATTACGCTTTGAACAATACAGACAACTTAGGGACTTTATATTAAGACGATCAAATGTGGGTGGTGGACGGGAGGGGCTTAATTGTGAGGGAAATGGGTGCTCTTTCAATGCTTATGCCTTTTCTAATTTCATTAGTTAAATAATGCATTGCTCCCAACTCTAGTTCACACTTTGATCAAGACAGAAAAATAAACCATGAAAGACGGATTTTTTTTTAAATGTATATGAAATAAATTTTTTTCCATTGATTCGCCTGATGGTTGTGACAATTGTGCTTCTGCTTCACTACTATTAATTTTGCTGGCCGAAGTTGTTGTTTCGGTTTTCAACCTTTTGTGGCTTATGGAAGGTTTATCGTTTGAAAAGGGCCTCTTACGATTTGAAACTTGGGTTCCAAAAAAAAAAGTAGGATCAGCCTCGTAGTTATCGGATGAAAATTCATTTTTTATTTCCATATTCAAATCTTGTTCACCACAAATTTAAGTAAATATGAAACTACACAACACTTTCGCGCCACTCAACTGAAGCAACTGATAACGAGAAAAGTGATAAGAGCACTGCACTTGTTACTTGTTTATGCAGTATGGTTACGAAAGAAGAAAACAATTTTTTATGATGTTTTCGCATATGCTCTCACAAATTTCACGTGCATCTTGCCTGAGCATACCATATATGTATTTTGCATATTTCGCACATTCAACAGCATCTCTTCTTTTTCTGATTTGTATTGGTATGAATCAGAGATTTGACTGAGAACAAATAATTGTATCATTTGCATTTTTCTAAAATCTTATTTATTTGGAGTAAAATTTTCATTGGCATTAAACATACCACCCCCCGGTCATATCCCCCACGTCCATACCCCCCTCACCGCTGATCATGCCACCTCCCCTTAACACCGTATCCATCCAGAACAGAAGTTAAAAGATACTACTTCGAATTTAAAATATTTTGATCGTAGCACAACTGATAATCAATTGTTATCCATAGATATTTTAATTGTTGCACAATTTCAAATATGAACCAATTGGCAATTGGACTATATAGACTTGTAGAGCACGGACAGTTCACATTAAACAATTAAACAAGGAAGTGGTTTTGCAATTTAGAGCATGAAATTTAATATCAATACACGCAAGTTCTTTAAAAGCAAATCTAAACAGCATTAAATTTGTTTTTTTACTAACCATAAGCTTAAGTACAGCAAACCATGTTCTTAACAAATGAACGTCATGATTTATATCTGCGACTACATTTAAAGGATTAGATGAAAACATAAGCAATGGCTATATCATCTGCGAAAACTATTAATTTTCCAACAAACAGTTGTTCAAAGATTGAATTGATATATGTACATATACCAAGAACAAAGTCGGACCAAGAACCGAACCTTCTGGGAATCCTAGATCAATCATTTTCAAAACACTAAAGGTGTGGCCTATTTTGACTTTTTAAGTTGTTTTTTAAATATGACGCAAAACATTTTAGAGCAAAACCACGAAAACCAAATGTATTAGTTAAAGAATATTTTGGTCAACAGTGTCAAACGCTTTGGTTACTTACTTCCTTTAGGTGGCGCTACAGTCCGGGGTGGACTTGGGCCGCAATCAACAATCTTGTGCAAGATGCCTCCAGTTTCGCACGCTAAGTTGGCTGAGGTCCCATTCTACTTGCGTGCGCCACCCGAGTCTCAGTCTTCCTCTACTGCGTTGTCCCTCGGCGGCGGATTCGAAGACTTTTCGGATCGGAGCATTGGTGTTCATACGCTCTACATGACCCAGTTATATTAGTCGTTGGATCTTCACTCTTCGTTGTTGTATCTTCTCCTCCACTCACCGTCAATGGAGAATCACTGGAAGAATTTTCCTCTCGAAGCATCCAAGAGCACCCTCATCCATTTTTGATAATGTCCATGCTTCTGCGCCATAGAGCAGGACTGGAAGATTTAAGGTCTTATATAGGGTAACTTTAGAGAAGAAACAAAACTTTCTCATATGGTTCTCAACATAACAACATTGGTGACAGCAGTAACAGCAACATCGGCAGCAACAACACCAGCAGCAGCAACATCATGAACAGCAAAATTTACATTAACGATTGTCTCACGAGGTATTCTAGAATGTTGCTAAGATGGCTAGAGAACTTAAAGACAAACAATTATGTAAATTTTGTTGCTGTATAATTATCAGGGTAAACGAAGGAGATAATAGAGCTATTAAAATTAATTCATTTGACGACATTTACACCTAGTCAAGTCATAAATACCTGTACACAACTGAACTCACTCATTACAAATGCGATACTGGGCGCATCCATTTCGTTTTGATTGCAATTTGACAGTTGATATTTATGCTTCATTGTGAAGTAAAAAGTTTTTGACATGCTTACAATCATGGAATAGGGCGACATCGAAAATCGTATTGTTGTAGTACTAAAATGCAACATGGAAAAAGGCGATATCTTTAGGACGTTGCGACCGCTTGGAAACAGTCGCAATTTTCTGCATCGTACTGTAAAGTTGTTTGTTGGTGGAGTACGAGACCGTCAAAGATCCGGGCGTCCGCGCACTTTGAGAACTCCGAAAGCGATCAAAGCCGTGAAGAATCGAATCGACCGAAAACCGCAGCGAAAACAGAAAATCTTGCCGCGGGAAATGCAAATTTCGCAAAATCAAAGAAGACTTGGAACTCAGCGCGTACAAGCGACACACTGGACACCTGCTCACGGCCGCATTGAAATTGAAGGAAGAATGCAAGCGAAGATCGAAAGCGTTACTCAGCCGTTACTCGAAGAACGCCCACAGATAAATTCTGTTTACTGACGAGAAAATCTTTACCGTAGAAAAATCGTTCAATAAGCAGAACGATCGTGTGTATGCTCGGTCATCCAGCTAGTACTCCAGACCTCAACCCGTTGGATTACAAGTTTTGGTCCGTATTAGAGGACATGGCTTGCTTTACTCGACACTCAAATATTGGGTCGTTGAGGGGAGCCCTGGTCCGTGCAGTGGACAATTTCCCCATGCATGAAGTGCGTCTCGCAATCGATGAGTGGCCACATCGTCTTAAGTCGTGCTGGAAGGCAAATGGAAGTCATTCCTAATAAGTTGTTCTAAGATTTGTAGCCATTGAATAACCCAATAAAAACAAAAAAAAAATTGTTTAAATATTAATTCATTTTCATTTGCCGCTGATTTTTCTGTGTACCAGTATTCATGACTTGACTAGGTAAAGTCGAAAATCTAATTTAAAGACTATGTTTAAAATGAGTAATAATCTAATTAATTCTCTTTCTAATATTAATAATAGTATCAATAGTAGGTTTTCTTCTTCAATTCCTGATGATTCGAATTCTGATTCGAGATGTCTTTGTGTTCAGCTTTTAACCAATGATCTTTCATCTAGTGATTCTATTGTTCATCAAAATATTCGTAGTATGAGAAGTAATTTTAATACATTCTTGTCTCACCTTACACGTCTGGAACATCTGCCAGATACTATCTTTCTTTCTGAAATTTGGATATTTGATGAAGAGAAATCAGATATAATGTTATTCCTAATTTTACATTTATTGCTTCCTGTAATAATTCGTATGCAGCCGGCGGAGTTGCGGTATATTATAAGTAGTATAAAAGATGTTGCCAATGTTAATTGCGAAATTTCTGGTGTAAAATATTGTTTCATTCGCGTCTACAGATTTCATAAGTTTTCAGTTAAATGCTTCTTGGAAGAATTTACAGTGTTTTTAGAACGTCAGAAATCTATGAATGTTGTATTGCTAGGTGATTTTAACATTAACATCCTCTGTGATTCTTCTGATTCAGATTGCTTTTTGTCTGCCCTATCTTCGTTTGGTTTATATATATATCGTATATCGACTCTTAACCAACCTACTTGTTTAATTCTTGTTTACATCATAATTTATAAGACAACATCGAAATAGTCAAGTAAAATATAAAACCATGGCCAACGATCTAAGAATTACAGATCATTGTTTAACTTCCATTCAATTTATAGTAGTAGTAAAGTTACTCGTTTAAACAAACCTACAGTAAGGGAAAAAACTTAAATAGATTTCACTGCTTTAAAAAAAACATCTAAATTATGAATTCTGGGATGAAGTCTATACATCTTCTAATCCGTCGTTAGCATTTGATATATTTTTAAGTAAGTTACAATATTATGTTTCGATCTGTTGCCAAAAGAAAATTAGAGCTGTTAACAAATAAAAATCTCTGAAACAATGGATGTCCTTTCCATTATTAAAGAAAATAAAAAAAAAATAAGCTTTGCTCACTCGTTAAAAAACACTCTAACAATGCAAGATTAAAAACCTTTTATAATAAAATTTGTCATGAGCTAAAGACAGAAATACCTTACTGAAGAAATACTTACTATACGAGGGCGGGTCAATAAGTCCGTGACTTTTTGAATTTCTGACCTTTTTACTGAAACAGCAACACTGCTCCTGTCAACAGGCATCTGTCAGTTGACTCCTGTCAAAATTTAAACTTGCTGCGTCAGTTAGTTTGTGTTTGACAGCTATTTTTATTAGACTACTCACTAATTTGAGGAGAAAATGGAAAAAAGTGAATTTCGTGTGCTTATGAAGCATTATTTCTTGTGAAAAAAAACCATTACCGAGACCAAGGCTAAGCTTGATAAATACTAATAAATACTATGGGGACTCTGCACCATCGATTTCAATGGTAAAAAAGTGGTTTACTGAATTTCGTTGTGGCCGTACAAGCACTGAAGATGCCGAACGTCCTGGACGCCCAGTTGAGGTCTCTACACCCGAAACAATCGAAAAAATTCACGATATGGTGTTGGCCGACCGAAGATTGAAAGTGCGAGAGATTGTGGAAGCCGTAGGGATCTCGCATGGCTCAGTGGTTTCAATTTTGAATGATCACTTGGGCATGAGAAAGCTTTCCGCAAGATGGGTGCCGCGTTTGCTCACAGTCGACCACAAACACATGTGCAGTTGCCATGGCAAAAATCCATGAATTGGGCTATGAATTGCTCCCTCATCCACCCTATTCTCCAGATTTGGCTCCGAGGGACTACTTCTTGTTCCCAAACCTGAAGAAATGGCTTGGTGGAAAAAGATTTGACTCCAATGATGAAGTCATCTCGCAAACAAAGGCCTATTTTGAGGACCTCGACAAATCATTTTTTTTGGAAGGGATAAAAAAATTGGAGAAGCGTTGGACAAAGTGTATAGAGCTCAAGGGAGACTACGTTGAAAAATAAAATTATTTTTTTATCAAAAAATCTGTGTTTTAATCCAAAAGTCACGGACTTATTGACCCGCCCTCGTAGCAAACAGCTAGCTGAAATTATACGTAACTCCAAAAAAGAATGGCAAATTGTTTACGATTTTTTAAACAAAAACACACCTCTCAGTGATTTTGTACTTAACAATAACAATTCTACGATTTCTGACCCTTTGGAAGCAGCCAACTTATTTAACGACTTCTTCTCCAAAGTAGGCTTATTTCTTAGTGCATCAAATAATGATAATCCAACTTTGTATAATAGGGATAGCATACTGGAAGCCACTCTTCACCCCGAAAGCTTCTACTTTAACGAATTTACTCCACTTGAAATTCATAAAATACTATCTTCACTTAAAACATCAAATTCAACAGGATTGAATAATATATCAAGCTTTTTGTTAAAAAAAATTATTTTCAGAACTCAGATGTTTTATAAAATAAGATGAAGAGCTCTGAAATCGGCCGCCATTTGAAAACAATTAGTCTCGAGAAAAATGAGTTCGAAGTTTTTCTCCCTAAGTCAGCAAGTATTTACTACTTGGAGCGAATACACACTTTCACTAATTTCACTATGTTAAAATTCGAATTTTGAAAAAAAAACTTGGTTAAGGGTGATTTTTAAAAGTATAAGGATTAAGAAAATGCGAAAAAAATCCACTTTTTGACATTTATAAGCTCAAACCTAAACTATTGAAATTAATTGTTAATTTTTTTGTCTAAAGAAAGTTGTTAATCAAAGCGTAACAACGCATGAGTTTAACACTTGAAATCATTTAAATTTAAATTTAAATAAAGAAGAATTTTAAAAAAAATGAATGGTCTGGCTTTATTTTCGGAGACTGAGGCTAGAGAGTTAAGGACATGCAGTCAGCTTTTTTTTTATATAGGTTATATAGTCACTCCAAACCTAAAAACAAGGAAAAAAAAACATAAATATAAGTCCTTAACGAAATTATGTATGTATGTAACTTTTTCCAGCCACCAACATCTCTTTGGCGTACACCTACTTGATTTAATTGGTTGGCAACGTCGTCCAAAAACGCAGTGCTCATATTGCTTAACACTTGTTTTATCATTTGCTCTTTTCCTGAAAATAAACTTTATAAGAAAGAGGGATAGTAAAATATATTTTTTTTGCTACTTACATCTTCCAAAACAATTTGTAGTCGTACAATGCTCCGCGATAAATTCTTTGCGGAGAGTATTGGACAAATTTGACGTTTGGCTGACACGAATGTTTGTCAAAAAACGACATTGAACGCCTAGCAACGCAGCATGCAGGGTTGCATTACATTTTGTCGGAAAAATGTTCCGATCAGCTGTTCGGAATGTTACTTCAAAGCAAAAATCCTCCGATTTGAATGAAATCGGAAACGTTTCCGTTCCGGACAGTTACCCCGCTTGGGCAGATTTATTTTCAACGGATAGTTTGGCGTAGTGAGAAGCGCGCGGTCAAGGAAATTGAGAGATACTACTGCAGGAATGAGGTTCGGAAGTTTTACCAAAAGGTAAAAATAGCATGCCACGGAAACAAACCCCAAATCGAAGCCTGTAGAGATGAACAAGGGAACTTCATAGTAGAATCGCAGTCAATACTGAGGATTTGGAAAGACCATTTCAGCAGACTGTATAGCGGTGATGACGAACCAAATACCGCTGTCAGGCAGAATCAACCGAATCAAGCTTTCAACCTGGACGATGATGACCAACAAATCCGTCCACCCGACTTGAATGAAGTGAAGATAGCAATATCTAAGCTGAAGTCCAACAAAACTGCTGGAGTGGACGGCCTGACCGCTGAGCTCTTCAAAGCAGCAGCCGATGACTTGATAAAGAGCATAAACCAACTCATCTCTAAAACATGGTTGGACAAAAGTATGCCCGATGAATGGAACCTCAGCATTGTTTGACCGATTCTCAAAAAACGAAACCCACTGAACTGCGCCAACTACAGAGGCATCAGTCTCCTTAACATCGCATACAGGATCTTGTCTACCGTATTGTGTCAACGCCTGAAGCCGTTCGTCAACAACCTGATAGGTCCATATTAGTGTGGCTTCAGGCCAGGAAGACCACCATCGACCAGATATTCACACTACGGCAGATCTTGGAGAAGACCCATGAGCTTCAGATCGATACCCACCACCTATTCATATATGGACGTATGGACACCAATGCTCCGGTCCGAAAAGTCTTCAAATTCGCTCCCGAGGGACAGCGCAGTAGAGAAAGGCCAAGACTCAGGTGGCGCACGCAAGTGGAAGGAGACCTCAGCCAACTTTGGGTGTGAAACTGGAGGCAGCTAGCCAGGGATCGAGCTGGCTGGAGACGCTTGTTAACTGAGGCCCAGGTTCACCCCGGACTGTAGCGCCACTTAAGGTAAGTAAGTAAGTTTGGCTTAAGAACTTAGAAGATATGGTACATAATTTACCCCATTCCTGAATTGGTTACAATGCTTGCAATGGCAATTTGACACTGACGAAATGGAGCTCTAACTGCTGGCCTCTTTTATCGGCACAACCAAGTGAAGATTATAAGTATCGACAAGGATCTGAAAAATCGGTAAGGGTTCTAGCCATGTTTTGGGATTCTGCTCGAGATGAGCTATGATACAAAATCAATGTGTCCTTATCGAATTCTTCATTAACTTTAAGAACATTGCTATCAGAGATTTAGCGTATTTGTTAGCTAGAGTTGCGATCGTTTAAAATTAATGTTCCAGGTGCTCTGAAAACCAAAGCTAGATTTAAGTTGGGATGAACTTTTGCCTTCGATGTAGCTAAAAGGTGGACTCAATACTGAAATGAACTGCCTAAATTCAACAAAATATCGGGTCACTAGGACTGTGTTTTCGTCTTTGAGATGTATCGATCTTCACCGTTTTTTCGGATACATCGCACTGCTGTTTTCATTTTTCGCAGTGTGCATGAATCAGATTCATTTAAGATTACCAAGTCCGTTGCAAAGGCCAAGCTTCCTCGAAACCAGTTTCAATCCCATGTCTTGAGCTGTGCCTAGTTTACATCTTTCTCGTTTAATAACTTGCATCAAATGATCAATGGCCTTGAAAATTGGAAAAAAAACCCTCACTTATACGGGCTCAGACATAGTCTTGCATTGGCTATCTCCACCTGCTTTTCGATGAGCTCTTGAAATCATATCTCTTCCGAACCAAATTCAGCGGATTGTGTGTTGCGTGGTATACTGTTATACTTATTCCTCCTTCTGTTCCACACATTTTTTAAGTTGTGGGAGATTGGTTAAGTCCATGAAATTCCATTTCCATTCCATTATTGAAGCAACCTAATACCGGCTCATTTTCTTATAGGTAAACCTCTTACATCTACATCAGAGCCGAATATCGAAACGATTCCAAATCGTCATTTAGCACATTGGAAGCATCTGCAAAGTATAGTTCAAGGATGCTGGAAGTGGTCGCACAGGGAATATCTAACAACTCTTAAAAAACGTAAGAAATGGCAAGCAATAACCAAAGACAAATCGTTCACTTGGTGGCTTGGTTGTATTAAAAGAAGTCAATCTTTCTATGGGTTTCAATGGGTTTTTGGAAGATAGCAACAGTAAAAAAAACCTACAACAAAGCAGCTGAACCTCCTAGGTTCTTAACCATTGTTTAAAATGCGCTATTTGTTTAAGACCTTTACTTGACGAGGGAATTAAATGTGCACTTTTTTATGGGAAATTCTTTCACAAAATTTGAGCTCAATGGGTCCTTGAAATAAATACTCTGCGTTATTTAATTGTTCGAATTTCCTATTAGGCAGTTATTTGCCTAGTTAAAGTTAATGAGTTTTGTGAGCACCTTTAAATCGAATTTGAGTGAGTTTTTGCGTCTTATGACAAACCCAATCATAACAATGATTTCATGTCCAGTTACCCTTATGAAAATTACATAATTTGTTATGAGACTGCGTTGCACTCAAGTGCATTAAGAGATATAAGGCATGTTGTTTAGTATTTTTTATAATTTAATAATTTTTGTAATTTACAAAAAAACAAATGCTCAAATATTTGTATTTGTTGTTTTATTTTCTGGTGTTCTTAATTTAATTGAAAAAAAAACTGAAACCCTTAAATTTCCATGAGTGGTTTCTTTTAAAAATCAGGAGAGCTTTCTTTCAAAATTGACAATTGTAATGATGGGTTTCCAGTTGTCAATTTGAAATTGACAAATGACGTATTTTTTCGTCATTTACAAAATTACAAAGTGGAAATACGAAAAACTGCTGGTTATTGAAATGACAAAGAGCGCTTGTCAATAACTGACAAAGATTTTAAACGACTAGTGGAAATAGCTGAGTTGTCAACCAAAATTTCACTTTGTCTTTAATTCATAGTGAAATTTCATTGGCACTCTGCTCAATTGTTTGTTAACGAAAAGACACGTTTTGACACACATGGGTAGGTAAATTTTATTTTTCCAAACCGGTTTCTCTCAGCTCCAACTCGGATGAGACCAAAACAACAAAGGAAGCAAGAGCGATTTGTTCTCTTTTGAACATTGCTGACTAAAAAAAGGAAATTTTATTCGTTTTTCTTGACAAATACAATAGAAAAATAAACATTTACGTTTCTATTCCCACTTTAATACCAAAAATAAATTTATTAAAAAATAAAAATTTCGAGAACATTTTTTTTTTTAAAGACAAGTCGCAACATCCAATTGACATGTGGAAACAGCTTTTGCGAACTGACTAACACATGTGTCAAAATTTCTTTGTCATTGAACTGACAAACAATTTTTTGCTGATAATTGACGAAAGTGGAAATGAACCGGCAATACCTGTGTTTTTTGCACGCATGTTAGCTATCTTCGCAAAAAAACGATCCATCCTCGCTTAAGAGTTCGTCATAAAAACTTGGTAGCATAGACATTTCTATGGCGTTTAGTGGTCGCTCATCTGTCGGTTGGTGAACACACTTAAATTGTCGTGAAAAAATTTCGTAGGCGAATGTTTGTACATTTTTGCTAATTCATCCGAAATGAAAAAAATATGACTTGGAAGCGGATAACTTCGCGTTGATCGCTACGTTATTGTTGTAACGAACATACATATTACTTTTTAAGCAGATAGCGGATTTGCAAAACAAAACACGACTTTTGTCATTCAATGACAAAAATGAGAACTGTCAAACTCTGTCAATTCAATGACAAGTGAAAACATATCAGCTTAACAGTTGTGATATGTTTATGTTTTTTAAATCAATTTATAGTCGTGTTTTTTTACAAGTCCGCTATCTGCTTAAAAAGTAATTTGCATGTTAATAATAAAAATAACAAAGAGGTCAACGCTAAGCCAATTTATACCCACTATCTATTAAGCGGAAATAAAACAGTGCTTCTAAACCATATTTTCTTCGTTTCGGATGAATTTTTCCGATGAATTCTCCAAAATATCAAACATTCGCCTACATATTTTTCAAAACAATTTAAGTGTGTTCACCAACCGACAGATGAGCCATCACTAAACGCCATAGAGATGTCGGTAATACCAAGATTTTATGATAAACTCTTAATTGGATTTGGGTCGGCTTTTTGCGACAATCGCTAAAATGCGTGAAAAAAAAACACGGCTAATAACGAAGCTATGTAGGTATGCTAAGTAAATTTGTATACGCTATGTACTTATAGGAATAAAACAATACGTGCAAGTCGTTTTTTCCTTGTTTCGGATGAATTTTTCCAATGAATTCTAAAAAAATTCAAACATTCAGCAAAAACATTTTTTGAAAACAATTAAAGTTTGTTTACCAACCGACAGAAGAGCCACCAATAAACGTCGTAGACATGTCTGTGCTACTAAATTTTTATGATGAACTCTTAAGCGGATTTGGGTCGTTTTTTTGCGACGATCGCTAACATGCGTGCAATAAAACACATCTATAATAGAATAATTTTGTTAACAATTAACATTTTTATGACTATAAAGAAACAAAAAGTGTTGATTATTTAAAACTAAATGTAGTATTTGAATTGTTATACCTACGTATGTATGTCCATATATATTACATTCATTGAACTTTTATTTATACAATTTTATAAAGAGTTGCTATACTAATAAATGAAATACTTAACTTACCAAAAGCAATTTGTTCTTTTCACAATAAGAAACTCCATTCCTTCGACAACAAGTGCGAACAACTGCTAAGGATTTTGTATTCTGGCGTTATGTTGAATGGTTATGATTAACAAACTTTTATAAATATATTAAAAATTCGAGATTTTTATTTCTTAACGAAATTCAAAGAATTAGAGATAAGTATATTTTAATATGTTCTTAAAAAAAACTTGGAACTAAACCAATAAAAGTACTTTTATTCTCAGAAATCTTATTTAAGGCAATTATGTTTAAAAACTATTATATTGCCTTCAAAAATTGTTATTTATAGTAACAAAGATTAGGGACATATTAAAAATGTTAATAACGCATTCATCATAAGCGAAGAATATTAAAAACGTTTACTTTCTTTATTTTTTAACACCATAACCGTGTACACAAATAGTTTCACATTTTCATTTTTTTGTATTTCGAGTTTTGCATGGATTTTAATTTTTCAATTACAATTCATCGAAATGACGAATAAAATTCCAAGAAATCAGTAAACATACCCGAAAAGTAAGTCAATATTCTGATAGAATAAGGAAAACACAAAAACAATACTTTTTAAAAATCATATGAAGCACGCAATACCCAAAATTTTTAGTTCAATTATACAAAATCCACATATTCACAGCATTATTTTCTTTTTATAAAAATTCGAATATCAAAAACAGTTTGTGTATGAAATAAATACATATAGAAGAAAGAGTGTCAGTATATTTCCAAATCATAATTCCATTACTGATCAACAATTTCCATAATAAAAATGAATTCAATGGAATTTTCCATTCGCTTCTTGAATTCCGATTGTATTCAACATAATTTAATATTGGGCGCGTTCCGAGTTCAGGGCATTACAATTTTATTCAAACTTAACACGGCGACTCGGCGAGACATCGCTGATGTAAAGAAAATTTTCATGACATCAAAATGTCCAGTGGAGACAGGTAGTTTTATATTTTAACGTACGAAATTTAGGCTGATGAAAAATAGATTTCGTATCGTAAAATATTACGACGCAGTGGCTTGCGTAGTATTATACAACCATATTCACATATTCGAAACAAAACCAGAGAAGAGCAAAAATAACACTGCAATGGAATATGCAATTAAAATCCCAGTCGAGATGAACAATGCGGTACCAGCAAACGAATTCGTTTACATTCCTTATTTAAAATTGCAAAAATGTGTGCTTTGTATTACATTTTATCACTTATCACTTACAACTTATTCAGTTTACAAAAACAGAAAAAATAAACAAGGACACAGAAAGATTTGTTGCATACAAAATCTTATCTGCCGTATTGTGTGAACGTCTGAAACCGTTCGCTAACAATAGATCCATATCAGTGTGGCTTTACACTACGGCAGATCTTGAAATCTTCTTGAGTGATTACACATAGGTGTACCTTCCTTCAACTACAAGACGCTTAGGTGGAACCCGGTTTCGAACTGGACGTCGTAGAATCTCACTTCGATTGCCTTGGTCTGCCTGTTCGGTGTCGCTAGGTTGAGCTGGATTAGCCTGCTGTTCTTGACCTTCAGGATTTTCGAATGAATCTGACGACTCCTTGAACGTTGATCGAATACATTTGGAGTATATGAAAAGCTTTCATTTCCGATTCTGTCCTCCTTGTCAGCAAACTTGATGGGGTTCCCTGAAAATGGAAGGGGAAGTTCAAATCATTTTTTTCTTGTACCTGATGCCTAGTATTGGCAGCACTTACAGCCAGTTGTCAATAAGACAACCAAACGAAATGTCAAGCGCTCTCCTGTCAAAGAAAGCCGCAAGAACTGAACTCAACAGAACGTAAAAATAAAACTGTATTAAACTGAAATTTGAAAGTAGCGAAAAGTAAATATAAATTTAAAATTGTTTGCCTTAATTAATAATTGTAAATTGTTACAGGAAATTTGTAACTAAAACCGGCGAGAAGTAAAAATAAATAAATTGAATTTAAAAAGGACATTTCTGTTTCATTGCCGTTCTGTACAAATTCTGAAGCCGTTGCCCCTGAGAGCAACACCTAGGTCGTGATTGGTTTGAATGTCGCCTCCAGATCTTATTGCCTACTTGGACGGCATACTGGTTTTCCAAATTCCGATTCTTGTGAAGAGCTTGAAACGCTATTGGTCTAAGCAAGTGGAGTGATATTTTAATTTAACACCCCAGCATGGCTTCATCGGGTGTTATATTGTCGGGAAGGTGGGCGTTTGGTATGGAGCGATAGCTTTGCAGCAAAGTCTGTAGTGCGGTAGATGTTATACCCTCCCCTTCCAACTTTTTCATTCCGCGCTTGAAGATGTCGACGAACTTCTCCGCCTGTCAATATGACCGTGGGTGAGCGGTAGGTGCGGGCGCTGCTTTTGCACATGCTGCACACTCTCTGACAACTTCCTGTATGTCTTCATCTATCTGTGGCCATTACACATAGCTGCGTGCTAGCGCTTTCATGCAGACTATTCCTGGGTGCCCAGTATGCAACTGCTTGAGAATTCTTTTCTGCAATGATAGTGGAATTACAATTTTCTTTTGTAGTAAAATGCAACCTTGAACTTCGCTTTGTGCCTCTCGACGAAAATAGAATCTCTTCAGATTAATGTCCTTTAAATTTTCCGGCCACGATGTTTGGATAAACTTCCGAACTTGACTCAAAATAAGGTCAATAGCGGCCTCTCTTTGCACCAACGGAAACTTCACTGGTAGATGCTGGAAGGAATCTGACAAAACTCTGTTGACTTCAGCTTCGACGTGAATGGTGGCTATGACGGATTCCTTTTCCTTGTCAACTGCTTGACGGGTTATCAGCCACGACAACGCATTGGTTTTTTATTGTATTGACGTACTCAATTTTGGAGTCATAAGTAAGTAGCACTAGACTCCATCTTTGTAAACGATGCGCTGTGAAGATAGGTACTCCCTTCTTAGAACCAAATATAGCCAACAGTGGTTGGTGGTCTGTTTGCAGCGTCTACCATATATCCATCTGTGAATTTTTTTTACGCAGAACACTAGGGCTAAAGCTTCTTTTTTCCGATTGACTGTAATTTTTTTCAGTCTTGGACAATGCTCCAGAAGCATGTGCAACTGGCTTTACGGAACCGTCTGGAAACCTATGAAGCAAAACGCCACAAATACCATCTCTAGATGCATCCTCTGCAACAATAATTTCCTTTTCCAGATCAAAATGTACGAGGAGCAATTCAAACTGTGCTGCCTTAGCCTTCCGAAAAGCAGCGTGGCATTCCATTGTCCAGACAAATTTTTCTTCCTTTCTCAACAATTTGTCTAATGGCGCACGTATTTCCCTAATTTTTGCTATAAACTGAGAATAATAATTAAGTATGCCCAGAAATGCTCGTGCCTTTGTAGCATCCTTGGCATGATTGCAATAGCTGCGATTCTATTTCCATCAGGTCTTCGACCATATTGGTCTATTACGAATCCAAGAAAACGTACATTGGACTGAAAGAAAGAACAATTTTCATAATCCAGTTTAAATCCCCATTCTTGAATGTGCTGCAAGATCATCTCAAGATTCTGTGCATGCTCCTCTATTAGATTTTGCCGCTACTATAATATAATCAATGTAGGGCACTCCACCAGCTAGTCCTGATAACATGGTGCTCGTAATTTTTTGAAATGTACCAGGTCCAGTTTTAACACCAAGTGGTAATCGCAAGTACTGAAACAGTCCTTGATGTGTGTTGATTGTCAACAAGGGTCGTGACTTTTCATTTACTTTCACCAGCAAGTATGCGTCTGAGAGATCAATTGTCGAGTTTTGCTCCAGTGCATCATTCAACCCTGTTGAGAAGTCTGCACAAATTCGTACCCTCCTTTTGCTTTTCTAACTGCAACAGTCGAAGCAGCCCATTGTGCGAAATCTACCTTCTTTATTACACCCTAATTCTTAAGGCGACTGAGTTCCTCGTGTATAAGCGGAAGCGAAGCAAATGGCACTGGGCGTTTTGGCCTAAAGCACACAATAGCACCTTGCTTAAGATGCAGGATTGCTTCAGCTTTAGTGCATAGTCCCAACGAACCATCAAACAAATCGGGGTATTTTGACTTTATTGCAGCCACCACGCACTGAATAACCTCTGTTGATGATCTTACCGATTCCTGTCCACTGCCTTATATATGATTGCAAATAGAGTTCACAGGAACATTAAAAAGATGTAAAGCCTCAATCCAGTCTATTCCCAGTATGTTGAGCTGTGGTATACCGGTTATGTAGCACACTCCTTTGAATTAGTTGCCCCTAAATGACACATGGCACTGCAACTCCCCAGTCAAAACGAGAGGCAGTCCACTAGCGTTCCTAGCGGACAACTAGCGTTGTTGAATTGACATGCGGGCCTCCAAGCAACTTCACTGTTACTTCGGACAATATGGTTATATCTCACGCTGTATCGACCTGCAGCTGAACAGGATGTCCATTTATCTACACGCATATAAATTTACGCCGTTCAGCATTATCCACTTTCGACACTGAAAACATACTTTTTGCTTCATGATTAGTTTTAGAATTACCAAAAAAATTCGTTTTTGGAATGCTCTTTCCCCTTGTTGTGCGCTTTCGCATTATTGCAAAATCCTTCCGTGTGCCCCTGACGTCCACAATCGCTGCATTTATGCGCCTTGTACCAACATTCGTCGGCATAATGCATACCGCCACAGAACCATCATGGCCTCTTTGGAGCTTTGGAACTCTTAGGTTTGATCGACTGCCGTACAACTCTTACTCCATCGTCCTCTGAACGACCTTCTACAAGAGCAACATCATGTTTAAACATAATTATGCGCTCACATTCGCTAGCCAAATTTGTGAGGGTCAGTTTTGGATCACGTTCATCCGCCTCAAGCCTCGACAGCAACCGCGTTCTTATGTCTAAATCACTCGAACTTGTAAGACCACAAACAAACATAAAGCATTTAAATAGATTAAGTGTAATTGAAGTTGAAGACATCTTCACGGCGGCTGTACCATTCAGAAAATGTAAATCCATTCTTAATCCATTCGGATCATAGGCGAATGTGCTTAATCTGTTTGCTAGTGTCTCCTCTCTGCTGATGATTTTATCGTGGTAGATGACGAAATGTGGCTGCTGGTGAGAGAACCATCTAGAAATGATTTCATCAGTTCTTGTTGCTGTTGCAAAATCTTCTGCTGTTTTTTTTTTTCGAAAAACTGCAAACTGCTCTTTGTCCAATGTGCACGGTGTGATCTTCTTTTGCAAAAATAACGTATACCTCGTCGCCACAATATGTTGTGTACTTTGACTTTATGGCAGCCATGATTAGATTTAGAATTAAAATTAGAAATTTAGAATGCTCTTTCCCCTTGCTGTGCGCTTTCGCATTACTGCAAAATCCCATCCTTGTCGCCACAATATGTTGTGTTTTAATCAATAAAACTCGTGACTATTTTCTGAAAACTAGGACAATTTAGACAAAGAAGAACAAAGAGAGACAATGAGTTTTTAAAACCACATGGTGATGGCTGAAGACAGTTGACAAGTTAGCTCGGTTGGTTTACTCATCCACAACAGTAAGTCTCGATGTTTCAAGATCTATTTTCGAAATGTTATCAGTTTTCAAAATATCTCAAAGTTAACTTCACAAACTCCTAATAGGAAGTTCCTCGTGTGAATACAACATGTATGATCACACCAATTTTTAAATTTAAAAACACACCCAGCATTTGCAATTTCCAAAGGATTCGATACATCTCTCAGCCCTGGTCTCTTTATTTTATCTTCTTTATATTTCCGCATTTCGATCTGCAATATCGCAGCAATCAACACAGCATTCATTAAAAATCAAATTTTTTAGCAATTACATTTTTTAAAATTTAAAATAATTTACCAACGCCCGAAATGACAGATATCAGCAGTATGGAACACTGAGAATGAATTCAAAACAAAAAAAAAACAAAAAAACACAGTAGCTTCTTGACACTCATTTGTGTTGCTCATTTTGTCATTTTAGTCACATCTGAGTGGGGCCTACGGCTTATCGCCGAGTCCGAACGGCACTCTTTAGAACCTTTTTCGTAGGCAATTTTACTTTCGGGAGTTTGCCATTGCTCGCCGAAAGGGTGATGGCGATTTGAAAAACTGTTGGTGACCCAGCCAAAATGAATTCACTCAATTTTTAATTTCGATTTCATTTCACTCGATTTCTGGAACCTAGCAGATTGGCAGGAAGTGAAATGTATCTTCTTTTCTACAAGTTGCATATTGTGCAAAGATTTGACACTATTTTTCTGAAAGGTAACCCGTTTAAATTCAACATTTCACACCACGCTCTGCATATCAATCATTAAAACAATTTTTTCTTCTCAGGTCGTAGTTAAACTCAGGATAGTTAAGTCTGTTGGAAAAGGACGTAGCTTGAGCTATGCTTTCGTTGCGATTGTGGATATCAGACACTTCCAAAATATTATAGCAGTGCTGTTTTGGGGCTCAAAGATCATCGTACTGGATGTTTGGGCTTGCCTCACATTTATCAGCCAGGGCTATCCAATCATTAATCCATTCCACTTTGTTCTCGAAGAGGTATTTTGTGAGAATGTGTGGAAGTCTGTATGCAGGGTATTTAAGGACTTTCAGAACGTAATTGAAATGTAATATCAGTGTAACACTAAGGAGGTTTGGAAGAACTAGATATAAAACGTTATTAGGAGTGTTCATGGGAAGAAGTTTTCAACTTCCTCATATTGTTTAAATCCCTATGTTTGACAACTGTAGCACAAAACTGATCGCATGACCGCTTCAAAAACTCGGTACTTTGCTGAGATTGGAATTTCATTACTGTTAGTTATATTTGTCCACAAAGTATTTATCAGGGTTTTAGATGCTGCCATGGTGTGTAAGTTTCATGTTGGGCTCCAAAATTATGCCGAGATAGTTATATTGGGTGACAATTTCTACTAGTTCACCGTGATAAGATCACCTTTCATTCTTTCTCAGTTTCAATTATCTGCTGCGAACAATCATGGCCTTGGATTTTTCTAAATTCACCCTCAAGTTCCACATTCTGAATCAAAGTCCACAAAAAAACTCTTCTATTTTGCCCAAGGAAATATTGGGTGATAGTTGTGAGTGTGAATATGTTCTCTACAGTGGAATAAGCTTGGCGGGCCCTACTTGATATCCACTCAGTATCTTGTTTGTTTCTACCCAGCAGGATAGAGGAAAATATTTTAGCAATTGAGATCATGAAGGAGATTCCTCTATACGAGTATTTACTTGGTATATCGGGATCAACTTTTCTTTTGTATATCGGATACATATTAGCATCTCTGAACTCCTGAGGTATCTCAACTGTTCTAGAAATGAAGATAACTGCTTCTAGCATTTTACTTAAAAACTCGGCGGAGCGGTTTTTTTTATAGTTTTTATTTGCGCTGATGACAACGACAGGTGCTGGTTCTTTAAATAACGAGAATGAGCCTCTGCAGCCGTACATCTTGCAGCTCTGCTTATAAGCCCTACTTCACGCGTCCCCGTGGTGCCATCTGGGAATCTCGCTAGAGATTGCGAAGTGAAGGGGACAAATGGCGAGTTTCGCGCGCCATAAATCAGGATTAATGTCGGAAAAACAAAACAAGACCTTATCCGGGCTACTTCGACATATTTGGAGCTCAGGCCGGTAAGGATTTCCAGGACTTAGTCAGGGTCTTGGAAAAGAGATGGTGGCTGACGGGTTACTGGCTTTGGTGTAACCGACCCCTCGTCCTAGGGGCATTAAAAATGGAACTGGTCTTCCAGGTTGAGGGTTGTGCCGCCGGGGCAACTGCCCGGCCATTTAAAAGAAACAAGAAGTTACGAAGCATCAACAAGCCTCGGATATGGACGGATCTACTGTTGACAACCCACGCAAACGATTTAAGGACAATGAGCTTCGAAGATGCACTTGGAATGTAAGACCCTTAATAGACCACGTGCAGCCGAGCAACTAGCGTAGGCCCTAGACTGCTGCAAAGCAGACATAACCGCCATTCAAGAAATGCGATGGGATGGGCCGGAGAGAAAGAAGATGGAAAACTGCGATATCTACTACGGCAATTGCTATCGACGGCAAAAGCAGCGCTTATTTGGATGCGGATTTGTTGTCGGAGGCAGACTAAGACAAGAAATCCTCAGCTTCCGGCATGTGAGCGAACGCCTCGTAGCAATCCGCATCAGGGCTAAATTTGCCAACATTAGCTTTATATGCGCGCACGCCCCCACAGAGTAGAGAGATGACGACACTAAGGATGCCTTCTATGAGCTCCTTAACAAGACCTATGACATTAAAATTGTCCTCGGTGATTTTAATGCAAAGCTAGGAAGAGAGGGTATCTTTGGTGGAACAATCGGAAAATATAGCCTGCACAACACCACCTCCGATAACGGATCCAGGCTATTCGACTTTGCAGCGGGGCGAAAGAATGTCGTGGCTAGCACGCGGTTCCCACATCTCGACATACACAAGGGGACTTGGAGAGCTCCTGATCAATCAACAGTCAACCAGATTGATCACACTGCGATCGACGCAAGACACTCCTCCAGTATTATGGATGTCCGTACGTTCCGAGGAGCCAACATCGACTCGGACCATTATCTTGTTGTAGCCAAGGAACGGTTGCGGAAATGCCAAACTACGCCAAGACAAACTAATACTGTGAAAAAATTCGACGTCAGACGGTTACAATCGCAAGAGATCGCCAAGTCTTTTCCTGATCGAGTGTTTCTTAAAACACTGCCAAAACGCCATCAGAGATGCAGCTTCTGATGTGCTGGGATTCACTCGTCCCCCACAAAGAAACCCCTGGTTCGATGATGAATGCCGGGAAGCACATACAGCTAAGCAAGATGCATATAACGCGGCGCTGCTTAGAAAGACCAGAGCTGCTCATGAGCTCTATGAGCGGAAGAGGAGAGACGAACACCGGCTTCTCAGGAGGAAGAAGAAAGAGCATGAGAAGCGTGCGATCGAGGAAATTGAGAGATGCTACTCCAGGAATGAGGATCGGAAGTTTTACCAAAAGGTAAAAATAACATGCCGCGGAAACAAACGCCGAACCGAAGCCTGGAGAGATGAACAAGGGAGCATCGTAGTAGAATCGCAGTCGATTCTGAGGATTTGGAAAGACCATTTCTGCAGACTGTATAACGGCGATGACGGACCAAATACCGCTGTCAGGCAGAATCAACCTTTCAGCTTGGACGATGGTGACCAACAATTCCGTCCACCCGACCTGGATGAAGTGAAGATAGCTATATCGAAGCCTAAGTCTAATAAAGCTGCTGGAGCGGATGGCCTGACGGCTAAGCTCTTCAAAGCACAAGCCGATGATTTGGTAAGGAGCATACACCAACTCATCTGTAAAATACGGTCGGACGAAAGTATGCCCGATGAATGGAACCTCAGCATTGTTTGTCCGATTCTCAAGAAAGGAGACCCTCTGAACTGCGCCAACTACAGAGGCATCATCTCCTTAATATCGCATATAAGATCTTATCCGCCGTATTGTATGAACGCCTGAAGCCATTCGTCAATAACCTGATAGGTCCATATAAGTGTGGCTTCAGGCCAGGAAAGTCCACCATCGACCAGATATTCACACTACGGCAGATCTTGGAGAAGACCTATGAGCTTCAGATCGATACACACCACCTATTCATCGATTTAAAGGCCGCGTATGACAGCATCTATAGAGACGAGCTATATAGAGCAATGTCCAGTTTTGACATCCCTGCCAAACAGGTCCGTCTGTGCAGGATGACGATGGAAAATACACGCTGCTCCATCAAGGTCGGTAAAGATCTCACCGAGACCTTGGATGTCCAGAAAGGATTTAGACAAGGCGATGCGCTGTCTGCGATTTTTTCAACATCGTACTTGAACGTACATCGTGCAAAACTCACGAGCAAACACAAGAGGCACGATCATTCAAAAGTCCGTCCAACTACTCGCATACGCTGACAATATTGCCATAATCGGGAGAAAGCAGCATGATGTCATTGGCGCTTTCGCGAGTATTGAGACGGAAGCGGCGAAAATGGGCTTACCGGTCAATGAGGGCAAGACCAAGTATATGCTGTCAAGCAAAAAGGACAACCAACACCGCTGTATCGGGCAGAACGTCACCCTCGATAGATACATATAACTTTGAGGTAGTTAAGGACTTTGTCTACGTAGACTCCGCTTAAATACAGACAACGATACCAGCGCTGAGATCAAGCGAAGAATAACTCTTGCCAACCGCTATTTCTTTGGACTAAGAAGGCAATTGAGTACCAAAGCCCTCTCTCGGACAACAAAAGTCACCCTTTATAAAACCTTAATAATCCCGGTCCTGCTCTATGGCTCAGAGGTATGGACATTATGAAAAATGGATGAGGGTATTCTTGGTTGTTTCGAGAGAAAAATTCTTCTGGCGATCTTCGGTCCCGTCTGCATTGACGGTGAGTGGAGGAGGAGATACAACGACGAACTGTACGGACTGTACATGGACCTAGCCAGAAGAGGGAAGATCCAAAAACTGAGATGGCTGGGTCATGTTGAGCGCATGGACACCAATGCCCCGGTCCGAAAAGTCTTCGAATCCGCTCCCGAGGGACAGCGCAGTAGAGGAAGGCCAAGTGGAAGAGGACCTCAGCCAACTTAGCGTGCGAAGCTGGAGGCAGCTAGCTAGGGACCGAGCTGGCTGGAGAAGCTTATTGACCCAGGTCCACCCCGGACTGTAGCGCCACTTAAAGTAAGTAAGTAAGTATTCGCCCTGATTTGTGGTTTTGTAAAAGCTTGATTTTGACTTGTTGGTGTTTTCAGATTTTCTAGTAAGTTCAATGGTAATTTTCTTGCGGTGTAGTATTCCTGGTCGAACCGCTTCTGCTGGTAGTTTTGTTTTTTTGATATTGGGTTTACGTGAACAACTTTTTTAATTCATTTGCCTAAGAATCTTATCATCTCTGCGGCGGTGAGATATACTGTAGTGGTTCTGCAGGTACTCTCTATCTCAGTTGATAATTTTTATAATTCTTTTTATGTTTCTCTTTCCATACAGGTTTCGGTGGTAAGCTGAGTGTACTTGAAAAGAAGATATGATATGATTCCATTCATCTGATACTGCACAAATATCTATGACTGATTTCCCGGAACCTCCAATAAACGTAAACTCGCCATTTTTGTCATCTTTGTGACAACCGTTAAGGATACACAAGTTGAACGCTTGACACATTTCTAGGAATAGGTGATCATTTCTGCTCGTGTTTTAATCTTTTGAGGCACGTTTACATAAGGTGTCTGAGCCATTGAAATTATCCTCGAGTGGAACGATATGCGACTCACCAATCCTAGCATTGTCATCTCCGATGAGCAAAATATTGTCTGAATCTATTGTATTTAAGACGTCTTAAGCGCATTGAACTCGACATCCCGAAAATTGCAGTTAATGTAGGTTGGTAAGATATACAATTTTGAATTTAAATTATTAACGATTAAGCAAACGTTGTTATTTATGTCAGTAAAGCTATCATTTGAAATAAATTGTAGTAGATCCTAACAATTAATTGTTACTGAAAATTAATGCCTTAAGCCTAACCAGGTCGATCTTTCAAAAGTGACTTGTTGGGTTTTTTTTTACTTATTTTTGGTGACACCACGCAGAAAAACGTCGTAAAAGTAATAAATAAAATCGTAAAAACAAAAGACAATCTCTGAGTTTTTATACATTATTGTTATTTTTGGAACCAAAGAGAGGACCTCCTATAAGTCTACTAAATGTATATTCCTGATTAGCTGATTTCCAGTGTATTTTATGTTCAGAAAAATATATGTTGTAAGATTCAAACTTTTTATTTGTTACGAGTATAAATGTCTCAAAGAGAAAAAGAATATCATGTTTTTTTATAAACATAAGGAACTTAACATTGAATGATTTGTTGGCTAATCCTGCAACATAATAAGAAAGAATTCTACAACTTCTAAAAAAAGTTTTTGGATTAATTAATTATCTATTACTTTTATTGTACTTGCGTGACAGACGGCAATTACGTTGTACTGTTGATCGCATTGACCCGTAATTTTGACACTGGTGTTTCGATGACGTGCTGTGATTCATATGTTTTTGTTTGTGAAAAGTTAATGGTTTCATTCGTCACTCCTATGTCACCAAATAGCTCGTGAAGTATATAAAACACATCTCTTGTGAGAGTATGAAGAGTGTCTAATTATTTCCATTCGCTTTATTTTTCAATTTTTTTGCTTTCTAACCACGGCTATTTTTCATTTTTTCGGCAAGTTCAAGTGCTCGCAAATTTTGTACAAATACTATAAGAAAATAGTTTTTTTTTTGGTAATCTTATTTGGAATTTTTTTTAATCTGTCATATAAAAAATGCCACTTGAAACTAGAGCTATCAACGCTGGAACTAAAACTAAACATACAGGTCAGTGAAACCAAACGAGAACTTGATCAAAAAGTCCTTGAAATTGATCAAGAATGTACACGCTTATACCTCTTAATGGATCAGGTAGAAAGAGATAAATTTGGTTCTGACGCATTCATGTTTGGCATCCCCGAAACACATGATGAAAATTTGACCAACGTGTATCACAACATATGCTCAAAAGTAAATATCTACCCTCCACCCCTAACAACAATTTTCCGTGCGAGGTCCACACTGAAACATCTCAACATTGCAGATGCATGTATCGTAATGAAATTCTCTGCCAAACGTGCAAAACAGAGTTTGCTGAGAGCAGTTTCTAACCATTTCTCAAACCAGTTTAGCTTCAATAATTCCTCAAAGTTTTTGTAGAATAAAATACGTCAGATTGGTTTGAGTAAAAAGTCTTGTGTACTCAACGATATACGTAGAGGAATTGAACAAAAAATTTGCTAATGCTGACTCCAATCTAAATGAAATACACTATGTGTACTAAATGAACAAACGTATATGTAATTAGAAATGTAAGTATGTATAAGCCATTTAATTTTTAACATCCTCCGGCGGTGATAAACTTCATGAAGTTTTCAAAGGTTATAAAAGATGAATTGGCCTCTGAAGGTCCTTTCAACTGAAGCTAATTTCCAATGAACTCGGGGAAGAACAGGATCATATAAAAGCACTACGTCTGCCTCTTTGACAGCAACCGGCAATTTAGAACTGTCCCTCTGATGTATATTTTAAACTGTTAGTATATTTTAAACGTATTCTCCATAGTTCTTGAATATCAGATTTCTCTGAGCCATCAACGTCTGTTTTAAATTTAGAAAAAGATACACAAATTAAAAATGTAGATGGAGAAATAGGAGAAAGATTTAAGGGATCGCTCGATATATAGGTTAGTGGCCGATCATTCGCGATAGATTCGGCTTCCGTTAGGACTGTCCGCAATTGATCGAAGGTTAATTTGGCCTTACCAATAACTGCCTTAAGAGTATTCTTTATGACCCGAATCAACCTTTCCCAAAATCCGCCCCACCATTAAATTTTATTTTCAGCCAAAAATCCTTGCCCTTCTTCTCTATCCAGCCATAGCCCAACTTCTCTCAATTCTATCGCCGCCCTTCGGAAGGTTTTCGCCTTATCCGAAAATATTGTCGATGGAACGCCGCTTCGAGCAATGAATCGCCTAATCGCCATTAAATAGCTTTCTGTAATTAGATTAGCGACCAATTCCAAATGGACTGCTCGAATTGCTGCGCACTTGAAAAGCATTATATAGGCCTTATACATATGTCCCGCTCTGCCTTATAGATACAAGATTGGGCCCGCAAAATCCACCCCAATGTTATCAAAAGGTTTAGTAAGTTGAATCCCTTCCAATGGTAAAGGAGCATATGGTTGCGAAGCTGCTGTACCCCACAGCCTCTTACAAACACCGCAACTTCTTATTCTTCTTTTGACGAGTTGTCCTCCTCGTCTTCAGGTGATGGTCATCAATCGTTATGTGTGGGATGTGAGAATCAAGTGGAAGTATAATCGGATGTGTTACGTCATCATTCTGAAGCTGAAACCGACCTCTCAGTCTCAATATATGCTCATCGTCCAAAAAAGGAGATAGTTGGACTAATTTTGATTTACTTGATATATTCTTTCCCTTCTGTAATTCATTAATCTCATTATTAAAGAAATTGACTTGCACATACATTATCCAATATTGTTCTGCGTAAAGAAGTCTTTTAGTCCTTAAGTGCGTCTGGTTTATTTGTCGCTTAACTTTACAACAGTCGATGAAGCGAAACAGCCAACTGGTAACTCTCAATCATTTCTGTCATGAACTATAATTTACGAAGTTGAAAACAGGTTCGTTGTTTTTCGGGATATCTAGTGTTGTCATCAAAACGGCATGCATATTGAAATTTGAATCTTGATTGAAATTGCTGTTATTTTGATCGTCTTGAAATTCTTGTAACCATGAAGTATCATGAAACCAAATTCGGAATTTTGAGGCTTTTCACCAGTCACGCTACGAGTCAATGAATCCGCAGGATTTTCACTTCCACTTCAATGATTCCATTGTTTTTTATCCGTAAGATTTCTTATTTCTGTTACCCGGCTTTGCACGAATGGTTCCCACCGTTGAGTAGAACCATAAATCCAATTTTACGTTATCTTCGAATCCGACCATACGAACTATTTCTTCACTTCCGTGCTTAGGCAATGCAATGCGGCCGTGAATTCTAATTTTGGTAATGTCAATTCTCCTTCCATATTTTGTTTAAGTAGTGCCACCCTTGCCTTGGCACAAAGGAAATTTGCATACACTACTCTGTCCAAATCGATCGTATTTACAAACGCAAGGGTACCATAGGCCTTTAAAATTGCGTCTGCGAATAAATGTATGTAAACCATTTAAGGTGTCCTCATTGGTATCGGTGATCTTGGAATAACTATTTTCTCAAGCTGGAGAATCTTCCCACTCCCTTTGCAGTTCCGCTGTGAGGTCTTCATCCCAATGGAAATTAAGTTTGCAGATCATCTGGAACAACAGCTTTAGTATGACAACGGTGGGCGAAAGTGCACCTATAGGATCATAAATGCGTGCCATGGCTTGCAAAACATTTCTCTTGCTCCCTTAGGTTAACGTATCTAAAAAATTTTGCAGCGATTTCAAAGACACTTGAATTGTGCACATACCAAGTCGGACCGAAAACCTTTTGCAAAATAAGAAGAGTTTTATTTTTAATTGAGCACCGAGTTGACCTCCGTCGGGCACGCACGATATTTCAATCGTCGCCGTCTGCAGTGACGCAAAAAAAAAAATCACTTCCTCCCATTCCCACCTAATCCGTGCGCGTGTGCTCTCCTAGAAAAGAGTGAAAAAAAAAACAAAAAACCAAATTAAACAAATAAATAATAAAAAAAAATAAAAATAAAGACACTTGTGCTGTGCAGTCGTGGAAGAGAAATAATATATACGTATGTATATACATACATATTTAGTGTGGGCATCCTCTAGCCTGGCCCCGGTCGGAGTGCTGTTGCTTGCACCCGGTCACTGCCGTTGCTATTATACGACAATGGCAATGACTGAGTGTATGTAACAACCGATGGATGGCAGGTTGCGAATGACAACTTTGTTGGTGTACTGTCTCATATTGTTGTAAGGGCATAACACCTACAACAATTTGTTGCGGTAAACCAACGGCAAGGTTTTCACTTCGCAGCCCTGCTTAGCATCGTCGATGTTTGTGTTTTTATTGTTTTTTTCTTGTAATGGCTCAGAAATTCAGAGTGGACATATCAAATATTCGCGGGCTAAAAAGTAATCATTTTTCTGCGTACGTCCACATCTGTAAATACAGACCAGCTGTTTTGGCACTAAGTGAATCACAGGTAGACCCCCGCCCACACCTCTCAGATCACTCTGATCTGAAGCTACTTGGCTACGAGCTAGTGCCATTATTCTTCTCTCACCGCGGCCTCGCCATCTACGTGCGTAGTGATGTAGCTTACCAAACTCCATCACAATGTAGTCCTTGTTCCAATCCGGAATTCAATTTCATGTGGTTAAAATTCCATCTCCGTAAGCAAATTATACACTACTAGTTTATTTACAGAAGCCCCAAACTAGACAGCAATTCGACCTTTAACGAGATTGATGCGCTGCCTGACTCCATACAAAGAATTGTATCCCTGTATCCTTCTACTGAAATCGTTAATACGGGCGATTTCAATATACACAATTCTGGGTGGCTTTATCATTCTGGACAGACAACACCCGAAGGACGGTGTGTTGAGATCTTCGCTGCGGAAAACAACTTGACCCAGCTTGTAAATGAGCCCACACGGATCCCAGACGTTGATAGTCATACCGCCAGCACCCTGGACTTGTTTCTTACCTCTCACCCTGATAAGTTGATGTGCCCTCACCTCTAGGCTCGCCGGACCATTGTGTCATATCAGCGAAATTCTCGTACATTGACCACACAGTTAGAGAAAAAATTCCTTAAAGAACAGTATGGCAATACGAGAAAGCCGATGGAGCGGACTTAACACCTTCGTGATGATATGTTCACAGACACTATTCTCTTGGGAATGAGATCCTTTATCACTCACTGGATAAAGAGTATCAGACCAAAGGAAAAGGCGTGGTACGACTCGAGCTGTAAGGAGGCTGTCAGGTTGAGAGAAATGTTTTTTCGGTCCTATAGGACCAACCCCACAGAGGAAAACCGGAAAAATTCAAACGAGCCAGGAATGACTGCAACGCCTTTCTTAACCGTGTCAAATTTATATACGACCAAAAACTGAGGCGAAGAATACTACAATGTCCCAAAGGTAGTAACAACCAAAGTTTACATCAATCTGGCGAAAGCAAGATAGTTGCACTTGATATTTCTAAGCCATTTGACAGAGTTTGGTATTAGGCTCTTTTGTTGAAAATGCGTGCATTTGGGATCGATGACTCTCTTCTTCAATGGATTAGAAATTACCTTTTGGAGTTTCCCTTTAAGTTGTCTTGGATGGTTTCAAGTCTGATATTCACAAAATAAATGCTGATGTGCCCCAGGGCTCCCTTCTGCCTCCGACACTCTTTTAAATTTTCATTAATGATCTCTTGTCTGCTACTTCTTATCCAATTTACTCCTTTGCTGACGACAGTACTCTCTGCTTTTCATATTCGTTCCCAAAATCACGTCCCTGCTCTTCGGCTATAGAACGGGAACGGCAGCGTATGTTAAGTTTATTAAATTCCGATATAAACAGCATAACCATTTGAGGAACTACCAACAGAGTGGAATTTAATGTTTCTAAAACAAAATTTTGTCTGCTGTCGCTTAAGCGAAATTCAAATGCCCAGCCATTATCCATGAAAGGCACTTGCATCGTTGAAATCGCAAAAATGTCCATTCTCGGTATGTGTGTCAATGACAACTTACGTTGGAATGACCACATATTCGAAGTCGTCAAAAACGCTGCGTCTAGGTTTCCTTAAGAAAATGTTCACTCCTCCTGATCTGGCTTCAATATACAAGACTTTATCAGCCCAAAATTGGAATACAATGCTCACATCTAATCAGGTGCTCCTAAGACTTCTTTGAAGCTACTAGATAGGATTCAAAACCGTGCGATAAAACTAATAGGTGATGCTTATATTACAGAGTTGATTGACACCCTCGACCACTGACGGAATGTCTCCTGTCTCACCCTGTTCTATCAACATTTTCACCACCAGTGCTCCTCTGAAATTGCCAGTAGCATTCCGCCACTTCAAACCTCCAACGGTAACACCCGTCTCGCTATGAATGCTCATCAGTACACCCTGAAGCCCACTTTCGGACGCACCCTGGCATGCCCTGGCGAACTCTTTATTTCCTAGCCATTACAACCTTTAAACATTTAAAACTAACGTACATCGGCACCTCACTTTTCTCCCTTCCTAAATTTCCTTCGCCCGCGCTATGTGCAAACATTTTAAAGGTACATAATCCCCTGTGCGCGCGCAAATTATAGAAAAAAAGTAAAAAATTGATTGCCGTACTTTTTCACTGTTGGTATTCCACTTTCTTAGCCGCATAGATGCGCTTTCCATAATTTTTTTGATTCCTGGTAGATCTCCTTTGCCTCTTCTTCCGTACCTGCACTAACAACAAGGTCATCCATATAGAAGGCGGCTTTCTAAGCCCTACAGATGTCGGGATACTTTTCTGCTTCCTTGGAAAGATGCGCTCGAATTGTAGCAGAAAACAAAAATGGACTGCAACTGACTCCGAGGGTGACTCGTGTCATGCGAAGATCCTGGTGCTGGCGGTCTTCGAGCGAATTAAACCATATGAAACGATGAGCGTCCTGATCTTCTGGTTTGAGCCAAATTTGCAGGAAGGCCTTTTCAATGTCAGCTTGCACATCTGAAAGTAATTCCGTACCTGTTAATAAAAACTATTTAATGATGGATTTTGTTCAGTTTGAAATGATGCATCGAATACGATTCGCATTTTTGTGGTTTCACTATTTTTAAATACCGGGTGGTGTGGTGAACAGAAAATTCTTTCCGGCGACTGATCTTGAAGTATTTCTGCTTTTTTATTATTATTTTACATGCACATTTTTCGCACTATTGCTTCGTATTCCAAAAGCAAATCCGGTTTTCTGGACAAACTCTTACCAGGGATTTAACATGTTTAAGTGCCAGAGATCTATCTCCATGAAATTTCAAACTGTTGTCCTTCCACGGTAGAGATGCTATAAAACGATCTGCCAACCGACGAATTCATTCCTTACTTAGTTTTTTGTCCAAAACCTTTTCTCTGCTTCTGCGCTGCAAATACCAATAGATTCTAACGACATAAATTAGATACATCATTCGCGTTAGAGGCCGCTGCGAACATAACATTTGATGTAGATACTGTGCCATTTGTTTCTTCGAGATGAGGTTCGTGCAGTGTCCATTCAATTATTGTTTGAGCTGCTCGTAACAGCTTGGAGATTTTTCGTTGCTTACCGGTAACGATATTTTAATAAATGTCCGAACCGATCAAGATGCTGAGCCGGTCCTCTGATGGTATTTGTGTTTGATGACAACTGTCGGCCAATCTGAAATTTGAGAAAAATGTACAACTTTTATCTGGAACTGTTAGTACATCGAAACATATCATTGGCACGACAAGCATCTCCATTTCAACACTCTGCTCATCAAACTGACTTTTAAGGGTGACTTTTACTTTCGTCAACACTTTTGGACAAGCATTATTATTTGTTCCCAAGGGAATTAGTGTCATTTTTAGCATACCAGTTTCGACAAGCCTTAATTTCTTTGCAGCAGATTCACGCATATAACTGTTTTGACTTCCCCCGTCAATCACCATTCGTAAAAACAATTTTCTGGTGCCACATTGAACGTGTTGTATTACACAAATTTACTAAGAAAGAAACCGTTTCTTGATTTTCTTCGCAAACGAGCGCAGTAGTTGCAGATAATTTTTTATACTGAGGATCACACAGCGCAGTTAAATGTTTCCCTTGCACTTATCACACCTTAACCATTTCGCACTTCGACACTTCTTTGATGAATGGCCTACCTTCGCACATCTAAAGCATCTTCCTGTTTTTACTCATACATCTTTCTTTGTTGCGATGGACAGACTGGAATCGCAATTTTTTGTGCAGCGTGAAAAAAGAGTGACAAAATATACGTGCATATGTGTTTCGTTGAATGCGGATAAACTGGCTACTGTTCAAGTAGTGTTTATTGGCCTTGGTTTATTTTGTAAGTTTGGAATTTCGTCGAACTTGTTGCCGATGCCGTTTCAAAATTGTCGTTGAGTATGAGGTCCTCTCTTTTCCTCAAGCAGTGGAAGTCAACTCGTAAATCGTAGGGTAAACAGCGTAGTAGTATTGGTTTCAACATTATGCCGTACATAACGGGGACATTTAAACCTGTGAGTGATCGTCAACATGTATTGATGGAGTTATATAACTGTCTTAGGCCTGATACATTTGAACGCGACTGTACTTGGCGAAGCGAATCGAGTTGTTGAAGATGATCATCGATTAACCGTTCTAAATTATCGTATTGTTTTTGCAATAGAGCTACGGCTGCTTCGTAACACGTGTTCGTAGCCGTAAGGTCTGCTACAACCTTTTTTGTACTACCATATAAAGATGACCCTAGATATATGAACTTTTCCGCATTCGATAAAACTGAATTTTCATGTACTGACATGCGGAATTTTTCCCAGAACGGTAGACAATCCTTCATGCTGCCATCAAATCGTTTTAGTTGCAATTTCGGCAACTTGACATAACTCTTATTTTCCCGACTTTTCGTTATTGACGTTTGTTCTAGTATTGCAGAAAAACAATTTTCCCAGTTTTCGGCACCAAATATAAAAAAATGCTTTACAATGACTGGAGAGAAATAATAAGAACCGCGAAAACACTATGATACGAAATTTTTTTACTTATTGTAAGAACGTACGGAACCGTCTAACCTTTAGGTAATTCACAAGCAACTTATCCTTAACGATCTAAGCATATATATATCATTTAATTTAATTTTTAACAAATATCGAACTCAAGAAACTGCCCTCAGAAATCTTTTATAATTTTTCTAATTATTATTGAAATTTCTCTAATTCACACATAGTCTCAATTCTATCTTACTCTAAATACTGAATCTGCTTAAATGAATTTAATTACATTTATGTACAAATACTTATTTGTTTTATTATTATTTCCTTTCAAATTAATTGTTTTCAACTCTTTGGTATTATAACTTTATTATTGTAACTATTCATTAAATTTAAGCACTCTATCCATAAATTTTTCCTGTACATAATCTACAAGAATATTTTATATTCTCAAATAAATTCTGAAATAAGTAATAATAAAACAAATAAATGAAATTCTCGGCCGCCACAAAAGAATCTTTCTTCTTGTGTTGTATAAAAAGTCTTTTCGTTTACTTGCAGCTTCAGACCTCGAATCTGAGGGACTGCTGAGGGATGTTTAGACTTCGTAACGAAAATTCTAAAAAAAGTTTTTGAGAATTTGTGGTATTAAAATAAATCTTAAAGCCACAACGTGTAGGGGAGTCCAGCAGATTACGAGTATATTCCAAGTCAACATAAAATAACGTTAAACTTCGCTGTGCTCGATTCCAATACACAAAGTTAAATGCGGTGTAGCTTCGGTGAAGCCCTTCACACTCATTCGACATTTTAACACCAAATCCGAAACCATCACCTGCGAAGCAACATTCAAGAAAACTCAACATCAACGAGGTTAGTTATGTCCAATCACAATACTTTGCCATTTTCTCGAGTTCCGTGCACGCCACCGCCAATTTCACCACTCAACCCTAACCTCGAATTCAATTGCAAGTCATGCAGCTGCCATGACACCGAAAGCATGGTACAGTGAGATCAAAAACAATGACTGGCTCTGTCCCAAATGTTATGCCAAGTTAAATACAGCCCCAGTCGTCTCTAGCCCCCAAGTTACTTCTTCTCCGAAATCCAAACCCCACAATGCCACAGCTTCCGACGGTACGATTTTGTAAGACTTATTAACGATCCAGCACTGAAGGCACGGTTCCATCCCTTTCAGGGACTAATCACCAAAATCTCCTTTCTATTCAACTCTTAAAACTTGAAGAATAAAGTAATTTAAAAGAACTCAAGGATAGCGAATATATATACAGGTTTTTAGAATTGTCCATGCACAGCAAGGAACGAGAAGGTGCTATAGCAGCGGTATTTAATGCAAAATTATTTGTCAACAATAAACCACCGAGACGGCATGCAACAACAACATGCCAAGCAAGATGCGTTGCCTCTAACGCCAGTAAACCGGCAAAAGTTAATTTCAATATTCTTACTTCCTGGTCTAATTGGCCACCAACCACGATTTCTAAAACAAAAGATTTGACTCAATTCACACGAGACATCGAAGATTGGCCTCAATTTACAAATTTCTACAAGAACTCTACAATCTTTTGCGGTTTTATCAACGGTAAAAACGGTAAAAAGTAATCCAACATTGAGCAACGAAGATTTGAAGGCGGGAAAAAGGTTAGAAGAACTTGCTGTTCGGAAGGGACAATAATTAATAGATCCTTTTTTGTGGAAATGCGTACGTACCCGACGGCAGATCAATGACTGAAAAAAGGTTGTTATGTCTAGAGAAAAGATTTGTAAAAGATTAAAGAATATGTAGAAAAGGGTTATGCTCGAAAACTGGGCAAAGAGAATTAAACTTAGATCATGAGATCATGGAGACAGAATCTGGTATCTACCAACATTAACTGTCATTAAGCGCAACAAACCATCTACGGAGCGACTAGTCTGGGATGCAGCGTCTAAGATTCATGGAATTCCTTTAAATTCGGTTTTACCAACGGGGCCAGACAACGTTCCGTTTGCTGAAGTTGAAGCAAAAAACTTCGCGATATGCGACGATATTAAAGAAAGGTTCCATCAGGTGGAACGAGGGCTTAACCTCGAAATACTAAATTTTTTGAGTAATTCCATAAGGATAATAGAAGCTCTCATACAAAAGGCTGAAACACAAAACAGGGAAAGAAAAATATTATGCCGGTCAGAGAAAATTCTTATTTTGTTGTGGTCCCCGCCTGACGACAAATTTACATTTCAATTTAGACCTGCTACTGAAAACGAACAAGCTCCACTCATACTTAAAACACTTATGAGATCCTGTTACAGGAAATATGGTGTGCAGAAGTAAGCTGGAATGAAGAAATATTTCCAGAAAACTACATACAATGGGTTGAACGACTAAACAGGGTCAGATTATTGAAGATTAGACGAACCTATGTTGAAAAGCTTTTTTTGATGACCCCTGTAACAATGAATAACATATATTTTTCGACGAAAGGTCAGTAGCATATGCTGCCTCAGACTACTCTAGAACTATCAAAGGGGCTGGGATAGAGTGCTCGTTAATTTGCGCTAAAACCAGGGTAGCTTCCATTAAGCCCATATCCATTCCGCGTATGGAGCTAGAGCAGCTGTTTTAGGGGTAAGAATGGCAAAAACCATCACGAACAGTGAAAGAAAACATAAGCAGTACGTCGCATTTAAGACCGGAGAAGATCTGGAAGAATTGAATCCGTCAGAATGGAAATGGGTGCCAAGTGCTGAAAATGTTGCCGACGACGCAACTCGTTGGAATTTGGACGTAGATCTAGAGCCAGAAGTATGATATCCATATTGAAGTCGTTCATTTTTTATCTGCGGATTCCTTCATTTTAACTATAAGGAGATTGTGCTTATGTCTGAGAGATTTGGCAATGTACTCGTATCTTGGAAAAAATGGCTTCAAGAATTCCTCCCTATTTTATGTCGTAGGACATAAGGCTTGTGGTCTTAAGGCAAATTTATTGAAGTTTCAACTAGCAAAGGCGGACAAGTACGCTCAGCGACAATACAAACAAACTTTTGTTATGGGAGGGATGTTGCTGAACTTGGTAAAAAAATATACCTACCATTGCCATTAAAATTCAAATCGGCTTACTTATTTGAATAATTTTTTCTTTTTTCTTAAAGTCTTTTGGCGAAAGAACTCGAAGTAAGTAGACGAACGTAAACGTGAGCCGTTTCATACATTTACTACCTATATAATAACATTAAATCTTGTATTGTTATAGGTTTTTTCCTCTACAACTAATAAAATGAAGTTCATAAAAGCAAAAGGAAATAGTACTTTCCTAACAAAAGGGTTGAACCAGTATGAAGATTGAGGCATCATAGAAAGAATGAATAAGCCTTCAAACATCTTGCTTGTTTAAAGAAAGGCAAAGCTACGATTTGTCTGGATCCTTATAATCTCAGTTTAGCTATAAAGGGTGACAATTACCAGACTTCGACAGCGGACAAAATTTTGGTGAAATTTGGCTTTATGGGTGTGGAGTAACATAGCAAGAATCCAAAAAAGACTATGATATAAAATTGACAAACATGCGCAAACGATGCAGGGAAATACTAAACAAGTCAAAGGCCAAAATAAAGTTGAATAGAATTTCTTTATACGGACATATACATTCTTACATCTTATGAATTTAAAGCTAATCTCAAACGGCCGAAGAGGCGTAAAGCTTGGTAGTGGGTTTTGTTAACTTAGGTATATTTTATTAAGTTTGTCAGTAAGTCACCGAGCCAATTCACATTTCCTGGAGCTAAGAATTTCCCCGAAAGGAATCTCAACAACGAGTATTGTTGAAAATGAAACAGCTGATAACCAATCCAGTGCTAAAATGGTAGGAAATCTGTAGAATTTGAATGTACTCGTAATAGAAGGGGAACTGGACTAGGAGCAACACTAATTCATCTAGAAGTATTAACATGCATAGCATGTGCAGGAAACATGATAACAATTCAAAGCGTGTGAAATTTCTATACGAACAAAAATTGAGGCAAAAAATACTACAGTGTCCCAAAGGTACTCGTAGTAACATTTTTTGGACGTTCGTCAAAAATATAAGAAATTCTGCCTCATCCTCCATTCCAACGCTCATTTACAATGGCATTCCAGTTGTCAGCTCTTTGGATAAAGCCAATCTGCTTGCTGCACATTTTGCAGCCAGCTCAACGCATCCAGATTGTGCTTTGTCTCCGCCTACACATGAGTGCGTCGAATCTTCAATGGAACGAATCCACTCTCGCATTCATGTAGTAGCAAGAGTACTTAAAGATCTGAACATTCAAAAATCCGCTGGTCCAGATACTATATCCCTCCTTCTTCTGAAGATGTGTTCTTCAACGCTGTCAAAACCACTGCGTAAGCTTTTCCGTCAATCCTACTGTTTAGGACTCTCTCCGGGCAGTTGGAAAACGGCATTTGTCCAGCTAGTCCCTAAAAAAGGTGAATCTTCTTCTCTCTCCTCTTACAGACCCATTGCACTTCTGGTCAGGTGCTCCTGAAACTTTTTCACCCTTGCTAGATAAGCTTCAAAACCGTGCTTTAAAACTTATAGGTAATGCCTATATTACCCATTGACACCCTCGACCACCGACGTAATGTCTACTGTCTCACCCTGTTCTATCGTTATTTCTACCACTAGTGCTCCTCAGAAATTCCCAGAATGCTTCACCCCTTCAAGCCTCCAACCGTTACACCCATCACGATATGAATTCTCATAAGTACACGCTCAAGCCCACTTTTGGAAGTACCCTGAAATATCGTAACTTTCCTTAGCCGAACAATTTGCTCATATAATACCCTGCCGAGCTCTTTATTTCCTAGTGATTATAACCTCCAAACATTTAAAACCAACGTACATCGGTACCTCTCTTTCTTTCCTCCTTAACTTTCCATAGCCCGCGCAGTGTTCTATCATCTTAAGGGTAATAATAACCCCTTGAGCGCGAAGGGGAATGAGAAATGAGAAGTTGTGGCTGTAAGGATAGATGGATTTTCTGATGAAATTGTTGGATTCTGTATGTGCAGGCGTGTATCTACCTGTACATAAAGAAATACTTTTGTGTTGTGATTTTAAATGCCTTCCTAAGTTCCCAGTTGCTCCTCCAAAAAAGCTTATTAATTTTTGGCAGTAAGAGCATTTTGCTTTGTCGCCTCTTCTCACTTCTTTTGTTCCTGTACCTAAGGAAATACCTTTGTGTTGTGATTTTAAATGCCTTCCTAAGTGCCCAGTTGCTCCTCCAGAAAAGCTTATTAATTTTTGGGCAGTAAGAGCATTTTGCTTTGTCGCCTCTTCTCGCTTCCTTTGTTCCTTAATTCTGACATAGCGTATAATTCTACAAACTACAATCTATAACCCAGCTTCTTAATAATTGATAACTTACTTTTTTGTAATACCAAAAAAATAATATTATTTTTGAATAAAAACGACAATAAAATAACAAAATTTCTAACTTTATTCAAAAGACTGTAGGTATGTACACAATTACGAAAACTTATGGGATAAAAAATAACATTCGCATGTCGTTTATTCTTCGCTCCAATTTTCTAAGAAGATTAAAATAATCTAAATGTGAATTTCATGCGTCGCATCGGGAGCGACAGATGATGTCGATATCGTCTGCATATCCCAGCAACTGGACGGATTTGTGGAAGATAAGGCGACACAATTGGATCAGTTTTGACGGGATCCCGAATTCGGCCATCGCATTGTAGAGCTCTACACGATGAATGCAATCATGTGCGGCTTTGAAGTCGATGAAAAGATGATGGGTTTTGACCTGAAATTCCTTGGATTTGCCTCAGTGTGAAAATTCGATCTATCGTCGATCTGCCGGGCCGGAAGCCACAGTGGCACATGCCGATGAGTGTGTTGCAGAAAGGTTTGAGACGTTCACACATTATGTTGGATAGGATCTTATACGCGACATTTAGCAGGGATATGCCTCTGTAGTTCGGAGAGGACATAGGATCGCCTTTTTTGTAGATGGGGCATATGGAGCTGATTGTCCAGTCATCGAACATGCTTTCATCCTCCCATAGTTTGTTGATGATTTGGTGTATGCACCCTACCAAAACATCACCACCGTATTTTAAAACCAATGCTGGTAATCCATCAGAGCCGGCAGCCTTGTTCTTCTTCAGCTTTTCGATACCTACACCGACCTCTTCTATACTTGGAGGGGGGACTGCATCTTCATTAACTAGATGTGGGTATTCTTTTTCGCCGATCAGTCTCTCTACATTATGCCCATTTAGCAGCTGCTGGAAGTGCTGCTTAAACACATCTACAATTTCCTGTGCTTCGGTGACTAGATTTCCTTCACTATTTCGAATAGCCTGCGTTCCGGGCTTGAAGCCAGCTGCCAGTTGCTTGGCTTTTCTATAAAAGGTTCGAATGTTGTTTCTATCGCGGGACTGTTCGATCTCCTTGAGCTGGATGCTGCGTATGCTCCTTTCTTCCTACGCAGGACCTTTTTCTCCTCCCTTCTTCTGGCTCGGTACTCTTCCCTTGCTGCACTCGTTTTGCGCTGCAGCATTTGTTTATGTGCATTTTCTGTCACTATTTTCCTGCGTACACATTCATCATCATATCCCGGGTGCTTTTTGGGGGTGGTTGGTAATCAACGGTGGTCCCGGCTACATCTTTGATGATGTCCCGATACTGGTCCCACAGATTGTTGGCGTTAGTGGGTGGTAAATGCACAGTGGAGCTTGTCTCGCTAAGGGGCTCACTGAAGTCGCTGGCTGCTCCATTTGTGCTTAGGCTTCCAGCATGAAATTTCTTTGTCTGAGCGGTTCGTAGTTTTTTCTCGTTGGACAGTCGAGCTCTGAGTTCTGCTCAGTTCAGTTTGTCTCAGTTTAAAATGCATTTTATTTTACTTATCATTATCTCTTACATTCTAGCGGAAAATCCTTAAATGCTAGCTTAAAATTACTTAAAACATTATACTAACTTATGGCCTCACATAGGCACTCTAAGCTACTCTAAATTCTTATATCTATGTCTTTCGACTTCATTATCATTTTGTTTAGGAATATTTATTTTCTATACTTAAGGCTAAGAAAAAAATTGTTACAAAAAAAATTTAGCATAACAGCATTTTGCTGCTATGAGGAAATGGTTAGAGTCGACGTTGAGCCTCTGAATGTTCGTATATTCCGGATGTTGGATGCGTGTCTCGCATCAATTAGCACATGGTCGAATTGGTTGGCGGTTCGACCATCTGGGGAGCGCCGCTTTTGTGGGCTAAGAAGGCAATTGACAGGTAAAGCCCTCTCTCGAACAACTGAAGTTACCCTATATAAGAACTTAATAATCCCAGTCCTGCTCTATGGCGCAGAGGCATAAACATTATCAAAAATGGATGAGAGTGCTCTTGGCTGCTTTGAGAGGAAAATCCTTCCAGGTCCCGTCTGCATTGATGGTGAGCGGAGGAGGAGATACAGCGACGAACTCTATTGACTGTTCAGCAACATCGACCTAGCCAGAAGAGTGAAAATCCAACGACTGAGGTGGCTGGGTCATGTAGAGTGGATGAACACCAATGCTCCGGTGCGAAAAGTCTTCAAATCCGGCCCGAGGGACAGCGCAGTAGAGGAAGACCGAGACTCAGGTGGCGCACGCAAATGGAAGGGAACCTCAGCCAACTTAGCGTGCGAAACTGGAGGCAGCTAGCACAAGATTGAGCTAGCTGGAGACGCTTGTCGATTGAGGCCACGGTCTACCCTGGACTGTAACGCCACCTAAAGTAAGTAAGTAAGTATCTATAATAATTATTACAAGCAATATTAAATAATGATAGTAATAACTAGTTATTTAAATAACATTTAATAATATAATAATATAATAATAATATAATAATAATTGACCAGAACTAATCATCAATTGTCTATCAACACACTTACCCTGATGTCAACAGTGCCTACAACATAAAGCTTTGTTAAATGTCACAATGCTGTAAAATATCAAAAAGTGAATTCAGATAAATCAAAAATTATTGTCTCTTATAACGTTGTAAGAAAAGAAACCTTGTTTTATTTCACGTTCTCAACACGGTTATACATATATATATAACTATATCTACATTTCTACTGTAAAGGGTGTCTTATAATAGTTTATATTGCAACTCTTAACATTTGGTCCTTTCGATCCAGTGAATCGGTTGCTTAACTCAAAGAACAATTATTCATTAATTACAATTAATTTTAAATTAAAATTGACAAAACTTATCTTAGACTAAACATAAAATTGCAAATCGGTTTCCCGCATCGAATAATGAAATTCATTTATAAATCCGTTTAAATACAAATTAATTGCTTCATCAACAATGCTACTTGGCGAATTTAATTTATTTTTTGTTTGTTTGGGGGAAGATCCTGAATCGACGCTTTGTGTTAACAATATACGGTGTATTTATCCGTTGACACAAACTGCAACAACTACGGTGCAACTTCTGCTATAATTTTTTTTTTTTTTTTTTTTTTTCCCGGCGAGGGCAGGTGAAAATCTTCCATCAGACACTATGAGGATCAGAAGCGCGTGCTCATAGTAGTGTGAGATTCTTACTCACTAAAAACACCTCCCTTCATTGTTGATTTTAATACCGCAACTAAGTAGAACTTATCAAGCAGTTTTTATTTCATAAGTTAGTCACGATGGTAGGACACTTTCCAATAGAAGACCCTACATATTCCGCTTTCTTAATGCGGTTTCAATTTATCGCGCAAGGTCCAACGGTTTAGTTCGTTGAAGACGGCGTAGTATGTTTCGTTCGTCCAGGACTTCTAGGACTGTATTGTTGATATGGCCGCTTAACCGGACTTTATGTTTTCGTGCGCAGTTCCTGACTTCATCTTCCACGAAAGGAACTCCGAGGTCTCGATGCAGGTCATTATTTCTTATAAACCATGGGGCACGCACAGATTGTCGTAGCACTTTATTTTCAAAAGTTTGTATTATATTTACATTTGATTTCTTAGTACAACCCCAGAGTTGTATACCATAGGTCCACACCGGCTTTAGCACTTGCTTATAAAGAAGCAGCTTGTTTTCTAAGCTTTTTTTCAGAGCCGCGTTAATAATGTGTAAGAGCTTTATAAGTGCTTTTTGGGGTAGCATTTTCAGAACTTCTCCGGTAATAAGGTCATACCCCGGAGCCTTCTTTGGTTTTAATTTCCTTATTACAGTTTTGATTTCAGCAAGAGTTGCATTTGTCATTACAAAATTACTATATGCTATTTCTAAAGAATTGGTGCCGGGTGCCAGTGTCGGGCCGTCGGAGGGCTTGAAAATTTCTTCAAGATAGTCGGCAAAAACCTCCGCTTTTTCCTTGTCCCCCTTAGCCCATTCGTTATTGCCGACCTTGATTGGTGGCGCGGGGATTTTGGGCCTTTTTAAGCATTTCAAAGCTTTCCAAAGCGAGTAATTTGTTTCTTTTCCTGCCGTCAGGTTTTGAACATATGTATTTACTTCGGAATTTCTGTAACTTTTAAGAGTCTCCTTGAGCAGATTACAGAGCCTGTTTAAGAGTGTTTTATCCTGCGGCGCTCGAGTTGTTTGCCATCTTTTGCGAGCTTTTCTTTTTTCTCTTATCATATCTTTTACCTCAGGCGGGTAGTTTAAGTTACGTTTAGCCGTGTTTTTTCGTTGACAAGGTGTATTGTTCCACGCAGCACATTGGACTATTTCAACGAAAGAATCCACTTCTTCTAGTTCTAGGTTATTATTAATCTCATTTCTGAATCCTTCCCAATTAGTATTTCGTCCAGTTAGTCTTAATGGTCCTTGTTTTTTAATAAACGTGTCGTTCATTGTCAGTATGACTGGAGAATGATCGGAGGAAAGATCGAAGCTTTCATCAACGTTTATATCCGAGTTACGAATTCCTTTAACAACGAAGAAATCGACAAGATCGGGTATTTTCGTTGTGTCTGTTGGCCAATAAGTCGGCTTGCCCGTTGAATAGAAGTCACAATTGTGTTCCATACATGCTTTATAGAGTATTTTACCCTTTTGGGAGACACATCTTGATCCCCAAAAAGTGTGTTTGGCATTGAAATCACCGCCAATCATAAAAGCCGACCCAAGAGAATTGAATATATTTTTAAATATATGTTTTGAAGGCGTAAATCGTGGAGGACAGTAGATGGCTGAAATAGTAAAGGAGTTCCGTACCAATTTCACGCGCACCGCAATTAGTTGTACAGACTCGAGCTCTACTTTTATATCTTCGTTGTGCTCAAGAGATTCTTTAATGTATACAGAGGATCCGCCTCTCGCGTTTCCCGAAGGGTGATACGCGTAGTAGTCTTTAAAACCTCTAATTTTTGCAGATGACCCATTTTTCAAGTGGGTTTCGGAAACCAAACAAACGTCAATGTCGTTTTTCCTTAGGAATAACTCAAGTTCATAAAGTTTTTCTAAGATTCCGTTTGCATTCCAGGTGAGTACGTTTAATTTTTCCCTTTTCATTTTTTAGGCGAAGGACGTTTTTTATTGAACCTATTTTCAAACTTCTTTAGCTTATCTAAAATAAGTTCATTGATTTTGTTTTGCTGCTCAAGCTGTGCGAGAATAACGGAAAATACTTGGGAAGCAGGATCTCCGGAATCTTTTGCCTTTAGCTTGGTAGCTTCAGCGTATGTAAGTTTTTCCGATGCTTTCTTTTCAACACTGGAATCAATCACTTTCGCCTTGGCGTTTTTAACGATATTTTGAGCAGATCCCGATGTTTTTTCTTTAGTTTTGGGATTCTCTTTTTGTGGCTTAAACAACTTGTCACGTCTGTTTTGCAACTCCTTTGCTACTTCACAGCCACGGAAATTTGCTACGTGTTTACCCCTGCAGTTGACACAAGTCGGAGGGGTTTGTTTGCTTACGTTGCATTCTTTGGACAGGTGTTTACCTGCGCATTTTACGCACCGAGGCTCTTTTTGGCAGTAAGCTTGCGTATGGTTAAATTCCTGGCATCGCTTACACTGCGGGATCAGTTTCGAGTTTTTGCGTCGAGGCTCAATTTTAACAATAATGTTGAGGATTGACTTAATATCGTATATTTTTTGGGTATGTTCAGTGTTCTCAAAGGTTAGCATAAAGAGGGGAAGGCTACGTTTAACTGTCATATCCTTTCCTTCAATTTTTTGTTTCTCTCGCTTTTCGATGTTGACGACATCAATGATTTTTAAACCCTTGTTTTTTAAATCACTTACGATATCTTCTTTTGGGCAAGACGGATGCAGTCCTCTGGCGACGACACGAATAGGTCTTTCGCACTTGTTCTCGTATGTGAACCATTGGATTTTTTCGACGCTTAACTTGCGAGAAAGAATGCGATAGTTGTCAGCGTCCTTGACGTTGACTTTCCATACATTATTATTGCGCGATGTTACTATATAGTCCGATCTCGGCAGGGTCATCAATATGTTTTGGAGTTTCTTGTAATCTGAAACTCCAGTGACATTGATTGGCGGGGGTGTTCGTTGTTTTTCCGCTTTGATTTTTTCAGGACTCATGTTATTGTTGACATTTTTCTTCGATTCATCTCCCTTTGCTTCACGTTGAGAGACGATTTTGGGAGAAGACGCAGCTTTACGCTTTTTTCCGGGGCGTTTTTGCAAGATCCAGTCGGTTTCTCGACCTAGCTCTTCTTCATCTGTTTCGTAGATATTTTTAACAGATTCAATAGACATAACGTCGCTGTTTGACTTTTCATTGGTTTTCAGTTTTTCCAGTTCTTTTTTAAGATCTTCGCATGTCGCTTTCATTTTGGTTAGCCTAGTACGAAGTTCGGTATTTTCGTCTTTCAGGCTATTTATTTTCGATGAGGTCCATTCTTCACAAGACGACGTTTTTGATGTCGTTGGACTTCTGTTGTTATCTTCTTGTTTTGGAGATCTAGGTGGTGGAGATCTCGAAACCCGTGAACTTTTTCCGAACGGGTTGATAAGATGCAATAATTGGCTCGCCCCAGAATCCATCGAGCCGACCTCCGTAGAGGGTGGATTTTCCATCATAGCTGGTCTGCCACCTGGGGTAATAATTCCACTTGTTTTACTCATTGCATTATTAGTATACAAAGGAGAAACTACAAAAAAATATCTTCGGTCCGAGGCACGACGGACAAAAAACTATCTCAGCGCCCGGATAACCATCTTGGATAACAATTTCAATTCTAGCTCCGAGTACATCAAAGAGGCAACTTCATCGAACGATGCTGAAAACAAGCAAAAATTGGAAAAACTGTTCAACAAAATAAAGGATTTGTATGTGGATTACAGGAATGCACTATTGGATAGCATTGACAAATTGGCAGCAACAATAGGATCAATAGTGGTTCTAAACAATAAAGTTCATTCTAGAGAGTTAAAATTGCCTGCTATTAAATTACTTACGTTTTCTGGGAGTTACGAAGATTGGAAATCATTCCATGACATTTTTGTGTCTCTTATCCATACCACCGAGTCCTTTTCTGAAATTCAAAAACTCCTTTTTCTAAAATCGACTGTCACAAATGAAGCTGATAGGTTAATACAGCATTAAGGTATTACACAAGGAAATTATGAGAAGGCATGGATGATTTTAAATTAGGGGTATGATCACAAACGCATGCTCGTCAATGCTCAGCTAAAGCTTTTCTTTAATCAACCGTCTTCAAATCAAGAATCTGCGACAGGGATAAAGAAGCTATCGGATACAACCACAGAATGCAGCCATTCACTCCATAATCTTGGTCTTCCTGTTGACCAATGATCCTCATTTACTGTATGTTGCAGAAACTTCCTATAATGACTCAACAGCTGTGGGAAGGGAAGTTAGGAATACATAAGTCTTTACCTTCTTACCAGGAGTTTTCGGAGTTTCTTGAAGCGAGATTTAGGGCACTTGAGATTTTAGACGAGCGAAAGGGCAAAAAGGAAATTAACCATAGGAGCTTAGAAACAAAGACCAGTTCCTTTCACATTAGGTCAAAAAAAACGCAACAGTTTCGGTGTAAGGTCTAACAAAAATTCATATTCCCTTCGTTCATGCAATCGTTCTCTTAGGATGGATATAGGTTTGCGAAAAACAATTGTCGAAAGAACAGGGGTATGTGAAAATCGTCTCGCTTATGGCCTGAGTACGCAACACTGACCAAGTCGAACGCGTTGTTATTTTTGCCAACAGCGACACCAATCTCTGCTTCACTAGTCTGGAAATTTACCCATTACAAACTCACAAAACCCCCATTAACAAACTTAATATACTCCACACTGTTCTACAACTTACAACCAAGACAACAGTACACACTCTAATTTACCACATAACTCAGCATTCTATGTATAATAACTCTGCAAATGGGCATCAAACTGCGCCTACACATTCCTGTCAAGTCTCCACTCTTAATGCAAACACCGCGTCTTTTCAACCATATGATCGTGTTCAGTAATCAACACCCAGCTGCTCAGGACTAAACACCTTCTACACTTCCAACAATAACATAACCCAGGTACTTTTAGTCACGGCCATAAATGAACTAACATAGATGGCAAACTTTCCAGATATCGGCCGTTCCAGAAACCGGTTTCTTCTGAGGGCCCCTATCCATGTGAAACCTGTCCGTGAATACGTGTGAACGTCAAAATTTAAGATTACGTCATCCAGGTTATGTACCCAACAAGTTCCGATACCCGATCCATGTTTTCATTTCCCTTTTAGAGTCAAATACAATATGTTCCCACACTTTTCACGATAACGGCAAGTCAATGTTTGCAACAAAGTTGCAATGGAAGTGTCAAGTATCGGAAAAGTCACACGCGCAACATAAAAAAAATAAAGCTGAGATAGCAAAGTAAAAAGTAATTTAAGGGAATGCCAAGTGGGCACCAGTAGTCAGTAAGTTAAAAGTGTTAGATTAGATTGGAGAAATAAAGAATACAATTTTTTTTCGACAAATCCGAAATTAAGTTTTTAAATGGCGCAGTCGGTAGGATTCAAACAAACAGTTTTTGAATCCATATGAGAACGAGCGAAACGAAAACGCGTGAAGTGTGAGAAGTGTCTCTCAAGATCAAGGCAAAAGTTCGACTCTGAAAAAAAAAAAACTTTTGGAGGAGTATACGTGCAACTGTGTACCAAGTGTGAGAATATATTCTACTATTGGATCCGTTAAATAAAAACCTCTAAAAGTACATTAGATAAAATAGTATACCGGAGAAGGAAGTGTTTCTAAAAATCAGAAAAGATAAACCTCAAACCGGATATATTAAGTGAAACTTTATTGACCCAGTGATCTAACATTATTTAAAAGGTTAGCTAAAAATAAGCTAGACCAGGTGCTGACTCAAACTTAACAAAAGAAAAAAAAAACATCAAACATCCACCATTCATCGTAAAGATAGAATATCCCAGTTTTTCAAAGACGTCATTAAAAGAGAAATGGAGGCAGCGTTAGTAGAAAGACTTACGATAGCTTTGGAAGCTTTAGCTAGCAGGAATCCAGCCCAAAGCCGAGCTGTGGGGATTATGAAAGAGATTGCTTACATCAAGGAATACAGCGGTGACCAGGAAGGGTTAACCCAGGTTCTTACCGTAGTGCAAATTCATCTAGACAGTGTAGATAATAACACTAGACAAGAGCTATGGCAGGCTATCTTCAATACGAAAATTCAAGGACTAGCCAAGGAATTATTGATCAACAACCAACCAGAAGGATGGGAAGAAGCAAAATTACTATTGAAACAACATTTCAGACCAACCGTTAGTTACAAGGAAATCTCAAGAAGAATCAGTAATCTTAGGGTAAGTTCAATTTCTGATTTAAATCAACAAGTGGAAAAAATAATAAAAGAAGTGAACACATTTGCAACATATGAAACTAAGTCTGTAGAAACTAAAAACTGCTTTTACACGGTGCTAGTAGATAAAATTAAACAGCTTGTAGCGGGTAATTTATCCCGTGATATAAGAGATAAATTCATATTACATGAGATAAAAGAAATATTATATTCTTATATTGGCTTTGATTATAATAATCTAGATAGGAAATTCGTAGTAGACGAAAGGCGTCCAACACAAAATCATAAAAATAACAACAGACACGACACTAGTAACCCAACCCAAAACAACAGAAGTAATAAACCCAATCCAAATAATCAAACTAGAAATTCAAATAATTATAAGGATAACTCAGGACAATATAGGCAACGTAGTTCCGAAACACCACAAAACAATTCAGGACAGCGTAGGCAAAACAATGATAGGCCAAATCTAAATACAGGACAGAATAGACAACAAATTTTTAATAGTTCAGGTCAATTCAGAAATGCGCAACAAAACTTGCAACCTATGGAAGTAGGACAAATATCATATAACGATAGCGTAGAAGAGCAACAGGGTAAACAACGAGGAGGTTCATAACATCGAACCAGAGTTTTTTCTCAGTTAGGCCTCGGAAACAAAATCTTTACAAACTTGACAATTGACAATAAACAATACAAAGCTCTGGTTGACACAGGCTCAACTATGAGCATAGTTAATTCTAGTAGAGTAGATTGTAGTAAATTTAGGATTTTTGAAAAGGTAAAACTTAAACTCCAAACTATCAATAGTGTAACTACTGAAGTAATTGAGAGAATAATCACAAGCATACCAACGGAATTCAACTACAATCAAAGAGGAGCCACACGGTGGTATAGAAGAGATTTAGGAGAAAAGCCTTATGATTTATTAGTAGGTATGGACCTCTTGAGCAAAATCGTTAAGACGATTGATTTTAATGAGAAAACAATTATTCTAAAGAATGGATCAGTATTATCGATCTATTCAATAGAAAACGAAACAACTCTTGATTGTTTCGAACTTAACTCTTGTAAAAAAGAGCTTGACTTAAGTCACTTAAATAAAGAGGAGTTTCAACAAATAAAAACGCTTTTAGATCAATACACAAATCTTATTTATCAGGAAGGAGACCAATTGACAAATACAGACTCTATAATGCATGAAATACGAACTACGACCGACCAACAGATTAACTCGAAATTATATAGACTACCACCTAAACATGACGAAGAAGTGAGACGGCAACTACATGAAATGGAAGAGCAGGGTATAATTAGGAAATCAAATAGTAGATACGCGTCACCTATAGTTGTAGTAGCAAAAAAATTAGATACCTCGGGACAACAGAAATTTCGAATATGTGTAGATTATAGAAAATTAAACGAAATTACGATCGATGATAAATATCCCATTCCCAATATAAACGGTATATTGGATAAATTGGGAAGAGCTCATTATTTTTCTTCGTTAGATCTGGCTAAGGGATACCATCAGATAAAGATGCATCCCAATGACATTCATAAAACAGCTTTCGTTACACCAAACGGATTGTACGAATTCGTGAGAATGCCATTTGGCCTTAAGAATGCTCCAGCAACCTTTCAAAGGTTGATGAATGAGATTCTTAGGGAATATATTAACAAGATCTGCGTCGTCTACTTAGATGACATACTGGTTTTTTCAACCAGCTTACAGGAACATATTAATTCTTTAAAATTAATATTTCAGAGATTGGCTGAACACAATCTCAAAGTTCAATTCGATAAATGCTCTTTCATGAAGAAAAATACGGAATTCCTGGGACATGTCTTAACAGCTGAAGGCATGAAACCAAACCCAGTTAAAGTAAAATGTATCCAAGAATATCCACTACCGAAATCAGAAAGGCAATTAAAAGGCTTTTTGGGAGTGACTGGCTTCTACCGCAAATTTGTAAAGGACTATGCTAAAATAGCTAGTCCAATGATAAAGTATTTAAAGAAAGATAAAACTATAAACGTAAACGATCCCGAATATATCCAGGCATTTGAAACCCTCAAAATGAATATTATTAAGCACCCAATTCTGAAATTTCCAAATTTTAATAAAACATTTGTAGTAAATACTGATGCAAGTAATTACGCGATCGGGGCAGTCCTAATGCAAGAAGGACAACCCGTGTGTTATGCCTCACGATCTCTGAACGATCACGAAAAGAATTACTCTGTCACCGACAAAGAATTCTTGGCGATTGTTTGGGCCGTTAATTATTTTAGGCCATATCTATGGGGTAAAAGATTTAAAATAGTAACTGACCATATGCCCATAAAATACTTAAATAAAAAATATACCGGAAAGGAATTTAGCCAAAGAAATCAACGGTGGTTACTAAAGCTTCAAGAGTACCAATTTGACATCGAATATCTGAAAGGAAAAGAAAACAAAATAGCAGACTTTCTAAGCCGAATTCCGGAGATTAACAACAAAGCTAATTTTAACGATCAAATAGACTGTCAATCAATAGATAATATTTCAGAAGATGCCACAATTCATTCACAAGATGAACAACAGTTAGATCATATCTCAATAAAAGAAACAATAGTAAATATTTATAAAACACAATTAATACTCACTAACGACAGTAACACAGAAATAGAAGTGGTACACAATATTTACGTAGACATGACTAGAGAAATAGGTTATTGGACCGATTTATTGCGGAGATACATTAAACCAGGTGTTATAGGAATACAACAACTTTTAATTGAACTTTTTAGTCATGACAAGAAAATTAAATTCGTAAAGGCAACTCTGAGGGCTAGGGAAATAGAGACTTTGGAAGAAGTTCAGAAACAAATTTAAATTTACCACACAAAAGAAAGCTTACATAGCGGTATCGTTGAAACATACCACAGCCTGAAAAATAAAATCTATTATCCGAAGTTAGTAAAAGAAATAACAAAAATAATTAATAACTGCAAGACATGTCTAGAAGTCAAGTATGAAAGGAAACCGAATAAACCTAAATTTGAAATAAGCGAAACACCTTCTAGGCCAAACGAAATTTTACATATGGACATCTATTACTTCATGAAACAATCATTTTTAACCTTAATAGATAAATTAACAAAAAAAGCATATGTCTATTTTTTAGCCAATAGAAATTGGATTAAGAAAATTGAAACTTTAGAAGAACACTTTTCGAAGTTCGGTAAACCTAAAAAATTAATAACAGATAACGAATTTAGATCCGAAAACTTCAAAGCATTTTTAACCGAACAACAGGTTGAGTTACACCTAACCAAAGCAAACACACACACGGGAAATAGTGATATCGAAAGATTTCATTCGACCCTCCAAGAGAAATTAGTAACAATTAGAAACGAAGACTTAACACTAGTTCAAAAAGTCCATAGGGCAGTCAATAACTATAACAATAGGTATCACTCAACAATAGAAATGACCCCAGAAGAAGCAATGTTTGCTGACTTTGCAACACGTGCTAACAGGATAAAACTGAAAAAAGGAAAATATATTAATAAACTAAACCAAGATAGGCAAGAATATAGAGAGAATAGGAAAATAGTACCAGTTAAGAATTATAGGAGAAACTATTACAAAAATGAACCTAGGTATAGGCTTAAGAAAATGGATAAAGAGCATCCAATAAATATTAAGCCACCACGTAAATTTGTAGATGACGACATTTACATATCTAATACTGACCTTACTAGTAACACAACCAGCAATAGCTACACTACAAATAACCTCACTAACAACTGACAACGGATACGCTTTAATCAACATGGGACATACAGAAATAATAAAAGATACAAAAACAATACTTCACATAATTGTTACTAACGAATTTCAACGAACCGTGAATATGATAACAGAAAGTTTAAGGACACTACAAATAGCAGACGACGTGACAATTAAAAAATTAGTAACCAACATTGAAGCAAATCTAAAAGCAATAGAACCCGGAAAGACAAGACAAAAAAGAGGACTTATAAACCTAATAGGTACAGCACAAAAGTGGCTATTTGGAACTATGGACGATAATGACAGACAGGACATAACAGAACATATTAGAAATATAGAAGAAAATGACAGTAATGCAGTTTTTAACCTAAATAAACAAATCGAAATCAATTCCCATTTTCATGACAGTGACCTTAAGAGCATCATAGAAATAGATAGGAACCAATTAATCCAGACATATAAAGAACTTACAGATAACGAGAAGCGGATTATTCGACAACAGCTCAAAATCGACCAAACCTTGAAACTACGAATTCTAGAAGATAAATTAAATCAAATAATAGATAGTATTGCTCTAGTTAAACAAGGACTTGTCCACCCAAGTCTGATGACGGCGACAGAAATAACCGAGACAGAACTAGATTTATATAAGTTAAAGAATATAAGAATAGGTTTGTTAAAATATAGCACAGGGAAATTAATCATTGCAATTAAAATATCACATACTTATAAACTAGTAGATTTTAAGCTTATCACAGCAGTACCCACAGAAAGAAATCAGGAAATAATAATTGAAGACCAATATGTTATAGAAATTAATCGAACTAAATATCAATACGACAATAAAATTTTATATGAAAAAGATTTAATACCAATAAACAATTGTATTACAAAACAAAACTGTGAAATGAAAGAAAATAAATTAATGGAAATTGTATCACTAGATGAATATACTATACTGTGTAAAAACATGAATAACGAAACAATTATAAACCATTGCGATGATCGAAACATAAAATTAAGTGGAAACTATTTAATTGTAATCAATAATTGCTCAATAGAAATACTTAGTCAAACGTTTGGCAATAAAAATATACAATTTGTGGACAGATTCTTCTACAATGAAGAAGAAAAAATCAATTTTACTAGGAAGCTAGACTTTAAGGAAATTATGTTAAAAACGTTTGTAAACTTAGAAAATATTAAAATATTAAGATTTCATAAAAATGTTAATTTCATCGCTATCTCAACTTTATTAATAATCATGATCATAATCAGCATTTTAATAATAACCATTACTAGAAGCAATAAAAAACTGAAACTTATAATTAAGAACCAAATTCCCAAAAATATAAAAATTCAGGAGAATTTTCAGACTAACGGGGGAGAGGTTATGTACCCAACAAATTCCGATACCCGATCCATGTTTTCATTTCCCTTTTAGAGTCAAATACAATATGTTCCCACACTTTTCACGATAACGGCAAGTCAATGTTTGCAACAAAGTTGCAAAGGAAGTGTCAAGTATCGGAAAAGTCACACGCGCAACATAAAAAAAATAAAGCTGAGATAGCAAAGTAAAAAGTAATTTAAGGGAATGCCAAGTGGGCACCAGTAGTCAGTAAGTTAAAAGTGTTAGATTAGATTGGAGAAATAAAGAATAAAATTTTTTTTCGACAAATCCGAAATTAAGTTTTTAAATTCCATAAGAAAATGGCGAGGTGAATTATTGTTTTGACATTTCTAATGTTTACATCATTAATTTCGTGTAAGTTTGAAACAAATTTTAATGTTGGACAATAAATTGTTTTTTTATATTTTTCAGGACAACAAAAAAGGGAATGTGAAGACATCTACAACAAGATGGAACAATATTCTACAAAATACTGCTGCCACCAACGGATTGGTTTTTTGTGGATGTGGCAAAAGCAGTTGGAATAGTTTGTTTACGTTTCCTTTTCAGTAAGCAAAACTATTTTAATTTGAAACTAATTAATCAAACTTCTTCCTTTGCAGAATAATCTTACTATTCAACATCTTGGCAAATTATTTAATAATAAATTAACTTCTTTTAAACAAAGTACACAAGTAAAAAGAACGAAAACTGTTGTATTTTTTTTTTCACGAACCATTAAATTTATATTTGAGGCTCAGGTTAGCGGCAAAAAAATACAAAGAATTGTGTTGATCATCTAGCTTCTGTCAATGAGAAAAAATAATTAATAAATGCAAATATATAAACATATCACGCAAGTGGAAAAAATTGTTCACCCCGGTAATATTATTGTGCAAACAATTTTTTTTCCCATGCATAATGCAAACTTACCTGGATTCCTTGCATACTGGGCGGTACAAATGCACATGTATATTGCATCCTTAACTGCATTTCTTCCAGTTTGCCATATTAGTTGATCTATAAAATAAAAACTTATTTATTTATGAAATACAAAGGAAATAATTTTTTTCACTTACAGTTTTGCTCCTTCTTTAGTCAAGTATTGACATTTCTTCATTTCACCCCGGTGTGGGCAAATTTTTTGGTTCACCATGATTGTTTTTATCAGAAGGGTCTGTTCCGGAAAATATTAATTTAAAAGCTTAGAATATCCAAAATATGAATAGATTAAAAATACATAATATTTGATTATTGTTTTAACTTCTTATAAATGCATGAAAGGGATTAATGATCACTTTAAATACTTTTATTTGTGCAAATCTAACTCAGCGTAAACCTTTAGTGAAATTGATTTTAAAATATTGGTTAAGTAGCAAACAGCAAACAATCTATCTATCTAACTATTATTTCTAAGTACTATAAAGAATAAACTAATTCTTCAAAAATGTTGTAAATACGAGTATATATATACGTGTAATTGGACACATTTAACTTAAAATAGAGAAATAAAAATGCTATATGGCAAATGGTAGTTTTCTTACATGAATATCTAAATTGAAAAAAAAAAATATCTACTTCCAATAAATTGAATTCTAAAATAATACCTAACCTAAAACGTTACCGATTGATCACTGCCTGACATTCTCGTTGGAACGATTTTGAAGTAAACAATTAAAAGCTACCATTTTTCATGCTCTGATTCCAAATAAAATGTGCGATTATTGAATGATTTGTCGGGGAGTCAGAACTCGAGCGACGAAATTATTACAAAAGAGTAAGAAAAAAATTAAAGATGCACTTTAATTATACTAGTACTTATTTATATTCAAATAAACAACTAAAAGACCAACTATTTATCGGTGTTTTATTTCAAACAGCAATTTACTTCTATTCCAAGATCCATTGCCATTGGACAAAAAGACATAGATTTTGCAAAATAATGCTTTTCAAATCTGATTGGTATTTTTCTGTTTAGGGACTCGTTAGTAAATACTTTTTTAACAATTTTGTGCCATTTATTTTTCACCAAATTCCCAATTCGTTACTCAGTTTTTGCATTCATTGCAATAAGAAAGAAAAAGAAAGAGAAACTAAATCTGTTTAAATTGAACGCTGTATTTTCCAAAAAACCCCACGCTATAATGGTAAAATTTTGCGAAAAGGTCAAGAAATCTTATTAGTTCAACAATATTGGTACACGTTTGCTATTCCGGGTGATGAAAACTAACATAAAAAACACCACCCTTTTTATTATTTATGGTAAATAAAAATAAATAACATTCCTGAAATTTTTAAATTAAACGAGTCGACAAATATTTTCTTGAAATACTTAAAAACGATAAAAATAATAATTTATAATTTATTGGATCGTATTACTTAATAAAATTACAATGCTTACTTAACGCGTATCAAACAACAACAAAAAATCGGCCAGAGCTCCTAAATATACTTAAAGCTTACACAATTTACTTACAATACCATTTTAAGTTTTCTGATAAGCTGATTTGCAATTCATTTATATCTTGAATTAAATCTTTTAAATTATGATTTCAAGGTCTCTTACTAATTTAGTTCTGAAACCATCATTTTTGGTACACTTAAAGCAAAACAAAAGAATTTTTTCATATGTTCTACTATATTTACTTTTTCACCACCTTGAAATATATATTGACCACGTTAAAATACTTTTTCTTTTATGTTTGCGTTTTTTGTATATGCCTAGTGGACGTTACGTGAAATTTGCTGTCATTTTAGCTTTTTTGACAGGTATCAGGCTTGGATTAGTGTTGGTGATTCACTTACAGTGTAATTGTGAAAAAGGTCCAGGCTTGCAGATGTAGTAGTAGAGTTTGCCATCTATGTTAGTTCATTTATGGTCACGGCACTCGTAAAGTAAAGGCCCCGTCAGGACATGATGTTCTCTCGCCGTTAGAGATGTTTGCAGCTACAATTCTGGCAACAAGGATAGCACAAAGTGAGATAACCGCGACATAAATTGCAAGTGTGAAGACTGGAACAAGCGGCAAGCTAAAATCCTAAAACCCTTTATTCGATAAAGATGACATCTTGCGGGTAGGACGACGTTTGCAACACTCAAACCTGACTTACAACCAACAACATCCGGCCATCCTCGGCCCAAATCATCATTTCATTCAGCTTTTACTGCGTGACGCACATGAGACGACTTTGCATGAAGGTTCCAGAAGATGATGGCATGCTTGCGAGCTTAATACTGGATATATCGTTTTAAGAGCTGCAGACTGAATCCGTTTTTGAAGCATTAAATTCCAGCTACTGGTACCCCGTTTAGTAATGTTGTTTGTATCGAAATTTATTGAGCTAAGCATACGCAGCCGTTGACGTTTTAAAGGCAAAGAACACAAGGACGTGAGTTAGGAAATCAATATGAAAATCAGATATTAGTCGCATCAGCAAGAAATATATTAGATTAAAAGTAGCAATCAAGAAATAATTGATGAAAATTAAAAAGAGCAAATACCAAAGGATACAGAACGAAGCTCCGAGGTACAGCACTATTTATTTATATTATTCGATCTTAAACGCAAGCACTTTCGTCATGACCTGTTCCATGGCCTTCAAAAAAATGGTCTGTAGCGTCAGCCTTTTCGAATAAAAAAGAATAATTACATAAAAATATACGTATTTTTGGTGCCTGTATTCGTGTCCCTCCACTGTGTCTCGTCAAATAAGTTGCCCCTGTCCACTTTATTCAGTCAAAATAATTTTCTTTCTCAACTTACCAAAAAACCTCTCCATAGTACTCGTAGCTACGATTTATTGGTCTCCTATTTTTGAGCTCCTCTAATCCACTTTCTGTTGTAGACACCCTCTCCCGCCTGTACCCATGACCCATGTGGTGACATTTTCGATATTTTAGAGAGAGCTGAGTTGGCAAAAAAAATTATGAAAAGGAGGTGGAAAACTAGGCTTATATAATAAGTCATTAATGTTAATATGTATAAGTTATTCGTTTTAAGGAGAGATTAGACAAGAAACACAATTTGGACAGAGGAAATGTAGAGAGGGAAGATTAAAATTAAAGAAGGTAGAAAATAAAGAAGATTTAAACAAATAAGATGACTGAATGGTTATATTTCGACAACAGGGATGAAGAGAACCAAATAAGTCACTCAAATTTAGGGGAAATTTTATCCAGCTCGTTTCTGATCGGCATTAGCGGTTTTTAACCTGAGAAGAAATTTTAGGACTGCCGAAAAACAACTCTTCCACATATAGTATGTGTATTGCCATTAAATTTAAGATTTAAAAAAAAAACATATCTTAAAAGAAAATATCGTTGCAACGTTCGGGAACGAATTTTCCCTAAGTTGAATAGCGACAAAAAAAAAACAAAAAAAAAGTTCAAAGAATTTCTTTTAATCCTCTAATCCGCCTTAATACCCATATGTGTGTGAACACCGTAGGGTAGAAGTAAGCCTAGTAGTGAGGCGTCTTTCGTTTTATTTTTGTACAGCTATACAGTTGAACGTTACAAAATCTATATCGCCTGCAAGAGGTGCTTCGTGGGACATTCGACAACAACAACAACGAAATTCAACAGTAAACCAACAAAAAACAATACAATAACTGGACTTCCACTGATTATTCTTTTATAGGTGGCGATTGGGAGGAGTTTCAATTTAGTGGCCACCATTCACAGACTCGGCAAGAAAAGTAGGGATTGGTCGCATTTAAGTGCGATAAAGGTGGAACGGGCATCCCACTCAATCACATGTGTCTCATCTCACATCGATAACAAGCGTTTATCACTGTGCGATCCTGGGACACTTTATTCGGTGTAGAGTTTATATGTTTACGTTAGTTTTAGTCGTTATTTTAAGTTAGCGGGTAGGTAGAATAAGGTTAGTATAAGTCTACCTTGTAGGATATAAGCCTGTATGTCCCGGTCTTATACAGTGGTGATGGCACTCAGATGGGATCTTACATTTTCAGTTTTCTTTTTTTTCTATCATGTTTCTCGTTTTTTTATCTTTTGAGTCCGTCCGTTTAATCATAGTAAAGTAACTTTATCTATTTCTAGCCCTGCGTCTTTCTTTTTTGATAATCTTGGCATAGGATAAAAGGGTAAGTTGATTTAAAATGTATGGAGTAATGGCAAGAACCAACCCTGTCCGATGAGCTACAGCCGAGCAACCGCGCCACTGCCGCGTACCCATACATCATGGATGGCTCCTTGGTTAACTAAACTCCTTACAATGGCACCCAACGTATACGGCTAGTCCGCTAGTTTTTTCCTTTTCCAAAACTTTAACTTTTTTATCTGTCTTAAACTTCTTAAAGATTACATTCTGATAATGCTCTTGGTTTCTGAGCAACGGTGGTTGTCCAGTCTTCAAGCGACAAGCAAGGAGACTTTGTGAGGTAACTGGAAGTCTGCAAAGGATCCAAAAGCGGCCTCGACGGGAAAGATTAGTAAGCTGACTGCAGTCCAATAAAGTTAGCCAAGGCTAACTTCTCGTAAGACGTGGGCTTGGAATCTCAAACTTCTAGGTGTGTATAGGTATAACCTGGACATTCTCTGGCAGCCTGGGATGTAATTCAGCCATATACCCAGTGTGAAGGAAAGTCAAAGGTAATACTTCAGCACTCGTTACGATGCTGAAATACCAGCCTCCACTTTACGTCACATGACAATACATAACGGACTATACTTATACCAACTTTAGTACCCATCGATAGTGACTCGAAAACCAAAGCTATTTATAAAATTAAAATACCTTATGTTTATTTTAAAATTTTTTTTTGATTCACTCATTATTATCTGTCATATATATTTTACTTTATATCTTTTAAATTTATATAAAATCAGAGTTCCTTTTTATATTGAATTAAACGATTTTCTTTAGGTCATGTACATTTAAATGAATTTTTTTTTAGAATACCATTTCTATACTCTGTCCAACATAAATTGGCAGTACACGTCTTATGGGAAAGCTTTTTCAAAAACAGTAGCGTGCCATATTCTGGCACCATACTAAGTTGCAATAAACCCCCCATACAAAGTGTTTACCTGACAGTGAATTTCCAATTGCATCTGACGTAGATCCAACAGGTTTTATTGAGCGCACATCTGAGTGTGCAATGATTAGCTTTGGCCTGTGGCTGCTTCTATTCAACCCCTATTAAATTGATGTGCACCCAGAGTTACCAGTGTCCGTTTGGTAACTCATTCAGTTTTTTTTCTTGGGTTTTTGCTGAGAAGCTTTTGGTTTTAGAGCTTTCAAAAAAAGTTCTTAATGATAAGTGTTGTCGTGGATATCAAAGAATATCAACAATACGAAGGTACACTTCCTTCATATACGCTTATCTTTTGGTGACCTTGTCACTCACACTTTCTTATTTTAATTTCGAATTATGAAAAGTTGATAGGTATAAAAAAACCATTCGTAAGAAAGGGATGAAAAGGTAGAATGTTCATTTGGAATGGAAACACATATTTACATCAATAAAAATTAAAACATAAATGGTAACTGAAACATGATAATCCATCAAATTCCCGCGCACATACGTTACACACATATCACTTGAAACTATGTTTACCCATTCCTTATATTTATACGAATACTTTTCGTATTTATACCCTGCTGCGATTTCCCCATATAACTGGGTGAAATGAACACGAAACCGCCTTTAAAAACATATGGCAAAAAAATAGTGGATGGGGTGGTGACTTCGTTTCAAATTCACATTTCCCTATGCTTTAACACTGGGAACAAATTAAAATAGGGGTTGATAAACACAGACGCATGAGTTTTACACCGCCTTTAAAATTGAATTATAGGAAAAAAGCACATTATGTATTTCTATACACAGGCAGAAAATGTGGTAGTAACATTTGAGGTGTAGTGTGTAGCGTGTTTATCTTAAAGGATTTTGAGTAAGAAAATAAATTAGATTTAAATTAGATTTAGTATGAAGTTGTATTAAGTGTCCTTTCTTGTCGGGGATATTCTTTGGTGGAGATCTTATTTTGATCTTTTGCATTTCTTTTAATGTGTGGAAAATACAATACGTTAAAATGTAGTTACAAAATTGTAAGTAATTTTCGTTAAGGAAAGGGTTTCCTTTAAGTTTTTTGATGTTACGTGTATTTTTCTAAATTTGGATTGTGATATTGACGTGAAGTTAAGTGTTTTTATGTACTCGTAAATTGTATTTTGATAAGGTGTATTCATATTTTTAAGTCGCCCTTTTTATTTTACGGCTTGGTGGTAAATAAAAAATTAAACAAATTATGTAAATGAAAATTTCAATCTAAAAAAAGGACCGTAACCCTATATACTATTCTTTCAGATTTTGCCAATTTGAAATGCTTGCTACGGAAACCCTGAAAGAGCTTTTGTTGGAATAGCACTTTATGGAAAACAAAAGAGTGCGAACGAGAGACAAACATTTCTATCTTCCCTGTACTGCCAATTTATACTGGACAGAGTATAGTGACTTATTCCAAAAAAACAAAGTTTAACAACAGGTTGTTCAGAACAAGTCTTATTTTTTGCATCATGGGCAAAGATACAGGGGCAGTCTTCTTCTTCAGACGATGTAGCAATTGAATATTCCGAAGTTGAGGATGAGAGAATGGCTCGAAGAATGACCTGGAAGAATGATGTGTGGGGGATGGGAAATTACAGATCCACGCGACCGAAAGCAAATGCCGACCAGTGTGCGGATGTCCTTGACCTGACGACCTTCTCTTAGGATTTCATGAGGTTCAGTTCGGATCACCAAAATCAAGGAACGGGGGCGGAGGGCCTAGAACCAAGGATCACACTCTCAAGAAGACGAAAAACAGTACGAGACTGAAAAAGGACTAGGAGGGAGGCATAGAATAGGGGAAGACGAAGACATTAACATACGTGGACAGGTATAAAAAGAAGATAGCCAAATAAAGTACAGACAACGCGTACCCAAGGAAGACAAGGGGAAGCGAGGACAAAATACTGTCGAAGCTGGATGGCAGAATGAGTGCCAGAATGGCAACGTTTCAAAAGAGCCTTGTCATCATGAGCGAGAAAACCGGCTGTCTAGAGCTTTCGGTAGTCTCCTTTTCCAAGAGGAACATGACTGTTAATTGTTGTTGTATCTGAAATTTGTATTTTTAGTGTATTGTATTTTTATAAAATTTATAAAGTTGTTGGAGTACCTAATTATTTGTAAGTAGCTGATTATTGATTGTGAATTTAAGAAATATTGTTGAAATTCTAGTATTAAATGCCTGTGGAATCCGGCGAAAAGATACTTTGGAAATGAAACAGAGGAAAAGATGGCGAGTAGATAGGAATACTGGACATTCGAAGTTGAAAAGCAGAACTATTTAGTAGCTTGTTCGAAGAATCCAATAAAATTTGAAATTTATGACGTATTAATTCGAAGAGTTGTTTCATTTGTCGTTTGCTTAAGTAGTCGAAACAAACTAAAACCCAATTTTTATTCAGAGTTGAACGTCGCAAAAGCTATTATACAGTTTCCTTTCGCAGTTGTATAAACGGTTTAAGAAAATCTGGTTCGCTATAGTGAAAAAAAAACGATGTCTAATCGTTTTTTAAAGTGTACAAAATTAAATTGGCCGGAAAAAGCTTTCAAATGAGAAACATTGGAACCTGTGAAACATCGCATCGTCATCTTTAGTTGGTAAAAGACCATTAAAAACCAAAACTAAAGCTATTTTTTGTCACAGGAAAATCTACGCCATCAACGAGCGAAAACTGGGAATGCGTAGCGGGATTCTTTAGACAAGAGGCAAAAAGTGCACTCAAATTACTTAGCTTCTTGGTGTGGATTGCGTTGCTTAAGCTCAAGACGAAGGGTGAAACGGGAAAATTGTTGTTGAAAAAATTGTGTTGCTAAAATTGTTGCACTTTTGGAGATTGTTGCTGTGTGAATAGCATGTTGCTGAAAAAAATGTGTTGCTAAGGTTGTTGCATTTTTGAAAATTGTTGCTGAGTGAATAGCGTGTTGCTGGAAGTTTGCTTGCGGGCGTACTTTTAACTTTTCAGAGAGCTGTTATATTGTTGGGGGCTGTTATATATATATATTGGTCGTTTTTGATAAATTCTCGCTTACGTAGTCCTTCTTTTATTTCATTGCAAAAGACAGCTTAGAGAATCGTTAAATATCTCAAATTCAAACCTATTAAGGAACAGGAATTGTATTTAGGTGAATCATCTGCAAAAGGGGGAACAAACTTGCCGGAGCTAAAAGAGCCCCAACAGAGCGAAGTTTAACGCGCATAAGATACTTCATTGCCGCCAAAGGGAAAGCAAGCAGAAACTGTCCAAAGATCTATTGAGAGGCTTGGTATAAAGGAGGAGGAAATACCAAATGATGCTTTTAGAGGGGAAATAGAAGAGCTGTACATATATGTGTAGCAAGGCTAAGATTCTTGCACGGAAGGCAGAAGTAAAGGGAAGTTCGTCGGCTGCTGAAAGTCTGGATGCAACATTTCTTCATCACCAGCTAGCTTCTTATTCAAGATTGGAACAAATTAAGCTTCCAAATTGTTCGGGCAAATTCTTGGAGTATCCTAATTTTATTGGCTTATTTAAAAATCTTGTCGACAATAATAATTCACTTGTTGACTTACCAAAATTCAACTATTTAAAACTATGTTTGTCTGGGCCAGCATTAGGCGCTGTGAAAGAATTTGAGCTTAGAGGTACAAATTATCGCAAGGCATTAGAAAGATTAGACAATAGGTTTGACTATCAAGCTCTCGCAACAATCGTTGTGTACGTGGGCGCGGTAGATATGAAGTTCATATTCGACAGACTAGGTCCACTACGTTAGCAGTGCATCAGGTTCAATGCCCATATTGTTAATCAAATGACCACAAAGTTGATAGTTGTAGCGAATTTCAAGCCTACCAGTGGCTCAGCGATTTTAAGAAACTTAAAGGTTGATGCTGTGCATAAATTGCTTAGAAGTAGGACATCCGGACAGGCGTTGCTCCCAAGTATAGTAATTCACAGAATTAAAATATTTTACTTAAATTAGTAATAACAGTACATACATACAATGTATTAAAAAAGTGTTGAATGCTAAATTAGTAGATTTAAAACAATATAAAATAAATTTCAGGAGGGGTGATCCATTAGGACAATTACAAACTCAATATTCTGAATCAAAGATAACTGAAAGCTACATAACATCATTTTAAACAATAACAAAAAAATAACTAAATTAATATTAATGAACAGGATTATAGATTTTAACTTATATAATTGCATCAAATCAGATTAGCAGAAACCAGAAGTTCTATGCTTTCAAAATTACAATTAAATAGTCAGGTTCTTACACGTTTAAAAAATTCTTGAAGAATGTCACTAGCTCTAATAGAATAAGGCAATTTATTGAAAAGACAATGAGAAGCGGTATCATAAAATTTACGATATGCAATAGTATGGAATGAGGGAACCGTTACTATGTATACAAAGTTTCTACGTAAATTGTAGCTTGAGATTAATCTAAAATTCTGGTTACCGGAATTCATAAAAAAAAGGCTTTAACACTTTATAACAATACAGATGTCGAACAGTTTAAAGGATAACTTGGATGTCTTCTAGCTTTTCATATTTCTGAAGAGTTAGAATAGATTGTACTTTATTCCTATATGTACCAACCCAGCAAGCTATTCCATATTATAATCTCGACTGAAAAAGCCCATGATAAATGGTTTTAGCGACTTTGTCGAACATATGTCGCGCAAATAGAAGAGTGTCTGAGCGTACAAGGAAAATATTTTCTTAGAATATCTATATGCTTACCGGAGCTCATGTTTGCGTCAGTGATAAGGCCTAAATATTTGAACTCGTCGACATCTTCTATCGGAAAACATTTATAGCTGCATATCAAGTCTTCATTAAAAGTAATTGGAGAAGCAGAAAGATTAAAAAGCATAATCTTGGTTTTCGGGCTTATAACCAATTTGTGAACAGCAAACCAACATCTTAAAATACTAAGGTCGGATTTCAGCTCGTACAACAGGTCGAGGCGGCTAATTGAGCCATATGGGAAACCAGCGTCATCTGCAAAAGCTGTAGGTATTCCTTTGAAATTAAGTGAGAAAAGGGAGTTGATATAAATAAGAAATAAAATTGGCCCTAGGTTTGAGTATTGGGGCACTCCTTATTTCATTAACTTCTACCCTTTGTGTTCTATTTACAGCAGTATGAATCCACGAAAACCTGCTTTTTCAAGTTTTTGCAAAAAAATGCCATGGTCGACCATGTCAAAAGTTTTCGAAATATAAATAAATAACCCAGCTGTACACTTTTAATTGGCCAAGGTTCGACTGATTCTACCACAAAACACAAGAAGAGCATCTTCTGTCGACCTGCCTTTTTTGAAACCGAACTGCGTCCGATGAAAAAGTTTGGGCATCTTAAGGCAGCTAAACATTCTGGTTTTTACTAGTGTATCGAAGATTTTACTTATTGCTTGAAGTAATGATATTAGCCTATAATTATTCATTTCGATCGTGGAACCCTTTTTAAAAAGCTGTATGACGTCAGCACACTTAAGTTCTTCTGGAAATACACCTTCAGGACATCGATTATAAAGAATGCAATCTTTTTAAGGGCAATATTTGAAACTCCATCAGCATTACACGATATTGTGTTTTTCAACATGCCAATGGTTTTTAGAACTTCAAGCGAAGTTATTGATTCAAATACGAAGGTGTTGCAACACTTTTTTTCTGGTTGTACTCGTAATACCGAATTGCAACACGGCTGTTGAAAAAGCTGACCAGATAATTTATAACTTTCTGCTATGTTTGTAAAGTAACTGTTAAAAGCATCCGCAATGACTAGTTTATCAGTCACTAGGCAACCATCAACACGAATAGCAGAAGTTTTACTCCGAACCGATGTTTTACTAAGAATATTGTTCACAATTTTCCATTCATTTTTGATAATACCTCTCGCTAAAGTGGATTGCGATCGGTAAAATTCATGCCGACAAATTCGAACTTCTTTTTTAATTTCTTTATACATTGTTTTATACTTATTTATTAAATTAAAATTGTTAAGGTATTTTTGCAATTTTATTCTCAGTTTGTTTTCTTGTTTTATTTTGTATAAAAGATAATACGAAATCCAGGGCTTAAGTCGTTTTTGAGAACTTTTGGGTTTTAATAAAGTGAAACAATTGACAAAGTGTTTATTAAGTAGTTGCATAAAGATTGAAAGGGAGGTGTACGCATGCTCGGATGTATACACTTCATCCCCAAAATTCAAGAGAAAGATTATCTAACAGTTTCCTGTAGTTTATCTTCTTAAATTTGTTATTGTGTTCATGACTACAAGAATTCTCACTTCCCAATGTATTGAATAATAACCCAGTCGAAGAATGATCAGTTGTTTTTAAATCAGGAACACATTTTTCGCAAAATGTAGACGAATTATTTTTGAACTGTCCATAAATATGGTCTAAGCAAGTGCCTGAAGCAAGTATTGTATTGTATTATTTATTTATTCATTGTCACCTTAAAACTAGCTAACAATAGATAATTTAATTTAGGATACAAAAATTTATGTTACGAGTACTACTTAGTTAAAAATGATGAACAAATTAAAGATCATTCTAAAACCTAAGTTTGTGTTGATAGATCCATGGAAATATAGAAAATAATGTGTACTCAAGAACAATTGACGTGGGGTACCATCAGGTGTTCTTTTAGTTACAGCTTTAAGGATTCAAAGATTGATTATTAGACCGTAAAAGAGAAAAAAGAAAATAATTATTTCAATAAAAGAGAAAAAAAAGAAAAGAACGAGAAATTAACCTTTTTGCATGTTTTAAACTATGTTGTAATTTTCAACAGTAGCTCCAAGATTAAAGGGTCCATAGGAAAGAGCCAGTCCTTAAGTGATTTTAAGAAACAGTGGAAGTTTTATTTGGATCGTATAGAAATGGGAAGTTTGTTAAACATTCTACGCGAAGTAACTATATAAAAATTTATATAATGTGTTTTGTACACGTATGGGATGTCAAAAAGCATCATGTTGTTTACTCGCAAGTTACAATATAAGTTGAAGAATTCCTAAAAGGAACATTTCCGCTTGTTTTAAAAAATTCTTTGAGTATCTTGAAAACGTATAGATTCCTGAGTGGCAATATTTGAAGACCTGTAAATAGTGGCCAACTTTCAGTATAGCGATTTTTGCCACATTTAATTATAATTATATGCTTTTGGGCAACGACTAGAGCGCTTAAGGTACTAAGATAGGTACCTCCCCAACTAACAATCCCATATTGGAGCTTTGAATGAACTAACCGGTAATAAAGCATTGAAAGTACTCTTTGCGAGCAGTAAGGCTTCAGAAGATACGTTTTCCGTGCTAATAAAGTCATATATGATTTTAAATGAAGGATTTGTGGCTTCCAATTTAGTTTAATATCAATGACAACTCCGAGATGAAAGACTCGACTGCTTCAATATTAAAGCAGCATTTGGAACAATTACCAAAAACGCAGAAATTATGCTGCCCACAAGTGTGTAGTGGTAAACGGAATTTTTGGCAATCGCTTGAAAGAAAAACAAACGAAAAGTTTTCTAAATTATTTTGGCATAGCTTAAAGTTCATTAATTTTTGTTTTTTCAATAATAATAAGCTTGTGAAAGGTGAGCCAAATTCTAAGTAATTGAAGGTCGTTGCTAACTTTCGCAACGCAATCATGGAGCGAAGTGTCAGTGTACGTGAAGGCGATGTCATCTGCAAGTGCGCTTATATTTCCGTAAAAGCTCCGGATGAAAAGTGAGTTTATGTATATTAGGAACAGTACTGAGCCTAGTACAGAACCTTGCGGAACGCCATTTCTAAGCTTAAGTGAAGTACTGTAAAACCCATTGACCAATACTCGTTGCTCCCTCTCCAATAAATAAGACTTAAACCAATTGTACGTCATTCCTCTGAAACCAGCTTTGTATAGAATGGCTTTTGTTAACTCCAATGAATAAATCGCAGCAGACATTTAAGATTGCATCCTCAGTGGATTTCCCAGGTCTAAAACCATACTGTGCTTTTGAAAAGAAATTACTTCTTTTTAAAAACGTCAGCATTCTTGATATCATTAATTTTTCGAAAATGTTCGATATCGTGGGAGGCAAAGAAATCGGTCTATATAAAAAAAAAAAAAAACACTGTGGCGCTGACCCTGTATGGGCCATGGCCTAGCTTCTTGACATTCATTTGTGTTGCTCATGTTGTCATTTTCGTCACATCTGAGCGGGGCCTACGGTTTATCGCCGAGTTCGAACGGCACTCCTTAGAAGCTTTTTCGTAGGCAATTTTACTTTCGGGAGTTTGCCATTGCCCGCCGAAAGGGTGATGGCGATTTGAAAATTTGTTGGTGACCCAGCCAGGAATCGAACCCAGGCTGTCTGTGGGATAGTCCAATGAGCTAATTATCGCGCCATCGCCATCGGTCTATAATTGGCTATATTTTTACAACTCCCTTTCTTAAACAGAGGCAGAACCTCTGCGATTTTTAGAGCCGCCGGAAAGACGCCGCTGTTGACACTGAGGTTAAAAAGATAACACAAGACATCAACAACTTCCCAAGAGATTTTTTTTCCGAGTTAATGCAGAAATACCATCACTTGTGCAGGTTTTCTTGTTTTCCAAAGGCATAATTGTCTTGAAAATTTCACAGGAAGTAAACTGGTGAAAAAAGAAACTATTACTCTGTTATCTATCATCAATTAAGTTCGATGAAATATTGCAATTACAACTGGAAGGTGGTTCCGAGGGTTTAATAGTATCAGAAGAAATATTAACAAAGAAGCTATTAAAAGAATTTGCTATAGCACGTGGATCGGTCAAGATTGAGTAATCTACCTCTATGTTAGGAATATCGTTAGACTTCTTTTTCCTACCTAAGATGTTATTTACTAGTTCCCATTCCTTCTTTATGTTTCCCCTGACTTGAGGTAACCGATGTAGTAGCTATCACGAGCTTGTTCCATCATAGTCTTAGTTCTATTGCACAAAATTTGATAATACCTTTTAAAGTCAAGTAGGTTCAATAATAAAAAATGTTAAGCCATGTGATACTACTCGTAGTAAAGCCAAATAACTTGAAACAGTATTACATTTTTCTAATAAATTAGTATTGAAATCACCTATGTAGAGGACATTTTTATCTTTTTCCTTTTCAAGGAGACAAGAAAATTCTTCTATGAACGACGAGATATCGTACAAATGAAGCCTATGAACACAAATGAATACACAGATCTCGTTACAGATTTCAACTGAAACTTTTAGTACAACAGCACTAACAAAATTTACACACAGTTTGTCACGAATAAAATGTACGTACTTGTCTTTAATAAAACATACCACACCACCAGAAGCGTAACTCTCATTAGCATTGGAGAAAAATTTATAACCAGGAATGTAATAATCATCTTTTTCAGACATAAAAATCCATATTTCTGATACAAAAACTAAATCTGGAGTACACTAAGGCTTCTAACATTCTGATGGATGTTATTTGTTAAGACAGTAGGAACTTTCAGTAAAAACATTATCACAATTAGAAGTAAGAAGATTGGCGAAAGAAAAGTCATCGGGAAAATTAAATTCATTCATCATTCATAAATGTATAACAACAATTAAAAATTAAATTAATAACAGATCATTGAATGATCTTATATTGAAGACTTTTCCTCTCTCTTCCTTCCTCACAAGAACATTGTTTCTATCAAATCAAACATATATATATTTTTTTATTGTTTGGAATTTCTTCCTAGAAGCCAGTAGAGTAGTCTTAACTTGTTTTTAATTTGGTTACGTTTTTGAATTATGTGTGGTTTCCATGTCAGTTTATTATCTAGAACTGTACCTAGGTATTTCGCAGAGTTGTCAAGATTAATTTTCTTGCTGTTTAGCATTATAGTTTGGGGGTGAATATTCCTTTTTATTGTGTATATAATTTGGACAATTTTTTTTCGTTAATTGTTATGCCCCATTTGCGTGACCAGTCGATTGTTTTATCTGGTTTATAGTATATTTAAATTGGTTAGTTTGCAGGCAGGTATGTGATGAAAGAATCACGGTGTCATCTGCAAATGTTTCTAGCATCAAGTCTTGTGTTAAGGAATTCAGTATGTCCGCCGTGTACAAGAGGTACAATATAGGTCCCAGAACGCTGCCTTGCGGGACACCTGCATCTATTTCACATAAGTCCGAGCTGAATTGAACATAGAAGCATCTATCGTCTTGGTAACTTTTAAGTAGTTCAAAGTAGTCTGGGAGCATTGTCTTAAGTTTGAGAAATAGCCCTTTGTACCAAACGCTATCAAACGCCTTGGCAACGTCAAGGTAGACTACGACAAAAAATTTTTGTTTGTTCATATCATTAAGTATTTTGTTGGATACTCTGTGCACTTGTTGTATTGTTGAATGCTTCTGTCTGAAACCAAATTGGTGGTCTGGGATAAGGTGGTTTTGGTTTAATGTCCTGCCCATACGGTCCAGTAGGAGTTTTTCAAAGATCTTGGAAATAATCGGTAATAGACTAGGTCTGTATGGAGATGTTTTTGTAGTATCTTTTCCTGGTTTGGGAATCGTAATTGGTTCCGAGACTTTCCATACTTTTGGGAAATAGTTTAGCCTAGGAATTGAATCGAAGATCCTTAGATAGGAATGGCTTTGTCAGGTAAGTGTTTCAAGGTTTGTCCAGTTATCAGGTCATATCCGGGAGAGATTGATATTTATATCTGAAACATTTTGTTTGTTGTATGCGTTAGTTAACTTTGGTTTAAAATAGTCTGCAACTGTGTTTGCTTAATCAGCGTTTGTTTTAGACCAAGTTCCATCCGAATTCAGTAGAGGTGGATGATGGGCAATTTTTTGTTGAGTTTCTTAATGAGTTTCTAAAGCGAATAGTTTGTTGCTTCTGTTGCGGTTAGATTTGATTATAACGTACAAATGCCTTTATTGTTATGTTCTTTTAATAGGTTCTTAAGTTCTTTAACTGCTTTGTCGGTAGGTGACCTGCTACATTGCCAAATTTTTCGTATTCTTCGCTTTTCTTTGATTTTTGTCTTAAATATTTCGGTGTAAAGGATGATAAGTGGTTAGGTTTAATGTCAAGTGTGGATTTCGTTGCAGCTGAGTTGTAGCGTATAAAGAAGTAGACCACACAACAGAATAACAATAACACAAATAAAGCACAAATGATTCATTCACGGCGCCAGTGACCTAATGCAAAACAAATCCTATATGAACTGTGGAGTCACGTTTCTTGTTATGTTGTACTTTCGATTGCCAGCAAAGTCACTGTATAGTATGTAAACATGTGACCATGCTAAATTTGTATAAATACTCCAACTTCCGTACCCTATCGACAGCAAAACAATTCGTTATTACATACTACAGAGTGAACTAAATCAGTGACATACGAGTATATTAAGCGCTTTCGATATTTTGGGGCGATTTGATTGGAACATTTAGGTCAAGTTTCTTGTCAATTATCTCATGGAATGTTTCCCAGTCTATTTTGTGGTTAGTTAGGGGTGGATTATATGGTCTATTTTTAACTTCAGTGGGGTAATCAAGTATCACAGGAGAATGATCTGATGAAAGGTCGAAGCAAGAGTTTATCGTCAAGTGGTTAAGATTAATGTTCTTGGTTATGCAAAACTCAACGAGGTCTGGTTTTTTCTTCCTGTCAGTAGGCCAATAAGTGGGCTCTCCAGTGCTTATGTACTGAAAATTGTTAATTTATTTATTTATTTATTATTATTTATTAACATATAATGAATTACAAGTTAACTTAAAGTGTCAATAGCTCTAGCTACCAGGGCCTTCAGCTAGTTTTTAAAGAAAACGAAAAAAAAAGGTTAATATTAAATACTATTTTGTAATTTGATAGAGGTTAGAAGGTTAAAAACTTGTCTAATATTTGTTTCAGAAGGAAACGAAAGAACTTTGCTTAGTTGTTTATTATTAAAAAAATAAGTTAGATAGTTCTTTTATTTTTGGGCAATCATATATTAAGTGTTGTAGTGTTAGTTGAATACTTTTTTGACAGATATGGCATTCTGGAGCGCTGGTTTTGTTTATTATGTGGCTATGTGTGATGAATGTGTGTCCGAGTCTAAGTCTTAAAAAGCATTTTATCATTTTATTTGATGAAGATGTTGGGTAAACGATCGGTATTCTTTTAGGGTTGATTGTAGAATAGTGATGAATGTACATACTCCACTCCTCATCGCGGTTTTTCCGCCAGACAGATTTAATTTTTCTTTCAATGTCTTCTTTGTTGTTTATGAAGAAAGTTATGAGAGGTTCGTTCAAGGCTCTTTTCGCTGCAGTATCGGCGAGTTCATTTCCCGGAATACCTGCATGTCCGGGGACCCAGATTAATTTGAGCTTACCATTATTTAGTATAAGCTTATTACGGATAGCTGTAATTATCGGGTTTTTATTGTTCATATTTAGCACTCCTTCGATGGCAGATAGGCTGTCTGTGCAGATAAGGGTTTTTTTTTGGCAAGACGATATTCGGTAGCCCTTAGAATTGCGATAGTCTCAGCTGTATATACTGAGACAAAGTTTGGCAACAAACCTTTGGTTTCTATCTGTCCCTTATCATTCACAACAGCAAACGCTGTGCCTGTTTGCGTTTAAGAGCCATCTGTGAAGACTGTGATCCAATCGGTATGGACATTTTTAATTTGTTCGAAAAGTTGTCTATATACTGAGTTGCTGGTTGAGATTTTCGGAAGTGCTGCAAGCTCTGTATTTACTGAATCATTCGGTAAGAACCATGGTGTCATGGTGTTTTTTGAGTATTACTTCCATTGTTTTGGATCTAGCTATTGCATTTTCTATTGCGGAAGGGTATCTGGATATTTTTTTCCGTTTTATTATTTTTTTTAAGGTCTAACTCGATGGGGGAATTGTTTGTTAAGGCAATTTTCGCAACGAGAAGTGAGCTAAGATACTGGAATCGATCTTGAATTGAAGGTAGACCGCTCTCTGCGAGGATATTTTTGATTGGAATAGTTCTAAAAGCTTTGAGACTTGTTCTTACTGAGGCATGGTATGCTGATGAGATCGCTTGTATGTTTGATTTGGAACATTTACCATAAACCACTAGCCCATAGTCAATCTTCGATAACATAATTGATTTTGTTACATTTATAAGTGAGTTGACATGAGAACAGCTATTCTTAGATCCTAATATCTTTACAATATTTAACCTGGAAGCTAGGCTTTTCTTAAGTTCTAAACAATGGTTCTTAAGACTATACTTATTATCAAAGTATATAACTAAGATTTTAAGACAATTGGTGTTAGTTATGTTAGTATTATTAAAATTGATAGCGATACGTTTATTACAACTAGTTTTCTTGCAAATGTGCAAAATTGCGCTTTTTTGTGCTGAAATCTTGGAGCCAGAAATTTGACACCAGGATTCGAGGTCTTTTAAAATTCTTGGAAATAATGATGATGTCATGTCAAGTTCCTTACACTTAGTAAGTATAACAAGGTCGTCAGCATATAGACAGTATTGAACTGACTTAAATTTTTGCAATAATTCGGAAATATCATTGAAGGCTATTACGAATAAAATTACAGAGAGAGAAGATCCTTGAGGGATTCCATTCTCTGAGTTTTTAATACTGGAGAAAACTCCGTTAACTTTTGTTCGAAATTTTCTATTACTCAAAAAGGACTGAATAATTTTGAAAATTTTTGGTCCAATATTCCATTTAGCAATTTTATTTAGTATAATATGAATACCGATGCGTTCGAATGCTTTTTCAAAATCAATTGAAAGAATAGAGACGTGGTTTTTGCTTGACAAAGCTGTAGTAACATAGTCATCAATATGCAGCAGCGCATCCATTTTGTCTTTCTAAAAACCAATAAAGCCTTTTTGATAATATTTTCTCAAATATTTTACCTAGGCACGGAAGGAGTGATATTGGTCGGTATTCATTGCTTAAAGTGGATTGGTTTTGTGACTTAGGGATTGGTATCACGGTAGCGGTCTTCCACACTTGAGGGAAATATTTTATTGAATAAATTCAATAGACGACTTTTAAAAACTGCCGAGCTGTTTTTGAGCATATTAAAATCAATTCTATCATATCCGGGAGATTTTCCTTTTGCTAATTTGATTGCTGAGTTTAGCTCAGTCATATTGATAGAGTGTTCGATGCTTTCAGTTACTAGATCAAGTGTTTGATGTGAAACATTTACTTCAATTGCTGCACTACTTTTGCGCAAAAGTTCGGGTGAAAATTTGTATCACTTGAATAGGCCGACCAAGTTTGAGCAAAGTGTTCCGCGATTTGATGAGGGCAAGTCAGAATTTGGGGGCCAGATGTTACAGTTCGTATATAATGTTGTGTATAGTTTCTTTTTAAGGTTTTAATATCATTCCAAAGTTTCTTCAGAGAAGAATTTGGATTGATGTTAGCTGTAAACGCTTCAAAGGATTTTTTCTTTTCAATTTTTGCGTTTCTACGAAATAGGGCATTGAGTTTACGATAGGTTATAATATTAGAGTCTATCGGGTACCTTTTCAGTGTATGAAAGGCTGTTTGCTTCTGTTTACGAAGTATTTCAAGTTCTTTATTCCACCAAGGCACCACTGTCTTATGTAAAACGCTTTTAGTTTGGGGAATGGCAATGTGGGCGGCGCTTCAGATCGATTTAGTGATAATGGCAGCTTCTTTATTTATGTTCGAGGATGATGGGTTTAGGGCTAAGTAATTAAGATTTGTTTGATTGAACAATGGCCAATTGGCTTCCATAGTCTTAAATTTAGGTAAAAGTTTTATTGGTTTGTGTTTTTTGTCTATGGGAATATTTATAACGATCGGCAAATGATTACTTCCATGAAGGTTTGGGAGAGTTTCCCACCGAGATCCAATTGCATATGAAGCTGTAATAAGCGAAAGGTCTATATGAGTAAATGTTTTATGTGTTGAAAAATGTGTCGGTGACCCATTGTTTAAAAGACATAAATTCGATGAAGTGAGGAAATTCTCAATTATTCTTCCTCTAGTGTTAGATGACTGAGATCCCCAGAGTTGGCTCCAAGAATTAAAGTCCCCGGTTAAAAGAGTGGGTGAATTTATATTTTGAACAATATTGTGGAGTTGAGAAAGCGTAAAATTTTGGGCTGGAGGGATGTAGAGGCAGATTTTAGTAAGGCTTATTTTAAGACGTATTTCAACTGCTACTGCTGATATTTGCGAATTAATTGAAACGGGACGATGTGGTAATGAGTGATGAAACAGAAGCCCAACACCTTGTTTGGCATAAACGTTAGAATCAGGATGGAAGTAGGGCGTATATTCTCTAAGTGGAAGGACGCACAGCTCGAAGATAAGCCGATGACATTAATTAATTACTAATATTAAGGGCGTTCATAAGATTTTTATCATTCTTGTTTGTAAGTCTTGAACCCCAGTCTGTGTTTTTCGAGTTAAAGTCTCCTCCTGCAATAAACCGAGAGCCCAGTGTATGGATGTAATCTGAATATTGTAGAGAGCTTATTATGTGTTTCGGCGGGCAGTATAGTGCAGATGGTCCATGCGTGTCTAAAATTTGGATGATGGTAGCTTGAATATAGTCTTTTTGGTAGTCCTTTGGTTCGCTTTGTTCGATTTCTTTTCGAATTATTATTCCTACACCGTCCATGTGCGCGTCTACTAGGATGGTTAGTATGGTAAAAGTTATATTGTGGGATTTTTAACAAGCTTTTTTTGGTATAATGTGTTTCGGAAATCAAAACAATGTCTATAGCAATGTCTTTTATAATTTTTTTAAATTCTAGGACATGCTGGTTGATTCCGTTAGCATTCCATATGACTATTTTAAGTGTTTTATTATTGTCCATTAAGTTTAGTCATAAGTAAGGTTAAGATGTTCATCATATTTGATCTTTGAAATATAAGTTGCTTCATCATTTTCTTTATTTCGGAGAGGTCGTCTACAGGTTTAATTATCTTTGATTGTGCTTTTTCTTCAGGATTCATTTTATTTTTTAAGATTATCCTTTCTCTTCCTTTCATTTGCTTTTATGAAGAGAGCTTGCGTATACCTAGTCAGCAAATCATTGATGTATATAATCGTTCCATTTCCACTGCGTTTCGTACTTTTGCTGTTGTTGGTATTGCTGCCACCATCGCTGTCGATTACTTTTTTGTTGAAATTGTTTTTGTGATTCTTCTTTGCTCTCATAACTCTTTGTTTAGTATTGAGATCGGCGAATTGTAAGTGGATGACAGCAGAGACCATCGAGGAGGCTTTATGCTTCACATTTTTTATATAGCACTTATAAATTTTTTCATCAGGTATCTCGATGGAAAGGGCTTTTGTAAAAATTTGTTTAGCCTTTGCAAGTGCATCCTTATTGACATTCCTATGTTTTCCACTGAGTTGCTGAGAAGTTGCTGCTGCTGCCAGTTGAATTTGCTTTCCAACTGATCTACTTTTTTCTTCAACTCGGTTTGCAGTAGATTTAGTTGTTGCAGAAGACGAAGATTTGTTTCCTCCAAGCTAGGGAGTTTTTGATAGATCATCTGAAGTGAACATTCACTCTTGATGTCATTAAATTCTTTGCTGTTGTTATTAGCAGACAAGTCATTGTTGTTGGGTATTGCGTCAATTGGTTGCCGTAAATGTAGAGTGCGACGTCTTTGAACTGAACACTTGGCACAACGAAAAGGAGTACCACTTGTTTTAATAAAATCTGCATCTTGTTCTGTGACATTTACACACGAATAGTGAAAGAAATTAGCGCAATCATTACAGTTTATTTTTGTTGTGCAATTCCGGTCGATTTTATGAGAACACACAGAGCAAATCATTTTGAATTAAAAATAACAGTTCTGTAAATACGATGTTCACCCCACGAAGATCAGTTACGAATTGACAACATTAAAGGATATCATCAGTTTTATTGGGAAGTATAGGAAAACAAGTGGTATTAGCTACGGCATTAAAGGTAAAAGCTTATAAAAAGCAAAACAGAGATGCAAATAAGTGGAATAGGGAATGAACTATCGAAAATCGGGTACATCACCCACGCTGCTTGCATATCCAGGATTTCTGAGTTCAAAGCAGATCTGGAATTACTTGTCATCAAGAACATAACCGATCTACAGCCAAGCCATTCATTCGATATCGATAGTTGGGATATTCCAAAAAACATAGTCCTCGCCGATCCAAATTTCAACAAAGCTTTGAGAATAGATATGCTGACGGGGGGCGAAGCTTTTTCGAATTGTTGTCTATTGGGAAAATTAAGTTGGATGGCCGACCCAGCTGCAGAAGACGTTGTTTGGGTGGGTAGTATCTCGCAGATATGATTGTTCGTTGCTCTTGAAGGCATGTGTAAGTTCGGTAAGCGGTCACGATCATTCAGACGTATTAAAATAAACTTGTAGAAAGCTTTTAGAAAATAGAAAGGATTGAGCCAACAAAAAAGTTCCTTACTCCGGAAGTTGTCAAACTGCCATTTAAGGAAGATCCGGACAATCACTCGAAATTTCTAGAAAAAAAGATTCCTTTCTTTAGAAAGTGCGTACTTAGGCCAGGGTCGTCGTCGACAAAACTTAGAGTGGTGTTTGATTGTAGTTGTCGCACTTCATCAAATATTTCATTGAATGAGGTATTGCTTAAGTGTCCAGTCATTTAAGATTCCTTGTCCTCAGTCATTCTCCGCTTTCGACTGTAGAAGAACGCCATAACTGCAGATATTACGAAAATGTATCGGCAAATACAAGTTAAGAAATACCATAGGAGGTACCAGTGCATATTTTGGAGAAACAAAGCTACAGATGAACTACAAGGATATCAATTGAAAACAGTGACGTATGGAACAACGTCTGCGCCCTTCTTAGCGACACGCTGTTTAAAAATATTAGCAGAAAGCAACAAATTAAAGCTTCCAGTAGGGGCGGAAGTATTGAGGGGTGATTTTTTTTATGGATAACCTCATAAGTGGGGGAGACTCTGCAGAAGAAATTTTCAGCATATACAAAGAAGTCGGGACCATTCTTCAAGAAGCGGGCTTTGAGCTGCGGAAGTGGTGGACGAACGAGAAATTATTTCTTCAACATGTTCCAGAAAACCAAAAAGAAGTACCATTACGAATCAATGACTCTTACATCATCCAGACGTTGGGAAACAAGTGGAAACGGTTGGGTGATCAGCTGCAGTGTATGGTTTCAGAAATACAATTTGCGAAGAACATTACTAATGGTGTTATTCTGGATGAGCTGTCTACGTTTTTCGATCCATTAGGTTTAATTAAATCCGTAACTGTTGAAGGTTAAATTATAGTACGAAATTTGTGGGTAAAAAAGGTTAACTGGGATGAATCGGTCCAAGCGAGAGCCTTCAGCGAATGGGAATGGTTTCGAAGCCGCCTTAAAGAACTAAAATGTACGAGTATTTAAATTCCACGATATGTACTTACTCCACAATCCAGGTCATTACATATCCATGGATTCGCGGATGCATCGTTGCGGGCAAAGTCTCCAATTAAATCCGAAAGTATTTCTAGGTTAGAATTGTACGCAGTGGAGCTGTTAGTGTCGCTTCTTGTTACGATCAATCCAAACTTGGTCCACATAGTTGACGAAATTTTTTATGGGCAGACTCAGAAATAGTTCTTTGTTGGTTGTTTGCACATTCATCTACATGGAAGGTTCTTGTGGTTAATAGAGTATCTTAAATTCAAAACGAGTTACAGTGTGGAAGCATGTTAGTACTAAACAGAATCCTGCTTATATCATTTCCAGAGGAGCCTTTGCGAGCGAGTTTCTATACCTTCCGGAAACAAAGTGGCTGAAAAGGATTGTTCCAAAATCAGTACGAGTAGTCCAGGCAAAAAAGAGGGACAAGAGGTGCTATTTGCTGCTATATATACCGACTTTCAAAAGATACTGCGAGTCTTTGGATATATTAGCCGATGGATAGATAGCTGAACGAAGACTGTACAGCGACTATCAAATGTACCAGAGAAGAGAAAGATTCACGTTTTCGACAAAAACAACACCCACTTTCTCTCAGCGGAAATACTAAATGACGCGTTGACTAGGATAATTTGGCACATCTAACAGAAAGCCATTAAGGAAGAAATCGAGCAGCTGGAACAGCAGCAATTGATTAGTCCAAAGAGTTGCATCACAAATCTTAACCCCTTCGTAAATACAAATTTTTTGAAACTACTCCGAGTTGGTGGGTATTTGCAGAATGCGAACAAATCGTACATTGTGAAATGTCCTATCCTACTACCAAAATCTAACCTATTTGTCAAAAGTCTTGTTTTTTGTTTGCACAGCACCATGCTGGACCACAGGCACTAGTTTCAATCATTAGACAGCGCTTCTAGGTTCTTGATGTCCCCAGACTGGCGGAAAAGATGGTGGACTGTCTACATTGCTTCAAATATCGACCGAAGTTATCAAGGCAAATAATAGGAAACCTGGCAGCTGATAGAGTGCAGCCGTGCACATCGTTCCACAAAACAGGTGTAGACTTTTGCGGCCCGTTGCATCTAACATTAAAACGATGGCAGCGAACTTATAAGGCGGATGTTGCTGTGTTCGTGTGCTTTGCAGCCGAGACTGCTCATTTGGAGGTAGTATCTTTTCTGTCTACACAAGGTTTCATAGTAGCCCTCAAAAGCTTTGTCGCGCGATTTGAACTTTGTCGTGATACTCGTATTTATGAAATGAACTAGTTTCCGACAGCAATTTTTAAATCAGCAGACCCAAAAGAATATTGCAACTTGGTGTGCAGCGGAGCAGATAAATTTTCAAAACGCATCTCTTTCGTACAGTGGGGCTTTCGTATTTGACGTTCGAAGAGTCGTCCACGGTTGTGGCGGATATTGAAGCAATTCTCGTTCTCGACCCCTCTGCGCTATGTCAATGGATCCTAGTGATGAAAGCGTGCTGACTCTAGGCAATTTTTCAATTGGATCGCCGTTAACTGCGATAGTCGAGCCATGAATCAAAGCAGAACGAGTAAACAATCTTAATAGATGGCGACGATGATCCCAAATCAAACACATTTCCTGACTCGTTGATCGAAAGAATATTTGCTGGAACTACAAAAAAAAACGAAGTGGAAGGCATCGAAAGCAAATGTTAAATTGGGTACGCTGGACTTGATCGCTACCGAACTCAGCAGTGGTTGGGAAAAATCATAAAACTTTTAGCCTCACAGGATGATAAAATTCAAGTGGTCAGCATAAAAACAAAAAAAATTTTACTCTGCGGAAAGCAGAACAGAAAGTTAAAGTCTGTCCAACCGTTGAGACCTTAAATCGGGCAGAATGTTAATTTTCATTGTATATATTTGAAATTTGTATTGTATTTTTATGAAATTCATAAATAAATTTATTGAAGTAATTATTTGTAAGTAGCTGATTATTGATTGTGAATTAAAGAAATATTGTTGAAATTCTAATATTAGGTCTCTGTGAACTCCGGCGAAAAGATACTTTGGGAACGAAACAGAGGAAAACTTGACGAGTAGAAAGGACTACTGGATATTCGAAGTTCAAATGTAAAACCATTTAGTCGCTTGTCCGAAGAATCTAATAAAATCTGAAATTTATAACGTATTGTAATATTTCGGCTAGGGTTCGAAATGATAAAACGTTATTCTGTTTCAAAACACTCTATTTATTATTATTTAAATACAACTTTCAATCAATTCACAAACAATTTCACTTCTATTTCACAATCCAAATCTCTTATCTTTCACTTAGTAAGACTTAGGTCCTCTTCCATCGCTTTCCAAAAATCAACTTATCGTCCGCAGTTTCTCATCCTGTATTTATACCACATTTGTCGGGGTCTAGTTCTTTCTCGTAACTTCTGGTTTGAAACTGGGATAGTAACTGAACTCTCCAACGTGGAGAGTTTGTATGATCCTAAAGTTATGCAACACTGGATAATTGATTTAATCACATATATACCACAATATCCCCCTCTTAAACTTGTTCGTCCTGAACAAACTCTTCGACGTTATAGCGATGTATTCGATCCACATGAACCACTTTCATCTTGCCTCTTCCTCGTTGAATGCGATAGACAACATTGTTGATGCGTTTTACGACTTTATATGGTCTTTCACAGTCTTGCTGTAATTTGGGTGATACGCTTTTCCGTCTATGAGGGTTATATAGCCCCACTAGATTTCTTCCTTCCTGGAATCCCGTTGTGGTCGCCTTGACATCATACCTCGTCTTCAAGCGGTGACTGGCTACCTTGACCTTATCCCTGGTTCTTTGGTGCACGTCCCTAATAATCTGTCTGAGGTCTGCAACATAGTCGTCTTCATTTCTATTCTCTTCATACGGCGGTGATCAAAATATCAATTCACTAGATAACCGGACTGTTCGACCGAAAAGGATTTCCGATGGAATGTGACCTGTGGTGTTGTGTACTGCACTACGATAGGCAAATACAAACATTAGAATTCACCTATCCGAATCGCATTGCTTGTCGCCAACGACCTTTGATAGGTGTTTATTCAAGGTTCTGTTGAAGCGTTCTACCACTCCGCCCGATCGTGGGTGCAGCGGTGTTTTTCTCGTCTTTTTAATCCGCAGTAGCTCCCACACCCCTTGGAAAGCTTTGGACTCGAATTTACGCCCTTGATCCGAGTGCAATTCCATCGGTACGCCGAATCTGCTCACCCAGTTGTAAACGATCTGTTCAATCACGGTTTTGGCTTCCTGGTTAGGGATAGCAAAAGCCTCAGGCCACTTACTGAAGTAGTCCATAACAACAAGAATATAGCGATTTCTATTTTCGGTTTCAGAAAACGGTCCTGCAATGTCAACTGCGATTCTCTCGAATGGCGCTCCAACGTTGTATTGCTGCGTTTTGTCGTGATTTTTAACCCTCGGGTCTTTACTGGCGGCGCAGGTGACACACCTTCTGAACCAATTTTCGACATCGTCCTTGGCATGCACCCAATAAAAACGTTCTCGCACCTTTTTTAACGTCTTATTCACTCCCAGGTGACCTCCGGATATTCCACCGTGCAGTTCCCTTAGTACGTCATTGACTCTCGACCTTGGCACAACGAGCTGCATCACAAACGTCTTTCCATCCGAGCTTTCCCACCTTCGCCTCAAAACACCATCTCGAACATGAAGCGAATCCCACTGTGCCCAGTATGCCTTTAGTTCGGGACTTTTATTGGATATTTCCTGCCAATCTGGTTTTTCTTCATGTTCTTTCCAAGCGAGTATTGGCTCGATATCCGGATCCTCTTTTTGGGCGTTTCGCATTTCACTTTCATTCCAACCGTCAGTGGGCTCAGCTCTTAGTCGTTGAGTGGATACCGCATCTTTTTCATCTTGTCGTGTGCAATGTTTGCAATCAGATTTGCAAGGTCGCCGGGACAGAGCATCCGCATTAGAGGGAAGGCTTCCCTTTCGATGCTGTATCTCGTAGTCGTACTTCAGGTTTTCCATGTTAGTCCCAGCAAAACGCGTTCCATTAGGCGCTCAAAGGTTGCCGGTGCATTGCACAATCCGAATGGCATTACTGTGAATTGCCAAAGCCCGTTTCCTGCGGTGAAGGCTGTCTTCTCACGGTCCTCCGGATGGATCTGTACTTGCCAGTAGCCACTCTTCAGATCAAGTCTGAAGAACCATTGCGCTCCTGACAGTGTGTCCAGTGTGTCATCAATCCTTGGCAAGGGGTAGCTATCCTTCTTGGTGACATTATTTAGCTGGCGATAATCCACGCAGAATCTATTGGTGCCGTCTTTCTTCTTGACCAGTACAACGGGTGATGCCTACGGATTCTTAGAGCCTTCAATCAACCCTTCCTTTTCCATAGTCGAAACCATTTCTGCAACCTCCGTCTGCTTAGCTAATGGTTAACGCCTATTCGGTGTTGTACTAAATGTGTTCTTCCATACTCAGCATCCTACGAGGCAAATACATCGGCAAATTCGTTGATTAGTTCCTCTGCCATCGCTCGTTGCTCCTGATTCAGCTCGGTTTGCCTGAGTATAGTTCTATTCAACTCGGCTGTGCTACTTGATGGCAAAGATATAGCAGCATTTTCCTTCGACAACCTGGTGACAGCAGTTATTGGTACGCATGCTTTATTTGATGCTCTTATTTTCCATATTCAAGATTCTTACTGGGACCATTTTGCCTTTCGGCTCAACGTGCATCTTTCCCACGACGTAATTCTGATAATGATTTTTAGAGTCCGGCTCAATCAAATAGAATCGATGGCATCCAAGATCACCTTCCAGCTTCGCCCAAATAAGTGTCTCTGCGAAAGGTGGTAAGATCTCGTCCCTGCTGACTACTGTCCTAAGGCATGCGGCATTCTCATTCCCATAGATCGAAATCTCAACGTTCCTGTACTTAAGTACTTGAGTTCCGATGTCGAGCACTACACTATGTGCCTTCATAAAGTCAACCCCAATGATGCACTCGTCGCATATATCGGCCACTAAGGATGCGTGGGTGAATGTTAGACCTGCCAGATTAGAAGAACAACCTCTCCATACACCTTTGCTGTCGCTCCTGTTGCTGTTTTCAGACATTAGCTACTGGTATTGTGCAGCCGTGAATCATGAGCGATGTCCCTTCTGATAATGGAGGCAGTGGCGCCGGTGTTGATGGTAGCCACACACTTATTCCCACCAATGTGGGCTTCCACTGTAACACTCTTGTTACTTCGTTTTGTTTGGGAGACTTGGATTTTGATCCTGGGGGCGTCAATTCCCGAACCCACTTCTGCCCCTCGAAGACGGTCCTTACACGTTTCCCGCCTGTTGACTTGATGTAGCACTGCTTGCAGGATAGATGTTATTCCTGCCAGATGCCTTTTCGTTACGCCTCTTTGCAGCGCATTGTTGACAACTGCGTTGTTTAAGTGGAGCCCTGCACTCACGCTGCAGATGTCCCATTTTGTTGCAGTTCCAGCAACGAACTTGTCCTGCACGCGCATTGTTCAGCTCCATGACGTCTGTTCGTTGGCATGGGCATTCCAAGGCTGTCACTTCTCTCACGCGGTGGACTCCTTGAGATGCTTTGTCGGAAGATTTTATCGTCAGGGCGAATGCTAGAGCCTCAGGGAGGGCTCATTTTCCAGCCATTTTTACAGCCATTTGCAACTGCCTATATTCAATCGCTTGGGTGAACGCCTCTACAGCCATTTCGTTAATAAGGTCTTCTCCGGCATTAGGATAAGATAAATGTGCCAACCATTCAATATCGGCCTGCAACTGCTGAAGTGTTTCTCCCCTCTTCTGGATTCTGCTGCGCAGTTGGACTCTGTATACTTGCTGCATATAGTCATCTCCGAAGCGCATTTCTATGGCTTTAACCAAAGCGTCGTAGTGAGTTCATTATCTTCTGAGATGGTTTGCAGCAATTCCGCAGCTGTTCCTCTCAGTGCCAGCGTAAGCGCAATCGACTTTTCTCCGTCGTCCCAGTTGTTGGTCATGGCAGCTGCTTCAAATTGTCTTCTATATATTGGCCACGATGTTTGGCCATCAAAAACAGGCGGTTGCATCTCTTTCCTTCTAGGGCTGTCTGTAGAATTTTCTCGGAACTTCTGTTTCTTTACTCTCTCTAGTTCTTTCGCAAGATTCTCGATATTGTGTTCAACCTTCTCGAGTTGTGCCTCGTGCATATTTAATTTTTGAGCGATTATTTTGAATTTCGCTTCTCGAGAGTTCTTGAACTCTTCGACAGTGTCTTTCTGTGCGGCAATAATGGAATTCTTCTGTTCTTATAGAGAATTCTTCTGTTCTTGTGGATAATTCTTCTGTTCTTCTAGAGAATTCTTCTGTTCTTCTAATTTAGAATTCAATCCAAGGAGTAATTCTATCATAACGGCCATGTCAACTCCTGTGCTCACATATTCTTCTTCTACGTCGAACAAAATGGATTTCGGATCTTTTCAATCTTTTTCGATCGCTTCTTGTAGCCGAAGAATCAAATAACTCTTCCCTCCAGCTGCGGAGAGATTCCGCTTCTTTAGCTCAATTTTCAGCTGGGGTATACTTAGCTCCAGCAATGTACGTGGCATTTTTTTTTTTTATTTTTTTTTTCACAGCATTCACAATAAGTTTTATCCAACTTCTGACACCAATGTAATATTTTGGCTATGGTTCGAAATGATAAAACGTTATTCTGCTTCAAAACACTCCATTTATTATTATTTAAATACAACTTTCAATTAATTCACAAACAATTTCACTTCTATTGTATTTCACAATTCAAATCTCTTATCTTTCACTTATTAAGACTTATCTCCTTTTCTATCGCTTTCCAAAAATCAACTTATCGTCCGCAGTTTCTCATCCTGTATTTATACCACATTTGTCGGGATCTAGTTCTTTCTCGTAACTTCTGGTTTGTAACTGGGGTAATAACTGAACTCTCCAACGTGGAGAGTTTGTATGATCCTAAAGTTATGCAACACTGTATAATTGATTTAATCACATATATACCACAATATGTATGGTAACTTTACAGGCATATATCTCCGAAACTGAGAGTCCGGCATAAAAAAAAAATTTCATAATTATCAGAAAATGCCTACTCTCACATATTAAAATTTCATCAAAATCGGAGGATGTGACACCTTTTCTAAGTAATTACCAAAGAGTTTTGGAATACATGGAGGAACTAAGGGAGGTAAAAAAAGGCGTAAATTCACCAAGACATAAAGTTGCAAACAGAAATTATGAGGAAAAAAAAGCAACACAACATGGAGATGGTCCAATTGGCGAGGAAAAAAACACGAAAAAAAAAAACAAAGCATGCTACATTCTTGTTGTTATGGACTACATCAGTAAGTGCCCTGAGTTGTAAACGATCTGTTCAATCACGGTTTTGGCTTCCTGGTTAGGGATAGCGAAAACCGTGATTGAACAGATCGTTTACAACTGGGTGAGCAAATTCGGCGTACCGATGGAATTGCACTCGGATCAAGGGCGTAACTTCGAGTCCAAAACATTCCAAGGGGTGTGCGAGCTACTGGGGATTAAGAAGACGAGAACAACACCGCTCCACCCACAATCGGACGGGATGGTAGAACGCTTCAACAGAACCTTGAATGAATACCTATCAAGGGTCGTTTGCGACAAGCAATGCGATTGGGATAGGCAAATTCCAATGTTTCTATTAGCCTATCGGAGTGCAGTACACAACACCACAGGTCACACTCCATCGGAAATCCTTTTCGGTCGAACAGTCCGGTTACCTAGTGAATTGATGTTTGGGTCACCGCCGTCTGAAGAGAACAGAAATGAAGACGACTATGTCGCAGACCTCAGACAGATTATAAGGGACGTGCACCCAAGAACCAGGGATAAGATCAAGATAGCCAGTGACTGCATGAAGACGAAGTATGATGTCAAGGCGACCACAACGGGATTCCAGGAAGGAAATCTAGTGGGGCTATATAACCCTCATAGACGGAAAGGCGTATCACCCAAATTACAGCAAGACTGTGAAAGACCATATAAAGTCGTAAAACGCATCAATGATGTTGTCTATCGCATTCAACGAGGAAGAGGCAAGATGAAAGTGGTTCATGTGGATCGAATACATCGCTATATTGGGCAGAATGTCGAAGAGTTTGTTCGGGACGAACAGGTTTAAGAGGGGGATATTGTGGTGTATATATGATTAAATCAATTATCCAGTGTTGCATAACTTTAGGATCATACAAACTCTCCACGTTGGAGAGTTCAGTTACTACCCCAGTTTCAAACCAGAAGTTACGAGAAAGAACTAGAACCCGACAAATGTGGTATAAATATAGGATGAGAAACTGCGGACGATAAGTTGATTTTCGGAAAGCGATAGAAAAAGAGCTAAGCCTTAATAAGTGAAAGATAAGAGATTTGAATTGTGAAATAGTAGTGAAATCATTTGTGAACTAATTGAAAGTTGTTTTTAAATAATAATAAATAGAGTGTTTTGAAACAGAATAACGTTTTATCATTTCGATCCCTAGTCGAAATATTACACTATTATACACAGAAAAAGCCCATAATATTATTTACAGAATAATAAATTATGCCAACAGACACCGCCAGTCGTTCATATGCATTCTTGTGCCCAACACTGCACCAACCTGAGACCACACACGAATAATGGGGCGTCAAATTACTATAGCACATGCTACGTATTCTTGCCCACTGAGCAAAGGCAAGAATACCACACATGCTGCGCAACCGACCCGGTTAATCGAGGCAGCTCGAGCATTCTAACAACCTTACTTAGGAAGTCCATACCTACTAAGGCTTGTATCGTGTTCTGTACTTGAATATGTTCTTTGATTGTTTCGTTGGTACTGACTTAATTTATTCTACGGTGTATTGTTCTGTTAATGCCTATTTTGTCTTGATCTTTCTCCATTATTTGTGTTTCTACTTTGGTCGTTTGAGTGAGGATCATTCTGTCAGTTATTTTGAGTTCGAGGACTAGTGCGATATCCGTTTTTATATTTATTGTTCAATTTTATCACGCAGACAGTCTGGGTTCGATTCCTGGCTGGGTCACCAACAATTTTTTCAAATCGCCATCACCCTTTCGGCGGGCAATGGCAAACTCCCGAAAGTAAAATTGCCTACGAAAAAGCTTCTTAGGAGTGCCGTTCGGACTCGGCGATAAACCGTAGGCCCCGCTCAGATGTGACTAAAATGACAACATGAGCAACACAAATGAGTGTCAAGAAGCTAGGCCATGGCCCATACCGGGCTGCCAGCGCCATAGTGTTTTTTTGTTGTTGTTCAATTTTGATTGCCGGTCATATGTTTAGAAGTACCTATCTAAGTTATTGTAGTCTATTTCTTTACTTTCTGTTATTGTAGTCTCCTTCTATATTAGACCTCACATTACTGAGGAGATTATTGCCCGTTTTATGTGTGAGTGTGAGTATCTTCAGCAGTGAAGACTAGCATATACTTTTTTTCCGGGTCTTTCAAAAATTCCATAAAGAAACCCGTAAGAAACAAACCTAACGATATACCCAAAAATTCATATCGACCTGTGCTACACACTCGCCATAAAATCATTGCAATTATACTGAGTTTTGCTTGATTTTCTTTTCTCGTTTACGCAAAAAATTGTATTGAGTGAAAATGTTGACTGGTGCGTGGAATGAAGTTGCTCAAAATGTTCAATAGCATTCCATCAAAAAATAATAATATTGACACGGCTGAATTATGGTCTCGTATTGAGAAGAGATATGCGGTGCTTGAAGATCAGTTTAATACGAAGCTTTGTAAACTTGCCGCTATTGAGGAACGGATTCTCAGTAAAACGAGTGATTGGTTGACCCCTGGTTTTTCTTTCCATGACTTTATTGATTTGTGTTTAAACCGTCTGGGGAGCAAAATGTTATCAATGAGTTTCGTCACTTTCCGTCATGCTTCCATGCTTGATGACTGCCAAATGCTAAACTGGTCGCATTTGTGTTGTGCCTCTGATGTTAATGTTCAAGTTTCGCTTTTTCATTCTCATCTAGATTTCCGATTTAATAAGCATGTACCACTAAAACTAAGCAAAAACCAGCAAAATACCATGGTTCACGCAGGATATAGAAGGGTTGTTAGTAAAGCGGTATACCCTTTTTTACAGATAGCGTCGTTCGATCAGGTTCCCACTCAGATCTTGTTACGTTAGCTGTATTCTTAGATTTCTCGAAAGCTTTCGATTTAGTAAATCACTCAATCTTATTGCACAAACCAAAAAGTCAATTCGCCACTAAAACTAAGCAAAAACCAGCAAAATACCATGGTTCACGCAGGATATAGAAGGGTTGTTAGTAAAGCGGTATACCCTTTTTTACAGATAGCGTCGTTCGATCAGGTTCCCACTCAGATCTTGTTACGTTAGCTGTATTCTTAGATTTCTCGAAAGCTTTCGATTTAGTAAATCACTCAATCTTATTGCACAAACCAAAAAGTCAATTCGCTTTTACAGAATCTGTGTGTAAGCTTATAATATCACACATCCGCAATCGTACGCAAATTGTATACTGCGGATCTAAGTCTTCGCATAGCTTAGACGTTCCCTCGAGTGTACCTCAAGGTTCTGTTTTGGGTCCTCTTCTGTTCTCACTTTTTATCAATGACATTTCGAAATGTATTAAATTGAAAATACCACATCTATGCGGATGTTGTCCAGATATACCTATATAATCAATTTTCGCAGTCGAATGAAATAGATGGAATAACAGTGGTAAATTATGATTTGACTGCTAGTTTAATTTGGTCACAATAAAACCAATTGAAACTTAATTCCTCAAAAATTAAAGCTCTTAAATTTGATAGACATTCACGTAAAATAGAGATCACTTCAGTGGTAGATACTATTAATAATTGTCCAGTTGAAGTTATTAAAGTGTTTAAAAACTTGGGTATTTATTTCAATGGGCAGTTTCTCGTAAGTTAGAGTGATCACCTAAATCGCATTGTGTCTAAGATTTATAGTACGCATTCTTCATGGCTTGAGTCCGATTAGACGAAATTTACAGCCGCAGATTGAGGGGAAACCTATTAATGCTCTACCCTTAGTAATATATAGTATGAAATTTTTTCAGTTTTGGATTCAGACTCGGCTAGAAAACTTAATGTCGCCTTTAACAGCTGCGCTAGATATGCTGCGCTAGATATACAATATTTAATTTGAGCAGATTTGATTACATGTTTGCTTTTACAAAAAAGATAATTAGATGTTCTTTACAATCCTTTTTAAACTATAGAAGGCTTCTAACCCTTTTTATGATCATTCATAACAAATCATCCTTTTATTTACAGTGTAATATCCAGTTTGTACGTTCCCAAAGATCTTTGTAATTAATTCCTCCAAGACATAAATATTCAGTGTCTAGTCGACAATTCATTGCGCATGCTGTTTAATTATGAAACCGTCTTCCCAGACACCTGAGAACAATGAACAGCAATTTAAAAATCTTTTTAATTTTTTTGGAAACAGCAACATTTGACATGATATCCATATTTTTATTTCTTTTTCTAACACATCCTCTTCTTATCCTTTAACATTTAGGTAGTATTTAAAAACTAATGTCAATAGAAATTTTAGCATTATATAAATTATATAATTGTGCAAACTGAAAAGTTTCAAATTTATCTGTACAGAGATTGTTGAAGAATAAACGAAGAAAAACAAACAATGAGAAAAAAGAGAAAAACGACACACTATTTGTACAATTTATTATTCAACTCATATAGTATTTGAATACTGATTGTATCTTCGTACGTATGGACTTACAATAATACAAGATCTTAATACCTCGGTGGTTACAAAATAAGTGAACGAGAATTGCCTGAACCATCGTACAAACAAAATTCACACAGATAATACAGATAATAGTACCGTTACATAAACCAATTGAGAAAAAAATCAACATTTAATTTGGTATCAAAATCAACTAATGAGAAATTGGCGTACAGTGTGTATTAAGATGATTTATAGCAATAAATGAAAATAGGCTAATGAAATAAACAATAAAATACAGTCGACTCTCGTTAATTCAAAACTCGACGGACTTTTAAAATATTACGAATTATCAAGAGTGTGAAATATCAAATGGTTCGAAATTTTTGAGACTAGTTTGAATAGCAGAAATCTTCTCCTTCAGCTTTATTATGGTTGAGAGGGTACTCAGAGGAATCTTAAATTCTTTTGCAATATCACTTTTCTTCCTACCTCCATCAAATTTTTCGATTAACAACTTCTTTTCAGCAATCGTCAAGCATTTATACTTTTAAGGACTCATAACTAACACAAACTTTTAATCGTTCGACGAAAACTGAAACTAAACACCAAACGGAAGTGTGTGTCAAACTACATAATCATTTCAATAACAAATACTCGTGCAACGATGATAAAAGTTTGAATAGAGATTTTTCGAGGGAACTCGCAATAACTTCGAATTTTGGAGGGGCTCGAATTATCGCTGGTTTGAATTAACGAGAGGCGACTGTAATGTGAGTCCGGCACAAAGATAATTTACACAAATAGATTAAATTAAATTAGTTGAATCCTACGTGTATAGTGTATAAGATATATATACCCGAGGTAGACATGCGTGTCGTAAAAGGCGACAAAAAATACATTCCAAAGCAATAAAAATGGTTCCGAAATTAGTAAAACCTCCAAATGGTACAAAAACTCGTACAGAACGATATCGAATATTGAAGGTATTTGAAAGGCTTTTGTTAAGGCGCCTACAACCAGTCATTTTGGAAAGACGTTTCCTGGCAACCGATTCAGTTTTAAGAATTTCAAATGAACTAGAGAAAACCTTAAAGGAGAGAAAGGTATGTTCTAGAGCATTTCTAGATATCTTTCAAGCATTCGAGAAAGTATAGCATGAAGGCCTGAAATTTAAGTTCGAAAACAATTATACAAGATTTTAGAATCTTATATTGCGTATAGACTTTTCCGTGTCAAACAGAATGGAATACTTTGAATTTAAGGAAATCGCTGCCAGAGTACCACAAGGAAGTGTTCTTGAACCGCTCTTGTTCTTACTTTACACTCGAGACACACCTCAAGAAGAAGGTGCTGTTGTAGCTACATTCGCGGCCGATGCGGCTATATTAACAACAAATAAGTCAGTCGAGCTAGCAACTGTAAAGCTCCAACGAGCTTTGGACAAAATTTGCGAGTAGACAAGGATTTGGCGAATCGCTCTCTATGAAACCCAATCAACCCCTGTTAACTTTACTTACAAAAAATTAACAACCTTCCCATTTTCATTAACTCGGCACAAATACCGTATGCAAACGAAACAAAGTATCTAGAAATAACACTAGATGCAAAGCTCAAATGGAAGTCACACTTTAAAAAAAAAACGCGATGAGCTCGAAAATAAATTCAAATTCAAATTATTGGCTACTTGGAACATATTCCAAATTAAACATGTGTATAACAAACTGCTTTTATACAAGCAAGTGCTTAAACCTGTTTGGATTTATGGTATACTATACTAGTACAACATTGGGGTTGTACTAAACGAAGCAGTAGAGATATCTTACAATCTTTTCAAAAAAAGGCACTGAGAATCATAGTATATGGTATATTAGAAACAGTGATATCCACAGAAACATTGGAGTAATTACCGTCCAAAATGAAATAACGAACTTTGCTCGAAAGTTGCGTATTTGAGCAACAGCGTATAGCAACAGCACTATATTCCAGAGTCTGGAGGAGACAAACCTTGTTCGCCGTATACAAAGAACGAAAGCGTTCGATTTAACGCAATAAGACCAGCCGCATTAATTTCCGGGCTACGGCAGGTATTTTTGCTGGAAAGCTATCTACTTGCTGCGAATATTTTTAATGCTTAAACAATTTGATAAGGAAACTTAGTAGAAGTTAACCAGTAGAAAAGAGGTTTTGTTTAGTAAGTAAGAATCTTACACTACTACGAGCTATGGGTTTATAGTGTCTATGAAGATTTTTCACCTTCCAACGAAAAAAAAAAAATAATAATTAACTCAAATGTGTCTTTTCGACCTCGGAATAAACTTTCCGCTACCATTTGTTTTTATTTTATCGTCAGAAATAGAACTTACCTTTGAATGGCTGATACTTTTGGAGATGTCCTTGTGCTTTACTGTCTGAAGTGTTATTATAGAAGTTACTTCGCCTCGTTCTAGTCTGCTGGTTGATTGTCAAGCAGTAATTCCGTTGGTGGTCCACTTATCCTGCTGTTATATATTGCTTGCCACAATTCCTGTGCTATATTATCGTCCACTACATCTAAATGTGTACAGTACACTTATGAACTGTGACAACTGATCTCGGTTAACGTCGAATTCTTTTACGTACGGAATCTTCCTCATAATTGTTACAGCCCGACTTTGTGCGGGACTGCGGCAAGCAGGTTCTTAAACTTATTTCACCAACCTCCCACTTTGGGAATAAAAATTTTTCTAGAGCCCCCCAAAATTTCTTTTACCTATTGCAAATATTATTTTCAAACGTTAAATATTATATCATATGATATCATATGATACTCGTATGAGTCAAAGAAGTGTGTTTTAATGAGAGCAACTAAAACGCATACTTAATTTTAAACGGAAGTATTTTTAATAACGTTAAACATAGCTTTGAAATTTAAACTTAACTAATGAGAAGGATGAATATGATGCACTTTTACGAGTTTGTTAATATCAGGCTCCAATTTACTTAAAAACAGCCGTAAGTCTGAACGCGGTGTTCAGTAAAATGCAGCCGATTTCTTGTAGTAAACAACGTTGCTACAGCACTAAATCCACGTTCAGACAAATACGACGATGGGAAGAAATCGTTGAATATTTGATCATAATGCAGGATTCAGTTGCGAGATTGGCTTCTGCAACCAAAATTCTTGATAGCAATTCTTGAATCTACTTTTTAATTCCCCGTTTGTTGTCAATGCTATAACTTGTGGTATTTCCATTTTTAAAATGTCCTGGAATCGTTCCTTAAAATCATCGTGGAGGTTCTCCAAGTGTTGGCAGTAAACAAGCAAGTCATCTTCTTTGTTGAAGGACACTGCGATAAATTGGGGAAGTTACATAATTCACGCTTGCCGATATTTCCTTTGTAAAAAAGTAGTTTGGCTATGAAAGCAGGCAGGTTTGAGTCGTCGCCTTGATGCTGGATTCACATCATTAAATAATTTGTACAGATCTGTCAAATACGCAATATCATTCTTTGATGTAATGAGTTTGCCTCGCAATTCTGGGTCCTTGTTTTTCAAGAATTTTACCGCAGAATCAAATAAATTGTAAAATAAAGTCAGGCAAGTACCTTTTGATAGCCAGCACACTTCTGTCTGAAGCAGCAAGCTGTTGAATTCTTCATCATTAGCAACGCAAAGCTGACTAAATAATCTGTCATTTAGTGAGTTGCTTCTGATTTTATTAACTGTTTGGATAACATATCGCAGTGATGCATTCAGCCGTTAACTCAGATTTTGCAAAAAAATGCTGGAGATGAATGACGCAGTGTACAGCAAACACGTCTTGAACTTTACTTTCAAGTAGGCTACGAAGCCTTTATGATGCCCTATCATAGCCGGAGCGCCATCCGTAACAGTTGACATAATGTTATTCAAAGGAATTTCCTTTTCTTCACAGAACTTTCCCAATGTCTTAAATATGATTTCCTTTTGCTTCTGTTTCTATGTTTCTAGCAAATAATAGTTCTTGACAAACTTTCTCATCTTTGATAAACCTCACGTATGATAACAATAATGCTTCATATTTGGCAAAATGGACTCATCCCACTGAATTAAAAATTGGCAGGTCTGCAGATGATTGCGTTATGATTCTTCAATGTTTTCAACCATCTCATCAATTCGCCTTTGCACAGAACTATTGCTCAAAGGAATTTTTCGGATAATATCTGCCGCTTGTTTATGGAGCAAAGTGGTTATTACTTCTTTTAAATCTTCTCCAATAGTATGTGGTTTTCCTGTTTAAGCAATTAAACAATTGAGATGTTGTAAGAAGCTCGAAGTCCGTCATCGTCTTAATTAGAGGCTGCTGAAAAAAGTTTTGATATAGTGATCTTGTAGCCTAGAACGCTTAATTTGAAAATGTTTTGTTTCAAATAAGGCACATTGGCTATGATGGATTTGTTGGATTTTCAATAAAACCGCATTAAATATATTCCGCACCATACTGCCGTCGCTACTTTTTTGTTTCCGACATTGTTTTTACTTTTAAAATAAATGAGAAAAATACTTCTTTAGAAAATAAAATAAACAACCACTACCTTACAGATTGGAAATGCATCACGCACCGACACTTTTAACTTTGTCCCTTTCATCGCTATGAAACACTTATGGGGGAATATGGCCCAGCCTTCGCTGACTGTATTGGCGATGTTTTTTTCTTTTACCCCATTTAACAGATAAAACAAAAGAGGGTAGAAAAAAGGAAATAAATTAATGATGTACCTATAGTGGACCATACACATAACATTTATTTCGGCGCACTTAAATGTGTGGTGTATATTTTTTTTCATGCATTTTAATTGAAATTCATTTGTTAATACTTAAATGCTAAGCAAAAAAATGCTTAAAAACTAGCTTTATTTACTTTGATTCATTTTATATTTAGTTACTGGCCCTATAAGAGCGCTCTAAGCTAAATATAAAACTTAACTATGTCTTTTTTTATACATTTATTACTCGTATTTTATGTACATTATACTTAGAACTTAGAAAATTATAAATTGTCTTAACAAAAAATTAGTGAAAGGACAATTTGTCTGTAATTATATAGGTATAAAACTTAAAACTACTTACAAAATAATTCTTAACCTACTTAGATAACCTTAAACTACGTAATTTAATATGTTTAATATGTGCTCTTTTTTTATTTTATGTTACCCATCTCTTTTTTATTTTTATTTTTCAAATTTATCTTAACACTACATCAACCTACCTAAACTATGTAAGCCGGCCATGACTTCAAATTAAAGTACACCTATTTTGCGTCTTATTGACGCTACCTCGAATTAGAAGAAAACGACGAAGGAGCTTCCTCTCTTTCAATAAGCCACCATAATTCTTGATGCAACGTATCTTAAATAGCGACTCCCTATCGCCACACTCAATCGCCTTGCCGTGTGTGACGTCTCTGTCGTAGTAAAGTCGCCTGTCTGCAGCTATTCGAGCGACGTGGAAGATTAGCGGCACCGCTAATTTATCCTGGATGAGCCCTTCTTTATCAAAATAGAGGAACGCCTCTTTCGCAGATTACTTTCACCCTCGCATCGAGTTGCCCGTTATAAAACAGTCTCTTTGTAAGGGCCAAAGCACCTTTGATCTTCAACTTCCAGTCGTCGCAATATTGTTTATTTTTATCGAAGTCACGCTGCAAAAGAATGTGTATAACTTTAATTTTTGGACCTGATCCGTAGGTGATTAAGTCGTCTGCGTACGCTATGGCATGGTGAAGTGAACCTATCAGATCGCTTATGTAAATGCTGAAAAGGATTGGCGAATTGACCGCACCTTGTTGCAGTCCGTTTTTAATGTGAAATGTACCAGTAGAAGTCAGATCATTATTCTTCACGATGAACTGTCTATTTGTGAGCATATTAAAAAGAATATACAGCAGTGGTTTACTAATTCCCAGCCTGTTCAGCTTGTAGAAGAGTCCCTCTAACCATACGGTATCGAAGGCCTTCTCCAAGTCAATCAGGCAGGCACCCGTGCACTGTTTCTTGTTCCATTGGATAGTTTAGATAGTAAGATAGATAGACAGTTTTCCATTGCGCTGGATAATGTGCATTATTTATTGCATTGTTAAGCAGGGTGGTATAAATGTTCACCGCTTCTAGTGGGAGATGTCGAAGCACAATGTTCGGTATTCTATCGGTATTCCCACTGATTTCTTACTTCTAATTGTGTCGAAGATCGTTTGAAGCTCTTCCTTCGAAATGAACAAGGGTTTTTCGCTTTCATTGGCGATGACATTTTTTGCCATATTCTCGTCACTGAACTGGGTGAATCCCGAATTCTCACAAGTACTCGGTTTTCCAAGTCGTGGTTCGGGCCAATGGAGTCATTCGCCTTGTACACTTCCTGTAAAGTCGCTCCTATATCCTCGACCATATCCTGCAGGTCTTCGATTACAAAGAAGTTGTCATCATCAACAGCCTCATTTGGATCTATGCCTGCTGTTAAGAGTATCCAAAATATTTTATTTATTTGCGGGAACATATTGGAGTTGCTGGTGTTTACAGCCCGACTTTTATTGTTCCAATACAAACTTACAGAAGCCCTGTAATTTTCTTTTATTAATGTTTGGAGGTTATTGATCGACGACTTTAATGTTATAATCCCCGCGTTATGTCTGTCAGTAAACTGCCTGTACAACGTTTTTAGTCTTGAGAGCAGTCTACTTTTATGTCGGTGAAGTGCGTCAATAGCTTTGTTGCGGAATAAGTCTTCGTTGTCAGTGTGTTGATACGGAGGTATCGTTTTGTCCATAGTTCGTTTAATTGACTTGTCCATTAGTTTTAGCTACCTGTCAATCTCCTGGCTTGACAGATTTTTGTTGGACGGTGGGTAGAGCGAATTTTAGGAGAGTGCTCTAGTCAGTGTACTGAAGAAGTGTGTCCAACGCACTCTTCTGTAGTTGTAGGAATGCCTTTGAACAAACTCATCCAATTCCGCATTTTCGTTTGGAATGGTTATTTTGTAATTAAGACCGCAATGGCCACCGTCATACACAAAAGTGCGAAGACAGTTTATAGTTTGTTGGTTCGAACCTGTCAGTTGCATCCGTGTGTCAAACAACAGGAGATCCAAATAGGAGCCGTGTCTACGAAACGACGGACTATCCGTCGCCTTGAGGCCGAGTTGGTACATCACACTGTGCTGACCCCACCAACTGAATAGTAGGTTCCCTCCAGTGTTTGTTGTATTATTTCCCCAATCTCTATGTTTGGCGTTGAAATCTCCGCCGATAATAAAATAGTTTTCCTCCAATTCCAGTATCAGAAAGCGAAAAAGTGTCTCGAGCTCCGAAATGAATATGGTGGATTGAGTAGCCTTAGGTGCGTAAACAGACACCATGTACAACCGCTTTCCACTACGGAGAGGGATATATATGATGCATGCTTCTAGCAACTGAAACCTACGCACTACACGACTGTATATTCTTTTAAAACGTATACCTTTTCTTACGAAGATTGAAACGCCTCCTCTTTGTATGGAGTTGGGTCGATTTCTTCGGTGCCCCTTTTTTCCATTTTGGTTAGCTTAGTTTCGCTAATCAAAAGGACATCATCGGCTTGGTCTTTAAGGAACTTAAGGTGTGGCACTTCGCTCAATCCTAATCAGTGAATTAACATTAACTACAAGGAGCTTCAGGGTTTGCTCCGCCATGTACGTACCCATTACGACTGGAGGTGCGTTAATTCCGGCAGCAACGCGTAGATTTGTCCTACCCGCGTAGCTTGCTTGGTAATCTGACGTTGAAGCTGAGCCATCTGCCCCTGGATAGAGAGCAAGATAGCTAGCATGTCAGTTTCCGGTTCCGGTGCTCTATGTGCTGGGGCCTGTGAAGCAGCCTGCGTTTGCTGTGCCGTATATTTCCTTTCTGCCACCATTTGGGCGTGGATAACTTGTGGAGTAACGGCTGGTGTTTGTATTTGAACAGGTGGATGCTTTACTTTACTTTACAGGTGTTCTTACATAAAACGCGAGGAAGTTGGCTTTTTTTCGATGCTCCATCTGTTCGATGCGGCGTACCCGAACCTTTGGCAGCAAACACATTGCATTTGTTTTCGTGCCTTTTTATTTTTTCCCAGTGTACAACCTGGTGGTCTAAGACTTTGATATTCCTTAGACCATCCAGTTTTCTATCAGGAGTAAGCTGAACCAGGAAGAACGGTAGTTTCTGTTTCTCCCTTTTGGGTCTGACTATGGTAAATGACTCCTACGAATTCGAGCCAGTCGCACTCTTTGTCTTTGAGCAGTACGAGGAGCTCCTCCGGATCAATTGACGGTTCTATCACCCTCAGCAGCATTGTTTGCAGCCTTTTCCCCTTCGGGGGGAAGCAGAAGAACTCCGTCACTAATTCCCTTAACAAGTTTTTAATTTTAATATACTCGTAGCACTCCACTGTGTTGCAGTGAATCGCATGCCTTTCTAAGCTAAGTCTTCGATTAAAGAAATTATAGCATATGGCTGATATTGGAGGTACCTTCTGTCTGTTGGTTTGTTGGAGCTGCGACTGGTACTTGTTTTTGTTGTTGTTGCTGTTGCTGCTGCTGATGCTGTTGCTTCTGCTGATGCTGCCTATTATGTAGCTGTTGTTGTTTTCGCTGTATTTGCTTTTGTTTTGTTTACGTATATTGTCGGCTACAGCTCGAACAGGTTTTTGTATTTTCTGTTGTTTTGGTTGCTGCTGAGGGATCTGGAGTTGTTGTTGTTGTTGCTTTGCCTTTATAGCAAGCACTTCTTGTTGTTGCTGCTTAACGCTGCTATTTAGAGCCTCGACCTCGTCCTCTTCGTCATCTGACTCAGAGGCAGCTAGGGATGCGAAGCTATTCTCTGCTCCCATGTAGTGGCCTTCCCCACCGTATGATATATATGGATATTCGTCATTGTCAGACTTTCTCCTTCGATTTGCTGCTGCTTTTGAAGATGCATTTCTGCTGAAGCTGATAGGGAAGGGCGCTTTATTAGATTCGGAGTCGGCCTTAGCTTTCTTCTCCTCTTTTGTGTTATTTCCATCGATTTTGTGGCGATCTGTCACTTGAGATTTAGGGGAAAAATAAAATGCGCTTGGGAAATTTGCAATGGCAGCAAATTGTTTGCTGAACCTGATGGCTGCTCAGCTGGGCTGGGTTCAGGACAAGATTCGCGAAAATTTAAAATTTCAATTTAAAAGAATTTTCGCGGTTTAAAGTAGGCGCCATGCACTTTTTCCGATCGGAAGTGCAAAACCGTATGCTGCAAAGAAATAAGCCGAAAACCACACCAGAAAGAAAAAGAATCGTTTTTGGTATACGTTATAAAATGGATCTTTTTATTAATCGAAGATTGGTTGATAAGCTAACAGCCGAAAGGCGGCGACAACAAAATGTTTTTTTTTTTTTTTTTTAAAGATGGTACTAAAGGTACCACTAAATAGCCTGAACCGCTACTTGCGGGGCCCGACACTAAAACGCGATATGTTTTTTTTTCTAAGGATTCACCCCGGGGAACACGATATACACAACTTGTTCTAATACAAAAAGGGTACTTATCTTTCTTTCCTAATTTCCCAGAAAGTTCCTTGCCTGTAGAACTACCTCCTAGTCTTCCCCTTTCTAGTCCTGAGTTCTTCCTTGTTTCCTCCTCACTGTTTCTTCCCTTTTCCTCTCTAGGCTTCTTCCTTCCTTTTTTTTTCCTCTTTTTTTAAAAAAAAACGATAAAACTTTTTCCTCTTTTTTTTCCTGTTTTTTTTGCCAAACTTCTTTTAAACACTTTGATGGTCAACTAAGAAGTGGTTAACCCTATACCATCGATATTGGCTCGGACCGTAGGTCTCACACATACGTCCATTCGTAAAACCGTTCATACGGATGTAACGGGTCAATTTGTTGGTCTTTGTGTGCCACACTCCGCAATTTTGCTGGAGTGTGCCACCATGCCTTGGATCTCCGTTGCTTCCATTCTCACTCACACACACCCCTGAAGGTCTCATTCTTATTTCCCACATCTGGGGAAAATTTCCCCAAGATTGGGATTTCCCTTTGGTCCGAGCTAATATTTCCCTTACGATTAATCATTGGGGTTGCATTCAGTCGCAATGCAACCCCAGTCCTTCCAAAAGATAACAAAAAGGAAAAAGATAATTTGCCAAACAGTATACGGCCTATTCGCGTTTATATGTCCTGATCATTATCCGTTTCTGATAAGGATCGGATGAGGTATCGAGGGGGCGAAACAAGGAACTACTCATGTGACGAGACTATTGGAAGGGGTTCTACCTCTGAGCGCTACCCAATGTAAACTAACCAACGACATCCCGGTGAATCCTTTTGTCTTAAATTTCGTAAGTGCGGGGCACGCAAATGGGGGTCCAGTCCTTACAATTATATTTCTTTTACAATGTTTTATTTGGGGTTCGATGGGCGACCGTCCGTCACCTAATAGGGCGTCAGTAGTTTTGAATCTTCTGGGGTTTATGGCACGCAGAGGGTTCCAGACTGTCCATCTGGCTCTAGACGTAACGCGCTTTTACTAAAGTGACCGTCCGTCACTACTAAAGAGACTCCTGTCTCTGCCCTCTCGCAGACCTAATGGTTGTTCCCTCCGACAAGCATAGAAGAAGATACTAAGAGGGTGCACCAATGGCTGATGAACCCTTCTGGGATTTTGAAGTACCAACGGAAAAGAATGTAAGTGGAAAGACGAAGGAAGGGAAAGATTAGAACTTGTTGTGGTAAATTTTACCGCAACAACTTTCTCAATCCATTAATTCTTAAATGCAATACAAAAAAACGGTCAAAAATTTTCTTAAATAACTTATAATTATCTTATTCTAACTTACTGGCCCCACGCGGCCACTCTAAGTTAAACCTAACAGTTGGAATATGTTTTTGCCGTTACGTACGTTATTTACATTTTTGCTAATCTATATTACTCGTTAATATAAATTAAACCCAGGAAACCTTTTTTTCGTTACAAAAAAACTTAATAAATGGATATTTTGTCCACGCTTGATTTGCATTCTTCTTGTCGGCCACAGCTCGTTTGGATTCGTCATTCCACCACCATGTTTCTTTGCCGACGTGATGGTATTTCGATATAGTCCCCAGATGGGACTTTGCGAGTGTTATCCATTCCTCGTGCATGCTGTTCCACATTTCTTGCGGGCTAAGTGAGTCTGATATACCATTTATATTTTGAAGTACTTCTTTAGCCAGTGCGATAAGTCTTGCGCTTCGTTCCTTCGATAGATTATACCACCGGATTTTTGGTTTTCCAAACGATGCCCGTGTTTTCGGTGGTTCCGCTGTGAAAAATTCTGTAATAAGCAGACGGTGTTGGCTTACTAGTTATTCTCCAAGTGTTACTCATCGACATTTTGCAGAGGTGATATTACTCGTTAATATAAATTAAACCCAGGAAACCTTATTTTCGTTACAAAAAAACTTAATAAATGGTTTTTTTATTTATATATAAAACTTAGAACTAGAAACAAAGTTACAAAGTTGCTTAATCTACTTATACTTCTTCTTATCCTTTCCTCGTTGTACAAACTTTCGGTCGCAAAAGATTCCCGAATTTTCCCGCCATTTCATCCATCCCACACTCACTCTGTGGTTTACGTCGTCGTCACATTTCGCTTCCATGTTAACGATTAATCCCAAGTACTTTTCGGAAGATCTATTCCGTCTAACATTATATCCGGAACAGGTCGCAACGGATGCGCAAATGGGCACGTCAAATGCTCCGTCTTTGAACGACTTATTTTAAACCCGTTTCCCTCTAGCGCATTTTTCCATGAATCTAAGGCTAATCTTCGACGTTATCGCTAAGTATAACTGCGTCGTCAGCGAAGAGAATTGGCGTTACCTTTGCTTCGAGCATGCAGTCTTTTAAAAGATAGTCGAATACTACGTTAAAGAGGAAAGGGCTAAGTGCGCTTCCTTGATGCACTCCAACATTAACTGGAAATTCTCTTGTTAGTCCAGCAGAGCTTTTAACTGCAGTTTTCACGTTTCCGTACATTTCTTGTATTATTCTAACATACGTTTCCGGTACGTTTTGAGACCTCAGCGCGGCCCATATGAGATCTCTAGGTACTCGATCGAATGCTTTCTCGAGGTCGATAAATACCATGTGTAAATCCTTAGACGAATCTCGGTGCTTTTCCATTATTATTCGTAGGCTTTGGATAGCGTCCACCGTCGATCTTCCTTCAACGAATCCACACTGGCTATTATCGAGCTTTATTATTTGCCGAAGACGTTCGTTTAAGACTCTTGCGACGATTTTCATTGTGTGTGACATAAGCTTGATTGAACAGTAGTTGTTGCATTCTCTAGTGTAGCCTTTTCCTTTGTAAAATGGAACCAAGAAGCTACTTCTCCATTGATTCGGCATAGGTTGTCCACATTTTAATTTATTTAAGTTTCGATAGCCATTCGCTGCCGATTCCTTCCATCTTTTACTCTGATGGAATGCTGTTTGGTCCCGCTGCTTTCCCCCGCTTCATTTTTCCGATTGCTATACTTATTTCTTCAATTGAAAAGTCCGAAACTTCCTCCTCGAATAGACCAGCTGTGGGCACGATATAACGTAGAAACTGTTTGCTAAGCAACTCCTTGCAGTATTCAAGCCACCGGTCACAAATTTCCTTTTCATTTGTTAATAAGCGACCGTCTGCATTTTTTATGTATTTCGGCGAGGTTATTTCCATCGAATCTTTTCGCCTCTGTGCAGCGAGCTTAAAAATATTTGGCACTTTAATATTGTATGACGTTTGAACTTCTTGTATAGCTTGTCTGCTATCTGCCGATCGTGAGGATATTTGTTCCAACTCCTGGTACAGGTTTTCCGCTGCTGCCGCTCGAGTTCGAGCCAGGACATTCTTTGCGATCTTTTTAAGACGCTCGTATTCAAGAGCCAGTCGGGCTTTTTCGATATCGTCGCCCCGATCGCATTTTGTCCACGCTTGATTTGCATTCTTCTTGTCGGCCACAGCTCGTTTGGATTCGTCATCCCACCACCATGTTTCTTTGCCGACGTGATGGTATTTCGATGGGACCTTGCGAGTGTTATGCATTCCTCTTGCATGCTGTTCCACATTTCTTGCGGGCTAAGTGAGTCTGATATACCATTTATATTTTGAAGTACTTCTTTAGCCAGTGCGATAAGTCTTGGGCTTCGTTCCTTCGATAGATTATACCACCGGATTTTTGGTTTTCCAAACGATGCCCGTGTTTTCGGTGGTTCCGCTGTGAAAAATTCTGTAATAAGCAGACGGTGTTGGCTTACTAGTTATTCTCCAAGTGTTACTCCTCGACATTTTGCAGAGGTGATAATCTATTTGCGTTTCGTGGCCTCCGCTGCTATAGGTGATAAGATATCGTTGATGTTTAATAAATATTGTATTTAAGACGGTTAAGCCGTACGCCCGACACGCTACAACGATGTCTTCGCCAGCTGAATTTCTGGTTCCAAAGCCTTTACCGCCGTGGCAGTCCTCACAATCAACATTTGTTTCTCCGACGTGGCCATTTAAATCTCCGCCTACGAAGAGCATCTCATCGATAGGTATATTTCTAAGCAAATTACCGAACTCTGGCCGAAGTGTATCTTTTCCCGATTGGTCGCATCCATTTTGTGGAGCGTACGCGCTAACAATGTTCCACGTTTCATTGTGTATGACGAGTTTTACCCTCATTTAGCGGTCGCTTATTTTCAAAATACCAACGATATTGCTAAGAAGATCCGCTGCAACAACGATACCAACACCGTTTCGTCCATTGACCGTTCCATGGTCAAATAAAACGCGCTTTATTTCCTGTATTACACCACTTCGTTTCCTGTACGCACAGGATTTGTAGAGTTCTGCGCACATAATCGCTTCCAGTTCTTAACTTTTTGAGGTCATCGACCCGAGGTTCCAACTTGCAAACCGAAGTTTAGGAAAATATTTTGGAGACTTCATTTTGCACGGGACCAGAATCCGTCGGGCCAAGCACTTCTGCTTGGTCTGTGATCACCCGGTGGTGCCCAGCGGGGTAGTGCTATTAATCGCGATAATTTCCTTGAAGTGTACGAGTATCTTAATCTACTTATACTAAATGTTTTTTCTTTTTGTACCTATATACAAATTTTTTTATTTTTTTTTTAGAAAGAATTACAAAAACAAAAGTGTTACCCATCTCGATTTTTTGTTGTTATTGTTTTTTTTTACGTTTCTTAATATTAATTTTTTTTCTCTTATTTCTACCTTAAACTTACCTAAAGTTATGTAAGTCGGCCACGACTTAAGAACTAGGCTGACCAACTCTGCTCCCTAATGAAACTACCTTGCACTAGATGAATTCGATGACGTAGATTCCTCTCCTTCAACAAGCCACCAAAATTGTTGGTGCTGCCGAGCAACATCCCTCATGTCGCGACTCCCTACAGCCCTACTGAACCGGAGATGCTCCGCACTGCCGTTTGCGACGTCTTTGTCGTAGTTAAGTCACCTGTCCACAGCTGTTCGAGCAGAGTGGAAGATTAATGGTATCGCTATCTATCCTGAATCAAACCTGTTTTATCAAGGTAGAGGAAAGCTTCTGGAGTAATAAAGCTGTCAAAGCGAACTCCCTCGTGATACATATAATTGGGGTTGTAGGTCCCTGGTATCCGCAGAGGCAACAGACAAAGGCGTCCTAAACAGAATGGTTTCCGACTTCTGAAAGTTTATCTTTAACTCCCAGTCGTCGCAATTTTGTTTAATTTCATCGAAGTCACGTTTCAAACGAATGATCTGTACGCGATTAAGTCGTCTGCGTACGCTATGGCATGGTGAAGTGAACCTATCAGATCACTTGTGTAAATGTTGAAAAAGATTGGCGAATTGACCGCACCTGGTTGCAGACCGTTTTGAATGTTGAATATACCAGTAGAAGTCACATCGCCATTCTTCACACAGTATCGAAGGCCTTCTCCAAGTCAATCAGGTAGGCACCAGTGCACTGGTTTTTGGCCTTGTTCCATTGGATATCAGAAACCAGCTTGGACGCGGCATGAATAACATCGTTTCTGTCCTCAACTCATTTTGTTAGGACACTATTGATGACTTTTTCGAAAACCTTACTGATGTTTGGTTGAAGATTGGTCGACCAAAGATTCGTCGGATTGGAGATGTCTTTACCCCTTTTGGGGATGGGATTTACCACCGCAGTTTTCCAATGCGCTGGATAATGTGCATTACGAGTATTTATTGCATTGTTAAGCAGGGTGGTGTAAATGTTCACCGCTTCTAGTGGGAGGTATCGAAGCACAATGTTCGGTCTTGTCTAATCTTGACAATAGTCTACTTTTTTATTGGTGCAGTGCGCCTATAGTTTCATTGCGGAATAAGTCTTCGTTGTTAGTGTATTGATACCGAGGTATAGTTTTGTCTATTGTTCGTTTAATTGTCTCGTCCATTAGTTTAAGATATCTGTCGATCTCCTCTTTTGACAGAATTCTGTGAGTAGAGCGAATTTTAGGAGAGTGCTCTAGTCAGTGTCCTGGAGAAGTGTGTCCAACACACTCTACTTAAGTTGTAGGAATGCCTTAGAACATACTCATCCAATTATCGGTTCACCAACGCTATCGCGAAGCTGCCGAGTCACTGGCCGGAATTCTCTCTATTAGTTGATAAGGAAGCTGAATCACGTGTATACTCCAATGAGTTTTATGAACGACTGATGACTTAGGTGCTACTACCACTAGACCAATTCGGCTTTACTGACACTAATTATATAAATTGTACTTTGATTGCGCACAGGAAATAATCGAAACACGTCCGTTTACAACGGCGGTCTGTGAACGAATGAATGTGTGGTGTGTATGGGCTGGTGTGTGCACAAAATCTCGGAGTCAGAAAAATCTAAATATTTTAATTTTTTGCATCGGTGTCTCGATCGGTGTTATTTGTGTGGCGGAACTTGACACCGGTGGTGTCATGACATAGGTGCAGACACTTGTGTTATGTCTATAGTAGGTTTTTAAATCTAAATATTTTGAAATACGGGGGATTCCATGGCGTCGGGATCTGCAGTCGGATTCTCATGGATAGTTAGATAAGATAGTTAGAATAAAATAAAAATAAGAGACGAATATTTACATTTTAATTTATGTATGTATCTTCTTTTCAATTTCTTACAATTTGTATTGCTTTAAAAATTCGTTTTACATCCAATGCTTCGCTTCTTAGGTACAATCAAAATGTCCCACTATATCTCACTCTTTTTATAAATCTTGACGAGGCATAATAACAACAAAAGTTTTTCGATATGTCGTTAGGTTTTTGAGACATTGAATAAAGTTTTAAAGAAAAAGATATTTAACTTGAAAAATTAGAAAGTATAGGTACTTGTAACCCTCACAAAAAAACCGCAAAATTGCTGAAATTCGTATTTGAAAAAAAAAAAATTCTTTACCATTTTTACAGGCTTTACGCCCCTAGTTTTCTTTGAGCCTTCTACTACCCCCCTGAAGGCCTCCAGCGCCCACAAAGGGGCGTTAGGATCAAATTAAGCAAGGCTGGGCTAGACAGTGACTCTGTAAGTTGTTCCATTAATACTACATGCATTTCCTTTCTGATTATCTCTTCGAAAAAATGTGAGATTAAGTTTTTGTGCTGAATGGTTATGGTTTTGGGTTGTTTTAATTTTTTTTTTTTGAGGTAGTAAGTGGTATAGTGTTTTTTTTTAGCTATTCTTGTAATTGTTTTTATTGTAGTCTCACTTGTTGAATAAAGTTAAACCTTATGAGTCTTTTTAGTTCTGATTTTTAGATGCAATTCCACATTCAATACGCGGTTTTATTTAATACGAAATGTTTTATTAAAACAGGTCCAGGGTAAAACTTTTGCTCTGATTTTAAGAGACACTTCTTATACTTGGTACGTAGTGTCATTTATACTCTTTTAATAGTTTTTTTATTTCAACTGATCGAAACTAAGCCTTTTGCTCTAATTCAGCGATACACTTCTTACATGTGGTACACAGTTATATTTACACTCTTTTACGGATATGGGCATTTTTCGTTTATTCTCATATGAATTTGAACGATTTATTTGAATCCTACCGACTGCGCCAATTCAATTCTCTTTTTTTTGTATTCAAATTGAATTTCAATTGCACAACTTACTAACTTACTCGGTAACAATCTGTTACTAACTTATATGAAGTTCTTCATGGCTAACTAAGCTAATTCAGAGCGTGATGACTTGTTATGTGATATAAGATTTCGTTGCAATGTTGCCGCTTCATGTTTGTTCGTTCACATTAAAGAGGCATGGGAAAATCAATTGTGAAGATATAAAATAACTCTGTTTTTGTTTGAGTAATTAACCTATACAAAGGCGTTACGTATTGAAGAGAGAGAAAATCTATAAATTAAATACGTTTGGTTTGGTAGCACATAATAAAATTCGTATGGGAAATTTTAAAGGCACTTCTATCAATGCAATAAAGTCATTCGAAGATCCGTAGATCAGTAGATATCGTGATAAATTTAACTTAAAGTAATTTAAAAAAATTATATACCAAAACTTAATATTTTTTTATCATAAATTTGGATCTATGACTTTGGAAAAAGATTATAGTTGACATAGCGACGAACAGTGGCGTAGCTACCGGGGGTGTTAGAGGTGGCAGTCACCGGGTCCCTCAAGCTTAGGGGGCCGAAAACTAGAGGGTAGTTTAATTCCCAAATCCAAAATAAATCAATCCTCTTTTAAAATTAATTCAAAATTCAAGTGAAGGATTGATTCTTGTCACAATGCAGATCTCGGTCGCTGCTCCCGGTATCACAGTCCGATGTACATTATGGACTACGAAAGGATAATCGAATGATATCGGCTCCTTCTCTTTGTGCATTCTTTCTTTGCGCCGTGTGAAGCGGTTTTTCTATGTTCCAGTCGCTACGAAGGATATTTTCCCTGCAACAGGGGTTACCCCATGTTTGTTTAATTATTGTGTTTTTGATTTTGTTGATGCATAGTATGTTGGATTCGTAAATTACGCGCTGCTGCGTTTTTCTGGGATGGCCTGCACAACAATTATCATGCATACGTTGATACATACATATGTATAAACATATTTGGTTCTAGACCATTTTTAATAGTAAAGTAAGTTAATTTTCAGTGTTCCCTACGCCCGAATGTAACGGTCTGTTACAGCCAATTTGCTCGGAATATACTGGACCGATTAAGTTTAAATTTGGTACATTTAAGTATTTCTGTGACCAATGAGGATATCAGTAATTATGTTATTGATATACCGAGGTATTATATCTTACGTAACGACAGAAACTCGAAACGTGGTGGTGGGGCTGCCATATACTGTAAATCAGAATTTAAATGTGATGTAATTGAGTCGTCAGAACATTCCGAGGTTGAGTTTATGTTCATTGAAATAGTGAATAGTGTTACAAGTATGCTAATTGGTTGTGTGTATAATCCAAACAAAAGTCTAAGCGTAAGTCAGTTTTTTGAAAATATACTGAGACAGTATACAGGAGCACAGTCCTAAATATTCATCCTTAGTTGTGTGCGGTGACCTTAATATTGATCTCTTACTAGAAAAAAATCTATCATAAAACTTAAAAAAAAAGAATGTTCTATGGTTGATCTAGATATTGTCAAGGTTTCCAGAGCTAATCATTTTCGTCCCCATTGTAAAGGAAGTCTTCTTAATATAGTGTTAACGTCAAACATATAACTTGTCACAGAACGCAAACAAGTAAGTTTTCCAGGTATTCCATCATACCATGACCTAATCTTTGTTAACTTAGATATACAGATAAGTGTAGTACCATGTGCCGTGCAATTTACCTTCCGTGATTTTAGTAAAATTAACGAGCTTGATTTGAAACTCGATTTTCTTGATTGTCTTTGGCATCGTTGTTGGGAAACTTGTTCAGTCGACGATAAAGTAAATACTTTTCAATCACTTGTCCAGTCACTTTTCGAGAAACATGTACCAATTAATGTTAAGAAAATCATCAACAGGGGCGTCCCCTGGTTCTTTGAAAACATTAAAAAACTTTTTTTAAATAGTGATAGATCGTATTCTCGTTGGCGGCAAAATCGTAGTAGAAATAATTGGAATATCTTCAAATTTCAAAGAAATAGAGCTACGGCCGAGGTAAGAAAATCCAAAGAACTATTTTACTCCTCAAAGCTTTATACTATCCTGCCTAGCTCTTCTCTCTGGAAGAACCTCCGATCCTTAAGAATTGTTGAAAAGACGTCAGTGGAATGCGATCTAGAACCGAACCACTTAAACAGATTTTTTCTTAGAACATTGGATAGTTCAGTTACGGCTAATAACAGCAACACTGTCCTTACTGTAACCAATCATCATAATTTTAATTATCTTGAGTTTCACTGAGTGATGTGGCTAAAGCCTTATCCAACTCAAACGTGGTAGGAGTAGATTGTATATCTATTAAGTTTATAAAACTAATTATGCGCTGGATATATTATCCTCTTACGCACATTATTAATTTATGTATCATGAGCTCTGAGTTTCTTTCAACTTGGAAATATGCTTAAGTTGTGCCAGAAGCCAAAAGATTTTACGCCTATTAGTATTTTACCGTGCTTATCAAAAATTTCTTTAGATTTTATTAAAAATCAAATCAATGAGCACATACGTTCATATACAATGTTATCTCCGCTTCAATCACAGTTTTACCACGGCTGTAATAAAAATTCTAGATGATTTAAGAAGAGCGTATGATAAGAATAATGTATCTATTCTGTGCTTATTAGAAAAGCCTTTGACTGTGTAAACCATCAACGCTTGATTGAGAAGCTGAAAGTCAATTCAGTTTTGGTAATAACGCTGCATTTCTTACATTTAATTTTTTAAATGGCAGATTTCAACCAGTACATACTAGCCAGGGAAGTTCAAATTTTCTAGCGGTGCATTCAGGTGTCCCACAAGGAACTATTTTAGGACCACCTTTGTTCTCATTGTTTATAAACGACATGCCTAAGGTCTGTCTTGATGCACCGGTGCATTTATATGCAGACCATGCTCAGGTATATCTGTCTAGACCCATTGGCTTAATGGATGATTGTATAGCTAGACTTAATGAGGACTTGGAACGAATTTATAACTGGTCTGTTCTCAATAAACTGTCCTTAAACCCTGCTAAATCTAAAGCAATAATTATCTGTAATGACACAATTCATTCCAGTTGCTTGCCTCAAATACATTTAATGAGACAATTGATTCCATATGAAAATGAGGTGAAGAACTTAGGAATATATATCAACTGCAAATTGTGAAAGTCATATCAATTATGTTATCAAAAGAATATATGGTGGTCCACGCCAACTTTATATCCCATCCGCCTTTGTCCCGACCTTAACAAAGCTTAAATTCGTAAGAACTCTGTTTACAGCTCAGTAGTTTATAGTAATTTTGATGCAATGTCCTTTAGAAAACTAGAATTAGCATTCAATTCGGCGATTCGCTACATATATGATCTCCGTAAATATGACCACATTTCGAGATTTGCCTTTAAGATTACCGGATGTACCCTTAGACAACATATAAATATACTAAACTGCACATTTCTGTATAAATTGCTCAAAACTAAACAACCGACATATCTCTTCAAGAAACTAAGTTTGGCTTATTCAAATCGTACCCAAAATAACAATGTTCCTTATTTTAACTTTTTAAATAGTCAGCGTTTATTTTTTGTTCATGCTATAAGACATTGGAATTCCATACCAATATACATACTTCAATCTCGTTCGCTTTTTATTTTAAAAAATTTGCTTGTTTCTTTTGTAAAGAGTAATTGTAACAACCACAACAAAATTATTTTTCGAAAATTTTCACGTTTTTCACGTTTTTCACGTTTTAATCGACCATATTTTTCTCGATGTCTTATCGAAATTTTGAGCTTAGATTCTGAAAGAGCATCAAATTTCGCGTAGGAATAGGTGTTGCATTATTTGGTCCGATAACATAATAAATAAACACGTTGAACAGTTAGTAAAAATTCTGATCACCTCGGCGTTAATGGGTTAATAGTAATTTTTGTCGACTCATATTAACTTAAAAATATATTTTCTCTTTTTTTTTATTAAAATAATGTAACCTAGATACCTTAATGTTAAATTTATATGAATAAGTAAAAATAATGAGAATGTAATTCTTAATGTACAGTCCAGAAATAAATGAAATAAATAAAAAAAATAAATAAAGCTATTTTTGTGAGTAATTTTTCTCCGTCCCCTGAGCCATACAGTACAGGAAGTTTGTTTTAAACACAAACCTACCAAGAGGTTAGATTGTAGGTGTGGCTTTAAAACACAAATTACACCAAACTCAATAATATTTACATCTTTGAAAAATACAATTTACATTAAAACACTTAACCTCACATCAATATCACAATCCAAATTCAAAACAATACATGTAACATCAAAAACATGACCGTGCGCTACGAAAACCTACGCAAATAAACTTTTTCCTTAAAGAAAACAGCTTACAATTTTGTTTAACGTATTTTCCACACATTAAAAGAAATGTACGAGTAAAAGATTAAAACAAGATCTCCACGATAACACTCATAATTAAAAACTTTTTTCAAAGCTCTAAAACCAAAAGCTCCTCAACAGAAACCCAAACGGACACTGGTAACTCTGAATGCACATCAATTTAATAGGGGTTGATTAGCAGCAGCCACAAGCCACACGCAATCAGTGCACACTCAGATGTGCGTTGACGTGTTGGATTTATGCCAGATGCAATTGGAAATTCACTGGCGGGCAAATACTTTTAATGGGGGGTTTCTTTCAATATAGCATGGTGCAAGTTACTGACTTTGAAAAAGCTTGCCCATAACGCGTGTACTGCCAATTAATGTTGGACAGAGTATAATTTCAAAAGTCTTCTTAAAAAGAAAAAGCTGGACAAATATTTATTTTAATGAATTTCTTTTTAAGGGCTGAACAGAATGTGAATTTGAAGCTTGAATCTGTATCTGTATCTTGAAGTTGCGTGCTATTCAACTTCGAGATACAGATTCAAGATACAGATTATACATGTATTGAACTTTTGAAAGCTCGATATCAGATACAGATTCAAAGTTCAGATTCACATTCTGTTCAGAGCTTTAATTCACATTTTCATATGTTTTAAAGTTAAGCTAGCCATTTATTTATCTGAAAAGGTTATTAACAAATGTATATGAAAATATATAAAAATATAAAGAAGTAGTATTTAATTCTTCTTTTTTCAATAAATCCGAAGCAATATCATTTGTTTAATAAAATGGAAATCAGCATACGGAACACTCTCCATGCGAGGTCAACTCGTACATGTCCGTTTTTTTTTGACTCGTTGATTCTTATTCCCTCTCATTTTTGTTGAAACAAATTTTTGATTTGTATGTTCCTGCGTACCGTTTTTCAATTAGCTTTAAAAATTGAGTTCAATAAAACGCAAATATCTTTTTGAATTGGCTAAGGGGGCCCCAAAAAAAATTTCCACCTGGGCCCCGTAAGGTGAAGCTACGCCACAGGCGACGAATGTTTTTCAAGGACTAATGAGAACCTCGTGGCAGAAGGTATAGGTTGATCTGTCAAATATGAATGTCTTCCCACGTATATTGTAGACTTTTTGAGTGCATATTTACAGACTCTTTGTATTTTGTGTAGCCATTTTTAGAAGAATTATTCTTCAAATAAACAAATAATATGATGTTTGAAAGTCGAATTTAAAGAGAAATTGCTATTTATCTGTGAATAATACCTCGAAAATACCTTCCGCTTATACGTCTTTTGGGGACTTCAATTGTTAATAACTTTGTGAGTAATAGTTTCCTCACAACTTTTGTGATAAGGGGGCCATTTTACATAGAAAACAATTTTTTTCAATTTTTTCCCCAACAGGCCATAATGGAAAGTGGCCCCGATAAATTGTAGTTATGTATGTTTTCGAGCGAATTACTTACACCCTCAAGCGGCATATACCTACATTGGTCAAATTCTTATTAGAGATCTGCATGAATGCCAAAAAAGTTAACCATGAGATACCAATAGAAATTAACGAACCATAATCATTCAATTCACACACAGTTATTCCTCACTCAATGATTGCATGTTAGTATGGATGCAACGAGGTCTCTTAACCCACCCCAGAGAGCAAAACGCTGTATAATGTATACGGACAAAGTGGAAAAAGACTGGTTGTTTTCTTTTTGTTTATAAGTAAATGCGTGTAAATGATTACCATTGTATTGCATATAATTACACCCTGTTGCAATATTTCAGATTCCAAGATGTGTTTTATCCTGTTTTTTTTTATCCTATTCTTGCTTATTGGCGTGTGTTGCTATCAACTTCTAGCATAATTTCAATACATAGAAAGGAAAATAGTATCAAGGTCAAAAAAGAGAATTCTAAAATGAGATATAAGAAAGCAAAACACAAAATTTCAAATTTTAATGTCATCGTAACTTGCCGCATTCATTCATTCATTGCCGCAATATTTTTGAAAAAAAACTTAATAAAATGAGCTCCAACGAATTGTTTAAGTTATTCAGACGAATTGTTTAAAATGGCCAGATAAAGAAAACGGATAAGAGATGCCTCGGTAATTGTTTAGAAAAGGTGTCACCACCTCCGATTTTGATGAAATTGTAATACGTGAGAAAAGGCATTTTTCTGATAAATTTGAAAATTTTTTTAACGCCGGACTCTAAGCTACGTACACACCAGCAATAAATTTGCATGTGTGAACAGCAGAAAAAAAGAGTAGAAAAAATGTTTGCAACAAAAATTTGCAGCAATAACGTAGCATGCCATGTGAACACGTCAGCTTTGTTTGCGTGTTTGCAGCTGCTGTTTGCCATTTGCTGCAATATTTCAGTGAGAACGCGCAAATAACAATGTGGAATCGAGAACTTATACAAAAATTAATCGCCAAATATGGGATGTTTCGTCAGCGGATTCATCTTCATTTTTCAGCTCATATAAAAGTTGCTGATGAAATCCTAGCTCAGTTCTTTTTGCTATCCAATCTCTTACCCAACATTGTCTTCTTCTGATGCTTTGCTTTAATTTGTTTTTCACGTTTTAATGACATAACCTACCTATATATTATCACCATAGCTGCTGCTATTTTAGTTTTTTTCCAAGACATTATTTCGTTTTTGTCGATTCTAATAACACATTGCCAAACAAACTATTAAAAAATGGAACTGTCAAATAACCTAAGTTTTTTATTTTCTGATGAAACAAAATTAAGCCAAAATGCCCCTAAAGTCTCTGAATTTTAAATTATATTTATAAAATTTCAAGAGATAAATAAAACTACTAAATTCCCAAAGCGCACAGATTTTATTGCACTCAAAAGACTTTAATTCAGTCTAAAGACTTCAATGAAGTCAATAGACTTCTCTGAAGTCAAAATACTTCAATATAGGTAAACTACTTCAAAAAGACTTTAAAAGACTTCAAAGAATTAGGGCAATCAAATAGACTTCCATTCAATTGACTTCCAGTCTTTGATTGGTCAAATATATTGCTTTCATTCAAGACTTCAAAAATGAACTATTATTGCATTTTTGAAGTTTAAGTACAAAGATGAAGTAATTTAACTTCTATTAAAAATGTGAAATATTGATTGGGATTTCAATGAATGCAGTACTAATAGAATGCATTCTTTTACAGCTCTGGTATGGTATGAGAAATTGCAAACAAATAACAGTAAATTATGGATGAGGTTTCGGAAAGATTTTATGAAACTTTACGTATCCCCAACCTCACACCTACCCCAAATCCAACAGTGTGCCCAAGCAGGATTTGGGGTAAGTGCGAGATTGCGTATATTTTATGTTTCTTAAAATCAATATTTAATTCCCTCGTTCAGTTGCAATTGCCGAATCCAGAAAAAAAAAAAAAACGATCTGGGAACTCTACTCATTGCATATTGTAAGGAGTTGAAGAAATTTAACGTGAAGAATTCTTTTATTTAAAACATTGTTGCATACTCCCAGGTGAAACTGAAACAGAAAAATTCTTCTGCAGTATTGCGAGATATTTCCGTTTGTCTAAATAGAAACTAAGCCGAAGTCAATTGTAATATTCCAAATATTTAAATTCAAGTTATTGTTTTTTTTTTCATAAACTTCACGTTTTTTATAAAAATCTTTACATTTCAATTTATGTTTCTGTAAACGTCACCCCGTCGTCAGGAAATCTCGATCGACTAAAAACACTTGCTAAATCGACAATAGTCAATCACAATCGACACTCACTATACCGAAATTAAAAATCGACGATCGACAACCGCAATAAGTGCCTCATTTTCTCGTGTACAGATACACATCTTGCAAGTTTAACTGTCGTGTGTAACCCCTAGGTCATTGACATTGTACAATGAGTAATGATAAGTATCCATGAATCAAATTGTGCATCCATTGCGTGAATGTATCCATGCAGATGTCTGATTCTCATCAAGCATGTGAGAGTGGTTAAGTAAATTCTGTTTGACGTTGCATATACACACATCATGCATGAATCTTCAATCATTATTTTTACTTCAATTTTGAGGTGAAAGCACGAGCGGTTTCTTGTGCGATTTCGGCTTGTTATATTGGCATCACCCATGTTATTAGAACTTGGCATAACCAACAAGAGTATAGTGGTGGCACCAGGGTAATATTTGTCATATTTATAATAGAAGCATTCTGAACTATACTTAAAACATGATGGCAGCCTAGTAGAAAGAAAGAAAAAAACTTAATTCTCAAATTTCGAACAAAAAAAAAAAAGGATAAATAAAGCAACATTAGACAGACACAAAAAAAGGAAACGGCAAAAATACGAAAGGTACCTAATAAAATGAGCTAAACAAAAAAAAAAAATCATAGCGCGTGTCACATTATTACATGCAATGTTGGATGACCAAAACCCAACCGCAAAATTGGAAACAAAAAACAAGACAACAGCGTCAACAGCATCTTCTTAGCGCCAAGAAGACTCAACTATGCAGTTAGGCATCGCTACCCAGAGGAATTCTCATTTGTATCGGCGGATTGGGAAAAATGGATCAGGCGGTTCGAACGGTATAGGATGGAAAATGGGCTCCACCAATCAAGCGACAAAACACAGGTGGACGGGGGATGAATTCATAACAGCACTATATGCTCTTGCCAAGCACTGTGAATGAGGGTGTCTTCTAGACGATATGATTTTGGTACTCTAGTCGTAGGAATGAGGGACGGGGGTTCGAGTGATAGACTTCGGTTAGATCCGCAGCTTACTTTAGAAAAAGCAATTACCTCACTTAGGCAGGTGGAGGAACTTCATCGTCAGAAAAAAGATCTCCATATAACACAAAAACAAGACAACAGCGTCAACAGCATCTTCATAGCGCCAAGAAGACTCAACTATGCAGTTAGGCATCGCTACCCAGAGGAATTCTCATTTGTATCGGCGGATTGGGAAAAATGGATCAGGCGGTTCGAACGGTATAGGATGGGAAATGGGCTCCACCAATCAAGCGACAAAACACAGGTGGACGGGGGATGAATTCATAACAGCACTATATGCTCTTGCCAAGCACTGTGAATGAGGGTGTCTGCTAGACGATATGATTTTGGTACTCTAGTCGTAGGAATGAGGGACGGGGGTTCGAGTGATAGACTTCGGTTAGATCCGCAGCTTACTTTAGAAAAAGCAATTACCTCACTTAGGCAGGTGGAGGAACTTCATCGTCAGAAAAAAGATCTCCATATAACACAAACAACGACGGTCTGTAAAGTAGAGCAAAAACGAAAATCCGACACGGAGGGCACGGGAATACGGGCGACAGTCATGCATTCGGATATGTGTGGATTTGGGATAATTAAATAAGTGGGTCAAAAGGCAGGTACTTCCAATTCCTGGTATAGACTACTCGTTATCACAGCTAGCAGCTAGATGCGAATAGCGGATTTTGGCAAATACCATTATCAAATGAGTCACAGGACCTGACAACCTTGTTGACACCATTCGGCAGATACAAATTTCTACGACTAGCCTTCGGTATAACGTCCACACCAGAGTTCTTTCAAAGAAAAGCTACACAACTACTAGCAGGTATGAGAAACTGCATTGTATACGTGTGGAAAATCGAAACTGTATATTTTCACAAACAAATAAGTGAAAGAATTATTTTATTATAATTCTTTAGAAAACTTATAAACAATTCAAGATATAAAATAATTAATTAATTAGCAAAATACAATATTTTAGATAATTTAGAATAATTCAAATGCATGCAAAATAAAAGTGTAATAATTATGAAGTTTTGAATTCGTAACTGAAAGCAATCCACGGCCACGTTGATCAATCTGCGAAGTCAGAGAGAGATATGATAAGCTGTTCTCTTCCTTTCATTGGTTTGATGTTGTATAACACAGTGTTGACATTCGAACAGAATGTTTTAAAAGCTTTAAATGGATGTGTTCATAAGAACTCTATATACCACTCGGCCGTCCTACGGAATCTTCTTCTCCAGAAGATGCGTCGTTTTCATTACAGATTGAGTACTGCTTATTATCTTTTGAATTGGGCCACAGCTTCATTTTGTCCGCGCTAGTTTCAGTCTTGATGGGTCCTTTATATTCGCCTTCTTTCTGAACCTGACAACTATCGAATCCTTTGATGTTGACTATGCGATACGGTTTTTTATTGCTTCTTTTCTTCGTTTATAAAAACTATGCTTATTCTCACCTTGTATTTTTCTGATTTCTACTTTGGCTTGTTGTCATCGTTGTTCTCCACTTTCTTTGAACTGTCGGATATACTCATCTTCAATGACCTCTATAATCTTTAAGTCCTTCTCCGTTTTCATTTCAATGCCTAAAAAAAGTTCAAAAGGTGTGGTTTTAATAGCTCTTTGATAAGTTGAATTTAACATTTGCTGCACTGGCTTAACATATTGATACCATTTATGTTCTAACTAAGTTGTAGCCGAATTAGAAATTTTTGTTTTTTTGATTTATTAAAGAAAAAAGAACTCATTACACGTTATAATAGATTTATTTAAATGTTTAATGTTGGAGTAACTGACGCTAAGTGTCGAGTAACATTGTCTTCTGCTACAAAGAAACCTCGGCGCGTAACAGCTGTAACCTTTAAATAGGCTTAAAGACCTTCTTTATACCATTCTTCACTAGGTCAGCCATTAAAGTAGGCTTAAATTAAACCAGAATTAATAAGGCGAAATGTATGACTAAATGATTTTGAAGGTTTTATCTTATGTAAGAAAGAGAAAATATGTTATTGATGTACCTTGCACATTTGACAGTTCGGTTTAGTGTTTTCTTCAGTAGATGTTGGTTCTAGGTATTATAAGTTGTTTTTATTTTAAAGAGTTAGTGTAAGATTATACTTTAAATATGTGTTTCTTATTGATATGTATTTGATGTTCATTAGCACTAGGTATTGATGATATTCTAGCTGCATCTGCAACTTATACTTCTAATATCTCGATACCTAGTTTGATGTGCTAAAATACCAAACCTCACTGTCAAATGTTCTCGATTTATATTTCATATTTTAAATGTGTTTCGTATTTATAAAATATAATTTTTGTTTGGAACGAACAATTTATCTGCATCGTCGAAAGTTAGTTTCGTTAAGGTTGCAATAATCGTTGAATGAAGACGTTCAATTTGTCCATTCCCCCTACGGTAATAAAATGTAAGCTAATGTTACGATCCTTACAATAATACAATAATCCTTGAAACAGTTTGCCGTTAATGCCACAATTCTTTTAGGATCTCCGAAAGTTTCACCTATGACCAGCATTTTTTTCGCTTGATAACGTTTTTGTAGGAAACAACCAGCAAAACTTCGTGAAGGCATCAATAATTGAGAAAATATACCTGTAATTTTACCTCGTGGACTGCATTGGACCTAAGTGATCAATATGAAATGTTTCCAGCGGTTGCTCTCCCTTGGGAATCGGCTGTGACAGGCACTCCTGTCTTTCAATTTTTCTTTCTGCCAAAATACAATGTACGCAATTAGATATATGTTTTGAAATTCTAGTTCGCAGGTATGAAAAACTCTCTTTCGATGATATCTAGCATTTTCTTGTGATGCCAATGACCTCTATCGTGGACTTCTCTTATTATCTTGTTTATCATATTATCTGGAACGACAAAAACCGTATTATTCACCCCTATTCTCAAATCTGACGGATCGGAGATTCCCTTCACTCGTTCGATTCACGTGAACGGATTCATGCTATAATTGAATCCGCCGGATGCACTATACTATCGACATTACTTCTCCCTTTTACGAAATCAGCTGTTCCTCGAGTTGACGTTTGATTGCAGAAATTTGATTTGAAATACAAAACTTTGAAATTTATGTTTTCGTTCCGAATTCTTTTTAATAACAATAATGGATAGTATTGCTCACTTTTTTAATGATACAGACGTGAACAAGAGAACAGTGCGATCATGTTTAAGGAGAACTGCTGGTAATATTATGGATTTGCCAGATGCATCGTAAGTTTAACGCTCCTATGGTATAATGGTTTACAAAAAAGTCTTATCAAAATTCGCGACTCAACAAAGACGCGTTTGGAAGACCGGAGAGTGCAATATCGTTTTCAATATCTCCGCAACATCAATTAGCCTCCGATTCTTTGCAGAAGGAAGTTACCAACATGGTGCTGGTAAGGATTTTGATATCTGCATTGCACATTCCAAATTTTCAAAGATATTAGGCCGAGTGTTGGATATTTTGGAGAAAGCTTAATGCCCAAGATGGATCAAGCTGAATGGTTCTGAAGAACAAAAATGAGCATCTAAGCGGCATTTCTATGAACGATGTAAAATACCTGGCGTTGTGATGTTCGTTGATGGAACCCACATTGCTGTAAAAGTTTCAATAAATAATCCACATTTGCACTATAATAGAAAAGGATTTTACAGTATAAATGCTATGATAGGATGTGTAAATAAAATGCAATATAAACAGTGAATGCCATTGTGATAACATAAAAATTCATCTTTTTCAGATTTGCGACGAAAAATTATAGATACGCTGCATGGACGCACGATTTCCCGGATCCAACCACGATTCATTTATTTGGAATAATGGCAGTGCCTCCGCATATATTACTCAGGAATATGAAAGAGAAGATCGAAATACTAGGCTCTTAGGCAAGTGTCATCGTTTTTTTCAGTTAGTTGTTACTCCTAATCGATATGTAAATCATTTTCAGGTGACTCTGGGTATCCACTTCAGCCATGGCTTTTAACTCCATACCGCTCGGTAAATTTACATTCACGGGAAATCAGGTTTAACAAATATCACTCAAAAGGTAGAAACACCGTGGAAAGATAGATAGCAGTTTTAAAAAAAAGATTTCGCTGTCTGATGTCCGCAAGAACTCTGCATTATAAGCCGAATGTGTGCTGCGCACTCCACAACATTTGTTTGCACACTTTGAAGCAAATAAAGAAGAAAACCAACCAAGAACTGAAAGTGAGCAAGCTGACTCATATGAAGCATTCCGGATAAGAACCGAAATAGTGGAAAGTTTATGACTAAATAAAAATTTAGTTTTTTAACAAAAAAAAGATGCATATTTCAATGAAAAAAGTAAAAATAAAATAAAAATAGTTCAGTCTTTTTTCCTATTTACAGATGTACATCACTGGAAAGGGATGATATAGTTTTGCCCAAATTTTCCTGTATGTCAACCTGCTTTGCCAACATTTGGCTTTGGGAGAGAGTCTTTTTCGAGGAGTTCGTATGTTGTTATTTTCCAACTCTTCGCAATTGTTGACTCCTTCACAACGATTTGTGTCTCATCCGGAGGGGCAAATATAGATTCATTTGGAACACCAAATGATAAGGCGTTGTCTATGCCTTCAACCGACTCGTTCAGCATTACTAGTTGTATCACATCACGTGAAGTAAATACGTTTATTTGGCCCACCTCCTGTTGCACTCAATTCCCTTTTGTTCTGGCTTAGCTTCTTTTTTAGGTGGGATTTATGGTCACTCCAAACCATGGAGTATTTATAATATAAGATAAATAATCGAGCAATATTGGAATTACCTTCTTCCATTCCATCGCTTCCCTTATTAGAGGACCTAGTTCGTTTAAGTTTTGTCGCAAATTTTCCCAAAAATCTCTTACTTCTTCAGGGGGTCTTTTCGTCATGTTTTTTGCTATGTCGGGATATTTCTTCATTTCACTTTAAAGCACTTTAAATTGTTCCCTGTTTGTTGTTTTCTTCCTACGATTTTATATTTTAAATAATGCTAATTACAATAAATTTAACTTACATCTTTACTAGCAAACTACTCAACTTATAAGAATCCGCAACAATTTTGATGCGGATCTGTTTGTATGGAATGATTCGATTCGATCGGTTTTAAGAATGCAGTGAATCTCAATTCACATTACCGACATTCGGACGATTGACTTCGAACGGATTTCGGAATAGCACATTTACGATTTCGGTGGACGATTCCCCCGGACGGATTTGGGAATAGGGTAATTATTATTTAGATTCCTGTAATGTATGCCATTGAACATAAGTTAGTCTTTATATGGTTTATCTTTTAAAATTACTTTTATAGACTTTAAACTATCATCTGCGCGTTGAGATTCGGATTTTCGAAGAAAGCTGCTATTTCCAAGACTGTTGATGCAGAACGCTACCAGATTACGACGTAGGCTGTCAACGTGTTTTATCCTTGCACGTGACCTGTGTTCAATCAAATAATTGAAATCTTTCAAAAGCAATGCCCATCTTGCAACTATAGTTGTTACATACTTTTTTTGCATTGTACACTGGAATGCTTTACAGTCCGTGATTAACTTAAATTTTTGTCCTAGAAGATGCAGTCTGAATTTCTTGAGTGCCTCAACTATAGCTAATACTTCAAGCTCGTATAAACTGTAGTTTTGCTCAGCGGATGAGGTTTTCTTGCTCATGTAGTATGTATGGATGCAAAATGTTGTCTTCTGAATCACGTTGTAGAAGTACCGCTCCATAACCATCCCTTGACGCATCCGTATGCAATTCGGTAGCTGCTCCATATTTAAAAGTCCTTAGTACCGGTTCAGTTACCAAAGCTCTTTTCAAATCATTAATCGCATTCATCTGTGGGATATCCATTTTGAAACGTACGGCCTTCTTTGACAGTTCAGACAATGGGCGAGCCCTACGAGAAAAGTCTGGAATAAATTCTCGAAAATAATTAGCAAGACCGAGAGAAAACTTTGTAATTGCTTAGCGGTCAATGGAATAGGGAACTTTATAACTGCCTTTGAATTAAATGGAGATGGTGAAATACTTCCTTTTCTTATCCACTGTGACAATTTTCATAGTTACTGGTGATTTATCTGGAATTTGAGGAGTATAATTTTCAATAAGGATAAGTACCGTTTCAGTTTCTTCGGCTCTAATGTTTTCCAATTCTGCTATACACAATTTATTTTCGATTTTTGTGCCTACGCTTATGCTAGCTAAAGAGCATCCTTTCGCTTACGTTATTTCTTCTTCTTCCGATATGCACTTCTCCTCGCCGCCTTTTCTTCTTATGAATGTTAATTTACCAGCTTCTATTTTAACATCAGCCCACTGCAACAAGTTCATGCCAATTATTATATCGCATTTTAAACAACCGTCATCAATTGCATGGATTTCAATGTTATGAAATTTACCAGCTTCTATATATATAATAGGAGGATTTCTAAAATTGAATTTTGGAAAAATTAGTTTTATATAACATTCTTGATGACACATATTTCACTGCCTGTATCAATTAAGCACTCCCAGCTTAGGCGTTAATCTTTGCGTCTACGTACACTATTTTCCGATTGCCAGTACTTGCTACCTCAAGATTATTTTTCGATTCAATATTGGTACTTACAATATTATTTTTTTTCAATACCATCAATTTTGGTATGGACGGTGGAATATCCTCTTTGCAGTCAGGTTTCTATGTCCATAATTGTTGCATCTAAAACATTTAGGGCCCTTGTCCTTTTGTGGACAATTATAATGCTCATGTTCATTTGATCCGCGATTGAAACAATGCCGCTGATACCAGTACCTCGTTTTTTGGCTGATGGAATTTGCGTCTGATAGTTTTTCTTCTCCGTTGCGTGTTTCATCCCTTCGTTCTTCTCGATTTGTTCGTACGCCAGTAGTTTTTCTTTGAATTCCTTGATGTTTTTGGCGCCGTATAGAATTATTTTATTACTAGAATTATCATAAATGCCGTCAATAATAATAAAAAAAAAAAAACACTGTGGCGCTGGCAGCCCGGTATGGGCCATGGCCTAGCTTCTTGACACTCATTTGTGTTGCTCATGTTCTCATTTTTGCCACATCTGAGCGGGGCCTACGGTTTATCGCCGAGTCCGAACGGCACTCCTTAGAAGCTTTTTCGTAGGCAATTTTACTTTCGGGAGTTTGCCATTGCCCGCCGAAAGGGTGATGGCGATTTGAAAAATGATTGGTGACCCAGCCGGGAATTGAACCCAGACCATCTGCGTGATAGTCCAATGAGCTAACTATCGCGCCATCGCCGTCAATAATATAAGTTATAATAGAAAGCTGATCAACTTCAGCTTGGGAGGTACATATACTCACGAAAGGATTCGTCCTTTCTCTTTCGCCTTACTTGAAGTCGGGCATGCACTTCGGCACTTGATAATTTTATTTGAAACTCACCCAATAGTTCCTGCATTAAAGCAAAGTAATTCAATAATTTGGATTCAAAGTCGATAAATAACTTAGCCACTCCCTGTAGAGATCTTTTGCAGAACACAAATTTCTGGAGGTCATTCCATTGAAACACCTCTGTGTATTGTTCGAATTCATTAATCCACTTTTTCAAATCTCTGTTTCACTTCCACTGAATTTTTTTGCGATATGTTCCACATCGGAAAAATGTATTTTTACTGCATTAGCGCAATCGTTGATATGGGAAATACCGCTTGTTGAAGCCATGCCGCTGTCAAATTGGAAATTTCGTTGTAATTTTTTCTGTCTTCTGGGCATGCCGTTAGGTTAGGTTGAAATGTATGTTTTTCGCCCTCGTTTCGTTACAGTCGTCCCCGTTGCTTTACTAACACACGTCCACGTTAGATGAAAGATGTAATGTGTGTTTCATACTGTAATAAAATTACAATGGCGTCCATCCCGGTTAAGCCCCCATGTGGAAAATCGAAACAGTGTATTTTCACAAAACAGTTCTTTCATTTATTTTATTATAATTCTTTAGAAAATAATTAAACAATTCAAGATATAAAATAATTAATTAATTAGCAAAATACAATATTTTTGATAATTTAGAATAATTCAAATGCATGAAAAATAAAAGAGTTGAAGTAATCCACTTTAGTTAATTAGTTAATAACTATGAAGTTTTGAATTCGTAACTGAAAGCAATCCACGGCTACGTTGATCAATCTGCGAAGTCAGAGAGAGATGGTAAGCTGTTTTCTTTCTTTTATAGGTTTGATGTTGTATAACAAAGTGTTAACATTCGAACAGATTGTATTAAAAATTTTAAACGGATGTGTTCATGAGAACTCTATATACCACTTACGTGGACGATATCCTTATATGGGGAGAAACAATTAAGGAACATGATCAATGCGTAGAAGAGGTACTGAAGAACGTGCAAGCGGCAGGAATGACTCTCAATATGAGAAAATCAGAGTTTGGGAAAACGAAAATCACATATTTAGGACACACTATTGGCGATGGCGAAATTCGGCTTGATGGGGAAAAAGTAAGAGCGGTCTTGAAAATGGAAGCTCCATCAAATCCGACAGAAGTTCAAAGATTCCTGGGTATGGTTTATTTTGTCGGAAAATACATCCTCAACAAATCGGCGATATTGGAGCCTATTACAAGCTTGGTGAACCGGAAATATGCGTACCATTGGAGTGATGCCCAGGAAACAGCGTTTAATAAAATAAAAAATTTGCTTACTTCACCGCCTTATTTAAAAACGTATGAGCCAAAAAAGTCACCAAATTTGGCATGCTCGGCCTCTAAACGCAGCTTGGAGGCTCATACCCGGTTTCATACATCTCAAGGACGTTAACACAAGCAGAGAAAAACTACGCGAATATTGAACGGCAAGCTTTAGCTATCGCACGGGCCTGTAAAAAACATTTCCTGATAGAAACGGACCACAAGCCTCTCCTTCAGCTCTCGCCCTGATTACAACGTATCCGTATGAGGATGATGAGATACGATTATTTAATCACATACATACCTGGAAAAAACTTAGTCGTCGCAGATCACTTATCCAGATGATGAGGATGATGAGATACGATTATTCAATCACATACATACCTGGAAAAGGTACGACTAAGTTCGTCGCAGATCACCTATCCAGATCACCCATTAAAAATACTTCGTCTTCGGATGAGATAGAGGAGGAAATAGAATCCAAATCTCGCTTCACAATATTCATACCAAAGACGAAAATATTACGAGTATCATAAATGCACAGTTAATAGACGTAGATTGCCTGGAGCTAAAAAAATATATTGGAAATGGATGGCCGCCAAGGAACAAACTTAGCGCGGAAATAAAGGCGTATTATGTAGTCATGGATAAGATGTCAGTTGTTGATGGTCTAATCTTACGAGGAAGTAGAATGATTATCCCGAAAGGCCTAAGGAGAGCTATATTATGAAAGTTTCATGAGGAGCATTTGGGAATAACCGAAGGACAATGTGGTGGCTTGGGATTTTAAAAGAGATAGAGGAAGCAATAAAAATGTGCCCGGGATGTATTCAACATGCTAAAAATAGACACGAACCACTCATAGCTCCAGAGTTCCCCGATTATCCTTGGCAAAAGGTTGTCATGGATTTATTCAAATTTGAGAGTAAGTGGTATGTGATCATTATAGATTGCTTCTCGCGATATTTTGAGGTTGAGGAGTTGAAACGGATGAGGATGATGGATACCATACGAACCTGTAGATCAACATATAGCCGCCTGGTATACCCCAATATTTCTATACGGACAGTGGAACACAATTCCAAAACTTATATTCTTCTGAAGCATCTTGGTAGGAGAGAAATCCTGTATAGGCAGCGACATAAAACGAATTATGATAAAAGGTTTGGCGTAAAAGAGATGAACGAGTTACAGGTAGAAGACGTTGTGTGGATAACAGATCTTAGGCGACACGGGAAAATCATCGCCAACGCTCAACGCAGATCTTACCAAGTCGAAACTAATAAGCGTATTATCGGTAGGAATAGGTTTCACCTCTTTAAAACACCTTGTTTAGAATCGTTACAGATGAAAACCAATACCAATTTAATGTTAGATGACGACTCTCTGAGCACTAATGCTGACACAAGAGAAGGTGGAACAGCATTACTTGATGAAACCATACAAGCACGAACCAACCACAAAACATCTGCAGGCAACAAACAACAGCCATCAAATGCAGCAACTAGGGATGAGAGAGATGAGAGACATAAACACCGGCGAAACTCAAATGATGCGCTAGTGACTAGTGAGGTCACTAATTAAAAAATTTACTTGAATGGCTAATACACATTGTAAGAATAGAATTTTGATATACGAAAAAAAAAAATATTAATAATTGTAATGCATATTGAAATGTTGAGAATTAATAATTAGTCAAGAGAAATTTAAAGATCTAGACGGGGATGATATATTGGCATTACCTATGCTTTTAGAACTTGGCATAACCAATAAGAGTATAATGTTGGTACCAGTGTAATATCTGTCATATTTATAAAAAAAAAGCATGCTGAATTATACTTCAAATCCAACTTAGATCGTTTTTTTTTTTTTAAAGAAAATATGAGTGACACGGACGATTACTTCATCGCTTCGGGACTAGCGCTAGCTTTGGAAAATAAAAGTAAAACGATTCTGAAGAAATGGATGTGGATGAAAGAATGGCTAAAAAACCGAAACGATTTTTCACACGAAAATCTGAAAGAGCTGAAATTAAGTTCACCGATTGATTTTATAAAATTCCTCCGCATGGACGAGGAGGCAGGCATATGATCAACTTCTTGAAACGATAACACCGAAAATTGTACAAATTGTTAAATAACCGTCGCTATATTATTTTGCTTCTACTTTCCACAGCGAGTGGAAAAGAACGATAAACTTCTAGAAATACCAAAATAAAAATGTTATCCTCCATCTTCGAACATATTAAGTCCTTTTTAAAAGAAAACTTCCGCTGTTTGCCTGCGATGTTGTCTCGTCGCTGTCCAGGCGAAAATGAGAAAATGCATGATCAATCAGTCAATCGCGCATATACACTATATCAAGCATATCTACCTGATTGACGAAAAATCCAAACATTTTGATTTTGCTTCAAGCAGACACACAATGTATAAGTGTCTCATTTTCACTAATAAACTCTCGCATGCTTGATGAGAATTTGACCAATCTATATGCCGCTTTACCTCCAATTCTAAAGGGTTTGAGGCATCTCTTAACCGTTTTCTTTCAAGATTAAAATTATTGTAATTTTCATCATCTGAATCCCTTACCCAAAACTCCATTGAGCACATTTTATTAAGTTTTTATATACAATACCAAACTTGAAATCAGTCGATTCGATAATCGTCCATTCGATCGATCGGACTACAGCTAATAAACTATTTAACACTATTGGATCGTGTCGCGTCTTTAAATTACTTCCTCTTTGGCTCAGAACTACTCGTCTCACAATAAAACACTTCCTTCTTTTCCTAGATGTCAGAACTGTGTAATCACTCGTTTATAACTCTTGATACTTTGGTGCCTTCTATATTTTAAACATATTGCATCTCAAAATTTTCAAATTGATTCCACTTCTGTTAATCAAATTATAATTAAATTCCAATATATTTTTCTTGGCGCTCAATTTATTCTATTTCTAATTAAAAAGCTGTATAAACTTAGCCATAATTAATACATTTTGTTAACTCGCCCGAACGACGGACAATAAACAAATACTGCTAAAAGCGGTGGACATTTACACCATACTGTTTAATAATGCAATGAATAATGCACATTATCCAGCGCAATGGAAGACATCTGTGGTACATCGTATTCCTAAAAGGGATAAAGACACGTCCAATCCGGCGAATCTTCGGTCTATAAGTCTCCTACCGAATATCAGCAAGATATTTGAAAAGTGATCAATAGAGTTCTGACTAAGTGGGTTTAGGACAAAAATATAGGTCGGGATAACTGGTATCAGCAAGGAATAATGTACGGGTGCTTGTTTGGTTGACTTGGAGAAGGCTTTTGATACTGTTTGGAAAGAGGGACTTTTCTACAAGTTGAGCAGGCTGGGCATAAGCAAACCACTACTGTACATTCTTTGTAATATGCTCACTACCAGGCGATGCATCGTGAACAATGGCGATGTAACTTCTGCTGGAATATTCGACATTAAAAACGGTCTGCAACAAGACGCGGGTAATTCGCCGATCCTACTCAACATCTACACAAGCGATCTTGTGAGCTCACTTCGCCATACCATAGCGTACGCAGACGACCTGGTCGCGCACAGATCAGGTCCGAAAATCGAGGTTATTAATATGCTCTTACAAAGGGACTACGATACAATTAAACGATATTGCGATGATTGGAAGTTGAAGATCAACTCTCAGAAGTCGGAAACCATTCTGTTTAGGACGCCTTTGTCTGGGGCCTCTGTGGATACCAGAAAGAATTGGCGAAAGTTTCAGATCGTTGGACAACACGGGCAGCCACTTGCTTGTCGAAATGTAGTCAGATACCTTGGGATCTGGCTAGATCAATATCTGTATTTTAACAAACATATAGATGTTGCCCTGGCCAGAGCCAAGGGTGCTTTTGCCCTTACAAAGAGGCTGTTTTATAGCAGGCAACTCGATGCGAGAGTGAAGGTAATCTACTACATGGCCCTCATCTGGCCTATGCTTGTATTTGGCTGTCCCGTGGGGTTCAACGTAAGAGCAAGTCTATTGGAAAAGATTCGGGTGTTTGAGAGGGTTTGCCTTAGGGTTTGTTTTCGTTTGTACAGAACACCAGAGTCTGAGTACATAAAATTCTATCCTAATGATGTCTTATACAATAGGGCTAACCTAATAAGAGTGGACAATTTCGTCGTTAAATTGATTCGAAGGCACATTGCCAGAGCAATGACCTCTACGAACAATGTGATTTCTGGCGCTTATTACCCCAATGACCTATATTACGAAAGCGTGCGCTTTAACGGCTTTGTGCTCCCAGAGGCACTTGATAAAAAAGAGCTGCTCCAAGATAAATTAGCGCTATCGCGTATCTTCCACGTCGTTCGATCAGCTGCAGATAGGCGACTCAACTACGACAGAGACGTCGCACACGGCAGTGCGAAGCGTCTCCGGTTTAGTAGGGCGGTAGGGAGTCGCGACATTAGGGATGTTGCTCGGTAGCAGCATGAATTTTGGTGGCTTAATGAAGGAGAGCGAATTCCTTCGTCGTTTCCTTCTAGTTCGGTGTAGCGCCATAAGGGCGCAAAGCCGGTTTGTTTAATAATGAAACCATGGCCGGCTTACATAGTCTAAATAGATTTAGGGTAGCATTAAGTTAATATAAGAAAATAAAATATTTATAAAAATAAATAAAACAAAAATTTAAAAAAAAATAATTAAAAAATAAAAAACAGAGATGGGTAGCAAAAAAAAAAACTTATAAAAATATAAAAAAAAGTACGTATTTAATTACGTAAAGTAGATTAGAATAATTTAAGTAGACCTAGTATTATATTATTATTTTTTTCAATTAGTTTTAGGTTTTACTTATATATATGTATGTATTAAGAAAACATAGAAATAATGTCTAGTTACTAAGTTTTTTTTTTTTTTTTAATATTTTCTTAGTTCTCAAGCTAAATAACTTATTTAAAAAAATAAAAAAATAAATTATGTCAGGTAGTCGAAAGACTTTGATTAAGTGATAAGTGTAGCTTAGAGTACCCCCAGAAGGTCAGTAAGTAAAATTAATATTGTTAAGTAAATTGAGCTAATTTAAAGCATTTTTTTTGTTTAGCATTAAGGTATTACTGAATTAAAATAATAAAAATGCACAAAAAAAAACTTGTAAGTGCAAGTTTTGTTAACTTGTAAGTGCCTTTTAATACTATTTCCGTTAATGAAATATTTAATGTCACTCAATTTTTTCTAGTTGTAGTTTTAAAATTTAACTTAGGATAAGTTGAATTATTGTATTTTTTACCAAGTGAAAATAAAATAAATAACAATAAAAAAGTATATTAAAATATATGTATTTTCACATCAACAGGTTTGCAGGAAAAAAATCCTAAATGTGTATTTTTAAGAACACTTTACACCCAAGGGCGAATTTTTCAAAATCTTTCAGTTTTTCCTCAGAGCTGTTCCCCTTCATTCGATCGGATCATTCGGATCCAAGCCTCCATTAAAAACAATAATATATACAAAATATAAATAAACATATATAAATATATATGTCGTTAATGTCGAAAAAAAGAATTCGGCCAGGCAACCAGCAGACAAGAAGACATCAATATCTGAACAAAAAGAAGACCTTCTTAGACAATCATCCAAGGTACGTATAGGACCAACACCCATTACTATCGAGAAGTATAGAAAACGAACAAAAGAAGACAGCGACAGAAGAGCAATTGAAAAACCTATAGCTATATAGAGAAATAAACCTAGCCACCACGAAGAAAAAAAGAAGAAGCTGAAACTACAGATAAAAACAATAAGAGAACAAGGACTTATGGAGAAAAACAAGAACCCAGCAACATCATAAGACTCCTTTTTATAAATACCTTTTAAATTATTTCTGTTTGTAATATTAAAATGCGGAGCGAGCAATCAAAGCTTGAGAAGCCAAATGCCAATGTGGTTAATAACATTGACCATACTAGCCAATTGGAGGATATTTGGTTGCTGGTACTCATTTTAACAGCTATAACTGGAGCCTCATTGTTTTTAAAAATCTACTCGGCTCATAATAAATATTTGAAAAAGAAATATCAAAATAACATAGCAAAGATATAAAGAAACAAAAAAAATATTTATATTATTTATTAAAAATTCATAGAAATAGACAATATATAGTACAATTATAAAGAAACACCCATACACTTAATTTAACCTTTATAGTAGATTTTCTGACATTTTATAAACAAGATAAAATCAAATTTCAATAATAGCAACCTATGGAAAAGTGGAGTAAGATTGAACAAAAATTAGAGAATCATAAAGCTCAGGTAGAAAGATCATACAAATGTATTATAAACACCCATTAGAAAAGAGACAGTACAAAAACACTTAGAAAGCATACTAGATAGCTTAAATAATATAGTACACATTTTACAAAGTGTATACGAATATCTAACACCAACACATAAGACTGAAGGAGATAAGCTCATAGCAGGTCTAGCTAAGCACAATCTAGACGCAGATGTGCCACCTAATTTCCGTGAAGATATACTCATAGACTTTACTTTGCAATCTTATAATCTTTATAATCCAATATGTCTCTCTCCAAAATAAACTTTATAAAAATAGCCTCGTCAACTCTACCCGAGTTCGACGGTAGAATAGAAAATAGGTTTCATAGACACTATCGCTATATAAGATTAGATTAAAGACATGCCAGTTTCAATAATAAAAACAAAACTCAAAGGAACAGCCAGGAATTTGATTAGCAGTGAACAAACATTACAACAAATAAAATTTACCCTGATAAGTAAGGTAAAAGGGGAATCAGTAGAGGTATTGACTGCAAAGATAATGAAAATACAGCAAAAAAGTAAGACAGCAAACCAGTACACCGGTGAAATCGAAAAACTAACTAAGTCTTAAGAAGAAGCTTATATAGCGAATGGACTTTCTTCAGAACTAGCATCTAAATATGCCACACAGACTGCAGGAAAGGCAATGACGAAGAATTGCGTTGTAGAAAGTGTAAAACTGATCATGCAGGCAGATACGTTCACATCAATGGACGAAGCTATGTATATCTAAATTCACAAATAGTTGCACAGAGGCCACTGGTAGTCAAAATTCGATACTACCAATAAGGCGACATCCAGGTTATTACCGTGGAAACAATCGCAATGGTTTTCAAAGTAATAGCCGAGGCCGTTATCGTAATTACAACTTTAATAGGGCCCATGATAGTAACAGTAACAGAAGTCAATCCAATAACTCCCGACAGAACCGTCCAAATAATCCAAGAAATGTAAGTCAGCTTAATGGACAGCAGGAAAACCAGCTAACTCCACCACAAGACCAACAATAAATAGTGCAAATAAGAACATATTTAATCTGCATTTAAGCAGCTACGTTTCTTCCAAATCTACACTAAACAACAAAATTTCAACATTTTTAATGGACACAGGAGTTGACATATCAATTTTTAAAGAAGGTCAGATTAACAATGATACAAAAATAGACAAGTCTCAGATAACAAAACTAAATGGAATAGGACAAGGAGCAATAAAAACTCTGGGAATGGTTACAGCAGTTTTAATATGTGGAGAACTGTTGATTAAACACCAATTTCACGTGGTACCGGATGATTTCGCCATCCCGGGTGCAGGAATCTTAGGGCTAGATTTCATCAAAAGGTACAATTGTTTGTTAGATTATAAATCCAATCAAGACTCATACTAAGACCATGTGATCACCACGAGGATTTAGCTCTTCAAATGACAAACACACCTATGGTTAACACTATAACTGTACCAGCCCCATCAGAAGTTATACCGCTAATTAACGTAGATGTTACACATTCCGAGTTTTTAATACCACACCAATAAATAGCGCCGGCATATTTCTTGCAAATACCATTTCCACTAAAAATAAACCTTTCGTAAGAATAATTAAACAACCAATGCGAACGCAATTGTAGAAAACTATAAAGTTCACACCGAGAATCTTCAAGATTACATAGTAGCAAGTAACTCACATCAACCAATAGACATAAATAACAAAACAAAATTAGAGAAGTTGAATAAAAATGGTCCAGTATTTGCAAAAGACAAACTTCACATGTTATGTTCCGAGTTTATTGACATATTCGCGTTAGAAACTGAGCCTATTATAAACAGAAACTACGTATAAATTATGATGATCCAGTTTATATTAAAAATTATAGGTTACCACAAGCACACAAAGAAGAAATAGGGAAACAAATTAGTAAGTAAATTCAAGAAGATATAATTGAACCATCGGTTTCAGAGTACAATAGTCCAATACTATTGTTACCCAAAAAGCCACTCCCAGGCACAGCCCAAAAAATGTGTAGATTAGTAACAGATTGCAGGGGAATCAACAAAATAACGAATTGCAGACAAATTCCCCCTACCCAGAATAGACGACATTCTCGACCAGCTAGGTAGAGCTAAATATTTTTCATGCCTAGATTTAACATCAGGATTTCATCAAATAGAATTAGAACAACAATCTCGAGACATTACATCGTGCACAGCAGACGGAGGCCCATACTATACCGTGTGAAGAGGTAACCGTACGGTCTAAAGATAGCTCCAAATTCATTTCAGAGAATGATGACATTAGCATTCGCAGGTCTCGCACCGTCCCAAGCATTCCTATACATGGACGATTTGGTCGTACTAGGATGTTCGGAAAAACATGTGATTAGAAATCTCCGGGACGTTTTTTCAGATTGTCGGAAACACAATCTCAAACTGCATCCTGACAAATGAACATTTTTCAGTGAGGAAGTCACTCTTCTTGATCACAAATGCACCAATAAAGGCATTTTACCCGACCCCAATAAATTTGAAGTAATCCAACAATATCCCGTTCCTAAAAATTCTGTTGAATCAAACGATTTGTAGCTTTTTGCAACTTTTACCGGAGATTCATACCAAATTTCGCAGAATATTCTAGACACCTCACCAGGCTTTGTAGAAAAAACATACCATTCGAATGGACTGCAGAATGCACAAACGCATTTAACTATTTAAAATCTGCGTTACTTAATCCTAATATACTTCAGTACCCCAATTTCGAAAAAGAAATCTGTATTACAACAGACGCTAGTGGTTACGTGTGTGGAGCAGTACTAAGTCAACAGTATGATGATAAGCATCTACCCATCGCGTTTGGGTCAAGATCCTTTACTAAAGGCGAATTGAATAAGGCAACAATAGAAAAAGAATTAGCGGCAATACATTGGGCAATTACATATTTTAGACCGTATATTTATGGTAGAAAGGTTTGCGTAAAAACTGATTATTGACCTTTAACATACGAGTACCTTTTTTCAATGAGGAATCCTTCCTCTAAGTTCACGAGAATTAGATTAGATTTAGAGGAGTACGACTTCGTAGTGGAGTTTATAGCAGGTAAAGAGAACTATATAGCGGACGCACTATCCCGAATCGATATCTCAGTTAAAACAACTTTCAGTAGAAGCCAGTAAAATATTAAAATTTGCAACTAGATTCATGAAAAAGCCTAAGCCCGACAATGTTAGGGAAGAAATACGTGACTATGAGAACCCCAAAATATACGAAGCACTAAACAAATACGAAGTTAGAAAGCATCCTCAGCTCGTTTTCAACCCACCGAAATTATATTTCAAAAAAGGAAAGAAAATTTGTAGCTATATAGATACAAGCAACCTGATTGTTGAGACGAAAATTGACTTAGGACAATTTTTTGTCAGGCTTATGAAAGAAGCCGGCAATCTAGGACTTGTCAAAATACAATTGTCCTTAGGAGACAAATTGTTTAATTATACTCGAGTAGAAGAATTTAAATAAAAGGGTACCCAAGTTCTCAAAGGAATTAAAAAAGCGTTAACTCCGGAATTAACGCAAGTGACAGACGTTGAAAAAATCAACGAAATCATTAGGCAGTACCATGACGATCCAATTCGGGGAGGCCACCCAGGGATCGTACGTACTACTAACAAAATTAGGCACCATTTCTGCTGGAAAAATATGAAAAAGGACATCAAGAAATATGTTAACAATTGTATATGCAAAAAGAACAAAATAGATAGACACATTAGAGAACCACTGGTTATCACAGAAACACCAAGTTAAGCATTCGAACCTGTTCAAATAGATACAATTGGTCCTATTTCCAAGTCTTTTAATGGGAATGAGTATGCAGTCACCATCATATGTGACCTCACAAAGTATCTCATTGCAGTAGCAATACCGACCAAGCACGTCAAAATAATAACAAGAGCAATATTTGAAAACGTTATTCCCGCCTATGGCTGTATGAAAACAATCTTAACAGACATGGTAACAGGATACAAAAACAGCATATTTGAAGAACTATGTCAATTACTCAAAGTTGAACACAAAACATCAACACCATACCATCATCAATCATTGGGTACAGTTGAACGTAGCCATCGTACATTCAATGAATATGTATGCTCCTACATATCGGTCGATAAAAACGATTGGGACGAATATCTTAAATATTTTTGCTACTGTTACAACACGACACCATCAACCGTGCACGGTTATTGTCCTTTCGAACTGGTATTCGGAAAAACACCACCTACATTTGACTTCCTTAAGCAGAACGAAATTACGCCACTCTATAATTACGACGCGTACGACAAAGAATTAAAATACCGACTACAGGGGTGAAATCGGCTAACGCGATAATTGATAGTTGATAATCAAAATAGATACTTTTGCTCTGCGTAAGGTGATTATCAAATCGACAATCGTTTTTTTGCGTTGATTTTAGGTGATAGCTCATTAGGTGTCGTTTTCATACATTTATTTCATTTTCCACAAGGATTTTGGTGCGGTCGACTTCAAATTGGTTAACTTATTAAGAAAAGAATGTGTGTTTTAAGGATTGACATATTTTCTATAAAGCAAATTAGTTCAAGTGCAAAGTTTACATCATTTGCAATTTACCAAAACAACAACAAAGAATCGTGATTTGTTGTTTTGTTGAATATACGAGTATATACATATTTTACACACACATATATATATTTCGATATATATGTTATGTACTTATGTACATATTTGTAAACAAATTTTGTTGAATTTAGCTTTCAAATTCAAACCACAATTCGAAAATGACATTTAATTCTAGGCAGACTTAGAAGTGATGCCAGTATATCCCCAATTTTATGTGATCGATTTACACAGAGCAAAGAATAGTTGGTAATAAAAACGACAATCAAAAAAGCGACAGTCAATTATCGCGTTAGCCAATTTCACTCCAGGTAGCGCAACAAAGAGCCAAAGGGTTCATAACAAAAAAAAAAAGAAAACCAGAAAAAAATTTACGATAGGAAAATACAATCTAAGGAAATTAGCACAGGAGATTTAGTGTTAGTAAAAGATGACACATGCCATAAGTTAGATATTAGATACAAGAGTCCCTTTAAAGTAGAAAGCGTAGATAAGAACAATAACACCTAACAACACAGACAATGACAAAGTCAGAAAACAATTAAGTAGAAATATTTTAAGACACAAAAATAGGCTAAAATTATAGACTAAAACTATTTGACAAAAAAGGTAAACAAAACTAATTATGCAACAAACAATGTGAAAGAATGTTCATCCATTGACACTGACAATGTATAAGCATTCTTCAAAAGAAGAGAGGTGTAGCGTATCTAGAGGCAAACCACACAACAGAATACCAATAACATAAATAAAGTACAAATGATTCACGGTGCCAGTGACCTTATACTCAATAACAAATAACAAATAACAAATTCATCAGCTGGTAGAGATCGGTGCTAAGCAATGGAAATAACAAAAACCTCATTTTATGAAAAAATGTCACTTGGTCACTTTTACCATTAACCCGATGATATATAGTCGCAGAAATTACGTTATTCAAACATAACACTTATACTATTGCAGAATAAGCTTAAAAATAAACATGAAGCTGTCATCCAAAAACTGAGGGTAAATGGGAAAATATAAACTTTTTTCTTGTTCTGATGGAAGATAAATCCAAAATCATAACAAAAATTGGGTGATAAAAACAGCGCTTACGAATGTTATTATTTTTAGTGATTAATTGAATTATTGAATTCCAACTCTAAAGAATTGGGATAATTATTATAAACCATTATTATTAATTATTATTATAATAATCATCATAATTTCCGATTGCTATTATTTGTTGTATGCAATACTATTATTTTTAGTATTATAAATCATCATTTTTAGTTATTATTATTATTAAAGTAATTTATCAGTATTATTATTATTTAATGTTAACGTTCAATTTGATGTTATTATTAATCTAAATTTCTATTAATTAATATGTTTATTATTAACTAGTACTATTTTAAACATTTATTACAATTCTTTTAAGTAATAATTATTTTAATTAATTTAATTAATTAATTTTTATAATTTGTATTATAATTATTATTATTAATAAATAATAAATATGATTAATTATTGTTTTTAATTATTTAGTCTTATTTTCCGTTATTAATTAGCATTTCATGGTTAGGGCAATTATTGTTCATTATTTTTATTATTCAAAGCAATTATTATTATTAAAAACAAATATAATACATAATTTTTAATAAGTGTTATGATTAAGAAAAGAACCCTTTGATACAACTAAAAAAAAGGCTATGAAATCATTTTTATTACACTAGCTTCACCTTTGTTAAGTTAAAATTATATATTTTTTTATTTTTAATTACGAAAATATGAAGTTTTACATTACATTTCCTACATCTTTACTTTATTTTACATTTCATGTTCCTTCAGAGCTTTCACTTTTTGCTTTATTTGACGTAGGTACGTGATCTAAGCCTGTTGTAGGCAGGTGTGAAGGCGAGCGGTGCAGCAGATCCCCTGGCACCGTAAAACGGCCTAAAGTTGTGTTTTCGTCTGATTTTTGATCCTGTAATAAATAGAGCAGAAAACCACTTTTAAGATTATATTTATACAAATAATAGGTACTCGTACATGTAATTCTTGAAAAAAAAAATCATTTATAAATGACTTTTTGTAGTGGCTTAACGGATTGCTAACCTTTAAAGAAATAAGCACAATATGGGTAACTTTGCCTCGAACTTTATTAAGAACGTTCACAGACTGGATTTATAAAAATTGCACAAGTGGCGCAACTTTGTTTTGCCGAAATAACTATCAGATTGTAACATATAGGTAGGTTATTTTAGAGTGCCTGTTGGAAAAAGACCAACCCGCTTAGGCCTATTATCCTGTTGTGATGCCACGTGGATCTGTGATCCTCCTACTCTAGAAACCAATTTGAGCTTTTGACGAAACGTAGGACACTTTTGACATCTGTATTACTCGTATTTAGATCGCTTTCCTAAATAATTGCTAAGTGAATATTGGGCAAAAAAAGTTCGAAGGCAATGAACAAAAGCGGCGCCATTGAAGGAATCGATGTTTTCACGGTTATCTTTGAAAAAATACAGGGCCAATGATTCCACCGGACCATAAACCGCACCGAACAGAAATTTTCTCGGGTGCTTTGACCGCTTTTTTATTGCCCATCGGACCAAATACGGCAGTTTTGTTTATTAACATACCCACTCAACCAGAAATAAGCTTCGTCGCTGAAGAAAATTTTTCGATGAAAAAGCGGATCTTGATTGATTTGATATGTATGATAAAAAGGAATTTTATAACTAGCATGTGTTGTTAATTTTGCTTCAAAAAAATCGAAATTTCTACAAATTCTACTTTGAATAAGCCTCTATTTTAAATTCTCTTGAAGAAAATAAGGAGAGTCGCTCTGATTTGCAAACACTGAGTGTGGTCACTACAGCAAGGATTGAAAATGGCGGTTACGAGAGAAACATCATGCACGACTCACTAAAAATATCTACCTTCTGGACTGAAATTCTGGAGATCTGGTGAGCACAAACCGATGCCTTATTTTGAACATGCCACATCATCTCCGATCTGGCCAAGTTCGTCTATATCGTGACAGGCGACGAATTATGGGTGCATATGAATCCGAAACTATTCGACTGAATGGGTCTTTGAACTTGAGCCAAATCCAACAAAAGTTTTTGGCGCACGAAGCACTTCGAAGCAAATGGTCGCCCGTTTTTTTCCAATTAATTGGATATATCGCCACCGTGCCATTAGAAGAACGTAATTTAGAATGGCCAATTTTTGGGCCCCCGCCCAATTATCAAGGCTTCGTCCATCATTGACGTTGTCTAATAAGAAGCGGGAGTAGAGTAAATACTGGACTTATCATAAACTTCATCAGACCTTTCCCCTCTAATGGTTGCTATGATTCGTCCAGTAACAAGCTGCCGGTCATAGGTCTTGTTGAGTGGCAAGACCACCAGTTGTCCAGAACAGGACTTAAAACACGGTACCGTGGGAGTTAGGAGCCCCCTGACTTCGGTCTGGGCCTAACTTGTTGAGGTAGGCCCCCTTGTGAGAGCGTCACGGTGGCTGTGGTTTAAACCTAAATAAAGGGAGGGTGACCCTGCAAGGGCTCAATACCCGGAGTGGAGTGGCTATAAGTACTGGGTACTGAGACTCTAAGATCAGTAAGAGGTATTAGGTGGGCCTCGACTCATGCCAAGGGTGGAACTGTACCCTCCACGCAGTTCCGCATTGGTATTATTTTGTTAAGTAGCAAATAATTGGGAGCAAGGCATATCCTTGATCCCATGGATGTATGGGCATCCCGCGAAATTAAGTTTTCCAAACAGGTGTTCACGCAAATCATAAGACGGTCAATTCTGACCTGGTATATTTGTTTGCCAGAAGTGTTCGGAAATATAAGAGAAACCAATTAGGAAGACGAATCATTCTCCACCACGATAATGCAAGCTCTTACAAACAAGTGAATTTTTGAGCATTCAAAACATTGAATTGATAAGTCATCCGGCGTACGGTCCTGTTTTGGCACCTAATAGTTTCTTCATATTCCCGCAGATAAAAAAAGCGAGGTCAACGTTTTTCGACGTTTGAAGAAGTGGTTGATGGGTTCAAATCACATGTTTTGAAAGTACATTCGGAGTGGAAAAAGGGCTTCGAAAATTTCTTTAAAAGCACACAGAAGTATATTGATCTTCCTGGAGAATATTTCGAAAAACAATAAAGCCATTTTCGATTACCGATATTTATTTTGAACTGTCTATCTCAAAATTTAAGTAGCAACCATCGTACAAAAAATTTGCCATACCGAAAAACAATACCCTGTTTATTGCGTTTGACGCATCAAATGCTATTAATTCATGTTTTTCAAAAAGGACATAACAATTTTGTATTTTGATACAAATGCACCTTCAACTCTTTTTTATGATCAGTCAATATCAAAATGTCAGTCAAAGTGTACGCTTTTATCTTGATGTTTATAAACGATAAATATTAAAAATTAATACCGTTACCAGACAGGCTACGTGAACCATAGTGAATCAATTCAGTATTGAATGTTCCTGTCCGAGGCAAAGCATCAAGATAAGCTAAATCAGCCAATTCGACGTCGCACAGTGGTGTGCGGCGAAAAAAATCAAAATTTTCAAACTGCTTGAAACACTAAATGATTTGTATTCTGAAAATAATGATTTGCATAATACTTTTCGATGAAATAAAGAAATATTTACTTATGACAGTAGTTGTTACACCTTTAAAGTCGCTACCACTTCATTTCAACCATTTTTAGTGCATACCACGAAGCGCAAAAAGAAGCAAGTCGAAATAAAGCCCGTTTCATTTAAAAAGAAATTAGGCTTGGCTGACAAATACGTACTCTATAAATAATATTGATACAACTAGCGACCTGCCCCGGCTTCGCACGGGTGTAACTTAGAAAACAATAGATGTAAAGAAAACAAAAGCCGGGGAATACACACTGTTTCTCCTGTTCTACATTCTGTCAGAATTTTGAACTCAATAGTAAATTTTTTTAGACGCTTAACCTAGAGACGTGTACCGTTGCACAATTTAGGTGGATTCCTTCTCAATAATATAACAGGACACCCTTCCTTTAAGAGCAATTTATGTGGGAGCAATCCAGAAGGCTGCAAAAAATTGAGAAATTCTTTTGGGAAATGTATAGCCTCTTCATGGTCCAGCACGGTGTCTACAGAGTAGTATGTCTGCGCCTGTGTATTAATTTAAGAGATAATCAAGTCGTTCACTTTACCTCCTTGATTGTTAGTAGATGCCAAAATAGCTCTCTCCTTGAATCAAGTTATATTATTAATTTCTGGATAAAAATGCAAAAGTTTTGATTATCTAGATTAATTCTCCCATTGCTTTGTGGCATCTGTCCATTTCTTATATTGAGCAACAACTCTGAAAAATCCCGGTCATCGTGTGCTGATAATAACACTCTCATATTTGTGTTGAGTTCTAATCTATTTACACACGGCCAGAAAAAAATATCCTTTCAATGAAGCATTGATTTCATCAGCACGTGTCCCTCTCGCTACCATTGGTAAGATTTTCCAAAAGTTACCAGAGAACAATATCGTGCATCCACCCATGGGTGAATCCGTACTGCGCAAATTGAAAACTTGTTCGACATGGTGGCCTTGTCCCAAAGTATTAATTAGCAGTCACGTATCAATTTTCCAGAATTACCATGTTTTGAAATGCTACGAACAGTGCTAGTGTCCTCAGAAGCAATTGTTAGTGGAAGTTTTAATGTTGCGTGAGCGGTTCGGCCTACTTCCAAAAGTGTAACTGCAATTCCGACTGATGCTACAGCTAATGCAATTTTGCCAGTAGATCTTACTTTTCCAATGACCAAGTTGATAAAAATGTTTTTCCTGTACCTCCAGGAGCATCAAGAAAATATAACTTTTCTTCGTTTCTGGCAATTGATGTTAATAACGCATCGTATACTTTTTCTTTATCTATGCATGTTCATATGATGTTCATCTACAATTTGTTTAAACAGTTTAAATTGTCCAAAATACGAAATACCAAATTCTTCTGCTCCCTTATACAACGCTTCATCAATAATATGTTTATCATATTGGACATAATCTGACATTAACTCTCGCCGTCGTCGATTCAGTATATCTCCGGCCATATTTTGCTCAGACTTGTTCCAGAGAGATACAATAATGGCAAACAAATACCTTAATGACCTCAATGAACTGCAAATAGTAGCTTCCGTTAATGTGTTGTCCCATTAAGAGTCGACTTTCAACAGACTCATCACTTTCCATGCTGCTTTATAGGTATTATTAGTTACTCCTTGTATGGGCCCTTTACAATGTGAAGTAGCATTTTCAAGTGAAAACATTCACAAGAAAACATGAACTACAAAGACCCTCCCAAGAGCATCAGTTCTTTTTTAACTCCAGGGAAACTTTCAACTGGAGTCCCTCGTTTGATCCGGCCTTATTTTGTTCACTAACCATACCGGTAGATGGAAATGTGGCAACCCACGTTTCTGCACTCAACAGTGTACATGTGGCAACGTTGTAAAACGTTGTATCGCGGGATAAAAATAGTCTAGTATGCGCTGGTCCATATACCCCAACTAACCTTACTGTAAAGCGCCTACACACGGGCCAATTTCAGACACAATTTTTGTAAATTAGGCACTAAAAACTGGGTTATCATGTCACGATAACGAACACCAATAATTGTTACTGCCTGACCAGCCGCATTTTCGAAGAAGAATGGTCCGAATATGCCTCCAGCCCAAAATCTGCACAAAACAGTCACGCGTTGTGGATGCATTTGTTTCTCAACAATTACTCGTGGGTTTTCTGAACGAAGTCATCAAGATGAAAATGAGCTTCATCACTGATGATGATTTTGTTCGACTGTAGCTGACAAACCTTCATTATTTTTAAAACATTGCTCAACAATGAAAATGCATTGTTCTTTCGTATAGCGCTCTATTTTTACTAACTCCGAAATGGCGCAAAATTCGTGAATTATGGGACACCCTTATAAGACAAATAATAATTACATAAGTAACCTACAATAGTCCAAAGCAAGAAGAGCGAAGAAAAATGGTTTGTTTGATTAACAGGAATATGCGCGCATTCCACTGGTTGGCTGTTGATTGCAATGACCTACGCATATCGGTGATTTATGTAAATCTCAAATAATTACATCTTGCTTATTACTTCCGTTATAAGAATCACCGAATAATGACTGATTCATAAATTTCTTCTCCAGGAAATGTACTAATCGAAGAATAAAATCATATTCAAATTTGTTCAGCCATATTGTAGTAATATGTGTGTAGAGGATAAAAAATGCGATTTTTCAGTTAAAAATGTTGTGAATTGAACAACAACTAATCATATTGATACACAGTTATAACACATATATATGTGTTATGAAATGTTATGTGTATAATAAAATGTCAAACTATAATTTTAGTTAGCCTTTGTCTTTGTCTTTGCTTCCCAACAAAATTTACCGCGCGCTAGAAAAATGGGAGATTGTGTGTTTGCAGGAAGCTAATTAATCGCTAATTAAAGGCCTGAAATCCTTACACGACACCAGCATTGAATGTGTTCATGCTCTTTTCAAACTTGAAATAGCTGTTGAAACATGGGACGCCATTCTCATTTTTCTAGTTTTTAATAAACTGCCACAGCAGACACAACGAGATTGGGAGGAAAAGCTAGGCACTTCAAAGGTTCTTCCTGATTGGAAAACTTTCATTCCTTTCCTCGAGGGTCGTTTAAGTTCGCTGGAAAAAATTTCCGAACCACTTCCGCGGCCTGCCAATTAAGTTCCCAGCAACAAACAAAACAGTTTAGATATCGACTTTGCAAGGCTTCTCATGGGATGAGACATTGCAAAAAAAAACTCCTTACTATGGATGTCGAAACCAGAGCTGACGTCATAAAGAAAAATGGAGTTTGTGGTTATTGTCTAGGGTATGATCATCATGCCTCGTTTTGTAACAGTAGCTACAGGTGCCAAAAACGCGGTTACAAGCATCACACATTACTGCACATTGATGCTGGACAAAATTCAACCACTGCTCAAAACCACCAACAACATCCTCAATTCAAGAATCAAAATGCACCCCAATACAATCCTCAATCCCATTATATCCTGTAAGCCAAATTTCTGTCTCATTCAATACTCCGAGTGATCAGCCAAGCACTTCCCAAAACTTTAGAGCACATTTCAACCAAATGCAGTTAAAAACGCTACTAGCGGCTGCACTCATTAAGGTGTATGCAACGAATGGAAATCAGTGCACTCTTAGGGCCTTCATAGATCCCGGCTCCGAGGCCACATTCATAACTGAAAATGCCACTCAAATGCTTAACCTCAAAAGGCAGAATGTATCTGCTAGAGTCACAGCAATTGGAAATAGTCCAACTGGCAGTTCCAAATACCGAGTGAAAGTTAATTTGCAATCGCTTAACAATGCAGCTTTCTCCCTCGATGTTACAGCATTTGTGTTACCTATCATAACTGCAACACTACCAACCTATTCGCTTTAAGGGGAGTGGAAACATTTGTCCAATTTGCCATTAGCTGATCCGGCGTACAATGTTTCAGGGAAGATTGATGTGCTCTTAGGGGCGGACGTGTACAGCTCAATAATTCTCGAAGGGTTAGTGAAGGGACAAAAGGGGTCTCCTGTAGAACAACGGACTGAATTTGGATGGATCCTTACCGGAAAAACCAACACTACTCCAAAGATTACTTGTTTCACTGTCCAAAATCACTTCAACTCTTTAGGCAATTCTGGGAATTAGAGAAAAATCTCCATGACAGGAAACTATCACCGGAGGAGCAAAAATGTCAACAACATTTCTCCGAAACATTCAAGCGGAATGAAGATGGGGGATACGAAGTACGACTCCCATTCAAGGATGGAATTCACCCAACCTTGGGGAATTCGAAGAAGGCAGCCATTGCGAGATTCTTTCAAATAGAAAGAAAACTTGATTCAAACCAAAAGCTAAAGGAAGCTTATACCAAATGTATCCACGAGTATGCCACCTTAGGTCATATGAAGGAGGTCTCAGGATCCACGGAACTAGGCGAACACTACTACTTGCCTCATCATGTTGTCGTCAAAAAGTCAAGTAGCACCACAAAACTTCGTGTAGTGTTCGATGCATCTTGTAAGACTTCTATCGGAGTATAGCTAAACGACTGCTTAATGTTGGGCCCACGACTGCAACCCGACGTCATAGATCTGATCACAAAGTGGAGGAAGTTTAAGGTAGAGTTTGTGGCAGATATAAGCATGATGAATCGGCGGATATGGATGGCAGCACAAGATACGGCATATCAACTAATTCTATGGAGGCATAGACAAAATGACCCTATAAAAACATATGCTTCGAATACAGTCACATTTGGAGCTGCATCGGCGCCATATTTAGCAGTGCGCACCTTACATCAGCTAGCGTCAGATGTGGAATACAAGTATCCATATGTAACAAAGGTGCTCACTGAAGGATTTTACGTCGACGACCTCATCTATGGAACGAATGACGAAAGGGAAGCCATCGATTTACAAAAACATATTATTAAGTCCTGAAATCAGCTGGGTTTCCTCTAAGAAAATGGGCCAGCAATCCCACGAGTGTATTAGAGCAGGTTCCTGAAAGCGAAAGGGAAATAAATCTGCCTCTTAACTTTGAATCATCAGATGCCATCAAAACACTTGGGATTCAATGGCATCATTCAATATTAACTTGCATTTTTAATGCTGAAGAACTCTTACGCGTAGGAGGGCGCTTAATAACTCCACCATACCGTTCAGCCAGAAAGACCCCATAATACTTAGGGACTCACATCACTTTGCAAGATTGGTCGTCAGCGGTGTGCATCAACGCACACTTCGAGGTGGACATCAGATCATGATTACAGAGATTAGAAGCCAATACTGGATCACAAATCTTAAGCGTCTAGTCAAATCAACCATCTATAACTGCGTCCGGTTTCATCGATATAATGCTAAAATGCAAGAACAGCTCATGGGAAATCTTCCTGCAGAACGCGTAATAGTTTCAAGGCCATTTACGAACACTGGGGTAGACTACGCGGGTCCTATAGAAATAAAGATGTGGAAGGGCAGATGCAGTAGGATGACGAAAGGATACATAGCTATCTTCATATGCTTATCAACAAAGGCGATACACATTGAAGTAGTGAGTGACCTTACTGCGGCAGCGTTCACAGCAGCTTTCAGGAGATTTATGGCACGTAGAGGCATCTGCTCCAACATGTACAGTGATTGTGGGACGAACTTCAAGGGAGCCATGAACGAATTGAACAAGGAGAGCAAACACATCTCCAGGGAATGGTCAGCAGAAGTTTCGGCAAGTCTGGCAGCACAAAACACCAAATGGCATTTCAATCCACCAGCTTCACCACATTTTGGAGGGATTTGGGAGGCTGGTGTCAAGTCAATTAAACACCACCTGAAAAGAACAGTCGGAGCAGCCAGGCTTACATTTGAGGAGTATGCTACACTGCTCGCTCGAAGCGAGGCATGCCTCAATTCACGTCCAATGACGTCCGACCCAAATGATCTGACGATTCTCACTCCAGAACATTTTTTGATTGGAGCATCAATTATTACTCTGCCCGAAAGAAATTTAATGGAGAAAAACATAAACAATCTCGATATGTGGAGATATATTCAAGGATTAACACAAGAGTTCTGGAAGCAGTGAAGCACAACTTACCTGCTTATTTGCTACAGCAACGACCAAAATGGCTTCAGCAACAGCCGAACATCAAACTCGGAGACATAGTTCTCGTCAAGGAGAATAACCTTCCGCCTTCGTTGTGGATGCTCGAGCGCGTAATTGATCTGCATCCCGATGCAGATGGTCTAACGTGCGTGGTGACCATAAGGACAGAAAAAGGAGTCCTAAAACGGCCGATCGCGAAACTATCCCCCTATCAACCGACTAGCCACTAAGTTATGGATAACCAACTGTACCAGCTAACTATAACTTATTTTATTTTATGCATATATATTAAAACCCAAACTATGGTAATACAATTTTGTGTCTTTCTCGGCACTCGCAAACCATTAAAATCCGACGGAAGACACAGTGATCCGTAAAACAACAAGAAGGAAAAACGGGGATGAATCAACAAGAAATAAAATTAAATCCACACGACAAGAGACAGAGATCTGGAAGCCTGATCTATACAGCACCACATAACATACCACATTGGAATTCCTGAACTCCACGTTGCCGGGCCGGGAGCATGTTGCTTCCCAACAAAATCTACCGCGCGCTGGATATTGTGTGTTTGTAGGATGCTAATCAATCGCATGAAAAAAAAAAATTAAGACAACGAAAATCCAGGATGGCCGAATTGCATGTGAGGGAGATGCACTGCAACACAATGCACTCTAACACCTACTCCGAAAATATGGGGGGCATTGTTGGTGCTGGTGTGTTGTTCACATATTACACTAAGGTAAATAAGACAGCTGAGTGGTACATAAGGCATCAGCAGTTTCGAGGGAAGAAGAAATTCATATGTTAAACCACACTTCAGCCAACAGTCAAGTAATAAAGTTTTAAGTTTAAAACCAAAGCTCACGAGTTTTTATTTAATTATTTTTATTTAACTTGCTTCAGTTCATCTAACTGAAGGAGTTTAAACGGTTTTCTTTTCTCTTCAGTTCATCTAACTGAAGGGGTAGCCACCGCTTGTGAATCGCCTATTCCAAGCCAACCTTTTAAATCCCCTTAGCTCAGTTAGGGACAGTCTTAATAAAGCATTAAACTCAACAGGTTATGGGCTCTCTAATACACGTGCGAAATTAGTAGTGAAAAAAAAAAAACAAATGTTAAATTCGGGAATTTCTGGTACGGAATCTTTTCCCATAGAACGGTTGCGCGGTCGTGAAAACTTTGAAGAGGCAAGCGAAATCATGCCTTATCACCAAAGGTATCTGAAGTGTCGTTGACAAAGGTGTCTAAAGCGACATTGAAAAATTTGCTTTTACAGGATGCCAAATTTGACAACACAAATGATCGAGAAGCGGCTTTCTATACCAACAAAGAAATTTAAACCATTTAAGAGTCATACAAATAAGTGTGTTGGGCATTTCTCGAAAAACTGTTCAAGTAAAAAACCGAACAAAACATTTAACAACAATGTGCAGTACAGAGCCAAGCGATCGGATGGTTCTGTCCTATTTGCAAAAAACGGTCAGAAGAAAGAGATCGATAACACCAAAATATGTGCAAAAGTAATTCAACAAGAATCAAGCATAACGGACGAAAATTGGTATATCGACTCTGGCGCATCATGTCATATGACGAACAATAAAAACAACTTGCACAATACATGAAAAATCGAAAACAAAATGACAGTAGAATGTGTAGGTGAAACTAACTAAGCGTTATTTGGTAAACAAGTAAACAGAAATGCAACAGTTAAAAATATTGAACACGTGCCCGAATTGTGTGCGAATTTCCTCTCGGTACGGCAAATGACAAAAAGTTGCAAAAAAGTTGTTTTTGAAGTTGCTCAGTGCAAAATTTATGACAAAAATAAAAACTTGATTGCACTTGCTACAGTTCAAAATGATTTGTATAAACTACAATGTGAAATAAAACAACGTAAAGCGCTAGTCGCTAAAGTTAAATTTAATCTATGGCAATGTAAATTTGGTCATGTGTGTAACAAAAGCATAAAAGACATAAACAAATTTGCATGCGACATTGAAATTGAAAAACCAAAAAGTTCAAAATGTATTAAATGCATAAAAGCAAAACAAACAAAAAACAAAACTAAAGAAAATGGCACACGTGCATCCAAATTACTGCAATTAGTACACTCTTGGTCCGTTAAGTTACAAATCATACTCTGGTGCTAAATACTTATTATCGTTCGTTGATGACCATTCGAGAAAAGTTTTGGTTTACCCAATTTAGAAAAAGTCTGATGTGTTTGGGAAATTTGGTGAATACAAAAATATATGCGAATATCAGTGCTCATCAAAAATAAAAATATTACGCACCGACAACGGCGGAGAATATATTCATAACAATTTCGAATCATTCTTGAAAAACAGTGGTATTATTCACCAAAATACTACTCCATACACTCCGGAGCAAAACGATGTCTCGGAGAGAATGAACCGTACGTTGATGGAGAGAGTTCGTTGAATGCTTATTGACAGCGGTTTGAAATAATCGTTTTTGGGCTGAAGCGGCTGTGACGGCGGCATACCTTACCAACTGTGTAGCATGCAGAGAAAGTCCAATTTGTCCCGAAGAAATATGGTCTGGTAAGAGACCAAATTTGGGGTTTTTACGCGTTTTGGATGCACTGCGTTGGAGCACACACCGAAGGAAAAACGTCACAAGATATCTCCAAAATCAGATGAATGTATAATGGTTGAGTATAGTTCTGAATCCAAGGCTTATCGGTTGTTCAACCCAAAGAACAATAAAACATCATAAGTAGGGACGTTGTGCTCCTTGAAAACAATTCTTCCAATTAAGAGAATTTCACTAATAATCACCCCAATTATGAAATTAGTATTTTGGAGTGGCATACGACTATTCTCGTATATCGTAATTATGAAAATCGCTTTACGTCATTCAGTCATAGTAGGTGGTAGGCATAATTCAAATTTTGACATTGATTTAAATGCTCAACCTATCGTATTTATTTTTTCCCTATTATGAAATTCACCGATAGTCGTATTTTCATTGTTTTATTGTCGCTTGGCATTTTGAGTACGATTATAAATTCTGAGCAGTTCGACATTTTTTGTTGGCAATGGAAAACAAATGTAAGAACATCTTTTCTATTTATTTAAAAGTTAACTTTTAACATATCAATTTAAAGGAAATTTACTAAAAGAAACCAACTGGAAGCACTTGTTTCTGCTATGGAACAAAATGTAGAAATGGCAAGAGGGCATGGGAAACGGGGTCTGTGTAAACAAGACTCAAAAATGTTTTGGAGTGTTTTGGCCGAGAAACTTAATAGCATAGGGCTTCCAACTCGTGATGATGCAAGCTGGTTAAAGGTAAAATTGTATTTTTTCTTTTTTTTTGAAAAAAAATTTCAATTGATTTTGATTAAACAGGTTTGGAATGACCAAAAATATTTAGTAAGAAAAAAACTCAAAAAAAAACAGAAACTACCAAGTGGCACTGGAGGTGGTCCAAATTAATTATTCTCAGCCAGTTGGAGGAATGCATTGCGGAAATACTTCAGCTGCAGCATGTGGTTAGTCCTACTGGTCCAACTTTCGGACTAACAAAAATGTTAGACCCAGAAACTGAAGAGGTACACGATAGCAATAAAGAGGCAGATATCAATAAGGAGATCAATAAAGAGGATATCAATAAAGGGGAGGATATCAATAAGGAGATCAATAAAGAGGATAACAATAAGGAGGATATCAATAAAGAAAATTTTAATGACCCGCGTCCATCTTTTTCAAATCGAACAAGGAAAAGAAGGGTAAATAAAGAAATTGACGAGAGAATGCTCCTTTTAAAGGAACAGACCAAAATCCAAGGAGAAATTCTAAAAAAACAGAAGGACATGAACAGGTATTTGAGAAAAATTTCAAAGACTGAGGAGGAAAAATTAAATATGTTCACGGAGGAGTTTGCAGAAAAAAAATTTCAGATATGAGATTCTTAAAATAAAAAAGCCAAAACTTGAACAAATGATAAGGAAAGTAAATTATCTGACAGAAGATTTTGAAGAGTCTAATTGATGTAAAAAGACGAAGTCTATTTTCTTTTAAATAAAAAACTTATTAAATAGTTTATAATTGGATTTCATTTGCACTCTCATTATCGTAGAATGGTTGACCAGATCAATGTCGTATCGTGTTTTGAAACTTATCGCTAAGTTGTGAACAGCGCAACAGGCATTGATGATGGAGCGTAATGCAGTTCTCGCGCGCAGAGAATACATCTAAATTTATTTTTCAAAACGCCAATCGACCTCTCGACATGATTGCGTGTTTTAGCATGCATAGTGTTGAAAACAGCTTCTGACGATCCTTCTAGAACGGAACGGAAATGAGTTATCAAAAAATTTTCTAGTGGATAGCCAGAGTCTCCTAAGGATACTTTAAAAAGATTTTTAGAAACTTAATATGAAAACAAAAAATATATGTTTTTACCTAAAAGCCAAGTATTTCTTTCTCCATCATTATATTTTTGGTTTAAAAAGTTCCGCAACTCACTATTATTCCAGATGAACGTATCATGGCATGATCCAGGATGTCTAGCATCAACATATCTAATCTGAAGTTTATGATCGCATACCTAAAAATTCGCATTTAAAAATGCATGATATTTTTTTACGGTTAATTTGATTTTTCCACCATAACATTCAATGAATGAAACCCCTTTCTATTGTAATAAAGATGCTGTATCTGTTTTTTTTTAGATCTTATTCTTATGTGGGTGCCATTTACACACCAAATGACTCCTGGAAATCTTGTTTTTTGATAAAAACAGAGTTTTGCTTCTTCTTTTTCGAATTCTGTCATCTCAAAAGTTATCCATTTTGGGCAGATAAATTGTTTATAGTAGTTCCATCAAAATAACACAAAATGTTGGTTGAGATAATCCTAAGCTGAAATCGTTGCCAAGAACGGTTTGATAACTCCCTTCAGCAAAAAAACCGTCAAAAAGCCAAAAGCTTAAGGATAATGGGAACACCCCTCGAATTTGAACCACTTTTCAAATGCGTTTTTATCTCAGTTAAAAGTTGAATGAAAACAGATTTTGATAAACGAAACAGCTTTATAAAACTAAGAATTAAAAATTTAATAACATGATTATATATGTGAAAAAAAAACTGCCTACCGTGAATCCTCTAAATTCATTGGATCACTTTTGTTTCGGATCGACCGGCGAATCAAAATCAACTCCTTTTTTCGGTCTACAATGTCGTCCTCAATAATAAACAATTCAATTGAGTTCATTTTTTACACTAAATCTGTCAAAATTGCTAGTACGAAGGCGAAACGAAAATTCAAACCTACTGAGAAGAAAACTAAATTTTGTTTGTTCCGTTTTGACATTTCAAGCTGCGTTGATATGCGTTAATTTTGGATGGAGTCGTATAGACGACACAGTACTTTCATAATATGCTTTTGCAATACGATACGACACGAATACTACTTCAAAATTCGAATTTCATAATTGAGGTATTATTTTCCAGATTCAGTTTCTGCTGGAGATGCCAATTCAGGAGAAGGTAATGCATGCGCCGTTGAATTGACACCACATTTAGATAAGTCTAGTTCAAATGAAATTTCTCAAGAAGAATTTAAAGATACTGTGATCGATGCATTTAGTCTTGAGGTAGCAATGGCAAGATAATATGATCCCCAATCTCAAGAAATTACCAACGTTGAAGTTCGACGTACTGAAAGAATTGCTAGCAAGCAGGCACCTTCATATCATTTTTGTGTCATGAAGTTTATTCATAATGACCCTTAAACCTTTGAGGAAGCTACATCATCAGAGGATGCAAAGGAATGGGATGCAGCGACGAACTGCGAAATCGAAAACCTATCAGCTAGTGCGACCTGGGTGTTAGTTGACCTTCCAGACGGCAAGAAAGCCATCAAATCGAAGTGTCTATAAGACAAAAATCGATGGTGATGGACGCTTAATACTCAGGAAAGCTTGACTTGTCGTTAGGGGTTTTTCACAACAAGCCGGAATCGATTATTTTGAAACCTTCACGCCTGTGGTAAGATACGAGTCCATAAGGTTTTTATTTGCGTTGATAGTATTTGATGACGTGTCCGTGCGGCATCGGATAAAGAATAGTGCCGCAGTGCGTCCCAGCTTGTCGTAAGAGGCGACTAAATGGGACACCAATCATATACAGGCAACTATGACACCAAAAATGAGCCTGTGACACTTTAACACCTTAAAACTTTCCCACAAGTTTGTATGCAATCAGTGGGTTCCCACGTCTGGAGACTACCGGTGGGGTAAAAGAACAGTCAATCAATTCGAAATGAGCATACAAGTGTCAAACCACTCAAACTTTAAACTTCATGGAAATGATCGCAATTAATAGCACTACCCCGCTGGGCACCACGATTGCAATGCACTCGGGTGATCCCAGAGCAAGCAGAAGTGCTTGTGTCAGAGCGCCCGACGGATTCCGGGGGCGGGCAAAATGAAGTTTCCAAAATATTTTCATAAACTTCGGTTTGCAAGTTGGAACGTCGGATCGATGACCTCAAAAAGTTTAGAACTGGAAGCGATTATGCGTCGCAGAACTCTACACATCCTGTGCGTACAGGAAACGAAGTGGTGTAATACGGGAAATAAAGCGCGTTTTCTAGATTTAAAAACTAAAGCATTTAAGATGTTCAACCATGGAGCGGTCAATGGACGAAACGGTGTTGGAATCGTTGTTGCAGCGGATCTTCTAAACAACATCGTTGGTATCTTGAAAATAAGCGACCGCTTGATGAGTGTTAAACTCGTCATACACAATGAAACGTGGAACATTGTTAGCGCGTACGCCCCACAAAATGGATGCGACCAATCCGAAAAAGATAAATTTTGGTCAGAGTTCGGTAATTTGCTTAGAAATATACCTATCGATGAGATGCTCTTCGTAGGCGGAGATTTAAATGGCCACGTCGGAGAAACAAATGTTGATTATGAGGACTGCCACGGCGGTAGAGGCTTTGGAACCAGAAATTCAGCTGGCGAGGACATCCTTGTAGCGTGTAGGGCTTACGGCTTAACCGTCTTAAATACAATGTTTATTAAACATCAACGACATCTTATCACCTATAGCAGCGGAGGCCACGAAACGCAAATAGATTATCACCTCTTCAAAATGTCGATGAGAAACCGTGTTAAGGACTGTAAAGTAATACTTGGAGAATCGCTACTAAGCCAACACCGTCTGCTCATTACAGAATTTTTCACAGCGGAACCACCGAAAACACGGGCATCCTTTGGAAAGCCAAAAATCCGGTGGTATAATCTATCGAACGAACGAAGCGCAAGATTTATCGCACTGGCTAAAGAAGTACTTCAAAATATAAATGGTATAGCAGACTCACTTAGCCCGCAAGAAATGTGGAACAGCATGCACTAGGAATGCATAACACTCGCAAAGTCCCATCTGGGGACTATATCGAAATACCATCACGTCGGCAAAGAAATATGGTTGTGGAATGACGAAACCAAACGAGCTGTGGCCGACAAGAAGAGTGCATTCCAAGCGTGGACAAAATGCGATCGGAGCGACGATATCGAAAAAGCTCGACTGGCTCTTGAATACGAGCGCCTTAAAAAGATCGCAAAGAAAGTCCTGGCTCGAACTCGAGCGGCAGAAGCGGAAAACCTGTACCAGGAGTTGGAACAAATAACCTCACGATCGGCGGATAGAAGACAAGCTATCCAAGAAGTTCAAACGTCGTACAGTACTAAAATGCCAAGTATTTTTAAGCTCGCTGCACAGAGGAGAAAAAATTCAATGGAAATAACCTCGCCGAAATACATCAAAAACGCAGACGGTCGTTTACTAACAAATGAAAAGGAAATTTGTGACCGGTGGCTTGAATACTGCAAGGAGTTGCTTAACAAACAGTTTCCACGTGATATCGTGCCGACAGCTGGTCTATTCGAGGAGGAAGTTTCGGACTTTTCAATCGAAGAAATAAGTATAGCAATTGGAAAAATGAAGCCGGGGAAAGCGGCGGGACCAGACAGCATTCCATCAGAGTTTTGGTCGAAGATGGAGGGGATCGGCAGCGTTTGGCTATCGAAACTTTTAAATAAATTAAAATGTGGACAACCTATGCCGAATCAATGGAGAAGTAGCTTCTTGGTTCCATTAAACAAAGGAAAAGGCGATACTCGAGAATGCAACAACTACCGTTCAATCAAGCTTATGTCACACACAATGAAAATCGTCGAAAGAGTCTTAAACGAACGTCTTCGACAAATAATAAAGCTCGATAATAGCCAGTGTGGATTTGTTGAAGGAAGATCGACGGTGGACGCTATCCAAAGCCTACGAATAATAATGGAAAAGCACCGAGATTCGTCTAAGGATTTACACATGGTATTTATCGACCTCGAGAAAGCATTCGATCGAGTGCCTAGGGATCTCATATGGGCCGTGCTGAGGTCTCAAAACGTACCGGAAACGTATGTTAGAATAATACAAGATATGTACGGAAACGTGAAAACTGCGGTTAAAAGCTCTACCGGACTAACGAGCGAATTTCCAGTTAATGTCGGAGTGCATCAAGGAAGCGTACTTAGCCCTTTCCTCTTTAACGTAGTATTCGACTATCTTTTAAAAGACTGCATGCGCGAAGTAAATGTAACGCCAATTCTCTTCGCTGATGACGCAGTTATATTTAGCGATAACGTCGAAGATTTACAGAACGCCTTAGATTCATGGAGAAATGCGCTAGAGAGAAACGGGTTTAAAATAAGTCGTTCAAAGACGGAGCATTTGACGTGCCCATTTGCGCATCCATTGCGACCTGTTCCGGATATAATGTTAGACGGAATAGTTCTTCCGAAAAGCACTATCTTTAAGTACTTAGGATCAATCGTTAACATGGAAGCGAAATGTGACGACGACGTAAACCACAGAGTGAGTGTGGGATGGATGAAATGGCGGGAAAATTCGGGAATCTTTTGCGACCGAAAAATTCCACTTAAATTAAAGGGGAAACTGTTGTTAGACCAGCTCTTATATACGGTTCACAGTGCTGGGCAATGAACGAAGCGTTTAAAAACAAAATGACGGCAGCGGAAATGACAATGCTAAGGATGTCTAGTGGAGTCACTAAACGCGATTGTACTAGATCTACGCGTATAAGAGGAAGTCTACATATAAAGAATTCGGTAATCGAACAGCTTGAGGCGAATAGAATAAGTTGGTATTGCCACGTTCAAAGAAGATCTGCGGAAAATCCGGTTAAAAAGGCACTATCAACTACGGTCACTCCAACTGTAAGAAAACGAGGTCGGAAAAAGAATTCCTGGATTTCTCAGATGGCAAATGCGCAACAACGCCTGGGGCTTACCATTGAAGCGATCCAGGACCGAGCATTATGTAGACGCGTTCTGCGGTCTGCGACATTAGCCAACCCCATAAGCGGAGCAGCAGCGATGCAGTAAAAATGGGAAACTCGTTACGCATAAGTTCGTATAACGAGGAAAGGGTTAATAAAAGGATAAGAAGAAGAAGAAGTATTTGATGACGATAGTTCCGGTAAAGTATGCAAACTGTTGAAATCTATATATGGCCTCAAACAATCCGGACGAGTATGGAACGATACTCTTAACTTTAAGTTACTAGACATGGGTGTAATAAGGAGAAGTGGATCAATGCATTTATTACAATGCCACAAGATCAGATGGTATAAGAGTTATTGTCGCAATATATGTGGACGATTTCTTACTATTGTCCAATGATGTGAGCGAAATCAAGAAAATTAAACAGAAATTGTCGAAAAAGTTTAATATGACTGATATAGGTGAGGTATCCTCAATTTTGGGCATGCATATCACTCGCAGTGAAGGCAAAATAAAAGTCGATCAGTCACACTACATTTCATCCGTACTACAATGTTTTGGAATGAGTGATTGCAACCCCGTTTCAAAGAAGACGAATGTCTAAGGTGCCCTATATGCAAGCCATCGGTTGCCTTTTGTTTGCGGCTCAAATCTCTAGACCAGACATTTGTTATGCTGCAAATATTCTGAGCAGATATGGTTCAAATCCAGGGACGGCACACTGGGAAGCAATTAAGCGTGTCATGCGTTACCTAAAGGCATCTGCTGAAAAAGGTCTAACATATGTCAAGAAGCGTAGTGATGTCATTACAGGATATTGCGACGCGGATTGGACGATCGACGACCGGTTACGTATTCACTTTCCAATGTGGAGCAGTATCGGGGGCAATAAAACCTAAAAAACAATTGCTTTGTCGTCAACAGAAGCAGAATTCATGGCGATCGTTGCTGCTATTCAGGAGTCGATATGACTGAAACGTTTGGCAACAGAGCTTATTCCCGAAGAAGTAAGAACTACTACTTTATTTTGCGACAACAAGGGCGCAATCCAAATAGCTATGAACAATTCCTATTGTTCACGCACCAAGCATGTGGACATTACAGCGAAATTTATCCGCTCCAAAATAGATGGCAAAGGAATTGAGCTACAGTACTTATCAACTACCGATATGGTTGCAGATTCACGAGAGGAGTACCCAGTAGTAAACTTCTGCAGCTTATAGTAAAATTTGGTCTAAATTGAATATTTGTTTTTGAATTACGAAGTCTTATTCTGAATTTGAAATTTGATATTTGAATTGAATTGAATATTTGTTTTTGAAATACGAAGTCTTATTTTGATAAAAGTTGTACGACTGTGAATAAGTTATTCGGGGAAGGTGTTGTGAATTGAATAACAACTAACCATATTCAAAGACAGTTATGACACATATATAATGAAATGTCAAACTATAATTTTAGTTAGTCTTAATAAAGCAATAAACTCAACAAAAAAAATTATATAAACGGCCCAATAACGGACTTAGGGTACTAAAAACCATCCTATGTAATACCGCTACTCATCGATTGATATATATATTGTTGAGGTACCGTTACGTACCAACTCCCTACTCGCGGACAAGCAGAAAAATGTGTTTTCTTTTATAGATGTAGAGATAACCGAAAAGGGTCAACCGCCAAAGTCTTTTGAAGAGGGTGATTTAAAAGAAGCCAACAAATTAAAATTAAAAATCTAAAAGAAAACGTTTCTGAACAACTAATAAAATCAGCTACCAAGTTAGTTCAATTCCTTGAGGACAGGCCTTTAGGATTCAGCTGAAAAAGCTTTGACTCTAATGGCGGATGTCTCTCTCTCAAAATACCAGTATGAAATGTTGAGAAAGTCGCAAAAGAAGAAGGGTTTGATATTTTTCCTTCGTATCAAAGCGTACTGGAAGCTAAACTATTGTGTTATCCTAAAGATTTTTTAGTCTCTGATAGTTTAATTAACTTGTAAGGACATTACAATTGCTTGACCATACCACGAAGAGAATTTGTTTGCCCCATATGCATGGCGAAACCTTCATAAATGAACGATTTTGAAAGTTTTAAGAGACCTCCCCGAATGTGACGATTCACTTCAATTTGGGTTGTCCCCTCTTCATGCGCGTATAAGATTTATGGAGTTTGATTTGAAAATTGCGTGTAGGTTGCAATTTTAAGCAAGGAAAAGCAACAAAGGACCCCAAATCGTTCATAGAGGACAAAAAGAAAGAAATTCAGATCAATAAAGGGTTTCAAAATTGATGTGAAACAAGGCAACACATCGCGTCGATGGCAACACATCGCGTCGATTTTTGATAGGACCCACAATCTACAGCTATTATTACTGGTGCGAATGAAGAACTGATTCACACCCTCGGAATTATCCTCGATACTATCAACAGTGGTGCTGCTGTAGACTCATTCAAATTTTGAAAATATTGCCAAGAAACTTTGACCTTATACGTAAGCTTGTATAATTGGTACAACATGCATAATACAGTACACAAGGCATGGCTCTTTGCTTCAGCTGCGATATTACCGATAAGCACGTTGACAGATATATATATCACTTTATTATTAAGTAATATAAATTACAATTAATAATAACATAAGTTTTAACGCTAGCTACCAGGGCTTTCGACTAGATATTTAAAAATTAACCTAAATAATATTCCTAGCGAGTTATAAGGTTAACTATTATTATATGTTATTTTGAATGTTTAAGATTGTTAATAGTGTGAATATTAGTTTAATATTGTTTTCTGTAGGTGCTTTCAGTAGTTCTGTGAGTGACTCTATCCTAGCGATGTTTTTTGATGTGTTCCTGATCCTTTCGCAGTCCATTAGGAGGAGAGAGTTACATTTTTGGAGCATAGAGGGCACATAAGGCATCTTTTAAGATTGGTGATTTTGATAGAGATGTAAGTTTAGGTATGAGAACTGACGTGAGATAGTCGAAACGTTCCTCATTTGAAGTACAGGAAACCCGAAATAAAGATTATAGATTATATGGACACAGTAATTCGAGGAAATGTAGCCAAATTGCGACAAACGAAGATATCAGACACCTGCTTCTGGTGACTTCCGATCCTTATGTAAATTAAATTTTCTCCCAATAAAATTAATGTTATACCTGAATTTTAGTTTTTTTTAAACAGAAAGTTTATTTTTGTAGAAAATCTTAAACAGGTAAACTATACCTTCCATCTTTTCTTAACCAGATAGAAGTGTTAATATGATTTTTTTCGCGAAAATTATGTTTTTGAACCAGAAATTAAGAACTGAAGTCCCCTGATCATTAGACGTAAGAAACGTGTTTATTGTACTCTGCAAAAGTTTGAAGAAAATTCGGAATTTTTTCGAAAAATCGTAAAACAGTGGTAAATAATATGCCAAAATGCCTAAAAATAGTGAATTTTGACGGTTGAATTCCAAAAATATTTGCAAAATTCAACTCAAAGGTCTTGACAAGGAAAACTCATGAGAATTTGTGTGTTTATAGTTACACCCCGCCTAAGTAACTGAATATGTTGAAGATAGAAAATTATACTATACAAGGGGTATGCATTCGTACTTGGTGCAGCTATCGTGCCCTGGGAGTTCAGGAAATAAGACTAGATAGTTTTGATTAGCACTAAAACCGAGTATATGGCCTTCTCGTTAAAAGAGGCTCATCAGAGACCTTGGAAGAATCGGAAGAAAAGTTGGATAAATATTATGGGGCTAATGCTCCGTCAGATTACAACGTCAAATATTGGTTTCGAGAGTTTCGTGGAGCCGCAACTCCACTACCGATCAAGTCCGCAGCGGCAGGCCCTCAGATGCGGTTACAGAGGACAATGTCAACAAAATACATGAAATGGTGTTGGCTGACCGGAAAGTGGAGGTGCGCGATACCAGAAAGATTAGTACTGAGCACACACGCCATAGTTTGGGCAATATTCTGCATATGAAAAAGTTATCCTGCTGCTGGGTGTCGCGCATGCTCACTCCTGACCAAAAACACGAACGCGAGAGCACTTCGAAAGGACTTGCTGATGCGGAATCGGGCGGACTTTAGGCGTCGATTGGTAACTGTTGATGAAACTTGGATCCACTATTACACACCAGAGAACAGAATAAGTGCGCGGCAATGGACTGAAGCGGCCGAGGGAGGCTCAATGGGTCGGAAAGGTTATGGCGTCGGTTTTCTGTGATTGTCATGGCATATTCTTCGTGGACTACCTCGAAAAAGGAAAAACCATCAACAGCAAGCTAAATGGAAAAGATTCGGGTGTTTGAGAGGGATTGTCTTAGGACTTGTCTTCGCTTGAACAGAACACCAGAATCGGAGTAGATAAAACATTATCCTAACGAGGTCCTGTACAACAGGGTGAACCTAATTAGAGCGGACAATTTCGTCATTCGACTCGAAGGCACATTGCTTGAACAATGGCCTCTCCGAACAATCGGATCTCTAACTATCTATATCACGAGAGTGTGCGCTTTAGCGGCTTCGTTCCCCCAGAGGCGTTCCTCTATTTTGATAAAGAAGGGCTGATCTAGGACAAATAAGCGGTGCCGCTAATCTTCCACTTTGCTCGAACAGCTGCAGACAGACGACTCAACTACGACAGAGACGTCGCACACGGCAGTGCGGAGCGTCTCCGGTTCAGAAGGGAGTCGCGATTTGAGAGACGTTTCTCGGCAGCACCAAGAATTTTGGTGCCTTATTGAAACAGAGGGAGCAAAAAAAATAGATGGGTAACATACAAAAAAGTACGTATTTAATTACGTATCGTAGTTTGAGATAATGTAAGAAGTCTAAGAATTATTTTGTAATTAGTTTTAAGTTTTATATAATATAAACAAAGTGTCCTTTCACTAAGTTTTTGCTAAAACAATTTATATTTTCTTAGTTCTAAGTATAATGTACATGAAACAATAAATACATAAAAAAAAATCAGTTAGGTTACGTCGAAAGACATAGTTAAGTTTTATGTTTAGCTTAGAGCGCTCTTATAGGGCCAGTAAGTACAAATAAGATTAATTGAAGTAAATTAAAAAAAAAAAAGCACTGTGGCGCTGGCAGCCCGCTATGGGCCATGGCCTAGCTTCTTGACACTCATTTGTGTTGCTCATATTTTTTAAAGTAATTTAAGCTAGATTTTAAGCGTTTTTTTGTTTAGCAATTAAGTATTAACAAACCAATTTAAATAAAAATGCATGAAAAAAAAATATAAATCTAGTCCAGTTACCTTGAAGCAAACACATTGATATTAAATAACATCACATCCGCGAAGTCTACGCAATGGCATTCTAAAATTTGTAACCTCTTAGGCCTTTTTTCGATTTTTTTTATTGTTATTCAAATTTTTTTTTTTAAAATAAGGTGTCGCGTTGCGGGAAAGTATTAAACGATGCAGAGGTACTCGTATATTCACGACGCATTGTGAGGAATGGAGTGAAATACATCTATCAAGAAGTCAACAGTATTGGCGAAGATTGAAGATCCTCACGTAGCCAAGATACAGAAGGCTTCTATCACACGCCGTTAATAAAGAAGAACTCTTGCAAGAATTTATGAATGGGAACAACTATCTTTTCACAAATGCTTCTGAGATTGGCGTTGTAGCTGCTGTAAACAAAGTTTGTTGGGGTTCGACTCTAAAAGCCGAAGTGTTCAGACGTGATTAGAGTGCACTTGCAGAGACATAAATATATAAAGTGGTTTGCCTACAGCAAGTATACCAAAAAATCAATTCGATTTACTAGTGAGATAGAGACTCAAAAGTGAATAAAGACATATTGTTATTCCAAAATAAATCCAATTATCGAAACAATAAACAGTGAAAAATTTATTTTTGGTGCTAATTGCAACACCATTTCAGAATTAATTAAGTTATCTGCATCAGAATGCAGTACTAGTGAAATAAATTATAAATTTGTAAACCTAGGATATCTTTATTTTATATATATACGAGGGCGGGTCAATAAGTCCGTGACTTTTGGATTAAAACACAGATTTTTTGATAAAAAAATAATTTTATTTTTCAACGTAGTCTCCCTTGAGCTCTATACACTTTGTCCAACGCTTCTCCAATTTTTTTATCCCTTCCAAAAAAAATGATTTGTCGAGGTTCTCAAAATAGGCCTTTGTTTGCGAGATGACTTCATCATTGGAGTCAAATCTTTTTCCACCAAGCCATTTCTTCAGGTTTGGGAACAAGAAGTAGTCGCTCGGAGCCAAATCTGGAGAATAGGGTGGAAGAGGGAGCAATTCATACCCCAATTCATGAATTTTTGCCATGGCAACTGCACATGCAACTGTGGTCGACTGTGAGCAAACGCGTCACCCATCTTGCGGAAAGCTTTCTCATGCCCAAGTGATCATTCAAAATTAAAACCACTGAGCCATGCGAGATCCCTACGGCTTCCACAATCTCTCGCACTTTCAATCTTCGGTCGGCCAACACCATATCGTGAATTTTTTCGATTGTTTCGGGTGTAGAGACCTCAACTGGGCGTCCAGGACGTTCGGCATCTTCAGTGCCTGTACGGCCACAACGAAATTCAGTAAACCACTTTTTTACCATTGAAATCGATGGTGCAGAGTCCCAATAGTATTTATCAAGCTTAGCCTTGGTCTCGGTAATGGTTTTTTTTCGCAAGAAATAATACTTAATAAGCACACGAAATTCACTTTTTTCCATTTTCTCCTCAAATTAGTGAGTAGTCTGATAAAAATAGCTGTCAAACACAAACTAACTGACGCAGCAAGTTTAAATTTTGACAGGAGTCAACTGACACATGCCTGTTGACAGGAGCAGTGTTGCTGTTTCAGTAAAGAGGTCAGAAATTCAAAAAGTCACGGACTTATTGACCCGCCCTCGTATTTACCTGATTGTAGAAACATCTCAAACAATGAAATAGACTTACTCATAAATGAATAAAATTCGAAAATGACTCAGACTATAAACTCTAACTCCACTGTTATCGAACACAAACAGTCCAAATACGAGTACAATTACATATCAGAATTCACAATAAAACTAATTAAAGTTCGTAGCCAATGGTTAAGAAAACTTAAACGAATTTTTCACAGACACCTTAATAGAGTTAATCAGGAATATGTAGAACTATCTTCTAGAATTAAATGCTTAAGCAAAATTATAAAGCAAAATTATAAAGCAAAATATCAATATAGAAACCAACAACGCATTTTACGCAAGGCTGCGAAACATAAAGCCTTCCTCTCATGCATTTAAGGAAATCGATAGAATCACAGGTAGAAAATTTTTCGGTAGTGATGTCTCTAAGGACACTCTGTTTAATAACGGATGGCTGGTTGATAACCAGGCAAAGTTAAATGTGTTCAAATAGCATTTTTCTTCCCTTTACACAGAAAAGATACCTTCTTCTGACCCCGATTTGACGAATGAAGTTTACACAGTCGTATCACAGTTTAATGACTAAAACTCATCCTCCTTGACTACATTTTCTCCAACTTTACGTGCGATCAACCCTGGCAGACCTCCGTTTACTTCTACTGAAAAAATTCAACTTCTACGCACAGGCCCCAACAATAAACATTCTTCCGGTATAGATAATACTAATACATACATACATACATACATACATACTAAGGAAAAGTTGTTGTTCTCTCGACCAAATACTGTCCTACATCTTTAATCACTGTATAAACAATGGTTACCCGCTATCTGGAAAAAGACAAGAATTATACCAGTGTCTAAAAAAAGAGCAAGTAATGAAATAAATCAATTTCGTCCCATTTCATTGTTATCGAATATTGGAAAACTTTTTGAAAAAGTTTTGGCAGAAAATATAGACACATTCTGTGAAGAAGGGAACGTAATCCCAAATATACAATTCGGTTTTCGAAAAGAACACTCCACACAGCATGCGATACTTCTTCTATCCGACAACATAATCCAAAACTTAAGAGCTAAAAAATGCACTGTCAGTCTTGATATTGACTTAGAAAAAGCATTCGATTCGCTCTGGCACAGTGGTCTCATATTGAAATTAATTAAATTAAATTGTCCGGTCTGCCTAACGAAATTAATTCAAGACTTTCTAAAAATCCGTTTTTCGCCTGTGTCTATTAAGGCAAAGGAATCAAATATGTTTCCCGTCAAATCAGGAATTCCACAAGGATCAATAATTGGCCCAAAGCTGTTCAATATTTTTCTCTCGGATTTCCCTTTTCAGGATCCCATGAACTTTGTACCAGGCGCTATTCTATATGCAGATGATGCGATTATCCTTGCGAATGATACAAGACCACAAAATGCACTAAATAAAATAAAAGATAAAATTCCTCTGCTAGAAGGATACTTCAAAAAATGGGGTCTTACTATAAACGCAAATAAGTGTGGCATCACCTGCTTTAGAAACGCAAGTGGAAAAGGACATCGACTAGCGGTGAAGGAGAGTAAGAAACTAACATTGCCAATTACTAACAATGATATATTATCTCCTCGTGACGAATTGAAATACTTAGGTATTCAATTTCAAAACAGATTCTTATTTAACAAACACGCAAGAAATATGTTATTCAAAGCAAAAGCTATAACAGCAACTTTGAAACCTTTATTGTCTACAAGATGCTCATCAGACCCGTCCTCGCATACGGATTCTGCGCTTGGTTCACTATTTCTCCCACAGTGGCTAAAGAACTTGAGACTTTCGAGAGGAAAATGTTGAGATTCTGTCGCGGAAAGTACAGAAAGGCGAACAAAAAATGGTTTTCCAACAAAGTGCTATACGAGGAATGTAAAACAACACCTTTAATGCCCTACCTTATAAGCCTTACTCTCAAAAGACTACAGCGAATGGAAACTCATCCGAACAGCCTTGTGAGATTTAATTGACTCCCACAGGCTTAATGCAATTAAAGATAATTACAACCTCTCTCCTTTTAATTTACTTAACAATAGATCTAATCCTTTGACCCTACCTGTCGAAGGGGGAAACCTAAGGGGTTAGCAATATTAATATCTGGTATACAGAATAAGCATTCACATCATTTTGATATTATGTAGATTCATAAGAATAAAGTATGTATATTAAAATAACTGTGCATAATTCTAAAGGGCAATTGTATGCGGCCACTGACTGTTATATTATATATCTATATATATAAATAATTAGTGAGTGAAACGTTACGAATATTATACTTATTATTGTGTTTGTTTATTTTCATGTTCTTACTATGTTCTAGTCAATAGTTTAGGTCTCAATCTTTGGTACGCCGAGAGCAAGCGTAACATCATTAGTTGTTAGTTACTAACCTTTTAGTGTTGAACACATACATGTATGTACATATGTAGTTATGCAAATAGACCTAGCCAGACAAAATGTTAACAGTCGGCTACTTATCTCAACTATGTTATGTAAAACTTATTTAATAATTCGATTTGTAAAAAAAAGTCTCAATAAAAAATTCTTGAAGTCTTGAACAAAGTTTGTTTTATTGTTATTGTTTTTTTTATTTTTTTTTTAGAGAAACTTTTTGCGCCGGAAAATAAATTTAACACGTATGACCGTGAGTTTTTAACCATTTACAAGGCTATATAAATTTGTTGGAAGGACCATTAACCATTAACATAACCTTTCTGTCAAAATTCGACAAGGTACCACCTGGCCAACTGCGGCAACTGGACTTTGTAAGTCAGTCCTCTAGTACAATATACAGCATTACAAACTTACAATACTTTAGAAGAGATATCACATACATTGGAATACTCCGCCTGGCTGGGGAGCACCTAACTGTGTATGTAAATAGTAGGGCGTAAAAGCATTTCATCGATGAAATCCCAGCAAAACAAAACTCAACGCAAAATAGTTTACATGATCAGAATCAGCTAACCAGACAAATGGAGTTACCATTTGGAATTCGAACTAAAGGCGAAGTATTGTAGGAACTAAATCTTCCAACCAAATTTTCACTTCTTGTAAATTAATTCGGTACATAAGCAGTATTGATTTGATTTTTAGAATAAAAAGGTTTTACTGACAGCACGTGTTGTTAATTTTGTTTTGTCGAACCCTCCTGATAGGAATTTCTACTTATCTATTCGTATATTGTCTTGTACAATATCTCTATGTTTCAGTTTATGTTATATGTATGCTGCTTCACATTTAGTTATTTAACTGGCAATTCTAATTTTGTTTGGTGAAAATTTATCTATCTTATATTTTACATTTATATTTTTATGTCAAATATGTATATTTTTCGTAGGGAAAGTTAATGTACGTCGAACACATTGAAACAAAGTCTCTGTAATAAGATATGCTTATCTTTAGGAGACATTCCATTTTAATAAATAAATATTTACTTACCGGGTTTGGTGACAGGCCGAGAACGTTTAAATTACTATGAACATGTTTAAAGTTGTGTTCCTCGCGTATATTAACATTTTCTGCAAGGTCTACATTGTTTAAAACTGCACATATATTTTCAGTCATCGCATTTGATTGCTGTTTTTGAGAACTTAAAAGTGGAAGTTCTTTTAAAGTGAAAGCATTTGAAATATTAACTGCATTTTCAGAAATGAAAGATAGAGAATGGCAGCTATCACTCCTTATTTCTGGATCTGATTCATTTGTTTCGTCGTGCTCCTAAGAAATATATTTTTAAGAGCATTTACTTTTTTTTGATATATATGTCTTACCTCCTCCTGGCATAATTCATATGCTAAAGACCAAGTGTTCTTCGCAGACTGTGATCTCTCTAACATATAACCGTTAGTACTGTCATTGCTTTGTGCAGGGGGTGACCAAGAATAATTGTATTGACATCCAATTGCTCTTTGTTTATCGAGCTCTTCCTGTAACCACTCCACAGCCATAACCCAGTGCTTTGCAATATGTGGATTAGAATTTAACATTGTAAGGGCCACTGAGCTTTTATGGAAAAGTTGCGTTAAACATTTTATTATTTGGTATGCTCGCTTTTGATAGTGAATTTTTGTTTTGAGAATGGTTTCTAAAAGTCCTCCGCGTTCTTCCGAAATTCCCATTAAAGCGTTGTGAATTCTGTGGTTTTGCCAACTATCTTCGATCAGAAGAACATTAAGTAACAAATCCGTATAATGCCGCATATCTTGACAGTACGCAAAACCACATTGCCATAACAGCTCTGTAAGCACAGATCGTGAAAAATGAGGATTTTCCCAACAACAATACTGAATAAATTTTGAGCCTTCTTCTCCAACATTAGTATCTTCAAGTAACTTTTTAATATACCTGTAAAATAAATAAATAAATGAACAAAGAAAGAATCAATATCGGAATATTTTCCTTCTAATTTATTAACAAAGATTTTACTCTAATTTTTCGAAAGCAAAACAGTAAAAATTTAAAGTTTAAATTGTTTGTAAAATTATTTTCATATATACACTACTCGTATATACACTTGTTTGTTCCAGCGCAGCAATTACAAAGTGCATTTCGCAGATAGCAAGGCCATTTGCAGAAATTTAATGATTCCTAAATATATGGAAAAAGTAAAAAACCGTTGGTAAAACGCTGTACGTTATCGGCGAAATCCAAGAACAAGATACAAGTTTAAAACAAATAAAGACACCATGCTTCAAAGGCAATTACGCTAGACCTGAGAGCCGCAAGATGGCAGGCGGAAAATGACTTTACAGGTGGGCAAGTTCGAATATAAAATTCTATGTTTTCCATTTCCATGACATACAGCCCACTAATATACGCACACAATAAACAGCAGAACATGAAGAGTCCTCGGCATAATTATTTGGACATGATCAAAAACTATTTTTTTTAAATTCTTTTGTAGAAAGAATTGAAAATAAATAATTACAGGGTTTGTTTACTAAGTTAATAGCTGAACATATTTAAGTTTTTGTTTTTAAATATAATTAAATATATTAAAATTCACTGAGACGAGCAAAACTTTTTACTTTGACATAATTATTTTGGGATATAAGTTTTACTTCAAAAACCAATGTATTTGTTTTATAAAAAAATATATCCACCTTCAGCCTCAATAACTTTCTGAAATCGTCTCGAAACGGATTCGACAAGTTTTTGCAGCATTTCCGCATAAACTTCACCCTAGTGTTTTACTATTTCGAGAATTGTCTTCTCTCGACTTCGAGTCAGAGAAACGCTTCTTTTCCATTTAATGTATCTTCATACATATTAAAAAAAACATTTAAATCTGGGATTTGGGATGTCCAGTAAAGTGTTTCTAGTTCAATTATCACGCAAAAATTGCATCACCATTCGGCTATTGTGACAGGGGGCATTATTCTGTTGGAGAATAAATGACTGCCCGATAAGCCTATCGCCAAATAAAAAAACCTGATTATTTAAAGTACTCATATACTTATATTGGTTCATTGCTCCATCGATTGCAACTAAATCTTCACGACCGTCGGACGAGATACAACAATGGTTTGAACGTCTGGTGCGTATTTTTGATGAGCTATTTTCGGAATCCGAAAAAATTTATTTGTTGGTGATCTATGAAACTCATTTGGCGAATTGCAGCTTGATTTTGTTTCCGTACACAACGGTACTTTCCTTAGCGAATATGTTCCAAAATCAAATTTAGCAAAGCGTCTCCGAATTGTCCTCTCGCTTACGAGATTTTCAGTATGTTTTCCATTTCAAGTTCGAGATTTTTTGGAGTTAAACCTGGATTTTTAATATACCTCCGCAAAATTCGTCTTTTTATTTTTATTTTTCTACCCGTCCGAGGAAAATTTTGTACAGACTTTGTTCTTTTGTGTTTATTGATTTGGTAATGTACAGTTTGTCTCGTCGCTTATTCTTTTCACAGACAGACCAGAATTGATAGCTGCTCGAAATTCCATATTTAACTTTGTCGTTTTCTCCATATTTTAAACAAAATGGGCTTTTAATGACTTTCTTGTTTAATTGGCGTACAATTTTTTCAACATCTGACGTAAATAGGCAAATAGACTATTTGATTCCAAACTGGGTTAACTTTTTATTAAACATGTTCCTATTAAGATTGTTGTAACAAGCCTAATAATAGCCCTTGGCTATGAGCTGAGATACTAACTGTGATCAGAAGGAGAAGGAGAAGGAGAAGGAGTCTATACGTAAAATGAAAGCGATATGGATGCGCAGACATGTATAGAGACTTTAAAATATATCGAAATCTTGTAACAAGTTTGATTCAGTCAGCTAAATATGACTTTAACTCCACCAAATTTAACACCAACAAATTCTCGAAATATCTCTGGACTCAAGTACACACTATTGGCCTCACTAATAAGACTACACTTTAATTATTTAATAATTTAGAAAAGGTGTCACCACCTCCGATTTTGATACAATTTTAATATGTGAGAAAAGGGTTTTTTTTTAACGCCGGACTCTTATAGTTTCAGAGATATAAGTATTTGAAAGTTCCCATACTAAATGCAACTAGGTTTCGCCTGGGAGTATACAGCCATGTTTTAGTTAAAAGAATTCTTCAAATTTAATTTGCCCAACCCCTAGCAGTGTGCAATAAGAATAGAACACACAATGTTCGCCAATTTGGTATGATATGAGAAATCCGTAAATTATGGATGAGGTTTTGGAGAGATTTCATGAAACTTTACATATACGCAACCTCACACCTACCCTAAATCTAACAGTGTGCCCAAGCAGGGGGGCACACTCGCACACGCAAGTGCGAGATTGCGTATATTTAATGTTTCATAAAATCAATATTTAATTCCCTCGTTCAGTGGCAATTGCATATTGTAAGAAGTTAAAGACATTTAATGTGAAGAATTTTTATTGAAAACATCGTTGCATACTTCCAGGTGAAACTGAAACAAGTTTCATCTTCGTTTTGTATGCCTACTGTAATATTTCGGATAGGGTTCGAAATGATAAAACGTTATTCTGTTTCAAAACACTCTATTTATTACTATTTAAATACAACTTTCAATTAATTCACAAACAATTTCACTTCTATTTCACAATTCAAATCTCTTATCTTTCACTTATTAAGACTTAGCTCCTTTTCTATCGCTTTCCAAAAATCAACTTATCGTCCGCAGTTTCTCATCCTGTATTTATACCACATTTGTCGGGGTCTAGTTCTTTCTCGTAACTTCTGGTTTGAAACTGGGGTAGTGACTGAACTCTCCAACGTGTAGAGTTTGTATGATCCTAAAGTTATGCAACACTGGATAATTGATTTAATCACATATATACCACAATATCCCCCTCTTAAACTTGTTCGTCCCGAACAAACTCTTCGACATTCTGCCCAATATAGCGATGTATTCGATCCACATGAACCACTTTCATCTTGCCTCTTCCTCGTTGAATGCGATAGACAACATCGTTGATGCGTTTTACGACTTTATATGGTCTTTCACAGTCTTGCTGTAATTTGGGTGATACGCCTTTCCGTCTATGAGGGTTATATAGCCCCACTAGATTTCCTTCCTGGAATCCCGTTGTGGTCGCCTTGACATCATACTTCGTCTTCATGCAGTCACTGGCTATCTTGATCTTATCCCTGGTTCTTTGGTGCACTTCCCTTATAATCTGTCTGAGGTCTGCGACATAGTCGTCTTCATTTCTGTTCTCTTCAGACGGCGGTGATCCAAACATCAATTCACTAGGTAACCGGACTGTTCGACCGAAAAGGATTTCCGATGGAGTGTGACCTGTGGTGTTGTGTACTGCACTCCGATAGGCTAATAGAAACATTGGAATTTGCCTATCCCAATCGCATTGCTTGTCGCCAACGACCTTTGATAGGTATTCATTCAAGGTTCTATTGAAGCGTTCTACCATCCCGTCCAATTGTGGGTGAAGCGGTGTTGTTCTCGTCTTTTTAATCCCCAGTAGCTCGCACACCCCTTGGAAAATCTTAGACTCGAAGTTACGCCCTTGATCCGAGTGCAATTCCATCGGTACCCCGAATCTGCTCACCCAGTTGTAAACGATCTGCTCAATCACGGTTTTGGCTTCTTGGTTAGGGATAGCAAAAGCCTCAGGCCACTTGCTGAAGTAATCCATAACAACAAGAATGTAGCGATTTCCATTTTCGGTTTCAGGAAACGGTCCTGCAATGTCAACTGCGATTCTCTCGAATGGCGCTCCAACGTTCTATTGATGCATTCTGCCGTGAGTTTTAACCCTCGGGCCTTTACTGGCGGCGCAGGTGACACACTTTCTGCACCAATTTTCTACATCGTCCTTGGCGTGCACCCAATAAAAACGTTCTCGCACCTTTTCTAACGTCTTATTCACTCCCAAGTGGCCTCCGGATACTCCATCGTGCAGTTCCCTTAGCACGTCACTGACTCTCGACCTTGGCACAACGAGCTGCATCACAAACGTCTTTCCATCCGAGCTTTCCCACCTTCGCCTCAAAACACCATCTTAAACATGAAGCGAGTCCCACTGTGCCCAGTATGCCTTTAGTTCGGGACTTTTATTGGATATTTCCTGCCAATCTGGTTTTTCTTCGTGTTCTTTCCAAGCGAGTATTGGCTCGATATCCGGATCCTCTTTTTGGGCATTTCGCATTTCACTTTCATTCCAACCGTCAGTTCAGCTCAGCTCTTAGTCGTTGAGTGGATACCGCATCTTTTTCTTCTTGTCGTGCGCAATGTTTGCAATCAGATTTGCAAGGTCGCCGAGACAGAGCATCCGCATTAGAGTGAAGGCTTCCCTTTCGATGCTGTATCTCGTAGTCGAACATCTGGAGTCGTTCAATCCACCTTGCGACTTGTCCTTCAGGATTTTTAAATTGCAGCAACCACTTCAGAGATGCATGGTCTGTGCGAAGAATGAATTTTCGTCCGTACAGGTACTTATGGAAATGGTTTGTTGCCAAGACCAAAGCAACAAGTTCCCGCCTGGTAACACAGTAGTTCCTTTCCGGCTTAGAGAGCACCTTACTAAAGTAGGAAACTACTTTTTCTTGCCCGTCATGCATCTGCGAAAGGACAGCTCCAATTCCGACGTTACTGGCATCTGCATCCACAATAAATGTTTTTCCTGGAGTTTTTCACTGTCTTGATAATTCCCCAATTGATTATGCTGTTAATATCGGAATTTAATGAGCTAAAAATATGCTGCCACCCCCGTTCCACAACCAAAAAGCAGGGATGTGAGCCCGTGAATAAATATGAAAAGGCGAGGGTACTGTCGCCAACAAAAGAAATTTAATGGATTGGAAGTAGCAGATAAGAGATCATTGATGAAAATTAAAAAGTGTTAGATACCCTGGAGCACAACACAATTTATTTTGTTAAAAAATTTATAAGATACAACTGGGTAGGAGTTTCTATAGTGCGTTGTGCGGTAGGCTGGTACTTGCACAATATGACGGTAAGTTCGACGTAAGTTGCGTGCATCAGATATAGGACTCTCTAAGTAGCCACCTCTCATAAAAAAGATTTTAGAGATTCTAAAATAAAACAAGTGCCTTAATGGGAGTATTTTCAAGGACCTCAATAATACCATAGAATTGGCAAGGCGGTGAGCATTACAAATCCTACGTAAGGCGCATTTCTGCAGAACGAGAAGAGGCTTTAGATTGGTAGTGTAAGCACCTCCCCAACAACTAATTCCATATTGCAGTTTCGAGTGGCAAATTCCGTGATAAACAATTTTAAGAAACCTGTTGGAACAAAACTCTCGAAGGCGATAAGAACACCGAATAGAAGAACGCAAGTATCGTTTCAAGTCTAAAATATGCTCAGCCCAACTCATGTTTTGGTCGATTGTTGTGCCAAGGTACTTAACAACCTCAACCTAAAAACACTTCGAGCTGCATAAGGAATTTGCATGGAAAGTAGGTTCGGATGGCGCAGTGGTACAAGCACAAGTAACAAAGGTAAGGCGCGTGCATCCGCAGGAATGGAATTTGACGTCAACTTCTGCTGGCACAAGCGAACCTAAACTAAAAAAACATTAGTTTTGTTTTGCTACTTGCCACTAGCCTGTGAGCAGCAAACCATACCCTTAGCAAATGGATATCATTATTTATATCTACTATTAAATGAAGAGGGCTTGTTGAACTATAAGCGATGCCAAGGTCATCAGCAAACGCTGCAACTTTGCCTGCCAAAGGTAGAGAAAAGAGGGAGTTAATAAATATCAGAAACAAAATAGGGACCATCCAAGGCTTTGTTTATAAAATTGCAGAAAAATAATAAGGCATCTTCCGTGGAGCGTCCTTCCCTAAACCCAAACTGCACCGGATTGGGAAATTGAGTTCTTTGTAAATGCGCACACATACGCCTTTTGACAGCTTTTTCAAAAACTTTCGAAATTGAAGACAGCAAAGAAATCGGCCTGTAATTGTTTTTATCTTTTCGACTACCCTTTTTAAAAAGTGGTAATACATCAGATGATTTCAGATAGTCAGGCAAAACTCCACTAAAAATACTCCTATTAAACAGATATGCTAATATGTCCACTAGGTTAGGTGCAATATTCTTGAGTACAACATTACAAATACCATCGTTCCCACACGACCTGGAGTTTTTGAGTGAGTAAATGATTCGCAAAGTTTCTAACGCAGTAATTTCTCCAAAAACGAGACTATTCATGTCAGGCTAACATGTGATTAACATCAGAGACCAAACACAGGGGTTGCAAATTGTGTTAAAGTTAGATTGAGAGAACATAGAACCAACTGAAGCAAAATATTTATTGAACTCATTGGGAACTTCTACGAGTTTCACTATTTCAACACCTTCACTACACAGCACAATATTTTTGGGATTGCATGAAGTATTGGTGTTGATTATACTATTAACAACTCTCCATTCCTTCTTTGGGTTGCTTTGTGCATCGCGAAACTTGGAGCAGTAGTAGTTGTCGCGACAGTTCAAAATTTCCTTGTTTATGTTTTTGCTCAATTTCTTAATCCGTTTTCTCAGATTAGAATTAAGTGGATGTGTAATACACAGTTTAGGCAATTTGTTTTTAAGTTTAATTCTTTTCAAAAGGGAAGTGTTTACCCACGGCTCCAATCTAGTTTGAGCTCTATGTTTGGCAAAAGTTTGTGTAGAAGAACTGATATAGTTTTGGAGAATGTTTCAAAATACTTCATAAGCTTCAGAAGCGTTGTCTTTGGCATAGACTTCTTGCCAATTTTCAAAACGGAGCTGAATGTTAAATAGGTCGTACCTTATTTTGGTAATAGTCTGTGAAGAGAAGTTCTCAGAGCGTTGGATTCCGCTTATACTTTTAAACAAAATACCCGTCATGCAATGGTCAGTTATTTGTAAGTCGAAATTAACACCGAAATAATTGCTTATCGAAATTTTTGCGAAACGACCAAAAACATGATCAATGCATTTACTCGAAGTTGGCCTAGTTATTTCATTGATAAAGGAGGAGAAACAATGCTCAAAATATTGTCTTTGGATACTGGATTGAATTAATCGAATATCGTTTTTGGTTTAACACAAAAAATGATTTCGGCTGGCGATTGGTTTGTTGCTAAAGATGCTGTGTTCCAGTGTGTAGAAAGAAATTGAAAAGCTTTTTCGTCCATATCTAAAGACTCTCATTTGGTATCCAAAAAAAAACTTTTTGAATGATATTTTTGCTTCACCTACGTATCTCTTTACTAATCCGTTGCTTTCTGGATGGTAAGGGGGAGATTTTATCACTGTTATACCATTTGACTTACGGAAGTATATGAAATCCGATGATGTGAACGGTGGACAATTGTCACTGCGTGACACATTTGAGCCTTTTTTGTAGCTAATCTTATAACTATAAGTTGACAAAATAAATGCCCAACGTTGCAATCTCGCGGCCGCGACTGCAATTGTTGACTTGTTTGGATTAAATATCTCCCTTAATGGTTGATGGTCACTATAAATGATAATTTCTTTGCATTGATATATTTGTGGAATTTATTAACGGCAAAGATAATTGCTAAAGCCTCTCTACGTAGTTGGGAATAGTTTTGTTTGGCAGGTAACAATGTACGGAATGGAAATAAAACTGGTTTCTCAATATCACCGACTCGATGTGAGAGAATAGCTCCCAGTCCATATGGCGAAACATCGGTCGATACTATGATCAGTGCCGTAACTAGGGCGGTGCCCAGGCACAGGGCGTAAGACAGGAGGGCGCACAAATGACTAGGACCAACAACCAACACGCATACGGCAAAAGATAAAAGTTAGAATAGCTTTGATGTTATTGCATTTTCCTGCTTATTTATATTTCGTAATTTTCAATATCCCATTTCTTAGACAAAATAATCTGTACACATTCATTCATAGTCATCATCATAAACATTTTTACAGCTTTTCCTTAAAAAAATGTTTTGACTTCTTATTTACAGTTAAAAAAAATACACACAGACGCTACAACCATGAACCACACACAAACAAAAGACAGAAGAAAAAGGGAAAGATACACGAAAAACAAATGAGAAATATTTTGTGCTTAAAATGAAATATACATCCACGGCGCACAAGCGGACAGATTATTTTTAATAATATTTAAAATTAATTGAATTTCAAGTGAATTGTGTGTAAAAGTGGTTATTCGTTTACCAATAAGAGGTTTTGGTAATTTGGAAAATCGTTATCGATCAAGGAAAACGTAATACGGGGGCGGGTCAATAAGTCCGTGACTTTTTGAATTTCTGACCTCTTTACTGAAACAGCAACACTGCTCCTGTCAACAGGCATCTGTCAGTTGACTCCTGTCAAAATTTAAACTTGCTGCCTCAGTTAGTTTGTGTTTGACAGCTATTTTTATCAGACTACTCACTAATTTGAGGAGAAAATGGAAAAAAGTGAATTTCGTGTGCTTATTAAGTATCATTTCTTGCGAAAAAAAAACCATTACCGAGACCAAGGCTAAGCTTGATAAATACTATGGGGACTCTGCACCATCGATTTCAATGGTAAAAAAGTGGTTTACTGAATTTCGTTGTGGCCGTACAAGCACTGAAGATGCCGAACGTCCTGGACGCCCAGTTGAGGTCTCTACACCCGAAACAATCGAAAAAATGCACGATATCGTGTTGGCCGACCGAAGATTGAAAGTGCGAGAGATTGTGGAAGCCGTAGGGATCTCGCATGGCTCAGTGGTTTCAATTTTGAATGATCACTTGGGCATGAGAAAGCTTTCCGCAAGATGGGTGCCGCGTTTGCTCACAGTCGACCACAAACGCAATCGTGTAACAACTTCACAGGAAGGTTTGGCGTTGTTTAATCGCAATATGGAGGAGTTTTTGCGCCGTTTTGTAACCGTGGACGAAACATGGATCCATCACAACACACCAGAGAACAAAAAACAGCCAAAATAGTGGGTTTCTAAGGGTGAATCGGCGCCAAAGAAGGCCAAGGTGGGTTTGTCAGCCAATAAAGTTATGGCGACTGTTTTTTGGGATGCACGCGGGATAATCCACATTGACTACCTTCAAAAGGGAAGAACAATCAATGGGGAATATTATGCCAACTTATTGGACCGATTCAATGACGATTTGAAAAAAAAACGACCTCATTTGGCCAAGAAAAAAGTTCTTTTCCACCAAGACAATGCAAGGGTGCACACATGTGCAGTTGCCACGGCAAAAATCCATGAATTGGGCTATGAATTGCTCCCTCATCCACCCTATTCTCCAGATTTGGCTCCGAGCGACTACTTCTTGTTCCCAAACCTGAAGAAATGGCTTGGTGGAAAAAGATTTGACTCCAATGATGAAGTCATCTCGCAAACAAAGGCCTATTTTGAGGACCTCGACAAATGGCTTGGTGGAAAAAGATTTGACTCCAATGATGAAGTCATCTCGCAAACAAAGGCCTATTTTGAGGACCTCGACAAATCATTTTTTTTTGGAAGGGATAAAAAAATTGGATAAGCGTTGGACAAAGTGTATAGAGCTCAAGGGAGACTACGTTGAAAAATAAAATTATTTTTTTATCAAAAAATCTGTGTTTTAATCCAAAAGTCACGGACTTATTGACCCGCCCTCGTATGTTTAAAGAACTAACGCAAAAATTTATAGATAGTAACCGGATCTTGCTTTTTACGGATGCATCAAAGACAGAAAACTGTACCGCTTTTGCAGTGATTGATAGCATTAGCAATGTTCTCATAAGGGGTATATTGCCCCAATTTTCTTCTATATTCACCGCCGAAGCTCTTGTAGTCTTTCATGCCACAAAATTATTTCCAAACAAAAAGATACTTATTTGTACCAACAGCCTATCAACAATTTCCGCAATCCAAAATACCAACAACACAACACCGACAATAGAAGGCATTAGAGACAAACTTATCACAAACGAAAAAAGGCTTAAAATCGTATGGGTTCCTGGTCATACCGGAATCATAGGAAATGAATTAGCTGATAAGGCTGCAAAAACTGCAACAACATCTGTACACATTCATTCATAGTCATCATCATAAACATTTTTACAGCTTTTCCTTAAAAAAATGTTTTGACTTCTTATTTACAGTTAAAAAAAATACACACAGACGCTACAACCATGAACCACACACAAACAAAAGACAGAAGAAAAAGGGAAAGATACACGAAAAACAAATGAGAAATATTTTGTGCTTAAAATGAAATATACATCCACGGCGCACAAGCGGACAGATTATTTTTAATAATATTTAAAATTAATTGAATTTCAAGTGAATTGTGTGTAAAAGTGAATTATATTTTGGTTATTCGTTTACCAATAAGAGGTTTTGGTAATTTGGAAAATCGTTATCGATCAAGGAATACGGAACGTAATACGGGGGCGGGTCAATAAGTCCGTGACTTTTTGAATTTCTGACCTCTTTACTGAAACAGCAACACTGCTCCTGTCAACAGGCATCTGTCAGTTGACTCCTGTCAAAATTTAAACTTGCTGCCTCAGTTAGTTTGTGTTTGACAGCTATTTTTATCAGACTACTCACTAATTTGAGGAGAAAATGGAAAAAAGTGAATTTCGTGTGCTTATTAAGTATTATTTCTTGCGAAAAAAAACCATTACCGAGACCAAGGCTAAGCTTGATAAATACTATTGGGACTCTGCACCATCGATTTCAATGGTAAAAAAGTGGTTTACTGAATTTCGTTGTGGCCGTACAAGCACTGAAGATGCCGAACGTCCTGGACGCCCAGTTGAGGTCTCTACACCCGAAACAATCGAAAAAATTCACTATATGGTGTTGGCCGACCGAAGATTGAAAGTGCGAGAGATTGTGGAAGCCGTAGGGATCTCGCATGGCTCAGTGGTTTCAATTTTGAATGATCACTTGGGCATGAGAAAGCCTTCCGCAAGATGGGTGCCGCGTTTGCTCACAGTCGACCACAAACGCAATCGTGTAACAACTTCACAAAAATCCATGAATTGGGCTATGAATTGCTCCCTCATCCACCCTATTCTCCAGATTTGGCTCCGAACGACTACTTCTTGTTCCCAAACCTGAAGAAATAGCTTGGTGGAAAAAGATTTGACTCCAATGATGAAGTCATCTCGCAAACAAAGGCCTATTTTGAGGACCTCGACAAATCATTTTTTTTGGAAGGGATAAAAAAATTGGAGAAGCGTTGGACAAAGTGTATAGAGCTCAAGGGAGACTACGTTGAAAAATAAAATTATTTTTTTATCAAAAAATCTGTGTTTTAATCCAAAAGTCACGGACTTATTGACCCGCCCTCGTACTATACAAATATTTCTCCAAATGAAGACAAAAGACGAAAATGTCATATGCATTGGTTTACAAAATAATTGTGCAATGGAGAGATGGTACCCAGACCATGGCTGATGTACAGCAAAGAAAAAGATACAATATTTTGTTTCCCATGTATACTTTCCAGTTCTTCCTCGACCAGCACTTGCTGATGCACAAAAGCGATTTAATGATTGGCGTCACTTAGGCCCACCTATCCCTGAGCATGAAAACTTAATATTTTATAGAGAAAATTGTATTTAATGAAAAACGCTAGAACAGCAAATAAAAAGTAAGACCACAAATGACGCATCTTTACAAAAAGCTGTTGACCAAGAAACAAAAAAAGTGGAAACATATTGTACAAGTTTATACTAGCAACTCGATGCGAGGTTAAATGTCATCTGCTACATGGCCCTTTTTCGGGTTATGCTTGTATTTGGATGTCCCGTGTGGTTCAACGTGAGAGCAAGCCTATTGGAAAAGATTCGGGTGTTTGAGAGGGTTTGTCTTCGCTTGTACAGAACACCAGAATCGGAATACATAAAATATTATCCTAACGTCCTGTACAACAGGGCGAACCGAATTAGAGTGGACAATTTCGTAATTAAGCTGACTCGAAGGTACATTGCTAGACCAATGGCCTCGACGAACAATCTGATCTCCGGGGCTTATTATCCTAACTATCTATATCACGAGAGTGTGCGCTTTAACGGCTTCATTTCCCCAGAGGCGTTCCTGTATTTTGATAAAGAAGGGCTGATCCAGGACAAATTAGCGGTGCTGCTAATTTTCCACGTTGCTTGGGCAGCTGCAGGCAGGCGACTCAACTACGACAGAGACGTCACACTTGGCATTGCGGTGCGTCTCCGGTTCAGTAGGACGGTAGAGAGTCGCGATTTGAGAGACGTTGCTCGGCTGCATCAAGAGTTTTGGTGGCTTATTGAAAGATAGGAAGCTCCTTCGTCGTTTCCTACTAATTCGAGGTAGCGGTTCACCTAAATTTTAAGTCATGGGCGGCTTAAATAATTTAGGTAGGTTAATGAAGTGTTAAGATAAATTTGAAAAAAAAAAAAATAAAAAAGAGAATTATTTTGTAAGTAGTTTGCTAAAAAAATTTATATTTTCTTAGCTCCCCTTCCTATATCTGAGCTGCTTGACCAACCTGCTCCTTCTTCATCCACTCGTTCTCTTAACTCGCCTGCTCCTGACTCTCAACCGAAATACCTCGACCCACTTCTTCCACCTACTGTGAAACTAACTAAACAATTTTCAGATATGAATGATGACAGTCGTTATGTAGTATCTCGTTTGAGAGACCGCCGTATTTATGAAAATATTCGGCTCTACCTTGCCTATTTGCACGACAAACCCAACTTTGTTTGCATTGATGGCATAAACAAAACCAATATTATGGTTTAGATTCAACGAAAAGGGCTTCCAATAAAGCCAGGGGAATTGATGCAAATTTTCGTTCGTTACCATGAGAGCTTCGACATCCCTTCCGACGAAGTTCAAAAAGATCTTTCCACGCTGTCTTCGCATGTCAATTCCAAACGTCTTTCCCACTTACAAAGAACCCGTTCAGATTTTAAAAACTATTACAGTTCCTACCCAACTGAGTTCTGTATACTCCAGTCTAAAATGCCTGTCCATTTACTACCAAAACATAAGAAGTCTGCTCTGTAAAATCTACGCCGTCTATCTCAATTCTCAAAAGCTTCCCTATGACCTACTTGTTCTTACTGAAACAAATTTAATTTCTGACATTAAAAATCATGAGCACTTGCCCCCTAAGTTCAACGTTTTTCGAAAAGATGGATTTGAAAGAGCTGATAATCCCTATGGCCGAGGGGTTTTACTAGCAATCAGAAACTATTTTCATACAACTCCTGTTGACATTCCTCATACCGACAATTTTGAGTTAGTTTGTGCCAGCATTACACTCCTCAAACGCTGCCTTTACATACTTTGTTGTTACATTCACCCATCTCAACCAATTAAGTCTTATCGACCTGTAGTTCACGCAGTGGATTTTTTGACCGATGAAGCACAACCTGAAGATAGTATTATTATAGTAGGCGATTTCAGCCTCCCTCACCTGAAGTGGGCGCCTTCCGACAACTCGTCTCATTTTGTCTCTCTTAATTCGTCATCTGAAATAGAAATATTAACTAACAAACTCAAGTCTATTTCAGAGTAGTGGAATACCCAATATAATGAACAGACAACTCGACCTAGTCTTCACCTACGATTCGGATTACTGTGTCGTTTATAGGAGTGATCATCTTCTTTCCGCCCTAGACCGCCTTCATCCGCCCTTGTCAATTATATACTCTTATGAAAACGGCAACACATATGTCGATTCGAAAGATTCATTTTCATTTAATTTTAGAAGAGCCGACTTTAACAAACTTAAAAGCCTTATCAGCAACATTAACTTTGATTTTATTGCTGAAACAACAAACATTGATCTTGCCCTATCAATTTTCTGTTCGTTAATTTTCTCCTGCTTTGCCCAATCGGTTCCATATTCCTCCCGTAAGGACTGCACGTCCGGTCCTCCTTGGTATAACAAGGAGTTGCGCTCTCTCCGCAATAAAAGAAACAAGCTGTGGCACAAATTCTTAAGAACTCCATCTGATTCCGACTCCACTAACTATCGTTTTGTATACAATCGTTTTTCTGGACTTTGTGAGTCTCCTTACCTTGAGTACCCTTACCGCATGCAATTTAGCTTAGTCTCGGACCCAAAACGCTTCTACCAATTTGATAATACCAAAAGAAAATCTCATGGCTACCCATCTACTCTCAAATTTCTTAGTGAATCTTCTGCCGACCCAAAAGCCATTGCTAATTTGTTTGACTGTTATTTTAACAAATCCTTTTGTAGGAAAACACCCGAACCCGATCTTAGTTACTTTAGCTATATGAGAAACTGTCCAGAGACGTCATCCATTTCGCTTAATATAACAACATCTTTGGTTTCTGAAAGCTTTACCAAACTTAAAGATGATTTCTTGTACGGCCATTCCGGCCATTGTAATAAAAAAATGTCTAAGCCATCTCGGTCCTCCCCTCGCTGGCCTATTTAACTTGTCTGTTTCAACAGGTACTTTTCCTTTGCTATGGAAGGAATTTTACATCATCCCTGATCATAAAAATGGAAGCAAGGCCGAAGTCGATAATTATAGGCCCATAGCAAAACTCTCTTCCATACCCAAACTGTTCGAAAGCATAATCTATCAACAATTGCTTCCGTACTGTAGGCCATCTATCTGTACAAACCAGCACGGTTTCATGAAAGGTAAATCCACTACCACTAACCTAACGGAGTTCGTATCTAGGACGCTTTGTGCTTTAGAAGATGGTGATGAAGTCGATTCAATTTCTACAGATTTCAGCAAAGCTTTCGATAAAATTTCCCATTAACTTATCATTTTCAAACTAACAAAACTTGGGTTTTCCTCTCCGTTTGTGGCATGAATCAAATCCTATTTAGAAGACCGAGAATACAGAGTCATCTTCAGATCCTCAATATCCGATCCTATCAAAGCAACATCTGGTGTCCCTCAGGGTAGTCACCTTGGACCAATCATCTTTATCTCTCGTTTTAACGAATTCTGATCTTCTATTTTCGCTGACGACATGAGAATTTCCAAAGTCATGATAATGCTTAATGTCAGCAAATGCCAAGCGATAACGTATTCCCGCAAACGTCTTCCTCCGCCTCCAAGAAACTACTTTATCTGCGATGAGCCTATTCCCTCCACTACCGAAGTAAGGGATCTAGGAATAATATGTGACAGGGATAATATATTATATATTCTCCCTCGCCCCATTAGGTTAAGAATGTTTTTGTTAGTTTTTAAGCCTAGGATTCAGTTTTTGCTTGTTAATAAGTTAAATAAAGTTGTCCGGGGTAGACCCGGGCCAATAATAATAATAATAATAATAATGTACAATACATAGAATAATAAATATATATAAAAAGAAAATAATCAGTTAGGTAACGTCGAAAGACATAGTTCAGTTTTATGTTTAGCTTAGAGTACTATTATAGGGCCAGTAAGTAAAAATAAGACGAATTGAAGTAAATTAAACTAGCTTTTAAGTGTTTTTTTGTTTAGCACAAATAAATCTCAATAAAAATGCATGGAAAAAAAGTTGTGATTGGAAAAAGCATAATGGAAGTGAAGCCACTAGATGATCCAAAACGTGTATAGAGAAGATCTTCTCAGTAAGTTTAAATGTCGGCGTTGGTTTTTTACCTAAAAGAAGAACCCCGTTAGGATAGGACAGAAAACCTATACGATGAGCTCTTGAAATCTATCGTCTAAAGAAATCATACTATTCCCATAAGGGACCTAGCATGAGAACTTTGTGTAAGCCATATGACTATCTTATGTCCTCTTTTTCTCTTTGAGGAAATGGGTAACACAAGACCTATCGTAAAATAATCTTAAGCAAAGAATGGAAGCTTGCATTGCACTTCTGTCGCATCGCAATCCAGAGTTCTTTTAAACGGGATCGCTAGCAAAAATAAAAAATGGGTTCTTTACAATAACATTAAACGTCGCCATATCACAAAATGACAAAAATGAACTTCTCCCACTCAAGGTGTTACTGTCTATATAATGGGTGCTGGGGTAGAATTCATTTTGTACTGTTTTCTTGTAACTCGATTATCATCATTGTAGTCAAGTGCTGTCAACAGCTGTGCACACTTTAGTCGGTACAACAGCAGAAATGCCCACGTCTGGTTAATCGGAAGGGCGTTCTATTCCATCCGATCCTCAAGATTAACCGATTAACCACATTAAGATATTCATTTGTCCCGCAGTTTGCAAAACTTTCTAAATGGAAAACATTTTAGATCTTGGGTTGAATTCTCACTCGTGTAAACGAAAGCAACGTTGTAATTGATTCAAACAAATAACGTGAATAAATAAATTTTTAATCTATGTCAAATGAAAGAAATTATTTAATTACTTACCCAGTTCGTACAAAAATAAGCTCTGCAGTTTCAAGTGACAAAGGCATTAGCTCTTCAACCTGCATACTTGGATCTTTGTAAATATTTGGCATTGGTTCAGCACTTTGGTTAGAACTCTGACATCGATCAGAAATGTTACTGCATCTAACTAGATGAGACACAACTTGGTGTAACTTATTTAATTCAAGATATTGATATTTAATTTGTGGTACACGACCTTCATCAAGAGCTGTATGCATAAATAATGTTGGTACATTTAGCTTTAAGAAAAAAAAACTTATCATAAGTATTATCTATTGGTTTCAAAAAATAGTTAATTATTTACCTTAAGAAGAAGTAATTTCTCGTTCTTTCCTAATCCCGCATACATGTTAAATAAACTAAAGTAATGAGGTAAATGTTTTCCATAATCAGCTACTTCACATTTGAGCAGCTTTAAAACACAAATCAATACTTGCTCGCAGAGATTTGCTCCTTCAATATTTGGTAGAGGTTCATCGTTAATTGAAAAATGACAGAAAAGTACTACCAATTTTACAAAAACAGCACGTACTTCTGGCGAAGGAGCAATCAGTATATATTCTGCCAATCTACCAGACGGATTTAGTAGCGCATTGTTTGCAAACCATTTTCGTACAGCAGATGAATGCCTTAAGTGAAGTGACAATGTATCATACCTAGAAAAATATAACAAAAATATTTTTAGAGATTATTTGAACCTGGAAAATAAATTAGGTATTTGTAAAAACGATAAGAAAATAAAATATTTGTATGAACTTAAACACTTACCTCGGATCAAATTATCACTACTCTTTCTCTGAGTGTTTTTTGAATAGCAAGTTTTTCTAAGTACGTATTATACCATAATGATTGAATATATTCGATAGTAGATGATCATTTACCAACTACTGGATGCGTTAACAAAAAGAGATATCAGCAAATTTTATTACATTGAGCGTTGTCATATACAGTCCGTTTGATAACATCGTACACGACAAAAATTAAAGAAGAACTTATAATAAAAAAAAAAAAATCAATTGCACTGGTATATTTTATTTAAGTTTTTTATTTTATCAAGTAAACTTGAATGCTTTTCAATTAATATGTTGTCCACTCTCCTCCGTTATCAATAATTGCTTGGAGTCTTCGAGGCATGCTTTCTACTAATCTTTTAGCATAATCTTGAGACAAAGATCACCATAAAACTCGTATTTTTCGTGATAATTGTTTGACCGTCGAGATGTTCTTTCCTTGGAGCTTTAGCTCCATTTTCAATGGGATTTGCATCCGGCGACTGTGATGGCACATCTAAAACATCGACGTCATTTTTTGTTTCCACGCACTGCACAAACGACTGCGATGATTCGGGTCATTATCTTCTTGCAGTAACCAATTCTCATGCCTTCTTTCAAACCACCTTTGGGCAGATGGTAATAAAGCCTTCTTATAAATTTTGACCATGTTGGGTGCGTTTAAGTTATTTGTAAACATGAACAAATTGCCAAATCCTTGTTTTGAGAAGCATCTCCAAACGTGCACTTTTGCCGGTCGCTCGTTCACGACGGTCCGCTGGATTAATTTATTATATTGTGTACACCAGGTATGAGTGATAGGAGACCATACCTAAAAAGAAACTTCATCCGAAAAAATAACGTTGTTCCAATCTCTGTCCAAATTCTCCTTGGCACAACTGAGTCGTTTTTCTACGTGTTTTTTTGGGCAGTAGTGGTTTCTTTATTGTGCTTCGAAATTTTACATTATTGGCTAGTAAACGTCTTCGTATCGTATCACAACACACATTTAGACCCCTTTTACGTAAAATCATTTTTTTTTAACTTGGGAATAACGGTGCACCCACTTGCTAACAAATGCTTTTGACTTTTTAATGTATTTAGCAGCTGCTCCGTATGACATTTTCGATCCTTTTAGATGCGTGCACAAGAATACTGCTTCATAACGTGATGCAAACGCGACACTCATTTTAAAATACTTCCGTCTCTGACAAAAATTGAACACTCTTTAAATTTTGTTATTCAAAGCATCTTAGCAGAAGTATTTTTTTATCTGCTAATGCAAATGCCACTTTCAAACCGGTTTTCATAAACGAGTTTTGCCGTATACGATCTTATCGGACGGACTGTACAGGGTATTCCAGATAATGTTTCAAAAACATTAATTTAAGGGCAAAATTTACAGTGAAAAATTCAAAATACTCTTAATCATAGTTCAACGATAATCCATAAGTTACCATACGCACATGAATTTGAAAGATGTGACTTCCGATAGGAGTCAAAACAGGACAGCATTAAGCTTTGCCTAAGCCCTCTGTCCCGGACTCACATTATTTAATTTCATTGTTTATTTCATTAACTTACTCGTATTTGCATTTATTGTTACTCATTTTTTTTCTATAAATCATCTAACAAGATGGTGACACTGTACGCCAATTTCTCATTAGTTGATTTTGATATCAAATTAAATTGTGATTTCCTACCCACAATCAGTATTCAAATATAAGTTGAATAATAAATTGTACGAATAATGTGTCGTTTTGTTCTCTTTTTTTCATTGTTCGTTCTTTTTTCGTTTTTCGTTTATTCTTCAACATAACTCTTGGTCCTTCGCAGTGCCGGATAATTTCGTTTTAATTAATATTCGGATTATACTCAATATTTAATAGACAAACTACAAATCTTAAAACCACGTGCATTTTCCTTTCCGTTAAATACTTAAGACTTAAAGAACAATCGCAGTGTAATTATTGTTTCAATCAGAATGAATGCATTAAAGAAAAAGATTGTTAATTTGAAGATAATAGTGACTCGGTCAATTTCGTGGAAAATATTGATGAAGGTTTTGATATCGAATTATAAGAACTTCGATTAAAAACACTTGAGGACGCTTGGACAGATCTGACAAGGTTTCAAGACAAGTTATTTGACTTTGTAGACGATTACGGTGATTCAGATTATGATTTATGTGAGTATGAAACAAAGTATTTTGTGGCACAATCAAAATTAACCAAAGTTATTCGTGCGCGGTCGGTTTCCTTGGAGACGGAAAATAAAAAAAAGAATTCAATCGTAGAACAACTTGTTAGTCGGCAAGCATCCTTTTACGAGACTCTATACTACACATTCTTCTTCGGTTTCGTTACCGCAAACTCAAATTCCTATATTCTCTGGTGACTATAAAGAGTGGCCATGTTTTAGGGATCTGTTCCTGGGATCCATCGATCGACAACCAAATTTAACTGCAACTCAGAAATGATAAACATATCTTAAGTCAGTGTCCAAAATTCGTTTCACTTCCCGTTGACTCGCGAAGAAGGCTTGTGAAAGACAAGGCTCTATGTTTTAATTTTCTAAGAGCTGGACATAGTTAGTATAAATGTAATTCCACATTTCGATATGGCACCTTCAAGTACCGACACCATTCGTTGGTACACTCGGAGAAATCGATGAATAGTAGAAGTTCGCGTGAAGTCGCAACTCCATCTGTATCTACTTCTACTGCTACTACCATTGTGAACCATCTTACTCAGCCTCAACAGTTTCGTAGTCGTCAGACAATTCTACCAACCTTGGTAGCGAAAGTGAAGGACAATCACGGAAATCTCGATGACTGCCGGGTTAGGGTCAAGAGGGAACTCCAATTGCCCAAAGCACTTCGTTTGGCTGGGTTATAACTGGTGAGATATCTATCGATTACCCCACTTCTAATTCATCGTTATCCTTACTGCATTCCACACTAGTTCTTGACCAGTTATTATGGAAATTCTGGGAGTTAGAAGAAGTTACTCCAGTTGGAAATCAAAGCGAAAATCCTGCAGAATCTCATTTTCGTCAAACTTTTTCTCGGTCTTCTGATGATCTTTATGTCATGTACCTACCTTTCAAAGCTTTACTTCCTCGCGCGAGTACCTCGACATGGGACATATGAGACCCATTCTCACTAATGAGCTAAACGATACTTCGGCGCACCAATTTTATCTTAATCATCATGCCGTACTTAAAATGGATAGCTCAGCAACGAAATTACGTATCGTCTTCGATGGATCTGCATTTAATTCGTTTGGTAACTCCCTCAATGACGAATTGCTAGCGGGTCCTCCTATTCAAAGAGATCTTGTTGGCGTTTTCTTGAGATTTTGGCAACATCGATACCTTTTTTGTACTGACGTGGTCAAAATGTTTCGTCAGATTTGGTTAGACGATGAACACACTAATTTTCAACGGATAGTTTGGCGTGAGAATCCAGAAGATGAGATTCAACATTTTCGGCTTTGTACTGTCACATATGCTCCATTTCTCTCGGTTCGTGTCTTAAGCCAGCTCGCTGATGATTATCCTACTGAACACCGGATTGCATCTCAGGTTCTTCTCAACGATGTATAGGTTGCCGACGTAATGACCGGAAGTGATTCAGTTGAAGGTCTTTTGGGGATCAAGTCTGAATTGGGCATGCTACTTTCATAGGCCAACTTGGCCCTGCGGAAATGAAGCTCTAACTGCTGGCCTCTTTTATTGACACTTCCAAGCGAAGATTGTGAGTATTTAGAAGGATCCGAAAAATCGGTAAAGGTTCTAGGCATGTTTTGGGATCCTGCTCGCGGTGAACTATGCTACATAATCAATGTGTCCGTTGCGAAATCGTTATTAACTCGAAGAACATTACTATCAGAGATTTCGCGTATTTTCAATCCTCTTGGGTTGCTAGCACCATCATTCAAATTAATGTTTCAGGAGCTCTGGGAACCAAAGCTCAAGTTAAGCTGGGATGATCCCTTGCCATCATCGGTAGCTGAAATCAACGATGTCGTTACATCGATGGTATATACCGCTCTTATGCACTAAAAACTTCCCCTCCACTTTGGAACCGTCTCCCACCCCAGGACCGTCGAGTGTGACATTTCTTCGGGGTGGCGTTCCTTTTCGCAATTATTGCGCGTCCAACGTTGCTCCTGCATCCAGGTCCCGCTAATTCCGTGGTAGTACATATTCTACGAACGAAGCAATACGCTGCCAATTTTCTTCGGTGGTTAACATTTTCTCGACGAAAATGGCCCAGTCTTTCTTCTATGGGCCTACGTGCTTCTTGCCATCTTCTACACCAGAAGAAGGTGTGGTTCGCATCGTCTGTGGGCTCGTCGCAGTAGATACATTTGGGGCATTCGGCTTTCCCCATATTGAAGAGGTATTTACGAAAGTACCCGTGTCCAGAGAGCATCTGCTTTATATAATAGTTTATCTCGCCAAAGCGTCTGTTATACCAATTTTTTATATCTGGGATTAGCTTTGCCGTCCATCTACCTCTGGATTCTGTGGACCAACGGTCCAGCCATCGCTGGATTGTGTGTATTTTAGTTTCCTGCCGGGTGTGGGTGTCTGATGCGTCATTTTTCTGTAACCACAGTTTCCTTCCTTCATCTGCCAGTAGATCTATTGACATAATTCCACTTATCACCAGAATCGCTGCCTCTGATACTGTGCGGGATGCTGACGCCACCCTTAGGGCTGCAGTCCTCTTTACTTTGGCTAGAGCTGTGCGCCTGTTTTCCATACTCAGAGTTGGCGCCCACACTTCGCTCCCATATAGTAGGATTGACTGTGTTGTGTCCATTAGCAGCTTCCTTCTGCTGGATAGAGGCCCTCCGATGTTTGCCATTAGTCTCGATAACGATGGTGTTATCTTGGCCGATTTCTCGGCCAACAACTCTGCATATCTACTTCCAGCGGCATGTGTTTTCTAGTGAGGAAGATGAGTTCCGTTTTCTCCGCGGCTAAACTAAGTCCATGTGATTCAAGCAACGTTTGTGTCCTCACCGCAGGAAATAATGGAAGAGATAAGACCACAACACAGACTAAGCTTCGCCAATGGAATGACATGGAACCAACAGCAAACACCAGATAATGTTCAACAAGTCGAGGGAGTGCTAAATACCTACCGCTCTTCATTAGGAACTGGAGACATCCTGTTCCAGATGGCATTTGATAGATTTGAGGAAGCCACAATAGATTTTGAGGGGATTTACCCAACATGTAGACCGAGACCACCCAAAGTCAAGTTGCATAAAAAGAAGACCATTATAATCGAACATCTTAATAACATAATTTCATGCCACCTACAAGATCATCACGACTTAAGTTATGTAAATAACATTATCTACTGCTCCGCTATAACCGCCACCGGAACAAGCGGGCTCAGTGTCAGAGCATATACAGACATCCCACGCAACGATACAAGAGATACCTGATCAGTCACGAAAGAAAAATGGATAACAAACATTTTCAAGCTAACGAAAGAAAATTTTATACTGATCTGTTCAAGACTGGGGAAAACTACTCTCAACAAGTATACGATGTGCGTCTTTTTGAAACATTCTGGAGGAATGTATGGGGCAACCCCAAAACCCACAATCTTCAATCGACCTGGCTAAACTCCATGCCGGAATATACTCAAATGAACACCAACCCGATAAATATTAATGAACTTAGCAATTCGTTGGCTCACTCCAAAAACTGAACAGCACCTGGACCGGATGAAGTACAGAACTTTTGGTTGAAGAAGTTCACAGCTGCACATAAACATATTGTCAGGAATTTCAATAAAATTATTGACAAGCAGCAAACTACAGACCGATAACTTGTTTGCCAACCATGTACAAGACTCAGACGTCCATAATTAGCGATCGAATTTGGCGGCACTGTGAGTCAAACCATATTATTCCAAGTGAACAGAGAGGATGTGCAAAGGAATCGAGAGGTTGTAAGGAGCTGCTCACCATATATGCTATAATTAACAACAATGCAACTCATAACCAATGCAACCTTAGTGTAGCATACATAGACTACCAAAAAGCATTTGATAGCATCCCCCATTCCTATTTATTGGAAACACTAAAGATGCATGACGTTGAACCGAAATTGGTGGACTTTTTCGGAAATGCGATGAGGCGATGGAAGACCACTGGGCATGTAAGAACGACTAAAACTGGGGAAATCAACATCGAGATAGGGATATTTCAAGTTGATTCGTTCAGCCCTCTTTGGTTCTGCCTATGTTTAACACCACTCAGTAGAATCCTTAATCAGTCATCGGATGGGGAAGTTAATGCCACAAAGATTCATGATGCAAACAGTCAACGCCACATAGATTCATCATGCAAAGCGTGCGTGTAATTTTTCACACGATCAACAAGCCTAAGTTATGCGAGCAACTCGTGTTATCATTCCCACGAGCAACAGCAAATTCCATACGACACCTGACACATCGACAAACATCCCCTGCTGACCATGCAACTGCAGCATATCTGGGAACACTTCGAGCTAGGTATTATTTGGATTGTTAGTTAGTTCTAAGTAAGCTCTAAGAAGAGAAACAATAAATTTATTTTTTTAAAAACTATAATATAAAATAGTTTAATTGGCGCCCAACGTGGTTGGCTCGGTGTAACAAGTACAGAGTGAAAAACCCAACAAGTCCGACCTCAAGTAGCTCGCGTAAGGTTCCATAAGACACTCACGACGGAAAAATTCAACAAGTCCGACCTTAAGTAGCTCGCGTTTGAATTTTACCTTATAAAATCGACCTCAAGTAGCTCGCGTAAGGTTTTTAGTGAATTCGTGTTAGTGCGAAAGTACTTAAAATCCGTCAAGTGAAAGTGTACTCTGTTTCCTGTCCCGGGTCAAACCCACATAAACGATCATCATCAAAAATCGATAGATTTTGGAAACCACGAGGGAGTGTGGATGAGGTGCCTTAGTAGCGAAAGCTAAAGGAATCCAACTTAATCCGTAGGAGTTACATTATTTTAAGATAAAATTATATTAATTAAAAATAAAATATCAATTAAATAAAGGTTCACTTCCCTTTCTAAAATTTAAGTAGATATGTACGATTAAAGGCGATGGCGATGGCGCGATAGGTAGCTCATTGGACTATCACGCAGAGTGTCTGGGTTCGATTTCAGGCTGAGTCACCAACAACTTTTCAAATTGCCATCACCCTTTCGGCGGGAAATGGCAAACTCCCGAAAGTAAAAAAAATTGCCTACTAAAAAGCTTCTAAGGAGTTCCGTTCGGACTCGGCGATAAACCGTAGGCCCCGCTCAGATGTGACAAAAATGAAAACATGAGCAACACAAATGAGTGTCAAGAAGCTAGGCCATGGCCCATACCGGGCTGCCAGCGCCACAGTGTTGTTGTTGTTATGTACGTTTAAAAGTGTGATTAAAAATAAGAGTTATTCAAATTAAAGAAAAACAAGTGAAAAAGAAAGAAACCTGTTTTAAAAAGAAAAATAAGTTTTGAGAAAATTTTTTTCAGAAAATTAAATTCGAAGTTAAGTAATAACAATTCAAAGAAGTAAAACGAACACTAGGATAATAAGGTTAAACATACGCATTACATATATAATTCTTAGTGAAATTTTCGGTCCCATAAACAAATTCATTTACATATTAAAAATTTGTAACGAGTTTATTCCTCTTAATGAATTAAACCCATTCCAAAATGTCCAACCCTGTTTTACGCCCGTCTGTCTTGAATGTTTAAGACCGCCAAGCAAATACCTCCAATGAAAATATTTCCAATACAAATAACGATATAAGAGCAACTCCAGGACTTGAGACACTTATCACGAACATAGTTACCAAAGTTTTTAAAGATGAATGCAGGATTATTACTAGATCCATAGTAAACCCTGATAATCCGATCCAAAGAGGTACCGACCAAACTATAGATCCCAGATACAGAGCCGACTTAGCAGGTTTAGACAAAATACGGGACGTTGTCCGAAGTTTAAGAGAGTTCTCCGGAACTCCCGATGAGTTCAGCTCATCGCGCAAAAGCGTCGAGAGAATTCTTGGTATTTACCAGCACCTAAAAGGAACTCCGAAATACTTCGGAATTCTGAACATAGTTAGAAATAAAATCATAGGAAACGCGAATGCGATTTTAGAATCGTACAACACCCCGCTCGACTGGGAGTGCATATCAAGGTGCTTGACTCTCCACTATGCAGATCGACGTGATCTGGGTACACTAGAGTACCAGATGACGACGATTGTGCAAGGTAATAGCACAATTGAATCATACTACCAATCGGTGTACAACAATCTTTCACTGATCTTGAACAAAGTCGCTAGTATGAACCTACCGCCAGACGCTCTATACCATTTAACGGCATCCTATAGGGAAAAGGCACTTGATACCTTTATACGAGGTCTCAAAGGAGATTTGCCACGGCTTCTCAGAATAAGGGAACCAGCAGATCTGCCGACTGCCCTAAATGTATGCCTAAAGCTGGAAAATCAGCAGTTTAGAGCTAATTATGCGACCCATGGTACTGGTGCAAGTAGAAAACCACAACCAACTCCACCAATGCCTCCTCGTAGAAATCAACAATTCTATCCCCAGGTCGCTCATCTTCCACAAATAGCACAATTCTATTCTCAACAACCTCAGAACTTTCAGGGACAAAGACAAAATTATCAGCCTAATCACAGGCCAAATTCCCAACCTAATAATTTGCCAAATCAAGTGCGACAGGTACCAAATGCTTCCGCACCTAGACCCCCTCCAAGAGGTGAGCCTATGGATGTGACAACTATTAGGACACACAACGTCAATTATGCGAATAGGCCACAAGGTAAAAACTGGCCACCTGCACCCAAGCGTACAATAGACAACTCACAGCAGCACGCACTACCGAACAAGTTGCAGAGAAATTTTAACGTCGAAACTACAGAAGTTCCACCCCAAACAAATTCTCAGAACTCAGACGCACAAATTACAGATTGTTCTCAAGAAGAAGTGAATAATTATAATGAAGCAATATTGGCAATGATGAAACCACCAAGTGAAGACCAACCATTCACCGAATACAATGATCAATACATGAGGAACGAAGAACCTGCAAACCGTAGAGATTTCGTTGATGTCCATTTTTTAGGTTAAACACGTCGTCCCTACCATACTTCGAATGTAGGGCAAAAGATAAAAAAATCCTGAAATTTCTAGTGGACACCGGTTCCAACAAAAATTACGTGCAACCCAATCTCGTCCCTTATCCTATTCCTAACCAAAACAACTTCCTAGCAAATTCTATATGTGGCAATATTGAAATAACACACCATGCAATTCTCAAACTTTTCGGTCTGAACGAGGGTATTAAATTTTTCCTTTTACCATCTCTTAAATCCTTCCATGCCATCTTCGGTAACGACAGCTTTAAGGAACTGTCGGCTGAAATTTTTGCAAAACAAAATTACATGTTAGTGGGAAATAAAGTAAGGGTACAATTAAAACAACAAGTTTCTGAATCGGTACATAACATCAAGAAGAATTCGCACAACTCCCGACGATCCCATTTATTCAAAACACTACCCGTACCCCATGTCACTAAAAACAGAAATAGACAAACAAATTTGTGAATTACTTAATGACTTAATCATCCGACCTTCACGGTCACCGTATAATTCCCCCGTATGGATCGTACCGAAAAAAGCGGATGCCTCCGGTGGGCGAAAGTTCCGCATGGTAATCGATTACAGGAAATTAAACTCGGTAACGATCTCTGGTCGATACCCTATTCCTGAAACTAACGAAGTCCTAGCTCAACTAGGAAAAAATAAATACTTTTCGGTGCTAGACCTTAAAAGCGGCTTTCACCAAATTCCTCTACACGAGGGCGACATAGAAAAAACCGCATTCTCCGTAAATAACGGAAAGTATGAGTTCGTTAGACTCCCTTTTGGCTTGAAAAATGCTCCAGCTATTTTTCAACGCGCCTTGGACGATATATTACGAGAACACATCGGGAATATCTGTTACGTACGAGTATATATCGACGATATAATCGTTTTTAGCCAAGATGTCAAAACTCACTTTTAAAATTTAGATACAATTTTTAAGACCCTTCAGGAAGCTAATCTCCGAGTCCAATTAGACAAATGCGAGTTCCTTAAGCCAGAAGTCGAATTTTTGGGTTTTTTAGTATCCTCAGACGGTATAAAAGCCAACCCCACTAAAGTAGAAGCAATAGTTAACTTCCCGTATCCAAAAACGCTTAAAGATTTACGCTCATTTCTTGGTCTTTCGGGATTTTACCGAAGATTCATCAAAGATTACTCTAAATTGGCAAAACCCCTTACAGCTCATTTAAGAGGGGAGGATGGACGTACATCCAAATCTGCGTCAAGCGTCATATTCTTAGATGAGGCAGTCAAGGAAGCCCTTGATAAAACCAAACATTCTCTTGTCTCCGAAGACGTGGTTTTAACTTATCCAGACTTCAATAAGGAATTTCAACTTACGACAGATGCATCAGACTATGCAATCGGAGCCGTACTGTCACAAGACGATAAGCCGATAACTTTTATTTCTCGGACTCTCAATAAAGCGGAAGAACATTATGCCGCTAACCAGAAAGAAATGCTGGCTATAGTATGGGCCCTGAAGTCATTAAGAAATTACCTTTATGGACAAACAAAAATTAAAATTTTCACAGACCACCAGCCTTTGACATACGCATTAAGCAACAAAAACACAAATAACAAAATGAAACGTTGAAAGGCTATACTCGAAGAGTATAATTATGAAATGAAATACAAGCCTGGAAGGGCCAATGTAGTTGCAGATGCATTGTCAAGACCTCCAAAAGATACCCAAATTAATACCCTTACTGCAACACAACACAGCGATGAAAGTTCCGGACATGAGCTCATTCAAATTGTCATCGATCTCACTGATGAAAATCTACAAGAAGCGGAAATTATAAAAGAACATAACCGTGCTCACCGTAACGCGCGCGAAAACAAAATTCAACTTTTACGAATATTTTATTTTCCCCGCATGAAACAAAAAATAGAGAAAATTACCAAGATTTGTAGAGTTTGTAAGGAGAATAAATACGAGGGCGGGTCAATAAGTCCGTGACTTTTTGAATTTCTGACCTCTTTACTGAAACAGCAACACTGCTCCTGTCAACAGGCATCTGTCAGTTGACTCCTGTCAAAATTTAAACTTGCTGCGTCAGTTAGTTTGTGTTTGACAGCTATTTTTATCAGACTACTCACTTATTTGAGGAGAAAATGGAAAAAAGTGAATTTCGTGTGCTTATTAAGTATTATTTCTTGCGAAAAAAACCATTACCGAGACCAAGGCTAAGCTTGATAAATACTATGGGGACTCTGCACCATCGATTTCAATGGTAAAAAAGTGGTTTACTGAATTTCGTTGTGGCCGTACAAGCACTGAAGATGCCGAACGTCCTGGACGCCCAGTTGAGGTCTCTACACCCGAAACAATCGAACAAATTCACGATATGGTGTTGGCCGACCGAAGATTGAAAGTGCGAGAGATGTTGGAAGCCGTAGGGATCTCGCATGGCTCAGTGGTTTCAATTTTGAATGATCACTTGGGCATGAGAAAGCTTTCCGCAAGATGGGTGCCGCGTTTGCTCACAGTCGACCACAAACGCAATCGTGTAACAACTTCACAGGAAGGTTTGGCGTTGTTTAATCGCAATATGGAGGAGTTTTTGCGCCGTTTTGTAACCGTGGACGAAACATGGATCCATCACAACACACCAGAGAACAAACAACAGTCAAAACAGTGGGTTTCTAAGGGTGAATCGGCGCCAAAGAAGGCCAAGGTGGGTTTGTCAGCCAATAAAGTTATGGCGACTGTTTTTTGGGATGCACGCGGGATAATCCACATTGACTACCTTCAAAAGGGAAGAACAATCAATGGGGAATATTATGCCAACTTATTGGACCGATTCAATGACGATTTGAAAAAAAAACGACTTCATTTGGCCAAGAAAAAAGTTCTTTTCCACCAAGACAATGCAAGGGTGCACACATGTGCAGTTGCCATGGCAAAAATCCATGAATTGGGCTATTAATTGCTCCCTCATCCACCCTATTCTCCAGATTTGGCTCCGAGCGACTACTTCTTGTTCCCAAACCTGAAGAAATGGCTTGGTGGAAAAAGATTTGACTCCAATGATGAAGTCATCTCGCAAACAAAGGCCTATTTTGAGGACCTCGACAAATCATTTTTTTTTGGAAGGAATAAAAAAATTGGAGAAGCGTTGGACAAAGTGTATAGAGCTCAAGGGAGACTACGTTGAAAAATAAAATTATTTTTTTATCAAAAAATCTGTGTGTTAATCCAAAAGTCACGGACTTATTGACCCGCCCTCGTATGACAGGCACCCTAACAAACCCGAACTCCAACCAACCCCCATTCCTGCATACCCCGGTCAGATTATTGATATTGACATTTATTTTACCAACAAACATAATATTTTAACTGCAATAGACAAGTTCTCGAGTACGCCTTAGCAAAAATATTGAAATCAAGATCCGCGGTAGATATTAAGGAACCCCTTAGTCATGGACAATGGCACTAATTCGATTACCTTCATGTTGGAAAATATGTTTAATATAAACGTTTTTAAAGCTCCACCTTACACAAGTTCCGTAAACGGCCAAGTCGAAAGATTTCATTCGACGCTTTCTGAATTGGTAGACAACTATTAAATAACCCAGAGAAACTTGAGCTTGTACGTCAAGAAAACACGAAAAGACTACAGGCAAAACAGCAAGCTGATTTACAATATCATAATAGGAAGAAAAGTCCACCTAAAAGTTATGCTGAGGGAGACGTTATCTATGTTAAAAACAATAAGAGAATAGGAAATAAATTAAGCCCGAGATACAAAAAGGAAATTGTAGCTCAAGAGCAAAACTCTAAAATAAAAACACAATCAGGTAGAACAATTCATAAAAGTCTTATCAAAAGTTAACTTTTTAACAGGGCACTGCTACAGCTGTGCAACGCAAAGCATCAAATTTTGGATTACACCAACTCAAAATTAATCAAAATCAATACGGGTCGAGCAAAAGTGCAAGCAGGATCATTTAAGATCGGTTATGTTATCGAGATAGAAGCCTACGAGAAAGCTGTAAAGAACTTGGAAGCATTAATAGCATCATCCATCCAAGAAAACCATTCCTTGAATCCCATCCTTTCCTTCGAAATCTCACAAATAAAGACCTATATATCCAGACTCAAAATTAATCAAAGGTTCAAAAGATCGCTAGATTTCATAGGCAGTGCGTGGAAATGGAACGCGGGCAATTATTGTCGATAAATTAAATAATATATTAAAAAATAATAACAAACAAGCTATTACGAACAAAATGTCAGTAGATAAGATAAACGAATTAACTAAAATAACAAATAATATACTAAAAATAGTTAAGGAAAAAGAAGAAAATTATACAGATGTAATCATGAAAATTAAATATAAGTTAGACATTAAAAAAGAAGAAATAATAAATGTAGCATACGCCATACATTGGGCGAAGGTAAATGTATTTAATTCATTTATACTTTCAACAATAGAAATAAACAGACGTTATTAAAAACTGAAAATTTCCCATACCTAAATATAGATTAAATTAAAATAGCTTTAAATGTTAAGAACCTTATATACATATTAAGTTTTCCAACAGTAAATCAAGAAATTTGTAATGTTTCATTATTGAAACCGGTTAAAATTAAGAAAATTATAAACAAGATAGATTATAAGTCAATCCTAGAATGTAAGAGTAACATTTATGGCATTTCAAATACATGTAGAGCATACAACAGCTTATCCATTTGTAATGATAATAACCTAGTTAATATAAGCAACTCGTCGTGTATCCCAAACTTAGTAAGAAGTCGTAGAGCAAATTGTACAATCACTAACAACGAACACATCCCAAAAGTGGAGGAAATATCAACTGGTGTCCTGCTGTTAAACCAATCCAACGGTTCAATCCTAATCAACAACGAAACCTTAAGGCTCCAGGGTACTTTCATCATTAAACAATTCAACACCACTATTGAAATTAACGAAAAGATAATCGTGGCAAGGGAAATTACAGAATATCAATCCCTACCAGCAATACTGCAATCATCATACGAACCAAATAAAATAGAAAATAGCTAGGTATTATTTGGATTGTAAGTTAGTTCTAAGTTAGCTCTAAGAAGAGAAACAATAAATTTATTTGTTTAAAAACTATAATATAAAATAGTTTAATTGGTATTGCCTCGAAACTGGAAACCAAGAAGTTAGCATAACTCACTTGCTATATATGGATGACCTAAAGTTATTCGCAAGATCCAGGGAACATCTGGCTAGTCTACTCAATGTTGTCAGAAGCCTCAGCAACGACGTGCACATAAATTTTGGATTCGACAAATGCAAAGCAGTGGAACTGGTTGGAGGAATAATAGTGCGGACGGAAGGAGGATTTTCATTCAGTGACGGTTTGATAGAGATCATAGGCAACAAAGATTGCTATAAGTATCTAGGTCTCAATGAAATGCGGGGTATTCAACACACCAAGATGAAAAGTGACATTAGAACACGCTTTTGTCAAAGAGTAAAAAGGCTATGCAGGATCAAGCTAAACAGCGGAAATCTTACGAAAGCGAGTAATACGTATGCTGTGCCCGTCCTAATATACTCGTTTGGACTTATAAAGTGGAGTCAGACAGATCTTGAAGAAATTGAAAGAAATCTCAGGTCTTTGATGTGTACATATTGCTATCATCATCCTAGAGCTGCAGTAGAATGAACATATCTACCGAAGAACGAGGGAGGTCAGGGTATCACAGATGTATGCAGCCAACACTATATTCAAGTTGACAAGCTCAAGCAATTTTTCATAGATACCAGTGAGAATAATCACAGATACCAAGTCTATATGCAGCTAGATAATTATTTTACTCCGCTTAAGTTAGGCAACTTAGATTTCCACCCGAGCAATAGAATCCGCTCTACTAGTGCTACCACTGAACAATAGAAAAGCAAAGCAATCCATGGGAAATGCCTACACCAGCTTGGTGGTACTGAAACGGAAGGATTTGCAATGGCAATTCAAGACGGTATCATATCGATACGTCAATACGAATTACTAGCGAACAGCGATTATATGCATAGGCCCAACAACGTAGCTAAGATTGTTCACCAGGAATTAGCATTAAGGTCCAGACTGATGGAATCGAAGGAACCATACTGCAAATATAAACCCAATGAAGTTTTCCTAAACTCCGGGTACAAGTTGTACTGGGATAGACTGATGACAACTGAGCATACAATAGTGGCTAATAGACCCGACATCGTATATATAGACAAACTGAAAAGAAAGGGATACCTGATAGATGTAGCAGTTCCATTAACGGGTAACATAATTCGAACCTCTGCCGAAAAAATTGCAAAACATGTTGAACTTGCTCACGAAATCAAACAACGGGAAATACTAACATGAATACGCGTGGTCCCAATTGTTATATCCAATACCGGAATTATCACAAAAACTGCATTTGAGGAGTTAAAGAACATGAAGTGTGAACATCTACTACCACAAATTTCAAAAGCAGTTATCCTAAGTACATGTAGGATTGTGCGTAAATTCCTGCAACAACCGTAATGCAATAAATTTTTTTTTTTTCTTTTTTTTTTTTTTTCCGGCGAGGGCAGGTGAAAATCTTCCATCAGACACTATGAGGATCAGAAGCGCGTGCTCATAGTAGTGTGAGATTCTTACTCACTAAAAACACCTCCCTTCATTGTTGATTTTAATACCGCAACTAAGTAGAACTTATCAAGCAGTTTTTATTTCATAAGTTAGTCACGATTGGTAGGACACTTTCCAATGGAAGACCCTACATATTCCGCTTTCTTAATGCGGTTTCAATTTATCGCGCAAGGTCCAACGGTTCGTTCGTCCAAGACTTCTAGGACTGTATTGTTGATATGGCCGCTTAACCGGACTTTATGTTTTTGTGCGCAGTTCCTGACTTCATCTTCCACGAAAGGAACTCCGAGGTCTCGATGCAGGTCATTATCTCTTATAAACCATGGGGCACGCACAGATTGTCGTAGCACTTTATTTTCGAAAGTTTGTATTATATTTACATTTGATTTCTTAGTACAACCCCAGAGTTGTATACCATAGGTCCACACCGGCTTTAGCACTTGCTTATAAAGAAGCAGCTTGTTTTCTAAGCTTAGCTTGGAATGTTTACCAAGTAGCCAGTACATTTCTCTGTATTTGGCCTCTAGTTCTTTTCGTTTCTTTCTAACATGCGTTTTCCATTTAAGCTTCGCGTCAAGTGTCATTCCCAAATACTTAGCCTCGTTTGCAAAGGGGATACACACCGAGTTTATAGAAATGGGCAAGTGATTTATCTTTCTGTAGGTGAAGTCAACATGTACAGATTTTGTCTCATTAAGGGTAATTCGCCAGATCTTTGTCCACTCGTAGACTTTATTTAAAGCAGTCTGGAGTTTCGCCGTTGAGTCTTCTATTGATTCTCCAACCGCTTAGATAGCGGTGTCGTCAGCAAAAGTAGCGAGAACAGTATCCTCGACGTGTGGTATATCTCTTGTATATAAAAGGTACAAAAGTGGGCCCAGTACGCTTCCCTGCGGTACTCCGGCTAGGATATCTTTAAATTTCGAAACATCAATTCCGTATCGAACGCGAAAAATTCTATTTTCAAAATAGCTTGTCAATATATTATAAAGCTTTAATGGCAAAATTCGTCGCAGTTTGAACTTCAAACCTTCATGCCATACTTTGTCAAAAGCTTGTGAGACGTCAAGAAATACGCTCGAACAAATCTTTTTTTCTTCCAGGGATCTTTCAATTACATCAGTAATTCTATGCACCTGATCAATTGTTGAATGCTTAGTCCGAAATCCAAATTGATGGCTGGGAATAAGATTTTGGTTTTCGATAATTGGGAGAAGACGTTTTAGCAAAATCCTCTCAAAGATTTTCGACAGGATCGGTAGAAGAGAAATGGGTCTGTATGATTTTTTATCGTTTGGAGGTTTTCCTGGTTTTAGTACCATAATGACTTCTGCAACTTTCCACTGGCTTGGCACGTATTCAAGCCTCAGAGCCGCGTTAATAATGTGTAAGAGCTTTATAAGTGCTTTTTGGGGTAGCATTTTCAGAACTTCTCCGGTAATAAGGTCATACCCCGGAGCCTTCTTTGGTTTTAATTTCCTTATTACAGTTTTGATTTCAGCAAGAGTTGCATTTGTCATTACAAAATTACTATATGCTATTTCTAAAGAATTGGTGCCGGGTGCCAGTGTCGGGCCGTCGGAGGGCTTGAAAATTTCTTCAAGATAGTCGGCAAAAACCTCCGCTTTTTCCTTATCCCCCTTAGCCCATTCGTTATTGCCGACCTTGATTGGTGGCGCGGGGATTTTGGGCCTTTTTAAGCATTTTAAAGCTTTCCAAAGCGAGTAATTTGTTTCTTTTCCTGCCGTCAGGTTTTGAACATATGTATTTACTTCGGAATTTCTGTAACTTTTAAGAGTCTCCTTGAGCAGATTACAGAGCCTGTTTAAGCGTGTTTTATCCTGCGGCGCTCGAGTTGTTTGCCATCTTTTGCGAGCTTTTCTTTTTTCTCTTATCATATCTTTTACCTCAGGCGGGTAGTTTAAGTTACGTTTAGCCGTGTTTTTTCGTTGACAAGGTGTATTGTTCCACGCAGCACATTGGACTATTTCAACGAAAGAATCCATTTCGATTTCAAGTTCAAGTGCTGCTTTAAGTGAAACGTCTAGTTCTAGGTTATTATTAATCTCATTTCTGAATCCTTCCCAATTAGTATTTCGTCCAGTTAGTCTTAATGGTCCTTGTTTTTTAATAAACGTGTCATTCATTGTCAGTATGACTGGAGAATGATCGGAGGAAAGATCGAAGCTTTCATCAACGTTTATATCCGAGTTACGAATTCCTTTAACAACGAAGAAATCGACAAGATCGGGTATTTTCGTTGTGTCTGTTGGCCAATAAGTCGGCTTGCCCGTTGAATAGAAGTCACAATTGTGTTCCATACATGCTTTATAGAGTATTTTACCCTTTTGATCCCCAAAAAGTGTGTTTGGCATTGAAATCACCGCCAATCATAAAAGCCGATCCAAGAGAATTGAATATATTTTTAAATATATGTTTTGAAGGCGTAAATCGTGGAGGACAGTAGATGGCTGAAATAGTAAAGGAGTTCCGTACCAATTTTACGCGCACCGCAATTAGTTGTACAGACTCGAGCTCTACTTTTATATCTTCGTTGTGCTCAAGAGATTCTTTAATGTATACAGAGGATCCGCCTCTCGCGTTTCCCGAAGGGTGATACGCGTAGTAGTCTTTAAAACCTCTAATTTTTGCAGATGACCCATTTTTCAAGTGGGTTTCGGAAACCAAACAAACGTCAATGTCGTTTTTCCTTAGGAATAACTCAAGTTCATAAAGTTTTTCTAAGATTCCGTTTGCATTCCAGGTGAGTACGTTTAATTTTTCCCTTTTCATTTTTTAGGCGAAGGACGTTTTTTATTGAACCTATTTTCAAACTTCTTTAGCTTATCTAAAATAAGTTCATTGATTTTGTTTTGCTGCTCAAGCTGCGCGAGAATAACGGAAAATACTTGGGAAGCAGGATCTCCGGAATCTTTTGCCTTTAGCTTGGTAGCTTCAGCGTATGTAAGTTTTTCCGATGCTTTCTTTTCAACACTGGAATCAATCACTTTCGCCTTGGCGTTTTTAACGATATTTTGAGCAGATCCCGATGTTTTTTCTTTAGTTTTGGGATTCTCTTTTTGTGGCTTAAACAACTTGTCACGTCTGTTTTGCAACTCCTTTGCTACTTCACAGCCACGGAAATTTGCTACGTGTTTACCCCTGCAGTTGACACAAGTCGGAGGGGTTTGTTTGCTTACGTTGCATTCTTTGGACAGGTGTTTACCTGCGCATTTTACGCACCGAGGCTCTTTTTGGCAGTAAGCTTGCGTATGGTTAAATTCCTGGCATCGCTTACACTGCGGGATCAGTTTCGAGTTTTTGCGTCGAGGCTCAATTTTAACAATAATGTTGAGGATTGACTTAATATCGTATATTTTTTGGGTATGTTCAGTGTTCTCAAAGGTTAGCATAAAGAGGGGAAGGCTACGTTTAACTGTCATATCCTTTCCTTCAATTTTTTGTTTCTCTCGCTTTTCGATGTTGACGACATCGATGATTTTAAAACCCTTGTTTTTTAAATCACTTACGATATCTTCTTTTGGGCAAGACGGATGCAGTCCTCTGGCGACGACACGAATAGGTCTTTCGCACTTGTTCTCGTATGTGAACCATTGGATTTTTTCGACGCTTAACTTGCGAGAAAGAATGCGATAGTTGTCAGCGTTGACTTTCCATACATTATTATTGCGCGATGTTACTATATAGTCCGATCTCGGCAGGGTCATCAATATGTTTTGGAGTTTCTTGTAATCTGAAACTCCAGTGACATTGATTGGCGGGGGTGTTCGTTGTTTTTCCGCTTTGATTTTTTCAGGACTCATGTTATTGTTGACATTTTTCTTCGATTCATCTCCCTTCGCTTCACGTTGAGAGACGATTTTGGGAGAAGACGCAGCTTTACGCTTTTTTCCGGGGCGTTTTTGCAAGATCCAGTCGGTTTCTCGACCTAGCTCTTCTTCATCTGTTTCGTAGATATTTTTAACAGATTCAATAGACATAACGTCGCTGTTTGACTTTTCTTGGTTTTCAGTTTTTCCAGTTCTTTTTTAAGATCTTCGCATGTCGCTTCCATTTTGGTTATCCTAGTACAAAGTTCGGTATTTTCGTCTTTCAGGCTATTTATTTTCGCTGAGGTCCATTCTTCACAAGACGACGTTTTTGATGTCGTTGGACTTCTGTTGTTTTCTTCTTGTTTTGGAGATCTAGGTGGTGGAGATCTCGAAACCCGTGAACTTTTTCCGAACGGGTTGATAAGATGCAATAATTGGCTCGCCCCAGAATCCATCGAGCCGACCTCCGTAGAGGGTGGATTTTCCAGCATAGCTGGTCTGCCACCTGGGGTAATAATTCCATTTGTTTTACTCATTGCATAATTAGTATACACTTCGCGCTCGGTATACGGAGGGTGCATTTTAGTCGCCTCTTACGACAGGCATGCATGCAATAAATAAATAATAAATAAATAAAGTACCGATACGACTTGCAGTCGCAACTGCCGTCGTGCTCGGTGAAAATGGACTCCAGCTCGCCCGGTGTCTAGAGGGACAGAGGCGTGGGAATAATAATAATAATAATAATAATAATAATAATAATAATAACAATAATAATAATAATAATAATAATAATAATAATAATAATAACAATAATAATAATAATAATAATAATAATAATAATAATAATAATAATAACAATAATAATAACAAAAATAATAACAATAATAATAACAATAATAATAACAATAATAATAACAATAATAATAATAATAATAATAATAATAATAATAATAATAATAATAATAATAATATTAATAATAATAATAATAGTAATAATAATAATAATAATAATAATAATAATAATAATAATAATAATAACAATAATAATAACAATAATACTCGTAATAACAATAATAATAATAATAATAATAATAAAAATAATAACAATAATAATAACAATAATAATAACAATAATAATAACAATAATAATAACAATAATAATAACAATAATAATAATAATAATAATAATAATAATAAAAATAATAATAACAATAATAATAACAATAATAATAACAATAATAATTACAATAATAATAACAATAATAATAACAATAATAATAACAATAATAATAATAATAATAATAATAATAATAATAATAATAATAACAAAAATAATAACAATAATAATAACAAAAATAATAATAATAATAATAACAATAATAATAACAATAATAATAACAATAATAATAACAATAATAATAACAATAATAATAACAATAATAATAACAATAATAATAATAATAATAATAATAATAATAATAATAATAATAATAACAACAATAATAATAACAATAATAATAACAATAATAATAACAATAATAATATCAATAATAATAACAATAATAATAATAATAATAATAATAATAATAACAATAATAATAACAATAATAATAACAATAATAATAAAAATAATAATAATAATAATAATAATAATAATAATAATAATAATAATAATAATAATAATAATAATAATAATAATAATAATAATAATAATAATAATATTAATAATAAAATAATAATATTTTCGCTGCAAAAACGAAGGTAGCTCCCCTAAAACCTTTGTCCATTCCTCGACTTGAGTTGTGCGGAGCTCTACTTCTTTCTCGTTTAATAACTCGCGCCATATCATCAATGACCTTTATATTGGAATAACGTTCGCTTGGACAGACTCAGAGGGCTTCTTTCGTGGATAATCGTTGTGCTGAAATTTTAGAATCGGTTCCTCGCACCTCTTGGCATCATACGAGTATCTCCTCCGAAGCAAACTCAGCGGATTGTGCGTCGCGCAGTATACTGCCTACAGAACTCGTCGAAGATAAGCTTTGGTGGACGGACCAAAATTGGTTAGCCCTTGATTAAGAACATTAGCCAAAATCTAAGTTCAGCCCTAAAGTGATTTTAGAATGCGAAAGAGTTACACGCGAAATAAAACCACATTTAAAACATGTTCTCTTTACTACCCAAAACAGTGATTCATTTCTTTCATTATTCGAAAATTTTTCCTCGTGGCATCGGTTACAAAGAACTATTGCTTATTGTCGTCGCTTTATTTTGAATTACCGGTTAAGTTAATGTCATCGGCGCGTTTTAAATCTTAGCCGCGATGAACTGCAGCACGCAAGAACACTTATTCTTAAGTATATCCAAGAAAATTTATTTAGGGAGGAATTTCAAAATGTCATTAAACATCGCCAGCTTCCGAACAAATCAAAGCTTTTGCGATATTCCGCATTCATAGGCTCCGATGTACTTCTTCGCGTTGGTGGACGTTTAAGACACGCAAATATATCATACAACATCAAACGTCCAAAAATTCTTCCAAATAAAACTGTTAAAATTTAAAAAGTTAAAATAACCGGCTTAAGGGGAACTCTAAACAAAAAAGCATTTATTAGGGGATTCTGAAGTTCTATATTGTATATACACGGTAAGTGTTATACAATTGCAAGCAAAGTTACCATGTTAAATTATATGAACTGACAGAGTATTAACTCATAATTTTCTTAACAAATACAAACATTCCTTATCTTATAGTTAGGGATACCCATTTTAATAATCTTCACACAGGGGTGTCTGAGACATTCGCAATAGTGCGTCAACGATACTGGATACTTGGTAGTCACAATCACACCCGCAAGGTTGTACATCAGTGTAAGGTATGTTTCATGCAAAAACGTTTACGAAGTAACTAGTTGATGAGAGAGTTACCAGCTGAACGAATTCATCCAACGCGTCCATTCATCAACTCTGACGAGGATAATGCTGGTCCATTGAAAATACGGCTGTCTCGTGGACGTAAGTTATCCAAGGCTTGCAAAGGCACACGATGCACTTTTCGTGCGTATGTCTACAAAGGCCGTACACTTGGAGGCGGTCTCGGACCATACAACTGACGCATGCCTCGCTGCTCTTCGAAGGTTTATGTCACGATGGGGAAGATGTGCAAATCTTTATATAATCTTTATAGGACAATGGCACAAATTTTAGAGGAACAAAACGATGTCTTAACGACTTGCACAAACTAGTCATGTCTTAGCAGCACAAGATCATTATATCATCCACATTGGCTCGAGAAGACATCGCCTGGCACTTTATTCCACCTTCTGCCCTACATTTTGGTGGATTACGGGAGACTGGAGTAAGGTCCATGAAGTTTCATTTGCGACGAGTTATTGGAGGAAATATTCTAAAATTTTTTATTTTTATACTTTATTCCACCTTCTGCCCCACATTTTGGTGGATTACGGGAGACTGGAGTAAAATCCATGAAGTTTCATTTGCGACGAGTTATTGGAGGAACCATTCTAAGATTTGAGGAGCTTTTCACAGTGCTAAGTCAAATCGAAGCTACACTTAATTCTCGTCCTTTATGTTGCCTTTCTGATGATGATTTGAACCCACTAACACCGGCTCATTTTCTTATAGGTGAACCTCTTACAGCCATACCAGAGCCAAATCTCGAACCCATTCCACTTCATCGTTTTACGCATTGGAAGCATCTACAAAGTATGGTACAAGGATTCTGGAGGCGCTGGCACATGAAATACGTTATAAAGCTTCAAGAGCACAAGGAATGGCAACGGCCCAAGACAAATCTCTGACACCGCGAGCAGATGGAATAGTTCGAGTAGCAACTGTTAAAACTGCACGAGGTACATTCATTCGAGCTACAACAAAATTAGCAATATTTCCTAGGTCCTGAAACCCTGTTTCAGGGTGGCTGGGATGTTCCGGACTCACATTACTATATTTAATTTCATTGTTTCTTTCATTAACTTATTTGCATTTATTGCAACCCAAGGCAACCGCTGCAAAAATCCATCGACTTAATTGGCTCGGCCACATCGAGCGAATGGACAACAATGTTCCAGCTACGAGGGTCTTCGAATCCCAGCCACCAGGTTGGAGAAGAAAAGGAAGACCTCCGGTTTGGAGTCCAGGGGATTGCGCACGTTAGAAAGCTTGGCACCTCCAACTGGAAGCAGCGCGCTTCCATCCGTAATGGTTGGAAAGCTACTGTTGCTCGTTGATTTGTCAAGCTGTAATAATAACTAATCCCATCTGATAGAAGTAAATAGACGAAAAATGAATATGAAACATATTTATAAGAATCATGTGGGTATGGATATGTCTCGAAAAATTTGTCAATCTTTGTGACACATGCAGGAAGTTTAGTAATGGGTTTGTTGTGACTTGCAAACACTTTCCTCTTGATAAGTGTCGATACAGAAAGGGATTTTATGTTTTCATTTAACTATAAACAATTAGTTTTACTAGGTTTGTATTTAGTATATCGCTGATTTTTTAATAACAATAACTAACAAAAACTGATCTGATCCGATTAAAGCGGACCTAGTAACTAGATGGAAAATGAATGGGAAACTATTAAAAGATGTTGTAAAGACTAGAAACATATTAAGGAAAAAGTTTAAAAGTATCATGATGTAAGTTTAAGTATAAGAAAATAATAAAAAAAATTAATTCTTGATAGTAGTACACCAAAAATTCATAAAGGTAGTCGATTAATGCAAGTTCAAAAGCAAAAAACTAAGTTTATATGTTGAGATGATCCAGACATGTTAGTTGATACATTAATACTTCTTATTTCTTCCCAATCAGCATGTCATAATGAAATTGTTTCCATGATCGAAGAACTAAGAGAAAGTAATATAATAGTATAAATCAATTATCATGCGCTTATATAAGACGCAAACGCACTTGCGTAACTTGCTTACTTTAAGTGGCGCTACAGTACGGGGTGGACCTGGGCATTAGTCAACAAGCTTCTCTAGCCAGATCGACCCCTGGCTAGCTGCCTCCAGTTTCACACGCTAAATTGGCTGAGGTCCCCTTCCACTTGCGTGCGCCACCTGAGTCTTGGCCTTCCTCTAGCGCGCTTTCCCTCGGGAGCGGATTCGAAGACTTTTCGGACCGGAGCATTGGTGTCTATACGCTCTACATGACCCAGCCATCTCAGTCCTTAGATATTCACACTTCTGGTTAGGTCGATGTCGCTGTACAGTCCGTAGAGTTCATTGCTGTATCTCCTTCAATGCAGACGGGATCGAAAATCGCCCGAAGAATTTTTCTCTGGAAACAACCAAGAACACCCTCATACATTTTTGATAATACCCATGCCTCTGCTCCATAGAGCAGGACTGGGATTATTAAGGTCTTATAAAGGGTGACTTTTGTTGTCCCAGAGAGGGCTTTGCTACTCAATTGCCTTCTTAACCCAAAGAAACAGCGGTTGGCAAGAGTTTTTCTTCGCTTGATCTTAGCGCTGGTGTCGTTGTCTGTGTTTATAGCAGAGCCTAGGTAGACAAAGTCCTTAACTACCTTAAAGCTATATCTGTCTAAGGTGACGTTCTGCCCGAGACGTCGGTGTTGGTTGTCCTTTTTGCTTGACAGCATATACTTGGTCTTGCCCTCATTGACCACTAAACCCATTTTCGCCGCTTCCGTCTCAATACTCTCGAAAGCGCCACTAACATCACGCTGCTTTCTCCCGATTATGTCAATATCGTCGGCGTATGCGAGTAGTTGGACGGACTTTTGAAAGATAGTGCCTTTTGTGTTTGCTCGTGAGTTTTGCACTATTCTTTCAAGTACGATGTTGAAAAAATCGCACGACAGCGCATTGCCTTGCCTAAATCCTTTCTGGACATCAAAGCTCTCGGTGAGATCTTTACCGACCTTGACGGAGCAGCGTGCATTCTCCATCGTCATCCTGCACAGACGGACGAGTTTGGCAGGGATGCCGAAACTAAACATTGCCCTGTATAACTCGATGCTGTCATACGCGGCCTTAAAATCGATGAACAGGTGGTGTGTATCGATCTGAAGCTCATGGGTGTTCTCCAAGATCTGCAATAGTGGGAATATGTGGTAGATGGTGGACTTTCCTAGCCTGAAACCACACTGATATGACCCTATCAGGTTGCCGACGAACGGCTTCAGGCGTTCTCACAATACGGCGGATAAAATCTTGTATGCGATGTTAAGGAGACTGATGCCTCTGTAGTTGGCGCAGTTCAGAGGGTCTCCTTGAATCGGACAAACGATGCTGAGGTTCCATTCATCGGGTTTATGCTCCTTACCAAGACATCGCCAGTCAGGCCGTCCGCTCCAGCAGCTTTGTTGGACTTAAGCTTCGATATAGCTATCTTCACTTCATCCAGGTCGGGTGGACGGAATTGTTGGTCATCATCGTCTAGCTTGAATGGTTGGTTCTACCTGGCTGCGATATTTAGTTCGTCCTCGCCGTTATACAGTCTGCAGAAATGATCTTTCCAAATCCTCAGCATCGACTGCGATTCCACTACGATATTCCCTTGTTCATCTCTACAGGATTTGATTCGGGGTTTGTTTCCGTGGCATGTTATTTTTACCTTTTGGTAAAACTTCCGAACCTCATTCCTGGATTAGCATCTCTCAATTTCCTCGATCGCGCGCTTCTCATGCTCTTTCTTCTTTCTTCTGAGAAGCCGGTGTTCGTCTCTCCTCTTCCTCCTCATAGAGCTCATGAGCAGCTCTGGTCCTTCTGAGCATCGCCGCTTTATATGCATCTTGCGAAGCTGCATGTGCTTGTAAGCATTCATCATCAAACCAGGGGTTTCGTTGTGGTGGAAGTGTGAAACCCAGCACATCAGAAGCGGCATCTCTGATGGCGTTTTGGCAGTGTTTTCAGTGGTCTTCGATTCTTGATGCTTGTGGTATTGGACCTCTTAAGAGATTAAGAGACACCCGATCGGAAAAGGTCTTGGCGATCTCTTGCCATTGTAGCCGTCTGACGTCGAATTTCCTCACAGCATTAGCTTGTCTTGTGATCATGCATTACCTTGTCAATGTGATCAATCTAGTTGACTGTTGATTGATCAGGAGTTCTTCAAGTCCCCTTGTGTATGTCGAGATGTGGGAACCGCGTGCTAGCTACGGCAATGGTTCGCCCCGCCGCAAAGTCGATTAGCCTGAATCCATTATCGGAGGTGGTTTCGTGCAGGCTATAATTTTCGATCGTTCCAACAAAGATACCCTCTCTTCCAAGCTTTGCATTTAAATCACCGAGAACAATTTTAATGTCATAGCTAGGGCATTGCTCGTAGGTTTAATTAAGGAGCTCATAGAAGGCATCCTTGGTGTTTTCATCTTTCTCCTCTGTGGGGGCATGCGCGCATATAAGGCTAATGTAGACGAATTCAGCTTTGATGGGGATTGCTACGAGGCGCTCGCTCACATGCCGGAAGCTGAGGACTTCTTCTTTTAGTCTGCCTCCGACAACAAATCCGCATCCAAATAAGCGTTGCTTTTGCAGTCGATGGCAATTGCCGTAGTAGATGTCGCAGTTTTTCATCTTCTTTTTGTCCGGCCCATCCCATCCCATAATGTCTGCTTTGCAGCAATCTAGAGCCTCCGCTAGTTGCTTGCATACGTGGTCTATTAAGGGATCTAACATTCCACGTACATATCCGAAGCTCATTGTCCTGTAATCGTTTGCGTGGGTTGTCAATAGTAGATCCGTCCATATCCCAGGCTTGTTGATGCTTCGTAACTTCCTTTTTTTTTTAAATGACCGGGCAGTTGCCCCGGCGGCACAATCCGCAGCCTGGAGGACCAGTTCTATTTTTAATGCCCCTAGGACGAAGGGTCGGTTAAACCGAAGCCAGTAACCCGTTCCGGGATATGAGCGCTGCAGTTGGCCCCTATAGGGCTTGTCCGCCACAATCTCTTTTCCAAGACCCTGACTTAGTCCTAGTTGTGGTTAGCCAGATGAATATAAGGAATCAGATAGCCTGAGAATTTTATGAGGCCAAAATGTTTGTTGAGCCTGATGCGATTGATGAGGAAATGAACTAGCCTGAAGAATCTAATGAGTGCGAAGCGCTTGATGTGACTGACAAGTTAGCTGAGCTGAGTGATCCTGTTGGATTAGAAGCTCCGGAGCTCAGATAAGTATGCTGAGTTATTGAATGGACTTGGTTAGTGCAATAAGTCTGATGAGCGTGATAAACCTAGTGATAACCTTGATGAGTCTGATGAATCAGCTAAGGCTGATGAGTTTGATGAGCTAGATGAGCGTGACAAGTCCGATGTAATTGTTAAGCTTGCCAGGTCTAATAAATCAACTGTGTCTTATAAGGTAGCTGAGAGGGGTGATCTGAATCGATTTTAATGAGCTGGGTTGCGATTTGGATTAGATAATATGTAGATTGGGGTTGAGGCTGCTTACTTCTACGAAGATTTGAGCTTACTATGAAAAAAGCAAAACATTAAGTTTAAAAAATTTCCAGCCCATCGTGGGTTTTGCGCACTAGAAAATGCATTTCTTCCTAGAAGAGCAGCACTACACATTATTCAAGATTTTGTTAACCAAATTAAACAATACTTGAAAATCCTCCAACTCGCATACTATGGGGTTGCTGTATATCATTTATCATATTTTAAGTTGTTTTATTTCATTTTCTTTTTTTTATCAAGGAAGTTTCTACTATTCCCTTAAAGGCATCAGTTACAAGTTGACTCCATTTTGCAAATAGCCTACTTACATAGATTGGGGTAGTTTTTAAGGTAATAAAGGTTAGCAACTTGAAGTTTGCTAACAGTTAGCTTAGGTTTAGGTTTAAGGTTTAGTATAAGTTAGTATCGGTAGTTAGTTTAAGTAGTTTAAGTTAGATGTATAGGTTTTATATATATACTAGGTTTTTTTTTTAATACTTAATATTTTCTCAGTATAACTACGAGTAGATGTAAATAAATAACAATTATTATCTAAAATAAATGAGACGTTGAAAGACATAAAATAAGAATATAGCGCCCGTTTGGAGGGCCAGTAAGTAAGAATAAGTTAATTAAGTTATCTTAAGGTAGTATTTAAGCACTTTTTACAGTATGTATGTACAGCATATAAGTACAGTAAATTCAAGGAGAATTTAATTAAATGCGAAAATTAAAAAAAAAAAAAAAAAAAAAAAAAAAACAAGACATTCTGAGATCATCGGGCTCAGCAACCCGACCCTAGGCACTCATAACCTGGGAAGTCGCGAAACTGTAGGAATTAAGGGGCCCTAATAGATGCGCGTTAATCGTGATCAATAAGGCATCCCTTTGCCATCTGGCACAGACTAAGGCATAATACGTATCGGTTTCGAGTCCATAAACCTAGGAGTATACAAAAAGGATGAGCTAGATGCTGACAAGCAACCGGCTCTTTCTTTAAAAGAAGCAAACAAAATTCAGCCTTTGACCTTGGAGCGACGATATCCTTTCCCTAAATTGATAGCGACGACTCAACCAGCCCGAGGTGGCAAGTAAGATGTCGGCATCCACCTTTGGTTTTATGTCGGAAATGGATACCGACGATGAAACAACGGGTGATCCTTTACGATTAGATTTGGAAGATGAGCTTTTGGGCTCTTTTTCAGAATCGGAGCATTCTAATAGCATTGTAGTTGAGGCTTCTCTAATTGCAGCAATGACGCTACGATATCTCCAGATTAACCTCCACAACTCAACAAAGGCTTCGGCCGCACTCATTCTGCGTTTATAGAAAGGCGCAGACGACATCATCCTAAATCAGGAACCACGGATTGTTGAAGGCGTGGTTCCTGGACTTGGGACACCTTTCACGTTCCGCTCTATACAAGAGATAGAACCTGTATACTAGTGAAACGGAGCCTTAATGAATTTCTGCTTCCTAACCTCATTGACCCTGACTTAACCGTTTCCAAGCTGGAAAACACCAATGACAGCTTCTGGTTGGTGTAGGAATATCTAGACCATGACCAAACGGGCTCTCTCCCCGGTAATAACCTGGAAAGGGTGGTACTGGAAGCTAGAAGACATAAAGCTGACCTCATCGTAGGATGCAACGCTTACGCGCATTACGCAGCATGGGGCAGCACCGACACGAACGATAGAGGTGTGTTACTTTTTGATTATATTTTTAGTACTAACCTCATTGTTTGCAACACTGGTAATGATTCCACTTTCATGGTAAGAAACCGACAAGAAATTCTGGATATCACTCTTGTCTACGCAACCATCAATCATTTAATAAGGAATTAGATGGTACCGTCTGAACACTCCTTTTCAGATCATAGATACATAAACTTTTCGAAACTATCGGAAAACTGACTGGCCTAAATACAGGGATATACTTTTAAAACATGTTTCCCCTGAACTTTCAATTCCGCCGGAAAACGTAAAGAAGCTTGATTTGAAAGTCGAGGTTCTCGCCCGATCTCCCAATCAAGCTTAAGCTGCCTCCTGCCCTCTAATCCAACCTAGTGGCAAGAAAAAACCATACTGGTTGACATCCACATTGGGGCCGCTTAGACACGCCTGCAGGAAGCTTTTCAACCAGGCGAAAACCTCAACAAAAGTGCCAGAAAGGAACTCACGTAATATAAAGAATCCCTCAGATTATATAAAAAAAAAAGAACTGAGGATAGCAAAGCGTCAATACTAGAAGTCTCTCGGTGATAAAAAAAAAAAAAAAAAACTGAAAGCTCTGAGGCATCGCGAATAAGATAAATACCCTCGACAAGTCGTTCGATGCCTAGCTGCTGAAAAAAGCGACGCCTTTTGGACGATCTCAAATGATGAATCACTCAACCTGCTACTAGACACTCACTTTCCAGGTAGCTCCCCATTCACTGCCAACAACAACTTCAACAGGACCATATACGATCTAGCCTTAATGCTAGACTCCTATTCACGGCACAACATGAATACTGTAAAGGAAAGTCGGTGGAAACGGCTCAACATTCACTACCTAGCCACATCGAACGATCCTTACATTATAGAGAATATACAATAATAACTTTCCTAGCCAAAGAAGCCGCCTTTAATAACGTCAACACATCCGCAAACACGACGGCGCTGTCAGATCTGAAGGAAGATGACTCACTTGGGGATCAGTCTCATGCTAAGGAGCAGGATTATCACGTGCTCGATTTTTATTCCTGCCTGGCAACTGCGCGACGCGCATACCTAGAGCTGCTGTAAGTCCCTTTGTCATCTCGAAATTAATTTTTTACTTTTTGGGACCTTGATGATTCTGTGTAAATATAAAAAATTATACCTTGTTATTGATGCTTAATTTTGAAAAAGTTAAGTACAATCTGTAGCTTAAGTGGCTGTGTTGAACATACTTTTTATATAGGCAGAACAAAACTTTATAGAATTGTAATTAATGTTGCTGAGAGGGGAATTCAATGTGCAAGAAAAGAACAAAGAGAACAAACTACTATTTAAACATTAAAAGAGCAGAATTCATTAATGAACAATTTATTAATATTTAAATAGTCAAAAGACAAAAACCATTTTTTGATACTATTAACAAAAACATTTTTCACTCTTTCACATCTTAGAGAACCTGGAAATCAATTAAACAGACGGGGTGCTGAAGCAAGAAAAAATCGTTCAAATTGAACTGACGAGGAGGAGGAACTACAAAAAAATGTCTGAAATTACCTCGGAAATTATAATTATCAGTTTTTCGAACTGTGTAAAAACCCGAATTTTGGAAAAATATTTAAGAACTTTATAACAATAGAGATGTCTTAACGAGCTCTTCCGTGAACAGACTAGGAGTTCTGCGGTTTACCCTGCATAAAATTCTAATTGCATGTTTTTGCTTTATTAACAAAATCGGTCTTAGTAAAGTAAGCACCGCCCCAACAAGTGATACTATATTCCAATTTGGATTTTAATAAGCCATTGTACACAAGTTTTAGAGTTGAATAAGGACAATAAAGACTAAGATGATACAGTTGTCTTACTACTTTGTTAAGATATTGTCTTAGATAATGTGTATGTTTGGACCAACTTAATTGATTAACCATGATTATGACCAGGTATTGAAGGCTATCAACACGTTCTATCTTAAAGCAATTACTGCAACAGGAGGGAGGCTTCATAGTCAAATAGAGAATGAATATCGTCAGTATTTGATAACCGAAAACGGGTACAACCCGGAGAGTGATAGAATAGTGGCAAATCGTAACAGTATGTATTATTAGTATTAAATACCATGAATTTTGTTTCATCACTTATGAACTGAAACAAGTAAATCAAGATCATGAGTACATTGTAAAAACTTTTGTTTGAATATAAAAGTGCAGTATCGTCAGCAAATGCAGTTACTTTACATTTAAATGGTTGAATTAACAAGGTGCTCATATAAATTAAGAACAAAATGGGACCTTGAACTGATCCTTGTGGAACTCCGGTAACAATCCTTTTAGGAGAGCTATTAATATTTTTGATTCTTACCATTTGTTGACGATTATTTAAATATGAAGCAAACCAGCTATGTATAATACCTCTCAAACCCGAATGAAAAATGTTGTCTAATAATATTGAGTAATCTACCATATCGAATGCTTTAGTAATATCTATGAACAGAGGAGCTCTGAAGAATTTATACTTTGGTATAACTCTCTTGCTAGTTTTAATAAAGCAGCTTCAGTAGACATTCACTAAAAAAGTGCGGTCTTTCTAAAAATGATAACATTTTTGACTTAATACCTCTTTCAAAATTATTTGAAAAAACCAATAGCAAAGATATCGGTCGATAATAATTCAACATTGCCTGGTCGGTTTTTTATGAAGCGGTAATACTTTTGCCATTTTTAAAGATTGAGGGAAAATTTCCAATTGTATGCTTGTACGAGGGCGGATCAATAAGTCCGTGACTTTTGGATTAAAACACAGATTTTTTGATAAAAAAATAATTTTATTTTTCAACGTAGTCTCCCTTGAGCTCGCTTCTCCAATTTTTTTATCCCTTCCAAAAAAAATGATTTGTCGAGGTCCTCAAAATAGGCCTTTGTTTGCGAGATGACTTCATCATTGGAGTCAAATCTTTTTCCACCAAGCCATTTCTTCAGGTTTGGGAACAAGAAGTAGTCGCTCGGAGCCAAATCTGGAGAATAGGGTGGATGAGGGAGCAATTCATAGCCCAATTCATGGATTTTTGCCATTTTTGCCACGATTGCGTTTGTGGTCGACTGTGAGCAAACGCGGCACCCATCTTGCGGAAAGCTTTCTCATGCCCAAGTGATCATTCAAAATTGAAACCACTGAGCCATGCGAGATCCCTACGGCTTCCACAATCTCTCGCACTTTCAATCTTCGGTCGGCCAACACCATATCGTGAATTTTTTCGATTGTTTCGGGTGTAGAGACCTCAACTGGGCGTCCAGGACGTTCGGCATCTTCAGTGCTTGTACGGAAACAACGAAATTCAGTAAACCACTTTTTTACCATTGAAATCGATGGTGCAGAGTCCCCATAGTATTTATCAAGCTTAGCCTTGGTCTCGGTAATGGTTTTTTTTCGCAAGAAATAATACTAAATAAGCACACGAAATTCACTTTTTTCCATTTTCTCCTCAAATTAGTGAGTAGTCTTATAAAAATAGCTGTCAAACACAAACTAACTGACGTAGCAAGTTTAAATTTTGACAGGAGTCAACTGACAGATGCCTGTTGACAGGAGCAGTGTTGCTGTTTCAGTAAAGAGGTCAGAGATTCAAAAAGTCAGGGACTTATTGACCCGTCCTCGTATTAAAAATATAACTATATGATGTCTGAGATATGAAAACAAATTTTCTTTAGCAAAAAACTTGTGATCATGTCAAAGGATGTAGTCTTAGATGTTTAAGAGAGCAAATTAATTCATGTATCTCAAAAGGACTGAATGGTTCACAGAAAAAACTCTGTTTGACTTCCAAAATCAAATACGTTACTCCTTGGAAGACAATTATAAATAGTTGAATTCTGAAAAGAACTGATATTACAAAAGAATTCATTGAATGAATTACCGATTTCCAGAGGATTAGAGATAGTGTAGTTGTTTACGTTCAAGACTTTATCCGCTTCAGGAGTTTTCCCATTAAGTATTTCATCAACAACAAGATTTTCAAGACTTGCCGTTGTTTTTCTACGATAATAAGTATATCTGTAATGAGGGACATCAATCTTTAGCTCATTATTTAGTTTTTTATAATATTGGTTGAGTCTAGAATTATTCGAATGTTTTTTAACCAGAAGATTAAGTTTATGTTTCCTTCTATTTAAGGAGTGTGGAAGCCATCCATGGCTTTATACATTTATTGTTTTTGTCTCTACGTCTTATAATCTGTTTGCTGTTCGCAATATGAGACTGTAGCTTTCTTAAGCAAATTTCAAAGGCAGTTGTACAAAAAACTTCATCCCAAAGTTCAAAATTTAAACGACTTTTAAGAACACTATAGTTGTTTTTGTCAAAAATTTTAAGCACAGTTGATTCAGTACGCGGAAAATTTTTATCTAAAAATTGAATACTTGTTAAGCAATGATTTGTTACTTGAAGGTCAAATGACATAGTTTTGAACTTGGTCTTATTATTGTGGTGAACCCTAACAAATATGTTATCTAAACACGAATTAAAACGCGTAGGTTGAGTCAGAAAAGGATCGAAACCGAACGCAGATAGCGTCGTCAAGAAAAGATCAACATCAGATAAGTTAGACAATATATTAATATTAAAATCACCGATTAGAACAATCTTCTATTTCGAAGCTCCGAAAACCCATAAAACTGTTCCAAAAAAGATTTAACCTCACACTTGTGAAGTCTGTTAACACGAATAAAACAATAGCAAGAACCAAAAATGACACAATTAAAGGTGATTATGTCAGCACTTGCAAATTACTCGTATTCTTTTTAATTTGTATGCCCCCTATACCATTTTTAAAGAATACTCCAACACCGCCAGCTGCGTACGCGCCATTACATGGTGCATCAATTGAAAAATTTGGAATACTAAAATCAGAAGTTTCATTCTCAAAAATCCAGATTTCCGAATTGAAAATCAAATCTGGTTTGTAATTCATCTGTCGCTAATTTTTAAATACCACTTCGGATAATGTAGCTTTCCTCACTGTTTTCTTTTCGAAGTTATTGCGGCGAATTCATGATGGTACGAAAGGATTATGGATGTTGTAATAGGATTAATATCCTTGTAACATTGAAGAAGATCGGGCGTGGGTTTTTATTTTTTGGAAAGGTCGAAAATAAAAGTTATATTTAATAAAAATCAAATCGTTTTTTTTTTTTGCGTTGTTGATATTTTTTTCCCTTGTGAAAATGCTCACAAGGCTAACATTTTGGTGCCGAAACCCGGGAATCTTTAGATTCAAATAAAAACCACATCATATGTACCTATAATTCGTTCACGAATCCACGGAAATTATAAAAAATATCTTCACATCTGAAAGGATTGTGTTGCTGAAATTGGTAAATCCACAAAAAGTGCTTATTTAAATATAATTTCTTGCAATGCATTGTGAAATTTTAACTCTCGCTTCAAAGACAAAGCTTTCGTGGAAGGTGAACTTAGATCAGCGAAACTACACTATCAGCCAAAAAATTTCCGCGTGAGGAGTGACGTATTAAGGCAACCAAAGCTTTTACATTACCACGTAAGCAGCTTTACACAAAAGAACTTGAGGATCGCAGCCACCAACATCAGCTCAGCTCAGCACCATCCACCATCACCACGAAAAGTTCTCAAATCATCGTGTGGACAGTATAAAAGACAATCATCAACATTGCGGATAAGCAGTAAGCTTTATACCTATACATAAGTTTTTATGCATGTTGGTTAATTTCGAATTGATAAGCATAAGTAGTGTTGCTGGAGATTGGGTTCTGATACATATACGCTATACGTATTGTTGCGAAGATTGGTTGATTGATTTGAAACTTGTTGCACGAGTCTAGTTGTTGGGATTTAGAATAATTTTCATTAGAGCTTATCGTTGTTGTTGAGGGTATCAATTAAATTGTTGCTGATTCCTCTCTTTTATAAGCTACATTTTTTTTATTCTTACCACAATTAAATTCGCTCTCGAACTCCGGTTGGATAATGAGGTTTCATTTGGAAATAGGAAACGACAAGGAATCCGCAGGTGGTAAAGCTGATGGCCAAGGAGGCCCATCAATCAAAGTTGACTTGCCAGGCCAAAGCAAAGTTGATTCGCAGGGCGATATAAAGAATCTGTCCGAACTTAAGGTTTTGCGATCGAATACAAAGGGAAGCCTTACTCGTGCAAAGTAGCTTATTTCAACGTAGGGTGATAAGTTGACGACCACTGAATTGGAACGCAGATTAGGAATACTTGAGTCCTATTTTAAGCAGATAATGCAGGTGCAAATCTCGATCAAGAGGTTGCATGTTGTGAGTGAGCAGAGTGCAAATGATAGTTTTCGTGACGAGGTTGAGGAAATATATGCGAGCACAAAATCGGTCATATTGAGTTTATTGTCTGAGCATAAAGCTAATAGCCCTGGCGGTGCAGACCAGTTGAATACAACTCAGTAACCCCAACGTCAACCTGCTTATTCAAAGTTAGAAGCAGTTAGACTTCCTACATTTTGTGGGAAATTCTCCGAAGATCTTAACTTCATGGGATTGTTCCTTAATTTGGTCGATAAGAAAGATATACGAGTAGATAACCTTCAAAAATTGAATTATCTTCGTTGTTGTTTGTCAGGAGCAGCGTTGAGTTCTATCAAAGAGTTCGATGTGATAGGTGCCAACTACAGAAAGGCATTAGACAAATTGAAACAACGCTTTGACAACAAAAATCTGATCCTTCAGGAGCACACAAATTCATTGAAAGGTCTCTGCTCTTTCGTTAAGGCATTTAGAGGACAGTTTTAATACTCACCTCACAGCTTTGTTCTCGATAGGAACTGACGAGGATATTTGCAGCGCGATTCTGATTCCGTTAGCTTTGGACCGTGTGTATGCAGATACAAAGGCAAAATGGCAGGATTCGATCAACTACAGTCAGTTACCAAGTTGGGAGGAGTTTACCAAAATCCTCGATCGTCGTTGTATCAATTTAGAAGGTAAGGAATCGCAATCAGCGATTTCGTCAGCTTCCGAAAATTTTCAAAAAAGATTATACTCGTAAAGTTGACAATCAACCACGTTTCCGAAAAGAGAAGAAGTCGGATAAAGTGCTTTAAAGGTACTTCCTTGACAGTGCAATGCACCCAATGTGAGTACTGTCGATCGGAAAAACATTATATCGAGTCATGTACCGACTTTTAGAATTTGCCAGTAACTGTCTTGAAAAAGGCCATTCCGTTCGTCGATGTTCTAAGGGAAAATGTGCGATATGTTCTCTACCTCATTACCAACTGTTGCATAGATTCACCGTTGACAGCGCTGGTCAGCATGAGACAACTTCGGAGGCAGGACCAAGCTGTTCAGTTTTGGTTGGAAGGTCTGATAACCAGGTTGTGCTAGCAACTGCGGTTGTTTTAATTAAGGATCGTTATGGGATCTATCAACCAGTCCGTGCCCTGCTCGATTCATCGTCGCAGTTAAATTTCATTTCGAATCAAAGATTGAAACTGTCCAAAACAAAACAGATATACAGATTAGCGGGCTAGGAAGCGACGTTACAAATATTCGAATCATCACGAAGGCAATTTGCAAATCTAGGATTTCGGATTTCAAAATAGAGCTGGAGCTTTTAATCATTAAAAACATAACCAATCCTCAGCCAAGTAGATCCTTCGAAACGAATTGTTTAAAGATTCCAGACAATATTGTTTTAGCTGACCCTAAATTCAATGAAGCTTCAAAAATAAATTTGTTGATAGGCGCAGAGCATTTCTTTGAACTATTAGCAATAGGTCAGATCAAATTGGAAGACAAATTGACACTCCAGAGAACACTCTTTGGATGAGTTGTGTCTGGGAGACAGGAGCTAAACACTTCGCAGAAAGCAGCCGTGTGTTTAGTTGGGCGGCACGGAGTAGAGGATGACTTGCGCCTCCATGACCTTGTAAAACGACTCTGGGAAGCAGAAAATATCAATATGGAAAACAAGTTTCTTACGTCAGAAGAGGAAAAATGGGAAAGTCATTTTATAAGGACTTAAGAAAGACGAACACGATCGATTTATCGTTCGATTCCCTTTTAAAACAGATCCTTCTAAGCTGGGCGAATCCTACGAAAGAAGAGGTTCCTGGCATAAGAAAGACGACCCGATAAGAATCCATCGATAAAAAGGCAATATATAGATTTCATGTAGAGTATGAGACTCCAGATCATTTTGTTGTTTGTTTATAATTACGCGCGCCTCGAGGGGGTTATGATACACTTTTACTGATTGCCAAGGCGCGGGCGGAAAGAGAGAAGGAGGAGAAAGGAAAGCATTGTTGTGATGTAGTGGTTTGAAACTCAGGTATATTTGGTTTCGATATTGACTCTCCAGGAGTTGGGAGTCCGAATAGGCCGGAGAGTTTTTCTTCACTCGGAATGATTCAGGTTATAAATTTTAACGGTTGTTTTGTGTTTGAAACTCTACAACAGCCAAATCTACATGCCAGTGTTATGCCTTCATATGCAGATTTTTCTGACTGAGTTTCAATTACACAAACAAAAAACTTGAGTAGGATTCGAACTTTGACCCTCCGAGTGAGAAGCTATGGCTAGTACCACTACACCACGGCCACCCATATGAAGGAAGTAAGCTCGAAGAGTTCCAAGCATATGAAATATTTTTGTCCCCATCAGTTTGTATTGCGATCAGATTCCACCACTACGAAACTGAGAGTAGTGTTCGATTGCAGTGCTCGAACTTCGTCGGGCGTCTCTTTAAATGATATCTTGTTGAAAGGACCCACCATACAAGAGGAACTCTACTATATAATGCTCAGATTTCGATGTAATAGGTATGCGCTGACAAACATATTGAAAATGTATGTCAAATCCTCGTTGATGTAGAAGACCGGAAGCTTCAATGTGTGCTCTGGAGATCCAATGCAATTGATGACTTGAAGGTATACCAGTTAGGCACGGCGACCTATGGTACTACCTCTGCACCATATCAGGCTACTCTTTGTTTGAAAGTATTGGTTGAGAAACGATCGTCGAAGTTTTCGTTTGGCGCAACTGTTCTTAAAGAGGATTTTTATATGGATGACCTCATTATTAGAGCAGACTCTTTAGCTGAACTTCATGCCATCTACAAGTAAGTTAGGGAGTTGGTAGACAGTGCAGGGTTCGAACCTAGAAAATGGTGGACAAATGAAGAAACATTGTTGAAAGAGATTCAAGAGACAGATCGCGAAAGGCCGCTTCATAATGTTGTACCCGATTTGAAAGCGTTAACAAGGATAACAAAGCGTATCATTCTTGCGGAGCTGTCTACACTGTTTGACCACCTTGGTCTTATAAACCCTATTGTTGTGAAGGGAAAAATTATCTTGCAAAGCCTATGGGTAATCAAAGTGACGTGGGATGAGTCTGTACAGTCCAGGTTACACAGTGAGTGGAAAGTTTACCGTTAGCGATTAAAGGAGCTTGAATCGATAAAAGTTCCCAGATTTGTATTAGAGTCGAGAACAAAGAGTGTACAGCTTCATGGGTTCTCGGAGGCCTCTTTGCATGCGTACGAATCTTGCGTTTATATTAGAGTAGTGGATGAGAACGATTGCGTGGGCTGCAATTTAGTCACTGTAAAATCGAAGGCAGCTCCAATTAAAACACAAAGCTTACCATGATGGGAACTTTGTGCAGCGGAGATGTTGTCGTCACTACTTGTTAGGATTCTTCCAAATTTTATGCATGTGACTGGTGAAATCTTTTGTTGGACAGGCTCTGAGATTGTCCTTTTTTGGTACTCTTCTCATCCATCGACGTGGGAAGTATTTATAGCAAATAGAGTCTCGAAAATTTAAAACAATGTGCCCCAAGCCCATTGGAGTCATGTGGCCACAAGACACAACCCAGCGAATATTATACCTCGTGGAGCATTTGCTGAGGAATTAGTTGATAGCAGGTGATTCGTAGGTCCATCTTTTATTTATTCGTTAATTAACAAGCAGATACCTGGAAAGCGTCAAGGTAGAGTAGTACTTGTATTTAGTAGTGTGTCCACAAATTTCGTAGAAAACTATACACGGTTTGGCAGCTTGCAGAAAACATGTCGCATTTTTGTTATAGTTTTGCGATTCATGAGAAACTTGCAGAAATCCAAATGGAATGGAGAGATCTTGTTGGAAGAAAATCGAGAATTTGATTTACGCGGTAGAAGAATTACCAAATTAAACTGGACTACAAAGGAACTGAACGAAGCCCAAATAAAGATTATTTGGCACATCCAGCAATGGAGCTTTTCAGAAGAGATTCGTCAGTTGGAGAAGGGAAACGTGATCAGCCCTTCGAGCTATATCAAAAATTTAAATCCCATCCTTGACAAAGGCTCTTTAAAACTCCTCCGAGTTGGTGGGCGTTTGCAGAATGCAGACATTCCCTTAATTGCTAAATGTCCTATCCTTCTTCCTAAATCCCATCCTTTTGTAAAAATTATTTTTGTTTATTTACATAGGAAAAACTACCATGCCGGTCCACAAGCACTATTGAGCATCGTGAGACAACGCCTCTGGGTTCTGGACGCGCGTAGGCTTGCGAAGAAGACTGAAGATACCTGATTACATAGCTTCAAATAAAAGCCGAAGTTGATGAGCCAAATCATGGGTGAATTACCTGCAGGCAGAGTGCAACCAGCGAGGCCGTTCCAAAAAACTGGTGTTGACTTCTGTGGGTCATTTAAGACCACGTTGAACCATCGAGGCCAAAGGAACTACAAGTCATATGCAGCAGTCTTCGTTTGTTTTGTCCTAAAAGTTGTCCATCTTGAAGTCGTATCGGACTTATCGAGTGAAGGGTTTCTTGCTGCGCTCAAGAGGTTTATTGCACGGCGAGGTGTGCGCCAGGAGCTCTATTGTGATAATTGGATGAACTTTGTTGGAGCGCGAAATGAGCTGAAGGTTCTTAAGAACCAGTTTCTTGCGCATCAAACACAAAACAAAATTGCTGAATGGTGTGCAGGGGAAAGTATCGAGTTTCATCACATCCCACCAAGAGCGCCTCATTTTGGTGGCCTTTCGTACTGTGAGCGATGCGTGCTTGACATTCGAAGAACTGTCCACTATTGTGGCAGAGGTTGAAGCCGTGCTAAACTCCAGGCCGATGTGTGCCATGTCCACTGATCCAAGATTAATGGGATAACAGGACCTCTCAACACGGATAGTAAGACGTCCTCGTTGAGCAGATGGCGAAGGTCGACATTTCTCAAGCAGCATTTTTGGAACCGATGGTGGAAGGAGTATCTTCTGGAGCTGCAGAAGCGACAAAAATGGCAAATGGGATGACACCTCAACAGTGGTTGTTGGGTCGAATATGCAACCTTATTCGATCATCTGATGGCAAGTTTCGAGTTAGGGATGTGCGTACAAAAAATGGAATCCAACGCAGAGCAATTCATGGATTAGCACCCTTACCGGACAGTTGAAGATACCGCAGATACGAGGGCGGGTCAATAAGTCCGTGACTTTTTGAATTTCTGACCTCTTTACTGAAACAGCAACACTGCTCCTGTCAACAGGCATCTGTCAGTTGACTCCTGTCAAAATTTAAACTTGCTGCGTCAGTTAGTTTGTGTTTGACAGCTATTTTTATCAGACTACTCACTAATTTGAGGAGAAAATGGAAAAAAGTGAATTTCGTGTGCTTATTAAGCATTATTTCTTGCGAAAAAAAACCATTATCGAGACAAAGGCTAAGCTTGATAAATACTATGGGGACTCTGCACCATCGATTTCAATGGTAAAAAAGTGGTTCACTGAATTTCGTTGTGGCCGTACAAGCACTGAAGATGCCGAACGTCCTGGACGCCCAGTTGAGGTCTCTACACCCGAAACAATCGAAAAAATTCACGATATGGTGTTGGCCGACCGAAGATTGAAAGTGCGAGAGATTATGGAAGCCGTAGGGATCTCGCATGGCTCAGTGGTTTCAATTTTGAATGATCACTTGGGCATGAGAAAGCTTTCCGCAAGATGGGTGCCGCGTTTGCTCACAGTCGACCACAGTTGCATGTGCAGTTGCCATGGCAAAAATCCATGAATTGGGCTATGAATTGCCCCCTTATCCACCCTATTCTCCAGATTTGGCTCCGAGTGACTACTTCTTGTTCCCAAACCTGAAGAAATGGCTTGGTGGAAAAAGATTTGACTCCAATGATGAAGTCATCTCGCAAACAAAGGCCTACTTTGAGGACCTCGACAAATCATTTTTTTTGGAAGGGATAAAAAAATTGGAGAAGCGTTGGATAAAGTGTATAGAGCTCAAGGGAGACTACGTTGAAAAATAAAATTATTTTTTTATCAAAAAATTTGTGTTTTAATCCAAAAGTCACAGACTTATCGACCCGCCCTCGTACTTCAAGGCGATCAGAATATTAATACATCTGTCGCTAATTTGTATATACCACTTCGGATAATGGAGCTTTCCTCATTGATTTCTTTTCGAAGTTATTGCGGCGAATTCATAATGGTACAAAAGGATTACGTGGGTTTTTATTTTTTGGAAAGGTCGAAAATAAAAGTTATATTTAATAAAAGTCAAATCGTTTTTTTGGGCTGTTGATATTTGTTTTCCCTTGTGAAAACGCTCACAAGGCTAACACTGATAAATGGTCTAAGGATGAGAGATGAGTGAAAAATGTGTCAAATTTTTTTCTCAAACTGCGAGTGTTCTGGTGGATTACTGAGAAACCAGAAGATTGCTCTTTCTTGAATGATTTTAACAATAACCAATGGAATGTATGGAATGAGAAAAAAAGTTTACATCAATACCATTACAATTAGGAGAAGATATACAAAAAAAAAGTTATTTAAATGAATATTAGTATCAGGCGTAATTAACAACTTTAAATACAATTTATACCTCCCTCAACTTTGCATACGTTCTTGCGTTTCGATTCCAATGCTTTATTTAACAAAGATCGGTTATAATTTGCGAGACAATCTTTCATGAAGATCTTGATGCTGGTGTAAGATTTTTTGCTATCCCCACTGTCACTGTAGAACGCATTTGGAATGCTCTCTCTGTGCAATAGCATTTTCCTCAATGCATCAATTTTCCGCTCTAGAGACGCAGCACACGATGATGCTATTTTTATGATGTCCCACTTTAGCTCTCTTTACAACACAAGAGACAATTGCTTCAGAAGTGGATCGTACACCTATAACATTTAATAATTTATTGCAATTTTCTACGTTAGAAGAATCAATATCTGGAAGGCCAACGATATTCACAGCACATTGTTTCTCTTTTTGCTTATAAGAAGTTTATTTTGCTTTCCAGTGATACCATTTGTTTAGTAAAAGAATCATTTCTTGCTTCCAAAAATTGAATTTTATACAGAGCATTCAAGATACGAGTAGTATGCTTAAGTTCCATTATTTCAACTGGAAGCATTTTCACGGTTTCCCCCATTATTGTCACTGACGTTGGATGGTGTTGTTGTAGTACTGCCGCTTAAATTGTAGGTGTTGTTGCAGTGCTGCCGTTTAAATTGTTGTTGACTGGACGAGGGCAATTAGAGGGACTCCTCGGTGCATTTGCATTAGAAAGAGGAATAGGCACTGGGTGATCAGGTGTCATCAGCGGATGACACGCTCTCAGATGACAACCGAATTACAAAAGTTCTTTGACGTCAGCATGTCATCCGGATGACAAGTTTGGATGACCGTCTGATCGTACCTTTAGCAGTAAAATTCGTTTCTAAACTGAGGAAAGCTATCATTATGAAGAAGAAAACTGGTACAAAAAATAATTTAACTTCTAAAATTTTTGATTGTAAAATATATACAGTCCGTTTGATAAGATCGTACACGACAAAAATTAAAGAAGAACTTATAATAATAAAAAAAATCAATTGTGCTGGTTTATTTTGTTTATTTATTTGAATGCTTTTCAATTAATATGTTGTCCACTCTCTGTCTGTTATCAATAATTGCTTGGAGTCTTCGAGGCATGCTTTCTACTAATCTTTTAGCATAATCTTGAGACAAAGATCACCATAAAACTCGTATTTTTCGTGATGATTGTTTGACCGTCGAGATGTTCTTTCCTTGGAGCTTTAGCTCCATTTTCAATGGAATTTGCATCCGGCGACTGTGATGGCACATCTAAAACATCGACGTCATTTTTTGTTTCCACGCACTGCACAAACGACTACGATGATTCGGGTCATTATCTTCTTGCAGTAACCAATTCCCATGCCTTCTTTCAAACCACCTTTGGGCAGATGGTAATAAAGCCTTCTTATAAATTTTGACCATGTTGGGTGCGTTTAAGTTATTTGTAAACATGAACAAATTGCCAAATCCTTGTTTTGAGAAGCATCTCCAAACGTGCACTTTTGCCGGTCGCTCGTTCACGACGGTCCGCTGGATTAATTTATTGGATTGTGTACACCAGGTATGAGTGATAGGAGACCATGCCCAAAAAGAAGCTTCATCCGAAAAAATAACGTTGTTCCAATCTCTGTCCAAATTCTCCTTGGCCCAACTGAGTCGTTTTTCTACGTGTTTTTTTGGGCAGTAGTGGTTCTTTATTGTGCTTCGAAATTTTACATTATTGGCTAGTAAACGTCTTCGTATCGTATCACAACACACATTTAGACCCCTTTTACGTAGAATCCCTTGTCCACCACATAACGATAGAAGAGGATTTTTTTCAAGCACGCGTAGAATCATTTTGTCCTGCTTTTTTGTTGTTTTTGGCGTAGGCCCACGATCCGGCAAATCATCCACATTTTTAACTTGGGAATAACGGTGCACCCACTTGCTAACAAATGCTTTTGACTTTTTAATGTATTTAGCAGCTGCTCCGTATGACATTTTCGATCCTTTTAGATGCGTGCACAAGAATACTGCTTCATAACGTGATGCAAACGCGACACTCATTTTAAAATACTTCCGTCTCTGACAAAAATTGAACACTCTTTAAATTTTGTTATTCAAAGCATCTTAGCAGAAGTATTTTTTTATCTGCTAATGCAAATGCCACTTTCAAACCGGTTTTCATAAACGAGTTTTGCCGTATACGATCTTATCAAACGGACTGTATAAACAACTCTTTATGTGGTGAAACAAGACAGCTTTTTAGTGCTGCGCGTAAAGATAAGACAGAAAAAATATACAAGTATGGTATGTTTATGTTAAGAATGGCAGAATACTTATGCGGAAGAGGATAATGATAATTTTGTTGTTATTTAACTCCGTTCAGGATCTTTTCACACTTAATTAATATGCAGGACCCTAAATGACCCTTGATTTTATTTTTTTTTATCGGAAATATGGATTTATGATGAGGAAAATTTGCTGTTGAAATATTGAAGGGTACAATTTAATATGCAGCTGGCGGCGTTGCTGCGTTTGTAGAAAATAAACTTCAAACTTAAGTTTTTCGTTATAATTTGGTGACTTGTGACATTTTAAGACTTACAACCAATTAAAACAAATTAGCATTGTTTTATATTTATAGGTTCAATAATATTCAATTATCGTTAGCTAATAATGTGTCTTATGAGAAATTAGAAAGCTTGTTATTGTGTGAGTCTTCTTAAGATATTATCTTAGCGGGTGATATTAATATTGATATATTACAAGATTCGATTCTCGTAGATAATTATATTTTAGGTATGTCTTCCTACGGTTTAGAGTCATTATTAACAAAGCAACTCGCATATCAGATTTTTCAAATACTTTTTCTGTACGTTTTTCTAATTCACGTAATTTGTTAGGAGCTCAGTTCTTGATCTGCACCTAACCTATCATTTCAAGACTTGCCTCAGCTTAAAATATCTGCACGATTCAACTTCAAAAAGATAACCTTCACGGTCTGCTTTTGTTAAAACTGATTTCGGGGCACTTAATTACATACTTCGCTTTGAATGCTGGGGAAACGTTATTTTTAACACACTCCTTTATCGAAAATTTAAATTATTACGTTGATCTGTGTTCAAACAATATTGTAAAGAGGAAAATTAGGTTTAGGAAGTTAAAACTATGGATATCTTTTGAATTACTCGACAAAATTTGAGTTAAAAATAGATTTTTTTCAAGAGAAGTTAAGAACCCAAATAATCAGCAGCTTACTATTGCATGCAAGCATTTGTATAAGGAGATTTATAAGGTTATTTTGTTATGCAAAAATAATAACCTTAACAAGTTTCATGAAATCAAAGGCAATTCCAAAAAAGAATGGGAATTGGTTAAAAGTCTACAAAATAAATCATATCAAACCGAGCAAACTTATTTTTTAGACGATAACGGTGTCAGTGTAACAAACAGCAAGGATTTAACAAACACATTCAATGAACTTTTTTCCTCTATAGGTACAAAAGTTGTATTGGATAGTTTTACTGATCCTAGTAATTGCATTTGCTCTAACAATAATCTCTCATGCTCTCAGAGCTTCCGGTTTGATACCATTACGTCTTTGGAATTGTACAAAATTATAAACTCCTTCAAAAATTCAAATTCAGACCCAACGACATGCTTCTCAAATAAGGTCGTTAAAACAGTTGCCTTAAATATCTGCGATATTTTATGTTATATTTACGAGTACAACAAGAAATATATATATATATATCCGGGCTACTCCGACATATTTGGAGCTCAGGTCGGAAAGGATTTCCAGGACTTAGTCAGGGTCTTGGAAAAGAGATGGTGGCGGACGAGCCCTATATGCGCCAACGGCAGAACTCACATCCCGGAACGGGTTACTGGCTTCGGTGTAACCGACCCCTCGTCCTAGGGGCATTAAAAATGGAACTGGTCCTCCAGGTTGGGGGTTGTGCCGCCGGGGTAACTGCCCGGCCATTTAAAAAAAAGGAAGTTGCGAAGCATCAACAAGCCTCGGATATGGACGGATTTACTGTTGACAACCCACGCAAACGATTTAAGGACAATGAGCTTCGGATATGCACGTGGAATGTTAGATCCCTTAATAGACCACGTGCAGCCGAGCAACTAGCGGAGGCCCTAGACTGCTGCAAAGCAGACATAACCGCCATCCAAGAAATGCGATGGGATGGGCCGGACAAAAAGACATCTGCGACATCTACTACGGCAATTGCTATCGACGGCAAAAGCAGCGCTTACTTGGATGCGGATTTGTTGTCGGAGGCAGACTAAGACGAGAAGTCCTCAGCTTCCGGCATGTGAGCGAACGCCTCGTAGCAATCCGCATCAGGGCTAGATTCGCCAACAAAAGCCTTATATGCGCGCATGCCCCCACAGAGGAGAAAGATGACGACACCAAGGATGCCTTCTACGAGCTCCTCAACAAGACCTACGAGCAATGCCCTAGCTATGACATTAAAATTGTCCTCGGTGATTTTAATGCAAAGCTAGGAAGAGAGGGTATCTTTGGTGGAACAATCGGAAAATATAGCCTGCACAACACCACCTCCGACGGATTCAGGCTAATCGACTTTGCGGCGGGGCGAAACATTGTCATGGCTAGCACGCGGTTCCCACATCTCGTCATACACAAGGGGACTTGGAGAACTCCTGATCAATCAACCGTCAACCAGATTGATCACATTGCGATCGACGCAAGACACTCCTCAAGCATTATGGATGTCCGTACGTGCCAACGTGCCGAGGAGCCAACATCGACTCGGACCATTACCTTGTTGTAGCCAAGGTACGGTTGCGGATATCCCAAACTACGCCAAGACAAACTAATGCTGTGAGAAAATTCGACGTCAGACGGCTACAATCGCAAGAGATCGCCAAGTCCTTTTCCGATCGAGTGTCTCTTAATCTCTTAAGAGGTCCAATGCCGCCAGCATCAAGCATCGAAGACCATTGGAAACACTGCCAAAACGCCATCAGAGATGCCGCTTCTGATGTGCTGGGTTTCACTCGTCCACCACAACGAAACCCCTGGTTCGATGATGAACGCCGGCAAGCACATGCAGCTAAGCAAGATGCATATAACGCGGCGCTGCTTAGAAAGACCAGAGCTGCTCATGAGCTCTATGAGTGGAAGAGGAGAGATGAGCACCGGCTTCTCAGGAGGAAGAAGAAAGAGCATGAGAAGCGCGCGATCGAGGAAATTGAAAGATGCTACTCCAGGAATGAGGTTCGAAAGTTTTACCAAAAGGTAAAAATAACATGCCGCGGAAACAAACCCCGAACCGAAGCCTGTAGAGATGAACAAGGGAACATCGTAGTAGAAACGCAATCGATGCTGAGGATTTGGAAAGATCATTTCTGCAGACTGTATAACGGCGATGACGGACCAAATACCGCTGTCAGGCAGAATCAACCTTTCAACCTGGACGATGACCAACAATTCCGTCCACCCGACCTGGATGAAGTGAAGATAGCCATATCGAAGCTTAAGTCCAACAAAGCTGCTGGAGCGGATGGCATGACTGCCGAGCTCTTCAAAGCGGCAGGCGATGACTTGGTAAGGAGCATACACCAACTCATCTGTAAAATATGGTCGGACGAAAGTATGCCCGATGAATGGAACCTCAGCATTGTTTGTCCAATTCTCAAGAAAGGAGACCCTCTGAACTGCGCCAACTACAGAGGCATCAGTCTCCTTAACATCGCATATAAGATCTTATCCGCCGTATTGTGTGAACGCCTGAAGCCGTTTGTCAACAACCTGATAGGTCCATATCAGTGTGGCTTCAGGCCAGGAAAGTCCACCATCGACCAGATATTCACACTACGGCAGATCTTGGAGAAGACCCATGAGCTTCAGATCGATACCCACCACCTATCCATCGATTTTAAGGCCGTGTATGACAGCATCTATAGAAACGAGCTATATAGAGCAATGTCTAGTTTTGTCATCCCTGCCAAGCTCGTCCGTCTGTGCAGGATGACGATGGAGAATGCACGCTGCTCCATCAAGGTCGGTAAAGATCTCACCGAGACCTTTGATGTCCAGAAAGGATTTAGACAAGGCGATGCGCTGTCATGCGCATTCAACATCGTACTTGAAAGAATAGTGCAAAACTCACGAGCAAACACAAGGGGCACTATCTTTCAAAAGTCTGTCCAACTACTCGCATACGCCGACGATATTGACATAATCGGGAGAAAGCAGCGTGATGTCAGTGGCGCTTTCGTGACTATTGACACGGAAGCGGCGAAAATGGGTTTAGCGGTCAATGAGGGCAAGACCAAGTATATGCTGTCAAGCAAAAAGGACAACCAACACCGACGTCTCGGACAGAGCGTCACCCTCGACAGATATAACTTTGAGGTAGTTAAGGACTTTGTCTATCTAGGCTCCGCTATAAATACAGACAACAACACCAGCGCTGAGATCAAGCGATGAATAGCTCTTGCCAACCGCTGTTTCTTTGGGTTAAGAAGGCAATTGAGTAGCAAAGCCCTCTCTCGGACAACAAAAGTCACCCTTTATAAGACTTTAATAATCCCGGTCCTGCTCTATGGCGCAGAGGCATGGACATTATTAAAAATGGATGAGTGTGTTCTTGGTTGCTTCGAGAGAAAAATTCTTTGGGCGATCTTCGGTCCCGTCTGCATTGACGGTGAGTGGAGGAGGAGATACAACGACGAACTGTATGGACTGTACAGCGACATGGACATAGCCAGAAGAGTGAAGATCCAAAGACTGAGATGGCTGGGTCATGTAGAGCGCATGGACACCAATGCTCCGGTCCGAAAAGTCTTCGAATTCGCCCCGAGGGACAGCGCAGTAGAAGAAGGTCAAGACTCAGGTGGCGCACGCAAGTGGAAGAGGACCTCAGCCAACTTAGCGTGCGAAACTGGAGACAGCTAGCCAGGGATCGAGCTGGCTGGAGAAGCTTGTTGACTGAGGCCCAGGTCCACCCCGGACTGTAGCGCCACCTAAAGTAAGTATTTACAAAAAGAGCAGTTTTGGTGGTACGTTCCCAGATCTTCTAAAGCAAGCTGAAACAATTCCTCTATTCAAAAGGTGAAATCCGTAATTAACAATCATAGACCTATTTCTTTACTTACAAGTTTTTACCAAAATTTTTGGAAAAGCTATAAAAACTAGAATGATCAATTTCTTACATAAAAATAAATTTTTAAGTGAATATCAATTTGGCTTTCATTCTGGTTTTTCCACTGAAGGGGAGCTTCTCAACTTCTGTTGAAATATATATACCGATCTGGTCTTCTCCGACACATCGAAATATATTTCGACAGGAAACTAAGCTGAAGCCTTATATTCAGGAAAGAATAAGGAAAATCTCAGTAGCTTCATTATCTTGTTCCGGATAGGAACAAATGGGGCCTCCAACCTCGTATAGCCCATTGGCTATATGTCTCGGTTATAAGACCGAAACTCACCTTCGGGGTGCTTGTATGGTGGACGGCCTTAGACAAAGCAGTCAACTGTATGAAGCTAAGCAAAGTACAGAGAATAGCATGTCTAGACATAAACGGAGTCCTACGCATAACTCCCTCCACTACCCTGAATATTCTGTTTCACCTGGCACCCCTCGATAATCTCAGCAGACGAGCAGATGCTGACACAGCTTCTCGTCTTAAAGGAACCTCGCAGAGGACAAATAAACTGTTTGGCCACGCAAATATTCTTAACACATTAGGAATCCTACTATAGAACACCGACTAGACCGTTCCCTCTAGATCTTACTAGGAGGAAAATGCCTTCCTGGAAAATAAATCAATCCACCTCACACACCAACACACAATGTGACAATTTGCTTATTTAGCGGGATTGAATTAAAAAATCGACTTGCACAAATGTAAACAAAAACCAGTTTTTTTGGCAGCTCACACCTCCCACTTAATGACTATGAACAAATTTTTATGTTACAACCATGTGCAATAAAAAAAAAAGATTTCACAGTTCAAGTTGTGTACAATTATGCATAAGAAGGTCAAGTTTAAAAGAAAGAGTTTATTTCATTTTAAAGTGGTTCGCGTTATTTTGATTCAAAGTTTTACTTTATTTTAATAGATATAATTTTATTGAATAGTAAGGTAAGTTAATTTGAGATATTGAGTGCTTTTAATTAAATTAAGGAGGGCGGAAACGAAAATTAAATATAAATTGATGCGTAATATGCAGTTATAAGAGCAAAAGTATAGTTATTTAGTGTTGTTCAAGTTGAAGACCCTACTTGTTGTAGAGCCATGTGAGATAGTAACAAAAAAGTGCTTTGTCTTTTTGCGCACAGCTGCGACACCCATGCTAAATTTTTCATTTTTCAGTATGGCTTCCGAAATTACGAAAAAACAAATTTACGATGTTTGGATTTCTAAGATCAAAATTAAGCTCTTTGATGCTGTTTTTTCTTTAGTTATGGGCTTCTTAAATAATATAACGTTTACTGACGTTTTAAGACAACCTTAAGAAACTTATACTTTAGGTTTGACGAAAAGGTGACCAAAAGTGGTCGCCATCGAGAACACTTCGAAAGCATGCATTTTTCGTGGTTGAATGAAACCCTTAACTACCACAAACATTTTTAGATGAAATCTTTCTTCATCTGGTGTAAACAAGGTAGGAGGTAATGCCTGCAGATGAAGCGTTAGGAATCATAACAGACTCACATCTACCTACTCATCAATATGAAATAATACTCCAGAAAATAAGTAAAACTGTTCCCAATTTACTCCTGGGAACTCCTATGCTCCACTCCTATCACAAAATTAAAGAGGCTAAAGAGCGATGGCGATGACGCGATAGTTAGCTCATTGGACTATCACGCAGACAGTCTGGGTTCGATTCCTGGCTGGGTCACCAACAATTTTTCAAATCGCCATCCCCCCTTGTCACATCTGAGCGGGGCCTACGGTTTATCGCCGAGTCCGAACGGCACTCTTTAGAAGCTTTTTCGTAGGCAATTTTACTTTCGGGAGTTTGCCATTGCCCGTCGAAAGGGTGATGGCGATTTGAAAAATTGTTGGTGACCCAGCCAGGAATCAAACTGACTGTCTGCGTGATTATCCAATGAGCTAACTATCGCGCCATCGCCATCGCCATTTGTTACTAACGTAAGCAAAAAAACTAAATAATAATTCGTAATCAAATTAATGTCAAAGTGATCATTTGTGAACTGTATTTGATCTATTCCATTTCAATTTTGATAGACGTTGTTCTCGCATTTCTTATATTAGATATACTAAAAAGGTACCCGAAGAACTCGAAGCGACAAAAACAATGTCGATTGGGTATATTAAGTTGATGTACTACTGATCAAGCAATAATCTGTCAATCGGACATAGAGTCGGCTGATTATAGCGATACTTTCCGTGGGGAATTGAAAGATATTTTGAAGTCTTTAATAGCTTTAAAAAAGAGGCGTAAATCTAGTGCAGTCGAATACTCATTTAGTGGCCCACATCACTCACGACTTCTACAAACGTCTCTTCCCAAATTTAGCGGATACGAGTAGTATGCGGATTATAAAAATTTGATTACCCTTTTTTGAAAACTTAATGGACAATGATCCTACGCCTCCAGATATTGAAAAATTCGATCATCTGATTTCTTGTCTATCTGGTGAAGCTTTAGGAACGGTTACAGCTTTCAAATCACCGAACAAAATTATCCGAAAGCCCTACCCAGTTTGAAAAAAGTATATGATAATAGTTGTTAAATATTTTAATGTTTCAACACTGATCTCCCTGAAATTGCTGCACTTCGCAGCATGAAAGACACAGCCTATGCAATATTCGATTCGCGTGAAAAGAACATCACGAACGCATTTATCATTCATCTGGTAATGCCGAAGGTTGATCAAGTTACGGGGTCTTGAGGGATAAGCAGTTGGATTATAGCATTCTTCCACTATGGAGGTACTGTGAAGGGTCTCTTAATAAAAGATGTCAGCACATCTCTGCTGAACAAACGTATCATACTCTGTTGCATCAATATGCTGCAACCCCTTTCAATAGTGAGCCACAACCTCAGACTTCTCAGGCCATGCATACCTCTGCTCTGACTGACAAAGTTATCCTCACTGCTGCAGTTGCGCAATTTAGAAAAAACTCAGGCGAGTATTGTATAGCATTTGATTCTAGCTTGTAAATCCATTTTATAAATAAAGAACTTGCACAGAGGTTGAATATTCAGAAAACAGAAAAATCTTTTAATCAATTTCAGGCTAGTGGTGCGAAACGCACCAGCTACTTTGGAGTTTTCTCGAGATGAACTGGAAAATGATATCACCTGACACCAAAGCGCATATATTAGTTTGAACCTTCATCAGCGTTGCATTATTTGGGTTATTATTATGTGGGTTCGCTCAGTGATTTTCAAATAATCGCAGAAAATTAATGAAAAACCAAAAATGAAAATAATTTTAAAAAAAAGTTACACATAGACGCATATTCTACGTAAAATATATGTAGCAAGCGATTCGCCATTTTGGAAAATCATTTTTTCGATTTTTTTTTTGTATTTTTGTTAATATTGTCGAAAATGTTTCGAAAAAAATTCCTCCTCAGCAAGAACTCGAAGATCTTTTGAGCGAAAGCAGCAACGATGGAAAAATCGAAGAAACTACGGCAATGGTTCGCGATGCGGATGCATTGCATTTGATTCTGTTGTCACCACAAAGAGTAGACGCAATCAGCAATGTTGAAGATATCGATGATGATGTGCATGAGTTAAGCGATCCAAGTGCTTATGTCTCACGAGGAATTGCCGGAGAAATAGAACAAGAATAGAACAAAAATGCGCGATTTCATTGGTGTATTGTTTTTGAATGGCTACAACACCCGCCCAGATACCAACAATTACTGGTCAATCCATCGCTGGAATGCCAAATCATTCGTGCTGCCATAACTCGCGACCGTTTCCGTCGAATAAAACGTTATGTTCATGTTTGCGATAACCGGCAATTGGATGTGAATGACAAATTTGGGAAAGTGACGCCAATAAACGATCTCATAAATGAAAAGTTCTTGCAATTAGGAATTTTCGCGCACGAACTTTCCATTGATGAGCAAACGATTGCGTTTAATAGGCGACATTCTTGCAAGATGTTCATGAAGGGGAAACCCATTCGGTTCGGGTTCAAATACTGGAATTTGTGCTCCTCGGGAGGTTATCTGTTTTCATTTATCCCATATGGCTGTGCAAATGCAATCACCCTTATCATTCACTCCGCCGGAGGGAACGATTAACTGACATTTCAAATTCGGTATCACTCAATCTATCGGAGGGATTCGTTCACTTGTTGGTAATGTGAATGAGATTATTCAAAACGACGGATCGAAGTTATCCATGCAAAATTTGATGTTTGTCATTCGCAGCAAATTAGTTGCGGATTTGTTATTTTGCTGGAAGTTCAAGGTACGTAGGTTAAATGTACGCATTAAATTTTAGGAGGAAAACCAAAAGACCGGGAGAGCAGTTCCAGATGCTGGTGGATGCAATGAAGACTTGTCCAAACATACCCAAAAAAAACACAAAAATGTATGTACTTTGCGTCTGAAAGCTGCATAAAGTCTTAGGTGGACCCTCTTAAATTTTCCCGGAATGTTCTTTTATTTGAAGACTCCTGATATTCTTAAAAAAAAAACCAGGCTACCCATTTTCTCCTACTTTTTTTTAATTTCATTTTGTGGTCGGTAAATCAGAGTATCTGGCGGATTAAATAATTCGGATTGTAGTGAACGCGGATCTGATAAGTGAAGTGAATCTCAGATCCGCCGGATTGAATGATAGGGGTGAATGAAAGATCAGGAATTAATCGAATATGGTTTGGGCGAAACAGTGGTCATAAAGCTGCTATCAAAATTGGAAACGCCACTTCAGCATTACGTCACGTTTGACAATTTCTTCACTTCGCATAGGCTTATGTGCCGCTTATCATCGCTCGGTTATTTTGCATCTGGCAATATTCGTGAAAATTGTACAAACGAGGCCAGAATAGTTGACGTTCGCACAATAAAAAAAGGGCAAACAACTTCGCATTTGACAAAAACCATGAAATCGTCATGGTAAGATGGAATGATATAGTAATTCGGTTGCCACGATTGCCTCGTGGATTGAACTGATGCATCATGCTAAGCGTTGGGACCGGAAAAATAAAAATATGCAATCTATTGAAATGTCGAATAATTTGCATAATTACCACAAACGGATGAGCGGGGTGGACTTGTTTGACAATGCAATGAATAATTATGACATTCGTGTGCGCGGGAAAAAATGATAGTGAACTCTTTCGACGAACGCTTTGGACGGAATAATGGTCAGTGCTTGGAAATTCAACTGTCTGATTCGCGAAGAGATACGACAAATCGAAGCGAACGAAATCCAGTGTTATGCCACAGCTTGACTTCCGTGTATATGTGACCGAGTGCTTATTGCGTCAAGTCAAAACGGTCAAGTCGGATTCTGGAACATCTGCATCACAACAAATGTACAATTTGAACAAAACTATTGCGTTGAACGATATACGTTCAGATAAGACCGGCCATTCAATTGTTCGCACTGGTAAACGCCGTCGTTGCAGCGATTGTCACAATCACACCGTTTTCAGATGTTCCAAATGAGAGGTGGCAATGCACCCAAAATGCTTCGTTACATTCCATATTATGTAAAATGTTTCGGTCATTGATCAACAAATAAAAAAATCTTCTGGAACTCGTCATTTTCTCTGTATAATTTATTTTTCTTATATCAGATCAGGCGAATGGTGCAAAAATATACCACTATCTAGACACCATATAAGAACAGGTACAAAAAGTTTGAAGTTTGAACGATTTTGGTCCCCGGACGTAGGAGCCACATGAAATGGGTTAATCTACTTGGCATTGCGCAAGCAAACTAAAGTTAACAAAGAGAAATCATGATTGGACATCATAGCTTTGACCGAAACTTCACTCAGGAAAGAAATTAGTGATGAGGAATTCCGTAACGTGAATTTGTACTTTGTTTTTCGTTATGATTGTGGTGATGTTAACAAGGAAGGTGTTAGTGGGATCTTACGAGGGCGGGTCAATAAGTCCGTGACTTTTTGAATTTCTGACCTCTTTACTGAAACAGCAACACTGCTCCTGTCAACAGGCATCTGTCAGTTGACTCCTGTCAAAATTTAAACTTGCTGCGTCAGTTAGTTTGTGTTTGACAGCTATTTTTATCAGACTACTCACTAATTTGAGGAGAAAATGGAAAAAAGTGAATTTCGTGTGCTTATTAAGCATTATTTCATTATACACCATTACCGAGACAAAGGCTAAGCTTGATAAATACTATGGGGACTCTGCACCATCGATTTCAATGGTAAAAAAGTGGTTTACTGAATTTCGTTGTGGCCGTACAAGCACTGAAGATGCCGAACGTCCTGGACGCCCAGTTGAGGTCTCTACACCCGAAACAATCGAAAAAATTCACGATATGGTGTTGGCCGACCGAAGATTGAAAGTGCGAGAGATTGTGGAAGCCGTAGGGATCTCGCATGGCTCAGTGGTTTCAATTTTGAATGATCACTTGGGCATGAGAAAGCTTTCCGCAAGATGGGTGCCGCGTTTGCTCACAGTCGCCCACAAACGCATGTGCAGTTGCCATGGCAAAAATCCATGAATTGGGCTATGAATTGCTCCCTCATCCACCCTATTCTCCAGTTCTGGCTCCGAGCGACTACTTTTTGTTCCCAAACCTGAAGAAATGGCTTGGTGGAAAAAGATTTGACTCCAATGATGAAGTCATCTCGCAAACAAAGGCCTATTTTGAGGACCTCGACAAATCATTTTTTTTGGAAGGGATAAAAAAATTGGAGAAGCGTTGGACAAAGTGTATAGAGCTCAAGGGAGACTACGTTGAAAAATAAAATTATTTTTTTATCAAAAAATCTGTGTTTTAATCCAAAAGTCACGGACTTATTGACCCGCCCTCGTAATTACTGCTCTCCGGAGTTATGTTTTGGAGAATCACGGTGCGTCGAATCTTTATATTGTACTTTATTTTTCTCCAAACCTATGGATGGAAACGCAAAGCAAATTGATGCACTGCGTTTGCCTTTCCACAATGTTGCAAACTTGCGTTTAAAATCTAGTGGGAATAATTGGTGAATCGGAATCTACGATGTCATCACGAAGTTGACAATTGACAATTTACTCGTTTTAGATTTTTAAAACATTACGGCTACAGTTTTTATAATTATCAAAATCAATATTGTATTGATGCTGTATGATACATTTTTATGGGTGGGTGGCTGGTGCTCAAGTAGTAGTGGACTGGCTTCTAAATCCGAAGGTTCGGTGTATACCCCTAATAAACTCTTCGATTTTCTTCCAACATACTTATATATCCGATCCACATGAAACACTTTCATCTTGCCTCTTCCTTGTTGAATGCGATAGACAACATCGTTGATGCGTTTTACCACTTTATAGGGTCCTCACCGTCTTGCTGTAATTTGGGACATACACCTTTTTGTCTATGAGGGTTAAATCGCCATACTAAATTTCCTTTCTGGAATCCCGTTGTGGTCGCCTTTACATCATACCTCGTCTTCGTGTGGTAACTGGCTATCTTGATCTTATCCCTGGTTCTTTGGTGCACGTCCCTAATAATCTGTCTGAGGCTTGCAACATAGTGGTCTTCATGTCTGTTGTCTTAAGACTTTGGTGATCCAAATATCAATTCACTAGGTTCCGAGAAGGATTTCTGGTGGAGTGTGACCTGTGGTGTTGTGTACTACACTCCGATATCTCCGGAATCTGCCTATCCTAATCGCGTTGATTGCCGCCAATGATCTTTGAAACGGGTTCATTCAAGGTTCTGTTGAAGCGTTCTACCATCCCGTCCGATTGTGGGTGAAGTGGTGTTGTTTTCGTCTTTTTAATCCCCAGTAGCTCGCACACTCCTTGCAAAATCTTGGACTCGAAGTTGCGTTCTTGATCCTAGTGCAATTCCATCTGTGCACAAAATCTGCTGACGATCTGCTCAATCATGGTTTTAGCTTACTGAAGTAGACCATAACAACAAAAATGTAGTGATTTCCATTTTCGGTTTCAGGAAACGGTCGTGCGATGTCAACTGCGATTCACTCGAAGGGTTATACCCAATGTAATAAGTTATTAAACAATCATTCAAACTGCAAGAAACTGTTTTCAATGGATACAATTACTAAAGATTTTTTTCTTTGACAACACGAGCCTCGCGTTGTTTCATGTGGTTAGGTTAAACTACTTAACCTATATTTTACGAAAAAACGATATATATCCACAATTTCAACACCATAATTAATAAAAAAGATTAGAGCAAATATTTTCTGTTTTCATTGACTGCATTTTATTTGAATTTTAGTTTACGAATTGAAGAACATCTGCTAATTCATCTAAAAAAGAAGTGACACATTAAAAGCTGAATATGGAATTTATGAGCATGTAAATTTACGCTCATCTAATCACGTTGATTGGGTTTCAGTGTTGTTTCAGGTATAAAAACAAACGAGAACAAATAACAACGGCAAGGAAACAAATAATCAAATTAACTTTCGCTAACACTGTAAGCGCTATCAAATCAAAAAAAAGTTCGATAAGTAATCATTTCGATTCGGTTATATTACTATATGTAACTGTAAAAGCTCGTATAGGTATATTGGTAAGTTTATATATACCTATATGTAACTGTAAAAGCTCGTATAGGTATATTGGTAAGTTTTAGGTTTAACTAGTAAATCTTAAGATTTACCAATCTGAGTTGGCAAATGTGAGGATTTTTTAAACAAGAGATATTTTTTCTGGCGTTTACCATTCGAGTTTGGTACGTGCTAGGTTTTACCAATAACAGTTCGTAATTGTGAAAGCATTAAAGCATTTCGTAGAGTAAATTTATTTATTTTAATATATTTTGCTAAGAAAGCTTAAGGCTTACGGATTTTATGGCTCTGCTTATCAAATCCTATTTATATAATAGAAGACAGTTTTTCAGGCTTCGTGATTTCATACACTTATCAAACCGGATGAATAATTAGCAACCAATTCAAGCTTCTTGCAGCAACATACAAATTTACCATATTTTCTTAAAAAAATTAAGTTCAAAAAATTTTTTTGGATCCGCCCAAGCATGCGTCCACCTTTCACAACAGCGACACAAGAAAAAAGAAAACGCAAAATATAACGAAAAACCACAAAAGACAATGCAGGAAATGAAGAGAAAATTTTAGACAACCATGTGGTTTTGGTATTTTGTAAAATTCAAATTACAGAGTAAATATAAAATGTCAAATCAATGTTATGTAGTAGATTACTACTCGTATATTCAATCAAAATAGTTTCTTTGAAAGAGTGAAGTTGGTAAACTTTAGACTTAAGTGTGCATTCATATTTAAGTCGATACCTTTTTTAGGTCATGACTAATGACTCGTTATTGGTAACGACCAATACGTACTCTTTATTCAAGCACGGAGCTCATCGGAAGCTTTTTCTTTATTTTTGAAATTCGTACGAACAGGAAAAACCGTTTCGGTTATCTTCTTTTCGAAGTCACTCTGCTTTTTTTTACAGTCAAAAGAAATGCATGACATTATCAGGAGGCAGTAAACAAAATTTGAAAACGGTCAAATTCTTGTTATTAAGGAGAAAGCTGAGTCGTCGATGAGGACTTTTTTTTAAATTTCGTCAGGATGTCAGGGTGTCAGGGTTCGAGGGAACGGGTGGAGCCGAAACTCTTTTGAAAGGAGGTTGATGAAAGTTAATAAAAATGGAGCGGTTCTTAGATGAAGTGAAGCAGTAACACACGGGTGTTCCGTTTTAGTACGATTCTCCATCACGATTGCCACCTGTTATTTTGCTAATTTATCAACATTCATGGCGTTGTTGATCGATTTCAATTAATTCTTTTTCCAGCCTCAAAGCTATAAAGAGGAACTGGGGATAAATTCATGACATTGTTTGTCTTCGAATGTTCGTAAAACTTGTAAGTAAACTTGTAGGAATTTCGAATCGAAATTAAGATCAAGATTTGAGACCAAATGACAAACAGGTTTGAATCCCTTATAAAAATTTAAGGCGGTCACACCCCATATTAAAAAGGGAAATCATATTTTTGGTAATCTTAGCAACTAAATGACCATCATAAAATCAACTAAGTATTGTAATATTAAATCAATGTTATAAGTTAATAAACAATCATTCAAACTACAAGAAACTACAAGATATTCCAAACAAGTGGAATTTATGAGCATGTAAATTCACGCTTATCTAATCACGTTGATTGCGGTTCAATGTTGTTTCAGAAAAAGATATAACAACAAACCAGAACAAATAAGGTCAATGAAACAAATGTTCAAAAAAACTTCCACTTACACTGAAAGCGCTATCGAATCAAAAAAAAAGTTAGATAAGTAATCATTTTCCTTAGATTATATATGTTACTGTAAAAGCCCGTTTATTGGTAAATCTTAGGTTTAACTAGTAAATCTTAAGATTTACCAACAGCATTTTTTAACAAGAGATAATTTTTCTGGCTTTACCATTCGAGTTTGGTACGTGCCAGGATTTACCAAAAACAGTTGGTAAATGTTGATTTTGAGAATAAAACAATAAATACATTCCTCAATCATTTTTCTTTTCAAAACCATACATGTATTTAGTTATCATTATGAAAAATTTTAATTATATCAAAGAATTGTATTTGTACTAATTTATTACAATATAATTAGTAATGAAATTATCCATCTGTCAAATCTTTATATTGTTTAAATTATTATCTCTCATTTGGTTTTTGTTTTTAAACATCTTCCAAATACTTTTTAATAGTAAAAATAAATAATAAAAATGAAGTAAAATATTCTCACAAACATAACGCTTGCGGTGTATTTCAAACAAATTGAAAGGGGCCAACTAATAAATTGCCAGTTATTAATTTAAAAAAAAAAAACATTTTACTTGTTACAAGACGGAGAGCTATCGTGGCATTTAGAATTACAAAGCAGTCCTTATGGCCTGCAAGCGCATTTCTTTGATAAGCATTTTATGAGGCAGTTACATTTTTTGAATCCTTGTCCTCCGATCAGAAACAATTTTCCGACAACTTCTCGAAGACTCACTTCTTTATATTTAACAGCTTCTTCTTTGTTTATAAAGTTTTCAGAACATGAGGTAAGCTGATTCTTAGTATAAAGCTGCTTTAGTATTCCAATTTTCGTATCCAGTTGGTAAAGCTCGTTCTCTTTTACATCTACCACAACTGCAATAATGCATTTTGGGTCAGTTTTAGCTGTCAATATCAGGTAACTTCAGTCTTACATTTTTGCCAATATTCACATTTTAATATTTATTTGCAGACGTTGCTTTAATTTTTTCAGCTTGGTTTTCCAAATTGAATTCTGCATTGTTTGTGCCAGGATATATTCTTTTTTTTTCGATATTGGCTCTTCAGTTATAAAAACTTCTTGAGATTGAGATGCGTTTTCTGTTTCCAAATTGGTATGTCTCTGAATCGTTACATTAGAATCATCGGATATTTGTTTCTCATTTGTCTTTTCCTTCTTATTATCCTTTTATTAACCCTTTCCTCGTTATACGAACTTATGCGTAACGAGTTTCCCATTTTTACTGCATCGCTGCTAATCCGCAGAACGCGTCTACATAATGCTCGGTCCTGGATCGCTTCAGTGGTAAGCCCCAGGCGTTGTTGCGCATTTGCCATTTGAGAAATCCAGGAATTCTTTTTCCGACCTCGTTTTCTTACAGTTGGAGTGACCGTAGTTGATAGTGCCTTTTTAACCGGATTTTCCGCAGATCTTCTTTGAACGTGGCAATACCAGCTTATTCTATTCGCCTCGAGCTGTTCGGTTACCGAATTCTTTATATGTAGACTTCCTCTTATACGCGTAGATCTAATACAATCGCGTTTTGTGACTCCACTAGACATCCTTAACATTTTCATTTCCGCTGCCGTCATTTTGTTTTTAAACGCTTCGTACATTGTCCAGCACTGTGAACCGTATATAAGAGCTGGTCTAACAACCGTGGTGTAGAGTTTCCCCTTTAATTTAAGTGGACATTTTCGGTCGCAAAAGATTTCCGAATTTTCCCGCCATTTCATCCATCCCATACTCACTCTGTGGTTTACGTCGTCGTCACATTTCGCTTCCATGTTAACGATTGATCCTAAGTACTTAAAGATAGTGCTTTTCGGAAGAACTATTCCGTCTAACATTATATCCGGAACAGGTCGCAACGGATGCGCAAATGGGCACGTCAAATGCTCCGTCTTTGAACGACTTATTTTAAACCCATTTCTCTCTAGCGCATTTCTCCATGAATCTAAGGCGTTCTGTAAATCTTCGACGTTATCGCTAAGTATAACTGCGTCGTCAGCGAAGTGAATTGGCGTTACATTTGCTTCGCGCTTACAGTCTTTTAAAAGATAGTCGAATACTACGTTAAAGAAAAAAGGGCTAAGTACGCTTCCTGGATGCACTCCGACATTAACTGGAAATTCTCCCGTTAGTCCAGCAGAGCTTTTAAAGGCAGTTTTCACGTTTCCGTACATGTCTTGTATTATTCTAACATACGTTTCCGGTACGTTTTGAGACCTCAGCGCGGCCCATATGAGATCCCTAGGCACTCGATCGAATGCTTTCTCGAGGTCGATAAATACCATGTGTAAATCCTTAGACGAATCTCGGTGCTTTTCCATTATTATTCGTAGGCTTTGGATAGCGTCCACCGTCGATCTTCCTTCAACAAATCCACACTGGCTATTATCGAGCTTTATTATTTGCCGAAGACGTTCGTTTAAGACTATTTCGACGATTTTCATTGTGTGTGACATAAGCTTGATTGAACGGTAGTTGTTGCATTTGTCTTTTCCTTAATAATCATTTCGTCTTCTTGTATTTTACTCTTCACAGTTTTTCTGTTTATGCCCTTTTCTGACTCGTTTTCAATGGTGTTATCCTCCTTACTCTGTTCAGTGGCATTTTCGACGTTAATATTTTGTTCTGTAGTTTTTTCTAAATCTTCTTCAGATCTTGCTAGTTCAAGCACGTCTCTAGGGATTGCGTGATTTGCACTATCTTTCATTTCCTGGATGAATTTCAAACCCTCTAACCACTTTGTTAGCTGGTTTGTGTCATTCACGTGCTTAACATATTTTTATATCTTGATTGGGTCACTCTACTGATCCTTGACTCTGAATCTGTCTGTACGATTTTAATGTGGGGCAACATAGAGCATAATCTTTCAATAACTAGGTTATTCCTTGGCTTCCTTTTTTTTCACGTTCTTTGCAGTTTTTACTGCTTTTTAATACTTTGCGTATTTATCCTCATATCCCGTATCCCGTAGTTCGGTCTTTTACAGTAGCATATATGTATATTTAACAAATTGATCTTAAATTTAAGATGAATTTACTGTTCTCAAACAAGTTAACTTACCACTCAATTACGGGACCTCTAAGAATTTTTTTTGTTTTGAAGCCAGAATGAAATAGAAAATGAGAAGCTAATTGCACTCCAAGTAATGACAGTTCCTCTGCGGCTAATGTCTGTAAATAAAAGTATGATGTTTAAGTATGCATGTTTTTCAAAGTGTGAAAATATTTATTATTTATATTATGTATGCGCTGGCATGTGTCTCGAGTGCCGATAATCAGTTTCAACAAACAAAAATCAGAGGACCCAACCCCTTCATCTAGTTCAACTCCGGTTGAAAAAAATTTCACCCTTGAAATTGTCTACGATGAAATATAAAAGATAAGGCAAATACAGAGACAACAAATAGAAGAAATACAGTTCAGAAATGAGGAGTACAAAAAGCAAATTCAACTGGAGAAAAAAGTCAATAAATTAGAACAACAGCTGATCACAAATCAGAGCAATTTTTAACTATTCCGTTTTAAACAAACGATGTTAAAAAGTGTAGCACTTTGTCAGAGCCTATGTCAAGCATAAAAAAAGTTTTAAAGCCGTGATAAATATAGTATTTAATCTTCTGCAGCAGATTTAAGGAAAAAATAAAATGTTAGAAATACACACTTAACTGAGCATTATTGGTAAATTTAGACAGCATATGCAAAACAATATTCAAATTACAGACCTATTTCCTTGCAAACAACCTTTTCGAAGTTCTTTGAAAAACCTGTTCAATCTCGCATTGTGTCATTTTTAGATACAAATAATTTTTTTTTTTTTAAAATATCCAGTTTGGATTTCAAAAAAATTATACAATGCTGGTTTTAGAAGAAAAGTTAAAAAATGATTAACACCTGCTTTACGAGTAAATGTCGATAACAAAGGGTCAATATAAAAGAAAACTTCAATAATTTTCGATCCCTAAAAATTACTTACCACGTAATCTATCTATACATTTTTGAATATACATTAACTCCCTACTTGAGTAAAATTTATATAGCATACCCACAGCATTCGCAGATATACCCATCACGTATCACTCTCATACAGGATAAGATTATGTTACAAAAATTTCAGAAGACATAGGAGAACTGAAGTTTTGGTTCGCGTTGCAGAAGCAGAAGTCATTTTAGCGAGAAAAGAAAAATTATGTCGTTTAAGCAATGAGATGCATGATTATTATTATTACTTTAATGTGCACGACCATAAAATATTTTACTTATCTGTCCATAGTTGTGGAAAAATTACTTTTATATATAGTCATTACTCCGGTAATTGTTTTCATATTGAGACCGTAATCAATTATAATTTAAATTGTAAGGTACAAGAATTGGAAGAAACAATCCCATATGTTGTTGATTACGAGAAAGATATATCAAACTAAACATTATTGCACCAACTAAATTGTAAAAATAAATTATATAGTCTTGCAAAGGTTTGAGAGGGGAGAAAACGTATGCGACTTTACGCACATCTCAATTTGAAAGTATAATTTAGGATTTCGTATGAGAAGTAAGCACTTTTGCTCTAAGATGCAATATGGCATCACAAGTTTTGGGAGTTTGTATAATAATTCTTTCGAACCTCTGTTCTTTGAGCTGGACTGCCAATCGCATACCAAACTCATTTTCAAATTTCTACACCATTACAGCCCCCACATTTCTACTCAGTTTTTAATCGGAATCTTTATGTTTTCAATTCTTTCTTAGAAAAGTTTAAGATTGGTTATTTATGATTTACTATGTTAATCTCTTTTACGAAAATAATCTTGTTGTTACTTTTTACTTAATTATTTTAATTCTAGTAATCCTCTTTACTCGCGTTTCAACGTGATTGGAGTGTGATCGCTTTCTAATCGTTCGTGTGTTACAAACCAACTTCAACGAACGTTCTTCTTATATTGAAGACATCTCGTCTTCAAAAAATTAAAGCCGGGAAATGAATTCAAGGGAAAAAAACCCCAGAGCAAATTTTTTCGCACCACTTTTGTGTTTACCGAACTCCGATAACAAAATTGAATATGTCGATGAAGTCACCAAACAATCTTCGCGTCGGAATCCTTAATTTTTCTCAATTAGCATATTGCAAATTGAATTTGGGGGGGGGGGGGGGGGGGGTAATCTTTCTGCTACAAACCTACCTGCAAAAAAATCGTGCCTGAAGAAGGAATAGTGTATCGGTTCGATACATGTGTGTAGCCTGTAGAATATAATTGTTAAAGATCTTGTACGACCTGAGAGAGTGGGGGGGGGGGGGGGGGGGGGAATCTTTCTGCTACAAACCTACCTGCAAAAAAATCGTGCCTGAAGAAGGAATAGTGTATCGGTTCGATACATGTGTGTAGCCTGTAGAATATAATTGTTAAAGATCTTGTACGACCTGAGAGAGTGACAAGATATAATGAAAGAAGGAGACTAAAAAAGGTGAAGAGAGAAAATAAGAGGGGAGACTATAGAAAGAGAATGTCAGGTGTTTATGACAAGGTATTAAAACCATTAGGCTGACCCACCCTAGGCCTGAACGAAATCAAACTCCTTGATTATCCTGTGCCTATGTAGATAAAAGAAAATCCCTTAATTGTTTTTACACCGAATGTTACACCATTTGTATGCTCTCTTTTAGATTTTGATGACACTCAACACACCTTATCAAAAACACACCTATTCACTCATTATAAAAGATCATCATTTGCAAGTATCGTTATAAACGTAAGAGAAAATTAAAGGGGTTGTACTGAAGTAACAGGCATTCATTTTAAATATCTTCAAGATTCACGTGGTGTCAATTTACAAAGCTAAATGTATAGCAGTATGTCTAACAATGCATGTATGTAGTTCAGGTATTCAAAACAAAAACAATCAAATACGAGGGCGGGTCAATAAGTCCGTGACTTTTGGATTAAAACACAGATTTGTTGATAAAAAAATAATTTTATTTTTCAACGTAGTCTCCCTTGAGCTCTATACACTTTGTCCAACGCTTCTCCAATTTTTTTATCCCTTCCAAAAAAAAATGATTTGTCGAGGTCCTCAAAATAGGCCTTTGTTTGCGAGATGACTTCATCATTGGAGTCAAATCTTTTTCCACCAAGCCATTTCTTCAGGTTTGGGAACAAGAAGTAGTCGCTCGGAGCCAAATCTGGAGAATAGGGTGGATGAGGGAGCAATTCATAGCCCAATTCATGGATTTTTGCCATGGCAACTGCACATGCGTTTGTGGTCGACTGTGAGCAAACGCGGCACCCATCTTGCGGAAAGCTTTCTCATGCCCAAGTGATCATTCAAAATTGAAACCACTGAGCCATGCGAGATCCCTACGGCTTCCACAATCTCTCGCACTTTCAATCTTCGGTCGGCCAACACCATATCGTGAATTTTTTCGATTGTTTCGGGTGTAGAGACCTCAACTGGGCGTCCAGGACGTTCGGCATCTTCAGTGCTTGTACGGCCACAACGAAATTCAATAAACCACTTTTTTACCATTGAAATCGATGGTGCAGAGTCCCCATAGTATTTATCAAGCTTGGCCTTGGTCTCGGTAATGGTTTTTTTTCGCAAGAAATAATGCTTAATAAGCACACGAAATTCACTTTTTTCCATTTTCTCCTCAAATTAGTGAGTAGTCTGATAAAAATAGCTGTCAAACACAAACTAACTGACGCAGCAAGTCTAAATTTTGACAGGAGTCAACTGACAGATGCCTGTTGACAGGAGCAGTGTTGCTGTTTCAGTAAAGAGGTAAAGAAATTCAAAAAGTCACGGACTTATTGATCCGCCCTCGTATCATAGGGTAAATAGAAAATAATATGGTGTAATATTATTTAATAGTTGATAATAATAATAATTAATGGTAAGTATATAATAGGTAAATATGAAATAATTGTAATGCTAATGCATTACTACTGCTAATGCATCGAGACTTAAGAATATGTGTATAATAATATGGGCAATATGTAATCTAGATTAAATTAAGTATTAGTAAGTATCACTAGGTATATTATTAAATTCCTTTTCTTTAGATATATATTGTTCTCATTACCTTTTTTTTTTTTTGAAAAGGCGAAGAAGGCAAAAATTAAAAATTAAACAACGTACGCGAATGGGTTGTACGCTTATGATGTGTGTGATTACTAATAGAAAGGCGAACAGATCACTTACATATAAATTCGCATTTCATTTTGTTTGCGATCGTTGAAATTTTATTGTGGGTGATGAAAATCTGGATACTGCAGACTCGTTGTGCACATATCGGGTTCTGAAAATCTCTATACGGAAGAATGTCAATAAGGTTATGTTCCGGAACAAAACAAAGCACACAAATCATTTGGCGTTTCTTACCTTATCGTTTTACTATGTACACTTATATACACCTATATCTAAAAATTAAAATCTTTAATATACGAGTATTATAAAACCGAAAATGTTGTTTCTTTTCTTCCTCTTCCACGCGGATGCGTCTGAAATGTATAGATGGGATGAATCCAGGGGTGTTGATGCTAGTGCAGTTCGTTAGGTGGTTCCGTGGTATCAAGCTTACGGCAATTGAACAAGTGGATCAGGTGGACAGATAGCGTGCTCGGGGTTCTCATGATAAATGTAGGTTAGGTGGCTGATCGTATATTTCACATGTTATGTATCCCTCAATTTTGGTGGAATTTATGAATTTTGGCGTTAAGATCGATGCACTTGTGATTTTTTTGAACAGATCAATATTTGGTTGATGTAATTTTTGGCGTTGGTAGATGGCACCAGTCTTTTTGCAACAACAGAAAAAAGGAAGCTGCTGACTATGAATTTTCGTTTTTCGAAACGTGTTGTATTTCGTTTAAGTGTAATGAGTTTCTGCTCATACAGAGGTCTAACGAGACCAACTAAAAAAAAAATTGCTGCGTATTGTAACGCCATGAGACACAGGCACAACTTGCCAAACCAAATCCCCGATCAGAATAAAGAAAAAGAGACCCGATCGCACGATTTACAGGGCTTATATACCCGTTGGTGGACGGAAGTGAGAGATCATATTGTCATATTGTTCTCATATTTCAACACTTACAGCGACTTCGACAATTGGTATAAAATTAAGGGCATTACCATCAGTTTAAGTAAGTAATTATGCATTGCATGCATAAACATAATAAGTACCAAATAACAAAAATATTTACAAGGGACATGCTACAGTGGATTTATTCATTCAAAAGCGCAGCGATTCTTTTTATTATTATCTTAACGACGAATGGTAAATTTTCATGTATTTTCTTAAATAACTTCAAAACTATTTGTTTTAAAATTATAAAAAAAAATATATTTGAGACCCTTACAAAAAGCCCTTCAGTTGATGTGCCACACGGTACAGTTTGGTACATTGTTTTTTTTAATTTCCTAGTTAGTTCCCCCAAAATTGATTTATTTACGTTACGTATTCGTGTTTGGGTCCCAGAAATCAAATTTCAACTAATCAGCCCAGTAGATTCGGAGCAAATTTCCTGTGACAGACGGACGGACAGACGCACGAGTGATCCTTTAAGGGTTCCGTTTTTTATTTTGGCGTACGGAACCTTGAAAATGTCAATGGATCTTCAAATTAATTATGATAGTGCGGACGGACATTCATCAGTGTTTGTTCCAGGGCTTGAAGATATCTATCCGAGATACGAGTACCACTCCATTTTGTTTCCCTTTTAATCAATCTGGATATAAAAGAAAAGCTATGAGCAAATAATTTTACTTGGACAGGAACAAACATTTAATGATCTCTTACGAAAAGTTCCGATCGGAGTAAATCTCTAGGATCAATATTTTTTTTTCATCTTTGTTAATTTATCCGATTCGGAGCAAAAAAAAATTGATTTTGAAAATATTTTTCCGATTAATAAGAAGTGAGTATTTATAACTATGCTCGTAAATGGAAATGAAATAAAGGGAACCTCTGAACTCTAAATATACCTGTTTCGCTAATATTGATATTTTACAATTTTATAATTAGTAAAATTTAAAACAATTTTAATAACCTTAGAATTCAGATTCATTTTTGCCTGTTTAAAAGCCTCTCAGCCGTTTGAATTGAATTCGGCAAAAAACCATAGACCCTGCACAAGAGTTAAAAATATAATAACGCGAGCAGCACAAATGGGTGCGTAATTGTTGCTTAGAAGGAATTTAAAGTTGTTTTAAAATTTCTGATAAGTTGAATACGAAAATTATACTATTTTAGATCAAACTTGGTGGCCTTTGTTTTCATTAATAGCTCATTTTCGTACAAAAAATTGAAAGGAGCGAAGAATTTTGCGAGAAATATTTTTTGTTCCGGGGCGGAGCAGTTTCTTACTCAAAGTAAATGAATTGCTCCGTTCGGATAAATATAAGGAATGATAGAAATTATTGGGAGCAAAATTATTTTCCTCTCCATATAATAGTTTTATGCAATCAACTAATATAAATATCCACAAAAACCAATCCGTTCGGAACTTTTTATTTTGATATATATCTATTTCAAGCCCTGGTTTGTTCCCTATTAAAATTGAAAACTGAAAATTTTTTTAGGAACGATTTGCCAGCGACCAGAACTTATTCGTCTCGCTATTAAATGTATCAATAAAAAAAGGGAAATAAATTCATGGGTGTGTTTATTTAATTTGACTTGAAAACGGTTTTGTGAGACTAAATGATCTTAAACAAAATATTCGATTTTTTTTTGGGATTCAAGTCAAATAACAAAATAATTTATTGCTACAATTGACAGATGTTTGACAAGATGTCAGTTGACCGTTGTAGACCAGCAACTACCAACAGCAGCAGTGTTTATTCAAACAACAACCACACTATTACAGCATCAAATTACTTAGCAAACATAATACATATTTATATACTCGTAAATCTAGTTTCGGGGCCTTGGTTAAGGTCTAATAATAATTTATATTGCAATGAACATAATCAGTCTAATGCAAAATATAAGATTTATCGTAACAAATAAGAGATAGTGGGTGGACAAAAAAAAAAACAACACTGTGGCGCTGGCAGCCCAATATGGGCCATGACTTAGCTTCTTGACACTCATTTGTGTTGCTCATGTTGTCATTTTTGTCACATCTGAGCGGGGCCTATGGTATATCGCCGAGTCCGAATGGCACTCCTTAGAAGCTTTTTCGTAAACAATTTTACTTTCGGGAGTTTGGTGATAGCGATTTGAAAAATTGTTGGTGACCCAGTCAGAAATCGAACCCAGACTCTCTGCGTGATAGTGGGTGGATACCGGCTCATTTTGTTGTTGTTTGGTTTTCAATGGTCTTCAATATGAGCCATGGAAGACAACACCACACGTGTTATTAGCGCGATATCAGCCAATTTACTCGAAAAACTGACTCGAAATTGGACTACTTAAAATGCAGTCGTTGTCAAGATTTTCATGAAATAATCTTAAAATGCAAATTCCCTTTTTTTTACAACCAAACGTTTAAAAAATCACATAATAAATACAAATTTAAAAGAAAACGTTAGTATAGAGGTATCGTATTTAAATGGTCGTACAATAAACGTCTTTGTTGCATATTTTCCAACAGGAAATGCAAAATGATCTTAGTTAATTAATAAGATTAAACAATATATTTTTAAGTCGTAGTAATCTTAATTATAGGCACTGAAATTAAATTACTTAAAAGGAAATGTTTGTGGTAACAACTTGTAAACACACAAGACACACTTTTGACATTTTGTATCCCAACATCCCAAACATTTTCCAACCACCTCCCGTTTATACGAGTATATATATTACATCTCTTTCTTACTAATCATTTTACCAGTGATAATATATGAACTCAGCTCTGACCATTTACATACCAGTGAAAAGTAGTAATGAACAGATTTTAGATGGAAACGATTAGTATTAGGCCGACAGGTGCTGGTTCCTTGAAATAACGAGAATGAGCCTCTGTAGGCGAACATCTTGCAGCTCTGTAAAAAAGCTCTACTTCACGCCTCCCCGTGGCGCCATCCGGGAATCTCACTGGAGATTGCGAAGTGAAGGGGACAAATGGCGAGTTTCGCGCGCCATAAATCAGGATTAGTGTCGGAGAAACAAAACAAGATCTTATCCGGGCTACTCCGACATATTTGGAGCTCAAGCCGGTAAGGATTTCCAAGACTTAGTCAAGTTCTTGGAAAAGAGATGGTTGCGGACTAGTCCTATAAGGGCCAACGGCAGCACTCAGGGTTAATGGCTTCGGTGTAACCGACCCCTCGTCCTAGGGGCATTAAAAATGGAACTGGCCCTCCCGGTTGGGGGTTGTGCCGCCGGGGTAACTGCCCGACCATTTAAACAAATTAAGTTACGAAGCATCAAAAAACCTCAGATATGGACGGATCTACTGTTAACAACCCACGCAAACGATTTAAGGGCAATGAGTTTCGGATATGCACGTGGAATCTTAGACCATGTGCAGTCGAAAAACTAGCGGGGCCCTAGAATGCTGCAAAGCAGACATAACCGCCGTTCAAGAAATGCGATGGGATGGGCCGGAAAAAAAAGGATGAAAAATATCGACATCTTCTACGGCGATTGCTATCGACGGCAAAAGCAGCGCTTATTTAGATACGCATTTGTTTTCGGAGGCAGACTAAGACAAGAAGCCCCGAGCTTTCGGCGCCTCGTAGCAATCCGCATGAAGGCTAAATTCGCCAACATTAGCCTTATATGCGCGCATGCCCCCACAGAGGAGAAAGATGACGACACCAAGGATGCCTTCTATGAGCTCCTTAGCAAGACCTACGAGCGATGCCCTAGCTATGACATTAAAATTGTCCTCGGTTATTTTAATGCAAAGCTGGGAAGAGAGGGTAGGAAAAGGAACGATCGGAAAATATAGCCTGCACGACAACACCTCCGATTACGGATTCAGGCTAATCGACTTTACGGCGGGGCGAAACATTGTCGTTGCTAGGACGCGGTTCCCACATCTCGATATACACAAAGCGACTTGGAGAACTCCTGCTCAATCAGCACTCAACCAGATTGATCACATTGCGATCGACGCAAGGCACCCCTCCAGTATTATGGATGTCCGTACGTTCCGAGGAGCCAACATCGACTCGTACCCTTACCTTTTTGTAGCCAAAGTACGGTTGCGGATATTCCAATCCCAAACTACGCTAAGACAAACAAATGCTGTGAGGAAATTCGACGTCAGACAGCTACAATCGCAAGAGATCGCCAAATCCTTTTCCGATCGAGTGTCTCTTAATCTGCCAAACGCTGCCAAAACGCCATCAGAGATGCCGCTTCTGATGTGCTGGGTTTCACTTGTCCACCACAACAAAACCCCTGGTTCGATGATGAATGCCGGCAAGCCCATGCAGCTTAGCAAAAAGCAGGCAATGCGGTACCGCAAAAAAAGACTAGAGCTGCTAACGAGCTCTATGAGCAGAAGAGAAGAGACGAACACCGGCTTCTCAGAAAGAAGAAGAAAGAGTATGACAAGCGCCCGGTCGAAGAAATTGAGAGATGCTACTCCAGTAAAGAGGTTTGGAAGTTTTAGCAAAAGATAAAAACAACATACCACGGACAGAAACCCCGAACCGAAGCCTGTAGATAAGAACAAGGGAACATCGTAGTAGAGTCGGAGTAGATGCTTGATAAGGAGCATACACCAAATCATCTCTAAAATATGGTCCGATTCCCAAGAAAGGACACCCTCTGAACTGCGTCAACTACAGAGGCATTGTTTGTCCGAATCCCAAGAAAGGAGACCCTCTGAACTGCGCCAACTACAGAGGCATCAGTCTACTTAACATCGCATACAAGATCTTATCTGTAGTATTATGTGAACGCCTGAAACCGTTCGTCAACAACCTGATAGGTCCATATCAGTGTATCTTCATGCAGGAAAGTCCACCATTGAACAAATATTCACACTACGGCAGATCTTGGAGAAGACCCATGAGCTTCAGATCGATACACACCACCCATTCATCGATTTTAAGGCCGCGTATGGCAGCATCTATAGAGACGAGCTGTACAGAGCAATGTCTTGTTTTGGCATCCCTGCCAAACTTGTCCGTCTGTGCAGGATGATGATGGAGAATGCACGCTGCTTCATTAAGGTCGGTAAAGATCTCACTGAGATCTTTGATGTCCAGAAAGGATTTAGACAAGGAAATGCGCTGTCATGAGATTTTTTCAACATCGTACTTGAAAGAATGGTGCAAAACTCCCAAGTAAACAAGAGGCACTTTTTTTCAAAAGTCCGTCCAACTACTCGCATACACCGACGATATTGACATAATCGGGAGAAAGCAGCGTAATGTCAGGACATCTTATTGTCCGCGGACAAGAAACTAAAGTCACCTAAAATGTCTTCAAATAAAAAAAGAGTATCGAACTCCAATTATTGGACTCCGCTACAATGTTTGCCAGATAGTAATAATGATAGTGAATACATGGACTTCCATGTATTTCTCGATAAACCCAAAAAAGTGGTTGTTCCGCCTATAAAACTTCTATTAACAAATTGTGAATGTGTGCATAATTAATTGAAATCGATTAACATAACTGACTCCTTTATTAAAAAAATATCGATTGGTGTAAAAATCTTGTGTGAATCTACAGAATCTTATAGATCTGTAATTAATAGATTTTGCAAATATTTCACAAAGGAGAGGAAATGTGAGAAGGCTTTCAAAGTTGTGTTGTTTGGCCTTGATGCATATGATGCAACTGAATTGAAAATGGAACTCGTAAGGGCTTAAGTGTAAAGACATTAAAATGGTTACTAAAAAGTACGAAAAGTACACTGATACGTTCCATATAGTTTTCCTCGAAAGTGGCTCAATAAAACTTAATGATTTAAAACAAAATTCCCGTTCCGTTTATCACACGCAAATAAACTGGGGTTTCCACCGCCAGCAAAAGAACAAGATGACACTATATCATAATTGCCAAATGTTTGGCCACGGCAAGAAAAACTGCAATGTAAAAACATATTGTTCAATTTGTGCTGGTCATGACAAGACAACTGATTGCAATTCGAACGCATACAAATGCGCAAATTGCCATAGAGTTCATAAATCTACCGACAGTGCTTGCACTAGCAGAACAAAGTACTTGGAAATGAGAAAGAAAACTGCAACTAAAGTTCTTCGCCCTCTTCCAAGGAAATACAACAACGATCATATTACGAATGCTCCGTTGTCAATGTCATTGACTGACAACTCTTTCCCAACACGCACCGCTACGAAAATTGTGGAATCGAAAGTTAGCGACATTTCTCACCCAAATGTATGCGAGTGCACATCAACTGCAGCTGGAATATCACCATTGACAAACAACAACAATGCGTCAGTGGGTATGAATAGTGGAGAGTTGTTCAAAACGGGCCAATTGAAAATTGAATTCGCTCGTAATGTAATTGATGTAACCAAGTTAGGTATATTTAAATCTAGATTAGACCAATTTAATGTTATCGCACAATTAAGTTTTTGTATCAAGTAAACAATAGTAGCATTAATATTATAAAATGGAAAGCCAGAGGCATTCGAAGGAAATAGAGCTCATTAATTTTTTATATAGTGCAAAAATTGATATTGCATTGGTAACCTAAACATGGTTGAAGTCTAAAATTCAAATCTGCGCTTCGAATTTCAAATCTTATCGATTAGATAGAAAAAGTGGAAAAGGCAAGGGTGTTGCAATTCTGATTAGGAGAGGTATAGAACAAGAATTATTACCACGCAATCTAAATATGTAGAAAATATTGGAATTGAAGTAACAGAAGAAAAATGAGGATTTACTGTATATATTTTCCTGGAAAAGTAATAGCTGGCTTGACACCAGAAGAAAAAAGATGGATGCAAACTCCTGGATGTGACAAGAAAAATGACAACATGAGCAACACAATGAGTATCAAGAAGCTAGGCCATGGCCCATACCGGGCTGCCAGCGCTACAGTGTTTTTTTTTATTTTTTTATACAGCAGTGGTTTACTAATGCCCAGTCTGTTCAGCTTGTAGAAGAGTCCCTCTAATCATACGGTATCGAAGGACTTCCCCAAGTCAATCAGGCAGGCACCCGCGCACTGCGTCTTGGCTTTGTTCCATTGGAAATCAGAAACCAGGTTAGAGGTGGCATGAATAATATCATTCCCCGCTTTGAATCCGAATTAATTATCCGGAACTATATTTCTGTCCTCAACCCACTTAGTCAGGACTCTATTGATAACTTTTTCGAAAACCTGATCGACCGGAGATTCGCCGGATTGGAGGTGTCTTTATCCCTTTTGGGGATGGGATGTACCACCGCAGTTTTCCAATGCGCTGGATAATGTGCATTATTCATTTCATTGTTAAACAGGGTGGTGTAAATGTCCACCGCTTCTAGTGGGAGATGTCGAAACACAATGTTCGGTATTCCATCTTTTCCCACTGATTTCTTACTTCTTATTGTGTCGAAGATCGTTTGAAGCTCTTCCTTCGAAATGAACGGGCGTTGTTCCCTTTCATTGGCGATGACATTATGTGCCATGTTCTCGTCACTGAACTGGGTGAAACCTGTGTTCTCGATTCGCCAGTTCACTATTTCATTTCGAAGGTAGAAATTGTGCATAAGGACTCGATTTTCCAGGTCGTGGTTCGGACCAATGATGTCATTTGTCTTGTACACTTCCTGGAAAGTCGCTCCTATAGCCTCGACCTTCTCCTGCGGATCTTCGATCACAAAGAAGTTGTCATCATCAACAGCCTCATTTGGATCTATGCCTGCTGTTGAAAGTATGCGTTCATTGTCTGTCGTTCGGGCGATTTTAAGATATGAAAGGTCGTCTTGATCTTTCCTCCGAAATATTTTATTTATTTGCGGGAACATATTCGGGTTGCTGGTGTTTACAGCCCGAATTTTGTTGTTCCAATACAAACTTACAGAAGCCCTGTAATTTTCTTTCATTAATGTTTGGAGGTTTTTGATCGACGACTTTAATGTCATAATCTCCGGGTTGTGTCTGTCAGTAAACTGTCTGTACAAGGTCTTCAGTCTTGAGAGTAGTCTACTTTTATGTCGGTAAAGTGCGTCAATAGTTGCGTTACGGAATAAGTGTTCGTTGTCAGTGTGTTGATACCGAGGTATTGTTTTGTCAATAGTCCGTTTAATTGTCTCGTCCATTAGTTTTAGATACCTGTCAATCTCCTCGTTTGACAGATTTCTGTTGGACGGTGGGTAGAGCGAATTAGAGGTGAGTGCTCTAGTCAGTGTCCTGGAGAAGTGTGTCCAACGCACTCTACTATAGTTGTAGGAATGCCTTTGAACATACTCATCCAATTCCGCATTTTCGTTCGGAACGGTTATTTCGGTACTAAGACCGCAATGGTCACGGTCATACACAAAAGTGCGAAGACTGTTTACAGTTTGTTGGTTCATACCTGTCAGTTGTATTCGTGTGTCAAACAGCAGGAGATTCAAATAGGAGCCGTGTCTAGGAAACGACGGACTATCCATCGCCTTTAGGCCGAGTCGGTACATCACACTGTGCTGACCCCACCGATTGAATAGCAGGTTCCCTCTAGTGTTTGGTGTATTATTTCCCCAATCGCTGTGTTTGGCGTTGAAATCTCCGCCGATAATGAAATAATTTTCTTCCAATTCCAGTCTCAGGAATCGAAAAAGTGTCTCGAGCTCTGAGATGAATTGGGTGGATTGAGTAGCCTTAGGCGCATAAACAGACACCATGTATAACCGCTTTCCACTGCGGAGAGGGATATACATGATGCATGCTTCTAGCACCTGAAACCTACGCACTACACGACTGTATATTCTTTTAAAACGTATACCTTTTCTTACGAAGATAGCAACGCTTCCTCCTTGTATGGAGTTGGGTCGATTTCTACGCATAATTTTATACCTTCTCTGCCTCATTTTGTGTCTTTTAGTTAGCTTAGTTTCGCTAACCAAAAGCACATCAGGGGCTTGGTCTTTAAGCAACTTGAACAGTGTGGCTCTTCGCTCAATCCTAATCAGTGAATTAACATTCACTGCCAGGACCTTCAGGGTTTGCTCCGCCATGTACGTGCCCATTACGACTGAAGGTGCGTTAGGCTCGGCAGCAGCGCGTATATTTGATCTACCCGCGTAGCTTGCTCGGTAATTTGACGTTGCAGCTGAGCCATCTGCCCCTGGATAGAGAGCAAGATAGCTAGCATGTCATTTGCCGGTTCCGGTGCTCTAGGCGCTGGGGCCTGAGAAGCAACCTTCGCTTGCTGTGCCGTATTTCCCCTACCTGTCGCCATTTGGGCGTAGGTAACCTGGGGAGTAACGGCTGGTGTTTGTGGTAGAACAGGTGGACGCTTTACTTCCACCTTTTGCTGTCGAGCCAGATTTACTCTTTTTATGTATTGGAACTTAGGACAACCCCGATAGTTTGCGGTGTGTCCCGTGTTCTTACATAAAACACAAGAGAGTTGGCTTTTTTCTGACGCTCCATCCCTACCTAGAGCGCATTCTTCAGACTTGTGGTTCTTACCGCACTTAACGCATCGAGGCTGCATTTCGCAGTTCGACGCGGCGTGCCCGAACCTTTGGCAGCGAACACATTGCAAAATGTTTTCGTGCCTTTTTACTTTTTCCCAGTGAATCACCTGGTAGTCTAGGACATTGATACTCCTAAGACTATCCAGACGGCTTTCGGGACTGAGCTGCACCAGGAAGAACGGTAGCTTCCGTTTCTCCCTTTGGCTCTGGCTGTGACGAACGGCTTAACCCCCACGAATTTAAGACCGTCGCACTCTTTCTCTTTGAGCAGTGCAAGGAGCTCCTCCGGATTAGTAGACGGTTCTAACCCCCTCAGCAGCATAGTTCGCAGCTTTTCCCCCTTCGGGGTGAAGGAGAAGAACTCCGTCGTCGAATCCTTTAACAAGCTTAATCCTTGAGTTCCACTTTGTATGTGTTTATCGGTGGAACCCTTCGTTTCTGCTTCTGCTGTTGTTGCTGTAGTTGAGGTTGTTGTTTTCGCTGTTGTTGTTTCAACTGCTGTTGCTGCTGCGGATGTTGTTGTTGTTGTTGCTGCTGCTTATTCGGTACTTGTTTATGTTTCTGTTGTAGTTGTTTATCTTTTTGTGTTGATTCCTGGGCAGGTTTTTGTATTTTTTGTTGTTTTGACGACTGTTTCTGAATATTTTGTTGTGTTGGGGCCACAATTATATTTTGTTGATGCTGAGGGCTCTAGAGTAGATTTTGTTTCTCCTTCTCCCTCCTTGCCACTTGTTTTGCTTTTATAGCAAGCACATTTTGTTGTAGCAGTCTGATGCTACTATTCAAGGCTTCGACCTCGTCCTCTTCGTCGTCTGACTCAGAGGCAGCTAGGGATGCGAAGCTGTTGTCTCCTCCCATGTAGTGGCCTTCCCCATCGTCTGAAACGTACGGGTAGTCGTCATTCCCAGACTCCTGCCCATTTAGGTTTAATGCTGTCTTTGACGTCGTTGGCGCCACCTCCCTTGCTCAGACAGGCACCCGTGCACTGTTTCTTGGCTTTGTTCCATTGGAATAACATCATGCCCCACCTTGAAACCGAATTGATTATCCTGAATTATATTTCTGTCCTCAACCCACTTAGTCAGGACTCTATTGATGACTTTTTCGAAAACTTTGCTGATGTTTGGAAGGAGACTGATCGACCGGAGATTCGCCGGATTGGAGGTGTCTTTATCCCTTTTGGGGATGGGATGTACCACCGCAGTTTTCCAATGAGCTGAATAATGTGCATTATTCATTGCATTGTTGAACAGGGTGGTCTAAATGTGCACCGCCTCTAGTGGGAGATGTCGAAGCACAATGTTCGGTATTCCATCGGTTCCCATTGATTTCTTACTTCTAATTGTGTCGAAGATCGTTTGAAGCTCTTCCTTCGAAATGAACGGGCGTATTCCCTTTCATTGGCAATGACACTATTAGCCATATTCCCGTCACTGAACTGGGTGAAACCCGAATTTTAGATTCACCAGTTCACTTTTTCATTTCGAAGGTAGAAATTGTGCACAAGTACTCGGTTTTCCAAATCGTAGTTTGGGCCAATGGAGTAATTCACCTTGTACACTTTCTGGAAAGTCGCTCCTATAGCCTCGACCTTCTCCTGTAGATCTTCGATTACAAAGGAGTTGTCATCATCAACAGCCTCAGTTGAATCTATGCCTGCTGTTGAGAGTATGCGTTCGTTGTCTGCCGTTCGGGCGATTTAAAGACATGAAAAGTGGTATTGATCTTTCCTCCGAAATATTTTATTTATTTGCGGGAACATATTCGGGTTGCTGGTGTTTACAGCCCGAGTTTTATTGTTCCAATACAAACTTACAGAAGCTCTGCAATTTTCTTTTATTAATGTTTGGAGGTTTTTTATCGACGACCTTAATGTCATATTCTCCGAGTTATGTTAGTAAACTCGCTTTACTTTTATGTCGGTGCAGTGCGTCAATTCCGCATTTTCGTTCGGAACGGTTATTTCGGTACTAAAACCGCAATGGTCACTGTCATACACAAGAGTGCGAAGACAGTTTAAAGTTTGTCGGTTCATACTTGTCATTTGTATCCGTTTGTCAAACAACAGCAGATCCAAATAGAAACCGTGTCTAGGAAACGACGGACTATCCATCGCCTTTAGGCCGAGTCGGTACATCACACTGTGCTGACCCCACCGATTGAATAGCAGGTTCCCTCTAATGTTTGGTGTATTATTTCACCAATCTCTATGTTTGGCGTTGAAATCTCCGCCAATAATAAAATAGTTTTCCTCCAATTCCTGTCTCAGAAATCGAAAAAGTTTTTCTAGCTCGGGAATGAATATGGTGGATTAGGTAGCCTTAGGTGCGTAAATACGAGTAGACACCATATACAACCGTTTTCCAGTACGGATATACACGATGCATGCTTCTAGCATTTGAAACCTACGCACTACACGACTGGATATTCTTTTAAAACGTATACATTTTGGAGTTGAGTCGATTTCTTCGCATAATTTTATACCTTCTCGTATAGCTTGTTGCGTAGCTTGTTCGGTAATCTGACATTGAAGCTGAGCCATCTGCCCCTGGATTGACAGCAAGATAACTAGCACGTCAGTTGCCGGTTCCGGTGCTCTAGGCGCTGGGGCATGAGAAGCAACCTTTGTTCGCTGTGCCGTATTTCCCCTTCCTGTCGCCATTTGGGCATATGTAACTTGGGAAGTAACGGCTGGTGTTTGTGTTAGAACAGGTGGACGCTTTACTTTCACCTTTTGCTGCCGAGCCAGATTTACTCTTTTTATGTACTGAAATTTGGGACAACCACTATAGTTTGCGGTGTGTCCCGTATTCTTACATAAAACGCAAGAGAGTTGGCTTTTTTCCGACGCTCCATCCCTGCCCAGAGCACATTCTTCTGATTTGTGGTTCTTACCCCACTTGACGCATCGAGGCTGCATTTCGCAGTTCGACGCGGCGTGCCCGAACCTTTGGCAGCGAACACATTGCAAAATGTTTTCGTGCCTTTTTACTTTTTCGCAGTGTACAACCTGGTACTCTGGGACTTTGATACTCTTTAGACCATCCAGTTTGCTTTCGGGGCTTAGCTGAACCAGGAAGAACGGTAGTTTCCGTTTCTCGCTTTTGACTCTGGCTGTGGTGAACGGCTTGACGCCTACGAATTTTAGCTCTTCGCACTCTTTTTTTCTGGAATTGAAACCACGACATCTACTTTCTTGGTTCTTTCTTGTTTCACCATTTCTATGAATGTTGTATTCACTTTTCCACTTAAAAAGAAAAGCCGAAACACGTCTATTCTCCACGGAGATCAATGAACGACTGTGAGTCGACCACTCCTCCCCTGAACTAAGCTGCGTTTTGTCACTAATTTACTAGTACTTTTACTTTATTGGCTTTGCACTTTTATGCACACCACTAACAAGTCGACCGTTTTCGATAAGAGCTAGGAAACGACTGTTGCACTGTGTGCAATCCTCGTGCTCTGATTACAGAAATAGAGCTCAGCAATGAATGTCTTGAAACCATTTCCAAGACATTCGTTTTATTACGAGTACACCTTATTAGTGCACTCATAGCCTATGAACTGAAATGAATGAATTTGCTATTGTTTGATTACTATGTAAGTGTTGTACTCATTTTCAACAAAACTCATTAGGTAGAGCACTAATAAGAAACGGGTACTCACAAACGAGTACGCTAATAAGCGAGTACTCTCCCAAACGAGTACTCTATTTAGTAATTGATTTACTGAGAATCGCTTTAATATAGAATTGAAGAAGGGAATCAAAAAAAAGTAAGCCTTGCTTACGTTGCTATGTTAAAATAAAATGAACACATGATACATTTAAAAAAAAAATTTTATTTTTTTGTGTATTTTCTTTATCTTATGATAAATTAATGTTTTCTTTTAAATCCTTTGTTGCTTATTCTCAGCTCACCATTTTCAATTTTGGTTTTGATGGCTGAATTTATAATTATATTAACATATGATCAGTTAGCTCCATTTTGCAATATGTCGCCAACACTCAATACTCGTAGCTTTCTAATAAAATGTAAGTTTTCATCAACCTTCACTTAGCGGACGCTAAAACCCAATTGGTCATTGCACTCGCTTTATTCTGTGCACTCTGTGTACGGTGTACACTCGGTTAACATTGAACCCGTTTTGGTAAATGCGAGTACCCACGCAAAGAAAAGAAAAGAAACATTGCACTCATTTTGCTGACAGATGATTTAAAGAGTAGTGCACTCGTTTTTCTCAAACGAGTACCCATATTACGGGTATTCATTTGCGTATAATTGCAATGAATAGTGCACTTTGAAGTACTGTACTCTTTAAGTAAGAGCAAATGAATACATTCATGCAGACCTCTATACAGAGACACAAACGAAAACAAACAATAAAATAAGACACTGGAATTTTTAGGTTGGGAGAATTGGTTTAAAAAACATAACCACTTATTTTAACTGTCCGACTGAGACTAACTGGCAATATTCTTTCTTGGATGCATTACAAGAAATGAGAAAGAGAGTAAAAAGAGAAATAAAAGGCAAATAACATGAACATAAATGCAAATATGAAATACACTCGTATGCAGAGCGTACGATACAGTGACGACGAAAACACCTGTTTTCCATGGTCATCTTCCTGTAGGGTTCTTATCGCCATGCTGGCTGCTACTGGTCCTCTGGTCTGCTCGCGTCCGCTGAATGTATACAAATCTTTTGTTACGGTCTAGCTATTTGAATAGTCTCTGTTCGTAAAGTAACCGAGCTAACTATTGCATCCTTGCTCTTAATTAGCTGGCAGACTCTCCCCATAGACTATTGAGCTGGCGGAAAAGTTTCATTTTTGATTAACACTTTCCTTTTCTCTTCTCCATTTCTTTCTTTCTTGTTTTGTCACGAGTTATTCTTCCCTCCATGTTTTCCAAATATGATCCAACATGATCCCACTTTTTTTCCACTACTTTGCGCCTCCGGTGCATGGTGGTGGTAATAGTATGAGCTCATCAACCAAGAATTGACCTGGTGTTAATGCTTGCAGATTTGTAGTACCGTCACTCAAAGGATTGATTGGACGTGAATTTAGTACGCCTTCTATGCTGGCTAACAGTGTTACAAACTCATAATTTAGTACTCGCAGTTCAACTATCAATCTCAATTGATATTTCACTGATTTGACTGCTGTTTCGTATATACCCCCTTGATGAGGGGTTGCCGCTATCATGAAACTCCATTCCATTCTCTTAAGACTTAGACGGTTAAATACGTCATTCCTTTCCCCACTCTTCCCAATTCCGCTTAATTTCTTTCGCTGTTCCATAAATGAAGATCCATTGTCACTATACATAGGCGCGCACCTTCCCCTTCGGCTGACAAAACGATCGTAACAGGCTAGGAAGCATACTGAGGTGAAATCCCCTACTATATCGATGGGACCGATCGACCCAGGATTTTCTCCACACAATTTGCTTGCCCCCTTTCTCCAGAATCTTAACCATAAACGGCCCGACGTAGTCAACACCTGTATGCAAATATGGCTTTCCAACTTACACTCTGTCAGCTGGCAGATCAGACATTAACTGCTGTTCTAATCGGTAATTGTATCGTGCACAGATAACACACTTGGGTACGAAGTTTCTCAACTCATTTCGTAATTTCAGGATTCAAAACCGCTGGCGTTTAAATTGCATTATTATTTGTACTAAACCAGGCTTCGTTGCCTTGTGGGCATCATCGATAACTAACCATGCTAGCATTGTTTCAGTTGGAATGATTGCTGGATGTCGCATCTCATACTCTCCACTGGCTCTGTGAAGACGTCCATTGCTGTACGCAGTTCTACTAGCAACCTGCTTAACAATTCTGCTGCAGCTAATTCCAAGCGCGGTATGGATGTTGTTTTAAGGGGTGCAACCTTGGTTAGATTGCTTTATTCGCACATTTATGACTGCGCCATAAGCGGACATTGAGGCGTGCGTAAAACCATGAAGCTGAACTCTAGCCATCTGTTAATTCTGAATTGCTCTAGACTTTGAATCCCTTTCCACAGGCTTGTCCATCTATCCGTTATTTTAGCTGGCACCTTATGGTCCCAAGCGCCACAGATCCTGAATTCATACCTTACCTAAGATTGTCAATGGGGCAAAATATCCATTTGAATCATATAGCTGTGCCATACAGCTTAATATTTTTCGTTTTGTAAGCTCTCCACTGATTTTTAAGGTCTTGACTGCGAACGTAAACTCATCAGTGTCGATGAGCCATTGCAGGACTAATATCTTTGCTCGCTCCTTACTGATCCTTTCCTTTTCAGTGTTGAACTTGCGCACTAGATATCCGCTGCTCGATTTCCACTTTCGTAATTCAAGTCCCACTGTGCTCAAAACCTCATCCAATTGTTTGGCAAGAAATATTACTTCTTGCTTGCTTTCAACCCCCACCGCCCAGTCATCCATGTAAATCCTTGGCATCGCGACCACACTGTGTAAGAGCCCTAACAGCATTGTGTGCCGACGATGTCATACCATATGTGACAACTCTCAACCAATATTCACGCAATCTCGTCAAAATATTCTTTGAAAATCCCACTGCTGGCGGGCTATCCTTAATTGCTTAAACATTATCTTGATGTCAGCGCTGAAAGCCATCCGATGCCTGCGAAAACGCATTATGCATTATCTCATGCAAATCTCGGTGTAGTTTCTCTCCAAGCTCTTGCACTTCATTGAGCGAAATTTCTTTATCCGTCTGACAACTGCAATCAAATACCATTCGGACCTTCTTTGTCATATAGTGGTGCGGGATATAATATAATAGCTGGCCCAGTTTTCGATGTTCACTAGCTCTAGTCATATGTCCAAGACGTTTATATTCTTGCATGAAATCAACATACTTTTCTTTTAGTGCTCGCTTTCTCTGAAGTTTTCTTTCCAAGAACATAATATTAGTTTTACCTATATATCATATAACAAAATAGTATAATAAGTGACATACCATATATGTACCACTTTTGTTTATAACTAATGGAATGATAAGCGACGTTATGTACCATTTGTTTGTTACTTATAAGAAAAAGTAGAAAGAAAGAAGAAAATAAAGATAAGTCGATTACGGAAAGTCAACGGGTTTTAATAGGTTACTAGCGGAACCCTGCACACTTCGTAGTGCATAAGATAGAAATAAAATAAAACAATTTACAATTTATAATTCAATCAAAAATAACACTTATTTATTGTAATGCTCTGTGGTAAACAACGTTTTTTATTTTGCTATTCGCATTCTCGGTGTAAATATACAAAACCGAAGGTTTTCCTACACGCGAACAGGCAACATACAATTGCCCATGTGAAAAAACTGGATACTCCAAATTCGCACAGCAAACTCCTAACGCTTGACCTTGAGCTTTATTGATGGTAATAGCAAAGGCCAAATGAATGCGAAATTGAAGACGTTTAAATTCAAATGACATATCAGAAGGTATCATTGGAATGCGTGGAATGAAAACTTCTCCGCCTTTGAATTTGCCAGTCAAGATAGTTGCCTCGATAAGATTTGGCATCAGCTTTTTAACAGCAAGCCTCGTACCATTGCACAAACGTGGTTTATGTTAATTCCGTAGCATAATGACCGTGACTCCAACTTTCAACCGAAGATTATGCGGTGGTATTCCTGGCAAATCCAATGAATTCAAAAATTCAGTAGGAGAATTCACTACTTCATCTTCGTTGGAAACGGTATCAACAGATTTATACGAAACCAAATCACCAGGAATTTTCGATTAAATACCAAAATTCAATTCAAAATTATTTGGACTGCATAAATTGACAAAAATCACCTGACAATATGATCAATCCAAAGCGTTAATTTCAAAGTTGATATAGATCTCCATAGATATGAAGATTTCAGCAAGCCTTGATTTCGTCAGCTGGAGTTGATCTAGGTATAACAGCCAATGTTTGTCTGAAATCAAATAATGCACCATTATTTCGAATGTCTCTCAAACTTCGTTCTAAAGCTTCGACAGATTTTTTGTGTGCCATGGTACATTCGTCCCAAATAATTATGTCACAACGCTGCAATAATTTTGCTGTCCCAGATGTTTTTGAAATATTGCAAGTTGGCGTTTCAATAACTTGAATATTCAATGGCAATTTAAGCGCAGAATGTGCAGTTCGACCACCATCCAATAAAGTAGCTGCTACGCCAGACGATGCCAATGCTAACGCAACTTTATTTGTAGAACGCAACGTGGCCAAAATTAATGAAATCAAAAATGTTTTGCCAGTACCACCTGGTGCATCCAAAAAATAAAAACCACCTGTTCCACTATCAACAGTTCGAATGATTGTATCGTATGCCACCTTTTGTTCAACATTCAATTTCGGATGATTCTCCACAACATATGCATTCAATTCGATGCAATCGTACCGCAATTCACTTTGCAACTCCAGATCGAAAATATCATGCATAGAACGATTAGATGATGTCAATCCCAACTGTGCTAATGCTTTATTACAAATGGCCAAACACAAATCTTCAATCATAATCAATGCATCATTGTAAATTTCTGGTGTATAGTCCAACATTGGATCAAAAGTCAATCGACGAACTCGATGCAATATATCTTCCGATAAATAGTCTCGATACTTTGTCCATAAATGCAATGGATTAGATGGAAAACACGTAGCCAAAATAATTGCAAACAAAGTCCGTATTTGATTTGGATGAGCACTTCCGCATGCATCAGCAAGAGTTTCATCCCAATGCACATTATTTTCCAACAAATTTAATTTTTGGCAAGCTTCTCGGTACGTAGCACATAATACTCCATCAACTGTTCGTAAATCAGACAACGATTTAGGGCCACGTACATTAACCAATAACAATCGCAAATAAAAACATACACCATTGTTTGGATGTACAGTATAATCACAGCCCAAAGCATCACTGGAAAACACATTCGAATAACCATCAACAGGACTTCCTTGCTTACGTCTCTGAAACTCTTTCTTGATGCGTTCCAAGTAAAATATGTTGATACTTCAGTATACAATAACGTTCTAGCAAAAGTATCAACTGCACACAATTTAAAAAAAGCAGTCAACGTCGTATTTGATGGTGAAAGTACTCTATCAGCAGCATTTGCAATTGTAGAGTAAACACGTTGGCCATTTTCAAGATGTACAGCAAGATAAAGAACTGTCGGATGTCTTTCATGTATATGAAATGAAAATATATGTCAAATTGCTTTGCGTTACTACTGATATATCGTCCCATTTACTATTGAAACACTTCATCATTTCTATTCGGATCAGCAGCTCCGAACACTGCCATATCACTGCCTTTGTTGACGTATTTGCAAATATACTTAATCGATTTAACAGAATTACAGTATTTAACGTTGATATGCGCTTTGAATACCTTCGATAGCAACGGACTGTACGGTACAATCCAACGATTATCGACACTCGTACTTTGATGGTAATACATCGACCATTGTCTTCAACAGATCGCCGACGATACAACGGATAGGCATCAATTCCAGTGACTGTCTCCGACACTAAAGCTCTTGGGTATCGTTTAGCACACTTTCCATTAACCATACATGGAGAATGAATGTTATTTTCGCCACAGGGGTCATGGATCATATTCTGCACAACAACATTATACAATTCCGGATCAACAGCTGGATCAGGGGTTTCTGCAGAAATCACAGCATCCACTTGATCTGATGTGACTTTGTCAACCAACCAAATAAGGATATGTGCATGCGGCAAACCACGCTTTTGCCATTCAACGGATTACATCCAACCTTTGACTTTACCAAAAATTTCGCTTTTCGCAATGAAATTCATCAGCACCTATAACTTTTGGTTAAACACACGTGCAGTAAATTCATGGCGATCGGTTGAATTTTGTCCAGTAAACAAATTATCATTCAACTCCATCCATTTTGGATTGCAAGTGAAAGTTATAAACAAATCCGGACGGCCATAGTGATGTACATACGTCATGGCATCTTGTGCATATTCATGGATATGTCTCGGACTGCTTTGATATGACGATGGCAATATTATCATTTTGCCTAATTCATTGACGTTTCCATCACTGTTTACTGCATCTCGCAAATGTATGTATTCTTCAGAACGAAGTTTCTTCTGATTGAACCTGATAAAATTCAACCTCACCGTTTCAATTTTGACATACATGTCAACAACGAACTGATGAAAGAGTTGACGACAATGTAAAATGTAATTCACTTCATTTTGACGCACCATATGTCGATATGAATAATAATTCATTGAACTAACTTTTTTATTAGTTTCGACACCTAAAATGGAAGTCAATAAATTTTTCTTTTAAAATCTAAATATTCAAAAATTGAAAAAATTATTGAAAATCACAAAAAATATAATTACTTACCGGTAGAGGCATTTCTCATTTTAATATTCAAATGATATCCATCCTCTCCACGACTAAACAAAAATGGATACTGTAATGCGTCGTAGCAACGATGCGTTTCACAAACTCTCTGCAATTGATTATTTCGACGATGCACAACAATATCGCGTGAATTGAATTCATCACCTACAACAACTATTGCGACTTCATCGATGGTCGGTGCATTGAACCGTCCGGCATGTTGTCCTGGCGGTGTTTTATCTCCACTTATAACAATTGCATATTCGTCAGATGGCATGCGATCCAAAACAGTTTGAAATAAATGCACCAATTGGTTTTCATCTCTCAACATTGTTTGCAATCGCTCAACAATATGCCTTTTTAAATATGTCGAAATGTTACAACGTCGATTAGTTTCAACAGATGGATTTCCAACAAAGTATATCTGCAGAAATTGATAACTTTGATCGGGAAAAGGCAATAAAGAACAAAGTCGATGGTATACTTGGCCTTGAATCTGTTGAATATCAAAATTTTCACAATCGAACGTGTTACAATCATCAAAATCTCGAACAATGTTTGTTGCACCGAAAGAAGTCATTTGAAAACATGAATTGTAGTTTCGAATGTTTTTCAAAAAATTATTAGATTCGGGCGTTCCACTAATGAGCAATGACCGCAATGGCTCTGGTGGTGGATTCAATTCGGGCAATTTCACTTGACCACTTGCACAACACAATCCAGGAGTTTCATGTTTAAATTTGAATGCCTTGCAATGACTGCACACAACAGTCATTAATCCAATTGAAACCACATCAAGAAATTCATAATTCAGATTTGAATCATACGTAAATGCACCACGCACGAAATTTATTCGTTGTGCAGCTCTCACACGGGCATTACGCTGCCGATTAACCGCATTAACATCAGCTCGTTCATGATCTGTTTGAGCAGCTCTGGCTACTCATCTAGCTGCAATTTTCCGAGTTGATCGGCCCAAATTACTACGTGGACGTACCATATTATTGTATTCAAAACGTATTATTTAGAAATCGTTTTAATTTTTTACGCAACATAAAAACGAATGTTCACTCAGCGGTCAAACGATGTGTATTGAACAAACGCAAAATAATTTATGTCAAAGAAATACACCGGCTGAACTAACAAAAGCGAAATCGGGAATTGGCGCGCAACCAATGAGAATGAAATAAAACGGTCACATGACCGAAAGATGCAAACAAACATAGCACATAGCTTAAAACCTTCTTCTCGACCATATCTTTCATAAAAAAAAGTATATTGAAAACGGTTGAATGCCAACTGAGATCATTAGCGTCATACGTTTTTGACAACATTTTTTGTATGTATATAGATGGGCAAATAATCCATATTTTTGCAGTAATTTAGAGTTTTTTAGTAGTAATTATAGAAAAAATAGTTGAACCTTTCGTATAAACATGGCAATGAACTATGTATAGTATATTCAAAGTGTTCCGAAGTTGAAAGGCAGAGAAAATTATGATGAGCGGAGTTTTGCGGTTGAAAATTTAGAGACGGTGGCTGGTTTCGAGGCGAAACCGACAACAGATGAAAAAACCAAGGCGAAGCTAGTGTTAACGATAGACCCCGGATTGTACGTGCATATTAAGGAGACAAAAACATCCTCCGATTTGTGGAAAAAATTAAACCTCTATTCGATGATTCAGGATTTTTAAGAAAGATAACCTTACTACGTGATCACAAATTGTGATTCCATGACTTCATACGTGACGCAAGTGGTCGAGACAGCTCAGAGATTAAAGGGCACAGGATTTGCAATCACGGATGAATGGATCGGATCATAACTATTAGCAGGATTGCCAGATACGAGTATATTTTTACCAATAACTATGGCCATAAAGCTTTCGGGCATAAAGATTACAACAGACGCAATGAAGTCGAAGTTGATCGATATGGAGGTTTCGAATACTGACATGGATTCCAGCGGCGCTGCATTAGCTGCGAAAAAAACGCAACCGAAACAAAAAAGTAAATTTGGCGGCACGTCAACGCCAAAAGTGACTGGTGCAAAAACTGTGACATGCTACAGATGTAAAAAAAAGTCGGCCATTACAAAATCAGTATCCATTAGTGCAGAAAAACAGGCAATCAAATGCCTTAAGCGTGGTATAGTACGAGTATTTCTGAACGGAGAATATAGTGCACATTTGACGGCAAACAAGGCGTGGGTAAACAACGCGAATTTTACACCGAGTTTATCACAGATCACAGTCGCAAACGATATGAAAGTGCCAGTTTTATGTTCCGGAGACGTACAGTTGTCGACTGATTGCAACTACGATATCACGGTTAAAACTATTTTATGTGTGCCAAGCTTGACTACTCACTTGTTATCGGTAAGTGAGCTCATCAAAAATGAAAACAGTGTTGTTTGTGCAGCTAACCAATGTTATATCCGCAGATTGTTTATTGGCAGTACCAGTTGTAGCAAATGCAGAACTTTGGCATAGGCGGCTAGCACACATTAACAGCAGTGATCTTACAAAAATGAAGAACAGCAGTAACATGATGAAGGATAAATGTTATAAATTTAAAGTTTTCAAAGCGATGGTTGAAAACCAGCAGAATAAAAGAATAAATGTACTCCGCACAGACAACGTCGGTGAGTTTTGTAGTGGAGAAATGGAGAATTACTTAGCCAATGAGGGATTCATTCACCAGAAGACAAATGCATATACCCCAGAATAAAACAGCGTTAGCGAACGAGCGAATAGGACTGTTGTTGAAAAGGCAAGGTGTTTACTTTTTGATGCTAAACTAGAAAAGAAATTTTGGGCCGAAGCAGCAAATATAGTAGTGTATTTAAAAAATCGGTCTTTAATTCCAAGTTTAGGAAATAAAACACCATATGAAGCATGGTATGGGAAGAAAACAGACTTAGGCCATATTCGTTTGTATGGAAGTCTTGTTATGTTTCACATTCTCAAAGAAAGACGATTGGAATGGGACAGAAAGGCTGAACAGGTTATTCTCGTGGGTTATTCGGAAACAGTGAAAGGATATCGTGTACATGATCCTAGGAAAAATATTGTTACCATGAAGAGATGCCATAGTGATGGAAGATAAAATAAAAAACATTAGAAAAAAATTATGAAGACAATCTGATATGGATACAGGATTGTCTAAAAAATAGTGAAGAGAAGCCAACTACGAATGAAGATGGCAGAGATGGGGGAGTCTTCAGTTAATGAAACTCTGCACGATTCAAGCTCAAATTCATCTTCATCTCTGCATGATTCAAGTTCAAATTCGTCAACATCTGCATATAGAGATCATATAGTGACACTAATGATGACACCCTAACTACCTCGAATTTCAAGATAGATTTTTCAAGCAGTGGATTGTTACCAGCTCCAGTAGTTGAAGTGACAAAGAGAATACGAAAAGCCCCAAAACGCTATAGTGTGAGCAATGTGCAGCTCTAATCCTAGTTCAGAAATCGAGCAGATAGTTTTCTCAGAAGCGCTGAACGGACCAGAGGCCGACCAATGGAGGCTTTGATATGTTAGATTGTACAGCTATAGATACTCCCATAGAAACAAAAATTGAACGCTGAGAAATCTGAAAAGTGCGCACTCAGCAATCCATATCAAAGACTGATAGAAAGCGTAATGTATTTGGCTATTCTGACTAGGACTGATATAGCGTATTCCTTAAGTTATATAAGCCAGTTTAATAACAGTTATAATGAAAATCATTCTAATTATGCTAAACGAGTATTGAGATATCTACAAAAAACTAAACATTATTGTTTTAAATATAGTAAGGAGAATGTAGAGCTGACAGGTTTCGTTGATGCAGATTGGGCTAGTGATAGTTTAGATCGAAAATCATATACTGGGTTATACGAGGGCGGGTCAGTAAGTCCGTGACTTTTGGATTAAAACACAGATTTTTTGATAAAAAAATAATTTTATTTTTCAACGTAGTCTCCCTTGAGCTCTATACACTTTGTCCAACGCTTCTCCAATTTTTTTATCCATTCCAAAAAAAATGATTTGTCGAGGTCCTCAAAATAGGCCTTTGTTTACGAGATGACTTCATCATTGGAGTCAAATCTTTTTCCACCAAGCCATTTCTTCAGGTTTGGGAACAAGAAGTAGTCGCTCGGAGCCAAATCTGGAGAATAGGGTGGATGAGGGAGCAATTCATAGCCCAATTCATGGATTTTTGCCATGGCAACTGCACATGTGTTTGTGGTCGACTGTGAGCAAACGCGGCACCCATCTTGCGGAAAGCTTTCTCATGCCCAAGTGATCATTCAAAATTGAAACCACTGAGCCATGCGAGATCCCTACGGCTTCCAAAATCTCTCGCACTTTCAATCTTCGGTCGGCCAACACCATATCGTGAATTTTTTCGATTGTTTCGGGTGTAGAGACCTCAACTGGGCGTCCAGGACGTTCGGCATCTTCAGTGCTTGTACGGCCACAACGAAATTCAGTAAACCACTTTTTTACCATTGAAATCGATGGTGCAGAGTCCCCATAGTATTTATCTTGGTATATATATATATAGTATTAGCCTTGGTCTCGGTAATGGTTTTTTTCGCAAGAAATAATGCTTAATAAGCACACGAAATTCACTTTTTTCCATTTTCTCCTCAAATTAGTGAGTAGTCTGATAAAAATAGCTGTCAAACACAAACTAACTGACGCAGCAAGTTTAAATTTTGACAGGAGTCAACTGACAGATGCCTGTTGACAGGAGCAGTGTTGCTGTTTCAGTAAAGAGGTCAGAAATTCAAAAAGTCACGGACTTATTGACCCGCCCTCGTATCATGAATGGTTTTGTAATTTCATGGCAGAATAAGAAACAGAAGATTGTTTCGTTATCTGGTACCGAGGCAGAATATGTTGCTTTATCGAAAGCGTGTAGAAAAGCAGTTTACTTAAGAAATTAAATGTACTCGTATGAGATTACTGGTAAAACATATGTTATAAAATTAAAGTAAGGCAATCAGACTGCATTAAAACTGGAAACAAGTCATCAAACACACAATAGGTTGATGCATGTTCACGTTCGATTTCATTATGTGAAAGATGCAGTGAGAAGTAGGTTAATTCATGTTGAACACATTTCGACCCAGGAAATGGCTGTTGACCTTTTGACTAAAGGTTTGTCGTCATCTAAGCGTTATAGTTTTTTTTATATTCTTAGGAGTAAAGCCCCAATAAATCACATTTTGAAATCTTACTCTTATTTTGTTAAGTAGGGATTTTAGTTTTATATAAAAAAAAGTATAATAAGTGACATCTATGTACCACTTTTATTTATAACTTAATAGAATGATAAGCGACACCTATGTACCATTTGTTTGTTACTTAAAAGGCAAAATAGAAAGACAGAAGAAAACAAAGATTAGTTGATTACGGAAAGTCAACGGGTTTTAATACATAATCCTTCTCCAGTCTACTGTCCATGTTTGGAAGATGAGCCCCGAAAATAATTGTCCCAAATGTTGTCTCTAGCAGGAACATGTCACGGATGTTCTGACACCCAATAAATTGTCGAATGGAGTCCTCCCCAAATAAGCTGGATCGGCTGATGAAATATCAGAATCGTATTCTAATGGCTGTATATCTGCTGGGGGTGTAAACACTGTCCAGCTGGCTTCCTTTGATAGAATCCAGAATTCACCTTGTATGAACGCATCGGAATCATGCCAAGACACTATTCGTACTCTTGCTTGCTAGAGCAATCGAACAGGATTGCCGTCTATCCCTCTTACTTTTCTAACTGCTGACACCGTCACAATATGAAACAAATTCACTATCGTTAGCGGCATAAGATTTGGATGTGCATCTGTATTTAGCAAAGCGCGGACTGGTCCAAAATATTTGCCCTCAAATTTTACTCGTACCATCATTGTTGGCATTAGAGTGGTTGCTGTATCGGTTGTGAAGGAAGAAGTATAACTAAAAACATTTAAATAATTTGAAGCCAAGCTTGGGCTATGCTTTATTTGATCTTGCGTGATCATAAAGGGATTCACTTCTCATGCACAAGATTGATGACTGATCCTACTGGCTGTCTTTGTCCGCTCCAGCATTTGTCTTGCTGTCAGGGTATCAGATTGTCGTTGCAATTCCCATTGTCTGGCTGTCTCACTGTCGAGTCTCTGATGAAGCATGTGCACAATAAATATGTCCCAGTGCCCGATTGGCAACTCTTGGGCCCGAAGCTGGCGTATGGTTTTTTCATGGCTAACGTTGGACATGCGCTGAAGGTCGTCCGCCAACACTCCCGACCGCAACGCGGCAACGAATAAACTGGCGTAAAAGCTCACGGCAGGTGGGATACTTTTTATTATAAAGATCATTATGGTGGACCGCTGCTGGCATCTCTCTACCTCGCTGGCTTAAATTTTCAAGACGACGCAAAAGTGTTGATTTTGTGGCAAGAAACAGTTCCTCTGTCTCAATCATGTCGACTTCGGCGGCCGTGTTATCGTTATCTATTGCAGATACGAATTTGCAAAAATCATCACAGTAGCGAGTCCATATCTGCTCCAACCTCTCGATGGCGACTTGCACCTCCTCCAGATGAGCTGAGGAAACTTATCACTCGTCGTATAAGCGACTATGCGACGGATCGCATTCATGCCAAAAGACTTTGTTGTTCGCTATTTAGCTGATAAAGAAAACACAAACGATAGTGCTTTACTATAATATCTCTACTGGATCCTGTCCTACTTGCCCACACGAACTCGCTCTTTAGCTCTCTAGCTACTCTTATCAAAGCTGTTGAACTATATAGAAATCACCGGAGATGATCACATGCACATTTGTATATATCGTATGTGCTCTACCCGGTGACCACATCCAATTCCATAGTGCGCTGGATAGAGGTGGTCCGAGATTTTGTGACGATGAGCGTGGCACACATAAGAGACGATACTATGACTAGAAGGATTTCCTTTACTTCACCTTTTGTTACAGTCCACTTAGATGAGCAGTGCTAATGTGCGAAATATACGAGTATTTTACCAATACAGTTGCCTCTCGTTAATTCAAAGCAGCGATAATTCGAATGTCTTCATAATTCGAAGTTATCACGAGTTTCCTAGAAAATCTCTTTCTATTTCGAAAAAAATCTATAAATTTCTTAGGACTTGGCAATTCGAAAAAAAAAAATCATCGCTACGTTACAAACCGACGCGAGATTGCATAGAGGTACATTTTGAGACAAGTTCAAATTTGTATCATCGTTGCACGAGCATTTGTTATTGAAATGATTATGTAGCCATATAATACTGCGTTTTCCCTTTTAAAATATTTAAAGAGCGTATTATTCAAGAGTGATAATAGTGCAGTGCGGAGCTTTTCGGCCAGAAGTGCGATGGGCGACATAGCACGCAGGGACGTCCTTCAGGTCATCGCTGATACTTCTCGTCAAATTTACGACCGAGCAGGAGTTCGCCGTAGCAGACGAGCAGTTGCTCAGTGCAAAGCTTACGGCCGCCGAGAGCGCTTACAAAGAATTGCAGTATTTGGCTGGAGTTGAGGATGCCTTCCACCGTGTGGTCGCGACATTGCGGTCGCTCATAGCGGGGACGGGGAGAGAAAGAACAGTTAGTGCTGCTACAGAACCCGTCGCAACACCGCTCACAAACTTGATACAGGTTAGGCAAGAACGGACTATCAAAATAATAACTTTTGAGCGGGCAAATTTCACTAAGATGAGGGAGCTCAAACTGGCGCTCGAAGGCCCACTAGTAGGAGTTATCAGTAGGTGTCAGACGACTGAGGACAACTATACTGATGCCTGGACGAAGGTGAATGATGTGTTTGACAATGAGCAGGTCATCGTCGACGTTCAAATGAACGCCCTGCATGCGATCCCGAAGCTGGGGAAGGAGTCTTCCACGACAGGCGGCATTCGTCATATGACCAACGAGGCGAGGGTGCACCTGAGCTTACTTCATGCGCTTGGAATTAATGTTAGCACATGGGATCATGTTATTGTGAATATGTTGTGAGCGAAGCTGGATGCTGAAACTAACCACGTCTGGCAGATGTGTCAGGTGGACGTCTCTAAGATAGACGAATCCTTGCAATTCCTGGAGCGCAGAGCCAATGTAGTGGACTCTGCATTCTTCGACTAAATGATGAAGCCGGAAGCAGAAGAGCAGCATAAACTCAGGAGCTAAGAGAGCTGGAACGAGCGCTAGAAGTCCCTTCTGTAAGTCGCCGCACGCGTTGTACCGTTGCGAAGAGTTCCTTTCTCTATCCATACAGTCGAGGAATGACAGAGTGAAGGCATGGAGATTGTGTGCAAACTGCCTGAAGAGTGGACATTTTGTGCAAAGCTGTTCATCGGGCTCGTGTCGTCGCTACAACAAGAAGCACAACAGCGTGCTATGCAGCGAGCCAAGCTCTTCACGAGTCAATACTGCCGTAGCAGCAAAGCCCCCACCAGAGCAGAATGTCGCCGGGTTTCAACCGCAAGACGAGACGGCATAGCAATCAACATTTGCGGGACCTGACATACCAACATCGGCAGGTCAAATTGAGTGTGGTATAGTGCAATAAAACAGAGCAGACTGTGACAGCGCGTTACTGGCCACTGCGCGTGTGAAAGCGCATACCGGAGCAAGGTGGATAAGCTGAACTTGGCAGATGAAAGATTCAATAAGTCTTCTAAAATATCAGTATCATCATCACCAGATAATTCGGTACGACTCTGGTCTAACAGCCCAAGACACACATCTGGGTTGCATTGTCTTTGAGCAACTGCAGCGGAATCAACTTTGTTTGGGCAGAGCGATGACATCAAAACTGCAGTCTCCGGATATTGCACTGAACGAGCTGCTGAAGAAATTCTGGGAAGTCGAGGAGCCGACTGTGCCAACACTGATGTCCGACAATGATGAATGGATTTAGCAGAATTTTAAGAGCACGTATCGTCGGGATTCATCTGGACGATACATTGTCACTATCTCGGCCAATCCACGAGCTGTAGCGCATAGAATATTTCTCCAACTCGAGAGGAAGCTGACTGCCAATGAAGTAATCGCGGAAAAGTACATCGAGTTTATGCGGGAGTACGAGGAGCTTGGGCGCATGGTACCAGTCACCAACGAACTAGAAGATAACGAGAGCCTGTGTACCAAATACCGCACCATTGCGTCATGAAGAAATTTCGTGTGGTATTCGACACGACATGCAAGAGCGACTCTGGAGTGTCCTTCAATGATCTTCAGCTATCCGGAGCAAGGCTTCAAGAGATTCGCAACGAGATTCCGTTGCTTCAAGATAGCCATATATGCCGATATTCACCGCTGATTCTGTCTCCCACACTCTTTTTGATTTTTATCAATGATCTCTTGTCTGCTACTTCTAATCCAATATATTCTTTCGCTGACGACAGCACGCTTTGCTTCTCATATTCGTTGCCGAACTCACGGCCCTGCTCTTCAGCTGTAAACCGGGAACGGCAGCGTATGTTAAGCCCATAAAATTCCGATATTAACAGCATAACCAATTGGGGAAGTATCAACAGAGTGGAATTTAATGCTTCCAAAATACAATGTTGTCTGCTGTCGCTAAAGCGAAATTCAAATACCCAGCCATTATCCATGAATGGCACTTGCATCGTCGAAACCGAAAAACTTTCCATTCTCGGTATGTGTGTCAATGACAACCTACGTTGGAATGACCACATTTTCGAAGTCGCCAAAAATGCAGCGAAATGTCTAGGTTTCCTTTAGCGATGTAAGAAATTGTCACACCCCCTGATCTGTCTTCAATTTACAAAGCTCTCATCCGCTCAAAACTGGAAAACATGGCTTACATCTAGTCAGGTGCTCCTAAGACTTCTTTGCACCTACTAGATAGGATTCAAAACCGTGCGTTAAAACTTATAGGTGATGCCAATATTACACAGTCGATTGACACCCTCGACCACCGACTTAATGTCTCTTGCCTCAGCTTGTTCTTTCGCTATTTTCACCACCAGTGCTCCACAGAAATTGCCAGTGGCATTCCGCCCCTCCGAACCTCAAACCGTAATACCCGTCTTGCTATGAATGCTCATCAGTACACCCGCAAGTCCACTTACCCTGAAATATCGTGATTCTTTCCTAAGCCCTGCCATGCTTTATATATCCTAGCCATGACAATATTCAGACATTTAAGACGAACGTACATCGGTACCTCTCATTTTTCCTTCCCTAAATTTCCTCCGAAAAAACTATATATTGCAATATGCAAACATATTAAGTGTACACAAAATCCCTTGTGCGCGCGCCAACTATAAACAAAACAAAAAAGATGTTTCGTCAAGTAAAGGTTAAACGACGGCAGTGGAACCTTCAAATGATATACTGGAGAGAAAACCCCACAGAAGCGCTGAAGGAGTATTGGCTGACAGGTATCCCTGGAATGGCATCCAGTACTTACAATGCAGTGCGTTGCCGTAATGCTGTATGCTGTATGCTGTAATGTGCGAGTGACAACAAAGAGCAATATCCGCTGGCATACGAGGCCATAGTCAACAACTCTTACGTCGACGACATGTTGAGCGGAGTGGATACGGCGGAGCAGGCAGCAATTTTGGGCAAAGAGGTGATAGCGTCTTTGAGAGCCGGTAGTTTCGAGCTGGGCAAATTCATCTCATCGAGTTGTCGAATGCTGACAAAACTGTCAAGCACGGAGAATACGGAGAGGGAGTTAGGAGAGTCAGAAGATACAACAGCTAATATATTGGGGCTAGTATGGAATCTGGTCTAAAAGATTCAAATTGCGCACGATCGTCAGACTTTATGATCCAAACGGGCACATAGCACCGGTCATTATCACGACGAAGATCTTCATCCAAGATCCCAACCGGCATGAAAGCGAAATGGAGCAAATTTTCACAAGAGCTAGAGCAGCTGAGATCAATCAGGGTCCCGAGATTACTTGGAAGTGAAAGGGCGAGCAAGCTGGGACTTCATAGATTCGCCAACGCATCAACGAGAGCATATGCAGCCGTTGTCTACGCAAGCAGTCTGGAGAGTCTAAGGAGCATCGATGTCCTAGACTACCAGGTGGTTCACTGGGGAAAATTAAAAAGGCGTTATACAATGCGTTGCCAGAGGTTCGGGCACGCCGCATCGAGGCTGCATTTGGCATTTGCGCCAAGAACCACAGTTCCGAGGCGTGTGCTCTGGGCAGCGACGGAGCATCCGATAGGACGCAGCTCTCCTGCGTGTAATGTGGGAACGTGTGACACACCACAAACTATCGGGGTTGTCCTTAGTTCGCTGACATTAAAAAAGTAAAACTGGCTCGGCAGCAGAAGGTGAAGGTCAAACGTTCACCTGTTAGGTTTCAAACACCAGCCGTCATGTCCCAAATTTCCTACGCCCAAATGGCGTCAGGTAGGGGGCTACGGTACAGCAAGCGACTGTTGCTTCTCCCGCGTCAATGACGAGAACAACGGAAGCTGCACCTAACGTGCTGGCCATATTGCTCGCAATCAAAGGGCAAATGGCTCAGCTGCAACACCAGGTACATGAACAGGCCAAGCGGGTGGACCAGATCTAGCTGCCAGGCCTAAAGCAACATATGTCGTAATGGGTACACACAAGGTGGAGCAAACTTTGAAGGTCCTTGCGGTGAATGTTAATTCACTGACTAGGATCGAACGAAGAGCCGCGATGTTAAATTGCTACAAGACCAAAATCCTCATGTGCTTGACGCTAGCGAAACCAAGCTTACCGATAAGCACAAACTGGAGTACAATAATTATATTGTTAGAAGAAGAAACCGGCCCAGATCCGAACGTGGAGGCGGTGTCGCGATCTTCATTAAACAAGGTATAAAATTTCACAGGGTGTACAAGAGAGTGTTGCGCAGGTTCCGGGTGTTGAAGGCAGTCGAATTGATACTCGTAAGTATCTAAAACGAATGGACGAAACAACAAACTATGGGCACTACAATACCGCGGTATCGACGTACGACTAACGAAGACCGGTTCGGCAATCCTACCATCGACGCTCTGCACCGACAGAAAAGACTTCTGTCAAGACTCAAAAATTGTTAGACAGACAGTTAACTGACAGACAAGACCCGGAGATTAGGACACTGAAACCGTCGATTAAAAATCTTCAAACGTTAATAAAAGAGAATTACAGAATTTTTGTAGGTTTGTATTGGCACAGCAAGATTCGGGCTGTAAACACCAGCAACCCGAATATGTTCCATAAATAAATAAACTATTTCGAAGAAAAAATCAAAACGACCTTCAGGGTCTTAAAATAGCCCGGACAACAGACAACGAACGGTTACTGGCAATAGCAGGCATTGATAAAAATGAGGACGGTGATGATGACGACTTCTTTGTGATCGAGGATCCATAGGAGAAGGTTGAGGCCAATGGGGGCAGCTTTCCAGGAAGTACACAAAGCCACTGATATAATTGGCCCTAATTATGACCTGAACAATCGAGTCTTGGTGAACAACTTTTACATTCGAAAAGAACTAGAAAACGGGCGATCCCGATAGCTCTGGTTTTACCCTGTTCAAAATGTAATGTAATGTTGTACACTATAAACTGGCCATGGCGACGCTTGCTGGAATATGTGAAACTGTAAACTTTGATGAGGATGCTTCCAGGCTCGATATCGACCAAAATGTTCAATCTTCTAACGGATCGAACTTGTTGTCTGCTCCGATTACAGAAACACACACGAACACAGACAACAAAATAAAACACTGGCTTTTTTTAGGTTGCGATTTAAAAAACCCAACCGTTTATTTTAGCTTTCCGACTGAGACTTACTCGCAATATTCTTTCGTGCATGCATTACAAGAAATGAGAAAGAGAGTACAAACAGAAATATAAGAATGTGTATGAATGAGGCAACTAACATGAACATAAATACAAATATGAAATACACTCGTATGCAGAGCGTACGATACATACTGGGCTAACTGGGTCTCCACAAAATGTTGTCAAAATGTCAATGTAATACAATTTCACTATACGAAAGCCGAAACACATCCGCACTCTACAAAAGTCAGTGAACGACTGCTAACTACCACAGTGGCTAAAATAACTTGTAACGCAGGATTTTCTGCACATGAGTTCAACGATGTTGTTCGCGAAGTTGCTGGAATCCCTGAAGTACCAGTATTTCATTGGGGAGTTGCTTGATTGGCTAATGTGCCAACCTGCATGTTGAAGTTACAGTTAATTATGAGGTTCCGAGCACACACCGCATCTTTCGGTGGAACAGCTACTTACACCATGACCTTTGCCAAGACAATTGATGCAAAGCGACACACGTTTTACATTTTTAAAACGATCGTTAACATGTAAACATTTATTACAATCCACAATTATACGATTCGACGATTTGCAGGAGAAACATGTGACCTTTGTGACCTTTGACCCTCTTTTTGAGAGGGCTTATTGTTTTAATTTACCTTTCCATCTACTGTGTTTATCGTTTTCGATTCCTCACTTTCTTAAAACTGGCAACATTTATTAAGAAATTCTGAAAAACGTTCCCATCTCGTCATAGCTTCCCCTTCGTCATAACGGGAAGAGGAAGTCAAAGTAGCAATAGGAGAAAAGTCCGCAGCAGCAATACTGCCTTTTGTATAACTTCCCATAAACGATACAATCTCAGATGGTTGGTAACTCATGGCTTGCTTGAAATAGGATTCTAGTATCCCTAAGCGACTCTCCAATTTAGTTAGCTCTAAACTACCACCCGCGATGGCGATGGCGTGATAGTTATCTCATTGGACTATCACGCAGAGAGTCTGGGTTCGATTCCTGGCTGGGTTACCAAACATTTTTCAAATCGCCAACACCCTTTCGGCAGGCAATGGCAAACTCCCGAAAATAAAACGTCCTACCAAAAAACCTCTAAAGAGTGCCGTTTGGACTCGGCGATGAACCGTAGATCCCGCTCAGATGTGACAAAAATGACAACATGAGCAACACAAATGAGTGTCAAGAAGGCCATGGCCCGTACCGGGCTGTCAGCGCAACAGTGATCTTTTTGTTAACTATCACCCTTGGTTTCACTTATATTTATAATTTGAGAAAAACCTTCTTTTGTTAAAGAACGATTGACCTTTAATGTCTCTAACGTTTTAGATTTTGTTTCTGGGGTATCTTCAACCAACATAATGGGAACTAAAAAAAGGCGCATATAAATGTTTTGTATTGAATGATTATCAAATATTATATTTCAACGAAGTTTTTTATAAAGTGACTGCCTCAAACTGTTGCCAAATTGTTGTCGAGAGATTTAAAATGGATGCGAAACAATTCAATGTGTCCAAGTGAACCAATTGCAGCTGCAATGCTTTTCGGTTAAAAGAAGTTGCAATAATGAGTGATCATTCGGTTGCTAAAATAATCAATGTCTTAAGTTCAATTTAAATAATTCTAGCGAATAACTGGCTAATAGGAGAAAACAAATTTATAGGCGAATTGGATCGCAGGAAGAAGGAAAATGCAATATGTTGGTTAAAACTCCAATCTTGTTCCCCTGCTTTCTAGTGAATTTAATCTTTCGGGCGAGTTCTTTTCCACGATACGACGATTGTAAGGCTGAACGAAGCTAGAAACAACAACAGGTCAAGCGAAAAATTATCTTCCAAATTCTTGAAAAGCTTCAAGCGAATTTTCCCCACGACGAAAATGTGTTGATCTTCCAAGAGAGAGGGGTCAACATCAACAATAAACAGGATGATCGTGTGCACCCATAAAACCGGAGAAAAATTATTTTCAACGACTAACTTCGCTCTGATCACTTCGCCTAATCACTTTTTTGCAATTGGCACTTAAGTAACCTGCCGGCCCCAAGTAAAAGAGGAGGGTTATCCCAGGGGGAATACAGGAGTAAACCTCGAAAATAAATCTCTTAATCCAAGGTGGAACAGTAACTCCGAGGGATGCATAGCTAAGAGGGAGCTGGGTCGTTAGTATGCAAACTTCAGATACCTGGCGACCTCCGATTTCAAACTAACCTTCCCGTAGTTATACGGGTAGACCACGGGCGACCTCCCATCCATTCTATTCGTGGGACCAAAGTAGATCAAAACATTAAACAAACAAAAAAGAATGCTCCCTCTATAAATGCAGTATCAACAAGGGATATTTCAGAACAACTTGTCGCCACTGACATGACTTCTGCCCCACGGGCAACGTCACTTAGACTGGACTCTAAAATGGAAGACCTGGAAGGAAATAATTCTCTTCTCAGCGACTCAATTTCAGAGATCAGCACCCTATGCAACCTAAGCATCATGTCGGATGAGATAACATCCGAAGACATGGACATACCGGTGAATTCGGACAACGAGATCCTACAGGAGACCGGTTTCATTAGATTCACACCATCTGAGAAACGCCGCTTTAAGCGTCTCGTGGGTCTCAGTGGATCTGGATCGTTATCCCCTCTGTAATGAACAAATGGTTCGGATACAAAAGAGAGTTATGGATACTACGATAGAACAAAGTGATGAGGATATTAAACCGGATGGTTAGTCTGTGCGGATGCCACCACTGTAGAGTGGATGCACAAAAAATTTGACTTGTTGAAGAGGAAATGTGGGTTGGAAGTGATGCTTATGAAGGAGGAACTATTTCCACAACCACAAGCCATCAAAGTACCGGAGTAGTAAAGTATTCTAGCGGTACTTGATGGCCAGAATAAAGAACTGAACATGGAGAGTTCTGCGAAGATCTGATGAGAGAGATCTGGCTCCATGGTCTTTGGCAGCACGATAAGACGGCTTGCAAAGCTTAAAGGGGCGGTCTCGTTCCGCTTTGGACAGACTAGATTAATTCTCAAGAGCTCAGACAAGCGGTCAAATGAAAGCTATAAAACAAATGTTCGTTCAGTCGTCCATAAGGACGACGAACAGCACCAGCGAAACTCAAAGAACCATCGACGACGCAGACTGTCCCACTACCAACCAGAACAAAACAAGGCCAAGGCTGCTCATCGACCGCGGTATACAACCATACATAGTCAGAGAGACAGACAACATGTTCTCCCTCGTCAGGGTCTCGAAAGACGTCGAGGTGATAAAAAGTCAGTAAAAGACCCAGCTCATCACCAAATTTAGGGCAGCTGGGACACCGATAAATCTTAGAATTTATATATGCAAACAATCTGGTTGTACTAAGTAAGTGGGACAAAATTAGTTTAGAAACAATATGAGAGAGGAAGTTTTAGACCTAACTCTCTGCTCTCCTTTCATTCAAAACATTGTCGAAGACTGGCACGTGTCCGATGAAACATCTCTATCAGATAACACGTATATTATGTTGAAGATGAGATGCAACACTGAATACGAGCCAGATAGATACGACAACAGCTCATGAACTGGAGAACATACTGTGAACACCTAGAGGTCGAACCTGACTTGTTGCCTTCAACACCACTACAACATTGGAAGCTGACGAGGCACAATTTCAGCTCAATGGCATTATCTTCTTTTAAAAATAGCTGTAAAATCAGGCAAACTGTGATGAAAAGGTGCGTACCATGGTGGAATGAAAACCTTGAAGCTATTCGGAAAAGAGTGAAAAAACTTCTCAACGCTGAGAAGTGCTAAACGCACCGGTAGTTGGGAACAATACACATCCCGCCTAACTTCCTACAAAATAGAGATGAGAAGATCAAAGAGAGCCTCCTGGCGCACAAACTGCGAGAAGCTGGAAAACCGCCCAGCAGTGGCACGTCTCCATAGAGTCCTCTCCAAAGATCACAATAACTGTATAGGATTGCTAATCAAAACAGATGGCAGAAGAAACCCTTCAGGTGCCGTGGCTGGGTCTTACAACATTGACATGTCTAAAGAAAAGTCAGCTGAATGTTCAATACCAAGAAGTCTCAGCAGAATCAACAGTTTATCCGGTAAACATTTCAGCCCGGATAAGGTAAGATAGGCTATTTGCCAACTCAAACCCTACAAGGCACCGGGTATGGAGGGCATATTCCCAGCTCTGCTGCAAAATGGAATAGACTATCTTGTACCCACCCTAATAGTCTTACTCAAGTTCAGCTTCAACTGGGGTTACATTGTACGTACTTGGAGGGAGGTAAGCCTAGTATTTATCCCCAAACCTGGCAACAAACCTAACGAGCTACCTAAATCATACCGTCCTATAAGCTTAACATCATTTCACTTCAAAACAATGGAAAGAATTATTGACGTACACATCAGAGAAAGCATAAAAAAACAAAAGGAGAAACTTAAATCTAGGTTCAGTTTTACTTAACGGCACAACCGTTAAGTACTCTGATGAAGTCGAATACCTGGGGGTAATCCTGGATAAAAGATTAAATTGAATCTCTCACCTTAATAACAAAATAACTAAAGCAACCAACACTTTATGGGCCTGCCGTCGCATGTAACATATGTAACCACATGGGGGATATCACTAACGATAACTCTCTAGATCTATACAATGTTGGTAAGACCCATCTTTACATATGCTTCTGTAGTATGGTGGACTAAGATCACACAAAATACCGTCATTTCTAAGCTTTAAAGAGTGCAACGTTTAGCAAACCTTGCGACCTCCCCAATCGCGGCTATGGAAGCAACAATAGGACAAACACCCCTACACTAATACATCAGCAAAGTGGCTCTACGCAGCTCCACGGAGATCCCCAGCAAAGAAGCATGGGGCAGCTCACTCACTCACCAAATAGCCAAAACGGCATAAAGTGGTGTACGGATGGTTCTAAAATGGAAACGGGATTGGAAGCTGGAATACATGGACCAAACGCAAACATATCTATTGATATGGGTAGGAGTCCTAGTGTATTCCAAGCCGAAATACACGTCAGCCAATCTGATATACAACTCTGGTATCACAGGTCCGAACATCCATACATTCATGGAAAGTCAAGCAGCTATAAATACCTTTAGCTCGCACATCATTGGCTCAAAGAAAGGCTAGAAAAGGTTCAGAAACCCGATAATTCGCACTAAAAATTAAATCTATGCTGTGACACTTATATAACGTATGGATTTTCCGCCTTATCTTTGAGGATTTCGCTCTTACTTTAAATTGAAAAAGCAAATCACATACTACCGAATATTCAAGATTTTGAAAGTGGTTCACTTAAACACTTTCTTATATAATATTTAATATAGAACTCTGTTGTCCTGTAACGGTCGCCATGTTAAATTCCAATTCCAATTGAATTTTAAAGAAAAAAGAAAAAGCACATCCACCTTTGAAAACATTTTAAATTATTTTATTTATTTGAAAACTTTAACGAACGATTCGCTTTAAAGGTTGACATTGTATGAACGAAGAAATGAAGAAAACTAGTTGTGAGAGTTTATTCTTTTGGAAAGAATGTACAGTATGGGTTAACGTTCAAGTTTTACATAATGGAAAAGTCAAATTTATATATTTTATAGGCAGGAAATTCAAAAACTCTATGTTTGTTTGTAATGCGAAGCGTCAGATTCAACTGATCACAGGTTTTCTTACAGGGCGCTGCCGTGTATAAAAAACATCTGATGGCCGTAGGTATAGCACAAGACAATACATGCAGCTGGAATGTGGAAACACATACAATGTGATTGCAACGGTTTTATTAAAACACGTCATTTTATCTTGGTATGAGTAAATTGTATCCTTTAAATGGAAGACATGGCAATAGGCCCATTTTTGGCCGCAGTGATCTGGAATTCAATATACAACCTCCCCCTTGAATCTAATCTAATCTAGGACACATAACAAACAAAGTTTCAGAAGATCGTGAGGACACAATCTTAACAAACAAGAGGATAGTTATACATAAAGACAGCATTAGAAAGCAACATGTGGAATTTAATAATTCTACTTGTATCTCTATTATCCACTTCCGCGTTCAATGATCACATAACTGGCTTAGCAAATAAAAAACATTTTTTAACTGATGTACGGAATCTTTGCGTGAATACTTCATAACTACCGTTTTGCAAATCCAACAAAGATATTGACACCTTATGAAAACGTAATAAGATGTATGTATCAAGAGGAACGAATAATAATAATCAATAAGATTGAGGCTTTGATTACACTCCTAATACCAACACATCACAGAGCTAGGAGATCTCTAAATTTCCTAGGTTCAATTTTAATGTGCGTTACAGGCATACCTTAACATTATGATTTAATAGAAAACAAAGCAGGTCTAAATCAAATTATTGAAAATAATAATCAGCAAAAGAAAATAAATTCACAATTTGAGATAATACTTGAAACCTTAGATCCAAAAGCAATATGTGAAAAAATTATAATAAAATAAATCTATTATATCAAGAATTTAAAGTCTTAGTCATTACAATAAACTATGCAAAAAACCAAAATTGTTATTCATTGACATTCAAATAACGGAAAAGAAATTATTTTAACTGAAGAATTTGATCTTCCTATTATTAATGTTTTAGAATACTCGGGCATACATGTTTGACTTCTTCTTTCCTTTTACAAGCCCTTACCTCGTTGGACATAAGCCAACTGAGCAATCCAAGAATTCGTTTTTCTACCTAGGTTTCTTGTAGTTGGAATGACCGTATTTGACAAGGCCTTTTTAACTGGATTTTCTGGCGGTCTGTGCTGCACATAGCAAAACCAGCTAGATTTTCAATTACTGAATTTTTTTTATGTAGGCTTTCTTTGATAGGCGTAGATCTTATGCAATCGTGTGTTATAACTCCATTTTGCTCTTAAATGCTTCGTACAGTACATTGTCCAGCACTGCCAAGCATATGTAAGAGCTGGCCGAACAACCATTGTGTAGTCTTCCTTTTGTTTTAAGTGGGAATTTCCGGACACAGAAGATTTCCGGGTTTTCCCACCATTTCATCCAACCGTTATTCTGTGCTTAACATCATCGTCAAAATTCGTTTCCATATTCACAATCGAGTTCAGGTATTAAAACCTAGTTTTTTTTTTAAAGAGCTGATCCGTCTTACATAATATCTTAGATAGGTAACAAAGGATCTAAAAATGGATGAATTAGATGATCCGTCTTTGAACAACTTATTTTATACCCGTTTTCCTCCAGCGCATTCTTCCATCTTTTTAGGGTGTTTTGCAAATCTACGACGTTATCGCTTAGAATAACTGCAGCGTCTGCCAAAAAAATTGATGTACAATTTAAAACTCTTTAGTCGATCATGTGTGAAATTATGTAGTTTAATTGAGGGGTAGTTTCTGCATTCTCGAGTCACCTTTCCTTTGTGTGGGGAAACTAAAAAGGTACTTTTCCATTGATCCGGCATTGTATGTTCTCTTTTTATTCTATGAAGTAGATTTGACAACCATTCCCAGCCTTCGACCAAAAGTCTGAGGGGATGCTATCTTGGTCAAACAGTTTTTTCCAGCTCCATGTTTCCGACGGCTGCTCTTATTTTTTCCATTGGAAAATTTGAATCTTCTTTGTTGAATGGACCAGCTAAAGGGATGGCCACACGTGCAAACTGTTTGTTGAGTAGGTCTTTGTAGTATTCCAGCCACCTTACGCAAATTTCTTTTTCGTTGGTAAGGAAGTAACCCTGTACGTCGTTGATATATTTTGGTGAAATAATTTCCACCGAATTTTCCCGCGTTTGAGCTGCTAGTTTAAAAGTATTTGACAAGTTGCTTCAACGATTAAGCTTCTTGACTAGCTAAGCTAGCAATCTCCTTGCGACGTTTTTACAACTACGCACAGTTTCACAATTGGGTGGTCTAACTGCAAAACTCACATTCTCCACTTTTAATAACTTTTGGCAAAAAACTTATAAGAACCTAAAGAACTAAATTGCTTAATTTTTTTTTCAATTGTTTGTACTGTCGCATACTAAGCTCTATGAGGAAAGGATAAGAAACAACAAATTAAAGATAAATGTATACGTTATATGCATTTAATAGAGCAAAAATATAGTTATTCAGTGTTTTATAAGTTGAAGACCTTATTTGTTGTAAAGCCGTGTATGTTAGTAACGTAAAAGTGGCTTGTCTTTTTGCGCACAGGTGCGACACCCATATTTAATTTTGAATTTTTTACGATGGCTACCGAAATTACGAAAAAAAATATTAATGATCTTTGGATTTCTAAAATCAAAATTAAGCGCTTTGGAGCTGTTTTTGCTTTTGTTATGGTCTGCTTTTATAATATAACGTATAAGTCAATAAATACACCCTTAAGAAACATATGCTTGAGGTTTGACGTAAAGATGACTACAAGTGGTCGCCATCGAGATCGGTTCGGAAGCTTTAATTGTTCGTGTTTAAATAAAACCATAGCCATAAACAGTTTTAGATGAAATTTCTTCTTCATCTTGCATAAACAAGAAAAAGCTTTGATGAATGCTGTGAAAAAAGCAAGAAGAGAAAGGTAAAAAACCTTTAAGATCTGTTTAATGCTGAATAAATGCGAATGAACTAAACCTAAGACGAACAGGAAAAAGGAATACTGCTATCGCAATTAAGCAATTGTCAATATTCTCTCCAAAACGAGGTTTGTAATTTTTTGAGTCAAATTATTGTTTTGCCATTTTTTGATCGTTTATAAGGTTAATTGTAATTGTAATAAAAAATTAATAAGCTAATTGGAAGAAAAACAGTCTACTTCGCGGCAGGCACCTTGTCACCACGGTCACACTGCCAGACCTGATTCCAGTGGTGGTGTGAGCAGTTAGCAAACCGTGCCGAAGGGTGCAAAGTTGGCGGGTCAATCCAACCGCGAACGATCTCTCTCAGGTGTCTTGACACGGGACTGTTATACTAAGCCTTATCCAGGTATGGCGGTCATACTCGTGGAAGCCAAATTCAAATAGAACAAAGAAATAAAAACCTTAAATTCAAGAAACAACAACAGGCAATCCCTACTCAGGAATAGCTGGAGGTCGGTAAAGGCGAAATCGCGACCTCGATAGGGGTAGCCAAAGCAGCTGGGACATCCGCTGCCGAAGCTACCTCCGTAAATCGGAGGGCAGGGCAATTTGGCGGGGATGGAAAAAGTAGGAATAGTTTGCTCAGCTGCTGCGCCGGTCGCTTCTATTGCCGCTACTAAGAGTGCGAAAAACGCACATCAAAAGACAAGGGCTCTGCTACATAACGCTAGGTGCAAGGTAGCAAAGTAAGAAGGTTGTAGTCCCAACAACCCAAGCGAGTGGGAAAATGCCGCCTTCGATAGGACGAAGGTCATCCTGGCTAAACAATCGCTCACTCGACAGGTGACTGGCAAAGAGGATGTAAGGTGGGGAAGGAAACCGATCAGGCGCCCTCTATCTCCTATGCGGAAAATTTTAAAGGAGGGGGGAAAACTTGGCATAAAAAGGTATGTCATTTTCAAAGGAATCCCAGCAAGGCTGATTGGGTAAAGTATACAGAAGTGCTAAACACACATTTGGATACCCAGTCAATCATCTGTGATAATATTGACAACTTAGATAGGGAAGTAGGAAATATCAGTAATGCATTAACGATGGCGTTCGAGAAAGCCTGTCCGGCTAACCCAACACCAAAAAGGGCTCAACCTAAGTGGTGGAATAGGGAAATAGGTCTCAAAAGGAAAGAGGTTATTATTATTATTATTATTGGTACAGGTCTACCCCGGACAACTTTATTTAACTTATTAACAAGCAAAAACTTAAACATAGGCTTAAAAACTAACAAAAACATTCTTAACCTAATGGGGCGGGGGAGAATATTAGTCGGGGGAGATGTTATGGGCGTGACATATTCAGCAGGGCTTTTTTTTATTTCATGTTTGCTGCTATTCAGGTCGAAGACTTCGGCGTAGTTGTTTGTTATACGCAACATTCTTGATAATGGTTCGAAGTGACCGTAATTGGTGCGGTGAGTTTGGATAAGGAGAAGTGGGACAGACCTTAGGTTACGGGGATTGGGAGTGAATAAAATATTTTGTGTTATCCCCGGGCAGCTGATGTTTCCAGTCAATAACTGGTGTATAAAAAGTACATCAGCGACTTCACGACGTTTTTTTAGGGTATGCATGTCAAGTAGTTTTAACCTATTTTCATAGGGAGGTAACCCATATCGATCGGCGCAAGGTAGACCACGAAGTGCAAATCGGATAAACCTGCGTTGGACTGCTTCGATTCTTTGAATGTAGATTTGCTTATAGGGTGACCAAACTTGGCTGCAATATTCTAGAAGAGGCCTTACAAAAGTAATGTACAGAGACCTTGTAACGTAGGGGTTGGAAAACTCTTTTGACCAGCGCTTGATAAAGCCAAGTGAAGAGTTAGCTTTATTTATAATGCTGTCAATATGTGAGTCGAAATTCAATTCCCTGTCACATATTATTCCTAGATCCTAAGCTTCGGTAGTGGAGGGAATAGGCTCATCGCAGATAAAGTAGTTTCTTGGAGGCGGAAGAAGACGTTTGCGGGAATACGTTATCGCTTGGCATTTGCTGACATTAAGCTCCAAAAAATTTTGCTTGCACTATTTAAGTCATCTTGACTTGTCATGACTTTGGAAATTCTCATGTCGTCAGCGAAAATAGAAAGATCAGAACTCGTTAAAACGTGATTTATGTCGTTAATCGTTAGGATAAAGAGGATTGATCCAAGGTTACTACCCTGAGGGACACCAGATGTGGCTTTGATGGGGTCGGATATTGAGGATCTGAAGATGACTCTGTATTCTCGGTCTTCTAAATAGGATTTGATTCATGCCACAAACGGAGGGGAAAACCCAAGTTTTGTTAGTTTGAAAATAATAAGTTGATGGGATCGAAATCTTTCCTGAAATCTGTAGAAATTGAATCGACTTCATCACCATCTTCTAAAGCACAAAGCGTCCTAGATACGAACTCCGTTAGGTTAGTGGTAGTGGATTTACCTTTCATGAAACCGTGCTGGTTTGTACAGATAGATGGCCTACAGTACGGAAGCAATTGTTGATAGATTATGCTTTCGAACAGTTTGGGTATGGAAGAAAGTTTTGCTATGGGCCTATAAATATCAACTTCGGCCTTGCTTCCTTTTTTATGAACAGGGATGATGTAAAATTCCTTCCATAGCAAAGGAAAAGTACCTGTTGAAACAGACAAGTTAAATAGGGCAGCGAGGGGAGGACCGAGATGGCTTAGACATTTTTTTTATTACAATGGCCGGAATTCCATCAGGGCCGTACAAGAAATCATCTTTAAGTTTGGTAATGTTTTCAGAAACCAAAGATGTTGTTATACGAGTATTAAGCGAAATGGACGTCTCTGGACAGTTTCTCATATAGCTAAAGTAACTAGGATCGGGTTCGGGTGTTTTCCTACAAAAGGATTTGTTAAAATAACAGTCAAACAAATTAGCAATGGCTTTTGGGTCGGCAGAAGATTCACTAAGAAATTTGAGAGTAGATGGGTAGCCGTGAGATTTTCTTTTGGTATTAACAAACTGGTAGAAGCGTTTGGGGTCCGAGACTAAGCTAAATTGCATGCGGTAAGGGTACTCAAGGTAAAGAGACTCACAAAGTCCAGAAAAACGATTGTACACAAAACGATAGTTAGTGGAGTCGGAATCAGATCGAGTTCTTAAGAATTTGTGCCACAGCTTGTTTCTTTTATTGCGGAGAGAGCGCAACTCCTTGTTATACCAAGGAGGACCGGACGTGCAGTTCTTACGGGTGGAATATGGAACCGATTGGGCAAAGCAGGAGAAAATTAACGAACAGAAAGTTGATAGGGCAAGATCAATGTTTGTTGTTTCAGCAATAAAATCAAAGTTAATGTTGCTGATAAGGCCTTTAAGTTTGTTAAAGTCGGCTCTTCTAAAATTAAACGAAAATGAATTTTCCGAATCGACATATGTGTTGCCGTTTTCATAAGAGTATATAATTGACAAGGGCGGATGAAGGCGGTCTAGAGTGGAAAGAAGATGATCACTCCTATAAACGACACAGTTATCCGAATCGGAGGTGAAGACTAGGTCGAGTTGTCTGTTCATTATATTGGGTATTCCACTAATCTGAAATAGACTTGAGTTTGTTAGGTAATATTTCTATTTCAGATGACGAATTAAGAGAGACAAAATGAGACGAGTTGTCGGAAGGCGCCCACTTCAGGTGAGGGAGGTTGAAATCGCCTACTATAATAATACTATCTTCAGGTTGTGCTTCATCGGTCAAAAAATCCACTGCGCGAACTACAGGTCGATAAGACTTAATTGGTTGAGATGGGTGAATGTAACAACAAAGTATGTAAAGGCAGCGTTTGGGGAGTGTACTGCTGGCACAAACTAACTCAAAATTGTCGGTATGAGGAATGTCAACAGGAATTGTATGAAAATAGTTTCTGATTGCTAGTAAAACCCCTCGGCCATAGGGATTATCAGCTCTTTCAAATCCATCTTTTCGAAAAACGTTGAAGTTAGGGGGAAAGTGCTCATGATTTTTAATGTCAGAAATTAAATTTGTTTCAGTAAGAACAAGTAGGTCATAGGGAAGCTTTTGGGAATTGAGATAGGCGGCGTAGATTTTAGAGAGCAGACTTCTTACGTTTTGGTAGTAAATGGACAGGCATTTCAGACTGGAGTATACAGAATTCAGTTGGGTAGGAACTGTGATAGTTTTTTTAAAATCTGAACGGGTTCTTTGTAAGTGGGAAAGACGTTTGGAATTGACATGCGAAGACAGCGTGGAAAGATCTTTTTGAACTTCGTCGGAAGAGATGTCGAAGCTCTCATGGTAACGAACGAAAATTTGCATCAATTCCTCTGGCTTTATTGGAAGCCCTTTTCGTTGAATCTAAACCATAATATTGGTTTTGTTTATGCCATCAATGCAAACAGAGTTGGGTTTGTCGTGCAAATAGGTAAGGTAGAGCCGAACATTTTCATAAATACGGCGGTCTCTCAAATGAGATACTATGTAACGACTGTCATCATTCATATCTGAAAATTGTTTAGTAAGTTTCACAGTAGTGGAAGAAGTGGGTCGAGGTATTTTGGTTGAGAGTCAGGAGCAGGCGAGTTAAGAGAACGAGGGGATGAAGAAGGAGCAGGTTGGTGAAGCACCTCAGATATAGGAAGAGTTTGGTTAGATGGATTGGTAGATGGAGATGAGGAAGAGGTGGCTGGGTTTAGTATATGGGAGCTTATAAAATTAGGATATTTTTTTAATGGCGCAGCGTCAATTGAGATTTGGTTAGAAGGCGCCGGAACAAGGTTAAACGAAACTCTGTTTCGAGACAACTTTGATGGTTTGGTAATAGCAGGGCGATGCGTTGGTGTCGGGACTCTGGTGTTCTTTATAGATGGATTAAAAGGGGGAAGGGGTAAAGAAAATCTTGGAAAGATATGGGTTTTAAATGACCAGTTTGGGTCGGGATGTTGGTGGGACAGGGCAGAGATGTGGGTGCTAGCTTTACGTTTATTATAAATCTTATAAACTACCTTATCCTTCCGTTGGGTGATGACCATCTTTTCCGAGATAGGTATGCCGTCAGATGATTTGAACATCCAATCATACTTTGTGGGTAAACGTATTTCGAAACACTCGCCGTATTTGCTCTTAGCTTTGCCAATTAGTTTACATTTGACGTTCTCTATACCAAATCTTTTCCTGAAGAGCTCTTTGATCCGTGACGAGCTTGCGTGACGTGGGGCAGCTTGGAGGAAGAAAGTAGATAATTCTGGTTTGCTGGTGGCTTCAAGGTTCATTTTATTTAGTTTTTCTAGTCTTGCGTTCCATTCAGGGACGGTCCAGGATGCCCCAAAAGCCTTGTTGTTGGTAATGGTCTTGGGACGAGATCGGGGATTAAAGTTGCATTGTTCTCATAGAGTTGAACGGATGCTTCGGTGGTTGCGGCTATTAGATAAGTTGGGGCTTAACTGGTTAAGAGTGATGGACACAACTCTTCGTGTAAGGATTCGTTACATGGGCTCACCACAGATGGTGGTGTATCCGGCTTGCTAGAGATGTGCTTTGCAGTGTGGTTGATCTAGTGGATGCAGCTTCCTCACTGAGATAATTGAGGTCATGTTGAATGGATCCGATATTTTCAGTATGTTCAGCATGCTTGAGTTGTAGCAAAGTGGATTCGTCAGCCAACGTTGACATAATTTTCCCCAACTGAATAGAAGTTGACTGAATCGCTGGTAACGTGTTTGAGCAGTGGGACCTAACAAAATCTCCTAATTTGGTGATTTTTGAGTGAAGGGATTGAACAGCTGATTTAATGGAGGTTACCCTGTTTTCGATTGAGCAGTTTAGAGAGTCATAGCTCTCGGAAATGAGTTAAGTTACATTTTTTTCCTATACGAGGTGTGATCAAAAAATAAGGTGACTTTTCATTTTTAAAAAAATATATTTATTTAATCATCCAAATTTATTTTATCCCCTTCAAAATAATCCCCCTCTGATACAATGCACTTGTGCCAGCGCTTTTTCCAGTCGTCAAAGCACTTCTGAAACGCACTTTTTGGTATTGCCTTGAGCTCCTCCAGCGATGCAGCCTTGATCTCCTCAATCGTTGCAAATCTTCGTCCTTTCATGGGTATTTTCAACTTTGGAAAGAGAAAAAAGTAGCAGGGGGCCAAGTCTGGTGAATGCGGTGGCTGAAGCATGATAGAAGTACTATTTTTGGCCAAATAACTACTGCTCATGCGATGCTGCTTTTGATCAAAATGAAGCAATTTTGGAACGAATTTCGATGACACACGTTTCATACCCAAAACATCCGTTAAAATTGATTGGCTTGAGCCAAACGATAAGCCAAGATCATCCGCTATTTCCCTAATCGTGATTCGACGATTTTTCAACACAATTTCTTTAACTTTTTTAACATTTTCGTCTGTGTTTGACGTGCTAGGTCGTCCGGAGCGAGGTTCATCATTAACATTTTCTCGGCCCTCTTGGAATAATTTATACCACTTATAAACATTTTTTTTGCTTAAAGTTGACTGTCCGTACGCTACTGTCAACATTTCAAGAGTTTCTGAGCACTTAATACCATTTTTTACGCAAAAATTAATACAAACTCTCTGCTCCATTACTTTTAACCACAAAAAATCGTCTAGTAAACAAAATACGTCCAACTTTTATGCCTCTCACATAAAAACAACAACTGCTATATGGTTAAAACTATAAACATATGATCGTGACAAGTGAACCAACACAACAACAAAAAAATTTTGAGTTAGAGTGTACTGAGCGCGCGAAATTTAAAAAGTCACCTTACTTTTTGATCACACCTCGTATATTGTACTTCGCATTTCAGCTCTGCAATCGAGTCTGCAAGACCAGTTAGTTGCTGGTTATTACACTTTAGTACCCTCTGCAATAGGGCAAAGCTTTTTAAAAGTGACAGTACGTGGAACGAGTACTAAGATTGTAAAAGATAATTCAAAGACCTAGTTAGAAGGTCAAGAATGGCGTCATAGCAGAGGTACTCCGAATCTATCATGGTAGCACGGCTTCGAGGCTGCGCAAAATGCTTTCAAAAGTATGGTATGGTGTATTGGCTTTATTCGGAGGTGGCGCACTAGCATGGTGGAAAGCAACAAATAGTGGCGGTTCAAAGAACGGCTTTCATAAAAATCTCAGGTGCGCGCTGTACCATGCCTTCGGTAGCACTGGGCACCTTTCTGCACCTAACACTGCTTGACTTACAGATCGAAAAACTTCCTGGCAACAGGGTGATTCGACTCACTAATCTGGATCACTTCAAGAGCAGTGGCTTCGGACAAGGCACGATCCTAGCGGAGCTACTACCAAGCAATCCTATTTTAACGGATCAAATCCCTTCCTTAAACGACTTCGATATTCCATATGATACAATATATCGGGAGAGGAAGGACTGGCAAGAAAATGCTGTAACCAGGCCGAATGAAATTGCAGTTTTTTTTACGATCTGGAAGGACATAGGGTATCCAAGGCTCTATGGCAACTTCTCGATGGTAAAAGATCCAGAAAGCTGATAACATTGAACAGGGATAAACTTAAGACCTTAATAAGAATTCTGACAAGACACTGTTTCCTGCCGAAACACGCAAAGAGACTCAAAATGACAGATACAGGCATTTGTAGATTTTGTGGCAATCTACAAGCGGTCGAGGACATAACACACATATCTACATAGGAAGTTCTGAGGTTAATATATTTCTTTGAAAACTTAGAGGAAATAGATCGCATGGATTTCAAATGCCTTCTTGGCTTTAGTAATGAAATCGGATGGTTTACCAGGGAGATTATTTAGGTTTTTCCACTTGATGTAGAAACCACCACCAGGTGGTGGTACAACAGGCAACAGGCGATGGGCCCGTTTTAGTGCCTAGTGATGTGTCTAATGACACACCCTGTTTAACCTAACCTAGGTATTGTAGACTCAAAAGACACCGCTCGCCGGCTGAAATGCTCGTACGCATATTTGTGGCTTGCTTTTGGATATGTCGAGTCACCAAAATTAGAAAATGCCTAAAAATCGATTCCCTTAAAGATTGTGGTAGATATCCGGCTCCACAGCTTGCAATTCGATGCGCAATTAAGCCAAAGATCCTTCCTGCTGAAGACGAGCCTTTGTCTTTGTCCTTTTTCCAAACACTACGACGGTGGTTTTGCAGATTCATCTTCCTGGCTCTCCTCTAATACGTAGGCCAAAATAGTCGCAAGTTAAATTTTTTATTCCATTTAGATTTTTATTTCAATTATTATTTGCACCTGTCTAACAATGCCTTCTTAAAGGAAAAATTTTAAGTAAACAAACATCTACGTGTGAACTAACAATTTTGAACCTGATATCGTTTTCATGAAAAATATGGTCAGTTCAACTATCTTAAGATGAAATTATCAGACTTTAAGACAAAATCTGTCCATCAGGAGATATTTCAAAAAAATTTACAATATGCTCATCGTATCCAAAATAATGAATTTCATTGAAAGAAAAATACACATTTTTTGAAGTTGTATGTTTATTTTATTTTTTTTTTATTCTTACGCTTCCTCATAGACAATGTGTTGTCTGTCGATAGCAAACACTGATTTTTTTGAGCCCCCTACTTATACGGCAACATTAAACTATACACGTCAGTCAAGAATGCGCCAATCTGATATACAACTCTGATATCATACGAGTTTGTCCAAACCTTGTCTCCTAGCTATCTTTCATTATAAATTGATGGATTAAACTTAATTAATAGTTTTTAAAATATTGTAAATTTTAATGGAAATTCGAAATTCTGAAATTTTTTTTTCCAAAAAAATTCTAAAATTGATGCTTACTCAAAACTTAAGTATTTACCTAGTTTATTCGTACAGAATTTCGATTTTTTTGTCTTTAAATTCCATTCTTAAGCTTCAATTCGCCGTTTCATTTCTTGAAAATTATTGACTACACTCAAAGTTATAACTTTTTAAACAATATGGTCGTTCTTCATTTTTTTATTTGTTTATTTCATTATATTGTTTAAACAAATTATGAAAAATTGAAAAGAATCTACACTCCGGTGAGTTTATGATAATGATGATCGAAGGAGCCTTCAATAACATGAAGTTCAGCGCCATTAAAAGTCATCTAGTAGACGCAAATATACGAGGGCGGGTCAATAAGTCCGTGACTTTTGGATTAAAACACAGATTTTTTGATAAAAAAATAATTTTATTTTTCAACGTAATCTCCCTTGAGCTCTATACACTTTGTCCAACGCTTCTCCAATTTTTTTATCCCTTCCAAAAAAAATGATTTGTCGAGGTCCTCAAAATAGGCCTTTGTTTGCGAGATGACTTCATCATTGGAGTCAAATCTTTTTCCACCAAGCCATTTCTTCAGGTTTGGGAACAAGAAGTAGTCCCTCGGAGCCAAATCTGGAGAATAGGGTGGATGAGGGAGCAATTCATAGCCCAATTCATGGATTTTTGCCATGGCAACTGCACATGTGTTTGTGGTCGACTGTGAGCAAACGCGGCACCCATCTTGCGGAAAGCTTTCTCATGCCCAAGTGATCATTCAAAATTGAAACCACTGAGCCATGCGAGATCCCTACGGCTTCCACAATCTCTCGCACTTTCAATCTTCGGTCGGCCAACACCATATCGTGAATTTTTTCGATTGTTTCGGGTGTAGAGACCTCAACTGGGCGTCCAGGACGTTCGGCATCTTCAGTGCTTGTACGGCCACAACGAAATTCAGTAAACTACTTTTTTACCATTGAAATCGATGGTGCAGAGTCCCCATAGTATTTATCAAGCTTAGCCTTGGTCTCGGTAATGGTTTTTTTTCGCAAGAAATAATGCTTAATAAGCACACGAAATTCACTTTTTTCCATTTTCTCCTCAAATTAGTGAGTAGTCTGATAAAAATAGCTGTCAAATACAAACTAACTGACGCAGCAAGTTTAAATTTTGACAGGAGTCAACTGACAGATGCCTGTTGACAGGAGCAGTGTTGCTGTTTCAGTAAAGAGGTCAGAAATTCAAAAAGTCACGGACTTATTGACCCGCCCTCGTAGAACAGGGGATAACAAATTGGGTCTGAAACATTCTCCTTAATCAACTTCGATATTCTGTATGATGCAATATATCCGGGGAGGAAGGCCTGGCAAGAAAACGCAGAAATCAGGCCGACAGATGGATCGAAAATAGATGAAGGAACAAGTCCCGGTATCTTCTCGGAAGACCCAGAACTAAGCTTGTCTATAAGGCTACCGGCCACTTGAAGTGTCTACCAATCAGAGGTTCTAGCTGTCCTCAGGGCGGCTGAGCTTAGGCAGATGAGATCGATATCCAATAGAGATATCGCTATCTACATCGACAGCCAGGCCGCTCTTAAGGCAATGGAATCAACCGACAGCAGTTCTGATAAAGTCAGGGGCTGTCGCAAAATGCTCAAAGCATTATGCATTCGGAACCAGGTGAGACTGTGCTATGTGCCAGGACACTGTGGTATAGAGGGAAGTGAACAAGCGGACGATCTTTTAGAAGAGCAGGGCTGCTCGACAATAATGAGGTTGCTTACATCAAACCTCCCTTCTGCACAGTAAGAGACAGTATCGAGGAAAAGACAATAAAGATTGTCAATATAAGGTGGTCGAATCTGGAATGACATAGGGTATCCAAGGCTCTATGGACACTTCTGGCTTTTGTAAAGAAATCGGATGTTTTACCAGGGAGATTGTTGAAGTAACTTCAACTGGTCCCACAAGCATCGCGAAGGGCCCGTTTTGGTGCCTATTGATGTGTCCTATGACACACCCTGTTTAACCCAACCAAACCCAACCTCACCCAAGGAAAACACTGGAAACTACTACTTCTTTGTCAATGTCTAGAGATGAAGTGTTAGAAATGATAACAAACTCACAGCTATCTACTGATCAATAAGAAATAATACACCAGAAAACAAATAAAACTGTTCCCAATGGAATTGTGATAGTGCTCAACAAGCCAACAAGGTACTGCAGGCTTATTTTGTAAAAGAATCAAACGAATTGATCACACATGAACTAGATTCAATTCAACAGCGAATTAACACCATTTTACGCATTGATATAAATCATGGCGGTTTTCATGTCTTAGTCAGACAAATTGTTTGTGCTGACCATGATCGACGGCAAAATATGTACTGCTTTGTCATCTATAAAATCTTCATTACAAACCTGTTTTTGCGTTGCAAAACCTTCTGAAATGAATAACGCAGCCAATCTTTCTAGAAAGTCTGTGGACCAACTAGCAATGTTCTTCGGATTAAGTGTTTTCACTCTTAGATCCGATTTATGGAATGTATACTTCACATCGCGTACTGTATGTAAAAGTTTGGCAGGCAAGACACCAAATTGGTAAGGAAAGGGTCAAAAGCAGAAACAAATTAATCCAAGATAGATTCAGAACTGAAACTGGGGTTATTGGTGGATATGCCAACTCAACAAACAGGTAATACCAATGATGGAAACATAGACATATTTCAAAGTTCTGTAATCACCAAATGTATTATAACAAACAAATGTAAAATATTTAATGTGAGCCCTTTAGCTTACGAGCATGGAAAATTTGTAATGGCAAAAAATATAGTCCAATGTAAGCATGAATATGAATATGTTAGAACAAGGTGGGAATAAATATTTTTAAAACAATAAATGAAGATAATTGTATTATACCATGATTAGAAAACAAGAAAGCCCGATATTATATTTTTGACTTAAGTTTTAAGTCGCAAGCTGCAGTTTTTGTAAAACCAAATTGAAAATAGTTTAATTATTTGAAAATCAGGATTAAATTAGTTTGAAAAAAATGACTTAAATAAGCTCTGAAATGAAGACCTTTATAATCATGTTGATACGTTTTTCCAAATTCATTAGTATTTACCGCTTCAATGACTTAAGTTCTTAGGATCCATTTTCTATTATTTGTAAAGGTTTTGTTTCTTCGTAAGTCTTAAGTCAGGATGATTAGGTTAATAATTAGAATAGATAAAAATGATCCTAGGGAAACAGCTCTGCTAATTGAAGTTGAAGGTTGAGTAAAAGGATTCATTTTACACCAGAAGTTCAAATGCGAGTTAGTACAAATAACAAATACTTTTTTTATACGGCTACTTTAATTTTTGTGGGATGGTTAAATCATAAGTGCTTTGCTCTGCTTTTCAATATTGAATCTTTGTATTTTTTTTAATTGATTTGGAAACATTATTTTTGACAACAGTGATAGTCCTTTCGGTTTATGAATACACATATGTGATATGCTTTTCATCTACTTTTGGTTAGTTTTTCATTGAGTTTTTCTACATTACATCGTCAATGGAATTAAATTAAATGTTAATTGGTTTCCCATACCGAATTCTTGTATTTTTTCAGTTGATTTCAACCCATTTGCCGATAAAATTCGTCAACAAAGTTTCTTTCAATTGCTTTAGAATAATACTAATTTTTTGTATTGAAAACGGTGGCATTTTAGATTGCGATTTATACTTACAAAATATGCCTCCCAAACGAGCAGCGATTGGTAGGAATACACCTCTAGCAAAAAAGAAAAAGCAGTTGCGAACCTCAGAATCTGACGAATTATACGAAAATTCGGCATGGGAAAGCAATTAAAATCTTATTTAATTCCATTGACGATGCAATGTAGGAAAACTCAATGAAAAACTCACCAAAAGTAGATGAAAAGTATATCACTGTTGTCAATTATAATGTTTTCAAATCAATTAAAAAAAAATACAAAGATTCAATATTGAAAAACAGAGCAAAGCACTTATGATTTAACCATTCCACAAAAATTAAAGTAGCCGTATAAACAAATATTTGTTATTGGCACTAACTCACTAACTCGCTAACTCGCATTCGAACTTCTGATGTGAAATGAATCCTTTTACTCAATCTTCATTTTCAATTAGCAGAGCTGCTGGTCTAGGATTCTGTTTATCTATTCTAATTATTTCATATTTCAAATTGAAAGCAATTAGCAGTGACCAAGATATGGTTTTTGGGTAATTATCTTTGTAGTCTTGTTATAAACACACTGGTGGATTCAGAGATTTGGTTTTTCTTGGCATATGATTTTAAAGCTTCTGTTTGCTTGCTGGTACATACGTTTTGTGTGATCGGTGCCTATGCGTCTTAGCAGACGAAGGTAGGCGAATGATTTTTTTCTGACTTTTTCACATTCCCAATCATACCAGGGCTACCTTCCTGGTCTTTTTGTTTCTGTTTGCAAGGGTTTAGCTGCGTTTAAGATGCAGTTCGTGAGGATTTCCGTATCTCTAGCAGATAGAAGTTCGTAATTTTCTATATTATTAATTTCCAGAGTAAGATTCGCTTTGTACCTTTCTAAGATTCCGTCTTTTCAGCGTAGTTTTGGAAGAAGGCAATTTTGCTGAACTTCGGTATTGGTTTGTCGCAAATTTAACTCTATTTTCTGTTGCATACTTAAACCAGTTCCCCTGCAACAGACAGTAATCAATCGTTGACCATGTGGTACCTCTTGAGAAAGTTAAATTTCCTAGTTCATCGCTATTGGTTCGTCCATTAAGTAACGAGAGGCCTATAGTTTCGCACATTTCGATGATTTTTTTCCCGTTTGCATCGGTAACTGCATCTGTTGACTTTCTCACTTCTCTCAGCAGTCCTTGCAGCAGCTCTGGTTCAGCATTTAGTATTTGATCATTCCCCACTCTTCTATTGAAGTCTCAAATGACCACAATATCTGTCTCGCCCATTTGCAGCAGAAAGTTGTACAAACTCGTGAAATCGTTCATCCAGTTGTGCAATTGATGTAAGTTGGAATAATATACAATTTTAGGTTCCCAGTTCCAACCTTTATTAAATGTCTGTCGAACTTTTTTATGAAGCAGCATCCGATCTTTGCTCCTAAGTCTTTCTTAATTCCGAACAAGCATCCGCCGCTGGCCCTGCTATGTATAGAAGTTATTACTGCTGGAATCCAAAGAAGAGAGTGATGATTGAAGTAAGCCTCGAAGCGTTCCATTTTTTTGTCAACGAACGTTTAAAAAAGCAAAAATATATCATAGTTATCTATAAAGTTAAAAAAAATCACTAAATAGTAATTTATTGCCTAGACCTGCTATGTTAAACGAGAGAATATTAAAAGAAATATTGCTTAAATTAGCTAAACTATTTGAACGGCTGACGGCATTACAATTAAAAGCGCTGTATTCGCTCATTTCTCACAGTCTGAGTCACTAGCTGCCGTGGGGCATTTGACATTTCATCACCGCGTAGTAGGCCGTCGAGAAATGTAATTCCGCCTGCCTCGTCACATGCCAAGTTCTTATTTACATCGAAGTAAAATGTGTGGTTTTCAATTTTCAGCTTATCTCCTCGCAATTGTGTGCTAACTTTCGGGTGTTTTGCGATTACCTGTTCTTTAAGTTCCAAAGCATGTCTTCTTCTTTCGCTCGCTGCGATCGGGTAATCTCTGTGCAACGAGATTCCTGAGCCTATATATTTTATATATAGAGATAAGTAAACAGTGCTACTTTCATCCAAAATGTAAGTAAATTAATAGAAAATGCACCACTTTGCGGCGGAAGAAGAAGTTGTTGCTCCTATTCAACTAAAAGAGCTGTCGAGGGAGTAAGAGACGCTTTGTCGTTTGGGACCACAGTATGTAGATCAGACAGTAGGTTCACTGCGCAGTATTTTCCTTATCTTTTTGTGACCTTGGTACAGTTATCCTTTGTGTATGGGAATTATGTTAGAAGTTGATAGCAACACACGCCAATAAGTAATAAAAGGATACAAAACAGCGTAAAACACATCTTGGAATTTGAAACATTGCAACAGGGTGTTTGTGAAAAAAAAATTAAAAAAAATTTTTATACATCATAATTGTGCAACGCTAAAAAGTGTTTTTTTGTTATCATATATATATATATATATTCTCACCCTTACAAACAAAGTAACTAAATATTTTTTATTGTGTCTGGCACAACATTTTTTTTTTTTTGCTTCGATGCTACAGCTTGTTATGAAATTGTTGAAATTCGCAGAAAATTTATTTTCCAAGCTCAAGGGCCTCCATAAATAACCTTGGAGGTCTGACTAAATGTGCATTATCATATTGCTTGAAGTCGATGAAAGTTAGAGAAGCGCTTTCTTCGTCAGCATATTGTAATTCACAGCCATGGTGCTCTCTATATTTTGGTTGAGTAGCGTGACTACAACTGAATTGTCAAAATATATACTAGGTGGGAAAACGTAACCACCTTGACCGCCAGAATGCGCTGATACTGCAAAAAAGGTTATGGTGCCTTGAAGTCCGTTCATATTTAGGCACACATGCCAAATTTCAGTGCGATACCGTCTTCAGTTTTGTTTTGCCAGCTGATTGTTGTTGACGTGTTTGGCATCATGTTGAGTATGGACAAAAACGATTTTCGTTCTCTCTTAAAACATTATTTTTTGAAAGGCAAAAAGGCGAAGGAAACAAAAGAAAAGTTGGATAAATATTATGGGTCTAATGCTTCGTCAGATTACACTGTCAAATATTGGTTTCGAGAGTTTCGTGGTGGCCGCAACTCCACTACCGATCAAGTCCGCAGCGGCATGCCCTCCCATGCGGTTACAGAGGACAATGTCAAAAAAAATACATGAAATGGTGTTGGCTCACCGGAAAGTGAAGGTGCGCGAGCTAGCGGAAACCACGAAGATAAGAACTGAGTGCACACGCCATATTTTGGGCAATATTCGGCATATGAAAAAGTTATCCTGCCACTGGGTGCCGCGCATGCTCACTCCTCACCAAAAACACAAACGCGAGAGCACTTCGAAAGAGTGTTAGGACTTGCTGATGCGAAATCGGGCGGACTTTTGGCGTCGATTGGTAACTGTTGATGAAACCTGGATCCACTATTACACACCAGAGAACAGAACGAGTGCCCGGCAATAGACTGAAGCCAGCAGGAGTGCTCCGAAGCGGCCGAAGGAGGCTCAATGGGTCGGAAAGGTTATGGCGTCGGTTTTCTGGGATTGTCATGGCATACTCTCCGTGGAATACCTCGAAAAAGGAAAAACCATCAACAGCGAGTATTACTGTGCATTATTGGAGCGATTGAAGGGCAAAATCGCTGCAAAACGGCTTCACATGGAGCGAATATAATTTTTGTTTTTGCAAGACAATGCGCCGGCGCATAAGAGCATCGCAATCACGGCTAAATTCAATGACTTACGGCTTTAATTGCTGTCGCATCCACCGTATTCGCCCGATTTGGCTCCCTCGAACCTTTATCTCTTCCCAAACCTCAAAAGATGGTCCATCAATAAAAAATTCAGCTCACGCGAGAAAATCATCGACGCCACGGAGGAGTATTTTGCAGACCTTCCGAAAAATTACTTTTCGGACGGGATGAAGAAGCTGGAAAATCGCTGGAATAAGTGTATCAAGCTAAAAGGGGACTATATTGAATAAAATAAAAAAACATTTAAAAAAATTTTTTTTTTCATTCCCAATGTGGAAATACCCCACCTAGTACACTGTTTTTTCTTATCATCAAATCTTAATGAAACAATAAATATTTACTCTTAATGTAAGGGTTTTTGGAAAACCCATATTTTTAAGGCGTAATTCGATTCATAAAACCAAGAAATATCCTTTTATTTATTGCTGTCATAAAATGACCTGCATTTTGTTTTATAAAAAAAATACCTGTCTGACGAAGATCATAAAGGGTCGAATGATATCTTTTATTTTAAAACCCAGAAATAATGCAAGATGTTCTTTTTTCATCCAAAATTCTACCTCAGGTAATCATAATAATAAAATATCATTCTTTGTTCTAGGTATCATTACATGAATATTTCCCGCAAATAAAATAAAATAGAATCATTTTAGATATATATTCTATATTATTAATTAAACATTCTTTCAGAGTAATGTCGTTTTATTTAATAAAACGCATTTGTTAATAACCATTTCAGATAAATGAATGGCTAGCTTAACTTTAAAACATATGAAAAGGTGAATTGAAAATAAATTCATTATACTTAATATTTTTCTTTTTAAAAAAAAAAAATTTAAAAAGTAAATTAGACATCTCGGAACACCCAGTAATCAAATACAATACGCACATTTACTCATAGTAAAAAGTGTCGGGGGCAGCCGATCACGAACGCATAAACAAAAGGAGAAACCCGTCTGTTTTCACTTTGTCCGTATGCATTACACAATATTTTGCAGTCTGGGGAGGGCGAAAAATTACTCACAAAAATGTTTCGAGGGCATTTAAATTTACATGAGGAAAAAATGACAAGGCAGACTATCATATGTATTCTTACTCAGGCAAAATTAAATGGGATTTGGAATTTGAAACAAAGCAATAGATTTGTGCTATTTGATCTAATGAGATGTTGTTGTTGGTTTTTTGTACGACGGGTGGATTTTTTCAGCCTCGGGGGGAGTGATTCTTCTTGTTAGAGATATTCTTTGTTTTGGACGCCAATAAAACGAGCAGGAGCAGTCGAAGGTATCTCAGCAGATCCCCAGTTTCAATCAGAAGACCAACCTTCCTCGATAGACACGCCCGGGCTTGTCTTTCTGAAGACAGCTCTTCCTCTTTATCTGAAGAATCCAAAAATAAAGCAATACTATCCTTTTTTTTTGTTTCGTTAGTTACATTTATTTTTTTTAATGAAAAAAATACAAAAACTCAAATTGAATCCCCGGCGGAAAGTGAATCGAATAAGTGAAGAGAATCTCCGATCCGGCGGATTCTACGAAAGGGGTGGATATTTTCACCTAAAAGGCCTCAGTCCAACCGATATTAAAGTCGAGCTGAATTCTACTCTGGGGGAGTCTGCTGCTTTGGGCATGACAAAGGCGTTCGCAAGATGGGTACCGCTGAAATGACCACACTAGTCATATCAAAAGAAAATTCCATCTTGATTACTTTACGATTGACATAACATAAGAAAACTCCGTCTTAATTATTTTCTGATTGACCATACTAGTCATAACAAAAGAAAACTCCGTCTTGATTAAATATTCTTTCGATGCGTTGCAGAGCATCTACATAAAGAGTTGTAGTGTACATTTGTGTGGATACCATATTATTCTGTTAATTCAGCATAACGTTCACTTGGATGATCTCAAGTGCCGTCGCTGTGTGCGGTGTCCAATTCTGGCATGAACAATTATGGGAAAGGAATATTGATATTAAACGACAAAAATCAAACATTGCAATAAAGTGTGGGAAAAGATTGTTGATATCAAATAATAAAATGGACGACACACATGTCCTCCTTTTTCGAAAGAATATTGTAATTTATGTTATTATTCTAGTAAATTATATTAAATTACATTTGTATTTCTTATTAACTATTTTCTTATGGTAAAGGATCCTTCTTTCGTCCTATGATGTTTTAATCTATCTCTGCGCCCAGTTAGTACCTTCTTCTCCTTACTTTCTTCTATTGTAGCACTATTATTATATCTTAATTCTACTACCGTAAAGGGACCTAAGTATCTATTTTCTAGTTTGTGTCCTACTTCCTTTTTTAGAAGTATTATAGTAGATCAACTAGTTGTAGCTACATCTGCCTACTTTCTCTATCGTAGAATTGTTTTTGTTATGATTTTGCTCGGTCGAACATCAGTATAGCCCTTTTGAAGGAATTTCTAACTTGTACCTCACTTCTTTGAATAGTCGTCTACGTTAAAAAGTGGTGTTTTTTCATCTATTGTGTTGAAAACTTTGAATCCACTGAGGATTTTGCCAAATACCAATTCATAAGGACAATATTCGTGAACTACTGAGGGGGTAGTATTAAAACAGTATGTGAAATACTCATTTATTTTATTTATTTATTCAGAAAAATTCTTGTACATGTAAGAATGAATCTTTTTGAATTGTTCAAGCTATGCAAAAATACATTACAAAAGTAAATAAAAACAGTGTAGTAATAACTATGTTAAGAAACTTATATCTAAAAAATAAGAGATCAAAAAAAGAGATTTAGCCATACATCCCAGTAATTTTTATCAATCAATATATAGTATACTCGTTTAAGCGTAAATACTCATTTAATGTCCAGTGATTGAATCCTACAGTTCCGAGGGTTTTGATGTAATATTCTTTATTTTGAGGTATTTATATAGGTCATTTATGATGGAATTCTTATATTCAGTATCCATCTCCGTAATGAACGTCTTCATTGGACCATAAGTTAGTATATGCGATTCAAATAATGTAGACTAAGATCCCACAGTAATTGTTGGGTGTGAATGATAACAAAAAAAAATTTGTATAATTAGATAGTTCTTAAGTAGTTATTTTTGAGCGTCTTGCATGCTCTAGTGGGGGAATGGTGAGTAATTCTATATCAAAAATGCAGTTTTTTTTTCGAAAGTACAAATAATTGGTATAACAACTTTACTATCATTTCAAAATGTAGAGTTAAACGCCCTGATAACAAATATGGTGGTCCAAGACGTTTTGCAGAGGGCCTTTTGCCTGCAAGACGCGCTAATAGTAGGCTAGAAATCGATTTTTTAAAGATTTGTGATAACAATTTTTTTCTTCTCACAAATGTAGAACTAGTCTTCCTGATAACAAATATGGTGGTCCAAGACGTTTTGCAGGGGGCCTTCATATTATTACTGGATGTGATTATTCCGTCTTTTTTCAAAAAAGGTAAAATTAAATCATTTTCAATTCTTCAAAATACCCCTGAATTACAACTGGCATTATGAAAACTTGGGAATGAAATGACTGTTGCTGAAGAAGATATAAACGAAATACAAAAATTCGTTTGTTGTATGTACCAAACCAGAGCCCTCAATGTAGATGAAGCCAGATATGAAATCTTTTACAAAACTTGCAGACCTACAGCAAAGAACGTTTTTTAAAAACATACATACATATGGCACATATATGTAACGAATATACATTCGTAGAAGTTTTATTCGCCTTTAAGAATTTTCAAAATTAAATGTTTCCTTTCACTCGTTTGTAGGTTTTGAAGGAAGTCTTTTGCCTCCAAATAAATCAGTTCTTCTACAGCAAGTAAGAAGAAGTAATAACATCTGCAAGATTTGGAAAAACAACGAAGAAGCCCTATGCACACCTGCGGACAGTGGGTTGATGCTTACCAATAACATGTACAAAATCAATTGATTTGAAGGTCAAACTATCCCGAAAAAGTTAGAGCACATTGCTCAAAGTCCTATAATAGGCGGACTTGATAGCGACAACGATGATTTCAGTAGCGACTCATCGGATGAGAATTAATAGAGTTAGATTTTCCCAACTTAGTTTTTGTTACTTTTTAAATTTATCATTTGTTTGAATAAATCTATTAAAAAATCGATTTCTAGTCTACTAATAGTGCGTCTTGCAGGCAGAAGGCCCCCTGCAAAACGTCTTGGACCACCATTTTTGTTATCAGGGCGCTGAACTCTACATTTTGAAATGATAGTACAGCTATACCAGTTATTTGTACTTTCGAAAAAAAAACTGCATTTTTGATATAGAATTAATCACCATTCCCCCACTAGAGCATGCAAGACGCTCACATTTAAAAAAACTAAAAGAACTAAAACTACTTAAGAACTATCTAATTATGCAAATTATTTTTTGTTATCATTCACACGCAAGAATTTCTGGCTCTCGGTCTAATGCCTTTGCAACAGTTCTCGAACTTTTATTCGACATTGGTACGGTTACAAGATGTTTTGTTAGATGAAAAAAATAAGTGTGATAGCATACTCATTCCCGTTTTCTGATTTTGGAACAGGGCCAATGGTATCCACTAATACATTGTCGAAAGCTGATAAAGGGATTGGTGTTATGGTCCTTCGTGTCTTGGTATGATGTGTAGTTGTTCCAGTTGGCGTGCATGCCTTTATATATTTTGTTATGTCTTGTTTCATTTTTCTCCAATAAAAATGTCTTTTAATTTTCCTGTACATTCGTGTAATGCCTGTATGACCCACTTCGGCGGGGTCGTTATGGTATCCCAACAATATGGTTGCGATTTCATCTTTATCGTTTATGATAGTTACCTCTGGTAGAAGCGCTACTTTTATACGTTATTACCCATTTCTGTAAATAATTGTTGCGAAACAAATTCGGAAATTTGTTGGCAAAGTACCATTTGCAGTTGATTGATTTTAAGTACACCGGCCTCTTTTTCAAGCCTTTGGAATAATCGACCTAGATCGAGTTTTCCATTAATGTATAAATTATCAATTTTTATTTGTGCTAATACTGTCTTTCCTTGCTTCAAGCATTTATTGAAAGACAATTTTAATTTTACGAATCTCTAAACATCATTATAATAAATGACTGCATAAACAAACATCGGCAACTTGATTTTGTTTCCCCTTAAGATATTCCACCGTAGTCATATTTTTCCAAATCGATCCTCATTCTGCTTTGGAACTAGGCCTGTGGTCTGTTTTGACCAGAAAATATTTTCCATAGATATAAGGTCTAAAATGAAGTATTGCCCAATGTATTGCTGTGAGATCTTGTTCAGTAGTGGATTTATTACTTTCTCCGTTTGTAAATGTTTTTCAGGCAAATGCAACTGGAAGTTTTATGCCATTATAGTCCTGACTGAGAACAGCTCCGCAAGCATGTTTGCTAGCATCTGTAGTAATACAAAACTCGTTTTCGAAATAGGGGTATTGTTATAATGTCCAGCTCATTAACGTATTTTTGAGCTAATTAAAGGCTGATAGTTGCAAAGTTGCGTTATATGGTATGACGCGAATAGATTGAGAAATTTTATGAATCTTCTGTAGTAATTGCAAAATGCAACAAATATCCTAACGCTATTTGTATCTGTAGGATTAGAATAATTCTTAATGGCTTCATATTTTGTGTCATCTTATAGTATGCCTTTGTCTTATGCCCGAGATAAGTGACTTAATGCATGAAGACTGAACACTTTTCAAGATGCAATTTAAGATTGTAATTTCGACCTAATTCGAAGACTTTAGCATTGCTTCTCAGAACATTCAATTACAACCAATTCATCCATGTATATGAAGGCTTGTGTTGGCTCTAAGCCCGAGAATGTAAGTGTCATCATGCGTTGAAAAGAGTGTGGTCCTAATGGAAGTCGTTTAAAACAGTACGAACCATTGTTTGTTAAAAGCGAAGTCATATTTCTTGACTTTTCATCAAGTTCGATTTGGTGAAATTCAGACATTAGAAGTACTTATCTTGACCTAATTGATTAAGAATAGCTTCTCTTCTTGGCAGCAATTTCTTTTTTATTTTGTTGGCGGTAGTCAACTACTAATTGCCATCTCTTCTCGATAAAATTGCGTAGTGCCTTCTTAGGCACTTCACCTGTTTATCTATTTATGTCTTGTGTGTATGGGGGATTCTATAGTTTTTCATGTATACCGGTTCTTTATCTTTTAGTCTTATTTATTATTTATAAAAGTTGTCTCGGTTTCTAATCCGAATACATCACTGTAAATAGTGCATAATTTGTTCAATTGCTGTTTATTTTGTTCTTAATTTTGAAAGAACTTGTTTCGTTCTGCTATTTTGATTTTGTGATAAGTTGTAATTGGTGAGACTTTCTTTTTCAATATTGTTGCTATTCAATAGTTTATTTTCTATAGGGGTGTTCACAATTCGAATAAATGCATTTTTACTCTTTACTAATTGTTTCCCAAATGATTTTTTTTGGGAATTTACCCAATCCAATTGTCAAGTTGCGAAACCCCACCAAACCAGTGCAAAAAGATAGCCAAGAAAAAACTCGATTGATTTAAAATGACAATTTATTGAACCAAAGCAATGTGTGTTCAAAGAAAGGGATGGTCGGGAGAAAAAGCCAAATGCGAGAAAAAACAGCCGACTGGACCTGTCACTTATATAGCCGCATTTGATCCCGTACCAAAAAAAAAAAAAAAAAAACAAAATTCGTTGGTTAGCATATTCAAAATTTACTGTTCCAACACTAATTTACTAGCTACTATATTATAATTCCCGATTGTGGTTCTTGGTTGAAAACCAATACTTCATCTTCGTGTGATTTAATATTGACACGTCTGATTACCTCAGATCGCGCTGACAATATTATGCTGATAGGTGTATTTGAGTAGGCTATTGGCATTTGAGTACTAGTGGGAATGTTTTTGGGTCTAAGTATGAAGCAAGTCTGCCCTTCGGTGAAATCTTATATACAGTTATCTTTTTTTATGAAGTCCATACCCAGTATTCCGTCACATGGTATTGGAAAATTTTCATGTACTTCGTGAAATTCATGAGGTACCAAAAATGTATCTATTCTAATATCCAATTGTATTGATCCTTGCGATTGTATCGTACCTTGCCCTATGCCACTAATGGTTGTAGTATGCAATGTAATTAAGGAATTATATTCACTATTTAATTGTTTTAACAATTGTTATGTTATGCTCTATAATAACGATATTGATGCTTACGAGTTCAAAATAGCACTGTCGTTTATTAAATATTAAAGATCGAAAAAGTACATCAAGATAATAAAGGAATAGATTGTTCTGCCTTCACATCGTAACATCTACCTTTTTTTTCATTGTTTTGTTAAGGTTTATAAACTACATATATACATATACCTACATACATACATACATATACACATATTCGGATACATGCAAAGATACATATACATATATTTGTATACATATATGTATGTATGTATAAATATAAGTTCTCGTTTGTTAAGTTTTAGTTAAATTCAGATAGTTTACGTTAATTACAAATGCAGATGTTTTTTAAAAGGACTTAGAAAAAATACAAAATTATTTCATTTAAGAATGGTATTCGACTAACTTTTCCATAATTCACATGATGTATAAAATACCACCTTAATCAAAATCCCGGAATAACCGTGTGGCGCTCCTATTGTTCCGATTTCCGATTTTTTTTTGTTAAGTTGGTACATCTGTTGTTGATATTCCTTCTAAATCTTAGCGTCATAGCTTGACATTTGCAAAAGTTACGTAGCCAAGAGTACATCTATCTAAGTGTGTGTTGGTGATTTTTTACAATTTTAGAAATGAATTTAAATTTGCAACAACGCACTTGTATTAAATTTTGCGTAAAAAACGGATTTAATGGTCCGCGAACGTTGGAAATGTTGGAAAAGTGTCTCGGCAACGACTCTCTTAAGAAGACCAGTGGCACGAGCGGTTTAAAAGTGGTCGTGAGTCAATCGAAGATGATGAACGCAGTGGCAGAAGGCAATGCTCACGGTTTTCAGGGATTATAACGGTGTAGGTCATTATGAATTTTTGCCAGAGGCCAGACAGTAAACAAAGAGTATTATTTGGGCGTTATGAGACGTTTGCGTCAAGCAATTCGCTGAAAGAGACCAGAATTGTGGGTAGAACACTCGTGGATTTTGCACCATGATAACGCACCGTCGCACAGTGCCATCATTATTCGCAATTTTTGATGAAAAATGCAACAAATACCATCCAACAGCCACCGAATTCACCTGATTTGGCTCCCTGTGACTTCTTTCTGTTCAATCGAGTTAAAAAACCACTACGGAAGTAATGGAAAAATCGCAGGAAAACTGATGGACATATCGAAAACCGAATATAAAAAATGTTTCGAGGATCGGATCAAGCGCTGGCATAAGTGTGTGGCAGTCTATGGGGATTACTTTGAAGGGGACAATATAGATTTAGATGAATAAACTTGTATTTTTAATTTTCTGAATAAATTCCTAGATCTTTTGATCAATGTGGTATACCTTTTTAATTCTGACTTAGTTTTTCTTGAATACGCTTGGATCTTCTGGGAAGTACTGCTTCAGGTGCTGAACGGATAGTTGGAGATTTGTTTTGAATGGGGGTCTCTGCCAGCTCCAGGGTACATGGTTCGTTCGTTGGCATGTTAGCTTCTACTGCGAAAGCTGAAGATATACGAATGTGCTGACGGTTACGGCTGTAGTCGACGTTGTCTACTCTAACAACTGATTGACGATTCGATGGTACACTTGTGATGATCCCTTTTTGCCACTCCTTATCAGGGTCATAACCGCCATTCAAGAAATGCGATGGGATGGGCCGGACAAAAAGAGGATGAACAACTGCGACATCAACTACGGCAATTGCTATCGATGGCAAAAGCAGCGCTTATTTGGATAAGGATTTGTTATCGGAGGCAGACTAAGACAAGAAATCCTGAGCTTCCGGCATGTGAGCGAGCGCCTCGTAGCAATCCGCATCAACGCTAAATTCGCCAACATTAGCCTTAAATGCGCGCATGCCCCAACAGAGGAGAAAGATGACGACACCCAGGATGCCTTCTATGAGCTCCTAAACAAGACCTACGAGCAATGCCCTAGCTATGATATTAACGCATTTAGACCTACCGTATCACATACGATACACGACAAATAAAAAATAATATTTAAATACTCCCGAAAAGAGTAGGCATAGGTGTAATGTGGATGTAAAGTTTTAAGTGCAAGCAACACGAAAAAAACAGTTTCAGTGTGACTGTTGACTGCGGAAGTGTGCATTATTAGTTGTTTTGAACGTGAATTGTACTTTACTTTTTTAAGATGTCATCAAAACCGTAAGAACTCTTTTTTTTCTCTAAATGCAAATTTTTATAGATTTGCAATGAGAATAAACATAAAACAACAAATCTGATGCATTAATTTAATTGTTTTATGCAAAACTATGTGTTCTGTTTATTCACGAAATATGGTGTATCATATTTGATACAGTAGGCTTATACAGAACATAATGCCTATTACTTTTTTCTTCAGACCATTATCGCTAAATGAAATCCTTACGCATTTAGAAGATGACCAAATCGAAAATACGCCTGCGAGTGCAAATGAGGAGTTGACAGATGAAGACTCTGGGGATGACGATATTGTCAGTCAGTTGAGTTGACGCAGATGAAGATCCAGAAGTGTGCGAGCCTTTACGTAAAATAGTCAAAAATTATAATTGGCGGAAGAGTAACTATAATGAGACAAAGCCATCGTGGAAGTCCTTATTTTATGTTAGTCAGCAAAAGTCCCCTATCGAGTGGTTTTTGTTATTGTGTTCCGAAGATGTTTATGAGTTGCTTACCTCTGAAACTAACAAATATTTGGGAAGAAAGAACCATCAAAATAGAGGAAATGAAGTGCACTGTTGGCATTTTGCTAGTCAGTGGCTACTGCCAAGTAAATAGGAGACGAATGTATTGGGAAAATACACCTGATACAAAAAATGAACTAATAGACAGTGTATTATCTCGTTATAGATTTTCGTCCATATTTTCAAATCTTCACTGCGAAGATAATCTTCAGTTGGATAAGTCCGATAAATTTGCTAAGGTGCGTCAACTTACGAATAAATTAGCTGACAAATTTCTGGAATATTGTCCACACAATCACAAATCATAGTGTTGATGAGGCGATTGTGCCATACTATGGACGACATGGATGTAAACAATTCATCCGTGGCAAGCCGATTAGATACGGCTTCAAGCTATGGGTAGGTGCCACATCAGGAGGTTATATAGTATGGTTCGAACCATACCAAGGTGCGACAACTAATATAAATGCTAGATACGCAGAATTGAATTAGGCCTCGGTGCCAGTGTGTTTCTTAGTTACACTGATAAACTTAGCCAGCTTCGTCTTGGGGGAAATTACCATTTGTTTGTAGATAACTTTTTTTCGGGGCTGCCTTTGATAGCTGAACTTACAAAGAGAAACATAGGAGTGACAGGCACTATCAGAGAAAAAAGGACTGGACAATGTCCTTCATAAGAAACAAAGGAAGCTAAAAAGAAGGAACGAGGTTTATTTGACTACCGTGTCTGCGATGAAATTTCAATTTGTAAGTGGTATGACAATAGCATAGTATCCGTCGACTCGAATGCAATTGGAATAACCCCCTTACACAAAACCGATCGATAATAAAAAGAAAAAAGGAAAATAGCCATTTCTCAACTACATCTGATTCATCAATACAACCAAAATATGGGATGTTTTATGACTTACCATTCTAAAAAAATTAAATATTTATTATATTTTGTTTTCAATTACTCATATTCATTACTTATATCCAATTTGGTGTCAACAAACATACTGTATGTTTTATTTTGCATTTATGCTTGTGAATAAACCTACTGTATCACATATGATACAGCCCCTTCCAACCCCCTATGGAGTTCATATTTTTTTAAACATTTTTTTCGAGTTCTCTGATTTGTTATGATATGATAAAAATAAATAAAAATACTTGTTTTCGAAATAAATAGGTTCAGGTCTAAATGGTCCTCGGTGATTTTAATGCAAAGTTAGGGAGAGGGGGTATCATTGGTGGCACGATCGGAAAATATAGCCTGCACAACACCACCTCTGATAACGGATTCAGGCTAATCGACTGAAACATTGTCGTAGCTAGCACGCGGTTCCCACATCTCGACGTACACAAGGGGACTTGGAGAACTCCTGATCAATCAACAGTCAACTAGATTGATCACATTGCGATCGACCCAAGACCCTCCTCCAGTGTTATGGATGTCCGTACGATCCGAGGAGCCAACATCTACTCGGACCATTAGCTTGTTGTAGCCAAAGTACGGTTGCGGATATCCCATACTACGCCAAGGCAAACTAATGCTGTGAGGAAATTCGACGTCAGAGATGCCGCTTCTGATTTCTGGGTTTCACTCGTCCACCACAACGAAACCCCTGGTTCGATGATGAATGCCGGCAAGCCCATGCAGCTTAGCACAATGCAGGCAATGCGGCACCGCAAAAAAAACCAGATCTGGTGGTAACGAGCTCTATGAGCAGAAGAGGAGAGACGAACACCGGCTTCTCAGGAAGAAAAAGAAAGAGCATGAAAAGCGCGCGGTCGAAGAAATTGAGAGATGCTACTCCAGGAATGGGGTTCAGAAGTTTTACCAAAAGGAAAAAATAACATGTCACGGAAACAAATCCCGAACCAAAGCCTGTAGAAATGAACAAGGGAACATCGTATCTGAGGATTTGGAAAGAACATTTCTGCAGACTGTATAACGGCGATGACGAACCAATATCTGCCGTATTGCGTGAACGCCTGAAGTCGTTCGTCAACAACCTGATAGGTCCATATCAGTGTGGCTTCAGGCGAGGAAAGTCCACCATTGACCAAATATTCACACTACGGCAGATCTTGGAGAAGACCCATGAGCTTCAGATCGATACACACCACCTATTCATCGATTTTAAAGCCGCGTATGACAGCATCTATAGAGACGAGCTATAAGCTATGTCTAGTTTCGGCATCCCTGCCAAACTCGTCCGTCTGTGTGGGATGAGGATGGAGAATGCACGCTGCTCCATCAAGGTCGGTAAAGATCTCACCGAGACCTTTGATGAACAGAAAGGATTTAGACAAGGCAATGCGCTGTCATGCGATTTTTTAACATCGTACTTGAAAGAATAGTGCAAAACTCACGAAGAAACACAAGAGGCACTATATTTCAAAAGTCCGTCCAACTACTCGCATACGCCGACGATATTGACACACTCGGGAGAAAGCAGCGTGATGTCAGTTGCGCTTGCGCGAGTATTAAGACGGAAGCGGCGAAAATGGGTTAACCGGTCAATGAGGGCCAGACCAAGTATATGCTGTCAAGTAAAAAGGACAACCAACACCGACCTCTCGGGCAGAACGTCACCCTCGACAGATATATCTTTGAGGTAGTTAAGGACTAACCAGAATAGTGAATATCCAAAGACTGAGATGGCTGGGTCATGTAAAGGGTACGGACACCAATGCTCCGGTCCGAAAAGTCTTCGAATCCGCTCCCGAGGGACAGCGCAGTAGAGGAAGGCCAAGACTCAGGAGGCGCAAGCAAGTGAAAGAGGACCTCAGCCAACTTAGCGTGCGAAACTGGAGACAGCTAGCCAGGGATCGAGCTGGCTGGAGAAGCTTGTTGACTGAGGTCCAGGTCCACCCCGGACTGAAGCGCCACTTAAAGTAAGTAAGTATTGTTTGGCTTACTTCGAAGCTGAACCCAGATATCTTGACCAAATTCTAGCTTTAGCAGTCGTCGACAACTCATATCATATCCATATGTAATGCTTAACATTATGGTGTGCTTCACGTGATAATCTCTTCTGACATATAGGAAGAATGCATCGCGTACGTCGAGACATCAAGCGCTGAACTGGACTGCAACCAATTTCATATGCCGTTTATCTCCATTCCAGGAGAGCTTTCCAAAAACAATGATTGCTACTCTGCGCTTTTCTGAAAAGAGACTTTATTATTTTAACAGATGCTTCAGCTTTACCATTTCCCTGTTGACGGTTTGGTGAGCTCTTGGTATGATTAAATTCCCATTCTTTTGAAAACTCAAGGAACTGTTTGTTTACATAAGGAGTCCCTCCACCAGTAACGACAACTTCCGGAATGCCATGCCGACTAAATGTTGTTTGATATGCCAGGCCAGAATATTGTATCCCTGACTCGCCGCTGACATAAATCGATTACTTGATGACTATAGTGAATACGTTGCAAGAACTTTTTCGCAGCGATGTTAGAATCACAATTTAGTGCTTGCGGTCACCTTTTAGCAAATATCCATCTTGCATTGTCAGCTGTTCTCTGTAGTTCCAGTACGGTTTAACTGCTTTTGATACCAGTCCTCGATGTTCGGGCCATCCTTTCTTGACAAAATTTAAGACCTCTTGCAGCGCTGTGACCTCTTTTGTATCCTCTAGTATTTCTAATAGTAGTGAATTTTTAATATCGATCTCTTTATCTTTATTTATTTCTTTGATTTAGCGATAGAACTTATCCATCGACCTTATTTCATCTTATACATAGATTTCAGCGTTTTTAGTATATCCTCTTGGACAGTTCTTTAAAAAAGCTCGAGATAAATTGTCCGCGAAAATCATTTCCCTTCCTTTTTTGTATATTATGTGAATGTCATACCTTTAAAGAGAGAGTTCCATCCTCTGTAAGCGTTTTGGACATTCTTGAACGGACTGCTTAAAAATGGTCTGAGGCGGCTGGTGATCAGATTGGACGATGATGTTTGACTTGCCACATATATACTGGTCAAACTTTCTACAGGCAAACCGTCGCCAGTGCCTCTTTTTCGATTTGGGCGTATTGTTGCTTTGTAGCTGTCAAAACTCTTGACGCATATGCTACCGCGCGATCGTTTTGAAGAAGCACTGCTCTGAGTCCTTTGGAACTTGCGTCGCACGGAATTATTACCGGCTTGGTTGTGTCAAAGTATTTTAAAATTGCTGCCTTTAAAATAAGCATTTTTAATTTTTCAAATGCCTCATCTTGTTCCTGGTTTCATTCCAACATAGTATCTTCGCGAATAATTCTTCTTTAAGGTTCGGCGATATCTGATACGCTCGGCAAAAATCTCGAAGGATACGTGCAAAGTCCTACAAATCTATGTGTGCTCTTAACATCCTAAGGCTTGGGCATTTTTTCTATGGCTTCTACCTTGGCTTTGTCCTTAATTAGTGAGTAAATATCCATAAAATGGTACTTGCCGTATCCCCATTCCACACTTGCTTTTATTAAGCTTTAAATTTGTTTCTCTTATTCTAGTAAGCAATTTAAACAGGTTCCGATTATGGTCTTTTATTTTATCTTCTTCAGTGCCATCTGCAATAACTTCTACTCCCTCCAATGATTTTGCATTAAGCCTATATTTGAAACCGTAAACATAGACGACAGTTCACTTTCTTCGTCACTTGTCTCCTTATTTACGTTATTAACTGTCTTTCTTTGGGAATTCGTGGATTTGCATACTGCAGCAAAGTGGTTCAGTTTCTTGCACTTAGAGCATCTCTTTTGCTCTGCTATCTTGCATATTTCTAGCGCTTTTTCTAACGTTAGTTTTCGTTCTAGCAAAAGGCTTCTGCACATGTCATTGCATATGATCTCGGGAATAAGTCTATCACATATAAATTCTTCAAACTGGTTTGCTTCATATTCACATGTTTTGATTAAGTTACTGAGTCGGCTGAATTCATTTACCGATTCTCCTTCCATTTGCTCCTTCTCCTTCCAAATTTTGTAAAGCGTCCAGAATACCTTTTGTAGTTTTCACCTGCGCTTCTGTAATGTCCAATTTTGTGAGAATGCTAAAAACTCGTCACCTACGCATGCCTTCAATATTGCAGCTTGTCTCTCCTCAGGCTGAGTAGATAAATTCACTGTTATTTGCTAATCCTCCCACTGTTTCCAAAACAGACACCAATTAGCGGTAACATCGCCTTTGATGTTCATACTATTACGCGGTGGTATGTTCACTGTTTCTGATTCCTTTCCGCTGCGATTTTCGAAACTTTTATATAAATTTTGTTCCGTGGTTTTGATTTTTATTTTTTTTAGTATTTTCAGTGCTCATAACCTGACACCATGTAATGCTATGCTCTGTTAACGACATTGATACTTACGAGTTCAAAATAGCACTGTCGTTTATTAAATATATAAGATCTTAATACGAGTAGTACATCAAGATAATAAAGGAATAGAATGTTCTGCTTTAATATAGTAACAACAATGATATGTCTGCACCAGTGTCAACTAAGAGAGTTAAAAGATAATTTGAATTATTCGAATATGCTGAGACTCAGATTTAGATTGTACACTTTATTATTACGATTTACTGATTTCCCAAGGGGAGATCCGGGTTTTCCAAATTTTAACTTCTTTGTGAAGTGACAAGGACATTTTGAGATCGGTTACCGTTATTACTCTTTCTGTTGTTTTGTCCGTATCTCCTGTAATAGTTGATCTGTCTTCTTCTCCTTCTTATCCTTTTATTAGCCCTTTCTTCCTCATACGAACTTATGCGTATCGAGTTTCCCATTTTTACTGCATCGCTGCTGCTCCGTTTATGGGGTTGGCTAATGTCGCAGACCGCAGAATGAGTGTACATACTGTTCGGCCCTAGATCGCTTCAGTGGTTAGCCCCAGGCGTTGTTGTGCATTTGCCATCTGAGAAATCCAGAAATTCTCTTTCAGATTTCGTTTTCTTATAGTTGGTAATACCAGCTTATTCTATTCGCCTCAAGCTGTTCGGTTACCGAATTCTTTATATGTAGACTCCACTAGAAATCCTTAACATTTTCATTTCCGCTGCCGTCATTTTGTTCTTAAACGATACGTACATTGTCCAGCAATGTGAACCGTACATAAGAGCTGGTCAATTTAAGTGCAAATTTTCGGTCGCAAGAGATTTCCGAATTTTCCCGCCATTTCATTCACCCCACACTCACTCTGTGGTTTACGTCGTCGTCACATTTCGCTTCCATGTTAATGATTGGTCGCAACGAATGCGCAAATGGGCACGTCAAATGCTCCGTCTTTGAACGACTTATTTTAAACCCGCTTCTCTCTTGCCCATATTTCCATGAATCTAAGGCGTTCTGCAAATCTTCGACGGTATCGCTTATAATGACTGCATCGTCAGCGAAGAGAATTGGCGTAACACTTACTTTGCGCATGCAGTCTTTTAAAAGATAGTCGAGGTAAGCGCTAAGGACGACATTAACTGGAAATTCCCTCGTTAGTCCAGCTGAGCTCTTAACAGCAGTTTCACGTTTCCGTATATGTCTTGTATTATTCTAATATACGTTTCCGGTACCTTTTGAGACCTCAGCGCGGCTCATATGAGATCCCTAGGCACTCGATCGAATGCTTGCTCGAGGTCGACAAATACCATGTGTAAATCTTTAGACGTATCTCGGTGCGTTTCCATTATTATTCGTAGGCTTTGGATAACGTCCTCTGTCGATCTTCCTGCAACAAATCCACACTTGCCTTTATCGAGCTTTATTATTTGCCAAACACGTTCGTTTAAGACTGCGTAGACGATTTTCATCGTGTGTGACATCAGCTTGATTGAACGGTAGCTGTTGCATTCTCGAGTGTCACCTTTTCCTTTGTATAATGGAACCAAGAAGCTACTTCTCCATTGATTCAGCAAAGTTTGTCCACATTTTATTTTATTTAAAAGTTTCGATAGCCATTCGCTGCCGATTCCCTCCATCTTCGACCAAAACTCCGACACAAGGCTGTCTGGTCCCGCCGCTTTCCCCCGCTTCATTTTTCCGATTGACATACTTATTTCTTCGATTGAAAAGTCTGAATCTTTCTCACGAACAGACCAGCTGTCGGCACGATATCACGTGGAATCTGTTTGTTAAGCAACTCCTTGCAGTATTCAAACCATCGGTCACAAACTTCCTTTTCATTCGTTAGTAAGCGACCGTCTGCATTTTTGATGTATTTCGGCGAGGTTATTTCCATCTAATTTTTTCGGCTCCATGCTTACTTTACTTTAGGTGGCGATACAGTCCAGGGTGGACCTGGGCCTCAGTCAACAAGCTTCTCCAGCCAGCTCGATCCTCGATCGAGGTCCTCTTTCACGTGCGTGCGCCATTTGAGTCTTGGCCTTCCTCTACTGCGCTGTCCCTCGGGAGCGGATTCGAAGACTTTTCGGACCGGAGCATTGGTGTCTATGCGCTCTACATGACCCAGCCATCTCAGTCTTTGGATCCTCACTCTTCTGGCTAGGTCCATGTCGTTGTACAGTCCGTACAGTTCGTCGTTGTATCTCCTCCTCCACTCACCGCCAATGCAGACGGGACCGAAGATCGATTTTTCTCTCGAAGCAACCAAGAACACCCTCATCCATTTTTGATATTGTCCATGCCTCTGCGCCATAGACCAGGACCGGGATTATTAAGGTCTTATAAAGGGTGACTTTTCTTTTCCGATAGAGGGCTTTGCAAGTCAATTGCCTTCTTAGCCCAAAGAAACAGCGGTTAGCAAGAGTTATTCCTCGCTTGATCTCAGCGCTGGTGTCGTTGTCTGTGTTTATAGCAGAGCCTAGGTAGACAAAGCCCTTAACTAGCTCAAAGTTATACGAGGGCGGGTCAATAAGTCCGTGACTTTTGGATTAAAACACAGATTTTTTGATAAAAAAATAATTTTATTTTTCAACGTAGTCTCCCTTGAGCTCTATACACTTTGTCCAACGCTTCTCCAATTTTTGTATCCCTTCCAAAAAAAATGATTTGTCGAGGTCCTCAAAATAGGCCTTTGTTTGCGAGATGACTTCATCATTGGAGTCAAATCTTTTTCCACCAAGCCATTTCTTCAGGTTTGGGAACAAGAAGTAGTCGCTCGGAGCCAAATCTGGAGAATAGGGTGGATGAGGGAGCAATTCATAGCCCAATTCATGGATTTTTGCCATGGCAACTGCACATGCGTTTGTGGTCGACTGTGAGCAAACGCGGCACCCATCTTGCGGAAAGCTTTCTCATGCCCAAGTGATCATTCAAAATTGAAACCACTGAGCCATGCGACATCCCTACGGCTTCCACAATCTCTCGCACTTTCAATCTTCGGTCGGCCAACACCATATCGTGAATTTTTTCGATTGTTTCGGGTGTAGAGACCTCAACTGGGCGTCCAGGACGTTCGGCATCTTCAGTGCTTGTACGGCCACAACGAAATTCAGTAAACCACTTTTTTACCATTGAAATCGATGGTGCAGAGTCCCCATAGTATTTATCAAGCTTAGCCTTGGTCTCGGTAATGGTTTTTTTTCGCAAGAAATAATGCTTAATAAGCACACGAAATTCACTTTTTTCCATTTTCTCCTCAAATTAGTGAGTAGTCTGATAAAAATAACTGTCAAACACAAACTAACTGACGCAGCAAGTTTAAATTTTGACAGGAGTCAACTGACAGATGCCTGTTGACAGGAGCAGTGTTGCTGTTTCAGTAAAGAGGTCAGAAATTCAAAAAGTCACGGACTTATTGACCCGCCCTCGTATCTGTCTAAGGTGACGTTCTGCCCGAGACGTCGGTGTTGGTTGTCCTTTTTGCTTGACAGCATGTACTTGGTCTTGCCCTCATTGACCGCTAAACCCATTTTCGCCGCATCCGAAAGCGCCACTGACATCACGCTGCTTTCTCCCGATTATGTCAATATCGTCGGCGTATGCGAGTAGTTGGACAGACTTTAGGAAGATAGTGCCTCTTGTGTTTGCTCGTGAGTTGTGCACTATTGTTTCAAGTACGATGTTGAAAAAATCGCACGACAGCGCTTTGCCTTGTCTAAATCCTTTCTGGACATCAAAGGTCTCGGTGAGATCTTTACCGACCTTGATGGAGCAGCGTGCATTCTCCATCCTCATCCCGCACAGACGGACGAGTTTGGCAGGGATGCCAAAACTAGACATTGCTCTGTATAGCTCGATGCTGTCATACGCGGCCTTAAAGTCGATGAGTAGGTGGTGGGTATCGATCTGAAGCTGATGGGTCTTCTCCAAGATCTGCCGTAGTGTGAATATCTGGTCAATGGTGGACTTTCCTGGCCTGAAGCCACACTGGTATGGACCTATCAGGTTGTTGACGAACGGCTTCAGGCGTTCACACAATACGGCAGATAAGATCTTATATGCGATGTTAAGGAGACTGATGCCTCTGTAGTTGGCGCAGTTCAGAGGGTCTCCTTTCTATGCAGCGAGCTTAAAAATATTTGGCACTTTAGTATTGTATGAGGTTTGAACTTCTTGTATAGCTTGTCTTCTAACTGCCAATCGTGAGGATATTTGTTCCTACTCCTGCTACAGATTTTCCGCTGCTCCCGCTCGAGTTCGAGGCAGGACTTTCTTTCCGACGTTTTTAAGACGCTTGTATTCAAGAGCCAGTCGAGCTTTTTCGATATCGTCGCTCCGATCGCATTTCTTCCACGCAACAAAAAGACATCAAACCAGAGGATTCAATAATTCACCAATCACAGCGTAGCTTAACAAAAAGAGCCAACATTAAACTTTTTTTTAAGAAAAACGGATTAAACTCGCTCACATCTTAGACTTGCAGGTAATTTGTTAAATAAACGGGGTGCAGTAACCCAAAAATAATAAGAAAAATGTGATTTATTGATTCACGGTATATGGACGAGACTTCTAGAGTTGATACGTAGATTGCGGCTTTCATAAACTCTTGAAGAGTTATATCCAGATCTTTGGAAGAATACTTTTAAAACCTTAAAAAAGTACAAATGCCTTAATGGTAAAAATCCAAGCCTCCTGAACAATACAAAACTGGGAGTTTGGCGGTTAACCTAGCATAAGATGCGAACAGCATGTTTCTGTTTAATTAGCAAAGGCTCAATTTTATTAAAATGCGTTCCACTCCAACAAAATATACCATACTGCAGTTTAGACTTAAGTAACCCATTGTAAACTAGCTTTAAGATAGGGAAACTGCAATATTGACTGAGTAGATAAATCTGCCTAATAACACTGTTAAGATAATGCTTTAGAGACGTAGTATGCTCCATACAACTGAGCTGATAATCAAGAGTAATACCTAAATACTTGAAGCTGTCTACCCGTTCAATTTCAAAGCAGTTGGGTGCGCAACGGGCCTGACAATCAAAAGTGGATAGGTCAAGTTCGTGTGACTCTGTTGATCAAACGGAATCTATTGCAATTGGATGAATGGTAGTGTAGAGGCATATCATCACAAATTTTTCCCAAAATATTAAAAATCATGAACTTAGTTTTGTTACTAATGACCAATTTGTGAAGTTTGAACCATCTTCGTATTATTTCTAAATCAAAGCTTACATCCAAAAAGATGTTGAAGTAACTCTTACCATAATACGACAAAGCAGTGTCATCGGCAAAAGCTGTAACTTTACCCATGAAAGGTTGACTGAAAAGAGAATTTACAAAAATCAAAAAGAGAATAGGACCCAAAACAGGGCCTTGTGGAACTCCAATGCCAATGAGAATCTTTGAACTCAAACAATTTCGAATCCTTACTCTATGACTCCGATTAGTTAAATAAGAAGTAAACCAGTCATGGACAAAGCCTCTAAAACCAGCACTATATAGTTTTTGAAGCAATATATTATTATCCACCATTTCAAAGTCTTTATTGATGTCAATAAATAGTGTAGCAGGGATATCAGAAATATTAAGACTGCTCTATATTTCTCCGCACAACTTTAAAAATGCATCTTCAGTGAATCCACTTCGGAAGCCAAACTGCGATTTCCGTTTTATCTAAAAAAGACAGCATTCTTGATTTGACTCCCCTCTCGAAAACTTTTGAAAAGACTGATAAAAGAGATATTGGGCGGTAATTATTTAAAGACATAGTATCACCTTTTTTATGTAGTGGTTTAACAACAGCCGTTTTTAGTGATTCAGGAAAAATACCCTTTTGAATACTTAAGTTGAAAATATGACATAAGACATCAGAAACAAAAAAAGATTTTCTTTTCAAAGTACTACTTGAAATTTGATCGCAATAAGTTGAATTAGTTGACTCAAGCGATTGAATTAAAGAATGTACTTCATATGGTGAAAATAAATCGAAGAAAAAACTTTGTCTTTGTAAAGGGCCATTAGTGCTGCTATCGCAAAGACAATTAGCATTATTACTTATTTCGTAATCTCGAATAGTACTTGGTATATTAGAAAAATATTCATTAAAAGCTGTGGCGATGGGACAGCAAACTGTCGCGACCAAATGAGGACATAAGTGATAAAAATTTGTCAACATCAGTTGAACTATACAGAAGATCGATGTTGAAATCACCCAGTATTATTAGATTTTTGCACATAATTCTGTCGATAAAGCCAGAAAATTCATCCAAAAAGGCATTTATTGGACAATAATTAAATCTATAGACACCGACAAAGCAGTATCGAGCACCAGAAATCTTTTTAAATGCTCTTTTAAAATATCTCCTTTTTAATTTGTCATTGTGCATTTCATATAATTTAAAGACAAAATTTGCACATAATATCACAGACGTAATGAATATAACCTGTATATCGGATATTTGTACTCGTTCTTCTACCTTAAATTCACTAATTCACGTTTGCATTTGCCTTGTCATTTCCACCCATTTTTCTTCGTTTTTTTTTGGTTATTTTAACTGCATTTAAAAAAATATATTTCGCTTTTTTTTTTAGAATGTATCAAAATTCAAATACGTACGAGTGTTCATTTCACATTCATATTGAGCGCCACCATAAAATACTTGTTACTCCGATCGAGGGTAAACACGGTCGGCATGAAATGACTATACTAGTCATGACAAAATAAAACTCCGTCTTGATTACTTTACGATTGCTTTATTTTAACTGCTCTTTAAATTAAAAAAATATTCTTTCGATGCGTCGCAGCGCATCTACATAAAGAGTTGTAGTGTATAACGTTGTTCACTTGGACGAACGCTGCGTGCGTTGTCAAATTCCCGCACGAACAATTGTGGGAAAGGAATATTAATATTAAACTACGAAAATCAAACATTGCAATAAAGTGTGGGAAAAGAATGTTGGTATCAAATAATATTATGGACGACACACATGTACACTACACCGCATTTGCTCTCAATGAAGCACAAACAGCGTCGTGAAGATGTTTCCGTCGAGTGTTTGACAATGTTTCGCAGGAATAAAGCTGAGTTATTGCATCGATTTATAACCATGGATGAAACATGGGTCCGCCATTTCACACCTGAGACAAAGAAACAGTCAAAAGATGGGACTAAAAGGGGAGAACCAGCTCCAAAGAAGGCGAAGACGATTCAGCTGGTTAGGTCATAATAACTTTTATTGATTATCTTAAAACAGCCAGGACAATCAACCGCGAATGTAATGCCGCCTCATTGCAATGTTTGAGTGATGAAATCACGGAAAAGCAGCCGGATCTGGCAAAAAAAGAAAGTTTAGTTTCACAACGCACCAGTTCCTAATTTCATAGAAAGGGTATCGAAACTATTGAACATCGCTGGGAAATGTGTATCGAGCTAAAGAGACTATATTGAAAAAAAAAAAAAAAAAAAAAAATGTATTCCATTTTTGTACCATCTTTTTTGTCAGGGGGGTGCTTCTGGGAACGCCCTCGTATGTTTTGTTTCGGAAATCAAAACAAAGTCTTTTTGACAGTACGTATTTCGCCCATTGCTAGATTAAGAAGTAAATAAATAAAAAACTTGGTCAGTTATCTGAAATATTTAAATATATCGTATAAAACAAATAACTAAATCGGTCACGCAAAAGTCTAGTGCGGACTAGGGCCTAGCATCACCAGTGCATCTTTTGTATTGTCATTTGCTATAAGAATCAGATTCTACGGCAAAAAAGTTGAATTCTGGTGGTTTGACATGTCTCTAAGAAAAAAATGATATTGTCAGAAACATTACTTTATTATTATTATTTTTTTTTTTTTTTCAAATCGATATTCTTAACATTTCGAGAGTAGCTCGTTACTTAAAACACTTAACTTCAATGTGTGGGGCACTACGAGACCATGCAAATAACTCAACACAAAAGTGAAATAAAACATAAAGCTTGTTTATCCTTAGAAACAAAACTTACCGATTTTTCTTGTTTTAGAACACATGAGCCAACTAAATTTTTTACAAAGGTAAAAAATTCGGGGGAAAAAATACTTTTCGAGTGCAAAAATCGAATATTTTGTGTGCTGAAAAAATATGTCTCACTTAAAACACTTAAAACTCTATTATAAATCATTTACCGAACACTCATTTCAATTGCTTTCGGCATCGGAAGAACAAAATTTGAACTTTCGGCCAAAGAAAGTTGTTCAACACATTGAGTTATTTGTGTCGGCTTTTGATCACTCCTCGTATAAAAGAGCATGTAGGCATTCCACCATCGCTTTTGTCTTCTGTATTGCATACGTTTAAGATTGTTATCGTACATTTCACCCATATACTCTCCTCCAAAACATTGCACTTTTAATTCCTCATCTTCGTGCATTTTGCATTCTGTTACTTCGTTATCATCAAATTTATACCACTTTTTCTCTTCAGTAATAGGGTCCCTATAAAAAAGAAACAAATAATTTAAAGAAAATTGCTGGAAATAGATAAAAAAAACATGCTTTACTTGTTTAAAATATAACTAAAATAATGTCCTCCAGAAGCCTGTCCGCTGTGTACAATTATTCCCGATAAATCGTATTTAGTTATTTCGGTGTGATCATATGAGTTTTCAACTAACTCAATAACTTCTCCATCCAACTTTGCCAAACCAAAAACTTAATGATATAGTCATTAATTAAGCGTTTTTAGAAATATTAAAAACACAAAAGTCAGGCTCAACATATGTTAGAAATATAATCAAATTGATTATTACTCCATAGTATTTTTAATATTTGTGAAACAAAATTGCATAAATTTTAAAGTCCCCAAAGTTTCCTGCTTGTTAAATAAAAACAAAATACAAAAATCGTAAATTACTTTACTAAAATTCGAAGCTGTTAGATAAATAAATCCCTTTGATTAATAATGTAAGCAAAAAGGTACAGTTGAACTACTATTAATAAATTAATAAGTTTCTTAATCATTACTGAAAATCAACAAAATTTTTGTCTTTACATGCATGCATGGCATGCTTTCTGATGCTAATCTGTTTAGTGTAAGTTGTGGAAATTATCTAGCTATCTACTAAGTTACAGACAATTTAAAGAAAGTGGCATTGCAAGTGAAACAAAAATTAATATCAAGATTATCAAAAAAATGTAAATGAAAACATACATTCAAGATTAAAACTTATATAAATTCCAGCTTTCTTGTCTATTATTGCCCTCAAGTGAATTTCGTCTTGCGATTTTTTTTTTGTTATTAGATAAAGTGGTATTCGTGTTTGGTGCTTAAGCTTTTAGGGCAAGTTTACGAATACAATTCTTTAAAAACGAATAGTTTATCAAGCTGTCGGCATTTTAAACTCGGATTTTTTCTTAACAAATTTAAATTGAGATATAATGCGTCTCCAACAGCAAAAGACATTAACGACGCATTTGAAGACGTCGGTAAACGAAAGCACCATTTAACGTTGGTTTAAATGGAAAGTTGTATTCCGAACATTTTAGCGTCGAAAACAATCCTCGAGGTAAACCTAAAGCTTTAGAACAACAGTAGATGTAGACTGAACGAAATCGGTGTGTGACAATTTTGCACAGAACATGAAAGTAGCCCCCATAACTTTAAGTCGACACCTCTCATTTATACGAAAGGTAAAGAAAGTCGACAAGCGGGTCCCGATGAACTGAACGAGTTTAAACATCTACAACGGTTAGCAGTCTGTGCATCGCTTAGTATAAGACACCAATGAACTGGTTTTCAAACTGGATAATCGCCTGCTATGAAAAGTTCTTTCTGTATGACAACCGAAAAAGCAGTGTTTGGATTTAGACGAAAAACCAAAACACACCCCCAAACTCACGTCTTTATATAGGAAATGGTTAGGATCACAGTCTGGTGGACATTGAGAAGACACAGTTTTCATTTATATGGCCGTGTGAGAACATCGAGACAATGCATGCAAAATTGGCTGCAAACAAGATTGCGTTGGCCAATAAACGTAGTGTTATTTTATTGCGTGACAATGCAAGGCTTCATATCTCGCACGTCTAGATGCAAAAACTGCTAGAATTAGGATTCAAAATTCTTTTCCATACACCAAACTCACCTGATCTCAGGTCGGCCAGAACTTTAACAAATAACAGTCTAAGAGCCCACAGCAAATTTTGGATGTGATATGATAACCAAAATATGCGTATATTAGTGTGAAGGTATGCACGATACGATATCAAATCCGGAAGTCTGGCAGCGATTCGTTGCAGCTGAGGTTAGTAATAGTAGGTTGAAAAAGAGATTTTTTCCAAAGTCAAGATTTTTGTGATAACCACTTGAATTTAGTATCAAATGAAAGAATAGACTGCCCTGATCACAAAAGTGTGGGTGCCAGACGTTTTACACGCAGCCAGACCCTTGCCAGAGATGCTAATAGTATGCAAAAGATCACTTTTTGAAATAATTGTGATAACCATATATGGAGTACACCAAAATGTTTGTGTGAGTCTCCTGATCATAAATATGTGGGTCCCAGACGTTTTACACGCAGCCAAAAACTTGCCAGACGCAATTTAAATATGTGAAAATTACCTTTTTTAAGCAATTCTCATAACAATCTTGCGATAGAACAAACACATCTGATAACAGCAATGACCAAAATAAATAATTTTAATATACTTCGCGTATTGCTATAAAAGTGTAATTATTTTCTACATTGAATAAAAATACATTCACATTATTACATAGGTTTTCTGCAGGTCGCACAACCCATCTTGCATAGTTAGGATGATTTAGTGCAAAAAATATGCAGCCAATTGATTAAGGGAATGAAAGTATAAGTTAAAATTGCCACATCTTACACTTATTGACAAATCATTCCTTAAGTCAATCATTTCCACATATTTCATCCAATATGCTGCTGTTGGACCATGACCACCGTCTAATGTTTTCGCTTTATACGAAGCATAACAAGAGACAATGGAGCTGGTAAATGAGCCTCAGTCCCAGTCATTTCGATGAAATCAATATTATCAACATCTATATTTTCTTCTTTTAGAAATTCTTTAAAATGGAGAATTTGAATGGCTGCACCTAGTAGGATGTGTAAACGTCTGCACCTATTGTAATGAGTTCCTGTTTATAAGAAAAAAAAAATCGAGACTTTAAAAATCCTTCAAGGGGTTAGATGCTCAAGCCTCACAAGAAATAAGAGCATTTAAAGACCCTTGAGCAAGGACTTCAGCATTTAAGAATGCAATTTCGCCCCCTGAGCCATCAAGAAACTTTCCTATTGCTTTATAGAAAGCCATCTCAATATGAAAGTTTCCAAGCAAAATAAAGGCACAATCAAAGCGAGGTGATTCTTGGTGCTGAATGTGTAAGGCTATTAATAAATATAACTTACGTTCATTTCCTTGCATCGAAGATAAAAACTGTTTCGAAACTGCAGTAAACAACCGATAGCTATGATATCCACTTACACTATCGACTATCGTTTGGTAGATCAACGTCCGAGGATTTAGAATTTCTAATTTTTCGGCATTTTAAAATGTTAGTGCACTTTTCTAAAGTTTAGATATTAAACAAAATAATTTTGTTACATTGTTTGGAACTTTCACTTAATGCAGAAGAACATTTACTTTCAATTTGTTTCGACATTTTCACTTCACGGGCAGAAAAATGCAACTACTCAACACAATTGTAGTTTTATCAGCAAACTTGCTTGTTTTGCCACTACCCATAGTTTAAAGCAATTGTACAAAACAGTTATACGTTTTGCATGATAAATCAAAAGCTTCTACTTTATTTCAACATTTTTGGTTATTGCTGTTATCAGATCTGTTTGTTCTATCGGAAGATTGTTATGAGAATTGCCTAAAAAATGTTATTTTCACATATTTTAATAGCGTCTGGCAAGGGTTTGGCTGAGTGTAAAACGTCTGAGACCCACATATTTGTAATCAGGACACTCACACAAACATTTTGGTGTACTCCATATATGGTTATCACATTTATTTCAAAAAATGATTTTTCGCATACTATTAGCAAAACTGGCAAGGGTTTGGCTGCGTATAAAACGTCTGGAACCCACACTTTTGTGATCAGGGCAGTCTATTCTTTCATGTGATACTAAATTCAAGTGGTTATCACAAAAAAACTTGACTTTGCAAAAAATCACTTTTTCAACCTACTATTACTTACCTCAGCTGCGACGAATCGCTGTCAGACTTCCGGATTTGATATCGTATCGTGCATACCTTCACACTAATATACGCATATTTTGGTTATCATATCACACCCAAAATTTGCTGTGGGCTCTTGGTCTATAAGGAGAATTTGACTTCAAATCACGTTAGAAGATAGTTATATTTGCCAACGGATCATAGTTTTATTTAATTAAGACTAATAAATAGAAAAATATTAGCTTTACATTTTTACTTTAAAATTGAACTTTTTGTGCAACCTACAATGCACCTGTTTTTCAAACCCAAAATACGTATTCAGTTTTTACGACGCAAAAGAAATTATTAGGCAAGCTTTTCTTAATCTGTAAGCTACTTACATAGTATGTTTTGCCTTCAAAAAAAATTATATTACGAGTATAACACTTTGCAATTGTAGAAAAAAATTGTCAGAAAATGCTAGCTGTTTAAAATTGTAAATCAGGAAGAGCAGATACATAGTTAGGGGAAGGTGATCTCTGTTTTTGTATCTCATTACCGCTCTTATATTTTTGTTTGCAAAAGTTTTAATATGATTAATTTTATTTATTTTAAAACTTTTTCTTTCGATTTTTTGTAGTCAATTTCCAACAATCTTCCACACATATCGGCATTTGGCTTGTTGACATAAGCCAACGACTTAACGTTATGCCATGAAAATAAATCCAACAGCATTAAATCGCGTGACCCCATATACGAGGGCGGGTCAATAAGTCCGTGACTTTTTGAATTTCTGACCTCTTTACTGAAACAGCAACACTGCTCCTGTCAACAGGCATCTGTCAGTTGACTCCTGTCAAAATTTAAACTTGCTGCGTCAGTTAGTTTGTGTTTGACAGCTATTTTTATCAGACTACTCACTAATTTGAGGAGAAAATGGAAAAAAGTGAATTTCGTGTGCTTATTAAGCATTATTTCTTGCGAAAAAAAACCATTACCGAGACCAAGGCTAAGCTTGATAAATACTATGGGGACTCTGCACCATCGATTTCAATGGTAAAAAAGTGGTTTACTGAATTTCGTTGTGGCCGTACAAGCACTGAAGATGCCGAACGTCCTGGACGCCCAGTTGAGGTCTCCACACCCGAAACAATCGAAAAAATTCACGATATGTTGTTGGCCGACCGAAGATTGAAAGTGCGAGAGATTGTGGAAGCCGTAGGGATCTCGCATGGCTCAGTGGTTTCAATTTTGAATGATCACTTGGGCATGAGAAAGCTTTCCGCACGATGGGTGCCGCGTTTGCTCACAGTCGACCACAAACTCATGTGCAGTTGCCATGGCAAAAATCCATGAATTGGGCAATGAATTGCTCCCTCATCCACCCTATTCTCCAGATTTGGCTCCGAGCGACTACTTCTTGTTCCCAAACCTGAAGAAATGGCTTGGTGGAAAAAGATTTGACTCCAATGATGAAGTCATCTCGCAAACAAAGGCCTATTTTGAGGACCTCGACAAATCATTTTTTTTGGAAGAGATAAAAAAAATTGGAGAAGCGTTGGACAAAGTGTATAGAGCTCAAGGGAGACTACGTTGAAAAATAAAATTATTTTTTTATCAAAAAATCTGTGTTTCAATCCAAAAGTCACGGAATTATTGACCCGCCCTCGTATGTGACCATGTAAATGGAGTTTGAAGCAAATGTGGGTTTGTTACAGTCGAAAAACGCATATTTTGATTTTTGATAAGCCATTAAGCCAAAAATGAGCTTCATAGCTGAAGACGATTTGTCGAGGCTTTAGTTCTTGAGTTATTGACCATGTATGGGTGAAGGCCAAATTCACCACAATGTGGACTGAGAGTCTTCCAATTCCTGTGAACGGGGTGGAATCGATTGAGATTGATTTGGCTTATTTAAACTTTAAGTAAGCGCTCCCAAAGTTCAGACCACCGATTCAGTAGTTCAGCAGTTATTTCTTATTACTTCCAAACCCTGTTCGTTTGTGAACTTCACCATGATAAAAACGTTTTGACATTGGAATGTTATAAAAAATTTAAGAGTGCGTTTCTATTAAAATACAATTTAGTTTAAACTTATTTTTGAGTAGCTTGTACGTTTTGGTTTCGATTTGAAATAAATTAAAGAATGTATATTTACTATGTTATTAATTTAAAAAATGTTTTCTTTTCACTGAAATGATTTAAGGGCGGAAGTCCATGTAAACGTTTCAAAATCAGTTCATCATCCTAGAAATGTTTTAGAAGGTGATAAAATAATTTTATTGTTTTAAATTTTTAAAATAACTTTATTTAACCTTTCAGAAGTACAGATAATACCCACAAAAAGTATTTCATTACGCGAAATATTTGAAATGTTAGGTTTATCCCTCCGATAATAATGTAGAGAAAAGCCTCTTTAAGTTTCAGACAAATCGCTCAATAACTTTTTGAGCTACAACACGAGCAGTTTTTAAAAATACAGTTTCGAGATAATCGCGTTTAAAGTATAACGACTAGTTTTAGTTACTTACCGATTAATCTGCAATCCCAGGTGCTTATTATTATTATTCAAAGTTATAACAAAAAAAAAAAGACATTTTACCTGAAGCGTTCTGACTACCTGACTTGCTACTTTATACGCACTATGGCGTGCTCGATTATATTACTTATAACTTCGTAAATATTCAATTTTTTTTCCTCTCATCATAATCATACACGCACAGCATACTATATTTTCAGATTATGGAAAAAAACAATCGATTTTTTGAAATTTTTACATTAAAACAAATGCATCAATAATCATGTTCAAAGCCATATGACAAATTGTGACTGTTTTTATAATTTATTTCTTGTGATTTTAACAAGAAACAAAAAAATATGCATATGATGATAGCAAAACGGAAAACCAAACCAACTCCCAAAATAGTCAAGCGACTCAAGGGAGAGAGTCTACATCAGCAGCAGCAGTCAGAACACGTCGTTACGAAGTAGATTGCGATGATATGTCTCCGACATAGGAGGAAGATAAGAATGACTTTTCGTATCTCGCACAATAAGTTTGTAAGGGAAGAAGTAATACAGAAGTTCTTAAAAAAAAAAAAAAAAAATAGAGTGTTGGGTATCAAGGCTAGGTAAGTGCTAGGACATAAAAGTAGAAGCAAGTCCTGCAGTGCTCCTTAATCCAATAAACTCAACAATAACAACAGCTCCAGAAACAAAAACAAAAAAAGCATCAAAAATCTCCGAAATCAACATCATCTTAAGAAAAAACCAAAGAAAATAAGAGTGCCATTAATCAATATTTTAAAATAGACTAAAGAGATAAAGCGTAGTTAAAGGTTCCGACGACGGAAGAGAAGAACTTCTTCACCCCGAAAGGTTGATCAAGGGGAGTTTCTTGTACAGCTAAAAGAAAAGGAGTACGACGAGCTAAAAATCATAGGGGTAAAGCCATTCGTCACGTCTAGAGCCAAAGGGGAAAAACGGACTCTACAGCTCTTCCTGGTTCAGCTCACTCCCAAGGAAAACTGGATGGTCTACTGTAGTTTCTCTTGCCACAGTGACAGAGTACCTGAACCAATTTTTTAGGTTTTTTAAAAAAAATAAACATCAGGTTCACGTACTATAGTTAAAGAGCAGGGGACGTGAGTACGGAAACGAATACGAAAACCAGAGAGTGCGAGTACTAACGCATTTTTGACAAAAGCGCCTGATGCCAAACTCTGTCAAATGCTATTGAAATATTAAGTGCATCTATCTTACTTTTTGCAGATGGATGTACGCTTTGCTTCCAACTTTCGGTGAGACATGCCATCATGACACCAGTAGACCTGGTATCTGGTACGTTGGCCGAACTGCCGATTATTATCTGTAAACGCTGACAGTTTATGGAAAGTGCAATGGGTCTGTAGAAGAAGACTCGTAGTTTTTCTGGACAAGCTAGACAAATTCTGCTAAACACAGGTTGTAACTACCTGCTAGCTGCTAAAAAAATAATTTGCGTGTTATAGTACGTTTACACCGACCTGAAATTTAGCATTTCGTACAAATTCAACATTTCAGCCGAAATGTTCCAAACAATTTCCAGCATTTCTAAATGTTAAATTTCAGCGAAATGTCGCATTTTGTCTCTGCATTTAGAAGGTTTTTAAATCAAACACACCCTTTGATTATTCCGCACGTCATAGCGCTTACAAAAACAGCTTTGAAAGAAGTCAGCTGTTCCAATATTAACAATCACTAACGACTATGTGCCTCAACGAATTGGGCACTTTTTGCAGATGGATGTACGCTTTGCTTCCAACTTTCGGTGAGACATGCCATCATGACACCAGTAGACCTGGTATCTGGTACGTTGGCCGAACTGCCGATTATTATCTGTAAACGCTGACAGTTTATGGAAAGTGCAATGGGTCTGTAGAAGAAGACTCGTAGTTTTTCTGGACAAGCTAGACAAATTCTGCTAAACACAGGTTGTAACTACCTGCTAGCTGCTAAAAAAATAATTTGCGTGTTATAGTACGTTTACACCGACCTGAAATTTAGCATTTCGTACAAATTCAACATTTCAGCCGAAATGTTCCAAACAATTTCCAGCATTTCTAAATGTTAAATTTCAGCGAAATGTCGCATTTTGTCTCTGCATTTAGAAGGTTTTTAAATCAAACACACCCTTTGATTATTCCGCACGTCATAGCGCTTACAAAAACAGCTTTGAAAGAAGTCAGCTGTTCCAATATTAACAATCACTAACGACTATGTGCCTCAACGAATTGGGCAAAAAAAAAAGTTAAAAAAAAGGAGGAAGTGGGATGATAAATGTCTTGCGTACAATGTAAACGGGAAATTAAATTCCTAAATTTAATTTCAAAATGTTGAATTTCGGGTAGGTGTTAACGTACTATTAGTTACAACAATGACATAGCGATGTACGCTAAGCCAATTTATATACGCTATATACGAGGGCGGGTCAATAAGTCCGTGACTTTTGGATTAAAACACAGATTTTTTGATAAAAAAATAATTTTATTTTTCAACGTAGTCTCCCTTGAGCTCTATACACTTTGTCCAGTCCAACGCTTCTCCAATTTTTTTATCCCTTCCAAAAAAAATGATTTGTCGAGGTCCTCAAAATAGGCCTTTGTTTGCGAGATGACTTCATCATTGGAGTCAAATCTTTTTCCACCAAGCCATTTCTTCAGGTTTGGGAACAAGAAGTAGTCGCTCGGAGCTAAATCTGGAGAATAGGGTGGATGAGGGAGCAATTCATAGCCCAATTCATGAATTTTTGCCATGGCAACTGCACATGCATTTGTGGTCGGCTGTGAGCAAACGCGGCACCCATCTTGCGGAAAGCTTTCTCATGCCCAAGTGATCATTCAAAATTGAAACCACTGAGCCATGCGAGATCCCTACGGCTTCCACAATCTCTCGCACTTTCAATCTTCGGTCGGCCAACACCATATCGTGAATTTTTTCGATTGTTTCGGGTGTAGAGACCTCAACTGGGCGTCCAGGACGTTCGGCATCTTCGGTGCTTGTACGGCCACAACGAAATTCAGTAAACCACTTCTTTACCATTGAAATCGATGGTGCAGAGTCCCCATAGTATTTATCAAGCTTAGCCTTGGTCTCGGTAATGGTTTTTTTTTCGCAAGAAATAATGCTTAATAAGCACACGAAATTCACTTTTTTCCATTTTCTCCTCAAATTAGTGAGTAGTCTGATAAAAATAGCTGTCAAACACAAACTAACTGACGCAGCAAGTTTAAATTTTGACAGGAGTCAACTAACAGATGCCTGTTGACAGGAGCAGTGTTGCTGTTTCAGTAAAGAGGTCAGAAATTCAAAAAGTCACGGACTTATTGACCCGCCCTCGTACTAAGCTGATTTACAACAATGTTTCCAAATACTATTTTCTTCGTTTGGGATGAATTTTTCCAATAATTTTCAGATGTGTCAAACGCCTACAAAATTTTTCTAAAACAATTTAAATTCGTTCACCAACCGACACATGAACTGCCACTAAACGTCATAGACATGACTGTGCTATCAAGTTTTTGATCAACTATTAAGCGGATTTTGGTCGTTTTTCTATGACGATCGCTAATATGCATGCAATGAAACGCAGCTAGTGTATGTGATCACATTGGTTGTGGCATTCACATCGTTATCGAAAAAACATAATGAACAGTCGAAATTCCTAAAGATTGAGTTAAGTCCCCTTTTTTTTTTGTTTTTTTTATGGTTATTTATAGAGAGAACAAAAATCTATCAATAATATAATATATTCCCCGTTTTATATGAATACCTTTTACCATCTTTCATTAAGTTGGGTGACTCTTCGTTCATAGAAGATCCTGAACATTTCCAACGAAGGTAGTTTTGAAGATAATAAAACGATACCGCAAGGTCGAGTAAAGCATATATTTTTTATACCCAATTGAATTTTAATTGCTCGCTTGCTAGAACATTCTGGACCGTAATAAAATTAATAAATTTGTAAAACAAATTATTGTTCTTAAATACGTAAGTTTTGAAATAAGTGTTTGTGAAGTGTTTAGGAGCCTTAGGTGAAGTACAACCTTGATTGAAAAAAGTAAACAAACACAAAAAATGTTTGTTATTTTTTAATTCAATAGTGATTCGTACAACGTGTTTTTTCAACATATTGATGCATAAAAAATTAAATAAAATATCTATGATAGTTAAATTGAATAATGCCAAGTGCAAGCCAGTCATATGAACAAGAGTGGAAGGGGTGAGATATGAGAAGCGATTTTTTTCTACATTTTCATTTTTCTTTTATTTTTACCGTTTCAGTAAACGTCTCTGGATTTAAAACAAGTTTATTTTGTGCACAATAAAAGTACAATTAATAAATTAGTCCGCTTTTACACGGCGCATGTTTCGAGAGATTTAAATGAGTACAAAAGGCTTCGTGTAATAAGGCGCGCATCACCGAATGACAGCTCAAAAGAAAATAATGAAAAGATGCGCATTAAACTCATGCGCCATGTTATAGCCGACTAAGTGTGAATAAAGCCAAGTTGCTCTAGTGGTAATAGTGTTTGAACCGGTAATCTTTCATGTTGCTCGAATAGCTGCGGGTAGACGGCTTAACCATGATACGTTGCACATACGGTGCGGTTCAGTAGAATGGTGTTGCTCGCCAGCCTAATTTTTTCTCGACTAATTTTTTTAGCCGTGACCATAAATCTATGTAGTTTATGCAGATTTACCTATAAAGTAAATTTTAAAAAATAAATACATATATAAAAAAAAAATCAAAACATAAATATACAAAAAAAAAATCAAAACATAAATACTCGTATACAAAAAAAAACTCAAAACATAAATATGTATAAAAAAAAATAAAATCAAAAAATAGATATATAAACAAAATAATACCAAAAACTAAATATTTAAAGAATTAATAAGAAAAAATAAATATATAAAAAAAAAATATATAAAAAAAAATAAATACATAAAAAAAAATAAAAAATATTCAAACAAATACAAAAAAAAAATATTCAAACAAATAAAACAAAAATATTAAAAAAAATAAATAATGAGATGGGGAAAAACACTAGCAATACAAATAAAAAAGTAATAATATAGTATATACGAGGGCGGGTCAATAAGTCCATGACTTTTGGATTAAAACACAGATTTTTTGATAAAAAAAATAATTTTATTTTTCAACGTAGTCTCCCTTGAGCTCTATACACTTTGTCCAACGCTTGTCCAATTTTTTTATCCCTTCCAAAAAAAATGATTTGTCGAGGTCCTCAAAATAGGCCTTTGTTTGCGAGATGACTTCATCATTGGAGTCAAATCTTTTTCCACCAAGCCATTTCTTCAGGTTTGGGAACAAGAAGTAGTCGCTCGGAGCCAAATCTGGAGAATAGGGTGGATGAGGGAGCAATTCATAGCCCAATTCACGGATTTTTGCCATTTTTGCCACGATTGCGTTTGTGGTCGACTGTGAGCAAACGCGGCACCCATCTTGCGGAAAGCTTTCTCATGCCCAAGTGATCATTCAAAATTGAAACCACTGAGCCATGCGAGATCCCTACGGCTTCCACAATCTCTCGCACTTTCAATCTTCGGTCGGCCAACACCATATCGTGAATTTTTTCGATTGTTTCGCGTGTAGAGACCTCAACTGGGCGTCCAGGACGTTCGGCATCTTCAGTGCTTGTACGGCCACAACGAAATTCAGTAAACCACTTTTTTACAATTGAAATCGATGGTGCAGAGTCCCCATAGTATTTATCAAGCTTAGCCTTGGTCTCGGTAATGGTTTTTTTTCGCAAGAAATAATGCTTAATAAGCACACGAAATTCACTTTTTTCCATTTTCTCCTCAAATTAGTGAGTAGTCTGATAAAAATAGCTGTCAAACACAAACTAACTGACGCAGCAAGTTTAAATTTTGACAGGAGTCAACTAACAGATGCCTGTTGACAGGAGCAGTGTTGCTGTTTCAGTAAAGAGGTCAGAAATTCAAAAAGTCACGGACTTATTGACCCGCCCTCGTACATTGTACAGCAAGAAAGTAGTAGTAGGTAGAAGTAGTAGTTTTCAAAAAGGTCATAACAATTTTGTGTTTAAGTAAGACACAAAATAATTGAGCAATTTACCAAAAATTTTTTTAAGGTGTAGTAAACATTTTAATTGAATATGGAATGATTATGATTAACGTGCGAATGTTTGCAGCCATCGATTCTTTGGAACTAGTTTCCAGCAATTTTCCACATATATTGGTCAAACCGTTAACAATTTCTCGTCGATGTTTTTTCGCACCTCTACCTTTTTTTTTGGCTTGTTGGCATAATCCCAATGCCGTCTTAACGTAATCCCATAAAAAAAAAATCCAACGACGCGGCGTTAAATCGCATTACCCCACATATCAATAGAGTTTGAATCAAATGCGGGTTTGTCGCCTACGAATAACGTATATTTTGATGTTTGACAAAGCGATTGAGCTAAAAATGAGTTTCATCGCTGAAGATTATTTTTCGACGTTTTAGTTCTTGAGTTAATGATTATGTGAAGTGAAGTATGTTAAGGGAGTGAATAGACGTGTTCTTTGGTTTCTCCGGCAAAATTAATTTATTTTTGAGCTTTAAAAAGTCGTTAAATATTATAAAACTGTGCGTTATTCAATTTTTTTGTCGATTGCCCCTAATTTGTGTATTCACCTTGCTTTTTCTTAAAAATAAAATAATAACAAACAAATAAACATAACACCTAATTTGCAACTAAAGGAAATATATATTGGGAAAATGAGCAACCTCCAAGGTAATACAGTAAATCTCCGATTGAGGAAACACTTGAGCTCTTCAGACGCAACAGCAATCTCAGTAGGAGAAACGCCGAGGCAGAATGGGACACCCACAACGTCCAAGAATTTACCCTCCACTCAAACAATGGTTGTTACTCTTGCGGAGTTAGAAGAGCATTTAAAGAAACATACCGATGCTATTATCAATCGTTTCTCGGAGGAAATTAAAAACCTGCGCAACGACATAATGGACCAAATTACACGCAGAAAAACTGGGCAGTCTATGAAGAAAAAATTGATAAAACCCTCATAGATTTGCATTTGCGTGTGGAGAAAATCGAAACGCATATAAACAAATCAACCTTCCTTGATGACGATATTACAGATCTGAGAAACAGATGTGACGCACTAGAAAGGAAAGAGCTTGCAGCTGATGCAATTCGTTTCGGAGTTCCGCAGCTGCATGAAGAAAATTTAAAATCAATTTTCCACTGCTTATGCCATGTCATCGAAAGCAAGCCTTCAACTTTAAAAGCTGTTTTTCGTTCTCGGCATCGAGACAACACAAATGATCCACCCATTATATTAAAATTTAATTCGCCAGAAGAACGTAACAATGTCCTAAAGGCCACTACCAGATCTGGATGTGTTTTCATTAGAGAACAAAAACTAGGACAACATATATGCATACAGGACGAGGGGATATTAAATGCTATTTCCGCGAGATCTGTAGGACCAACAGAACCTGTAGGAGCAACAGAACCTGAGACTCTGTAATTTTACAGCTAGGTACTTATTAATTTATCAAATAAGATCTATCTTGTAAAAATTTGCCAAATGGATTTGTACTCTCCACTCTATTTAACTCTTTCTTTTTTCAATTTATTCACTTTTTCTGTCATTCTTTTCCTTTTTACTCTATTTTTCTCTTTCCTTCTTTCTCCGCTTTCTTCTGTTTCATTTCATTTAATTCCAGAAGTAAATAATGTCATAATGGTAGTTGTTGTTTGTCGCTCGTGTATGTTATTGTTGTACCCAACATGATTCATAATTTTCAAACACAGGGTAGTAACAAAGATGTATCAAAAATATTGTTAAATGTTTTATGTAAACAAAAGAAGGGTTTCTGTATATGTCATTTAAATGTTCAAAGCTTAAAAAACAAAATGGATGAAATGTGTTCAATTTTTAACGATAGTTTTGTCGATGTTATTTGCCTGTCAGAAACCTGGCTATGTCCGGAAATGGGTGATGACCTTTTTAAACTTAATAATTACCACAAGCCCAAACGTGCAGACAGATAAAATAAGATAGGAGGGGGAGTAGCAATTTACATCAAAAAAAAGCATGGATTTAATTTGGTAAAGAAATCAAAGCCGAATGAACTTATTGAGTACATTTTTGTCGAAATCACACATACTTGTGACAAAATATTGATTGGATGTATATACATGGCACCAAACACAGCAAACTGCTCTTATATAAGAGTTTTGTTAGAGGAATTGTCTCCACTATATGCGAAAGTTGTACTTTGTGGAGACCTTAATTTAAATATCATGGAAGGAAAAAGCAAACAATTCTTTGATATGGTGGAATCTTTTAATTTACATTTTGCGAATTATGAACAACCAACTCATTTTGCGCCTAACAGACGGCCCTCACTCTTAGATGTATTTATTGTGTCTAATCCTGATTCCATATTGCACTACGACCAACTTCTTGCACCTGCTTTTTCACAACATGATTCGATATATTTGAACGTAAATGCATTTCCAGTAAATGTAAATCAAGGTGAAGAAAGGTCGTATAACTTTTCAAAAATTAATTTGAATGCATTGCTTACATGTACCAATAAAGAAAAAACTTTCTAAAAATATGAACATTCCCTGGCTAACATCAGAAGTCTTGAGTCTTATTAGTAGACGAAATCTTCTTTATGCAAGGTGGAGGAGATACAAATGTTCAGCTTTTTACAATGAATACGCTACAGTAAGAAACGCAGTTACTCTTCTGATTCGAAATAAGAAAAAGTCTTTTTACCAGAACAAATTCAACTCCGCCAATTCTACCTCTAAATTTTGAAAGAATGTTCGGGAGATGGGACTGAAGTCCACTAAGGAGTCTATCCCTGATAACACCGACCTGTATGTGCTTAACAGAAAGTTTGTTCAAAACAACTGCAATCCACTTGATTTTCGGACTGTCCCTTCTACCACCAGCCATCAGCAAGAAGTAATGTTTTCACTCTCCGGAGTTGATGAGTTAAGTGTTGGCCAAACAATTCTCAAGATCAAATCCAAAGCTGTTGGCTCGGATGATGTTTTCCCAGTTTATATTAAAATTCTTTTACCTGTACTACTTTCTCACATAACCCACATATTTAACTCGATCATAACTACGTCAGTTTTTCCCGATGGGTAAAATTTTACCACTGCCAAAACCATCAACTTCTAATAATATCGAATACAGACCAATAGCGTTTCTTCCTTTTTAAGTAAGGTATTTGAAACCATTATTAGTAACCAAATAAAATTATTTTTAAATAGAAGAAATATTATCACGAAATTTCAGTCCGGTTTCCGCGCCAAATACAACTGTACCACAGCTATACTCAAAGTATGCGAAGACTTACGAGCCGGGTTAGACAGCGGTATGATGGGTCTTATAGTATTTCTTGATTTTTCTAAGGCATTTGATAGTGTTAATCATTTGTTATTATTGAAAAAGCTGGAAAGGCAATTTTTCTTTGAAAGCTCCATCTGCAATTTAATGAGTTCATATTTATCAGATCGGTCCCAATATGTATGCGTCGGTAATAGATGTTCTTCGCATCTACAAGTCTCTGCAGGTGTCCCTCAAGGTTCTGTCCTGAGTCCTTTGCTATTTTCATGCTTTATAAACGACATATCTAAGTGTTTTACGACCTGCGAACACCATATATATGCTGATGATGTCCAAATATATTCGTTATTCCCAGAATCTTTCAAAAACCAAGGATTTAATAATATTAATCGAATGATAAAAGAAATTCAAACTTGGTCTTTAAATAATGGACTTAGTTTCAATCCAACTAAAACTAAAGCTGTGATAATTAACCGAAGCAAAAATACAGTAGTATTCCCTCAAATAATTCTTAATGATACAACTGTTGAGTATGTTGATAATATAAAAAATCTTGGGATATACTTCACTAATAACTTGAATTGGAATTTTCACGTAAATAAAGTTATATCAAAAATTTATGGTGCTCTACGTGGTCTAAGTCCCACGACAAAGTATCTTCCCACAAATGTTAAACTTAAACTTGTTAAATCGTTCTTTTTACCGTTATTTCTTTATGGATGTGAAATATATTCGGACATAGACTACTTATCCAAAAGGAAACTTATCGTGGCATACAATAGCTGCGCGAGATATATTTTTAATATAAAAAGGTCTGATCACATTTCCGTATATACCAATAAAATAACAGGCTGCTCACTATTAGCTCTTATGAACTACAAACCCATAAAACTATTTCACAAAATTATAACAACCAAACAACCGGATTACCTTTTTGAAAAAATTAAGTTCGCAACTAATCCAAGAACAATGAAAATAATTCTACCCAGACATAAATATTTAATTACAAGCCGACAATTTTATATACATGCGATTCATCTTTGGAATGAGCAAATAACACAACAACTTTTACTAGAAAAGCTTTTGAATACTATGCACAAATTTACTGATGGAATTTCATAACTCTTTTCTATTTCGTTTTCCTCCTTTCCTCTATCTTCCTTTTCTGCACTCTATTTTAGGTTTTACTTTTATCTATCTTTCTTTATTCGAATTTTTTTATTTTAATTTTTTTTTCTCTCTCTCTTGGTATGTAAACTTTTTAAATGAAATATAAGCTTAGCTTGTACAATTAAACATAAGATTATATCTTACTTGTACAATGAATTGTTTTAATAAATAAATAAATAAATAAAATTGTATGGGAGTAGGTCAAATTCGCCACAATATGGCTGCAAGACTCCCAATTCCTGTGAACGGTGTGGAATCGATTGAATTGGCTTATTTCAACTTTAAGCTGAGATATTTTCGATACTTATATTTACCCACAACGAAATATGAAGTAAGCGCTCCTAATGTTCAGACCACCGACTCAGAATTTCAACAATTATTTTTAATAATTTCTAAGCCCTGTTCGTTCGTGAACTTCACCATGGTAGAAAAGTTTTAACATTGAAATTCTAACATTGAAATCAAAACATTTAAGAGTGCACTTATATTAATATACAAAATTGTTATGACCTCATTGGAAAACCATTTAGTTGAAGATTTCTTTTTGGATAGCGTAAGCAATTTAATTTTACGTCTCATTATAAATTAAAAATGGCTATTTACTAAGTTACAAATTTAAAAAATGTTTTTTGAGTTTTAATTTTTGTATGTATGGCCTGAACGAAAAATCAAAAAAAAAAAGGTTTAGCTTAGAGACTACTCGTATTTCTCGCAACTTATTATAGAATAAGATTATTTTAGGTTATCTAAGCTAACTTTTGAAGGTTTTTCTTTAACTAGCATGAATGAATTACTGAAATAATTGCAATAAAATTGCATGAACAATTCGAGTTCAATCCCATATGACAATTTGAGACTTTTGTAAAAAAAAAATATGCAACGGGATGTTTATTTGGTGATGAATGTTAACAAGCAGCCTGGTCGCTCCAAAGCGGGGCACGCGGATGGGCTGCTCATACTACAAGAAGGAGCTGCAACACCGTATGGCTAGAAGGACTAAGGTCCTTCAAGGTGAGAAGGTTGAGCACAAGGAAAACACTGCTGTACATTCTTTTTGATAAGCTCACCAGAAGACAGTTTACCATGAAATATGGCCATGCTGGAATGCTGGAACATTTTACTTTAAAAATAGTCTGAAACAAAAAAAAGAAAAGACTATGGTGCTGGCAGCCCGGTATGGGCCATGGCCTAGCTTCTCGACACTCATTTGTGTTGCTCATGTTGTCTACGGTTTATCGCCGAATCCGAACGGCACTCCTTAGAAGTTTTTTCATAGGCAATTTTACTTTCGGGAGTTTGTCATTGCCCACCGAAAGCGTGATGACGATTCGAAAAATTGTTGGCGATGCCGGGGATCGAACCACGGACCCTCTGCGTGATAGTCCAATGAGCTAACCATCGCGTCATCGCCGTCTGAAACAAGTTACAGTTAATTCGTCGATCCAGCCAAGTGATTTGTGAGTTCAGTTCACCATGCCATAGAGTGCGCGGAAAATACTATTCATTTGCATGCGCTTATTACAAAGTGACTTCGATAAAATTAAACGATGACTGGAAGTTAAAGATCAACTTCCAAGGTCGAAAACCATTCTGTTAAGTACACCTTTGTCTGGCGACCCACTTGCTTGCCGAAATGTATTCAGATACCTTAGGATCTGGCTAGAAGAATATCCGTATATATACAAAATGTTAAGTAGGCTAAGGTAATGTTAAGATACATATGTCATAAATAATAAAAAATGAATAAATTGAAAAAAAGGGTAAAATAAAACCAAAAATTATTAAATACCGTCCCCTAGTCTAAGATAATTTATGTAAGTAAAGAATTATTTTATAAGAGGTTTTACGTTTTATATAACATAACTAAAATATCCTACCAAGTTTTCATTGAAACAATATACGTACGCATAGTTTCTACATTTCTCACATTTCTCAAACTGCTTGTGAGTGTTATTATAAGCATGAGACTTCAAGTGGCGCTACAGTCCGGGGTGGACCTGGGCCTCAGTCAACAAGCGTCTCCAGCCAGCTCGATCCCTGGCTAGCTGCCTCCAGTTTCGCACGCTAAGTTGGCTGAGGTCCTCTTCCACTTGCATGCGTCACCTGAGTCTTGGCCTTCCTCTACTGCGCTGTCCCTCGGAAGCGGATTCGAAGACTTTTCAGACCGGGGCATTGATGTCCGTACGCTCTACATGGCCCAGCCATCTCAGTCATCCTGCACAGACGGACGAGTTTGGCAGGGATGCCGAAACTAGACATTGCTCTATATAGCTCGTCTCTATAGACGCTACGAGGGCGGGTCAATAAGTCCGTGACTTTTGGATTAAAACACAGATTTTTTGATAAAAAAATAATTTTATTTTTCAAAGTAGTCTCCCTTGAGCTCTATACACTTTGTCCAACGCTTCTCCAATTTTTTTATCCCTTCCAAAAAAAATGATTTGTCGAGGTCCTCAAAATAGGCCTTTGTTTGCGAGATGACTTCATCATTGGAGTCAAATCTTTTTCCACCAAGCCATTTCTTCAGGTTTGGGAACAAGAAATAGTCTCTCGGAGCCAAATCTGGAGAATAGGGTGGATGAGGGAGCAATTCATAGCCCAATTCATGGATTTCATGAAGTTGTTACACGATTGCGTTTGTGGTCGACTGTGAGCAAACGCGGCACACCCATCTTGCGGAAAGCTTTCTCATGCCCAAGTGATCATTCAAAATTGAAACCACTGAGCCATGCGAGATCCCTACGGCTTCCACAATCTCTCGCACTTTCAATCTTCGGTCGGCCAACACCATATCGTGAATTTTTTCGATTGTTTCGGGTGTAGAGACCGCAACTGGGCGTCCAGGACGTTCGGCATCTTCAGTGCTTGTACGGCCACAACGAAATTCAGTAAACCACTTTTTTACAATTGAAATCGATGGTGCAGAGTCCCCATAGTATTTATCAAGCTTAGCCTTGGTCTCGGTAATGGTTTTTTTTCGCAAGAAATAATGCTTAATAAGCACACGAAATTCACTTTTTTCCATTTTCTCCTCAAATTAGGGAGTAGTCTGTTAAAAATAGCTGTCAAACACAAACTAACTGACGCAGCAAGTTTAAATTTTGACAGGAGTCAACTGACAGATGCCTGTTGACAGGAGCAGCGTTGCTGTTTCAGTAAAGAGGTCAGAAATTCAAAAAGTCACGGACTTATTGACCCGCCCTCGTATCATACGCGGCCTTAAAATCGATGAAGAGGTGGTGTGTATCGATCTGAAGCTCATGGGTCTTCACCAAGATCTGCCGTAGTGTGAATGTGTGTGAAACTTGTTAGTCCAAACTTCAAAGAGAGCGGACGTGTTTTACAAAGTGTCGTGGAGTGCGCGCTTTTTCTAAGAACTTAAAAAATTGATAAGAAAATATTTCGCTTTTAATACGAGTATATAGTATACCAAAATGAATTGTCATATATGTAAAGAAAAAATAGAACGCAGTGATGTAGGCAAAATTAGTTACTGCGTTTCGAAAATTGGGAAGAGGTGTATACTCAAGATAATGTATCTATGGCTGTTAATTTATCGTTGACGATATTAAATAATTATATAAGCTCAGTTAGCTATGTCACTATTCCTAAAAAGACAGATTTCAGGCTAAAGCCTTGGATTAGCTGGTTACTTCTTAGGAAAACTAGGCAAAGGCACAAATTACGGAAAAGTGCCTTAAACATCCACAGAACGCTAGTCTAAAGCATCGCTATAACCGTATGTGTCGAATAATAAATAATGAAGTACGAAAATGCCGCGAAGATTACTATCACAATCAGATAAGGGCTGCGCTAGGGAATCTTAAACAAGAATGGAAAGTGATCAATAAAATTATGAATCGAAGTGTAACCAAGCAAAATAATTCTGTTGTCTTAAAAAATGGAAATATTAATGTTTCAGAACCCACAGAAATAGCAAACGAATTTAACAAATACTTTGCTTCAATTGGGCGACATTCTTTTCAAACAAAAAATTTTAACATTTGCAATTATTGCTATCCCGAATCCAGGCTTACAGATATTAGTTTTGAAAGGGATAGCTTCTTTTTCGAACCAATTTTTGGGGTTGAGATTTTGAGGACCATCCACTCCTTAAATAGCTCCAACTCCTGTGGCAGCGATAGTATTTCCAATTTATGCTTAAAAACATTTCCTTCAATATTGTTGATATTTTGGAGCATATTTTCAATTTGAGTATCCTGTCCGGATGTTTTCCTGAAGTTAAAGTAAAATGTGCTATTGTTATTCCCCTCTTTAAAAAAGGAAGCAAACATGAAAAAAGGAACTATAGACCAATTTCACTGTTGTCTTCTATCAGTAAAGTTTTTGAGAAATGCGTAAAGAAAAGAGTGTTAGAGTATCTGAACAAAATAAAATTCTTCAGTCCAATGCAATTTGGGTTTAGAGCTGGGCTCTTTACTGAAGACGCCCTTTTAGATTTTTGCTCCATTATACAGAAAAGTTTGTATGAAAAAAGATCTTGTGCTGGACTTTTTGTTGATATAACAAAAGCGCTTGATAATATTATTCTAAACAAGCTATATAATATAGGTTTTCGTGGTTCGATACATAGTTGGTTTATGTCCTACCTAAAAGACAGAAAACAAAAAGTGAAAATCGAATCCAGCCTAAGTAACTTTATGGTTATCAACCTTGGTGTCCCTCAGGGCTCGGTCCTTGGACCTATATTATTTCTCATATATGTCAACTCCTTGTTTACCCAGCCATTTGTAGGAAAAGTCAGGTCGTTTGCAGATGACCTTGGGATCGCAAACTTAGTGGCTGATATAAACCATGATGTTGAATTGCTAAGACTTTGGTTCACGGAGAATAAGCTAATAGTAAGCGATAAGACAAAACTTATGTTTTTCAGTCTTACCACGCACGAGTCTCCAGATATTGAGGTCGTATTCCATGCTTCTAAATGTGCAAGGTTTAACATGTTTCACATTCCATCTTCTGTCCAATGCTCTAAAATGTCTTTCGACGTGAATGTTCCCTGCCAGGACATTTGCTTTAAAATTGAAAATGTAAGCCATTTAAAATACCTAGGTGTTATTATTGACCGAAATTTAGGTTGGTCTAACCATAGTTTAAGTTTAAAGCAATATCTGTTATTTACCGTTCGCTCATTCTACCGTCTAAAGAATTTTTTCCTTTTAATACTCTAAAATCAATTTACAAGTATTATGGGATATTTCAGTCAAAATTGCAGTACGGTATAGGATGTTGGGGAAGTGCTTACCTGAGTAAAATTCAGCCGTTGATTGTTCTACAGAAGTGTGTCATACGGAAGATCTGTGGTTCTTCTCGTCTGGCCCACTCCATAGAATTATTTAGATACATGCAAATCCTACCAGTTAGGCATCTGTTTTATTTTAAGGTCTTACAAATATTTTTCATCCGAGGTGGTTATATGCAGAGTCCGATTTCTAACGCTTACAACTTGAGGAGCCATCAACAATCTCTTGTCGCTATTCCTGCTTTTCGTACCACCTGCTACAGAAATTCATATTCTATTCTATCCTGCAAATTATTAAATAGTCTCCCTGTAGATACAAGATTCGTAGGTAATTTGCGTACTTTCATGAAAAGGGTTAAACAATGGCTTTTTAGCTACAATCAGAACGAAATCGAGATTTTGCTACACTACATTGACTAATAGCTTTTAATATACTCTAAACAAATTTTCCTTATGAAATTTTTTTCCCTTTTGCATCTAGAATAAAATGGTTCTTATTTTTTCTCTTTTTCTTATTGTTCACCCCACTGTTAATAGTTTAATATAAAGTGACATTTGCCTCTATTTATGTTATTTAATACAAAATGTCACTAACTATTCTCGCATTTTAAGCTGCAACATACTTTTGTTATTTTTTTTTAGAAATTATTTGTAAATTGTAAAACGAGGATAATGATAAATAAATAAATAAATGTAGTTGGCGCAGTTAAGAGGATCTCTTTTCTTATAAATCGGACAAACAATGCTTAGGTTCCATTCATCGTCCGACCATATTTTACAGATGAGTTAGTAGGAGCATATACCAAGTCATCGCCTGCCGCTTTGAAGAGCTCGACAGTCAGGCCATCCGCTGCAGCAGCTTTGTTCGACTTAAGCTTATATATAGCTATCTTCACTTCATCCAGGTCTGGTGGATGGAATTGTTGGTCATCATCGTCTAGGTTGAAAGGTTGATTCTGCCTGACAGCGGTATTTGGTTCGTCACCGCCGTTATACAGTCTGCAGAAATGGTTTTCCAAATCCTCAGCATCGACTGCGATTCTACTACGATGTTCTCTTGTTCATCTCTACAGGCTTCGGTTCGGGGTTTGTTTCTGTGACACATTATTTTTACCTTTTGGTAAAACTCCCAAACCTCATTCCTGGAGTAGCATCTCTCAATTTCCTCGACCGCGCGCTTCTCATGCTCTTTCTTCTTCCTCCTGAGAAGCCGGTGTTCGACTCTCCTCTTCCGCTCATAGAGCTCATGAGCAGCTGTGGTCCTTCTAAGCAGCGCCGCTTTATATGCATCTTGTTTAGCTGCATGCGCTTGTCGCCATTCATCATCGAACCAGGGGTTTCGTTGTGGTGGACGAATAAAACCCAGCACATCAGAAGCGGCATCTCTGATGGCATTTTGGCGGTGTTTCCAATGGTCTTCTATACTTGATGCTGGCGGTATTGGACCTCTTGAGAGATTAAGGGATACTCGATCGGAAAAGGACTTGGCGATCTCTTGCGATTGTAACCGTCTGACGTCGAATTTCCTCACAGCATTAGCTTGTCTTCGGAGCTTCGGAATGTGATCAATCTGGTTGACTGTTGATTGATCAGTTCTCCAAGTCCCCTTGTGTATGTCGAGATGTGGGAACCGCGTGCTAACCACGACAATGTTTCGTCCCGCCGCAAAGTCGATTAGCCTGAATCCGTTATCCGAGATGGTGACGTGCAAGCTATATTTTCCGATTGTTCCACCAAAGATACCCTTTCTTCCTAGCTTTGCATTAAAATCACCGAGGACAATTTTAATGTCATAGCTAGGGCATTGCTCGTAGGTCTTCTTAAGGAGCTCATAGAAGGCATCCTTGGTGTTGTCATCTTTCTCCTCTGTGGGGCCATGAGGGCATATAAGGCTTATGTTGGCGAATTTGGCTTTGATGCGGATTGCTACGAGGCGCTCGCTCACATGCCAGAAGCTCAGAACTTCTTGTCTTAGTCTGCCTCCAAAAACAAATCCGCATCCAAATAAGCGCTGCTTTTGTCGTCGATAGCAATTGCCGTAGTAGATGTCGCAGTTTTTCATCTTCTTTTTGTCGGGCACATCCCATCGCATTTCTTGAATGGCGGTTGTGTCTGCTTTGCAGCAGTCTAGGGCCTCCAGTAGTTGTTCGGCTGCACGTGGTCTATTAAGGGATCTTACCGGTTCATGCTCCACACCTTACAAATGTTCCCAAAACCGAGATTATTGAAAAAATTGAAAGTCAGGGTTAAGAGTTAGTAACGTGTGCAAATTTACAAAAATTATTGGATTATTTCTATTCATCTTCGACCTTTTTCGACCAACAAGTACAGTAGTTATCAGCTTGTACAACGTCCAAGTGATCTAGTAGATATTTACCCAATCCCATGCGCTGTCAAAACTGTCAACTTTTGGGCCACACCGCCAAGCCCTGCAAGGGCAATCCCTCGTGTGTAAATTGTTATCTTCCACCCTGAAAAATGCACACAAACTTTGTGCGTTATATGCAATGAAGATCACTCCGCTTCGTCCAAGGACTACCAACATTGCAGGAAAGTCAGTCGTGCAAAAGCCCGTAGCCCCAGTAAACTTCTCAATTCGAAATAATATCCAAAACGACACTCCAACGCCAATACCGTGCTCCCTTCTTCAACACACAACGATGTCAGATATCAATCAGAGAAACAAAATAGCAACTATTCTTCACGGATACAGTAAAAGAATAACCTCCTTACTACGACACATACAAACTAGTCCAACAAATAATAACACAAAAGCAAACTTCTCTAACCTTCCCGCCACTGCGAATTAGCCTCCCTTGCCACTCAATGCAGCTCACATCCCTTACTTAAACCTTTCAGAGGATATTCTTCTCAATCAACACCATCAATTATTCACATTTACAACAACACAACACAATCACCAATTTCATCCATTACTCAATCACAAAAAAAAAAAACAAATACTACACAATTGCCTCAAGATTTGATAACCATTAAATCGATGAATAACAACATTGCGGTTATCTTTATCTTAACTTTTTGTCCAATTCAAACTTCTTACAGGAAAACTTAAGCGTCTCGACACCAAAACGTCGAGGTCGGAGCCCACACTCATCCAATTTGCCCAACCTAAAACCAAAACCAAACTTCATCAACAGGAAACTTAAAATCTTGCAGTGGAACAAAAAAGGATTCCTCTATAATTATGATGAGTTCTGCAGTCTTATAAAAGAACAGTCACCCAGTTTCATTGCCCTTCAAGAGACACACCATCCGTACCAATTTAAACCCAAAATATCTAGACTGCTTTCATAATTGTCCTCATAACTTAACTGCTAAGCAAGGTATCGGAATTTTAATAAAGGAAAATATTCCAAATGAACGGATACCCATCACCTCGGACATTTTAACTTGTGCCCAAGTCTTCTATTCTCTCCATTTATGATCTTCCAGATCAAGTATTTTCTAAGTCTGATCTAGCAAATATTTTCAATTAGACGACACTCCCGTTCTAATATTGCAGGTTAACGCAGTTAACGCCTGGAGTGTATTATGGGGTTTCCCTACCACTAATTCCGGAGGGGCTATACTTAAAATATTTTAAGATGACTCAAATCTTATGATTCTTAATTACGATGCCGCAACCCCCTTTTTCACCCATAATACCCTAACATACATTTATTAGACATGCTGCTCACCCGAATTGTATATAAGATCTTCTTGGGAAATTTTAAATGATCACTTTCCTATAATTTCCATTACTTTTATGCGCCCAGCCTACTCAAATACAACGATAAATCGCAAATTTAAAATTGACTTTGCTAGCTGGGCTTTTTTTAACAAGCACATTTTAGATTACCTATTAGTTAAACCACCGTTACCAAACATTAACAAAGTAGCTACTATACTCCAAATAGCGATTCGAGCCGGAAAAATTCAATCCCCCAAAGTTGACTTACCAACGGATGGTGCCTTGGTGAAATCCAGAGTTAGGAACTCTAACTCTGAGAAATAAAAGCCTGACGGACCTTTAAAAAGCATGTACCTATACCTAAAATACTCGTAATAATAATTTGATTGCATTCAAAAAATCGAAAGAAAACTTTCGCAGGGAAATAAATATCAGAAGATCTAAATGGCTTAACGATTTTGCCTCCCTGAACATCTAATCCTAATACATCTTCCATATATCAAATGCAATTGTATCATGTAATAAACCCATGGGTTTGTTTTGGTTTGATATAATTCAAAGTTTATTTTCTTTTTTTTTACAGCATTTAAATAAAGGATTGTTTTTAAAAATATTTTTTTAGTTTTTGTTGGTCACGTTTCTAAGTCTGTTCATTTCAATTAATGTGTCATTGTTGCACTATTTCAAAGTTTATTTTCTTTTTTTTTACAGCATTTAAATAAAAGATTGTTTGTAAAAAAATTTTTTGGTTTTCGTTGGTCATGTTTCTAAGTCTGTTCATTTCAATTAATGTGTCATTGTTGCACTTTCGCCTGCTTGTTAATTTACTGCAATCTAGTTCTTTTACAGGGGAGCTTCTAGTGACTTCACCCTACTTAAGGCCACATATGCTTGATCAGCAGTGAAGAGTTTTGAGCCTAAATAGCCAACGGTATGGTCGACAGTCATATACTGCATTTTGTGTACTGTGCAAGCCTAGCATAATATAATTGGCAACATTCTTCGTTCAGCAGTGCTGTGACTATATTTTTCCGGAATTTGGCTAAACAATGTGGGCACCATCTTTACCTAAGTCTATACGGACATACGGTATATCACTTTAGTACATCGAGCCTCTCCAAAAGCTGTGTCATATGATTTCTATAATGTGTTCAATGGCACCATTCCCCAGCCCTCTGGACACAACTTCATTATAACGCAGAATGACCTTGTATGTGTCTGCGGTTGGTGGTGTTGAGATTGGTTTCTTGTTTTGTTCCTTTCTACCAGATGGCTTTGTGATGTTTGAAGTTCACCACAAATCTATGTGCCACTTATTTGAACTTGAAGTTTAGTTGTGCTTAACGAAGCAAAGGTTCAGATTTGATTCTGGAGGTTCCTTCCCTTACACAGGTTACAAGCCAATGCTCATGACGCCCATCTCACCTAATAACAAGTCATTGTGTAAAGCAAACCAAGGTGCACTATCCGATTTACGCGTACACATAATTTTGTGACTGCTGTTTCCCATTTAGGATTTTCCTCGCTGGGAGCCAACCCTGGGTGCAATAGCCATCAGAAAGCAAACAAATTTATGCGCTATGTATCATGGGGCTGTGGCTATATTGAATTTTGTCTGATGTCACTAACTTAATCGTTTTCTACTCTTCATACCCTTTCATTTGATACCCATATTAAGGATGTAATACGCCATCTTGGAGCGGCGGCCATATTGAATTTAGTGTGATATCACTTACTTTATCGTTTTCTATACTTCAGGCCATTTGATACCCATATTAAGAGGGTTGAAAAGAAAATGTAATCCGCCACCTTAAAACGGCGGCCATATTGAATGTAGTGTAGTCACTTAAATAAATCGTTTTCTACTCCAAAAGCCCTTTCATTTGAGACCCATATTAAGAAAGTTGAAAAAAATGGCGGCGGCCATTTTGAAAATATAAAAACATTGACTATGCATATTGTATTGTCACCAGAACTAAAAGTGTGTGCAAAATTTCAGCTGAATCGGATGTCAAGAAGTGGTTCTAAATTAGCTTGCAAGATTTGACCTAAACAAACTAACATACAGTGCAAGTAAAATAAAAGCTTGTAAAATCGACACCCAGTTTATCTTTTACCTTCTAAACAAAATGAAATTTATCCAGTGCAATAACATGGATTGGGCCAGCAGCACAACAATCAAGTTTGTGGCAGAATGCTTGGCGTACCTTCCCTTACTTATGCAGGCCTTCCAATACACAGGCCTAAGTCATCATAAGGCCCACAACCCTATACGGCCATATGCGACAGACTTAGGTAAGAAGTGTACAGTTTCTAACACGTGAACGAGTTATGATAATCCGCATCAAGGCTAAATGCGTCAACATGAGCCTAATATGCACCCATGCCCCTACGGAAAACAAAAATGTTAGCCCCGATGCTAAAAACAAAGTTCCTTGACAAGATATATCATTAATGTCCGAGGTATGGCGCTATAATAGTATAATACGAGTAGTATGTCACCCTTGTCACCTAAATAAGATCACGCGCGGTAAACCTTTACTGAAATTCATTATGCAGACCTCCTTAACATCGAAAAGGTGCAACAAGACTAATTCGGTAGCTTTTTAACAATCTTTCAAAAAAGGGCGCGCTCCTCGCTCCTAAATCTAAATTGTTAAAATACTCTACTTCTATAAAAAAAAGAGGGGATTAGTTCGTGTAGGAGATAGAATTAGAAATGATTGCGTCTCGTTTAACTTCAAACACTCTGTAATTCCACCCAAAAACTGATTTGCACTACTTACATTGTACCACATGCTTTATGTATGTTATATTCACCTCCCTGGTGTATCGAACACATTCGTCATTGTTCTCCACCGCTACTGGATTCAGGGAAGACGCAACCTCATCCGGAAGGTAGTTCCAATGCAAACCATGTTATTTTGTAGAGATTAACCACCACGAAACTTACGAGTATAAAGCAATTCACCTTAAACTGGTAAGTGGTTTGACAACAGATACATTACTTGTTGCCTTAAGACGGTTTGTGACCGGAATGCAAATGATTGTCTTATCCTAGTCCCATAATAACGACATTGCCAGTGCGTTCTCTTTAGATGGCTTCACATGGCACTTCCTACCCCCTTCTGCACCACACTTCGGTAGACTATTGGAGGCTGGTACGTAGTCAGTAAAATTTATTTATACATTTATAGTACGAGGGCGGGTCAATAAGTCCGTGACTTTTTGAATTTCTGACCTCTTTACTGAAACAGCAACACTGCTCCTGTCAACAGGCATCTGTCAGTTGACTCCTGTCAAAATTTAAACTTGCTGCGTCAGTTAGTTTGTGTTTGACAGCTATTTTTATCAGACTACTCACTAATTTGAGGAGAAAATGGAAAAAAGTGAATTTCGTGTGCTTATTAAGCAGTATTTCTTGCGAAAAAAAACCATTACCGAGACCAAGGCTAAGCTTGATAAATACTATGGGGACTCTGCACCATCGATTTCAATGGTAAAAAAGTGGTTTACTGAATTTCGTTGTGGCCGTACAAGCACTGAAGATGCCGAACGTCCTGGACGCCCAGTTGAGGTCTCTACACCCGAAACAATCGAAAAAATTCACGATATGGTGTTGGCCGACCGAAGATTGAAAGTGCGAGAGATTGTGGAAGCCGTAGGGATCTCGCATGGCTCAGTGGTTTCAATTTTGAATGATCACTTGGGCATGAGAAAGCTTTCCGCAAGATGGGTGCCGCGTTTGCTCACAGTCGACCACAAACACATGTGCAGTTGCCATGGCAAAAATCCATGAATTTGGCTATGAATTGCTCCCTCATCCACCCTATTCTCCAGATTTGGCTCCGAGCGACTACTTCTTGTTCCCAAACCTGAAGAAATGGCTTGGTGGAAAAAGATTTGACTCCAATGATGAAGTCATCTCGCAAACAAAGGCCTATTTTGAGGACCTCGACAAATCATTTTTTTTGGAAGGGATAAAAAAATTGTAGAAGCATCGGACAAAGTGTATAGAGCTCAAGGGAGACTACGTTGAAAAATAAAATTGTTTTTTTTATCAAAAAATCTGTGTTTTAATCCAAAAGTCACGGACTTATTGACCCGCCCTCGTACATAGGGTTTTCACAAGTTCCATTCTCAGCTTTGACGAACTCTATACTGTTTACGCACAAATTGAACCGTTTTTCATGAAAGGTTCGAATTGTCCAATCGTTGTTATTCAGCTTTCAATTTCCTTTAAGCCTTTTCACTTTTAATTGAGAGTGTTTGGTATACCACTTGAAGATATTTTTTTTTTGTATGAAGCATTTTTTTACAATTCTTAACATTACTCTTACTTTTAATACCAATTTTGGGAGTGCTTTACATTAGCAGCGCTTTCTAACGAAGTATTACTCTTTCCACTTTCATTAGGATTATATGGTTTATTATTATTTTGTCTTTACAGTCTTCGTGGACAATTAGATGAGGAACTAGAGGAGGATGGCACGAATTGCTGCAACTTAGAGGTTCTCATTAATACGTTTCAAAACAAGTAATACAGAGTCATGCATTTTGTGATTCTGAAAATAAATGTACTCGTAAATAAAACACATTTATCATTAAGATTTCGATCAAATCGTATTTTAACATATTGTTCGGATCTTTCAGTTATGAATGGAATATAACGCCATTCAAATGTCCTCCATCGGAGTTCTTGCAGGACTTTCAGAAAATGTTGTGTGAGATGTGGCACTTGTCTTCCACACCTGTCTTCAATTTGACGCCAAACAAAGAAGTTTGGGCCACAAAACGAAATTGCACACCATACAGTGACTTTTTTTTGAATGAACTTTCCACAGTTATATGTGAATTTTTACTTTTCCATACGCGACAATTTTGTTTGTTAATGTATCCACCAAATGAATACTGAGTCTCATCGCTGAAGAAAACTTTGTGTGAAAATTGATTATGCTAGTGCTGATGTTCAAACACCCAATCGGCGTATATTCTACGCATTTCATGATTGTTTAATTTTTGAGTGAGTGAGTGAGTGAGTTGAACGGATGGCAACGATTAGTATAAGGCAGGTTCTGGTTCTTTAAATAAAGAGAATGAGCTTTTGCAGCTCTGCTAATAAGAAATACTTCGGAAAAACAAAACAAGACCTTATCCGGGCTACTCCGACATATATGGAGCTCCGGCCGGCAAGGATTTCCAGGACTTAGTCAGGGTCTTGGAAAAGAGATGGTGGCGGACGAGCCCTATATGGGCCAACGGTAGCGCTCACATCCTTGAACGGGTGTACCCGACCCCTCGTCCTAGGGGCATTAGAAATGGAAGTGGTCCTCCAGGTAGGGGGCTGTGCCGCCGAGGTAAATTCCCGGTCATTTAAAAAAAATTAAGTTACGAAGCATCAACAAGCCTCGGATATGCACGGATCTACTGCTGATAACCCACAAACGATTAAAGGACAATGAGCTTCGGATATGCACGTGGAAAGTAAGGTCCCTTAAAAGACCACGTGGAGCCGAAAAACTAGAGGAGGCTAGACTGCTGCAAAGCAGACATAACCACCATTCAAGAATGCGATGGGATGGGCCGGACAAAAAGAGGATGAAAAACTGCGACATCTACTACGGCGATTGCTATCGACGGCAAAAGCAGCGCTTATTTGAATGCGGATTTGTTGTCGGACGCAGACTAAGACGAGAAGTCCTCAGCTTCCGGCATGTGAGCGAGCGCCTCGTAGCAATCCGCATCAGAGCTAAATTCGCCAACATAAGCCTCATATGCGCGCATGCCCCCACAGAGGAGAAAGATCACGACACCAAGGATGCCTTCTTTGAGCTCTTTAACAAGACCTACGCGCAATGCCCTAGCTATGACATTAAAATTGTCCTCGGTGATTCTAATGCAAAGCTGGGAAGAAAGGGTATCTTTGGTTGAATGATCGGAAAATATAGCCGGCACGTCACCACCTCGGATAACGGATTCAGGCTTATCGACTTTGCGGCGGGGCGAAACATTGTCGTAGCTAGCATGCGGTTCCCAAATCTCGATATACACAAGGGGACTTGGAGAACTCCTGATCAATCAACAGTCAACCCGATTGATCACATTGCGACCGACGCAGGACACACCTCCAGTATTATGGATGTCCGTACGTTCCGATAAGCAAACATCGACTCGGACCATTACCTTGTTATAGCCAAGGTACGGTTGCGGATATCCCAAACTACGCCAAGACAAACAAATGGTGTGAGGAAATTCGACGTCAGACGGCTACAATCGCAAGAGATCGCCAAGTCTTAAGAGTCCCTTAAGAGGGCCAATACCGCAAGCATCAAGCATCGAAGACCATTGGAAACACTGCCAAAACGCCATCAGAGATGCCGCTTCTGATGTGCTGGGTTTCACTCGTCCACCACAACGAAACCCCTGGTTCGATGATGAATGGCGGCAAGCACATGCAGCTAAGCAAGATGCATATAAAACGGTGCTGCATAGAAGGACCAGAGCTGCTCATGAGCTCTATGAGCGCAAGAGAAGAGACGAACACTGGCTTCTTAGAAGAAAGAAGAAAGAGCATGACAAGCGCGCGGTCGAGGAAATTGAGAGATGCTACTCCAGGAATGAGATTCGGAAGTTTTAACAAAAGTTTAGCAAAAACCTACTACGGACAGAAACCCCGAACCGAAGCCTGTAGGTGAGTGGAGGAGGAGATACAACGACGAACTGTATGGACTGTACAGCGACATGGACCTAGCCAGAAGAGTGAAGATCCAAAGACTGAGTTGGCTGGGTCATGTAGAGCACATGGACACCAAAGCTCCGGTCCGAAAAGTCTTCGAATCCGCTCCCGAGGGACAGTGCAGTAGAGGAAGGCCAAGACTCAGGTAGCGCACGCAAGTGGAAGGGGACATCAGCCAACTTAGCGTGCGAAACTGAAGACAGCTAGCCAGGGATCGAGCTGGCTGGAGACGCTTGTTGACTGAGGCCTAGGTCCACCCCGGACTGTAGCGCCACTTAAAGCAAAACAAAGAGTTAGTTGAACTCCATAAGGGTGCAGACGCAAACAAACCAAAGTGTGCCGTTAGACAACCCGAAAAACTCGCTCGCCCGGTGGATTTGGATCTTTTTTAACACTTTCACTAACTGCAGCCATATTTTCCGTGGAGCGTGCATTTCGATGATGGATACGCCTCAAGACAACTCTAACAGAATCAGTCTCCTTGAGTTTTATTGGTAAGCGATCCATGTTGTAAAATGGCAAACCTTAGTTTACAGTCTCGGATAGTAGTTCGATTTGACGTATGTGATTAAAAAAATTTCTACAAATTGGATATAGTATATAAAACTACTTACAAAATAATTCAGACAAGACAAAAACATATACTCACAAAGTATGACAGGGTTTCCAGAAGTGAACCCCAACCTGCCTTTCTTGCCGTACTTATAACGTTCTTTTCATTCAACATTTTCTTAAATGCCATAAGATCAACAACATAGTTAAATACTTCTCCACCACTCCACCTGACAGACATATTGCAAAAACCAACTTTTTGTAAGTAAAGTGTTAGGTATTATTAATGTTTCGAAAACCGAACAAAGCCAATTTAAAAAAAAAAATACTTTATTTTTAATACTAATCGATAATCATGTTAGCAATTGAAATATTTTGGTTTATATTTATCATTGTAATTGAATAACTTTAATGAAATAATAGATTTTTGTTTATGATAGCTCACGTGATACAGAATATATTTATTTGCGACGGACAGTACTATCTGTTTTTCGAATTCGTTTCTGGACTGAATTTGTTGCTGTTCAGCTATGAAATTAAAACGGCACCATATATATCGTATAAAGGCAATAAGCAATCGGAAAAAGAAATATTTTGGCGGGACTTTGTCAAGCTTTTAAATCGAGCATTTAAGGAGGTCATACTTATATCAGTTGCGATTTTAACGGGCACGTCAGGGAATCAAATCAACGAACGAAAACCGATTGCTGCCACAGAGAAAACGGTTTCAAAAAGAGAAACTTAGCGGTAGAAAAAGTTTTGAACTATAGGAAATCACATGGTATAACTTGCTATTTATTAAGCAAGAGTACACCATAATTACGTAAACATTAGTATTATCAAGGTAGATAACCTTATATGCTGGAATAATATAATAAGTGACCTTGGGTCAATCATTAAAAGCGAGACTTTACTTGTCATAAACTTACGACACCAAAGTCAATCGAGAAAAATTAAAACTAATTTAATGGTTCAGAACAAGGTTATAAAACGATTCAGATTAAAAATAAATGAAATGAAAAAAAATGAAGGAGTAAACGCAATGGTTAAGAGACAACAATAATTATAAAAGAGAACAATAATAATGAAGACAGAGAATTTCAAAGAAAGAAAGAAAGAGAGGAAGGTAAGAGAAAACCACCTTCCGAGTTTTTATATTGAATATATTATACATACACATAAATATCATAAATATATAATTTTAGTATTAATCATCATAATTACCCAAATAAATACAGTGTCCCTTAGTCACCGCAGGCTTAACATGGTCAGAAGATAGGAGTATCCTCTGCGGATTTTTCAATATTGAAACATATAATGTTTTAAGTTCAAATTAAGCAGAGAAACTCAAACGGAGCTCTGTTTTTTTTCATGTATTTGAATTCATTAATTAATTCGCTTAAGACCTAGCTAATTATAATAAGTTCAACCATGCATTTTTATTTCTATGTATTGTTTTGGATATAACATTATTTAAATGTCTTCCACCGGAGTTCTAGCAGGACTTGATTCTGACAAGATAATTTTCGATGAATGTTGTGTATGAAACGCAGATTAATCGTTTATTCTCGATATGTTAATATAATATTTTCAAAAAGTTTAAAAAAGCATCAAAGGGTAACTTTTCAAACAGACAGTATATCACATATTGAAATATATTTACTTTGTACTCGTATATATTATAATAAAACATGTTCTGCAGGATTTCTGCCTAGTACGCAGATCGACACATTTTTGTCTGCCATACAAAAATCTCTCCAAAATTTATGCGAGCTAAAATTTGTCTCGGCAATTTGTGCGAGTTGTCCGCAATTTTCTTTCTAAACTGTACACAATGTTTCTGTCAATATTTGTGTCACCAAATAATAGGTCGGTACATTGTTCGCAGCTAAAATTCTGACAGCTCGCTATTTTTAAAAACTGTCTTCATGTGTTAAGAGGAAAAAAAAGTATTTTCTTGTGCAAGATAAATAGGTAGAGCTATTTCTGTCAAAGAATTATTTTATTGGCATTTCTTCACGGCGTGCTTTTGTATCAAAGTTTAGCTCGAGAGTGGAGTGTTTGGAGAGAAATTTTTGGAGGTCTTGTGTCGATGTGCGTACAATGCTTAAGCCTTAAAACGACATAGATCGCGAATTGAAATTCTAATATAAATTAAAAGTTGAGTTCGTGAGTTTCATTTCTAAGCTCAATTTCGGGGTCGTGGAAACTCTTGCGTCCTAACATTTTGGTGCTGAAACCCGGGACATTGGTCTCAATTGATTCTGTGTTGAGAACACTTCATTGGAAGCAAAAGCGAAATATAAAAAATTTTGTTGGTCGTATACGAATTGGCTAAGTGAACTAGCGGCGCGATTTAAAATAAATTTTTTTTGATAAAAAGTTAATATCAAGCAAAGTCCATGCTTTTCTATGCATTCTTAGGGTGATCGAGACAATGTCAGCAAAATATCGATTCCCAGAATTAAATGCATTAAAGCGCCTAAAAACCGATCAAAAGTTGCGCGATGCATCAATGATAAAAGCGCGGATTAATAATAAAAGCGCAGGCAAAACCGATCTCTTTTACACCTAAAAGTTTATCCCAAATCTTCGCAGAAAGCTGTGCGAACCAACAGTAAAAGTGCGGGCAAAAACGAACTCTTTTACAGCCAAACGTCCATTGCAAAAGTAATCAAAAGCTGTTCAGAATAAAAGTTTATCGGCACGGGCGAAAATTCAAATTGTTTAGAAAAAGATTTCTTTCTTCGACAATAGCATAAAGTAAACAATAACATTTAAGAGAGGTTAGTGAAGGTACGACAACATCAAACGGCAGACAAAGGCTTCTGGAGCTGAAATCTTTAAGAGCCACATCACAGGGTAGCATAACCCGGATAAGAAATCTAATCGCAAAAAAGCAACCTACTCTACCTCCAGAAGAATTAGAGAGTAAACTAGCCATCTTAGAATCATGTTTTAAGCAGATTCTTTCGGTGCTAGCAGGTATAGAAAAAAAATGCTGCAGAGTCAGATAAAAGTGCAAATGCCACTTTCATTGGCGAAATAGAGAAGTTATATGTAAGTGCTTAGTCAAGCATAATGATACTCGTATTAATGCCAAAAAGGCGTACTTCAGCAGATGAGATCAGTATATCCCAAACAATTACATTGGCAGCTTCAACATGAAGATTACGAAGTGAGATAAAACTTTCAAAATTTGATGGAAAATATGCAGAATTTTCCAAATCTATCGCATTATTCAATAAGTTGATACATCAAGATGAATCGTTGGATAATTGTGAGCGTTTTGTTATATTGAAGGAGAGTCTTGGTCCAAAACCTCTATCAGCAACCGCAGAACTCGACGAGACGGATAAAAACTATCCCAAAGCATTGGAACGCTTAAAGGGTTGTTTCCATAAAAAGGCACTAATGTTTGAGGAGCACATCGCTGCATTGTTTGAAATGCCACTGACTACCAGAGGGTCTGCTAAGGATTTACGTGAAATTAATAACACCACAAATGCGCATTTATATGTGATGCTTTCGCTCAGTAATTATGAAAATATTGCTTATACTCTTATTATCTACCTCGTTATGGAAAAGCTGGATTCGAATTCGCAAAGTGGGAAGAAACTGTTAACTATACTAAATTATGTTCATGGGAATATTGTTCAGCAGTATTGTCCAGACGGTTTCAAACTTTAGAAACCCGTGAAACAAAATTAGAGCGTCTTATGACATAAGTGGCTCTGCAAACAATGTCGAACTTCCGTAACTAAAAAGGGTGCTCTATTTGTAGAGCGACTCGGAGATAGTACTTGATAGCCTGAACGCTCATCAATCTTCCTGGATAACATTTGTAGCCTACAGGGTTGCCTTGATCTAAGAAGCAACGAAGTCTGTGATATGGCATCATGTCCCATCTCAAATGAATCCTGCAGACATTATATCAAGAGGTATGCATGCAGACGATTTACTAAATTCCTTTTGGTTCTCAGGTCCACCGTTCTTGAAGAAGCCAATAAATGAGTGGCCACCTAACAAAGAGCGTAAGAGATCAGCAGAGGTTGATAAAGGGAGACAAAACTTCATCATTGAATACGGCAGGTAAAATAAATAATGTCGTTGAAGCGTTGACAGTGTTTTTGAACAAACAAGAAAACGGGTAAAACTTATTCTCTGTATAGTGAGGCGAAGTACAGGTTCATGCGGCCAATTACCGACACTCACCGCACCGATGTGCGCGAAAATTCCAAAAATGTGCAGCATTTTTCGGCGCAGAGTACCGTGCACTTAAAAATCAAGGTGCTGTAAACGCTTCAAGTAAAGTGAAGAACATGTGTGTTGTTTTGAAATAATAACTGTTACAATTTTTGTACATTCTTTAAATTCAAAAACTTAAGAAGCTTAACAAGCGGACCTAAAGAAGCACAACATAAGATCAATGGAATTTCTCTTTTCCAATCAATTATATATATATATTTATGTTTTACGAATTCATATTGATACAAATTATATGTACCTGTAGTCGGATTTGTGGTATTTTATTTACATGATTCGTTTAACTCTGAAACATAATTGGTCCTTCTAGCTTAATGAACTTTGAGGGCGATAAAAACTTAAAACGGTAAAACATGGAAACTGTGAACGTGAAGCGTGGCGTAATTAAAGGACCAATTACCCGTGCAGTTCCATTCGCGGAAACGGTTTCCGTTAGTACGACCTCAGAACTTCTTTCTATTCGCATACAAAAGTTGAGTGTGAGGTACAAGGGTCGTATTTGCTGCTGTTAGATGAGGACAGCGTTAGTGGTGCTGAAAGCGAGTTTGCGGAATACGAGGCAAAATATTTTGTTGCGTATTCAAAATTATCCGACGTGGTCAAAAAACAACAGGCACAAGTGACCTCAATGAATCCATTTTTGAGCGGCTAGCGGTACAGCAATCCACATTAATAGAAAGGCTTAACAATTCTTTCATCTCAAATAATTCGAGAGCTAACATAGCGCTACCAAAAATTATCATACCACAGTGTTCGGGCGACTATAAGGATTGGCCATCTTACCGCGATTTATTTGTAAGCTCTGTTGATAGTAAATCCTATTTAACTGCGACACAAAAATTTCAATACCTTCGGTCTTTCGTTAAAGATGAGGCTGCTAATTTTATCAAGCAAAAACCGCTTTCTTGGCGGACACAATGACAAATACATAGTCTTGTTACCTTTTAAAGTGACATTAATTGTTCACAGCGGTATCGCGGTTAAGATCGATTTCAGTTAAACCCGGAGCTTCAAACAATGTATGTTGACTTCGTGAAAGAGTATCTTACCCTACGACATATGTCGCCAATCCCTCCGGGTGAACTTCAAACACTCCCTGGTCAACATTTTTATTTGTTCCATCATGTGGTGCTAAAAATGGATAGCTTAACAACGAAGTTAACAGTCGTATTTGTTGGCTCCTCGAAGGATTCAAAAGGTATTTCACTTAACAACATGCTACTTGTTTGATCATCCATTCAAATGGATTTGGTTGGGGTATGTCTTCGATTTAGGCAGAATCGGTTTGTCTTCATTGCAGATGTGGTGATGATGTTTCGCCAAATCTGAATAGATGAAAATCATGCAATTCAATCAACGGATCGTCTGGCGTGAGCGCTCTTTAAACACTATTCAACATTTTCCGATAAGGACAGTAACGTACGGTACTGCGTCTGCTCCCTTCCTTTAGGCTCGCGTCTTAGAGCAATTGACAGACGAATACCAAACTGATTACCCAACTGCGGCTAAGATTCTAAAAGAAGATGTCTACGTCTAAGATATTATGACTGGGGCGGATACTGCGGATACTCTTATTGCCTTGAAAAACGAGTAAGTTTCTCTACTTTCACAGGCAAAACTGCAGCTTCGCAAATGGAGTAGTAACTGTTGGCCATTATTAGCATCACTTCCAAAGAAAGATTGTGGGAACTTAGCCTTCAACCTAAGCCGTCAGATGATAACTTTTCCTTTAAGTTGTCCAAGAACAATTTTGCTTCGTCACCAACTCGTCGTCCTTTACTGTCAGAGGTTGCCAGTAATTTTTACTACCTTGGATTCTAAGCACCATCCGTAATTCTCTCCAAAATCTTGTTTCAGGAGCTCTAGTCTTCAAAGTTGAACCTTGACCTTACCGGCTCCGTTAGCTTAGCGGTGGAAAACCTATAGAGAAGAGCTTCACCACTTTGAAACCCTTCGGGTTCCGAGAGCTGCATGGATTCTCGGATGCTTTATCAGTTGCGTATGATTCAGTTGTTTATAGTCGTTGCCGCCTTAGTGATGGTACCTATCGAGTCAATATAATTGCAGCCAGGACTAAAGTTGCCGCTCTGAAACCTATCCCTAATCCCCGCCTTGAACTTTGCGGAGCCCTCTTGCTAACCCGGTTACTGACACTTATAAGAGTCTATGCATGGTGCGACTCTGAAATAGTTTTTTACTGGCTTTCGTCATCTCCGCGCCGTTGGACAACCTTTGGGCCGAATCGAGTCGCATCGATTCTAGACGTAGTTCCGCGAAGTACATGGCTTCCAAAAGTAACCCAGCGGACTCACCATCGAGAGGGTTACTACCATCGCTGCTATCGGATCATCATATCTGGTGAAATGGGCCTCCCTGACTAGCTGCTGATAAAGATTGTTGTGCAAAATCGACATTTAACCTTGAGAACAGTGTGTCTGTCAAATTTAAGAAAGAGTTCAGTTGCGTCAAATATTAGTGGCCTTCAATATCAATAAATTTGTAGATTCTCTCTTAAAAGAATTTTCATCCTGGCACGCGGTGCAACGTATAGTAGCTTATTGCTTGTGGTTCGCCAATAACGTACGCGCAAACCAACTTCGTTCTAATCGACTTACATGATTCCTTACATACGCGGAAATATACAGTGCTCGTGTCGCGACAACTTGTTTAAAGGTGCCTATTCAAAACCCTTCCTCCCAAGGTTTCCCTCAATCTCATGCACCCTGTTATACTTTGAAGTAAAGACGCTATTTCCAAGCTTATAGTAACGGAAATCCATCGGCTGCATCTTTATCCTGGTGTATCAGCAACATTTGCCCTCGTCAGGCAAAGCTTTTGCATTCTAGGAAGCAGAAATCTAATTAAAAACGTCGTATTCGCTTGCAAACCATGCTTTATGCAAAGGAAACAAACATCTCAACAGCTCATGGGAGACCTGCCTTTACATCGTGTTCAGCAAAGTCGTCCGTTTACAAGTACAGGTTGTGACTACGCGGGCCCCATCACTATCAAATTTTCAAGAACAAAACACGCCAAGTTGTCCAAGGCGTACGTCGCTCTCATCATATGTATGGCTACAAAAGCCCTCCACCCAGAGTTAGTGAGTGACCTTACCTCGGATGCATTTCTGGCAGCACTTCGAAGATTTATCACTCGACGCGGAAGATGCGCTAACATATATTCGGGCAACAGGACCGATTTCCAAGGTGCTCGACGCTGGCTGACCGTCATGCATAAGCTATTTTTGTCACAAACTCATATTGAAATTCTTGCTGCTGCTCTTGCTGCCAAGGGAATCGCAGGGCATTTCTCTCCACCGTTAGCCCCTCACTTGAGAGGTTTGTGGGAGGCTGGCGTTAAGTCGATTAAACACCATTTACGTCGGGTTGTTGGGGATTCTATTTTCGTTTTAAAAGGTTAATGCGCAGTATCATGCCAAATTGAATCTATTGTCAATTCTCGTCCTCTGTGTGCTATTTCTGATTGTGACCTGAACCAAAATCATGTTAATTTAAAACTTGTACAGGTTCGCTTGGTACTCACTGTGCTTGCTTCAGCCAAAGCAAATTTTCTTCTACATAATATTACTGTGTATTTGGCATTCGCTATTTGTCTTCATATTCATCTATTAATATCGGTCGATGCAAGTACGGCAAGTACCAATGGGTTCCCATTCAGCAGCATGTATTAGCCTTCCACTCTCTTTTGAATTGGCAGACGTACTCTCACTCTGCTGAATAGCAATGTTTCGTTTGGAAAGCTACACATTTAATAATTGCAGTTGTTGTAATTTTTGCTGTAGAAAATAGGGTAGACAATGAGAGATGTCAACCTGGCGATATCCAGTGTTGCAACTATCTTCTACACATCAATTGTGCTTATCTCTTATTATGGAATCAACGGTGGAAAAAATCCCAAAACAAATGACGCCTTATCAGGCTACTCCGACATATTTGGAACTCAGGCCGGTAAGGATTTTCGAGACTAAGTCAGGGCCTTGGAAAAGAGATGGTGGCGGAAGAGCCCTTAATGGACCAACGGCAGCACTCACATCCTTACTTACTTACTTATTTTAGGTGGCGCTATAGTCCGGGGTGGACCTGGGCCTCAGTCAACAAGCTTCTCCAGCTAGCTCGATCCCTGGCTAGCTGTCTCCAGTTTCGCACGTTAAGTTGGCTGAGGTCCTCTTCCACTTGCGTGCGCCACCTGAGTCTTGGCCTTCCTCTACTGCGCTGTCCCTCGGGGGAGGATTCGAAGACTTTTCGGACCGGAGCATTGGTGTCCGTGCGCTCTACATGACCCAGCCATCTCAGTCTTTGCATCTTCACTCTTCTGGCTAGGTCCATGTCGCTGTACAGTCCATACGGTTCGTCGTTGTATCCCCTCCTCCACTCACCGTCAATGCAGACTGGACCGAAGATTGCCCGAAGAATTTTTCTCTCGAAGCAACCAAGAACACCCTCATCCATTTTTGATAATGTCCATGCCTCTGCGCCATAGAGCAGGGCCGGGATTATTTAGGTCTTATAAAGGGTGACTTTTGTTGTCCGAGAGCTTTGCTACTCAATTGCCTTCTTAACCCAAAGAAACAGCGGTTGGCAAGAGTTATTCTTCGCTTGATCTCAGCGCTGGTGTCGTTGTCTGTATTTATAGCGGAGCCTAGGTAGACAAAGTCCTTAACTACCTCAAAGTTATATCTGTCGAGGGTGACGTTCTGTCCGAGACGTCGGTGTTGGTTGTCCTTTTTGCTTGACAGCATATACTTGGTCTCGCCCTCATTGACCGCTAAACCCATTTTCGCCGCTTCCGTCTCAATACTCGCGAAAGCGCCACTGACATCACGCTGCTTTCTCCCGATTATGTCAATATCGTCGGCGTATGCGAGTAGTTGGACGGACTTTTGAAAGATAGTGCCTCTTGTGTTTGCTCGTGAGTTTTGCACTATTCTTTCAAGTACGATGTTGAAAAAATCGCATGACAGCGCATCGCCTTGTCTAAATCCTTTCTGGACATCAAAGGTCTCGGTGAGATCTTTACCGACCTTGATGGAGCAGCGTGCATTCTCCATCGTCATCCTGCACAGACGGACGAGTTTGACAGGGATGCCAAAACTAGAAATTGCTCTATATAGCCCGTCTCTATAGATGCTGTCATACGCGGGCTTAAAATCGATGAATAGGTGGTGGGTATCGATCTGAAGCTCATGGGTCTTCTCCAAGATCTGCCGTAGTGTGAATATCGGGTCGATGGTGGACTTTCCTGGCCTGAAGCCAAACTGATATGGACCTATCAGGTTGTTGACAAACGGCTTCAGGCGTTCACACAATACGGCGGATAAGATCTTATATGCGATGTTAAGGAGACTGATGCCTCTGTAGTTGGCGCAGTTCAAAGGGTCTCCTTTCTTGAGAATTGGACAAACAATGCTGAGGTTCCATTCATCGGGCATACTTTCGTCCGACCATATTTTGCAGATGAGTTGGTGTATGCTCCTTACCAAGTCATCGCCTGCCGCTTTGAAGAGCTCGGCAGTCAGGCCATCCGCTCCAGCAGCTTTGTTGGACTTAAGCTTCGATATGGCTATCTTCACTTCATCCAGGTCGGGTGGACGGAATTGTTGGTCATCATCGTCCAGGTTGAAAGGTTGATTCTGCCTGACAGCGGTATTTCGTCCGTCATCGCCGTTATACAGTCTGCAGAAATGATCTTTCCAAATCCTCAGCATCGACTGCGATTCTACTGCGGGTTCGGGGTTTGTTTCCGCGGCATGTTATTTTTACCTTTTGGTAAAACTTCCGAACCTCATTCCTGGAGTAGCATCTCTCAATTTCCTCGATCGCGCGCTTCTCTCGCGATTTTATAAGTTTTTCAAAAGTCCTGGAAAATGTTGGAAGGAGGGAAATGTGTCTATAATTTGACATATTTTTTTTTTGTTGCCTTTTTTAAAAAGTGGTATAACTTCAGCGGCTTTTAAGTGCTGAGAAAAACGACCTCTTTCAACACTTAGGTTAAACAAATAACTCAAAACGTCTACTACATTATAACACACTTTCTTTAACAATACACTTGATATGCCATCGCTAGTGCACGAGTTTTTGTTTTTTAACAAGAATATTGCCTAACATACTCGTATTTCATTTGAGGAAAATGGTTGGGAAACAAAACAGAAGGTTTGAGGTCTTCTGAGATTTCGGTAACATACTCGTTGAGCTTATTTGAAATGCTACCCGATTCGGTGTAATAAATACCATCTATGTCCAGCTGCTTATACTTATTGGTTGGCTACTTTTCCCTAAAATACTATCGACTACTTTCCATTCCCCCCTCAAGTTACCCCTCGCTCGTTCAAACGATTCTTAATAAAAAGTGTCGCGCGTTTCTTCCATGTTCTTCCGTACGGATTTGCACAGATTATGATAATACGAGGGCGGGTCAATAAGTCCGTGACTTTTGGATTAAAACACAGATTTTTTGATAAAAAAATAATTTTATTTTTCAAAGTAGTCTCCCTTGAGCTCTATACACTTTGTCCAACGCTTCTCCAATTTTTTTATCCCTTCCAAAAAAAATGATTTGTCGAGGTCCTCAAAATAGGCCTTTGTTTGCGAGATGACTTCATCATTGGAGTCAAATCTTTTTCCACCAAGCCATTTCTTCAGGTTTGGGAACAAGAAGTAGTCGCTCGGAGCCAAATCTGGAGAATAGGGTGGATGAGGGAGCAATTCATAGCCAAATTCATGGATTTTTGCCATGGCAACTGCACATGTGTGCACCCTTGCATTGTCTTGGTGGAAAAGAACTTTTTTCTTGGCCAAATGAGGTCGTTTTTTTTTCAAATCGTCATTGAATCGGTCCAATAAGTTGGCATAATATTCCCCATTGATTGTTCTTCCCTTTTGAAGGTAGTCTATGTGGATTATCCAGCGTGCATCCCAAAAAACAGTCGCCATAACTTTATTGGCTGACAAACCCACCTTGGTCTTCTTTGGCGCCGATTCACCCTTAGAAATCCACTGTTTTGACTGTTGTTTGTTCTCTGGTGTGTTGTGATGTATCCATCTTTCGTCCACGGTTACAAAACGGCTCAAAAACTCCTCCATATTGCGATTAAACAACGCCAAACCTTCCTGTGAAGTTGTTACACGATTGCGTTTGTGGTCGACTGTGAGCAAACGCGGCACCCATCTTGCGGAAAGCTTTCTCATGACCAAGTGATCATTCAAAATTGAAACCACTGAGCCATGCGAGATCCCTACGGCTTCCACAATCTCTCGCACTTTCAATCTTCGGTCGGCCAACACCATATCGTGAATTTTTTCGATTGTTTCGGGTGTAGAGACCTCAACTGGGCGTCCAGGACGTTCGGCATCTTCAGTGCTTGTACGGCCACAACGAAATTCAGTAAACCACTTTTTTTCCATTGAAATCGATGGTGCAGAGTCCCCATAGTATTTATCAAGCTTAGCCTTGGTCTCGGTAATGGTTTTTTTTCGCAAGAAATAATGCTTAATAAGCAGACGAAATTCACTTTTTTCCATTTTTTCCTCAAATTAGTGAGTAGTCTGATAAAAATAGCTGTCAAACACAAACTAACTGACGCAGCAAGTTTAAATTTTGACAGGAGTCAACTGACAGATGCCTGTTGACAGGAGCAGTGTTGCTGTTTCAGTAAAGAGGTCAGAAATTCAAAAAGTCACGGACTTATTGACCCGCCCTCGTATTGTTTTAGTTTTATATTTTGTGGGTGACTTCTTATTTTATTTGCAAAATTGTTTTTTCTTTTAATCTGCTGCAAGAGATTAAAATTCATCCACGGCTTAAAAAATTATTTTTGTTCGATACGTGAGGGGAAAGGGTAGTACAATTTGATGTGTGCTTTTGCATAGTTTTAAGAAAAAGATCGAATGCAATTGAAGGATTAGATTCACGATAAACTGGATCCCAAAATTCGTATTTGAAACACTCATTTAAAAGAATGAAATCTGTCCAATATCTCTTTTTTTTCAAATGTTGTTCCGCAGTTAAATGCATTGGAGTTACAACACGCTGTGTGTGCAATCATGCAATGATCTGTTAATCTCAGATCATAAACAATACCATTGAATTCATTACTATTATTCTTCCCCAACCGCCTAAATATATGATCAATGCAAGTTTTAGTTGATTCAGTTACACTAGGTGGGGTGAAAAGTAACCTCCTTGGGAATGAAAAAAATAAATATTTTTTTATTTTATTCAATATAGTCCCCTCATTTTAGCTTGATACACTTATTCCAGCGATTTTCCAACTTTTTGAGAAGTAATTTTCCGGAAGGTCTGCAAAATACTCCTCCGTGGAGTCGATGATTTCCTCGAGTGAGCTGAATTTTTTATTGATGAGCCATCTTTTGAGGTTTAGGAAGAGATAATAGTCCGAGGGTGACAGATCGAGCAAATACGGTGGATGCGATAGCAATTGGAGCCGTTAGTCATTGATTTAACGGTGGTTGCGATGCTCTTATGCGCCGACGCATTGTCTTGCAAAAACAAAAATTATTTTCGCTTTATGTGAGGCCGTTTTGCAGCGATTTCGGCCTTCCATCGCTCCAATAATGCACAGTAATACTCGCTGTTAATGTTTTTTCCTTTTTCGAGGTATTCCACGAAGAGTATGCTATGACAATCCCAGAAAACCGACGCCATAACCTTTCCGACCCATTGAGCCTCCCTCGGCCGCTTCGGAGCATTCGTGCCGGCTTCAGTCCATTGCTGGGCGCTCATTCTGTTCTCTGGTGTGTAAAAGTGGATCCACGTTTCATCAACAGTTACCAATCGACGCCAAAAGTCCGCCCAATTCTGCATCAGCAAGTCCAAACACTCTTTCAAAGTGCTCTCGCGTTCGTGTTTTTGGTCAGGAGTGAGCATGCGCGGCACCCAGCTATCCTGCTGCTGCAGAATATTGCCCAAAATATGGCGTGTGCACTCAGTACTTATCTTTGTGGTATCTGCTAGCTCGCGCACCTTCACTTTCATTTTCAGAATCTTTATCAAATTGATTTAAAATATCACTATTGATATCACCAGTTCACCAATGAAAACTACTCGTACTTTAGAAGATGAATGTAACTTATAAACACACAGCATTGCATAACTTTCACTCATAAAGGCAAAAGACAATTTTAAGAAATCGGCACTAACAAAGTTAAACTTAAAGTTATCGATTACATAACCATTTTTCACATACACTGCTACACCTCCAGCTGAGATTTCGTCATTACAATTCCCAAAAGGTTTATATTCGGGTATGTTTAATAGATCTTATTCATTCCCCTAAATCCAAATCTTACTCAATATAATAACAACAGGTAGATTGGGTAACGACTCAAGGTGCGCTACTACTATAAAGCTGAACAATTTTTTCTAGTGCTATGAATGCTCTGATGTAAACAGACAATGTCAGCGCAATTAATGGAATTGACTGGGTACTCACATTCACATGCATTGCGGACTAAACACGAAACAGAATTAAGAGAATTATTCATAGATTATTCAAGTCTTCGGCACAAATAATTTAAATTATTATTTAAAAAATTATCCCCCTCCTGCTTCCGCATATAAACTGGCCCATTTTCAGCATATACACATTGGTACCCCTTCTCTCTTTATAACGCCAATGCAGCATTTAGAAGTGTGGAGGACTTCTGTGGTACGTCAAACAATCAATTGCGTACACCTTCTCCGAACTGCCACAATGAGCGTTCCTGTTGCCGTTGAAAAGTGTTGTTGTTAGTTGCACTTTTTTCCCTTTCTTTGCTTTCATCACTTTCTCCTTGCACTGGCGAGAAACAATTTTGCCAAAGAGAATTTGCTTCGTTGATTGTACATTGCTACTGCTAGTGGTTGCGGTGCGAGTATTTTTTTGCAGTTTGGTTATGCGCTTTGTGTGCAAGTGGTCAATATCTTCCTTTGTTATGCCGACACGCAGACCGTCGTTGAAGATTTTTAGCGCCATATCAATATCAGAAATGTCGCTGCAGTCAAGAGGAATATTGTAGATTTCAACATTTCCGATGAGTTGTTGTTCTAGGTGGTTTACTTCCTTCTGGAGTTGCTGTATTTTTAGTTCACATACGTTGTTCTTCATTTGAAGTTCCTCAAATTTCTTTTTATGGATTTGTTTTAGTTCTTGCATTTCATCGTAGATTAACTCCAGTGTAACGTTGGGCCTTTGTGTTGCGACAGGTGGTGTTTTACTGTCAGCTTTATTATATTTATTTGCTGGACTAGAGTCGAATGCTGCCGCTTCCCCGGATATCGATTCACGTCGTTTTTTTGCGGCACATACATTGCACTGCCAGAGTTTATTTGCCTTTTTCAGAAATTCTATGTCGGCAGATTTTCACAGGCTGTATGGAAAAGATCATTGCACTCTCGACACATCACCTTCAGTTGATTTCGCTCTCCACTTTGTTTGCGCACGACAAGCAAGACATTTCAGAAATTATGTTATAGATATTTGTTTACAAATGTTTTAAGTATACAAGAAAATAGGTAACTTTATAGGTAGCTCCCGACGCGTGCATGCCCCACAACAAACAGCTGAGAACTGAATGATATTCGGAAGTAGTACAAGATCGAGCTAGCTGAAGACGCTTGTTGATTGAGGCCCATTCCACCCTGGATTGGAGCGCCACCTAAAGTAAGTAAGTAAGTAGCAGTCTTTATATGTTTTGCCACGAAGGCAGTGCATATGGAAGTTGTTTCTGATCTCTCAGCAAAGGCATTCATTGCAGCGCTTAAAAGATTTATTGCTGTTATCGCGGTGCATGTACGCGACTCCACTGCGATAAAGGAACAAATTTTGTGGTTGCAGAAATTGAGGCGATATTAAATTCCCGTCCTTTGACGGCAATGTCGAATGATCAAGCGATGAATTGGTCATAACGCCAGCACGTTTTTTGATAGGTGAGCCTTTTGCTGGCATTTCGGAGCTCAATAAAAAGAATGAAAAGGTTGCACCTCTAAACCGTTGGAGGAGAATCACGGCTATTCATCAGCATTTTTGGCGTCGATAGTCTTCAAAATACTTACACGAACTGCAACGAAAAGCGAAGTGGACTGGAAGAAAACGAAACATCGAAGAGGGTGATTTAGTTCTGGTGTCTGAAGACAACGCACCACCTAGGCAATGGCTTTTGAGAAGAGTAGCAAAGACAATACCTGATAGTGAAGGTTATGTTCGCATAATCGACATAAAAACAAAAAATGGGTTCATTCGGTTTCAGAATTTCAAATCCTGATCACGAATTGGATGACCCTATGACTTGCGAGTTTTTTGAAGAATATTATAAAGTTAACGCATTGACACCAAAAAAATCTTCAAAATTCAGGAAAATCTTCCGAGGAAGACATAAGCTGTGTTTATTTTGGCATCAGTATCAGCACTTATTTTCGCTCTACGTGTAAATTTCACTAACAACTTAAGTTACGTGCAAAGTTAGTGCAAGATATTTATCAAAGTTAACGCGGATAGCAACAATGGTGTCAGAACTATTTTTCCGTGATAGTGAAGACTTGTATGGAAATGTTAAAATATATGCCACTTTTAAGGCAAATTAAAAGTAAGTACTGCCAAACAAGTTGGAGGTAGGTAACTCTTTTCTAAACTGAAGAAAGATATCAGAAAGAAAACTGGCACAAAAAAAATTTAACTTTTAAGATTTTTGATTGTAAAGAGCTTAACAAAATATATATAAACAACTCTTTAAGTGGTGAAATAAGACAGCTTTTAAATGCTGCACGTAAAGCTAAGACAGAAAAAGTATGCAAGTATGTTTGGGTTAAGAGTGGGAGAATACTAATGCGAAAGAGGGATAATGATAATTTTGTTGTTACTTACTCCGTTGAGGATCTTTTAACACTTAATTAATATGCAGGACCCTAAAGTAAATTAAGTGCTCCGTATGTCGACTGTATTGACGTTGAATATCATGACCTCATTTTAAACCCAAAATACTTATCTAATCTTCTTATCATTCATCAAAACATAAGGAGTATGCGAAAAAATGTTGACACTTTTCTTGTGCATTTAAACTCATTTTTAATTAGACCTGATTTTATTTTTTTATCGGAAATATGGATTTATGATGAAGAAAATTCGTTGTTTGAAATTGAAGGGTGCAATTTTATACCTTTCTGCAACTACTACTAGCCGCTGGCGGTGTTACTGCGTTTGTTGAAAATAAACTTCGAACTGAAGTTTTTCGTTATAATTTGGTGACTTGTGACATTTTAAAACTTACAATAAATGACAACAATTAAACATTGTTTTATATTTATATGTTCAATGATGTACAATTATCGTTAGCTAATAACGTGTTTCATGAGGAATTATAAGGCTTGTCATTGTGTGAGTCTTCTACAGATATTATCTCAGTGGGCGATATTGATATATTACAAGATTCGATTCTCGTAGGTTATTATCATCATCTTACCGATTAGTCATGTTACACATTGGCTCAAAAGTCCCGGGCCTAACACACAGATGGCGCTAGTTTTTTTTTTTGATAGATAGCTGTTAAAATTTGATGACAATCTGTTCATTAGTGCGAGAGTTATTGTGCCAAGAATGGCGATACTTTTGTTATTTTCAAAATAATGGATCAAAAACAATTCCGTGTTTTAATTTTACACTGCTTCTTGATGGGAAAAAATACTGTTCAAGCGAAGCAATGGCTTGAAAAGTATTATGGGGACTCCGCTCCATCAGAAGCAACAATAAAACGTTGGTATGCTGACTTCAAACGTGGTTGTTGAGAGACTAATGATACAGAACGCAGTGAGGCGTAACACCAGGAAACATTAAAAAAAATCCACAAAATCGTTTTGATTCGTTGCATGAGTTAGCTGACATCATAAAGATATCAAGAGAACGTGTTGGCTTTATGTTACATGAGCATTTGCCCATGAAAAAGCTCTCCGCAAGATGAGTGCCGTGTTTGCTTAATTCTGAACAAACACGTACGTTTTGATCCGACAGAAATTGAACCAGCTGAAGTGCCAACCCATCCAGGACCCACCGAATTCTCCAGATTTGGCTCCCAGCACGTACTGGGTATTCGCAGATTTCAATAAAAACATGCTCGCCGGTAAGAAATTTCGTTCGAGTGAAGGGGTTATAAGTGAAACTGTAGCAGAAGATAAATCGTTCTACAAGAATGGTATTGAAATGTTAGAGCGGCGATGGAATGATTGTGTTGCTCTTGATGGAGATTATATTGATGAATAGTCAGTTTTTAATGAAAAAATAAGTGTCTTCTTTGCTAGGCCCAGGTCTTTTCAGCGCGAGTGTTATTAAAAAATCAACTTGCATATCGGATTTTTTAGTACTTGCATCGATCATATAATGGTGCGTTTTTCTGATTCACGTAAACTCGCTCTTAGAAGCTCAGTTCTTGATCTGCAGCTAACCGATCATTGTATGACTTGCCTCAACTTAAAATATCTGTACGATTCAACTTCAAAAACACAACCTTCACGGTCTGCTTTTAATAAAACTGATTTCGGGGCACTTAATAACCTACTTCGCATTGAATGCTGGGATAACGTTATTCATGAAAATGATCCTTCGAGAGCAGACTCTGCCTCTACCAAAACGTAAAATCATTACGTTGAAATATGTTAAAAGAAGATTGTAAAGAGGAAAATTGGATTAAGGAAATTGAAACCATGGATATCTTTTGAATTTCTCGACAAAATTTGAATTAAAAATAAACTTTTTCAAAAAAAAAAAGTTAAATCAATCAAAAGCTTACTAATGTATACAAGCAGTTGTGTGAGGAGAGTTCTAAGAATGTTTTGTTGAGCAAAAATAACTAATACCTTAAGAAGTTTCATGAAATCAAAGGCGATTCCAAAAAAAAAGGGAATTGTTTAAATGTCTACAACTTACATACTATTTTTAATTTTTATTAATTCGTTTTTTTTTTTTACAAAAATATCGTAGCAAAGTAATTGCGTTTGCCGATGATATGGCATGTGCCTCCCACAATGATTCTACTTTAAATCTTTCGGCCGATGTTAATCATGACCTTGAAGTTTGAAGTCATTAGTTTAAAACGCATAAATTGGTCATAAGCGGAAAAACAAAAATTATGTACTTTTATCCTTGTGACAAGAAAGTCAAATATGAACCATTTGTTTTTCAATGTGCGAACTGCTATAAATTCAAACACAACATGGATATCTGCAAATCACAGGTTTACTCGCAGACTTATTTTGAATTGCTTCCATGATCTGACAAATTTTTGTTGAATGTGTTAAAAACTTTAGGTATCTTGGTGTTTGGATTGACTGGAAATTCAGCTGGTCCGATTCTAAAGCACTTAAACAGTATCTTATAGCTGTTACTAGGCAATTCTACTTTTTAAAATCATAGTGCTCACGTAATCTACTTAAAAGTATCTACCACTGCTTAGTTCATTCTAAGCAAGAATATGGTATAGTTTCCTGGGGTGGAAATCACAATAACAAGTTGTATCCTCTTCTTATCTCCCAAAAACATGTCATTCGGCTTATTTGCAAGATCGCTGTTGTAACACTATCACTTTGCAGACATCTTAAAGTTCTTCCCTTGAAACATTTGTATTGCTATAAAGTGCTTAAGATATTTTTTGACAGATCTGGTAATCTTCTAAACAGACATTTTTTTTTTTTTTTTTTTTTTAAACTTAACACTCAAGAGAATACGACTACTCTTAAAATACCGGAGCACGTGTTAAGTTTTTCGGAAAATGGGATAGAGAGAGAGAAAGATTTTTGAGCTCAGTGGTTATTTCGCCCCGTGAGTGGCATCCAACATTTAAAGGGGGGACTAATTTTTAGTGTAAATTAACTTGTTGTATTCTAAGCAACTATAGTTATCATCTTAGGATAAATAATCAAATTCTAGCGCAAGTGCCTCAACACAATGTGCAAATCTTTTTTAACTTTTATTCTGAAACAGCTCCGAGACTTTTTTACATATTGCCCTATAATGTTAGACGCATAAGAAACAAATCCACTTTCGAAAAATAAATCAAATCATGGCTTTTAGTACACAATTAAAGAGAAGTTTCTAATTTAAAATGTATAATTATCTTATTGCTTTTCTTACCATACTTTCTTATTTTTTTCTATTTATTTTATTTGTTAATAATATAATTACGTTTTGACCCCATATTGTACAAAATGATATATTTAAATAATAGCACTGCGTTCGCCTCTAGTTTTTTTTTATAAATTATAGACCGCGGTAGATTTTGATGCAACCGCATCCCTAAGTTTTATGAAATTTCATTTAATGCTTTGTAGTTGGAAATATTGTTAATAATTTCAGACTGTCAAAGTTCGCTCACACGTTTTTTCATTTTCCCGCTGTATAACTGACATACTTTCTTTGCACATTTAATTCTTTGCATTCGCATTTATTTTTGTTTTGTATATTTTTTAATCTGAATTAAAAAATGAAATCCTAAGTTAAAATCGGTATCGTTTAATTACTACATCTTGGTGACGAGGATAACAAAAGAACTGCGCAATTATGGACGCTGCAGATCTCGAAAAGTTTCTGCAAAAACTTCAAGAAGCTAATCTAATTTAAAGACCGTTTTGGAACAAAAACCTGTGAAACAGACATTCGTTTCTTCCTTCAAGAGTTTTGATAAATCCAAAGAATCGTGGACGACATATCTCCTCCAACTTGAACAACACTTCATTGCAAACAACGTAATCGAGGACGACTCAAAACATGCTTGTTTGCTTAGCTGGATTAGTGGTGAGTCACTGGAACTTCTACAAAAATTTTATGGAGACAAGGTTGCAAGTGAAAAGTTTCAAATTTCAATCAATAAATTAACTTCTCACTTTGAGAGAAAGCCCCACATGCTTGCTTCTAGGTTTAAATTTTATAGGACGTTCATGCAACCTAATCAAACTTATTCCGAATGGGTTGCAGAGTTGCGAGGAACGGCCAAAGAATGCATGTTTGTTTGCGGCAAACAAAATTGCGGAGAATCGTATGTGGACTCTAAGATTAGGGATATGATCCTTCTTTATACTCCCCATGACAAAGTTCGATGAACAGCGCTTCAAAAAGAGAATCCAACTTTGGACGAGGTTCTCCAAATCGCACAACTCTACGAAGAAACCACGAAAACGTGCAGCGAACTCAAGAACGAACAAAGCGGAGCAGAGGTTAATGCTGTTCATCAAACACATTATCCATCAAAAGGTAAGCGGGGATATAAAGGAAGCGGGGAAGTGAAGGAAGCGATCACAGTGCTTTCATTATAAAAATGAATCAGTCTGTAAAACCTGCAAAAGGGCAGCAGTTTGTATGTCATCGAAATCACGAGAGTCTTATCATCGATCAATTCAGGTGTCTAATCAAAAACATGATGCCGTCAAATACAAAAGTAATGAAAACGTCCATTCAATTAGTCAATTTGAGACCATTAGTACTGTTGATATTCTTGATTCATTACAAACCGATATCGAAATAAATCATAATTATGTTATGATGTTAGTTCCGGCAAACTACTTATCGATTTAACGGTCAACAGAAAGACTATCAAATTTCAAATAGATACGGGAGCATCATGTTCACTTATTGACCTTGAGAGTTATCACAAGGTAAACGAGTCACCATGTTAGCCAACGGAAAAAATTCTAAGAGCGTACGGTGGAAGTTCCTTGCCAGTGAAAGGCACTATTTTGGGTGAAGTAGCATTGGGTTTAAATCTAATAGTAGTCGACAGTGAAAGTGCAACGAATATTCTCGGTATGGATTGGTTTCGAAAAATGGATTTGTTTGGATTTCATCAAACATACCCATGATTCCCATTCTTCTGATCGGAATTGTTTCAGCGTAAAACATGAATCTCTCATATCAGCGCTTGAAGTTATAAAAAATGATTTTCGAACAACGTTGTCATCAGATCTTGGACATTGTTATTCTTTTAAGGCACACATAGTTCTAAAACCGAATTTCAACATTGATGACATTATCAAAGCGGTACAGTTAGTTAATTTCGACGAGAAGCTTCCTCTAGTTCTTGCAACGGACGCATCACAAACTGGAAATGGTGCCGCTTTTTCGCACGTTTACCCAGATGGGTCTGAAAAACCAATCCCATTCGCACCAAAAACTTTGACTGAGAGCAAGCAAAAATACTTTCAAATTGAAAGAGAAGCTTTATCAATAGTATTTGGCGTCACAAGATTTCATTAGTACCTCTACGGCAGAAAATTTGAACTTCTTACCTATAATCAGGCTCCCATCACACTCTTTCACCCATTAAAAACACATAAAGTTCTTAATCGCATTTGTTGTTACATTCGAATGGATGGCCACAGAGCTTGCCAAAGTCCGAGGTAAAATGAATGCCTTTTTTCAATCGTAAAATGTCTCTTATACTTCAAAGCGGAGTCTTGCTCCTTCAAACCGAACATAATCGCGTGGTTATACCTAAGGCGCTCGAAGAATCGAGGAAAATGCTGCATGAGGGCCATTGGGGACAAATTGGCATGCAACAACTTGCTCGCAGATACGTTTGGTTTCCCAACATTGACATCGCAATCAAGACCTCGTCCGAAGCTTGCTCCAGCTGTAGCTTAAACGCCAGTCAACCCAAACAGAAATACTCAGAATGGCCTGAAGCTACACATCGATTTAGCAGACCCTTTCCTCTCTCGTATGTGGTTACTAATTGTGGATTCATTTTCTAGCTTCCCATTTGTTTCCGAATTGTCATCAACAACGTCAACATCAACAATCTATGCCCTACAAAAGGTTTTTGCAATCGAAGGTCTGCCGAAAACGATCGTCAGTGATAATGGACCACAATTTTCATCAAGTGAGTTTAGTACTTTCTGCAAACTTAACTCCATCGAATATATCAGATCAGCCCCATTCCGTCCCGATTCAAACGGTTGAGCGGAGCGAGCAGTTCGCACTTTTAAGGAGGCGTTCATGAAAATAATGCACGAAGAAAATGACCGTGAAAAGGCTTTGTATAAATATTTAATTTCTTTCCGAGCAACACCTAACGCTTCGACAAAAAATTCAGCTTCAGAATTGTTGCATCTTCGTAATATATTTTCGGCCTTATTTCCACGCAACCAGCAAAGTCAGCATCACGCTTCAAAATTCGAAATAGAACGAGGCCATGCGAGGTCGTACGCCAGAGGAAATCGTTGGATTGCGGGAGTGGTTGCTAAAGTTTTAGGACTTGGAAACTACCTCATTTAAACAGCTAAAGGCAACGTCAGGCGACATCAAAACCGGCTTCGAGCCCAACAGCATGGAGAAATCTTAAGCGAAGTTCCCAGTGAAGATTTTGACATCGAATGAGACACACTGCCAGTAACATCACCAAGTTGTACTTCAAGTGATAAGTCTTTAGACGCTCGAGAAACAACACAGGGTTCCGAAACTACGCCACCGGCTTTAGACACTCAAGGAGCACCAAAGGCACAGAAGACGGAATCTACATCATCTGTGAATCCAAGATGTACAGAAAGACTAAGGCAGCAGTGTGTTTTGTTCCAAGTGAAAAGATAAATTAGGTCAGAGGTAATGATGCAACCGCATCCCTAAGTTTTATAAAATGTCATTTAATGCTTGTTAGTTGGTAATACTGTTAATCATTTCCGACTGTCAATCACACGTTTTTTAATTTTTCCGCTGTATAACTGACATACTTTCTTTGCACACTTAATTCTTTGTATTCGCATTTATTTTTCTTTTGTATATTTTTTAAATCCTAAGTGAAAACGGGATCGTTTCTTTACTACAGATTTATTAATTATTAATTCAATTATGCTTAACTAAAGAGCTCTTTACAAGCTAAGTACCCCTTTTGCTGTTTAAATCTGTTAACATATATATTTGTATCGCGGGAATATCGACAAACACCATGACCGTAAGCCTGCATCCCCTTTGTGAATTTGTTTAACCTAACATGCGTTACTTTGACTTTGGTGACTTTATTAAACTGCGTGACCCGCTAAAATCATCGTTTTCGACAACTGCGGAACTGTGGGCCTTCCGTTGAGCGAAATAAAAGTAGAAGCAGATAAAATTTAAAAGAAAAGTGTTCTCATATTTTTTTCTTCCGGCATACCTTGTGTCCCATTCTTTAAACCAAATATAGTAGCATAAATTCCCCATCAGAGGAAAAAAATAGTACTTTGTTTTTCTTCCATATGGTTTCCAATTCCAGTATTGAAAATTGGGTGCGCCTACAATATTGCTTTGATTCATTTCTCGATCGTGTCGCACCCACCTTGCTGAGCAACCGGTGTCACAGCTGCTTGTTCCAACCCCGTTGGTTTCGCGATTCTCTTTCGTGCCCCTTTCCTTTTTGTTAAAAGTCTCTTCATTCGCACTTTTGGAAGCTTTTCCTTAACTGATCACTGTCATATATTGAAATATAATATATGTTTATCTATAATTTGAATATTGATATTTCTTTTTCTATAGGTATATCGTCATAGGTAAGTCAAAATATAACGGCTTGGACTTAAAAAAAAAAAAATTGAGCTGACCTCAAATGCAAAACGTTGTTAAACTAAATCCTTAAATATAGATGGCAAGCGACGGATATACAGCGATCATATTGTTATTCGAACTCGAACTTTGAATCGAACTCAGCCATTAATTTTCAAGGAAACATTTCCTTCTCTTCTTGTACAAGCACTCGTCCAATAAACATAAAAATTGCTCAATAAAATAAATTGTCAATAACTTATGCAGTAAGTCTTTTATTTATCTTCACTTAAAATTGGACTGTGGGTGTATCTTCGAAGCATTCCCTACCTGCTGGAGTTTTCAATAACAGCTTTGTGATAAACTGACTAAGCATATGAACCTTTTCAAATAATTATTAAAAGTTTTTCACATCGTTGGTCACTACCTAACAAAGAAAAAGTAGAAAATCACAGTCATCATAGCGACAGAAGCTTCAGTAACACATTTTTAATACATAGAGATGAAGTGCTTCCATTATTAAGTTCATAGAAAATGAGTTTGGGTGGCAACGATTAGTATAAGGCCTCGTAAAAGTAGCATCTCCCGACAGGTGCTGGCTCTCTAAATAACAAGAATGAGCCTCTGCAGCCGAACATCTTGCAGCTCTGCTAATAAGCAATACTTCACGCCTCCCCGTGGCGCCATCTGCGAATCTCACTAGAGATTGGGAAGTGAAGGGGACAAATGGCGAGTTTCCTTCACCATAAATCAGGATTAGTGTCGGAAAAAAATAACAAGACCTTATCCGGGCTACTCCGACAAATTTGGAGCTCAGGCCGGTAAGGATTTCCAGGGCTTAGTCAGGGTCTTGGAAAAGAGATGGTGGCAGAAGAGCCCTATATGGGTCAACGGCAGCGCTCACATCCTCGTTGTAAGGGCATTAAAAATGGAACTGGTCCTCCAGATTGGGGGTTGTGCCGCCGGGGTAACTGCCCGCCCATTTAATAAAACATACGTTACGAGGCATCAACAAGCCGTGAATATGGACGGATCTACTGTTGACGACCAACGCAAACGATTTAAGGACAATGAGCTTCGGATATGCAAGTGGAATGTTAGATCCGTTAATAGACCACGTGCAGCCGAGCAAGTAGCGGAGGCCCTAGATTGCTGCAAAGCAGACATAACCGCCATTCAAGAAATGCGATGGAATGGGCCGGACAAAAAGAAGATAAAAAACTGCGATGTCTATTACGGCAATTGCTATCGACGGCAAAAGCAGCGCTTATTTGGATGCGGATTTGTTGTCGGAGGCAGACTAAGACAAGATGTCCTGAGCTTCCGGCATGTCAGCGAGCGCCTCGTAGCAATCCGCTTCAGGACTAAATTCGCCAACATTAGCCTTATATTCGCTCATGCCCCCACAGAGGAGAAAGATGACGACACCAAGGACGCCTTCTATGAGCTCCTTAAGAAGACCTACGTGCAATGCCCTAGCTATGACATTAAAATTGACCTCGGTGATTTTAATGCAAGGCTAGGAAGAGAGGGTATCTTTGGTGGAACAATCGGAAAATATAGCCTGCACAACACCACCTCCGATAACGGCTTCAGGCTGATCGACTTTGCGGCGGGACGAAACATTGTCGTTGCTAGCACGCGGTTCCCACATCTCGACATACACAAGGGGACTTGGAGAACTCCTGATCAATCAACAGTCAACCAGATTAATCACATTGCGATCGACGCGAGACACTCCTCCAGTATTATGGATGTCCGTACGTTCCGAGGAGCCAACATCGACTCGGACCATTACCTTGCTGTAGCCAAGGTACGGTTGCGGATATCCCAAACTACGCCAAGACAAACTATGTTCAGACGACTACAGTCGCAAGAGATCGCCTAGTCCTTTTCCGATCGAGTGTCTCTTAATCTCTTAAGAGGTCCAATACCACCAGCATCAAGCAAGAAGACCATTGGAAACACTGCAAAAAACGCCATCAGAGATGCCGCTTCTTTTCTTCTTTCACCCGTCCACCACAACGAAACCCCTGGTTCGGTGGTGAATGCCGGCAAGCACATGCAGCTAAGCAAGATGCATATAACGCGGCGTTGCTTAGAAGGACCAGAACTGCTCATGAGCTCTATGAGCGGAAGAGGAAAGACGAACACCGTCTTCTCAGGAGGAAGAAGCAAGAGCATGAGAAGCGCGCGATCGAGGAAATTGAGAGATGCTACTCCAGGAATGAGGTTCGGAAGTTTTACCAAAAGGTAAAAATATCATGCCACGGAAACTAACCCCGAACCGAAGCCTGTAGAGATGAACAGGGGAACATCGTAGTAGAATCGCAGTCGATGCTGAGGATTTGGAAAGATCATTTCTGCAGACTGTATAACGGCGATGACGGACCAAATACCGCTGTCAGGCAGAATCAACCATTCAATTAGGACAATGATGGCCAACATTTCCGTCCACCCGACCTGGATTAAGTGAAGACAACTATATCTAAGCTTAAGTCCAACAAAGCTGCTGGAGCGGATGGCCTGACTGCCGAGCTCTTCAAAGCGGCAGGCGATGACTTGGTAAGGAGCATACACCAACTTATCTCTAAAATATGGTCGGGCGAAAGTATGCCCGATGAATGGAACCTCAGCATTGTTTGTTCGATTCTCAAGAAAGTAGACCCTATGAACTGAGCCAACTACAGAGGCATCAGTCTCCTTAACATCGCATATAAGATCTGATCTGCCGTATTGTGTGAACGCCTGAAGCCGTCCGTCAACAACCTGATAGGTCCATATCAGTGTGGCTTCAGGCCAGGAAAGCTCACCATCGACCCGATATTCACACTACGGCAGATCTTGGAGAAGACCCATGAGCTTCAGATCGATAGACACCACCTATTCATCGATTTTAAGGCCGCGTATGACAGCATCTATAGAGACGAGCTATACAGAGCAATGTCTAATTTTGGGATCCCTGCCAAACTCGTCCGTCTGTGCAGGATGACGATGAAGAATGCACGCTGCTCCATCAAGGTCGGTTAAGATCTCACCGAGGCCTTTGATGTCCAGAAAGGATTTAGACAAGGCGATGCGCTGTCATGCGATTTATTCAACATCGTACTTGAAAGAATAGTGCAAAACTCACGAGCAAACACAAGAGGCACTATCTTTCAAAAGTCCGTCCAACTACTCGCATACGCCGACGATATTGACATAATCGGGAGAAAGCAGCGTGATGTCAGTGGCGCTTTCGCGAGTATTGAGGCGGAAGCAGCGAAAATGGGTTTAGCGGTCAATGAGGGCAAGACCAAGTATATGCTGTCAAGATAAAAGGACAACCAACACCTACGTCTCGGACAAATGTCACCCTCGACAGATGTAACTTTGAGTTAGTTAAGGACTTTGTCTACCTAGACTCCGCTATAAATATAGACAACGACACCAGCGCTGAGATCAAGCGAAGAATAACTCTTGCCAACCGCTGTTTCTTTGAGCTAAGAAGGCAATTGAGTAGTAAAGCCCTCTCTCGGACAACAAAAGTCACCCTTTATAAGACCTTAATAGTCCCGGTCCTGCCCTATGGCGCTGCGGAATGGACAATATCAACAAATGGATGAGGGTGTTCTTAGTTGCTTCGAGAGAAAAATTCTTCGGGCGATCTTCGGTCCCGTCTGCATTGACGGTGAGTGGAGGAGGAGATACAACAATAAACTCTACAGACTGTACAGCGACATCGACCAGAAGAGTGAAGATCCGAAGACTGAGATGACTGGGTCATGTAGAGCGTGTGGACACCAATGCTCCGGTCCGAAAATTCTTCGAATCCGCTCCCGAGAGACAGCGCAGTAGAGGAAGACCATGACTCAGGTGGCGTACGCACGTGGAAGAGGACCTGAGCCAACTTAGCGTGCGAAACTGGAGGCAGCTAGCCAGGGATCGAGCTGGCTGGAGAAGCTTGTTGACTGAGGCCCAGGTCCACCTCGGACTGTAGCGCCACTTAAAGGAAAGAAAATGAGTTTTAACTGTATCATTATATAAAAAAAAGTATAGATTTTGAATTTTGACGGTGTTCTACTTAATGAACGATATGTTATTACGCGACACTTTGTTTAATGTTTTGATCCCTGTTATTTGCTTTGTTGATGTAGAAAAGGAGTGGAAGCGTGGATGAAGAAAAGATGCGAGGAGTTCAAGTAATTGAAGGAGAAATTATAATATTTTGCGCTCTGCTAGATTGGATGAATTTTATTTTATTAAGCGAGCCCAACAATTTATATAAAATTTGCTCTAGTCGTGCACATTTTGTCCATCCACAAATTAAAAAATTATTTTCTTATTATGTCATGAAACTGAATTAAAGGTTGGAAAACTGTCGTAAAACATACAGTGCAGTTTATTGTTCCATGAAGTTTTGGTGTTTGCGGTACTTTTTAATGCTTTGGTAAGGGCTTTTGAAATCAATTCTGTTCGCTTTTGTAAAGGTAGTATTAATGAATGGCTAAAAAATTCCCAAAACTTAAAAACAAACATATCCTTGACAGTAATCTTGTCCTAGACTGTCCTTCTCAAAAGCATCCATTCGCGCCTTTTCCAGATTTTCAGTCTTTATTTGAAAACAAATGCAAGCGCGATTCTTTCAAAGGTACTTTTTCCAATGGGGATTTCATGAGAAATCACGCATGCGTTGGGTCAGTATTGCTTACCATTTCATCGTGGAACGACGCAAAGCGTATTCAAATTATTTAACTGATTTACATGCAAGGAATGTATTTCGTTCTCTTATAGCAACCTATAATCAACATAATCGGCCCCCCGAACACGAAATTCGAAAAGGTTGAAACTGAGTTTTCATATTCGTATTATATAATATGGGACCAAAGAGACCACATCTAGCACTAAACCGCCCGATTTTCCAAATCGTTTCCGTTCCAATCGTCGGGCTCTTGGAAAACTTTAAGAAGATTCACTGCTTTCAACCAAAGTGTTGTTCAGCGTTTTCTGGCTTAATGGCTACGTAATCGTGAATGGCGCCCATTATTGCGTTATGATAACATACTATTGCTGGCTGAAATTGAAGCTCGTGATCTGGAAAACGATTCGGAGAACAGTTAATTTTACGCTGATCTCGGGTCTATATTGATAAGTGGCTATGATTGACGAATTGCAGGCCAACATTACTCGAGTCATTGATCAAACACCACTTGTATAGTTCGAAAGCGTCATCGAAAATTGGAACTGCACAAAGGACCACATTAGCCGCAGTTATAGCCGACATTTGAAGGAAATAATCTTCAAAATAATAAATGTAAAAAAATAATTGTTCTGTTTGATATCAAATTTACCAAAAGTAACCAACAATTTGAAAGGTCGAGCCGTATCTGCTGATGGCTACAGTTGAAAATAATAGAGAAAGTACTCGGTATGTCTTGGCAACCCTTTAGCGACAGCGTTTGGAACCGGTTTAGATTTTATAGAAGTGAGTCAGATTGATTGGCACGCTATAATTCGTAGCCAACTTTTTGAAAGACCCAAAACTGATGATGTGAGAGAGTGGAGGTGGGAATAACGTTGAGACGAACCAATTCCTAGCAACAAATGCAGCTTGGATCAAGTGGTGTCAACATTTAAAATAAGTAACCAAGCTTCGAATATCGCGCTACTACTTCACCGAAGCCAATGCCACATCATGTCCCATAGCGAAACATTTGCTTAGAGTTCCATATTAGAGATCAGAAGGACCAAAAGGAAAGGTATTCATTATATGTACACCAACGAAGTAGATGGCCATCCTGGGCCTTGCCGTTCTTATAACTCGCTTAGTGGAAAGAATTGTTGAAGTTCACACATGGACTCACTCTAAGACAGTAATAAGGCGGATTGGGTCAAATCATCCCCGCTAAGAGCCTCAAAAGCACAAAAAAAAAACTGGGCAACTGAAGGGGAAATACAAACCCAAGACAATGTTGTCAATGCAGCCATTCGATTGATATTGAAATAAATACCGCAAAATGATTGACTGGATTTGATTTCCAAAGAAATAACGACCACATGTGGCCCAGCAAAGATTTGTATCACTACCATCACGAAGATACTTCGACCGTAGTTCAACCTCCTTGCCGTAAGTTTTTTGTTCTAATCTAAAGCCTAAGAAACGATTGCATCGCTGTCTAAAAAAGTTTCCAATGGTTTGACTCTAAACTTAGTTTATGTTTTAGAGATAGCGAGAATTGAAGGCAGCCAATGTCTCCGCAAGGAAATAGTCCTATCATACATAGATTTCGAAGGTCAGATCGATGGAGTCAGTTTGCTTCCACCCTGAGCTGTTTGTGTAACATCAACGTTTCAAAATAAAATACATGAACGTTGAGGCCATTGACTACGAAATTCGTTCGTATTGGATCCTCCGCCTAAGACAAGTCCTTCGTAAAATGATTACTCGATGCTGCGTATGTTTTAGCAAAAGCTAAGCTCACTGTACCTGTGATGGGCATGCCCATGAGAATCCTCCAACGCCGTTTGTGCCTCCGTTTTCTTAAACCAGCAAGAATTATTTTGGGGTACTTAGGGCTTCAATAGGTAGTCGAGATGAAAAAAGGTGCGTGGCGGTCTTTACATTCGTTACCATCCGAGCCTTTGTAAGTCGCTTGTAATCTGCTTACTAATATATCTATTCTGGTCTAGCGTATACTGAGAACACATGGTAATTAATCAGGAAAAAAATAGTAAAACAATTTCAGCCTCAATAAAAAGTTGTAAATGTATCATAAAAAACGCAGAAAATCATATAGAAAATAAAAGTTTTTTAAAACATTATTAAACTACACCTGATGACTTTTGTGCAAATGGCACTTAAAAAATCTGACCCAAGCCCAGATAAAGGAGAAGGGATATCCCAGTAGGGATAGAAAAGTAAACCTCGAAAATAAATCCCTAAATCCAAGGTGAAACAACAAACGCTGAGGGATGCACGACTAAGAGGGTGCTTAGTCGCTAGTTTGCGAACTTCATATACCTGGCGACCTCCGATTTCAGACCAGCCTTCCTGTGGTTCTATGGGTATACCGTGGGTAACCTACTATCCCGTTTACTCGTGGGACCAAAATAGATCCAAAAAATGAAAAAAACAGTAGAGAATGCTGCCTCTACAAATGCAGCATCAACAAGGGATTTTTCAGGACAACCTGTCGACATTGGCATGACCTCTGCCACTCGGGCAAGTTCACTTAGCCCGGACTCTGAAAGAGACGACCTGGAAGGAAATCAGTCTCTCCCCAGCGACTCAATTTCAGAGACCACCACCTTATGCAACCAAAGCGTCATGACGGATGAGTTACCATCTCTAGAAATGGACATACAGTTGAGTTTAGACAATGAGGCCCTAAAAAGAGTCCGGTTTTATCAGATTCACACCATCTGAGAAACGGCTTTTGAAGCGAGCGCTGAAAAGTGGCGTTAGCATTGAAGAAGCACGGGTGCTTGCGAATGTAACCGATGACAACAAAGGTCCTGAGGTGAAACGCATGCGAACCGAGGTAGATACTCCAACTCATCACGATGCGAAACGAGCTCGCAAAAGGAAGACACCTGTCAACGAAGTCTCATATAGTAATATTGTGAGCTATGTAAGACTAAGTATAGTCCCAAGGGCTAAAGTTAGTCTATGTGGATGCCACCACCGCAGAGTGGTTGCATAAAAACATCGACTTGCTAAAGAGGAAATGTGGGTTGGTGGTGATGCTTGTGGAGGAGGAACATTTTCCAAAACCACATGTCATCAGAGGTTCCTCCTCACATAGTACCAGAGGGGCAAGCGAAAGTATTCTGGCGATACTTGATGACCAGAATAAAAAGCTAAACACTAGAACGTAGAGAGTTCTTCTGGTTCATCTGGCCTTTGCCATATATGACAGCACGATGAGACAGCTTTCAGAACTCAAGGGGGTGGTCTCGTTCCGCTTTGGACAGACCAGACTAATCCTCAAGAGCTCAGACAAGCGGTCAAATCAAAGCTGCAATAAAAATGTTCAATGGTCAAGAAGGACGACAAACTACACTAGCGTTGAGAAGTGCGCTGACACGCCGATAGCCAGGACTAGCGCTGCGGCAATGGCAGCAGAAGCTGAACCAAACGTGCCATCCGTGTCCATAAATACGACGCAAACTGTTTAAACACCAGTCAAAATAAAACGAGGCCAAAGCTGCCCATAGACCGTGGTATAAGACCAAAAAGAGCAAAGGAACATATGAAGAAAAGTCCGAGAGGCAGGCAACATGGTGTCCCTCACAAGGGTCTCGAAAGACGCCTCAAAGGAAACAAACCCTGGGAAGGCACACAGGAAATGATATCCAACATAAATGTGCTGCAGGGAAATCTGCACCGAGCTAAGGGCGCTTCAAACGTCTACAGCCAACGATGTGCCGAAGGGAGCATCAACTTTGGATTAATCCAAGAACCATGGGCAACCAATGGTAAAATATTTGGTTTAAATAGTTAAACCAAAGTGAATAGTTTTGCCAAGGGTAATTTTAATCCCAGGGAAGCTCTTTCCATAACGAAAGTTACTAAATTTTCCCTCATTCCATGTTTCAAAACCAGAGACTTGGTGGCAGTTCATGTGGAACGCCACATCAGCCGAGTGATACACAAATGTGTAATCGCATCGGCGTACTTCGCGGGCGACAATGAGTAAATACCACCAACCCCCGTACATGAAGTTGTCCAGTGCTGCCAGACTCAGCGAGTACATCTTATCATCGGCTGCCACGCAAACGCTCATCACCAAATGTGGGGAAGCCGGGACACCAATAAAAGAGGTGAGTCACTCTTAGAATTCTTATATACCAACAATCTAGTTATACTTAATAAGGGGGATAAACCTACTTTTAGAAACAATGTAAAAGCGGACGTCTTAGACCTCACTCTCTGTTCTCCTTTCATTCAAAACATTTTCGAAGACTGGCACGTGTCCGAAGAGGCATTCCTATCGGATCATATGCATATTAGGTTTAAAATAAGATGCAACACGACAATACAGATGCGACAATAAACTCACGAACTGGAGAACTTACTGCGAACATCAAGCGGTGAAAGCTGACTTACTGCCTTCCGCACCACATACAACAGTGGATGCTGACGAGGCACAAGTACAGCTTAATGACACTATCCTCTCCTCTTTTAAAAATATTTGCAAAATCAGGAAAACTGTGGTGAAAAGGTGCGTACTATGGTGGAATTAAAACCTCGATGTTATTTGGAAAGGAGTGAGAAAACTTTACAACAACCTAGAGTTGAGAAGACCAAAGAGGGCTCCCTGGCGCACAAACTGCGAGAAGCTGGAAAACCTCCAGACAGTGGCACGCCTCCAAAAAGCCCTCTCCAAAGATCACAACAGAGCATAGGCTTGCTTATCAAAGCGGATGGCAAGATCACACGCGACCGAGAAGAAACCCCGAATACCTTACTTCAGGTTCACTTCCCAGGCTCTTACAACTTTGACATGTCAAATGGCCAGTCAGCTGAGTTTTCAATACCAACAAGTCTCAGCAGAATCAACAGTTTAGCCGGTATACATTTCAGCCCGGATAAGGTTAGATAGGCTATTAGCTCATTCAAACCATACAAGGCACCTGGTACGGATGGCATATTCCCAGCTCTGCTGCAAAATGGAATGACTATCTGGTACCCACCCTAATAGCCTCATTTAAGTTCAGCTTCAAATGGGGTTACATACTACGTACTTGGAGGGAGGTAAACGTAGTATTTATCCCAAAACCAGGCAACAAACCTAGTGAGCTACCTATCTCATACCGTCCTATAAGCTTAACATCGTTTTACTTGAAAACAATGAAAATAATTACTGACGTACACATCAGAGAAAGCATAAAAAACAAAAGGAGAAACTTAAATCTAGGTTCAGTTTCACTTAACGGCACAACCGTTGAGTACTCTGATGAAGTCAAATACCTGGATAAAAGATTAAATTGGAACTCTCACCTTAATAACAAAATAACTAAAGCAACCAAGGCGTTATGGGCATGCCGTCGCATGTATGGAACCACATGGGGGATATCGCCAAAAATCACTCCCTGGATCTATATAATGATGGTAAGATCCATCCTAACATATGCTTCTGTAGTATGGTGGACTAAAACTATTCCAAAGACCGTCATTGCTAAGCTTAAAAAAGTGCAACATTTAGCTATAGAAGCAATAATAGGACTTACACCCCTACACTTGAATATCAGCAAAGTGGCTCTACGCAGTTCAACTAGTCTGATAAAAGCCAAAGAGCTGGATCTCCACGGTCATCCGGACCTAAGGATCCTACTCTCTGACGTATCAGAACTACACATGATCTGCGCGGTCACAGACCGCCTTCAAAAGACTTTATGCTTTAACAAAGGTTTCTCCACAGAGATTCCCAGCAAAGAAGCATGGGTTAGTAAACACCCACCAAATAGCCAAAGTGGCACATAGTGGTATACGGATGTTTCTAAAATGGAAACGGGAGTGGGAGCTGGAATAAATGAATAAGTACTAGTGCATTCCAAGCTGAAACACACGCCATTCAAGAATGCGCCAGTCTGATATACAACTCTGGTACCAAAGGTGCAAACATCCATATATTCACGGATGCCCTTAGGTCGCACGTTATTGACTTCAAATCAGTCATTCACTACTTCAATACACTCCAAAACCAAGGTCAAGAAACAAGGCCAAAATATGGTGGGTTCCTGGGCATGAGGGCATTGACGGAAACGAAAAGGCAGACAAACTGGCCAGGAAAGGTTCAGAAACCCCCTTACACGGACCTTTCTTCTGTATATCACAAACAGCAGTAAATTAACCCATTATTTATTATGTTATCGGACCAAAAAAAATAATGTAATACCTCTATTCCTACGCGAAATTTGATGCTCTTTCAGAATCAGCAGTAAATTAACCCATTATTTATTATGTTATCGGACCAAAAAAATAATGTAATACCTCTATTCCTACGCGAAATTTGATCCTCTTTCAGAATCTGAGATCAAAATTTCGATTCGACACCGAGAAAAAAAATATGGTCGATTGAAACGTGAAAATTTTGGGAAAAATTTTTTTTTCGCATTTTTTTTTTTCACAATGATACCGCAAAGGTATCAACTTTTTACTATGATCAGAAGTGATCATGGCACTCGAACATTAAGAGCAATTTTTTTCAGAAAATTTCAAGCGCCATTAAGCGCTGGGAGCACTCAAAATGTATCTCATACTCGGAGGAGACTCCAGGCCTAAGGCAGGCCAAACGAGCCATCCTACCCTTCAATAAAAAAGCCGACAGATGTCTGAATCTAAATCGGGATGATATCAGAAACCTAGTGGAATACCTTAAATTACACAGCGGTTTCAGATATCGCCTAAGCAAAATAGGACTTGCTGACTCCGCAGATTGGCGACTTTGTCTCAAAGATGAAAAAACAGCTGAACACATTTTATGTGACTGTCCAGCACTCAATGGAATCAGACGGAACACCGTCTTCAGAGAACAACTCGACATCTCTAAAATAAGGAATCCCCTGCTGGTAGAGTTCCTAACTTCATTCGGAAGACAGAAACCCTACTAGCTTAATTTTATTTTCTGATTTATTCAGCGAGTCAGGTTTTTTAAAAAAAAAAAAGGTACTAAATTGTTAATCTATGGAATCATCAGAGAGGCAAACAAAGTGACTTCCTAAGTGACGCCAATATTGCGCTGTTAATTGACTCTCGAACTTCAACATAATATTACTTGTCCTTTTCTATTGCTTTTCTTTACCATCAGTGTTCTATTCCAACGACATTGTCATTTCATCCTTAAAAATTTGCAAGGTACGAGTATACAACGGTATCCCTACGAATGCTCATGAGTTTATCTTTAAGTTCACTTTTAAATATCTTGATTCGTTTCCTTAGTCGTGCAACAGCTTTAAAGAATCCCATGCCACGTCTTCCCGTACAGATAAGGTTCAAATATTTCAAATATTGTTGTCATTAACACACTTTTACAACATGACTCCGATAAAACTAAACGATATTGAGACGATTAAAAATTGATGGTCAACAATCAGAAATAGGAAACCATTCAGTTTGAATGCCTTTCTCTGTAGCCGCTAGTAATCCAGCCAAAATAGACAAAAAAAAGTTGTTAGGTCGGGCATAATTCGCATAGAACTAAAAATTGGTACAGGTATGAAGTACACTATAACAACTGTAATATAAAATATCCCAATTGATGTAACTTTTGTTTAAAAATTTATTAAGGTGAAATTTTTTTATAGATGTTATATAAAAATAGATCAACCAAAGGTTGTAGGTCATGGAATTGTCTACAAAAATTGTTCAGATAGTTTTTTTCTTGCAGAAATGCTGTGATATCTAAATTTCAAATTGAGAAGTCATATACTGCATTTTTGATAAAGTAAACTTTTTAAGTTTAGAAACCAATGAGGATGTTGTCGACAAGACATGAGAGACGATACAACTGACGTGCTGGTTTTGATTTAGCCACCAGAAAGAAATCAAGCGCATGAACAGGAAACTCTATTAGTAAAAGAAATGGAACAAATGTACAACTCATCTCTGGTATCAATGCCAGACTTGTTTGTCTCTCTAGGATGGCAAAGTAAATGTTATAAAACTTACTGTTTCTTAAACGCTGATACATACATGCCAGAGACACAGTGCTTCAAAAGTCTTTACAAAAGTCTATACGCCGACGACATTCACCAGAGCAGTTGCGACAGTTAAAGCAGAAGCTGAGGGGATGTGTTTATTGGTCAATGGACTCCGTTACCAAACGCGTTTCTTTTTCTTTCTTTTTTGGACTAGGGAAGCAAGTGAATATAAGTGCCTCGCCCGAACTACGAAGGAAATACGAGGGCGGGTCAATAAGTCCGTGACTTTTGGATTAAAACACAGATTTTTTGATAAAAAAATAATTTTATTTTTCAACGTAGTCTCCCTTGAGCTCTATACACTTTGTCCAACGCTTCTCCAATTTTTTATCCCTTCCAAAAAAAATGATTTGTCGAGGTCCTCAAAATAGGCCTTTGTTTGCGAGATGACTTCATCATTGGAGTCAAATCTTTTTCCACCAAGCCATTTCTTCAGGTTTGGGAACAAGAAGTAGTCGCTCGGAGCCAAATCTGGAGAATAGGGTGGATGAGGGAGCAATTCATAGCCCAATTCATGGATTTTTGCCATTTGTTACACGATTGCGTTTGTGGTCGACTGTGAGCAAACGCGGCACCCATCTTGCGGAAAGCTTTCTCATGCCCAAGTGATCATTCAAAATTGAAACCACTGAGCCATGCGAGATCCCTACGGCTTCCACAATCTCCCGCACTTTCAATCTTCGGTCGGCCAACACCATATTGTGAACTTTTTGATTGTTTCGGGTGAAGAGACCTCAACTGGGCTTGAACGGCCACAACGAAATTCAGTAAACCACTTTTTTACCATTGAAATCGATGGTGCAGAGTCCCCATAGTATTTATCAAGCTTAGCCTTGGTCTCGGTAATGGTTTTTTTTCGCAAGAAATAATGCTTAATAAGCACACGAATTTCACTTTTTTCCATTTTCTCCTCAAATTAGTGAGTAGTCTGATAAAAATAGCTGTCAAACACAAACTAACTGACGCAGCAAGTTTAAATTTTGACAGGCGTCAACTGACAGATGCCTGTTGACAGGAGCAGTGTTGCTGTTTCAGTAAAGAGGTCAGAAATTCAAAAAGTCACGGACTTATTGACCCGCCCTCGTATTATAGAGAACATTTATTGTCTAGGTATACATATACGTTGCAGAAGTAAGTATGAAAACTTCTTAGGTTGTTTTGCGAGAAAAGTTAATCGATTTTAAATTTCATCTGCAATGCGGCGATTTTTGGATCCTGAAACAACACGTGATCGAGCAAGCCCTAGAGGGCCCCGTATCATTCAAAGCACGTCTCTGCAACACATAACTTCAAAATAAACCTAAGCTTCGCATTTTACTATATGCACAGTCCCGCAAAATCAGCCGATCTGACCGCCCTAACCTTAAGAAATTGTTATTTGGAGAAGCAACAAAGTCCGATAACTCTCAGGAGAACATCTGTCAAGAAGTAAGCAACCTATCGGCCGAAGTTCTGAAGAAAACCATGGAAAAATTGTTATAAAAGAGACCAAAGGATTATAAACAAGCGATATTATCGTGTTTTGAATTGATGGAAAAATGTTGTAATGCGCAAATAAACATTTAAAAAGAAATAAAAAAAATAGGCTCATATGTACAACAGGCCCCCCTTTTTATTTTAGATCGTTATGAACTATACAGTAATACTAACTTGGTCTAAACCGCTGCGGTAGCCGCGATGGCTATACAGACTGACTGGCAGTATATTCGTTCAGTACAGTATATTCATTCAGAATAATATAATTTGTACATATTGGTGTGTGCAATTCCCACAAACGAGGACTTCTATATCGGAAAATTGACTGGCGCAAACACAGGGAAATCCTTTTAAAAAGTATTTTTCCCGACTTTTCAAGCCCCCCGGACAACACCAATGAACTTGATTCGAAAGTCGCGGCCCTAACCCTGGCTCTCAACCAAGCACTGGCCGTCTTCTGTCCTCTAATTAAGCCAAGGGGAAAGAAAAAACCATACTGATGGACATCCACACTGGGGCTGCTTAAACACGCTTGCAGGAAAATTTTCAACAAAGCAAAAACCTCAAGAAAAGCGTCGGATTGGGACTCATACAAAGAATCCCTCAAAACATATAAAAAAAGAACTGAGGTCAGCAAAGCGTGAATCCTGGAGGTCTTTTTGTGATAAGATCACTGAAGCCTCTGAGGTATCACGAGTAAGAAAAATACTCTAAACAAGTCCTTCGATGCCTAACTGCTTGAAAAAAAGCGACTGCTCATGGACGGACTCAAGGAACGAATCTCTCAACCTGCTACTGGATACTCATTTTCCTTGTAGCTCCTCTTTCACGACCAGCAACAATCACAATATTACGATTGCAGCAGCGACAAAAATTACTGGCCTTAACACAAGCGATAAACTGGTCCGGGCACATACCTCTGTCATGGAGAGAACTAAATGTAGTTTTCATTACCAAAAGCGGTAAATATTCTCATGTTGTCCCAAAGGACCTAAGACCCATTAGTCTATCATCTTTCCTTCTAAAAACTCTAGAACGACCGATTGATATCCATTTACGATCTAGTCTTATACTAGACTCCAATCTACGGCACAACTTGCCTACTGTAAAGGAAAGTCGGTGGCAACGGCTCTACACTCAGTACTAAGCAACATAGAGAATATACAATGGTAGCTTTCCTAGGCATACTATAGAAGGCGCCTTTAACAACGTAAACACATCCGCAATCACGACGGCGCTGTCAGCCTTGAAGGTAGGTGACACACTTGGGGACTTGATCAATCTCATGCTAAAAAGCAGGATTATCAACTCCAAACTGGGTGGTTTCTCTGTCAAAAGAAGTCAGCAGAGGTACGCCGCAAAGGTGGTTTCGTATGCGGATGACATTGTTTTAGCCGCCTCAGGAAAACATCTACAAAGGATTAAAGAGCGGATCGCTGCAGACTGGGAATAAACCCCCATAAAACTGATCTTGTTCTCTTCTCTAGGAAATGCAAAATTCCGACTATAGACCCTTCCTCAATCAACGGTACCAGCTTCGTCTTTTCTGATACAGCGAAATATCTGGGTCTAATTTTCGACAGGAAACTAAGTGGGAAACCTGACATTCAAGAAACAGTAAAGAAAGACTCAGTAGCTTTATTCTCTTGCAAAAAAGCCATCGGGAACAAATGGGGCAACTTCACATCACCCATTGGCTATATATCTCGGTTGTTAGACCAATACTCACATCCGGGGTGGTTGTGTGATGGACGGCCTTAGACAAAGCAGTAAACTGCAAGAAGTCCAAAGAACAACATGTCTGGGCATACGCACTACTCCCTCCGTTGATCTGGACACTCTGTTTCACCTGACTCCCTTCGACATTTATAGCAGACATATAGCCGCCAACGCAGCTATTCGCCTTAAAGCGACTTCAAAATACAATTTTTGGCCACGCAAATATTCTTTAGACATTAGGAATCCTACCAGAAAACATCGACTACACCATACCCAAATTATGGTTTGACAAGAGCTTTCACATAAGCATTTTCTCCAGATCCGTGTGGGAGGAAAATGCCTTCCTGGATGACAATTCAAACCACTTCTACACCGACTGTTCAAAGACTTTTAGTGGGGTTAGTGGTGGTATTTTTGCCGAAAAGCTTAACATTAGCCTCTCCTTCCGCCTCCCCAAGCAAGCGCATTCCAGGCGTAATGTAATATTTGCAATGGATATCCGCATCTTTTCCGATAGTCAGGCCGCTATCAAATCCCTGGACTCATGCTCTCTAAATTCAAAAATAGTCATGGAGCATTTTAACATTCACCTTTGTTGGGTGCTGGGACATAGAGGCATTACAGGGAATTGTGGGGCCGACGAACATGTCAAAATTGGAACCACTATACCTACGAGGGCGGGTAAATAAGTCCGTGACTTTTTGAATTTCTGACCTCTTTACTGAAACAGCAACACTGCTCCTGTCAACAGGCATCTGTCAGTTGACTCCTGTCAAAATTTTAACTTGCTGCGTCAGTTAGTTTGTGTTTGACAGCTATTTTTATCAGACTACTCACTAATTTGAGGAGAAAATAGAAAAAAGTGAATTTCGTGTGCTTATTAAGCATTATTTCTTGCGAAAAAAAACCATTACCGAGACCAAGGCTAAGCTTGATAAATACTATGGGGACTCTGCACCATCGATTTCAATGGTAAAAAAGTGGTTTACTGAATTTCGTTGTGGCCGTACAAGCACCGAAGATGCCGAACGTCCTGGACGCCCAGTTGAGGTCTCTACACCCGAAACAATCGAAAAAATTCACGATATGGTGTTGGCCGACCGAAGATTGAAAGTGCGAGAGATTGTGGAAGCCGTAGGGATCTCGCATGGCTCAGTGGTTTCAATTTTGAATGATCACTTGGGCATGAGAAAGCTTTCCGCAAGATGGGTGCCGCGTTTGCTCACAGCCGACCACAAATGCATGTGCAGTTGCCATGGCAAAAATCCATGAATTGGGCTATGAATTGCTCCCTCATCCACCCTATTCTCCAGATTTGGCTCCGAGCGACTACTTCTTGTTCCCAAACCTGAAGAAATGGCTTGGTGGAAAAAGATTTGACTCCAATGATGAAGTCATCTCGCAAACAAAGGCCTATTTTGAGGACCTCGACAAATCATTTTTTTTGGAAGGGATAAAAAAATTGGAGAAGCGTTGGACAAAGTGTATAGAGCTCAAGGGAGACTACGTTGAAAAATAAAATTATTTTTTTACGAGTATCAAAAAATCTGTGTTTTAATCCAAAAGTCACGGACTTATTGACCCGCCCTCGTACATAATAACTCAAAATCTACTTGACCGATCCTTTTGAAATTTTAAACACCAGTTTTACACATAAATTAACAAGTAATCAGGGAGAGTTTTCTTTTAACCATTTTGTTATAATAAATTCACTGGAATTTTTTTTAAGCGAAAATCGCGTTTTTCACTTCCAAATGCGGCCAAAAATGAAAAAATCAAAAAAACACTCTCCATCACTACCTAGGAAAACATATCACTTTTTGAATGCATTTCGATATTTTATTTAAGATGATCCAGTAACGAGTTATGGTTCACCGCATAACAACTTTTTTCGAGGCGCCTCTGGAGATTCGCTGTCACGGACTAGTTTATTGATATTTTTAATTGAAAATATGCCTTTTTTCAAATACAACGATCATTCACAAAAGTTAGAGCTAACAAGAGTTGAAATCAAAATGCACAGCATATCGTTTTTTGTTGTTTTTTTTAGGGTTTTGGAAAAAAGGAAAAAAAATTGATAATGTGAAGGGAGAAAAAAATGATTATATTATTACACCACCAAAAGTAAGGTCACCACGCCAGAACATGGTTTAAAAAAAATCATCAAAATCGTATTGGATGACCATCGACTGAAATTGCGCAAGATGCTGTGCATCGCATATTGACCGAAAATTTGGACATGACGAAGGTGTACGCAAGATGGGAAAGTGCTCGCAATGAAGCACAGACAGCGTCGTAAGGATGTTTCCGTTGAGTGTTTGAAAATGTTTTGCAGAAATAATGCCGAATTTTTGCATCGATTCATAACCATAGACGAAACATGGGTCCACCATTTCACACATGGGACAAAGAAACAGTCAAAACAGTGGACTTAAAGGGGAGAACCGGCTTCAAAGAAGGCGAAGACGATTCAGCTGGCAAGGTCATGGAGTCAGTCAAGCGCGAATATAATTGCACCGTTTGAGTGATGAAATCAATGAAATATACATACAATATTGTAGCAGCCATCCTAAATTACCTTTCGCAACAATTACATATGTATATCTAATTTTTACTATAATCTTTTGAATTCCATTCACGAAACTTCATTTATTATAAATTGTTCATTTCTCTCATAAATATCAATTATATTTCATTTCATTACAAAGCACATTTTTCTATTGTAAAATTCACATGTGCTACGCATAAGATCATTCCCGTATAATACGAAGTCCTCACATACACAGAATTGAACGGGGGACTTAGAATAAAGAAATAAAGAATTGAAAAGATGACCGTTAGAATTCGGGGTATAAAAGGGCGCCGTGATTGGGAACAAATTGCAGTCTATTCAATAACGTCCGCTGGTGAGCAAACGACTTAAGTTGGAGCCGCCAAAAAGCTTTTTTCATTGACTGAGTAGGGTGTTCAGTAGACAGGTTGAGCAAGCAATTGGTCACCTGGCTCTGAGTCTTTTTTTGCTTATCGCTTTACACTATATATTGTATATATATAAATTTAAAAATAAAGAAAAGAATTCAACAAGAAGACGCCATAATTTTTATCAATCATATCATCAGATTGCTTCATTGACGCCCAATATTGTGGCTACTGGATTTGCAGCTGGACATAGCGGAAAGTTGGAAACTACAGTTGAACCGAGAAAAGTGTATCTCGCTTGGATTCGTTTGTTTATTTTCCTCAAAAGTAGACTAGTTTTGAGGAAGTCGTCGCTGAAATAGGTGGAAAAGCAATACGGATTACTGGTCGCTTGCCTCTTTATTTTGTTGGTTGGGTAGACAAGTTGGACAAGAAATTGGTCGCTTGGCTCCTGAACTATTATCGAGAATATTGGCAAGGTGAACAAATAACTGGTCGCTTGGTACCAAAGAAATTCAGTACGTGGCAAAAAAGTTGAAAATTCTTCTGCGGGAAGAGGAAAGGGTAGTAGGCTACAGGCGAGAAAACGAGAAAAAGCGAGCGTATAGCGTCACAAACGATCGCAAAAGTTTCAAATAACGAACCTATTCCTGAAATCGAAATGCCTGAAAACACGCCGAACACGTAACGAACCGCAGGTTCTGTTGCCTCGACAAGCACCGCAGCATAAACGGCGTTATCTGTAGAACAACTACAACGAATAGTGATCGCTGTTCACGTAAGAGAAAATCACGGAACGTTTAGTAGATGTACCGCTCGATTTTATGGAGAAGGAAGTGCATCTTAAATCAATGATTTCATTGCAATGATTTCGGTGTATAAAGATTCTGAGAATATTACAGATGCTAGCGCACTGATTAGTATCCCACTTTTATTAGAAGGTTTTGCAGCAACTTGGTGGCAAGGAGTAAAAAAGGAAGCCAAGAGTTTTAAAGAAGCGGTAAGACTTCTTGGCGCAGCATTCTCACCAGCTAAACCATCATGGCGTATTTACACCGAATTGTTTGAGGAAAAACAGCGAACAAATGAAATAATAGATCAATTTGTGTGCAGAAAACGATCATTGCTTTCACAATTATCAGATGAGATATCTGAATCCATAATGCTTAATATGGTTTATGGACAAGTTCTTCCTAAGATAAGAGAAAAAGTCTCCAGGAATTCGATTAAAACCTTCCAGGATTTATTGGAACAAACCAGAAAGGTTGAAATGTTCAATGCAGAGATCAAGAATCCTGTTAATCCGGAAAGGATTAATGAGAAGAAACGTTGCATATTTTGTAGGAAGAAAGGAAATACAGCTGAATCATGTTTCAAGAAAGCTAAACGCGCAAAACATGTCAATGTGGATGCAGAAAATAAAAAGCCTGCTTTGAACTGTTATGGTTGTGGAGCTTCTGGTTACTTTCGAACAAATTGTCCTATCTGCAGCAACAAAAAAGCGAATAGCCCGAATGCGCTTGATTTCAATCTATTAGAAGCGAAAGGAAACCGAACTCTAATTGGAATCGATTTCATGGAACAATGTGGCATTGTGTTAAACATTGCCCAAAGATCATTTCATTTTATAGATGACCCAACAAAAACATTGACTTTAAATTGGTCAATAGTAGCGTTTTGAAACCAATTGAAAAGCCGGAAAATACTTACTACCGACCATCAGAGGTAAAGCAGAAGCCCGAAACACCAGGAAAGACTGTAATGGAAGAAGTAGTCGCGTATGTTGCTTGGGTGGCAGGTCGAGAAGTTATAAGCCCCATTGGTACAACGCCGAAACGAAAGAAACCAAACGATTGCTCTCCACATGGTGTACAATCCATATTCTCCGATTCGATACCAGAAGAAATGCGAACTCCGGATAAACCCAGTGATTTATTTAATGGATCACATAGGGTAGAACCTTCAAATAAAAATTTGCCAAAACTGCTGTAAATTTACATTGAACTAATAAATTGTATTATCTTTTGTAATAAACTATAGATGAATTCCAACAGAAATTCTTTGAAAGACCTTATTTTCTCTCTTAATTACCAGGGAGTAAATTTTACTCCTAGTTAGCTTTAACGGAATACAAAATAAGGTTAGCTTTCAAGGGTTAAAGTAACTTAAAATATCGCCACAAGGTTTCTTCCCAAATATTAAAGGATCTAATTACGTTTAGCGTATACCTGATGTACGAGTTGCTATTTCATCAGGTATCCACCGGATATGCGTGTATGAATGCAGTTTGCATAATCGCGGAAAAATGATGATCAAGCAGAATACAGTGCTGTCTTGCAGATATTTATAATGTCTGTTTGGATGTGTGGCTGTTAACTCCTCCCCCATCAAAAATCTACGTCTCGTAGATCGTAAATAATTTTCCTAGTATTGTAACTACAATAGTTGCTTGATGAACTAGTGACTTTAGTCGAAAGTTCGATTGGTGGTATTTCGATCCTTCCACTAATCTTACGCCAAACGACGATGGCAACGATTAATACCGACATGAGTAGAGAAAAATCTATAACCGGCAAGGCGACGAATGTTACTCAAACTGATAGTATGGATATCAATTTTCTGGCTTATCGAAGAAACATTTGCGAGAACTGGAGGTAAGGCTTGTAAGGATGTAGCCGCTAACATTGAAAAAGTCCTCTTTCCGATTTGGACTGTCTCGTTGTTGTTGAACGTTGTTGTTTTCGATTCGTTTCTGGCAGTCAGCGTTCCCGATTTCCTAGAAAATGGTTTGAAAGGCAAAAGCAGCGTAGCCGCCCTTCAAAAGTCGCGCAATACAACTTCTTTCTGGTAATTTTTGCAGATCCTTCTGGTTACACACCGTTGAGTTACTGATGAGAAGGCAGTGATGCGTCATACCGTAGGTTTCCTCTTGATTTACTAGCACCTGTTCGAATGGCAGTTCGATCTGACGTCCTCCTACTATCGATGATCTAGTCCATAATGGTTTGTATTCCGTGCGCCCGACCTTTGGCATTGAAAGCTCGTAGATTAAACAGAATTGTTTGTCAAAACCGAGGGTGTCCCGTACCGTAACGCCTCGACCTCATTTGCATATGGGAAAGTGTCCAGCTCGTTGACGACACTGTTGATTTCCTCACGATTTATAAGGTTGGTATTTATTAAACCGTTACTTGCCAAGTGACATGCGTAGACGATTTCGTTGATTTCCTCCTTGATAATTGAAATTTGATTGAAAATATCCTTTTCGAATTTTGCCATATTTGTAAAATTTTATCTGATTGTTTGATTTCCACAATTAGCCAGTTGATCTTCTGCGTGATGTCTTTGGTTATTCCAAGAATCTTTTCGTTTATTTTATACTTATGGTTGTTATTATCGACAGTGTCTTGTTCATTCTGGAGGATTTTGTCCCAATCAGCTACGTCTGGATTTCCCGCTATCCACTTCCATGCGGAACCTAACCAATTGATTGATCGCTTTGCTCTTGACGTTTTGCCCTTGAGTATTGTAAGGCGTCCCTTTATTTGGCCAACATAATGTTCAGCAACAACTTTCCATTCGCGTTCCTTAATGTTGGCTTCGACTGCAACGGTCATTCCTTGGTCTAGAGTTTCAAACTGATTCAGGTTGCTGACGTGGACGAGGTTAAAATGACCATCGATAATCCATACTTTAATCGATACAATCGGTGATTTATATTCGTGGATATGGAAACCTTGTGCGGATAAAAATATTAACCTGGAGAATACATAATATATAGTTTACAAAATAGTCTTAGTTCTTAAGATTTTGCACAATGTTAAATATTATATGCATATATGAACATTTCAACCAACTTTTGAAGAGGAAAAATTAAATTTTTTAAAAAAATTCCCCTTCCACTTGCGTGCGCCACCTGAGTCTTGGCCTTCCTCTACTGCGCTGTCTCTCGGGAGTTGATTCGAAGACTTTTCGGACCGGAGCATTGGTGTCCATACGCTGGATCTTCACTCTTCTGGTTAGGACGATGTCGCTATACAGTCTGTAGAGTTTATTGTTGTATCTCCTCCTCCACTCACCGTGAATGCAGACGGGACCGCAGATCACCCGAAGAATTTTTCTCTCGAAGCAACCAAGAACATCCTCACCCATTTCTGATAATGTCCATGCCACTGCGCCATAGAGCAGGACCGGGATTATTAAGGTCTTATAAAGGGTGACTTTTGTTGTTGGACGAACTTTTGAAAGATAGTGCCTCTTGTGTTTGCTCTGCACTATATTTTCAAGTACAATGTTGAAAAAATCGCATGACAGCGCATCGCCTTGTCCTTTCTGGACATCAAAGGTCGCGGTGAGATCCTTACCGACCTTGATGGAGCAGCGTGCATTCTCCATCGTCATCCTGCACAGACGGACGAGCTTGGCAGGGATCCCAAAACTAGACATTGTTCTGTATAGCTCGTCTCTATAGATGCTGTCATACGCGGCCTTAAAATCGATGAATATGTGGTGTGTATCGATCTGAAGCTCATGGGTCTTCTCCAAGATCTGCCGTAGTGTGAATATTTGGTCGATGATGGACTTTCATGGCCTTAAGCCACACTGATATGGACCTATCAGGTTGTTGACGGACGGCTTCAGGCGTTCAAACAGTACGGCATGTGCTTACCGGCATTCAGCATCGAACCAGGGGTTTCGTTGTGGTGGACGAGTGAGACCCAGCACATCAGAAGCGGCATCTCTGATGGAGTTTTGGCAGTGTTCCCAATGGTCTTCGATGCTTGATGCTGGCGGTATTGGACCCCTTAAGAAATTAAGAGTCACTCTCTCTTATATAAGGGTTTCTTTTTTCCCTGTATTTTCTTAAAAGCCGTGAAAATTACGTCGCATTTCTGATATTTCCTAGGTGAAGACCTCTTTACATTTCGTCTTTCATTGTCTACTTTCTGTTTCCTCTCTATTACACCCCTCAAATCGTTGTTGACCTTAGCGCGAAAATTAACTAGCTTCTGATAATGAATCCTAGAACTCCTATTAAAGAATATGTCGGCTGGTTTTCTTTTAGTTACGGAGTGAAACGTAACTAATATATCCACTGCTATATTAAGTAGCTTCTTTGGTCCCAAATCCTTGTATTTAGAATGAAACCTTTTGACTTGACCGTTGACCTCACTGCGAAGCACTGGTGCTAGATAGATCTTTATATTAAATTTTCTTATAAAATTCAACACTATCGGACTTATGAAACTCCTGTCATTGCCAGTCACCCGAACTGTTGGTACTGAGAAATAGTGTAAAATGTTAATCATCTTGTCCCGCAAATGAAGCGAAGACTTGTTCTTAATGTGAAATAGTTTAGCAGACTTCGAGAATGTACCATGATGTCCATATGAAGTATCTCACAAGGGTATGATGGTGCTGGGGTCGATTGAAGTCCAGGCTGAATGGGATGCCTGTCAAGTTTATTAGCCAAACAAACCTAACAATCTTTAACATACTTCGTTATGAGACTGTTCATTCTAGGAAAATACTAATTTTCTAACAACTGCGTCTTATTCTCTCTGGGGTTCCTATGAGCCCGTCGGTGTTCTTCGGTTATGAGGCTCCAGACGCGGTTTCGTTCCTGACATCTCCCACGATTCTTTGCGTCAAGAGGAATTTGTAATTAAGGAAGGTATCCAGATGGACATCCTGTAATAGGCCCATGAGGGATTAAGATCTTAAGACCGTTCTGGACATGAGGTTTCAATTTTGTATTCGAGATATCCACCAGTTTGATCTTATCTGTGTACTTCAAAGCAACATAATGCCCTTTCCCTTTTTTGCCTTTTCCTAATTTGATAATTATTTTGTTTTCGGAATACATTAATGGGGGCTTTGAGGTGAGGGATGAGATCGGAGCTATTCTGATCAGCGCTATGTACAGTTTCACTGGCTGTGTCCGTTGAAACTTCGTTTCTACTCGCGGTTTCGGTTGAGGAACCAGATTCACTTGCTGTTTGTGTGTATGAGCCATGATCCGCAGTTTCCGAACTCACTACCAGTTTGGCTTGTGTTGAGTTGGTCAAGTGGTTTACTTGGGTCTTCAACCTTGATAGAGCATCAGCGACTAAGTTTGACTTATCAGGTGCTAACAAAAGGTGTCGTCAAATTTAATGTCTTTTCGAAATCCGGGAATGCAAAGACTTCCGGGGGAGTAAGTAGTATTTTTATTCCATTGAAAGCTCGAAATGCCTCTTCGTTCAGTTCGCTTGAAACTCATCTTGATTGGTTGGCCTTGACCTGCGCATTTTCACCTCTAGTGATATTCGTAAGAGGCTTGGCTATTTTCGCGCAGTCACGAATAAATTTAAATTTAGTAGGACGTAAGTCCAAGAAAGCTTTTAAGGTCTTTGAGGTTTTCTGGTGGTAGAATTTTCTGAATGGAGTCTACTTTTTTCGGATCTGGTAATAATGTATCCTAGGAATTCCACTGGAGTTTGTATAAATTGGGTTTTCTCTAAATTTACTTTTAAGTTGGCATCTAGGAGGGTGGAGAATATGATATCCATATTTCCGAGAAGTTCTTCCACACTGCTACTGAATATAATGATGTCGTCTATGTAAACATAGCAAATTTTGCCAATCTGTGGCTTTAGTACGTCATCAATCATTCTTTGGAATATTGCAGGGGCATTCTTTAGCCCAAATGCTAGCCTTAAGAAGTCATATTTCCCGTTAATGGTTAAATACGCTATTGTCGGAATATCCGAAGTTTTCATAGGATCTGGTGGAATCCTGAAGTGAGATCTAAAGTAGTGTAGTATTTTGCCACACTGGCTATTGTGACATTAATGTCTGGAATAGGATAGGCATCGGCGATAGTGACTAAATTTAGATCAAAGCCAACAACCAGCGAAATTTTTTCTCTCCGTTGGGTTTCGACTTCTTAGGAACAACCCAGATCGGGTCTTCAAACAACTCAACTTTGTCTCTCATGCAGACCGGATAGGGTAACATTTGATGTAAATTAGTTCATTGGTACTAATCTGGGTTCTAGCACGTACTGCTGTATTTACCGCCTAGTTGCCATTTATGGGGCCCAAAGGAGTATTATATTTTTTTTTAGCAAGGGCTCAATATTGGATTTTAAATGAGACGGTAGATTAACATCGACCACAGCGTTTACCTCTGCAGAGACCTTTTCTTTAAGAGGAAGCTGCACGCCAGATTTCATCGTAAGTGTGTTATTTTTTCGGTCAATAATTGCCTATGATACCATCGAAAGAAGAAAGGAGATTGGTTGTGTTAGGCTCGTGTGGAGTGTGAATCGTGTGGTTCCTGAAATTCAAATTTTGAATCTCTAAACACGCTGAGAAGGCCTCAGGAAGAGCCTTGGGCTTTTGGATTATCAGCATTCGTGACAGATCCCCATCTAAGCCACGTATGAAGACATCCAGGGCCCGGTTACGGTATGTTTCAACCAGAGCTGACACAGTTTCTTTCGGGTACGACTCGATTTACATCTCATTATAGATAATTATTAAGGAGAACTGGTGATTTACCGTAGCATAAAACTCATCCAGTCTCGAGCCCCATTGCACAAGTTGATTAAGTTGGTGCTCTAGCGTTCTTATATCGCGTTTGTCTGCGTAATGCAGAGACAGAGAGATTGCTCTCCAATCATTATCAAATATGTGTCCGCACTGTCTCTTATTTTCTGCCCTATATGCTGCAGAATTGCGCGATACATGGGCTTACTCTTAACGATATCGAAATCTTTAAGAATACCCTCTACTGTATGAATCCAAGACACGTACTGTGTTGGATTTCCATCGTAAACCTGTAGCTCTTTTACTTAGTCAGGCAATCTACTTATATCCCGCCGATCTGCCTCTGCCCATGGAGTACAAAGAGGGACGGATTGAGCGCTCGTGCTAGCAGTCTCATCAATAGCACTACCTTTAAACCGCTGAAGGCGGACTTCGAAGCCTTTCAATTGATCGAGAATTGCATTCACGACACCTGTTAACTCGGTTAAGGATTTTTCAATTACCTCCATTTTAAATCAATACAAAATTTTTACCTAATCGGAAGACTTTTAAGGGATTCTATCTAGCTACTTCCTGTAAACGCACTTAATTTTTCACAATCTGGGATACACAACTTTAAAAGGCTTATGTTTCGCCGAATTATGACAGAATTCAGGTGTGCCACACAGTCGCCTTATACACTTATTTCGTACTCTTATCTGACAATTTTTTTTATTATTTTTTATCACACATGCACGGCTCACAGGTCACACTAAGTTACTTGCACTGAGGGAATATTATATTTTCTAAATTGCCGGTTAAATTAGGGCTTTTTAGTCTTTCCTTTTTTTGTTTGTGTTCCCCACTTACAGAACAATGGATTTATACATTCCGGTTTTTGGCTAGGTATTTGGTGTTTTCAAGGGTAGAACTGAGGAGAGAAGAAAGGGAAAGAGAAAAAAAACTTTCAACTAAATTCGGATTCGGATTCGGTTATGGAACAGGCTCTTTCCGGAAGGATCGTGTTTATCCGGTTTAGTTGTCAACGTTTATAATTGTAGGCAACCTACTGAGACACGAATGACTTCACACGTATCCTTTAATCTTTCTGTGATCTCCAACGTGTTCCCATGGGAACTAAGGAAGGACCGAGACGACTTGGAATAATCATTGTGTTCTCATGATTACAATGACGTTCACCCGAGAGGATGTTCCAAGTCCTGTCCGGTTAGGGTAATTCGCTACTATCACCAAGAAGAAAGGATAAATCCTTGAAAGATAAAAAAAAAACCGAACGCCGACTTACATTAGTCGGCCCAACTTGTTCGTAGAAAATAAAAGCGTCCGTTTTCAAGATAAAATGCTTTATTTTACAACCGCTCGCGGTAAGTTACAAATCAGCACTAACTCTAAATTCAAGTAACTTAAAATATCGCCACAAGGTTTTCTCTTAAATATAAAGGGATCTAATTACGTTTAGTGCATTCCTTATGCACGGGTTGCTGTATCATCAGGTATCCACCGGATACGCGTGTATGGATGCAGTTTGCACAATCGTTATAATATGTTTGCTTAGATGTGTGTTTGAACTCGCATGAAACACATTAAAAAACAAATAAACAACTACGAGTCGTTTATCTTTTCCCTCACGACTCAAAATGGCATTTATCCACCCGCCATCCGCCAAACAGAATGGCAGTTAAAGTCGAAAATATGTGTTATTCTACTTCAAAATACAAATACGCCAACTAGAATATGGAATGTTCTGAGTCGGTCGAAATCAAATCGATTGTTAGTCGAAAACGACAAATGTAATTGGGGTGTAGACACATACTAAATATATAAAAAGCGTATCTGAGAATTAAACATCAGAAAGTGTAAAAGCGTATCTGAAGCTTAAACATCAGAATGTGTAAAAGCGTATCTTGGTCTCAACCATCAGCAAGTATAAAAGAGTATCTGAGGCTTAAACTTGAGAAAATATCCGAAGCTGTAAACAAGAGTAGGAGCAAAGGAAGACAAGTAAAATGACGAATATGGTATGTTCAAAGATAAGAAACGACTATTTGAGCACCTGATAGAACTCGGAGAAGGAGATAAAATTGATGAAGAAAAATTGCGATCAACGCAGAAATCGATCATTTTTAACCAAGAACAAAAAATGAATGGCAATAGGAATAGATAACGAACGAATATTTTAAGCAGAATTATTTTGAATCGGTTATTGAAATAATTCAAGAAGCGTTTACCCTCCTGCATCAAAAGAAGCAAAAGAGGATTTGCCAGAAGTATCGTCCAAAACAAAGGAAAAAGTAGACACCACTCCGAATGTTGAGAACCACCTGTAATCTTTCAGATCCAGCTTCAAAGAAAATTTAAAAGGCAAAACTGGAGGATATAAAAATCCCAGCATTTTTTGGCAACGTAGCTGAATGACCATCGTTTCACTATTTATTTAAAAATTTGGTACATACTACTCGTATAATTCAGCATGAATTGTTTAATGCGAAGAAAATGTATCACCTATAGAATTACATCAAAGGTGACATTTAAAAGTGATAGACGCTAATTATGAAGCTGCATTGAATATATTAACAAACAAGGTACAAAAACAAAAGATTGCTATCTACCCCACAAGCAGAAGAGATTTTGAAGGATCCAACGATTGATAATAAATCACCCTTTAGTGTGAATCAACTGTTGGATACAACAAATGAATGTGTTCAAGCATTGAAAGGCCATAATATCGAGACTGACGATCCGAAAACTTGACAGAGGTGGGCTGCGTCTTTATGTACAAAGTGCGAAAAAAATCAAAGAGATCAAAACACTTGAAGATGCACTTCTTTTTCTGAAACAGCAATACCAAGCTCTATAAGACCATAAAGGTAAAAAACAAGGGATCAGTTTTAAAACAAATTAGAAACAGCCCCCACACCATCAGCGATGACTGTTGACAGAAGTTCGATAAGAAAAAAAATAAGTGTTGCTATCGATGCATGAGCCATAAATGCGATACAAAATATTCCAGATATATGGAGAACTGTAAAAATGTTGGAAATATCGTCAAACCACAGATTATAAAATTACATAGATTTCACATGCAGAGTATACAAAAGTCACTTTTTCAGGCGAATGGAATTTACTACTAAGTCCCAGTTTTATCGAACTCGTTCGAATCGTGCATAAGACATGATGTTCTTTCAAATTTGGTTGGAACAACAAATTGCTTGTTGCTTATTTCTCTTTGTGTTTCGTCTTTCAATTTTTCATTTTTTCCGTTTTTGGTTTCATGTACCTTATGTGTTTGCTTTTGTACTTCAGATTCTGATTGTGATTCAATGGAAGGAATTTCTTAATCAAGTTTATTTCCTTTTTTTTTAAAGAACAGTGAAAGGGGATTAGCAGTAAAGTATATCTTGCAACAGCAACTTGGGATACTGCTTTTTAGTCTTGGGGTGTTGGTTTATAGGGATAGTGCTTCTCACTCTTGAGGTGTGGGTTTATATTGAGGTCCCGGTCCCTCTCACTCTTGGGGGTGCTGGTTTATAGAGAGGTCTTCGTGTCTCTAACTCTGGCAGAGTTGGTTCAATTTCGTGATTGTATTGCATTTGTTTTCTTGACAAAATTAGATTTTTTGGATTTTTACTAATTCTTTTTTGGATTTTCCAGGCACAATGTTTTCGCAAGAGAATAAGAAGTACACAGAGGGATTTTTTGCAAGGGAATAAGAAGTACACAGAGGGATTTTTGTTATTACCGAAGAGGCCGTTTACCATGAAAACACAAATTTCGTTGCCGTACAATCTTTTTCGATCCACTCCTTGATCCAACAATTAGGTCATTTTTGATATTATACGTGAGATTTGGACGAAATCTAATTGTTCAGTCTAAAACGCAGCAGTAGTAGTAAGGAGGTTTGTCACATTGATGGCGCGCGGATCGACAGCGTTTCTTAGCATTTCAGATGACTTTAAACTAAAATTTGCTTTCCTGGCATATTCTTCTTGGCATTCGACGTGAAGCGGAATTTCGCACCTGGCAGCTGGCATTCTAAATATCAATTTTGTATTTAAAAGTGTATCCAAAAAATCAATAAATAAAATAAACTCTATAATTAGTAAAAACGCTTACTAACAAAATCACTAATTTCATTAAATATCAGTACCACATTCCGTTCACGTTGGCCTAATGATGTAAACTTTGCTTTCAGAAAACAGTGGGCATTGTTTTGCAATCCAGGTTGTAAGCCTTTAACAGGACCCCAAGGATAAAATGTGGATACGTGGGGGAGTCTAAATCCCAGTCCATGTCGAAGAAATTTATAAGCGTTCTGAGATCCGTAAAAAATCGTATCTTCCGGCAGCATTATATTTTTTGGATGGCAATCAATATACCACAAAAAATGGAATGCTCTGAAATATGAAGTACTTTGAAAAAAAAAAATCCGTCACTACCTGTTGGTCTATGTGTAGAAATAGTGTTTAAAATTTCAAAAGGATCGGTCAATAAAATTTTCAGTTATGATGGTCACGAACTTCAAAAATGACGTTTGCGTCGAATAGCCAGTCCATAATATACAGTGAGTTTACCTTTTCCTTTTTATTTTTTCCCTGTTTTAGTTTCACTATCGACCACACTCATTTTTTCTAGTTCACGTTAACGATTACCCATTCTTTTCTGCACATGTCGTTTGAAACTCTGGACATGCTGTATATTCGGAAAAAAAAAATTTCAAACCTTAACCAAAATTTAAGACTTGTCTTTTACTAAATCTACATAAGACATTACATTATTAAATAAAGGGAGTACATCCGTTTTGTCCGTAGGTTCCAGTTGCTTGAGACATGCATTGCGTCCTCCGATATGAAAAACTTTTGTCAATGCACTTAAAGCCTCAATCCAGTTTATTTATCTCAGAACTCGAGACACTTTCGATTCCTCAGGTTGAAATCGGAGAAGAATTATGAAGGCAAGGTGAAAAAAAAATCGGCCTGACAATGAAAAAATTCGATTTTCAGTTAAAATATGATTTTATTTATCTATTCTTCGGCGCTGCACCACTGGCTTCCACCCACTGCTTCGATTCTGAGGTGTAGTGGTAGACCCACGTCTCATCGCCACACAAAATCGGCCCTATCCCTACTGAATCGGTCCAAAGATTGCTATGAAAATCGTTTATTTTGGAAAGGGCTTCAGTATCCCAGTGCGAGTGGTGGTGAACTGATAAGCTTGGGGTCGTGGGTTTGATTCCCCAAAAAACAAAGTTCTTTTATTTTATTTGTAGTTTTAAATTAAAAACATTAATATACAAATAACAAGAAACTGAGTTCGGATAATGAGTGGAAGCGAGCGGTCCGCTATCCCAATATCGGAACCAATCCATGGCCTAATGTCACCCGATGAACAGGCTGTAGTAATACCAGTTCGTCGGACAACAAAAACAACCACAGCAGAGGTGATTTCGAAGAAGAGAAGGAGGCAAAAACCAACTCCCAATCTAGTTAAGCGCCCTTCCTTATCAACTTCATCAGAGATGCTGCCCGGAAGAGTGAGGGAAGAGGCGTCCACGACATCAGCAAGAGCAGCAGCACGGCGAAGACAAGAACCCACAGACGAGTTCCCATATGTGTCTGATGGCCGTGAAGGTCGCTATATGGGAGATGGAAATAGCTTCGCATCACTAGCGGGCTCTGAGTCAGCTGACGAAGAGGACATGGTTGAAGCGCTTAATAAGAGCATAAGACAGCTTCAGCAAAAAGTGCTTGCCATAAAAGAAAAACAAATGCCAAGACGAGAAAAGGAGCAGCAACAAAAACTCCAGGACTATCACCGGCAGTTTACGGTGAACGAAACCATACCGCAACAACAAGAACAGAAACAATCGCTACAACAAAAAAATAAAAAAAACTACACAAGAGCCAACAAGGAAACTGGCACAACCACAACAAAAAAGTAAACTAACGCAAAAACAACAACAGCAACAACAGTAGCAAAAGAGCCGTGTAACAGCAGCAACAACAACAAAAAGTTAAACAAAGGATACCAACAATCAACAAGTACAAAATGGAGCTAAAAGAAACCATTGATCTATGTAAGTCGGCCACAGGCAATAACTTTTTTGCCAAAAAATAAAATATTGATAGGCACGCGATTCACTGTAACAAAGTGAAGCGCTATCACAAGGTCAAAAGATTGTTAAGAGATTCGACGACGGAGTTCTTCGCCTTCACACCGAAAGGTGAGAACTGCAAACAATGCTGCTGAAGGGGCTAGAACAGTCAACCGAGCCGGAGGAGCTTCTCGCACTGCTCAAAGAGAAAGAATGCGAAGTGCTCAAATTCTTAGGGATTTAGCCATATGTTACAGCCAGAGCCAAACGGGAGAAACGGAAACTAACAATCTTCCTGGTTCAGCTGACTCCCGATAGCAAACTGTATGGTCTAAGGAGTATTAACGTCCTAGACTGCCAGATTGTGTCATGGGAGAAAGTAAAACATTTTACAGTGTGTTCGCTGCCAGAGGTGCGTAGTAGAGTGCGTTGGACATACTTCCTCAGGACACTGACAAGAGCACTCTGCTCGAATTCGCTCTACCCACAGAAATCTGTCAAACGAGGAGATTGACAGGTAACGAACAATGTACAAAACGATACTGTCGATCAATCTCCTTCCAAACATCAGTAAGGTTTTCGAAAAAGTTATCAATAGAGTCCTGACTAAGTGGATTGAGGACAGAAATATTATTCCGGATAATCAATTCGGTTTCAAGGTGGGGCATGAAGTTATTCATGCCTCGTCTAAACTAGTTTCTGATATCCAATGGAACAAAGCTAAGAAACAGTGCACGTGTGCCTGGAGAAGGCCTTTGATACCGTATGGCTAGAGGGATTCTTCTGCAAGCTGAACAGGCTGGGCTTTACTAAACCACTGATGTATGTTCTTTTCAATATGCTCACAGAAAGACAGTTCATCGTGAAGAATGGCGATTTGACTTCTACTGGTACTTACTTACTTACTTTAAGTAGCGCTACAGTCTGGGGTGGACCTGCACCTCAGTCAACAAGCTTCTCCAGCCAGCTCGATCACTGGCTAGCTGCCTCCAGTTTCGCACGCTAAGTTGGCTGAGGTCCTCTTCCACTTGCGTGCGATACCTGAGTCTTGGCCTTCTTCTACTGCGCTGTCCTTCGGGAGCGGATTCGAAGACTTTTCGGACCGGAACATTGGTGTCCGTGCGCTCGACATGACCCAGCCATCTCAGTCTTTGGATCTGCACTCTTCTGGCTAGGTCCATGTCGCTGTACAATTCATACCGTTCGTCGTTGTATCTCCTTCTCCACTCACCGTCAATGCAGACGGGACCGAAGATCGCCCAAAGAATTTTTCTCTCGAAGCAACCAAGAACACACTCATCCATTTTTAATAATGTCCATGCCTCTGCGCCATAGAGCAGGACCGGGATTATTAAAGTCTTATAAAGGGTGACTTTTGTTGTCCGAGAGCTTTGCTACTCAATTGCCTTCTTAACCCAAAGAAACAGCGGTTGGCAAGAGTTATTCTTCACTTGATCTCAGCGTTGGTGTCGTTGTCTGTATTTACAGCAGAGCCTAGGTAGACAAAGTCCTCAAAGTTATATCTGTCGAGGGTGACGTTCTGCCCGAGACGTCGGTGTTGGTTGTCAGTTTTGCTTAACAGCATATACTTGGTCTGGCCCTCATTGACCGCTAAACCCATTTTCGCCGCTTCCGTCTCAATACTCAAGAAAGCGCCACTGACATCACCCTGCTTTCTCCCGATTATGTCAATATCGTCGGCGTATGCGAGTAGTTGGACGGACTTTTGAAAGATAGTGCCCCTTGTGTTTGCTCGTGAGTTTTGCACTATTCTTTCAAGTACGATGTTGAAAAAATCGCATGACAGCGCATCGCCTTGTCTAAATCCTTTCTGGACATCTAAGGTCTCGGTGAGATCTTTACCGACCTTGATGGAGCAGCGTGCATTCTCCATCGTCATCCTGCACAGACGGACGAGTTTGGCAGGGATGCCAAAACTAGACATTGCTCTATATAGCTCGTTTCTATAGATGCTGTCATACGCGGCCTTAAAATCGATGGATAGGTGGTGGGTATCGATCTGAAGCTCATGGGTCTTCTCCAAGATCTGCCGTAGTGTGAATATCTGGTCGATGGTGGACTTTCCTGGCCTGAAGCCACACTGATATGGACCTATCAGGTTGTTGACAAACGGCTTCAGGCGTTCACACAATACGGCGGATAAGATCTTATATGCGATGTTAAGGAGACTGATGCTCTGTAGTTGGCGCCGTTAATAGGGTCTCCTTTCCTGAGAATCGGACAAACAATGCTGAGGTTCCATTCATCGGGCATACATTCGTCCGACCATATTTTAGAGATGAGTTAGTGTATGCTCCTAACCCAATGATCGCCTGCTCAGAGCTCAGCAGTCAGGCCGTCCCCTCCAGCAGCTTTGTTGGACTTAAGCTTAGATATAGTTGTCTTCACTTAATCCAGGTCGGGTGGACGGAATTGTTGGTCATCATCGTCCAAGTTGAAAGGTTGATTCTGCCTGACAGCGGTATTTGGTCCGTCATCGCCGTTATACAGTCTGCAGAAATTGTCTTTCCAAATCCTCAGCATCGACTGCGATTCTACTACGATGTTCCTTTGTTCATATTTACAGGCTTCGGTTCGGGGTTTGTTTCCGCGGCATGTTATTTTTACCTTTTAGTAAAACTTCCGAACCTCTTTCCTGGAGTAGCATTTCTCCATTTCATCGAACGCGCGCTTCTGATGCTCTTTCTTATTAATCCTGAGAAGCCGGTGTTTGTCTCTCCTCTTCCGCTCATTGAGCTCATGAGCAGCTCTGGTCTTTCTAAGCAGCGCCGCGTTATATGCATCTTGCTTAGCTGCATGTGCTTGCCGGCATTCATCATCTTTTACTGATACATTTCACATTAAAAACGGTCTGCAAAAAGATGGGGTTAATTCGCCGATCATATTCAACATTTACACAAGTGATCTGATAGGTTCACTTCACCATGCCATAGCGTACGCAGACGACTTAATTGCGTACAGATCAGGTCCAAAGATTGATGTTATAAATATTCTTTTGCAACGTGACTTAACGACGGCTGGAAGTTAAAGATCAACTTTTAGAAGTCGGAAACCATTCTTTTTAGGACGACTTTCTCTGGGGCCTCTGTGGAACCAGAAAGAATTGGCGAAAGTTTCAGATCGTTGGACAACACGGGCAGCCACTTGCTTGTCGAAATGTAGTCAGATACCTTGGAATCTGGCTAAATCAATATCTATATTTTAACAAACACATAGATGTTGCTATGGCCAGGGCCAAAGGTGCTTTTGCCCTTACAAAGAGACTGTTTTATAACAGGCAATTCGATGCGAGGGTAAAGGTGATCTGGTACATGGCCCTTATCCGGTCTATGCTTGTATTTGATTGTCCTGTGTGGTTCAACGTGAGGAAAAATCTATTGGAAAAGATTCGGGTGCTTAAGAGGTCTTGCTTTAGGGCTTGTCTTCGCCTATACAGAATACCAGAGTCTGAGTACATAAAATTCTATCCTAATAAGGTCTTGTACAATAGGGCGAGCCTAATAAGAGTGGACAATTTTGTTATTATGTTGACTCAAAGGCACATTGCAAGAGCAATGACCTCGTCGAATAACCTTATCTCCGGAGCTGACTACCCCAATTACATGTATCATGAGAGAGTTCGTTTTGACGTTCCTCTACCTAGATAAAACAAAAAGGGTCTGATCCAGAACAGATTAGCGGTGCCGTTAATCTTCCACGTCGCTCAAATTGCTGCAGACAGGAGTCTTAACTTCGACAGAGACATCGCACACGGCAGTGCGGATCGTCTCCGGTTTGGTAGGGCGGTAGGGAGTCGCAAAATGAGGGATGTTGCTCGGCAGCATCATCAATTTTGGTGGCTTGCAGAAAGAGAAGCTCCATCGTCGAATTCCTCTAGTACTAGATAGCTTCGTTAGGGAGCAGAGTGGGTCTGCCTAATTTTTAATCATGGCTGGCTTACATAGGTTTAGGTAGGATTAAGGCAGATTTAAGAACAAAAACTATAAAAACCAAAAAAATAAATAAAAAAAATACAAAAAAAAGATAATAAAAAAACAACAGAGTTGTGTAATCTTCTCTAGAAAAAGTGGTAATTCACACCTGCCCAAAAAAAGAAGAAATACCTATATAATAAGGTAGCTTAAACAGGTTAAGTAGGCTTAGGATTTATTTTTAAGTAGCCTTTAAGTTTTAGTTTATAACTTTTATAATAATTAGAATAAAAATTGTACATTTACTAAGTTTTTTACTTCATAAAATTTATGTTCTTAGTTTTAGTATTTAATTATTGTAATGAAAAAAAAAGTACTGTAACGAACGTCGAAAAGCATGTACAATAGATGAAGATTTGTGTTTAACTGAGATTGTCCACATAGGGCTAGTAAGTTAGAATAAGATAAATTTAAGTTAATTGAGCTAATTTTTAAGCGTTTTTTGTCTAGCATATAAGAATCGATGAATTATAAAAAATAAAAATGCATTTAAAATGAATGAATGAGTGTATTGACTTCCCAATCGGAGGGTTTGGCGTTTAATCCCAACCGCGTCCGAAAGACATTCCTTTTTCAGGCAACTAAATTCAGGTGCAATGATGGTTTCCTAAAATACAACAAGTCAATTAACACCAATAATAAGTCTCCACATTAAATTTTGGATGCCACCCATGGAGCGAAATAACCACTGAACCCAAAGATCTTTCTCTCTCTCTATATCCCACTTCAGAAAAACTTATCACGTGCTACGGCATAGAACGCCATCTATGCGTCAGGACGAGAACTTTTCACCTTGCCCTCGTACTTTATAATTGGCGGAGATTTTTATGCAGGGATTGGTGGGGTCAGCACAGTACTCGAACCGGTTGGCCCAACGTTTCCGAGACGAGATACCTGTCTGGATTTGCCGCTATTCCTCACACGTATTCAGCCGACAGATACTACTTAAAGTGATATAAACGGCCTACACGCGTTCGTGTATAATAGGAACTATTGCAGTCTTCGCAAGAGCATCTATTTGAACTCACTCACACCACCGTTTAATAGAAATCTGTTAAACGAGGTGATTGACAGGTATCGTAAAACAGATGGACGAGACCATAACGAACGATGGACTGTGCGATGCCTCAGTATCAATATCACGAAAACAAATACACTTTCCGCAATGCAACTATTGACGCATTACATGAACACAAAAATAGACTTCCTTCGAGACTAAAAACTTTGTACAAATAGTTTACTGACACACATAATGAGATGATGACACACAAAAAGTGTCGACCAAAAACCTCCAAACATTAATAAAAGAAAATTACAGAATATTACAGTTGCAACAACATTTCCAAGCTTAGTATAATGTAATGAAAAATGCTTCCTTTTTACCGTAGTCAGACCGTGATTTATATGATCTTATACAAAAAAGAAAAAAAGAAAGTCAAACGTATGAAGAATGGCCAGCGGATCTACGTGCCGCTTCACGAAATTGCGAATTTGCGCGTGGGTGCAAACAATCGTTCGTTGATAGATATAATCGTATTCGATCATTAACAAAATTTCGTGCCCGATTTAAAAATAAAACATAAGTGATTACACTTTAAACAAAACAATTTTTTTATATCAATTATATAGTCCCAGATATTTACTACAACTGTCTTCCAAAGTTTAACAAGCTTGCGGATTCAGTTTTCATAGATACTGTGTAATGTCGTAAGGTAGTTTTCAAGAGCTTCGGCGGAACCAAATTTCTTTACATTCAAATCGTTCTGAAGGACCTAAAATATATGAAAATTTGCCATGGCAAGATGTGGGTAATTTATTCCATTTTACCTACTTCGGTTTTTGCAGCGTTAATCGGGCGACATGTGGCCTGACGTTACCATGATGACGCTTTTCGATTAGCCAAACCTGGACGATTTTCTTGAACATCCTCATTAAGTTTTAAGAGTACTCATTCACCGTTATTGTTTCAGTAGGTGAGAGAAGTCAAAAAAATTAAACCCCAGAAATCTGACCAAAAAGATAACCGTACTTTAATTGTATGCAAGTCCGCTTTTGCCAAGGGTTCTGCACCTTTACTTGCTTGTTTCCAGCTTCTTTTTCAGTGCACATTATTGTAAGGAATTCACTTCTCGTGACCTGTTACAACTCGATCCAAAAAAGATTCGGTTTATGTTGAATAGTCTTACCAAATATATGGCCACGAAGCTTATTTTTTTCAATCAAACAATGCGGCACCCACGTATCGAGGTTGGAAGTGAATTTAAAATTATAGCCACTCTTCCAGCAATAACATAAATCAAGGAGCAGACAACTTTTACAAAATCATTTATCTAAAGCCCTATTTAATCCATTCCCAAACTATCAGCATTAGCACTAAAGTTACCTTGGCAAAACAAAGAACTAGAACTATAAAAAAAAATATATTCACCGGCTAACAATCGACTCGGCAACATCTTTTAGCTGATTGGGTTTCTCTCGGATTTCTTTTTTATAGAACCGGTTTCTACAACCAACCAAGCTTTTCTGTACTTTTTGCTTAATTTGTAACCTGCTAGTGCGTAAAATAATATACATACAGCCGTTTACAAAGCCTGCTAGACTATGGGCAAACGGCCACGTGTGCTTTCGGGATACCGTGTTAACGATCTGCAAGCAGACCCAACCCCTGAATACAAAAATAAAAAAAATAAAAATCCCAGTTCCTCCCCTTTTGTACCATCAAATTTATTCGCGACCCACACTGTCCCGGACAATCCAAAATTTATAGTGATCTCCTCGACTAACGCGGAAAAGCCTCTCACATCGTTTAGCGTTTTCCAGCTTAAAAAAGCCATCGACGGCATAAGTACAGCTTATGAACAAATCACCCAACTACGCGATGGCAGCCTCCTCATATTAATTACAACCAAAAACGAAAGCGGATCTCTTCTTATCAAATCTTTCCAATCTATGACCGATCTCAGTAACCCTTCACAGCCAACTGAACTCATCAAAAGGCACAGTATATGCCCCACATTTAACCAACGTTCCTGAAATCGAAATCATTGAAGAAATGAAGTCACAAGGGATTACGGACGTGTTCAAGTTTAAAAAAACAGAAGATGGAAAGCAGCGTGCAACTGGACTGGTTCTATTCACCTTCGACCGTTTTCGTCCTCCAAACACAGTTAATATCGGCTGGTATAATGTCCAAGTGACCGAGTATTTCCCTAATCCAATGAGATGCCAAAACTGCCAGCTTCTGGGCCACACCGCCAAACGCTGCAAAGGTAATTCTTCATGTGTCAATTGCAATCTACCCCCTCACTCCTCCGAAAAATGCACACGTACTTCATGCGCTAATTGCAATGGAGATCATCCCGCCTCTTCTAAGGCATGACAACTTTACCAACAATCAAAAGAAACACTTAAAATAAGACCATACGTAAATGTAGCATGGCTGAAGCTAAACAAATATATAAAGAACAAAACCCCACCTTACTCATGCCATCAACCTATTCAATGATTTCCAGTACGACTTACACACAAAAACCTAACAATAAACCTACACAATTCCCCCAGAATTTGATAACCATGAAACCGAGCAATAATAACCACTTTAATTATGACTCTAACCGAGCAGATCGGGGGCACTTAATTATTCTAGCACCATGCCTAGATCGCGAAAAGTTTAGTTCCTGAACAACGGGTTGGGTATATTTACCCAAATTCTATTCCCTTATCAAACTTATACGCTCCGACATCCAGATATCGCGATTGCTACCCACACTTATCTAACCTTCCCAACCCCAAACCAAAGCACATCGATAGAAGATTCAAAATCCTGCAATGGAACATAAAAGGCTTCATCAATAATTATGACGAGTTATGTATTCTTATAAAAGAACAGTCCCCCAGTATTATTGCCCTTCAAGAGACTCACTGTCCGCACCTGTTTAAACCTAACACACCTAAATCATCTTAAGATTATTTTATAATTTTCCACATAACTCAACTGCCAAACAAAAAGCAATTCCCATCACCTCGAACATTTTAACGATAGCGGTTGAGGTCCAAGTCGTGCTTAAGATCACTCTTGTCTCCATTTTTATTCTCCCCGACCAAGCTTTTTCTATGTCTGATTTAGAAAATATTTTTAACCAGATTCTGACCCCCGTACTACTGGTAGGTGATGTCAATGCCTGGAGCGTTCTGTGGGGTTCCGCCACCGCTAATTCCAGAGGGGCTATACTGGAAACATTTTAAGTGACTCAAATCTTATGATTCTTAATGATGGCTCCCCAACCCACTTTTCCATCCATAATACACTAACACACATTGAACTAACATGCAGCTCACCCGAATTGTAACGTGGGCTTCCTGGGAAATTTTAGATGATCTCTATAACAGCGACCACTTCTCTATTATTTCCACTATTAATACTGGCATAGCCTACTCAAATACAACGATAAATCGCAAATTTAAAACTGACTCTGCTAACTGGGCTTGTTTTAACAAACACATTTTAGATTACCTGTTAGTTAAAACACCGTCGTCGAACATCAACAATGAAGCTGCGATAATCCAAAAAGCAATACGAGTCGCCGCCAACAAATCAATCCTGCAAAGTATGCCTTTTACCTAGCCAGAGTTGAGAAAATGAAAGCTTGGCAGACCTTTAAAAAGCATTCAAATAACATTAACTTAATCATATTCAAAAAATATAACGCCAAATTCCGCAGGGAAGTAAAAATCAGTAAAGCCAAATGCCAACAAGAATTTCGTACCCTATGTTAAAAAATCTTCCAAAGTCATCTAAACTTAGACTCTTACAGCTCTATAACAACATCCTCATTGGCGGAGTGATCCCACAGAACTGGAAATTAGCAACAATACTGCCTCTTCCTAAGCCAAAAAAAAAAAACCTAAATAATATCAATGGATATCGTCCGATATCACTTATTCCCTGTATTTCAAAAGTTCTGGAGAAAACTATCGATAAGAGACTGCTTTGGTTTATTAAATTAAATAACCTATTAAACTCAAATCAAGTGGCTTTTTAACCAAAAAAAGGTTGCAATGATGCGCTCCTCCATCTGGATTTCTTTATCTCCAAAGAGCTTTCAGCTGGAAATCATGTCACAATCCTCTCACTTGATTTCGAAAAAGCTTTTGATAAGATAGGTATCCTTCTAGTATTAAATAAACTTAAAACATGGCATATTGGTCCGAAAATTTTTTACTACATAAAATCATTCCTTACCAATAGAAAAATTTGTGTGAAATCAAACAATTTCTTCTCCTCATCCCACCCACTTATTAATGGAATTCCCTAATTCACCACCCTATCGGTGGTGCTTTTCATTATCGCTTATTTATATAAGCAACATCTTACTTAAACACAAACAAATCGATCATTGTATTTATGCAGATGATTTATACATTATTTGTAAGCACGCGGATGAAGTAAAAACTAAAAACCTTACTAACAAATGCAATCGAAGACATACTTAAATGGTCTAATTTTGCAGGTGCCAAATTATCATTAGACAAATGCAAGACTCTACATATCTGCCGCAAGATTTCATGTAGTGGTCTTACATTAAATATTAATAACTATATATATAGAAACCGTAGAGTACTTAAGTATCCTAGGTTTCATTTTTAACAATAAGTATAATTGGAAAAATCACTGTATAAATGCAATACACACATCAACACTCTCTGTTTAATTGTTAAATCTATAGTTCTAAGCAAGATTGACTACGATCTACTCATCTACGGAAACTGTCCAAAATCTACAATGAATATCATCAAAGCGCCGTACCATCAAGCCGTACGTAGAAGCATTAATGCTTTTCCCACAAGTACTGTGCAGAACGTATTGGTAGGAGCTGGTCTCCCTACAATAGAACAACGCATTGAAGTAACGAAAGCTAAGTTATACTTAAAGCTAATGTCTTCTAAAGGTTCAATCATTGACAAAGACATCATTTCCGCTATGAAAATGAAAACTTCGAAACGCCTTCTGTCCGCTATATCTCTCTTATTAGTATCCGCTAAAGAAATTGAATTGCCGATAGAGAGGATTGGTGAACATAGATTGGTATATCCACCATGGTCCATAAAACACACATCCTTCATCATGGACATAGCAAAATCAAATAAAACAAATACCAACAAAGACATATTTCACGCACTATTTTCCAGCATCGTGTCGCAACTCGAATCAAACGGTTGGAATTTATTATATACAGATGGCTCCGAAACCAACGAAAGCACATCTTTCGCAGCTACGTACGAAGACGTTTCTGCTTAGTACATGGCTATTACCTGCAAACCTATCTATTTTTACCGCTAAAGCCTTAGCTATTCAAAAAACCACAGCAATAGCCTCCAATATACGTGGTAAACATGTAATATGCTCAGACAATTTATCAGTACTGAAATCTATAAAAAATCCAAATCACAATACGTTGATTGTTAACAAAATCAGATACTGTCTTATAAAAACACCCAATAAGCTGAAAATAATTTGCGATATGCACTAAACTAGACATGAAACGAAACATTACCCACAAGATTAAGTTTAGACTGCTTTCGGATTGGCAGAACTACCACCACCACTATTCACTCATTAACATAGACAGATCCCAACCTATTTACCCCACCACAGTCTCGAAACAAAAAATCACAACGTTTGTAAAGCTGCGTTTAGGCCACACAGCTTCGACCCACCAACATCTCCTCAAAAGGGAGCCACTACCGTTGTGCCAAGTTTTTAGCTCCAGATTCGACATGGAACATATCTTGGGAATAAGGAATTGTCAGTCCTGCGTACCAACAAACCACTTACTCAACCTGTGATGAACGGTCTACGAGCTTTTAAGAAACACTAATCAAGTAAATATCCTTAAAATGCACAACTTCATTAGCAGTAGATTTTATTTGCAAATGTAACCAAATATCATACGAATCTAAAACCCTTAAACGTTGATTATGAAATATTTATATATCTATGTATCTATTTATGATATACTTTTTAGTTACAGTAGAGCCGAAAGCCTTCGCAGCTAGCGCTCCATTAATGTTAGCATATTAATTTTAATTATATGTTAATAAATTATAATAATAATAATATAAAAAAATAGAAGCAAAAAAATCCTTTGACCACAATATTTCTACTTATAAATTTAAATCAACAGAAATCAACACCACTTCCCCTACGCGTCGTTTATTAGATAGTTCTGGGGTTTTAAACTATTAAGCCCTCAAATTTTCCTTTAGTTCAAACCTCCGCAAACATTACAAGATCCTAACTAGCCAACGACTTCGTTGAATATTGGTCAAAAAACTCCCACGACTCGAATTTTCCCCTTTTCTTCCTATACAGCATCGACAGGGACACAAGTCAATTAAGCGATAACTGAACTTAAGCGCAAAACATCACCCAAGAATACCATGTCCTATGTTAAAGAACCTTTCCGCCACTGTAAAAGCGAAAGGTACAAAAAAAAATACTGTCATTCTCTATCGTAGACAAATTAGCAAACATACAGTTAGATATCAATGTGGAGTTACTCTTAATCCTATTGCTTTACGGCTTACCAGACTCATACGAAGGCATGAAATTGAATTTGGTGTTTATATAGTTGAGCCACATCACACAATTACTGTGATTAAAAAATGTTCATAGTTGGATGGCAACGATTAGTATAAGGCCTCGTAGAAGTAGCAACTTCCGACAGGTGCTGGTTCCTTAAATGATGAGAATGAGCCTCTGCAGCAGAACATCTTGCAGCTCTGCTAATAAGTCCTACTTCACGCCTCCCCGTGGCGCCATCTGGGAATCTCACTAGAGGTTGCGAAGTGAAGGGGGCAAATGGCGAGTTTCCTGCGCCATTAACCAGGATTAGTGTCGGAAAAACAAAACAAGACCTTATCCGGGCTACTCCGACACATTTGGAGCTCAGGCCGGAAAGGATTTCCAGGACTTAGTCAGGGTCTTGGAAAAGAGATGGTGGCGGACGAGCCCTATAAGGGCCAACGGCAGCGCTCACATCCCGGAACGGGTTACTGGCTTCGGTGTAACCGACCCCTCGCCCTAGAGGCACTCAAAGTGGAACTGGTCCTCCAGGTTGGGGGTTGTGCCGCCAGGGTAACTGCCCGGCCATTTAAAAGAGATCAAGTTACGAAGCATCAACAAGCCTCGGATATGGACGGATCTACTGTTGACAACCCACGCAAACGATTTAAGGACAATGAGCTTCGGATATGCACGTGGAATGTTAGATCCCTTAATAGACCACGTGCAGCCGAGCAACTAGCGGAGGCCCTAGACTGCTGCAAAGCAGACATTACCGCCATCCAAGAAATGCGATGGGATGGGCCGGACAAAAAGAAGATGAAAAACTGCGACATTGCTATCGACGGCAAAAGCAGCGCTTATTTGGATGCGGATTTGTTGTCGGAGGCATACTAAGACGATAAGTCCTCAGCTTCCGGCATGTGAGCGAGCGCCTCGTAGCAATCCGCATCAAGGCTAAATTCGCCAACATAAGCCTCATATGCGCGCATGCCCCCACAGAGGAGAAAGATGACGACACCAAGGATGCCTTCTACGAGCTCCTCAACAAGACCTACGAGCAATGCCCTAGCTATGGCATTAAAATTGTCCTCGGTGATTTTAATGCAAGCTAGAAACACAAGGGGACTTGGAGAACTCCTGATCAATCAACAGTCAACCAGATTGATCACATTGCGATCAACGCAAGACACTCCTCCAGCATTATGGATGTCCGTACGTTCCGAGGAGCCAACATCGACTCGGACCATTACCTTATTGTAGCCAAGGTACGGTTGCGGATATCCCAAACTACGCCAAGCAAACTAATGCTGTGAGAAAATTCGACGTCAGACGGCTACAATCGCAAGAGATCGCCAAGTCCTTCTCCGATCGAGTGTCTCTTAATCTCTTAAGAGGTCCAATGCCGCCAGCATCAAGCATCGAAGACCATTGGAAACACTGCCAAAACGCCATCAGAGATGCCGCTTCTGATGTGCTGGGTTTCACTCGTCCACCACAACGAAACCCCTGGTTCGATGATGAATGCCGGCCAGCACATGCAGCTTAGCAAGATGCATATAACGGGGCGCTGCTTAGAAAGACCAGAGCTGCTCATGAGCTCGATGAGCGGAAGAGGAGAGACGAGCACCGGCTTCTCAGGAGGAAGAAGAAAGAGCATGAGAAGCGCGCGATCGAGGAAATTGAGAGATGCTACTCCAGGAATGAGGTTCGGAAGTTTTACCAAAAGGTAAAAATAACGTGCCACAGAAACAAACCCCGAACCGAAGCCTGTAGAGATGAACAAGGGAACATCGTAGTAGAATCGCAGTCGATGCTGAGGATTTGGAAAGATCATTTCTGCAGACTGTATAACGGCGATGACGAACCAAATACCGCTGTCAGGCAGAATCAACTTTTCAACCTGGACGATGATGACCAACAATTCCGTCCACCCGACCTGGATGAAGTGAAGATAGCCATATCGAAGCTTAAGTCCAACAAAGCTGCTGGAGCGGATAGCCTGACTGCCGAGCTCTTCAAAGCGTAAAATATGGTCGGACGGAAGTATGCCCGATGAATGGAACCTCAGCATTGTTTGTCCAATTCTCAAGAAAGGAGACCCTCTGAACTGCGCCAACTACAGAGGCATCAGTCTCCTTAACATCGCATATAAGATCTTATCCGCCGTATTGTGTGAACGCCTGAAGCCGTTTGTCAACAACCTGATAGGTCCATATCAGTGTGGCTTCAGGCCAGGAAAGTCCACCATCGACCAGATATTCACACTACGGCAGATCTTGGAGAAGACCCATGAGCTTCAGATCGATACCCACCACCTATCCATCGATTTAAAGGCCGCGTATGACAGCATCTATAGAAACGAGCTATATAGAGCAATGTCTAGTTTTGGCATCCCTGCCAAACTCGTCCGTCTGTGCAGGATGACGATGGAGAATGCACGCTGCTCCATCAAGGTCGGTAAAGATCGCACCGAGACCTTTGATGTCCAAAAAGGATTTAGACAAGGCGATGCGCTGTCATGCGATTTTTTCAACATCGTACTTGAAAGAATAGTGCAAAACTCACGAGCAAACACAAGGGGCACTATCTTTCAAAAGTCCGTCCAACTACTCGCATACGCCGACGATATTGACATAATCGGGAGAAAGCAGGGTGATGTCAGTGGCGCTTTCGCGAGTATTGAGACGGAAGCGGCGAAAATGGGTTTAGCGGTCAATGAAGGCAAGACCAAGTATATGCTGTCAAGCAAAAAGGACAACCAACACCGACGTCTCGGACAGAACGTCACCCTCGACAGATGTAACTTTGAGGTAGTTAAGGACTTTGTCTACCTAGGCTCCGCTATAAATACAGACAACAACACCAGCGCTGAGATCAAGTGAAGAATAACTCTTGCCAACCGCTGTTTCTTTGGGTTAAGAAGGCAGTTGAGTAGCAAAGCCCTCTCTCGGACAAAGTCACCCTTTATAAGACTTTAATAATCCCGGTCCTGCTCTATGGCGCAGAGGCATGGACATTATCAAAAATGGATGAGGGTGTTCTTGGTTGCTTCGAACGAAAAATTCTTTGGGCGATCTTCGGTCCCGTCTGCATTGACGGTGAGTGGAGGAGGAGATACAACGACGAACTGTATGGACTGTACAGCGACATGGACCTAGCCAGAAGAGTGAAGATCCAAAGACTGAGATGGCTGGGTCATGTAGAGCGCATGGACACCAATGCTCCGGTCCGAAAAATCTTCGAATCCGCCCCCGAGGGACAGCGCAGTAGAGGAAGGCCAAGACTCAGGTGGCGCACGCAAGTGGAAGAGGACCTCAGCCAACTTAGCGTGCGAAACTGGAGACAGCTAGCCAGGGATCGAGCTAGCTGGAGAAGCTTGTTGACTGAGGCCCAGGTCCACCCCGGACTGTAGCGCCACCTAAAGTAAGTAAGTAAGTTGGAGCAAAGAGACCCGCGTCCATAAATAGTCATAATATAACTTGATTCGTGCGGTTTTTTTTTCAAAATTTGAACGTTTATTTAAGAAAAACATGTACAATAGTATTATTCAAAGTATTGCCCATCTGAAGCTTTGACTTTTTCCCATCTTTCTGGCAATTTGTGGATCCCATCCCAAAATAACTGCGCCGGCTTGGTAGCCAATTTTTTATATTCTGCTCTGATGTGAACCGTATTTCAGTGAGGGCGTTCTGCATCGACCGGAACAAATGGTAGTCAGAAGGGGCAAGGTCTGGGCTATAAGGCGGGTGAGGTAAGACTTCCCATCCACTGTTTTCCAAATAATTCTTAACCGGAATAGCAGCGTAGGGCCGAGCGTTGTCATGATGGAAAATCATTGCCTCGTGTCTGGTCGCATATTCCGGGCGTTTTTCGGCTGCTGCTATCTTCAAACGGATTAATTGTGTTCAGTAGCGTTGTCCATTGATGTTTTCACCCGGTTTTGGCAGCTCATAATACAGCACACCCATCTGATCCCGCCAAATACAGAGCTTTACCTTCGCACCATGGATTGCTGTTGATTTGGCTTTTTGGCCGGGTTTCACATATGATTTTTTGCGCTTGGGGTTGTCGTAATGGATCCTTTTTTCATCACCACTAACAATCCGATGCAAATGCAAAAATGACTTCCTTTTGTGGCGTTCCAGCAGCATTTCGGACATGCAAAACCGCCTTTCGACGTCTCTCGGCTTGAGTTCATGTGGAATCCAATTTCCTTACTTTTGAATATATACAGCTTTTAAACGTTTTGAAATGGCTGCTTGAGTGACACCCAAAGATTCTGCGAGCTCTTCTTGTGTTTGGCAACAATCTTCATAGAGTAATGCTTCCAGTTCTTCATCTTCAAACTTTTTTGGCTTCATCTTTTTTGGGCGTTCATCGTCTTCCAAGCCAAAATCATCGTACAAACCACTTTTGGCACGTTCGCTCAGTTAGCGCATGTTCACCATAAACTTCCACCAAAATACGATGACTTTCGGCAGCAGTTTTCTTCATATTAAAGTAATGAAGAAGAACCGACCGCAAAAACACTTTTTCAGGCACAAAGTTCGACATATTTGAGTGAAAAAAATTATTGTTGTTTACGCTTCAAATGAATGACATATACTGAAATGACGTACAACGACAGTAGCTTTCCAACGCATGTTCCAATGGAATAATAACAATGAAATAATACAAGTTACGCCATCTCTTAGCAAACCGCACGAACTAAGTTATAGACCCAATAATATTGAAGCCTCCTGTTATAATAACCTTTTCGTGTGCACTGATGGCAGTGAGCTTACTCCTTAATTCATATACTGTGGTCCTTAGTACCGTTTTCTTTTCTGTATATCAGAATTTTGCCAGAAATTCATAGCAGCACAAGCCAATAAGAAAGAAAAGGATACATAACACGGTAAAACACATGTTAGAATCTGAACATTGCAACAGGATCTTAGTAAAATAAAATTTACCAAAAAAACTTTTTTTTATGAATGTTCAAAGCTAAAAAGTTTATTTTTGTTATCAAATATTTTAACATTTTTGTTGTACTTTTTAACTTAAAAGTACATTTTCACCTTTATAAACAAAGTTATTATATATATTTCGTCCTGTCTGGCACAACATTCATATATAAATTCTGATGTCAATAATTCGTACAAATTTGCTTCGATGTTACACAATTGTGCTTCATCGTATTTCTTTAAGTCGATGAAAGTTAGAGAAGCGCCTTCTACATCAGCTTATATCAATTCACAGCTATATTGCTCTCTATATTTTTTCTAAAATCCAACCTCCAAAATAGTAGAAAGCATTAATTTTCCTAAAATCCATTGATTTGTTATCAGTATCAAATTAGAACAATCATTTTTGCCACAAATTTGACAAAAATCTATTGACTTGGAAGTTTCACAGTTGCCGGATTTTTTTACTATATGTAAAAATGATCTTTTGAACGTACAACTAAATCCGTACGAAGTAATATTTTTACTACTGCCCCCTCTCTCCCCCAATAATCTGGACGTATTTTCCAATACACCTTAAATAATATTTTTAGTTAGGATAAAACTAATATTATCAACTTTTAAATCATGATGCACCCTAACTTATGCAGAGATATTTTGTATCTATCCTTTAACAAATTTCATAGTAATTGTAACATCATTGTGTTTAGAGCTCGGAATTGCAGGTTTTCAAAAATATTTTCTATTTTATTAAACAAATTTATTTGCTCCTCCGTACATTGGAATTGCTTTGGATTTATTGAAAGAATAAGAATTACATAGTACTATTTTATATTATTTACACATCCTTTCTGGGTAATGTCGTTTCATTTAATAAAACACATTTGTTAATAACCTTTTCTTTAACTTTAAAACATATGAAAAGGTTTTAACCCACCTTTAGAAATACATTATGCTAAACATTTTTCTTTTTAACCCTCATCGGTCTCTTAATTCAAGTAACTTTAAAGTTCCTTGTATATCAAATTGACACAAAAATTGCAGTACTTATATTTTTGGGGATGAACGAACTTAAAGCGGTTTTTTGATTAAAAATTATTTGTAATAAATTAAATTTATTCATTCAAATAGAAAAATAAAAGTTTCGGATTATGAAAATCACAAAATTGTATCTAAATTTGAGGAAGCAATCTCAAATCGAATTTCAAAAGTTTGTCAAATTGACACGAAACACCCTGTAATCATATACAATACAATGACAATCATATACACGCAGTTACTCATAGCGAATAATCGCTGGTTTGGCAAATCACGAAAGTATAAAAAAAGTAAAAGGAGTCTGTTTTCGCTTTGTCCGTATACATTATACAGCCTCTTGCACTCCGGGGAGGGAGAAAAATTACTCACAAAAATCTCTGGATCGCAAGTAAATTTCCATAAATAAAAAATGAGGGGTAGACTATTATATGTATTCTAACTCAGGCAAAATTGAATTAGATTTGGAATTTGAACCAAAGCAATAGATCTGCGCTATTTGATCTAATGAGATGTTGTTGCTGGTTTTTTCTACTCTTAGTGGATTTATTCGCTCAAAGGGGGAGTGATCCTTCTTGTTTTTATCTTGACGACGAGTGACGGATGCCTAGCTTTTTATTTTATTATATAACTAACTTCCCTACCGCGGCTTCTCTCGCGGTTTGCTTTCGGTCCGGGGCATTGGTCAGGGTCCAGGTCATTGGTGATTAGGGTCTAATTTCTATTTGACATTTAATATTAAATAGATGGCTCGATAGACTTCATTTAACCTACAATTTATTTGATTATAATTTTTATTAGTAATTATTAATCCTAATCAACCTTCCAACTACAAATCAATGAGATCAATAATAATGGCTGCGTCCTGTACGGTTGGAATTTCGTTAGGTTAATAAATGCAACTTGCCTGTAGGTATTTCAAATGAATTCTTCGTTTTTTATTTATATGTATAGTAAAATAAATACAGTTATTCAACGTAAAGCTTTCTCATAAACAACGTTTTTTGTTTTGTTTTTCGGTACGTAAATATATAAAGATGATGGCTTTCCAACATGCGACATATAGTTGTCTATGCACGAAATATGGAAACTCCAAGTTAATTCCGCAAACTTCTAACGACTGGCCTTGTGACTTGCTCATGGTCATCGCAAAGGCCAGACGCACGGGGAATTGGAACCGCTTAAGATTGAATGGTAAGACCGTTGGAATCATCGGGATACGTGGTCGATCATCTATTTTCTTTAAATAACTCTAAAACTATTTATTTTAAAATAATAAAAAATATATATTTGAGACCAACACAAAAAGCCCTGTCATTTGATATGTCACACGGTACAGTTTGCAATTTTTTTTTTTAATTTCCTAATTTGCCCCCCAAAGTGACCCACATGTTCAAAATTCATTTATTTACGTTATATGTCCATGCCTGGGTCACAGAAATACATACTTGTACTAAATTTCAATTTAATCGGTCCAGTAGATTCGGGGCAAATTGGCTGTGACAGACGGAGAGTAAAACACACGAGTGATCCTAAAAGGGTTCCGTTTTTCATTCGGAAGTACGGAACATAGAAAAGGAGCATATATCAGAAATATTTCGAGTAGGATTTTTTTTAACAGAAGAAAATTTTAAGTGATTACTCCTGCATATACACATAGACGGCTACCGAAGAGAAGACAACTTCAACTCGTGTTTCTTCTGAAAGGACAACCTTCTTTTTCCTACTTCCACACTACATTTCTATATTCACTGCCAAAACAATTGTCATCTTAAAGGCATTTCAATATACGAAAACCCTCAATAAAAAACTTAAAATTGAAATTGGCTCCATATCCTGTTTGGTTGCATTGCAAATATCGCAAACCAAAGTTTTTAAACTTGCTTAATGAGTAACTTCTTCTACCACCAGTTCTTCAAAGCCGTATTGATATGCGTTCCTTGTCATTTTAAGAACGAGGACAATGAATTAACGCCCCATAACTTATCTCCCCTAACCTCAATTCCCAGGACTATAAGAAGTATATCAAAAAACTAACTTATTTCAATAACTTCGTACTCTAGAATATAACATCAAAATGATACAAAAGCATTAGCAAAAGCAAGTTACATATTAGAAATTGTTCACACAATTTAGGGGATTTAAATGGTCCCGTCCCGAAAAAACAAAAATATTGTTAGTGGAATTTTGAAAACAAATCAATTTACATAAATTAATTTAATCACTGCAATATTGACGAAGGTATTAATTGTAAGTATAAGCTTGTTTCAAAATAAATAAATAAATATCATAATTGTCTGCAAAACTTAGGTCAAAGCTATCCTAATTTTTCTACTTGTTTCTCCAACTGCCAACACAGTTAGTTTTCTTAGAACTTAGAACCAAATCTAAAGTTATGCAACGAAAATTATAACAAACTCCAAAAGCAATCATCTATTTACATTAGCAAAGAATTATTTGTTGGACATAATCAAACAATTGAATTTCATATAGCAAAAAGTCGAAGCTTAATGAATGTTGGCTTCGCTATAACATAAGTATATGCGTTACTTTTATAGTTAGGTTATCCCTTATACATACATGTATTTCCATGTATGTTAAATCTTAAAAAAAAATAATTATAGAGGCAAATAAATTTAAAAAGATTAAAGTAATCGATCAAAACAAAACAAAAAAAAAACGATAACAGAAAAGATTAAATAACATTACATATAATACTAATCCTAGATATTATTCAATGATAATCGTTGAATTTAAGCCGATGAGCTAAACGGATAATGCAAATTCAGCTTACTATGTTAAAAGTTTAAATAAGTGACATTTCATTATTTCTGTCAGGAATTCCGGGACTTTAATTTTCTTTTGTGAATGACAAACAAATTTATTGAGCCTGCAGTGCTAAATAAATATTGACATAAATACCGGTATAAGGCTCCATATCCAAAATCCTTGGGAATTCGAAATAGTCATTAAATTTGATAGCACAAACACGTTCGTAATCATACTCAAATCGTTTTAGTTGAATGGCTAATACAGGGGGCAGTTTCCGCACACATAGTCGCTTAATTGTCACCACCTTTAAAAAAAAAAAATATTAGATTTATAAATAATAAATACGTAAATATAATATATGTGCAGTTATAAAAGTTTTATATTTTATTTTCAATATAAGGACAAATTTACTGACAGCGTTGGAACCTCTTGAACCGCCATCCATCAATGAAGAGCAGAAGACTTACTTGATACTAAAACCACTATCAAAACCCTCATCCAATTGAAGGCTAGGTTAGGTTAGGTTTAGGTGGCTGTTGAAAACAAACTTACTTAGGCCTATTGGCCCATTGTGATGCCACGTGGATCTGTGATCCTCCTACTCCAGAAACCATTTGGAGGCCCCTAGGCGGAGATTTCTTCTTTGGGAGAGAGCTGGACATGTACAGAGGAGGTGAGGGATTGGCTCCTCCTCCTCCTAGTCCATGCAGCTTCTGCAAAATTCGTTAGTAAACATGTCAAGCCTTCTTGCATGTTAACCTATAAGGCAGTGTCCAGTGATGACACCTACAATGGCACTAAGATGTTTTCTGTTTAGAAAAAGAATTAAACTCATGGAGCGATTCAGATCTAGTTTTGGCCAGATTTCTTTGGTCGCTAAACATGTCGATCCAACGTCCACCTATGGTTTATTCTTCTAATAGCATCCAGCTTTAATTCTTGTTTGCACGTAGCGATAGGTATACCTATGTTTTTCTTCTCAGGTGTGATAGGTATAGTGGTTCCAATTTTGGCAACTTCGCCGGCCGCACAATTCCCTGGAATGTCTCTATGTCCCGGCACCCAGCAAAAGTGAATGTTAAACTGCTCCGCCACTCCATTAGAGATGATCGGCAACCCATGAATGTTTTTGAATTTCGAGAGCATGAGTCTAGGGATTTGATAGTGGGTTGACTATCGGAAAAGATGCGAATATCCCTTGCAGATATTACATTTTTCGTCAGCCAGGACAGCGCTTCCTGAATTGCCAGAATTTCCGCTTGGAACACGCTACAATGGTTGGGAAGGCGGAAGGAGAGGGTAATGTTAAGCTTTTCGGTAAAAACACCACCACCAACCCCAATTGAAACGTTTTGATAATTGATATCAAAAGTTCCCGAAATATAAGATAATATATGTAATTTAATCACATATATCATCTTATATTTCGTTATTGTATTCTGAATTTGTATTAAGCAATTGTGTAAGCCAACATTTTTTTATCCGAGATACATAGGTTTTAAGCAAAGCCTTAAATAGTCTAATATAAGTTGTAGTCACTTTTCTTTAAGGTTATGGACCTAGTCCACCTAAAGAATTAAAAAACTTATAATTTTTTAATTTTTTATTTATCTCGAAATGTCGAATTTGAATGAATTAAGCATTGTCCATAGACAAATTGCTTGGTTTGTGGGTTACCACAATCGATTATGATGTTAATGCTGATGGGACTGACAAGACACCGGTTGAAGATGACAAAGACGGAAGAGCTGGGATAAACATAACTCTAATAATTGATCCTATTTGTTACGTCCACATACAGAACCCAAAAACAGCAAAAGAATTATGGCAACAATTAGCAAACGCCTACGAAGATAGTGGTTTGAAACGAAGAGTAGCGCTGCTGCGTAAATTATAACCACGACGCTGGAAAAATGCGCACAGCCAAGTCTTTAAATGAAATTGGATTTCCAATTAATGAGGAATGGATAGGTACCGGACAAAAGAGGTCCCAAGTGTAGAAAATGTAAAAAATTTGGACACATAGCCAAGAATTATCGTACAGAGGCACAATCAACACAAGGAAATGGGAATAAAATAAAGTATGATGCTTAATACACTGGATTATCCACAATTGGAGTCATAAATGCAGATGATTGGTAGTTTGACTCTGAGGCCACGTCACACATGACATAAAAATCTAATTTACTGAAAGATGTACATCCAAATACAGGGATAATAACAGCCGCAAATAATGGTATTATGCACAAAAAAACATCTGGAATGGCAGCAAAAAAATCAATTTCCAACGATAATTAAATGAATACAATTTGAGCTGTCGGCAAATCTATTGTCAGTAAGCTGAATCTTAAAAATAGGTCATACCCGAGATAATAAAGTTACATAGATATCGCATGCAGAGCAAAAAAAATACCACTTTTTCAACGATAATAAAATACTCAAACCTAAGGATAAATTGTATAAATTTGGTATGAAACCATTTTAAGTTGCATTGTCTTGGATATCAACCATTCTCCAGTGTGTTGTAACTTCGATATGAACTCATTTTTTTTCATATTTCGTTTTGCTGCAACTCTTTATTTTGTTTTATGTCTCAATCGATCTTGCAAACGAACATACGCGAATGACTGATTGTGTCACTGGTGTTTATCTGGATCGCTATATTGTGGTGTGTGTGTGTGTATATATTTATTTAGGGAGGCACATCGTACATATACATATGTATATATTTTAAGAAGGACGCAAATGTCGCTTATGTTCGATTTTATTCTTCCGTTTCATTTTCATTCGCCGTCAACTTTCGACTTTTCGAGGGATTGGGCTGTTTTTGGTTTATGATTGAGCGATTTTTTTTCAGTGGTATACTTTTTAAATATATATTTAGCAATGTGTGATATACATAAAAGGAAGTCAGGCGTTTCTTGTTCGATTTGTAAAAAATCGAAAAGAAATTTCACCGATCTGAAGATTTTTGCATGTCCTTCAAATGAAAAAAATTAAATTTTGAGTAATTTTTGGAGGCAAAATCATTTTTCTCCGGAATTTATTGGCAGAAAAATGCTTAAAAGAGACGCTAAATTGTAATTTAAATTTGGACTTAAGTTTAGAAAATCGTTTAACTTTGCTACCAAAACGGAGAAGGACCTCTAGTAGTTCAAATATTGCTCCAAATGGTAATGTTTCCTTCGATGTTTTCAGACAAATATTCAATTTAAAAGGAGATAATGTGGCTAAAACATGCAAGTTCATACATAACCCCAAATACATTTGAAAAGATTAGTGTTCGCTTGGCAACGGAAACCTTTAGTAGGACAACGGCAGCATCAATAAAAACTGCTCATCAACTTAATTGCCTCTTGCAACACAAGCGTTTACATTAAAAATGAATAATGCGTGGGGTTCAGGTCGGAATTCCCGCTTATAATGAGCTTAAACAATTCTTGTATTACTTAAGATCAATGCAAAAGTCTACTAATCTTCCAAGGAACTTTTGTTTAAAAGAATGGTACAGACAATAAATGGGGTTTTATTACTTAGTGAAGATATACTATAAGTATTCGAGAAAGTTGAGTATTTGGTTACAAAGGGAATCAAAATATTTTGGAAAATTTATTTTCTATTATTCGCAGTAAAGACGTTTATAACAAAAATCCCTCTGATTTTAATGTCAAAAATTCTGTCCTGAAATCTAATTGCTCTCTCTCCTCATAGTAGTTGTGATGATGATGATGTAGAATTTTTAAATTTAGATACCTCCCAGACTCAACCGCACACATCAAAAACTTTTTTATTACCTGAAGCGCACGCGAGGAAACTGTATTTGATAATACTTTGTTCGAAAAAGTGATAAATGAAATCAAAATTACAAATTAAATTTTATTGTAAACGACTGCAATGCGTTATTTTGCATGATATCTGGCGTTTCAAATGCTTTTAAAAAACACATGTGCAAATTATTCGAAATTATTTTTAAAAAGTGATGAAAAAGTAACATTTCCGTACTTATGATTGAAAGAGGCAGTTCGGATTAACGGGAATTTGAAAATTTTCCAAATACGTATGCATGTATGTACATATTTCGTCTAAGAAAATGATTTATTTGTATTTTTATTTGTATTTTGTATTTAGCATTTATTAAATTCTTCGTTCACTTAAGATAATATAACATCTTTTATGATGTGAACAAGCTTTTGTATATGTTTACAACAATGTATTATTCATTGAAATAAAATAGAAAAATAATAATATTAATATTTAAAGTTACAATTTAACTTTAAATTTTAAATTTTAATATATAAAAAGTATGAAAAGAAAAAAAAGGAAAAAGAAGAAAAGGAAAAAAAGAGATAAAGGAAGAAGATACTGAGCTTTAGAGTAAATTTTTATTATATTCTTTAAAAATTGAAAGCATTTGTGTTGCTACTCGTAGTATGCTTTATTTCAAGGGTAAAAGATTCCAAAGTTGAATCGCATGAATCAAAAATTTACGCGAGGTATTGAGATATCTGCATCTAGAAGCTATTAATTACATAGTTCTTCGGTTTCTGGCAAATCTTATCTTTTCCAAAAGATAATCTGGTTCTTTGCTAGTTAAAATTCTGTGCAGTGATATCATGGTTCTGAGGTTCATCAACCCCATTAACAAACATCCGGTTATTTGTTTCGTATGTTCGTATCTGCTGACACTAAATATATATCTCGCGCAGTTATTATAGACCACCGTTAGTTTCTTTTGGATTTGTGGTCCATATTAGAGAATATTTCGCAACCATATGTTAAAATAGGTAAGATAAAAGATTTAACAAGCTTTAACTTTATTTTCGTTAGAAGGAAATTGGCAGAGGGGCTGAGCCCACGAAGTGCCCCATATAGGTAGACACAGTTTTGTTAATATGAACATCCCATTAGAGGTTCTGGCTAAAATAAACTCCGAGATTTTTAACGCTATCTACATATTCGATTGGGCTTAGATTTAGACACAACTGGGGAAGGACTTCCATAGTTCTGCATCCGCTTATGACCATAGTTTTAGTTTTAGTAGGGTTGAGATTAAGATGATTTACTAAAGACCATTCGTAAATTTTATTCAGTTCTCTATTCATCCTAATTGTGGCTAGGGTTTTTTCTGATTTCGGAAACAAAGAATATATTTGTACGTCGTCAGCGTAAATGTGATGTTCACAGGTTGTGATAGATTTGGAAATATCGTTTATAAAGCACGTAAATAAAAGTACAGATCCCTGAAGAATACCTGAAGGACCAAGACGGCTTGAAGAACATTTATTATTGTGGAACACATATTGTGAGTGATTAAAAAGATATGAACCGACAAGTTTGCGTAAGGAGCTTTCGAAAAAAAATTGAGTTTGAAGTTTTTTTTATAAGTATTTTGTGATTAACATAATCGAATGCCTTTGAAAAATCTAGGAATACTATCAATCCCAAAAAGTTTTTATCCAATCCGGTACGTAGGTCATCACATCCTTTTAACAGTGCTGTGATGCAGTTGTGCTTAGACCGGAAGCCCGACTGATATATAGTAATACGTTTTTTTTTCATTTAAATGAGTTTTGATTATTGTTTCAAAAACTTTGCTTAAAAAAGAGAGAATAGCAATAGGCCGGTATTCCTGGGTTTGCTGGGATGGCGAGGTTTTAGGTATATGCAGAACCTTTGCAATTTTTCAATTTTCAGGAAAAACGGATGTGGTTATAATTTTATTTAGAATGTGCGTGATTTGATGGATGATTGTTGGCAGTAAGATTTTTATGAATTGCAGATCAATGTTATCGGCATATTGCGTTAGATCTTATACCTAGAATGGCATTTCCAACACTTGTTTCGTCACCTCGGGAGAGAGAAAAAGTTCCTTCGTGATTGTGATTGTATAGGAGAGGACTCAGAGGACTGCATGCTCTGGTGATGGATACAAATTTCTCATTAAGCTCTTCTAATCGTTTGGCATTGAAGCCTTCTCGAATGAAAGTCCAATTTGACGGACTTTTCTTCAGAAAGCAGAACTTGAATTGGCAGAACTAAATTTGTTTTTATAATAAGTCTTTTTATTTCTTCGGATAAGAACTGTTACTGCATTGCGAGCGGCTTTAAATTCTCTAAGGATGGTAGTGCATCCATATCGTCTCCACCTGGAGTACATTTTTCGTATTTTAACTGGAACATGCTTGTTAAAGAGATATTGTACTTTATCATTAAAGAATGCAATTTGCGAATTCGTATTATTTGTGCTATATATAGGCCACCAATTCAAGCTCTGTCTAACTCTTACATACTAACAAAAAATGCTTAAATGCGAGCTTAAAATTACTAAACAATCTTATACTAACTTACTGGCCCTACACAGGCACTCTAAGCTACTCTAAATTCTTATATCTATGTCTTTCGACTTCATTTACATTTTTTTTATGATATTTATTTTCTATACTTAAAGCTAAGAAAAACATTGTTAACAAAAACTTAGCATATGGACAAAATTTTGTATTTTTTTATAAGAACTTAATATCTAACTTAAAATAAACCTTAGTCTAGCTAACCTACATACACAATACACACATATAAACACATAGCCATTATACACAATAATATACACATATTAGTATATACCTTTATACATACTAATATATACGAGGGCGGGTCAATAAGTCCGTGACTTTTTGAATTTCTGACCTCTTTACTGAAACAGCAACACTGCTCCTGTCAACAGGCATCTGTCAGTTGACTCCTGTCAAAATTTAAACTTGCTGCGTCAGTTAGTTTGTGTTTGACAGCTATTTTTATCAGACTACTCACTAATTTGAGGAGAAAATGGAAAAAAGTGAATTTCGTGTGCTTATTAAGCATTATTTCTTGCGAAAAAAAACCATTACCGAGACCAAGGCTAAGCTTGATAAACACTATGGGGACTCTGGACCATCGATTTCAATGGTAAAAAAGTGGTTTACTGAATTTCGTTGTGGCCATACAAGCACTGAAGATGCCGAACGTCCTGGACGCCCAGTTGAGGTCTCTACACCCGAAACAATCGAAAAAATTCACGATATGGTGTTGGCCGACCGAAGATTGAAAGTGCGAGAGATTGTGGAAGCCGTAGGGATCTCGCATGGCTCAGTGGTTTCAATTTTGAATGATCACTTGGGCATGAGAAAGCTTTCCGCAAGATGGGTGCCGCGTTTGCTCACAGTCAACCACAAACGCAATCGTGTTTGCCATGGCAAAAATCCATGAATTGGGCTATGAATTGCTCCCTCATCCACCCTATTCTCCAGATTTGGCTCCGAGCGACTACTTCTTGTTCCCAAACCTAAAGAAATGGCTTGGTGGAAAAAGATTTGACCCCAATGATGAAGTCATCTCGCAAACAAAGGCCTTTTTTGAGGACCTCGACAAATCATTTTTTTTGGAAGGGATAAAAAAATTGGAGAAGCGTTGGACAAAGTGTATAGAGCTCAAGGGAGACTACGTTGAAAAATAAAATTTTTTTTTTATCAAAAAATCTGTGTTTTAATCCAAAAGTCACGGACTTATTGACCCGCCCTCGTACATATGTTTCTTAAATGCTACCCTAAACCTATGTAAGCTGGCCATCGCTATTTACAGAGCAAATAGATTGGTCAGCTCTGCCTCATTAGTGAGGCTGGTCCGTAATTGACGGAAACGACGACGAAACATCTTCCCCATCATTCAACCACCAGAAATGCTGGTGCTGCCGAACGAGATCCCTCTTATCGCGATTCCCAACCGCCCTACTGAACCTGAGACGATCCACCCTGCCGTGTGCGACGTCTCTGTTGTAGTTGAGTCGCCTGTCCCCAGCTGTCCGAGCGACATGGAAGATTAACGGGACCGCTGATCTATCCTGGATCAACCCTATCTGATCAAGGTAGAGGAATGCTTCCGGTGGAACGAAGCTATTAGAACGCACACTCTCATGATAAAGGTGATTGGGGTAGTAAGCCCTAGATATCAGGTTATTCGTCGAGGCCATTGCTCTTGCAATGTGCCTTCGAGTGAACTTAATAACAAAATTGTCCACTCGTATTACGTTCGCCCTATTGTGCAAGACCTCATTAGGATAGAATTTTATGTACTCAGACTCTAGTGTTCTGTATAAGCGAAGACAAGCCCTAATGCAAGTCCTCTCAAATACCCGAATCTTTTCCATTAAGCTTGCTCGTACATTGAACCACACGGAACACCCAAATACCAACATGGACCTGATAAGGGCCATGTAGCAGATTACCTTTACCCTCGCATCGAGTTGGTTGCTATAAAAGTCTCTTAGTGAGGGAAAAACAGTGGAATAATACAAGTTACGCTATCTCTTACATATATAAATGTATGTATTTGAAGTAGGCAGGTAGGTATGAACGAGTAAGTTTGTATATTTATACGTTTTTTGTAAAATACAATTTTATAAAAACTTGAGTATATACTGATCGCCGGTTCGGATTAGCCCGAATTCGGACTAGCGCAAGTTCGGATTACCGAGACTGCACTGTATAAAAGAGAGAATGGCCGTGGAATGCATGAGAACAACAAACCTCAGAGACTCGAAGTGGTTTGATAAGCAAAACCAATGCTTTGAGCATCGCAAAGATATTCTTTACACTTTTATTCTCTTGCGGAAACATTGTGCCAGGTAAATCCAAAAAAGAATTACCAGTATAAATCAAAAAATTCAAATTTCGTCAGGAAAACAAATGCAAAACAATTATGAAATGTAACCAACTCCGCCAGAGTGAGAGGCACGGGGACCTCACTATAAACCAGCACCCCAAGAGTGAGAGGCCTTGGGACCTGATTATAAACCAACACCTTAAGACTTTAAAGCAGTATCCCAAGTTGCTATTGCAAGATATACTTTCCTGCTAATACCACCTCACTATTCTTAATAAAAAAAAAAGGGAAATAACCTTGAACAACAAATTCCTTCCATTGAATCACAATCAGAATCTGAAATACAAAAACAAACACATTTGGTACATGAAAACAAAAACCGAAATAATAAAAAATTGAAAAACAAAACACTAAGAGAAATAAGCAAAAGCAACAAGCAATTTGTTGTTCCAGCCAAATTTGAAAGAACATCATGTCTTATGCACGATTTGAACGAGTTCGATCAAACTGGGACGTAGTAGTAAACCCCTTCGCCTGAAAAAGTGACATATTTTTTTTTCTCTGCATGCGATATCTATGTAACTTTATTATCTGTGGTCATACTGCTGTTTTTAAAAACAGTGGAGTCAAAGTGTTAAGTAGAAGTACTGGAGTAGAAGAAAACCGGACCGGACTAATCGAAACCACGGCTATGGTATATATTCCCAAAATGAATCGCTATACTAAAGGCTACAGCCTTTACGATCCAATTAAAAATACGGTTTTAAAAAGCCGAAACGTACTCGTATTATTCATTAACCTAAGTTGAAAGCCCTGTGACCTACATCATAGCAGAGTCTATATAGATCCAGATCAACATGAATTCAACCAAAATACCAAGATAGAATTCGGAGTAACAAAACCGAATGTCATAAACCTGAAATATTTACACCGACTGCGCTCCCTCAGCATATTAACTCTAATACATCTCAGTCACAGGTGTTGAGGCGCAGCGAAAGAGAGCGCAATTTACTATGCAAACATAATTACCATTGGGAACAATACAATTTCTTCTTCATCTAGTAAAGTTCAATCAACAGAAATAACTGATGTACAAAATTTGGAAGAAGAAGAAATCTCTGGACCTGAAACATAAAGGAATTTTTTGGATTCAACGGAAAATAAAAAAAAATTGACTGAAGGTCATGTTTAAGCTTAGCGAGGGGCGCAATTTCAAAGGCAAGTATGCTGCAATTTTAGTTAAAGTAAACAAATACATACCCACTTATGAAGAAACATGCTAACCCGTTGTTCGCCATAGTTCGGTACCTTTCGCAATCGCTATCCAGTTTAATTGAAAGAGTAAACAGATGGACGCCGCAACATCATTCCTTCAAGCCGAACTAAATGAGGAGATTTATATGGAACAGCCTTCTTATTTTGTTAACCGAAATAACCGATCTAAAGTATGTCGTCTAAATAAACCGTTGAATGTATTAAAACAATCGAGCGGAATATGGAACCAAGAGTTGGACAGAGCACTAAAAAGATTAAGACTACCAATCTAAATATGATCCCTGCTAGTATCCGAACTTAAAGACGGAAGAATGCTTTTGATAGCTATTTATGTCGATATTCTGCTATTGTTTTGTAATGACGATGATTGGTTTAAAAATGTTAAAACTACACTCAATCAACAGTTCAACAAGAAAGAACTCAGTGCTGCTACTCAAATTCTCGGAATGCGTATTAAGCGTACACAAAATTCGATTGCGCTTGATCAAGAACAATATACTGAAAGTGTACTCAAAAAGATCGAAATAAAAGACGCCAAAGCTTTCAAGGCACCGATGAACAGTAATGCGAGATCATTTGTAAAAGACTGTCAAAAAAAGGATGAAGATATAGAACAAATGAATAATATTCCGTACCAAGAACCAATAGATATTTTCTGTGCATTGGACAAACTCAGCCATTATAACAACAATCCTGGACCTCTTTTTGGTTAGCAGTTAAACATACGTTTCGGTATTTACGTAGGACTTCATCATTCGAGCTAAGCTTTAAAAAGGAAGGTGTGCGGGTGCTTTTGTGGACACTGGGATAGGCGCTGGTTAGGGAATTTTCCTCTTGGAGGAATTAGATTAAAAAGAAAAATAAAACATATCTCAATTACCTCAAAAAAAAAAGACCCCAAACGAAACAACTGTATGACAAAATAAATAAATCAATTTTCGGGAATAAAAGAAAATATCCTAATCCACTTAATTGTTGCTGTGTAAACTACGTGTAGTGAAAAATATTTGCAGAACCTTAAAAGGAATATTGCCGTCTCGCAGATGATTGCCATAAAGCTGATAATAATTTTTATTGTGTAAGTTAAGGAATTAATGCCAGTAGATTTACATTAAGTTTTAGATAACATTTTAAAGAAGAGTGGATAAAGAAAAGAGAAAGTTGTCTCGGTAGCAAGGTCAAAAAATAGGTTCCAACATATTAAACTCCTACATCTCCTAGTGGATGTATCAAATCAAACTACTTTCAGGAGAGATTAAATGGAAAAATTGTGAGTGGATAGAAGAAAACGAGGGAAAGTATTGGATATTACTTTCTAGGTGGGTCAGTAGAAAACCTTTTATGTCCCTTAGCGGCAGTGATAGTGAATCAGCAGAGATAAAAAGTGAAAGTAACCAAAGTATTAAAGATTCAGGAAATTTAAACACAATAATGTCTGAAATACCAATCAATGTTTTAATATCCTTTATCCCTATTTTTAATAGTAACGGTGATGATGTGTTTAGTTTCATTGACGCGTGTAACGATGCTATGGAATTAGCATCGGCATCTTTGAAATCAGTACTTTTTAAGTTTATCAAAACAAGAATTCGTGGCAACGCCATTACAATCCTAATGAACAAGGATATACAAGATTGGGAAGCGTTGTAAAAAGAACTGTACGATGTCTTTAGGGATTCGTATAGTAGTCTTCAATTACATAGAGAGTTAATTAGTATTAGGCAAAATAAAAATGAATCTGTGACATTGCACACACGAAGAGTCGAAACATTAGAAAGAAGATTGATGAAGAGTAAACTAAATAATATAAAAGAAGAAGATTCTAAATGACAGATAGATTATATTAAGAGTGAGACCCTTACTGTATTTATCAATGGAATGCAGGAAAAATTAGCATCATACGTTGTGACTAGAGATCTGCATGAATGTCATAAATGTTCCCCTTGATACACCCATAGAAATTAACTACCCATACTCATTCAATTCGCACACAGTGATTCCTCACTCATTGAGTGAAGAGAACTATGAATTATGTATGGATGCAACGAGGTCTCATAACTCACAAGACTCATACAACCTATGATTCAGACTCATCATAACTCACTACCCATAGCATTCTTTATTTTGGGTACCTGTGAATATATAACGGTGGAAAGCGCATTCGAATCATTCGAGTTACTCGAGTTATTACACAGACGATTTTGGGATTTTGTTGTGCATTTTGGGTTGTTGTTTGGAATTTTCCTCTTGGAGGAATTAGATTAAAAAGAAAAAAGAGAGAGTTGAGATTGCTGGTCTTACCTCGTGGAGGGTGATCGATAGAAGAGAACAATCTTGGTTAGTATAAATAGGAAATCGGTAGGTTGATAGTCGGGTTTGAATTGTAACAAGCAGCGACCTCTTACATAAAACATTATAACTATTTGAAACTTATCGAAATAAGGAATTATATACTTTTCATATGAACATTGCCGGCTCCCTTGCAGCAACCCGTGCAAAAGTAAAAAATATGCATACTATTAAAAAAGATACTGTCGTTAATTCAAGATACATTATAATTTCATGAAATTAAACTTAAAACTATTGGGATCCTTTTGTTTTTGGAGGGAATCCACTCACTCCATTGAGAAAGGATGGGTTAATAAAGGAAACTAATAAATCAATGACTTCTAAAAATAAACGAATACAAGGTTTTAAAGTATGATATAATGATACATAGTATAACTCAAATTCGTGAAATGATTTCATAATAAGTGCTATTTAAATTTCTTTGACTTTTAAATGGAAAAAAAAATTTTTTTGGAAGTATCTTTCTCCTTTTGTCGGAAACAGCTTATTGTTTTCAGATATTTCAGATTCAGGGGTAGCTAGAAGCGGACCACCGCGAAGAAAATGTCCTGGCGTTAAAGGTAGTAGATCACTGATGTTTTTGGAAAGCGGAGAGATCGGCCTACAGTTAAGGCAAGCCTCAATTTTCGCCAACAGAGTCGTGAACTCTTCGAACGTAAACTTGTTCGAACTGCAGCTATTAACTACAGCTTCCCAAAGCCCTCCCTATGTGGTGCTCCAGGTGGAATAAATTTCCATTGAAGGCTACGATCCTTATACTTGTCTGCAACGTCTGAAGCAAATTGTTGAAGGAAGAATTTAAATTCTTTAGCAATGATCTTACTTGCCCCGACCAAATTGGTACCAATTTCCGAGTAAATGCAAGTTGGCAACCCTCGTCTGGCAATAAATCTGTTCAATGCAGGGATGAATGATTCAGTGGTGAGATCACTAGTCGGCTCGAGGTGTATCGCTCTTGAAGCAAAACATACGAAGACACAAACATATCTTTTAGATACTCTACAACCTCTCCGAGTAAAATTCTTTATAGCGAAGGCACAAGCAAAATCGAGTCCTGTATGCGCAAATGGTAGAGAAATAACAGTTCTTCCAACCGGAAGGGCCGCCATTACGTGAGTTCTAAGTTGTTTTTTGTGGATGCTGCAAGTTTTGCATAAGCGAATGTGTTTCTTGACTAGCGTTTTGATTCGCGGAATCCAGAATTCACACCGAATTAATCGTATCACTAACTGGTTACCACCGTGAATTGAGAGTGTATGATAAAACTTGACAAGGAGTGAATCGATATAGGAGTTATAGGGTAATATAATTGGAAAATTTTCACTATATGAAAGTGTAGAACAAGCTAATCTTCCGTTGGACCGTATTATTCCATCAGAATCGATCATTGGATTGAGATTAAGAAGGGAACTTTTCTTGGATATATGTATCTCTTGCCTTGACCGTGTATAAGTATTCACCTGGATAATGGAAGTGTTGTGTACGTCTAATAATAAATAGTTTTGTTTCGGATTTTTTTCCTTTTCGGAGATTTCCTTTTGCGAAATGGATGTTGATGTATGCGAAAGATCACGTTGATATCGAGAATGGATTCGGTGAAACAGTAACAACTACCGAAGCTAACCACCCCACTGGATCGAAAATCCGTGCAATGACTGTTTTATCAGAACACGATTTGTCACTGGAGGATCATAAACACATAAGGTTGAGATAAATTGAAACGAATCAAGTCTTGCGTTCTATGATATCCAGGTATACGTGAATTTTCGTACAAGCATTCACGCATATTCAACCCTTGTGAGTAGTGTGAATGTGAGGTAGCCCATCCAGGAATGTGAATGAGTATGAATTTCGACGGTCGACAGCACAACTACGCACAACACAACTTTTATACCCGCACTCACTCAAACTCATTCACAGGTCCCATTGTACAATGAGTAATGAGAAGTATCCATGAATCAAGTTGTGCATTCACTGCGTGAATGTATCCATGCAGATGTCTGGTTGTGACACAAAAACCCAAAACTTTAGCGGAAGCGAGTAGGTGTGCTCAAGAGGAAGAGCAACGGCTCAACCTATTTAGATCAAATGTTAACAGGGACTATTCGAGTAGAAACTTAGCAAGGGTTAATTATATAGAAACAAAATGTTTCAACTGTGGCAAGCTAGGTTATATCGCCAGAAACTGCAGATTACCTAGGAAAGATAGGGAAAAACCGTTCAAATGACCCAGGACAAAGTTTTAGTGGGCAAGAAACAAGTTCCAATCCTTCACATGTGCATAAGAAAGAATTCAATAAAGATCCCAATGTTAAGAATTTAACAGTATTTAATGAGATGAGTAATTCAGAAAGCCCTCGCGTCAACGTGATACTTGACAACAAAATTAAAAGAATGATAATTGGAGCGGAAGTATCGCTAATATGCGCTAAGCGTGTGTATGAACATGAAGTAAACAAAAATAGAATAATTCAATTTAAAGGATTAGGTAGTAGATTACAAGAAACTATGGAAGAGGTAGCTAAGAACATCTGTTTATTTCCAAATAATTAAGGTAAAGCTATAAGTAGAGAAATAAAGTTTCAGGTAGTAGAAAATGGATTACTTGGGGAGTATGATGGAATATTGGGTAGCCATCTTCTTGAGGAAGGAGGTTATTCCATCCATTATAAAGAAAGTATACTGAAAAACAGGTACGAAGAAATAACTTTAAAGTATTTCAGCGAAGAAAAGTTTCTGAAGCAAAGATCTGAACCATTTAGAGTTGTAAAAATAAAAAATGATAATGAATTGAAAGAGGACATAATTGAGCCAAGACAGTTAGTAAAGGAAGGAATCTTAATACGACTGAAGAAGATTTTAACGTTAGCGAAATTCGAGTTGTCGGAAAAAATTTAGAGGACTTTGAGGTCAAAAAACAAAGAGTATCAGAGGTAACAGGGAATATTAGGACAGAACATATGAACACAGAGGAGTAAGAAAGCATATTAGGTATAAGAAAATATTACAGTGAAATTTTAGTATTAAGGATGAAAAGCTTACTCACACTAATGTGACAAAGCATCAGATACGGACTACGGAAGGATGTTCTCCTGTGTTTACTAAAACCTACAGGTACTCAAAAGGACATGAGGAAGAGGTACGTAATCAGGTTGAAAAGCTAAAGAATGACGGTATAATAAGAGATAGTAATTCGCCATGGAGCTCACCTCTTTGGATTGTTCCAAAGAAGGTCGATGCTAGTGGTATAAAAAAAAATGGAGGATGGTGAAGATTACCGCAAATTCAACGAGTTGACGATTGCGGATAACTATCCCATTTCAAACATTAATGAAATCTTTGAATAATAAGGAAAGGCCAGGTATTTTACAACACTCGACCTGACTTCGGGATTTCATCAAGTCCCAGTCGAGAATAAGGATATCGAAAAGACTGCCTTTAGTACTTCGTACGGGAACTTCGAGTATACTCGAATGCCCTTCGGGTTGAAAAATGCTCTGGCATGTTTTCAACGTTTTATGAATAACGTGTTGACAGGGTTACAAGGTATTAAATGCTTTGTTAACCTCGACGACGTGGTAGTGTACAGACAGAGCCTTACAGAACATAATGAGAAATTAGTGCAGGTTCTTTATCAAATAAAGAATGCTAATCTCAAGTTGCAACCAGACAAATGTGAATTCCTTCGTAAGGAAGTTCAATATCTGGGTCATATGATAACTGACCAAAGCGTGAAGGCCGATCGCAACAAGATAGAGTTTAGTTAAAATGCAACCGCCATATAATCAGAAAGGAATTAAGTCATTTTTAGGAATGGTAGGATATTACCGAAAGTTTTTCAAAAATTTTAGTAAAATAGCAGAGCCCCTAAATAAATTGCTTAAGAAAGATGTATTATTTCATTGGGGAAAAAAGCAACAGGAATCATTCGAAAAGTTGAAAGAAGCAATCACCAAATTTCCAGTCATATAATACCCAGACTATAAAAAGGAATTTACAATTACAACGGATGCGTCGAATAAGGGAATAGGAGCTGTTCTCAGCCAACAACACGGTCCAAAAGATTTACCAATTCAGTATGTCAGTAGGACACTGAATAAGGCCGAACAAAATTACAGCACTACTGAAAAAGAGTGCTTGGCCATAGTTTGGGGAACGAGCAGTTTAGACCTTACATTTACGGGAGAAAATTCATAATTCAGACAGACCACAGGCCATTGACTCGGCTATTGTATTTTAAAAGATCCTGGATCTAGACTCGTCAGGTGGAGGCTGAAACTGGAGGAGTTCGAGGATGAGGCACGTCATAAAAAAAAGGATGCGAAAACGTTGTTGCAGATGAATTGTCTCGGAACATAAGGATGATGCAACAGGAAAAAGAAGGTTATGATAATGGGAAAGGTAATAATCAGGAAGTAGGAAGTTTCGAAGAAGTAGGCTAACTAATAGACGAATTAGTTAATAGTATGATGGAAGACAATACAGCTCTTCCAAGTACCGAAGTTGAATTAGAAGAGGAACAAGTAGAAGGATTTCACGTTAGTGAGCCAGGAGAAGACGAATGTAATAGGAATAATATTCGCAGAGAAATAACCGATAATCATGATGGATTACTAGGAGGTCATACAGGGCAGAAAGCGACCTATGCGAATCTTAAGATGAAACATTACTGGAAAGGGATGCAAAAAGAAGTTGAGGAATACATAAGAAGTTGCAAACATTGCCAGAGAAAGTAACCAGGCATACCAAACGAAACCCAATGAAAATAGTAACCTCAGCAGAAAAAGCTCTCGAAAAAATATGTATGGATTTGATTGGCCCACTTAAACAAACAAAAGATGGATATAAATTTGGCCTAACAATTCAGGACGACCTATCAACATTTATTAAATTTATACCATTAAAAGATAAAGTAATGGAAACAGTAGCTAGAGCAATCACCAATGATTGGATTCTAAATTTTGGATTGTCGAAAATAATATTGACCGATAACGGCATAGAATTTTGCAACGCCCTATTTGAGGAGTTTTGTAGAATTTTCAAAACGCAACACATCACTACTAGCATATCCACAGGCTAATGGTGGTGTAGAAAGGGCACACTGTCGCTTTTTAGAATATTTAAAGGCTACAGGAAAGGAACTAAATAACATGCAAGATTGGCATGAACGAATACCTTTCGCAAGTTTCCGTTATAACACAACAGTGCATACCACAACCGGATACACTCCGTATGAACTCGTGTATGTTAATTTGGCGAACAAACTAGTGAGTTAGACGAGAATTATGAGAAAAGTACATTCGACTACTTAGATGAGCTAAAAGCGAACCTCCTAACTAAATCAGTAAAAGCTAGAAATAGGACTTTGAACGCAAAACAAAAGGCAAAACTACGATATGATAAGCACATAGGGAAACCGGTAGAGTATAGGGAAGGACAGCAAGTTTTAGTAAAAAATTCAGTAAAAGGTAAGTTAGAAAAGGACCGTAAGATATCAAAACTTTGTCAAGATCACTTATTCATTAAGCTAGGAAATAAAGAACAAAAACACAGTAAATAAACAACAAAATAACAAAATAAATGTTAGGAATTTAAACGAATACATAGAAAATATAAGGCAAATGGTAAAAACAATTAACGATGAATGTGTAAAACATATTAGCAATTGTGAAAAGTACTAAGAAATTGTAAAGAATAATTTGATAAAGCTAGAGCATAGAGTTCATGTTATCTATAATATAATGGGTAAGCAAACAAGATTTCGTAGGGGATTAGTTAATATAATCGGGTATGGATTTAAAACATTACTCGGTATCATGGATAATGAGGACGCCGAATATTACACAGAAACTGTAAATACAGTCCATTTGATAAGATCGTATACGGCAAAACTCGTTTATGAAAACCGGTTTGGAAGTGGCATTTGCATAAGCAGATAAAAAAATACTTCTGCTAAGATGCTTCGAATAAAAAAATTTAAAGAGTGTTCAATTTTTGTCAGAGACGGAAGTATTTTAAAATGAGTGTCGCGTTTGCATCACGTTATGGAGCAGTATTCTTGTGCACGCATCCAAAAGGACCTAAAATGTCATACGGAGCAGCTGCTAAATACATGAAAAAGTCAAAAGCATTTCTTAGCAAGTGGGTGCACCGTTATTCCCAAGTTAAAAATGTGGATGATTTACCGGATCGTGGGTCTACGCCAAAAACAACAAAAAAGAAGGGCAAAATGATTCTACGCGTGTTTGAAAAAAATCCTCTTCTATCGTTACGTGGAGGACAAGGGATTTTATGTAAAAGGGGTCTAAATGTGTGTTGTGATACCATACGAAGAAGTTTACTAGCCAATAATGTAAAATTTCGAAGCACAATAAAGAAACCACTACTGTCAAAAAAACACGTAGAAAAACGACTCAGTTGGGCCAAGGAGAATTTGGACAGAGATTGGAACAACGTTATTTTTTCGGATGAAGCTTCTTTTTGGGCATGGTCTCCCATCACTCATACCTGGTGTACGCAATCCAATAAATTAATCCAGCGGACCGTCAAACATCCGGCAAAGGTGCACCTTTGGGGATGCTTCTCAAAACAAGAATTTGGCAATTTGTTCATGTTTACAAATAACTTAAACGCACCCAACATGGTCAAAATTTATAAGAAGGCTTTATTACCATCTGCCGAAAGGTGGTTTAAAAAAAGGAATGAGAATTGGTTACTGCAAGAAGATAATGACCAGAAACATCGCAGTCGTTTGTGCAGTGCGTGGAAACAAGAAAATGACGTCGATGTTTTAGATTTGCCATCACAGTCGCTGGATGCAAATCCCATTGAAAATGTTTGGGCGTTCATGAAGCTAAAGCTCCAAGGAAAGAAGATCTCGACGGTTAAACAATTATCACGAAAAATACGAGTTTTATGGAGATCTTTGTCTCAAGATTATGCTATAAGATTAGTAGAAACCATGCCTCGAAGACTCCAAGCAATTATTGATAATGGAGGAGAGTGGACAACATATTACTTGAAAAGCATTCAATTAAATAAACAAAATAAACCAGTACGATTGATTCTTTTTTATTATTATAAGTTCTTCTTTAATTTTTGCCGTATAGGATCTTATCAAACGGACTGTACAATCAAATCAAATGAGATTAGAATAAAAAATGAGATAGAAGAAAATGTAAGAATCATGACAAAATTAAATAAGCAGGTAATTGACGTAGGAGCAATTCAGAATGTAACCGCAACCAAAATCAATGAAATAATTAGCTCAATAAATCTTATAAAGACAGAAGGCAGACAAATTCAGGAAACTTATTCCATACACTCATACTTTAACGAAATAATGAATAAGATAAATTTTAATATTATGTAATTAGAAATATTAATAGAACAGATTTTAGACAGTTTACTTTTTTAATAATAAGAGATAAGGAATTCTACAATTTAAAAAATAATCTGGAAGACTGTACAGAAATTAATGGAAATTATATTTGCAAAACTGAATCATATAAGAATATTCTTGATTTTACAAACTGTGCAATAAATGTTTTCATGCGCAACAAAGCTACTAACTGTAACTTAAAGACAATCAATTCAGATTTTGGAATTGTTGCGGTAAATTTTCCTGCAACAAGGTTTACCCTCTTCCTTGTGCTTCGGAAAGGACCCACATAGGTTCACGGGCGGTTATCCTCAGAGGAGGACGAGGTGGTTCGGTCGGTGAAGCCCTAAGGACGGTAGGGAGACTCACGACGAACCAGGAGCCCAGGGTGCGACAGGAGGTCACCGTTGTCGGAGCCCGTAGGCTAGACGGGAGACTCGCAACGGGCAGCATCAGACAGGACGTCTGAAAGTCATCGACGGGTGGGGACGAACGGTCCTTGTAAGCCAGACACCCCAACACGATGATGACGTGTGAGGGAGGACGATCCTGGAGCTTACACCCCAACGACAGCCTTAAACACAAAGGCTCCAGGAGTTCCACATCTTACAATCGATGTGGAGACAAACGGCATCGCATCTCGAAATCGATGTGGATGCAGAAAATGTTTAAGGGGGAAGAGATGACGATCTCTTTTGTAGCTACACCCCCAACGTGGGAGCAACGGAGGAGCGACGGTGATGTGCAGGCGGACGGCCAAGATAATAAGACACATCCCAACGTCGTATCAACTCTCAAAGCCAGGTTCGATGGGTGAAGGGACGACGACCCCTTTGAAGCCAGCACCCCACCGATGGAGCGCTAAGGGAGCAGCAGAGGCTGTAGGCGGACGGCCAAGCTACGAGGCAGCCTCCAACGAGGTAATACACAAACATAAACATAGATAATAACAACGATAAAAATATAAAAACAACTATAAGCAATAACAACAACTATAAACAATTGCAACAACTATAAACAATAACAACAACAAACCACAACAATTACAACAACTATAAACAATAACAACGACAAACCACAACAATTACAACAACTATAAACAATAACAACAACAAACCACAACAATAACATAAACACAAACTATACAATAATAACAAAACAAAAATCACAACGGCGGGCAGAATGGCCCACAACATTGAATAAACGAAAACTAAAACTAAAGAAAACAAAATAAAATACGTTATTGTAATGAATGACCCGCTATTGGTCAGTCCCCCCATTTCCCCTAAATCTGAACGCCGATCCACCGGAGTAAGTAGGGACCCGGGGTAATGTAGCACAGAGACACATATACTTAGCTTTGTTTTGGGCGGCGGTTTAGAGAATGGCTAGACCGGGGTATAATCAGATTATGATTATACCCACACAACCTTCCTCCGAGGGTCAGGCAAGGGTTTTTTTTTTGGTTGTGCGAATAATTTTCTTTGTTGAGTTGCGAAAAGCAATCTTTCTTTTGGAAAAAAAACAGTAAAGTAGAGTTTGTAAAATCGCGAGTTTTGTTTGCTTTCTTGGTGGGTGATTAAAGAAAAGGAGAAAGGAAGAAAGATCGAAGACGAAGGATACAGTGACAGGAGTAGCAGGACGAAGGAGAAAACTGTGTCAGGATAGGGCACAGGAACCGCCAGGAACACAAAAAGCTAAGTATAGTATAGTGCAGTGCAGTACGAAAATTGTTTTTTTATTGGGAAAAATTAAGACTCCGGTAGGCCGCGCGTGCGTGAAAAATTCTCGGGAAAAGACAAGACACGCGACCCACCCGTTAGATTTTTTTTTTGTTCGTTCGGGACTTTTAAAATAGCGGGTCACTCCATCGACGAGTGTTCCGGTACGTTCAATTTTAATAAATCGTCGTGCTCCAACGGAGCCATTATAACGTTTTGGAAAACCCCGTCTTTTCTTTTTGTTGCTTTCGTTTGTTCGGTAAGTATTTCCTTTTTTTTTTTTTTTTTTGGTTTCGTGATTTCCCCAAAAAAATCACGTGGCGCTCAACGGTTTTATTGATTTTGTTGTCCAGGTCTAGCTGCCACCAAAGCGCTACCTGGAGGTAAATCGAACCCAGAAGGTTATTTTTGATTTGGGGCAACTGTGTTTGTTGCCGGGAATCAATCCTAACAGAATGCTATACAAAATCAAAGCAAACATGTTTATATTTGTTGTTAATCAAGAAACAAAGTACAATTGTAAATGTAATAATGAAAAGAAGTGAAGGAACTCTTAGTAATGTATATTACTAACTATTAACTTTAGGCGAATATTAACGAACGAGTCGAATCAAGTTTAAGGGTTAGATACCCATAAACTCGTTTTAAGGAAGGAGGTGTTAGGAAGGTGTAATGCTGACGAAGGAATATTGTCAAACAAAAATGTTCCCACAGAAAATGTTGTGATATGGTATTTCATCGTATAATATTACAAAGACGACGAAACGACGAAATACCAGAGAAAAACAATGCTCGTGGAATTGAATACAAAAAACATTAATGCATAGGTCAGCATAAGGTAGTTCAAGGTAGATGATAAGTATGAGTGAATAAGGAAAAATCGGTGAGTTTTAATTCTAGACCCGCTAATGAATAGACTAACGAATAGAACAATAAAATTTACTGTAATTCATAACCTAAATTTCGTGTTGTTTTATTTTTCTCTTATTGTCTTCATTTCTGCTGTTTGACGATACTTTATTCGACAGTTTGATTCGACAGTTCGGTTTGTTTCTCTTTTTTTGAGAATACACAAAGGAAATACTAGAGGCGAATCCCCAGCTAGCAATCCAGCCCGCGTGTAACGTTTTTTTATATTTTAATCATTTGTGAAGCGCTCCAGGCGTAACATAAAAAATTGGTCTCAGCGGTAGGATAACGAATTATCTCAAAAAAAAAAAGACCCCAAACGAAACAACTGTATGACAAAATAAATAAATCAATTTTCGGGAATAAAAGAATATATCCTAATCCACTTAATTGTTGCTGTGTAAGCTACGTGTAGTGAAAAATATTTGCAGAACCTTAAAAGGAATATTGCCGTCTCGCAGATGATTGCCATAAAGCTGATAATAATTTTTATTGTGTAAGTTAAGGAATTAATGCCAGTAGATTTACATTAAGTTTTAGATAACATTTTAAAGAAGAGTGGATAAAGAAAAGAGAGTTGTCTCGGTAGCAAGGTCAAAAAATAGTTTCCAACATATTAAACTCCTACATCTCCTAGTGGATGTATCAAATCAAACTACTTTCAGGAGAGATTAAATGGAAAAATTGTGAGTGGATAGAAGAAAACGAGGGAAAGTATTGGATATTACTTTCTAGGTGGGTCAGTAGAAAACCTTTTATGTCCCTTAGCGGCAGTGATAGTGAATCAGCAGAGATAAAAAGTGAAAGTAACCAAAGTATTAAAGATTCAGGAAATTTAAACACAATAATGTCTGAAATACCAATCAATGTTTTAATATCCTTTATCCCTATTTTTAATAGTAACGGTGATGATGTGTTTAGTTTCATTGACGCGTGTAACGATGCTATGGAATTAGCATCGGCATCTTTGAAATCAGTACTTTTTAAGTTTATCAAAACAAGAATTCGTGGCAACGCCATTACAATCCTAATGAACAAGGATATACAAGATTGGGAAGCGTTGTAAAAAGAATTGTACGATGTCTTTAGGAATTCGTATAGTAGTCTTCAATTACATAGAGAGTTAATTAGTATTAGGCAAAATAAAAATGAATCTGTGACATTGCACACACGAAGAGTCGAAACATTAGAAAGAAGATTGATGAAGAGTAAACTAAATAATATAAAAGAAGAAGATTCTAAATGACAGATAGATTATATTAAGAGTGAGACCCTTACTGTATTTATCAATGGAATGCAGGAAAAATTAGCATCATACGTTGTGACTAGAGATCTGCATGAATGTCATAAATGTTCCCCTTGATACACCCATAGAAATTAACTACCCATACTCATTCAATTCGCACACAGTGATTCCTCACTCATTGAGTGAAGAGAACTATGAATTATGTATGGATGCAACGAGGTCTCATAACTCACAGGACTCATACAACCTATGATTCAGACTCATCATAACTCACTACCCATAGCATTCTTTATTTTGGGTACCTGTGAATATATAACGGTGGAAAGCGCATTCGAATCATTCGAGTTACTCGAGTTATTACACAGACGATTTTGGGATTTTGTTGTGCATTTTGGGTTGTTGTTTGGAATTTTCCTCTTGGAGGAATTAGATTAAAAAGAAAAAAGAGAGAGTTGAGATTGCTGGTCTTACCTCGTGGAGGGTGATCGATAGAAGAGAACAATCTTGGTTAGTATAAATAGGAAATCGGTAGGTTGATAGTCGGGTTTGAATTGTAACAAGCAGCGACCTCTTACATAAAACATTATAACTATTTGAAACTTATCGAAATAAGGAATTATATACTTTTCATATGAACATTGCCTGCTCCCTTGCAGCAACCCGTGCAAAAGTAAAAAATATGCATACTATTAAAAAAGATACTGTCGTTAATTCAAGATACATTATAATTTCATGAAATTAAACTTAAAACTATTGGGATCCTTTTGTTTTTGGAGGGAATCCACTCACTCCATTGAGAAAGGATGGGTTAATAAAGGAAACTAATAAATCAATGACTTCTAAAAATAAACGAATACAAGGTTTTAAAGTATGATATAATGATACATAGTATAACTCAAATTCGTGAAATGATTTCATAATAAGTGCTATTTAAATTTCTTTGACTTTTAAATGGAAAAAAAAATTTTTTTGGAAGTATCTTTCTCCTTTTGTCGGAAACAGCTTATTGTTTTCAGATATTTCAGATTCAGGGGTAGCTAGAAGCGGACCACCGCGAAGAAAATGTCCTGGCGTTAAAGGTAGTAGATCACTGATGTTTTTGGAAAGCGGAGAGATCGGCCTACAGTTAAGGCAAGCCTCAATTTTCGCCAACAGAGTCGTGAACTCTTCGAACGTAAACTTGTTCGAACTGCAGCTATTAACTACAGCTTCCCAAAGCCCTCCCTATGTGGTGCTCCAGGTGGAATAAATTTCCATTGAAGGCTACGATCCTTATACTTGTCTGCAACGTCTGAAGCAAATTGTTGAAGGAAGAATTTAAATTCTTTAGCAATGATCTTACTTGCCCCGACCAAATTGGTACCAATTTCCGAGTAAATGCAAGTTGGCAACCCTCGTCTGGCAATAAATCTGTTCAATGCAGGGATGAATGATTCAGTGGTGAGATCACTAGTCGGCTCGAGGTGTATCGCTCTTGAAGCAAAACATACGAAGACACAAACATATCTTTTAGATACTCTACAACCTCTCCGAGTAAAATTCTTTATAGCGAAGGCACAAGCAAAATCGAGTCCTGTATGCGCAAATGGTAGAGAAATAACAGTTCTTCCAACCGGAAGGGCCGCCATTACGTGAGTTCTAAGTTGTTTTTTGTGGATGCTGCAAGTTTTGCATAAGCGAATGTGTTTCTTGACTAGCGTTTTGATTCGCGGAATCCAGAATTCACACCGAATTAATCGTATCACTAACTGGTTACCACCGTGAATTGAGAGTGTATGATAAAACTTGACAAGGAGTGAATCGATATAGGAGTTATAGGGTAATATAATTGGAAAATTTTCACTATATGAAAGTGTAGAACAAGCTAATCTTCCGTTGGACCGTATTATTCCATCAGAATCGATCATTGGATTGAGATTAAGAAGGGAACTTTTCTTGGATATATGTATCTCTTGCCTTGACCGTGTATAAGTATTCACCTGGATAATGGAAGTGTTGTGTACGTCTAATAATAAATAGTTTTGTTTCGGATTTTTTTCCTTTTCGGAGATTTCCTTTTGCGAAATGGATGTTGATGTATGCGAAAGATCACGTTGATATCGAGAATGGATTCGGTGAAACAGTAACAACTACCGAAGCTAACCACCCCACTGGATCGAAAATCCGTGCAATGACTGTTTTATCAGAACACGATTTGTCACTGGAGGATCATAAACACATAAGGTTGAGATAAATTGAAACGAATCAAGTCTTGCGTTCTATGATATCCAGGTATACGTGAATTTTCGTACAAGCATTCACGCATATTCAACCCTTGTGAGTAGTGTGAATGTGAGGTAGCCCATCCATGAATGTGAATGAGTATGAATTTCGACGGTCGACAGCACAACTACGCACAACACAACTTTTATACCCGCACTCACTCAAACTCATTCACAGGTCCCATTGTACAATGAGTAATGAGAAGTATCCATGAATCAAGTTGTGCATTCACTGCGTGAATGTATCCATGCAGATGTCTGGTTGTGACACAAAAACCCAAAACTTAAGCGGAAGCGAGTAGGTGTGCTCAAGAGGAAGAGCAACGGCTCAACCTATTTAGATCAAATGTTAACAGGGACTATTCGAGTAGAAACTTAGCAAGGGTTAATTATATAGAAACAAAATGTTTCAACTGTGGCAAGCTAGGTTATATCGCCAGAAACTGCAGATTACCTAGGAAAGATAGGGAAAAACCGTTCAAATGACCCAGGACAAAGTTTTAGTGGGCAAGAAACAAGTTCCAATCCTTCACATGTGCATAAGAAAGAATTCAATAAAGATCCCAATGTTAGGAATTTAACAGTATTTAATGAGATGAGTAATTCAGAAAGCCCTCGCGTCAACGTGATACTTGACAACAAAATTAAAAGAATGATAATTGGAGCGGAAGTATCGCTAATATGCGCTAAGCGTGTGTATGAACATGAAGTAAACAAAAATAGAATAATTCAATTTAAAGGATTAGGTAGTAGATTACAAGAAACTATGGAAGAGGTAGCTAAGAACATCTGTTTATTTCCAAATAATTAAGGTAAAGCTATAAGTAGAGAAATAAAGTTTCAGGTAGTAGAAAATGGATTACTTGGGGAGTATGATGGAATATTGGGTAGCCATCTTCTTGAGGAAGGAGGTTATTCCATCCATTATAAAGAAAGTATACTGAAAAACAGGTACGAAGAAATAACTTTAAAGTATTTCAGCGAAGAAAAGTTTCTGAAGCAAAGATCTGAAGCATTTAGAGTTGTAAAAATAAAAAATGATAATGAATTGAAAGAGGACATAATTGAGCCAAGACAGTTAGTAAAGGAAGGAATCTTAATACGACTGAAGAAGATTTTAACGTTAGCGAAATTCGAGTTGTCGGAAAAAATTTAGAGGACTTTGAGGTCAAAAAACAAAGAGTATCAGAGGTAACAGGGAATATTAGGACAGAACATATGAACACAGAGGAGTAAGAAAGCATATTAGGTATAAGAAAATATAACAGTGAAATTTTAGTATTAAGGATGAAAAGCTTACTCACACTAATGTGACAAAGCATCAGATACGGACTACGGAAGGATGTTCTCCTGTGTTTACTAAAACCTACAGGTACTCAAAAGGACATGAGGAAGAGGTACGTAATCAGGTTGAAAAGCTAAAGAATGACGGTATAATAAGAGATAGTAATTCGCCATGGAGCTCACCTCTTTGGATTGTTCCAAAGAAGGTCGATGCTAGTGGTATAAAAAAAAATGGAGGATGGTGAAGATTACCGCAAATTCAACGAGTTGACGATTGCGGATAACTATCCCATTTCAAACATTAATGAAATCTTTGAATAATAAGGAAAGGCCAGGTATTTTACAACACTCGACCTGACTTCGGGATTTCATCAAGTCCCAGTCGAGAATAAGGATATCGAAAAGACTGCCTTTAGTACTTCGTACGGGTACTTCGAGTATACTCGAATGCCCTTCGGGTTGAAAAATGCTCTGGCATGTTTTCAACGTTTTATGAATAACGTGTTGACAGGGTTACAAGGTATTAAATGCTTTGTTAACCTCGACGACGTGGTAGTGTACAGACAGAGCCTTACAGAACATAATGAGAAATTAGTGCAGGTTCTTTATCAAATAAAGAATGCTAATCTCAAGTTGCAACCAGACAAATGTGAATTCCTTCGTAAGGAAGTTCAATATCTGGGTCATATGATAACTGACCAAAGCGTGAAGGCCGATCGCAACAAGATAGAGTTTAGTTAAAATGCAACCGCCATATAATCAGAAAGGAATTAAGTCATTTTTAGGAATGGTAGGATATTACCGAAAGTTTTTCAAAAATTTTAGTAAAATAGCAGAGCCCCTAAATAAATTGCTTAAGAAAGATGTATTATTTCATTGGGGAAAAAAGCAACAGGAATCATTCGAAAAGTTGAAAGAAGCAATCACCAAATTTCCAGTCATATAATACCCAGACTATAAAAAGGAATTTACAATTACAACGGATGCGTCGAATAAGGGAATAGGAGAATAGGCTGAGAACACAACAACACGGTCCAAAAGATTTACCAATTCAGTATGTCAGTAGGACACTGAATAAGGCCGAACAAAATTACAGCACTACTGAAAAAGAGTGCTTGGCCATAGTTTGGGGAACGAGCAGTTTAGACCTTACATTTACGGGAGAAAATTCATAATTCAGACAGACCACAGGCCATTGACTCGGCTATTGTATTTTAAAAGATCCTGGATCTAGACTCGTCAGGTGGAGGCTGAAACTGGAGGAGTTCGAGGATGAGGCACGTCATAAAAAAAAGGATGCGAAAACGTTGTTGCAGATGAATTGTCTCGGAACATAAGGATGATGCAACAGGAAAAAGAAGGTTATGATAATGGGAAAGGTAATAATCAGGAAGTAGGAAGTTTCGAAGAAGTAGGCTAACTAATAGACGAATTAGTTAATAGTATGATGGAAGACAATACAGCTCTTCCAAGTACCGAAGTTGAATTAGAAGAGGAACAAGTAGAAGGATTTCACGTTAGTGAGCCAGGAGAAGACGAATGTAATAGGAATAATATTCGCAGAGAAATAACCGATTTAGAAGAAAGGAAAAGAAAGTCATGATGGATTACTAGGAGGTCATACAGGGCAGAAAGCGACCTATGCGAATCTTAAGATGAAACATTACTGGAAAGGGATGCAAAAAGAAGTTGAGGAATACATAAGAAGTTGCAAACATTGCCAGAGAAAGTAACCAGGCATACCAAACGAAACCCAATGAAAATAGTAACCTCAGCAGAAAAAGCTCTCGAAAAAATATGTATGGATTTGATTGGCCCACTTAAACAAACAAAAGATGGATATAAATTTGGCCTAACAATTCAGGACGACCTATCAACATTTATTAAATTTATACCATTAAAAGATAAAGTAATGGAAACAGTAGCTAGAGCAATCACCAATGATTGGATTCTTAATTTTGGATTGTCGAAAATAATATTGACCGATAACGGCATAGAATTTTGCAACGCCCTATTTGAGGAGTTTTGTAGAATTTTCAAAACGCAACACATCACTACTAGCATATCCACAGGCTAATGGTGGTGTAGAAAGGGCACACTGTCGCTTTTTAGAATATTTAAAGGCTACAGGAAAGGAACTAAATAACATGCAAGATTGGCATGAACGAATACCTTTCGCAAGTTTCCGTTATAACACAACAGTGCATACCACAACCGGATACACTCCGTATGAACTCGTGTATGTTAATTTGGCGAACAAACTAGTGAGTTAGACGAGAATTATGAGAAAAGTACATTCGACTACTTAGATGAGCTAAAAGCGAACCTCCTAACTAAATCAGTAAAAGCTAGAAATAGGACTTTGAACGCAAAACAAAAGGCAAAACTACGATATGATAAGCACATAGGGAAACCGGTAGAGTATAGGGAAGGACAGCAAGTTTTAGTAAAAAATTCAGTAAAAGGTAAGTTAGAAAAGGACCGTAAGATATCAAAACTTTGTCAAGATCACTTATTCATTAAGCTAGGAAATAAAGAACAAAAACACAGTAAATAAACAACAAAATAACAAAATAAATGTTAGGAATTTAAACGAATACATAGAAAATATAAGGCAAATGGTAAAAACAATTAACGATGAATGTGTAAAACATATTAGCAATTGTGAAAAGTACTAAGAAATTGTAAAGAATAATTTGATAAAGCTAGAGCATAGAGTTCATGTTATCTATAATATAATGGGTAAGCAAACAAGATTTCGTAGGGGATTAGTTAATATAATCGGGTATGGATTTAAAACATTACTCGGTATCATGGATAATGAGGACGCCGAATATTACACAGAAACTGTAAATACAGTCCATTTGATAAGATCGTATACGGCAAAACTCGTTTATGAAAACCGGTTTGGAAGTGGCATTTGCATAAGCAGATAAAAAAATACTTCTGCTAAGATGCTTCGAATAAAAAAATTTAAAGAGTGTTCAATTTTTGTCAGAGACGGAAGTATTTTAAAATGAGTGTCGCGTTTGCATCACGTTATGGAGCAGTATTCTTGTGCACGCATCCAAAAGGACCTAAAATGTCATACGGAGCAGCTGCTAAATACATGAAAAAGTCAAAAGCATTTCTTAGCAAGTGGGTGCACCGTTATTCCCAAGTTAAAAATGTGGATGATTTACCGGATCGTGGGTCTACGCCAAAAACAACAAAAAAGAAGGGCAAAATGATTCTACGCGTGTTTGAAAAAAATCCTCTTCTATCGTTACGTGGAGGACAAGGGATTTTATGTAAAAGGGGTCTAAATGTGTGTTGTGATACCATACGAAGAAGTTTACTAGCCAATAATGTAAAATTTCGAAGCACAATAAAGAAACCACTACTGTCAAAAAAACACGTAGAAAAACGACTCAGTTGGGCCAAGGAGAATTTGGACAGAGATTGGAACAACGTTATTTTTTCGGATGAAGCTTCTTTTTGGGCATGGTCTCCCATCACTCATACCTGGTGTACGCAATCCAATAAATTAATCCAGCGGACCGTCAAACATCCGGCAAAGGTGCACCTTTGGGGATGCTTCTCAAAACAAGAATTTGGCAATTTGTTCATGTTTACAAATAACTTAAACGCACCCAACATGGTCAAAATTTATAAGAAGGCTTTATTACCATCTGCCGAAAGGTGGTTTAAAAAAAGGAATGAGAATTGGTTACTGCAAGAAGATAATGACCAGAAACATCGCAGTCGTTTGTGCAGTGCGTGGAAACAAGAAAATGACGTCGATGTTTTAGATTTGCCATCACAGTCGCTGGATGCAAATCCCATTGAAAATGTTTGGGCGTTCATGAAGCTAAAGCTCCAAGGAAAGAAGATCTCGACGGTTAAACAATTATCACGAAAAATACGAGTTTTATGGAGATCTTTGTCTCAAGATTATGCTATAAGATTAGTAGAAACCATGCCTCGAAGACTCCAAGCAATTATTGATAATGGAGGAGAGTGGACAACATATTACTTGAAAAGCATTCAATTAAATAAACAAAATAAACCAGTACGATTGATTCTTTTTTATTATTATAAGTTCTTCTTTAATTTTTGCCGTATAGGATCTTATCAAACGGACTGTACAATCAAATCAAATGAGATTAGAATAAAAAATGAGATAGAAGAAAATGTAAGAATCATGACAAAATTAAATAAGCAGGTAATTGACGTAGGAGCAATTCAGAATGTAACCGCAACCAAAATCAATGAAATAATTAGCTCAATAAATCTTATAAAGACAGAAGGCAGACAAATTCAGGAAACTTATTCCATACACTCATACTTTAACGAAATAATGAATAAGATAAATTTTAATATTATGTAATTAGAAATATTAATAGAACAGATTTTAGACAGTTTACTTTTTTAATAATAAGAGATAAGGAATTCTACAATTTAAAAAATAATCTGGAAGACTGTACAGAAATTAATGGAAATTATATTTGCAAAACTGAATCATATAAGAATATTCTTGATTTTACAAACTGTGCAATAAATGTTTTCATGCGCAACAAAGCTACTAACTGTAACTTAAAGACAATCAATTCAGATTTTGGAATTGTTGCGGTAAATTTTCCTGCAACAAGGTTTACCCTCTTCCTTGTGCTTCGGAAAGGACCCACATAGGTTCACGGGCGGTTATCCTCAGAGGAGGACGAGGTGGTTCGGTCGGTGAAGCCCTAAGGACGGTAGGGAGACTCACGACGAACCAGGAGCCCAGGGTGCGACAGGAGGTCACCGTTGTCGGAGCCCGTAGGCTAGACGGGAGACTCGCAACGGGCAGCATCAGACAGGACGTCTGAAAGTCATCGACGGGTGGGGACGAACGGTCCTTGTAAGCCAGACACCCCAACACGATGATGACGTGTGAGGGAGGACGATCCTGGAGCTTACACCCCAACGACAGCCTTAAACACAAAGGCTCCAGGAGTTCCACATCTTACAATCGATGTGGAGACAAACGGCATCGCATCTCGAAATCGATGTGGATGCAGAAAATGTTTAAGGGGGAAGAGATGACGATCTCTTTTGTAGCTACACCCCCAACGTGGGAGCAACGGAGGAGCGACGGTGATGTGCAGGCGGACGGCCAAGATAATAAGACACATCCCAACGTCGTATCAACTCTCAAAGCCAGGTTCGATGGGTGAAGGGACGACGACCCCTTTGAAGCCAGCACCCCACCGATGGAGCGCTAAGGGAGCAGCAGAGGCTGTAGGCGGACGGCCAAGCTACGAGGCAGCCTCCAACGAGGTAATACACAAACATAAACATAGATAATAACAACGATAAAAATATAAAAACAACTATAAACAATAACAACAACTATAAACAATTGCAACAACTATAAACAATAACAACAACAAACCACAACAATTACAACAACTATAAACAATAACAACAACAAACCACAACAATTACAACAACTATAAACAATAACAACAACAAACCACAACAATAACATAAACACAAACTATACAATAATAACAAAACAAAAATCACAACGGCGGGCAGAATGGCCCACAACATTGAATAAACGAAAACTAAAACTAAAGAAAACAAAATAAAATACGTTATTGTAATGAATGACCCGCTATTGGTCAGTCCCGCCATTTCCCCTAAATCTGAACGCCGATCCACCGGAGTAAGTAGGGACCCGGGGTAATGTAGCACAGAGACACATATACTTAGCTTTGTTTTGGGCGGCGGTTTAGAGAATGGCTAGACCGGGGTATAATCAGATTATGATTATACCCACACAACCTTCCTCCGAGGGTCAGGCAAGGGTTTTTTTTTTGGTTGTGCGAATAATTTTCTTTGTTGAGTTGCGAAAAGCAATCTTTCTTTTGGAAAAAAAACAGTAAAGTAGAGTTTGTAAAATCGCGAGTTTTGTTTGCTTTCTTGGTGGGTGATTAAAGAAAAGGAGAAAGGAAGAAAGATCGAAGACGAAGGATACAGTGACAGGAGTAGCAGGACGAAGGAGAAAACTGTGTCAGGATAGGGCACAGGAACCGCCAGGAACACAAAAAGCTAAGTATAGTATAGTGCAGTGCAGTACGAAAATTGTTTTTTTATTGGGAAAAATTAAGACTCCGGTAGGCCTCGCGTGCGTGAAAAATTCTCGGGAAAAGACAAGACACGCGACCCACCCGTTAGATTTTTTTTTTGTTCGTTCGGGACTTTTAAAATAGCGGGTCACTCCATCGACGAGTGTTCCGGTACGTTCAATTTTAATAAATCGTCGTGCTCCAACGGAGCCATTATAACGTTTTGGAAAACCCCGTCTTTTCTTTTTGTTGCTTTCGTTTGTTCGGTAAGTATTTCCTTTTTTTTTTTTTTTTTTGGTTTCGTGATTTCCCCAAAAAAATCACGTGGCGCTCAACGGTTTTATTGATTTTGTTGTCCAGGTCTAGCTGCCACCAAAGCGCTACCTGGAGGTAAATCGAACCCAGAAGGTTATTTTTGATTTGGGGCAACTGTGTTTGTTGCCGGGAATCAATCCTAACAGAATGCTATACAAAATCAAAGCAAACATGTTTATATTTGTTGTTAATCAAGAAACAAAGTACAATTGTAAATGTAATAATGAAAAGAAGTGAAGGAACTCTTAGTAATGTATATTACTAACTATTAACTTTAGGCGAATATTAACGAACGAGTCGAATCAAGTTTAAGGGTTAGATACCCATAAACTCGTTTTAAGGAAGGAGGTGTTAGGAAGGTGTAATGCTGACGAAGGAATATTGTCAAACAAAAATGTTCCCACAGAAAATGTTGTGATATGGTATTTCATCGTATAATATTACAAAGACGACGAAACGACGAAATACCAGAGAAAAACAATGCTCGTGGAATTGAATACAAAAAACATTAATGCATAGGTCAGCATAAGGTAGTTCAAGGTAGATGATAAGTATGAGTGAATAAGGAAAAATCGGTGAGTTTTAATTCTAGACCCGCTAATGAATAGACTAACGAATAGAACAATAAAATTTACTGTAATTCATAACCTAAATTTCGTGTTGTTTTATTTTTCTCTTATTGTCTTCATTTCTGCTGTTTGACGATACTTTATTCGACAGTTTGATTCGACAGTTCGGTTTGTTTCTCTTTTTTTGAGAATACACAAAGGAAATACTAGAGGCGAATCCCCAGCTAGCAATCCAGCCCGCGTGTAACGTTTTTTTATATTTTAATCATTTGTGAAGCGCTCCAGGCGTAACATAAAAAATTGGTCTCAGCGGTAGGATAACGAATTATCTCAAAAAAAAAAAGACCCCAAACGAAACAACTGTATGACAAAATAAATAAATCAATTTTCGGGAATAAAAGAATATATCCTAATCCACTTAATTGTTGCTGTGTAAGCTACGTGTAGTGAAAAATATTTGCAGAACCTTAAAAGGAATATTGCCGTCTCGCAGATGATTGCCATAAAGCTGATAATAATTTTTATTGTGTAAGTTAAGGAATTAATGCCAGTAGATTTACATTAAGTTTTAAATAACATTTTAAAGAAGAGTGGATAAAGAAAAGAGAAAGTTGTCTCGGTAGCAAGGTCAAAAAATAGGTTCCAACATATTAAACTCCTACATCTCCTAGTGGATGTATCAAATCAAACTACTTTCAGGAGAGATTAAATGGAAAAATTGTGAGTGGATAGAAGAAAACGAGGGAAAGTATTGGATATTACTTTCTAGGTGGGTCAGTAGAAAACCTTTTATGTCCCTTAGCGGCAGTGATAGTGAATCAGCAGAGATAAAAAGTGAAAGTAACCAAAGTATTAAAGATTCAGGAAATTTAAACACAATAATGTCTGAAATACCAATCAATGTTTTAATATCCTTTATCCCTATTTTTAATAGTAACGGTGATGATGTGTTTAGTTTCATTGACGCGTGTAACGATGCTATGGAATTAGCATCGGCATCTTTGAAATCAGTACTTTTTAAGTTTATCAAAACAAGAATTCGTGGCAACGCCATTACAATCCTAATGAACAAGGATATACAAGATTGGGAAGCGTTGTAAAAAGAATTGTACGATGTCTTTAGGAATTCGTATAGTAGTCTTCAATTACATAGAGAGTTAATTAGTATTAGGCAAAATAAAAATGAATCTGTGACATTGCACACACGAAGAGTCGAAACATTAGAAAGAAGATTGATGAAGAGTAAACTAAATAATATAAAAGAAGAAGATTCTAAATGACAGATAGATTATATTAAGAGTGAGACCCTTACTGTATTTATCAATGGAATGCAGGAAAAATTAGCATCATACGTTGTGACTAGAGATCTGCATGAATGTCATAAATGTTCCCCTTGATACACCCATAGAAATTAACTACCCATACTCATTCAATTCGCACACAGTGATTCCTCACTCATTGAGTGAAGAGAACTATGAATTATGTATGGATGCAACGAGGTCTCATAACTCACAGGACTCATACAACCTATGATTCAGACTCATCATAACTCACTACCCATAGCATTCTTTATTTTGGGTACCTGTGAATATATAACGGTGGAAAGCGCATTCGAATCATTCGAGTTACTCGAGTTATTACACAGACGATTTTGGGATTTTGTTGTGCATTTTGGGTTGTTGTTTGGAATTTTCCTCTTGGAGGAACTAGATTAAAAAGAAAAAAGAGAGAGTTGAGATTGCTGGTCTTACCTCGTGGAGGGTGATCGATAGAAGAGAACAATCTTGGTTAGTATAAATAGGAAATCGGTAGGTTGATAGTCGGGTTTGAATTGTAACAAGCAGCGACCTCTTACATAAAACATTATAACTATTTGAAACTTATCGAAATAAGGAATTATATACTTTTCATATGAACATTGCCTGCTCCCTTGCAGCAACCCGTGCAAAAGTAAAAAATATGCATACTATTAAAAAAGATACTGTCGTTAATTCAAGATACATTATAATTTCATGAAATTAAACTTAAAACTATTGGGATACTTTTGTTTTTGGAGGGAATCCACTCACTCCATTGAGAAAGGATGGGTTAATAGAGGAAACTAATAAATCAATGACTCCAAAAAATAAACGAATACAAGGTTTTAAAGTATGATATAATGATACGAGGGCGGGTCAATAAGTCCGTGACTTTTGGATTAAAACACAGATTTTTTGATAAAAAAATAATTTTATTTTTCAACGTAGTCTCCCTTGAGCTCTATACACTTTTTCCAACGCTTCTCCAATTTTTTTATCCCTTCCAAAAAAAAATGATTTGTCGAGGTCCTCAAAATAGGCCTTTGTTTGCGAGATGACTTCATCATTGGAGTCAAATCTTTGTCCACCAAGCCATTTCTTTAGGTTTGGGAACAAGAAGTAGTCGCTCGGAGCCAAATCTGGAGAATAGGGTGGATGAGGGAGCAATTCATAGCCCAATTCATGGATTTTTGCCATGGCAAACACGATTGCGTTTGTGGTCGACTGTGAGCAAACGCGGCACCCATCTTGCGGAAAGCTTTCTCATGCCCAAGTGATCATTCAAAATTGAAACCACTGAGCCATGCGAGATCCCTACGGCTTCCACAATCTCTCGCACTTTCAATCTTCGGTCGGCCAACACCATCTTCTTATCCTTTTATTAGCCCTTTCCTCGTTATACGAACTTATGCGTAACGAGTTTCCCATTTTTACTGCATCGCTGCTGCTCCGCTTATGGGGTTGGCTAATGTCGCAGACCGCAGAACGCGTCTACATAATGCTCGGTCCTGGATCGCTTCAGTGGTAAGCCCCAGACGTTGTTGCGCATTTGCCATCTGAGAAATCCAGGAATTCTTTTTCCGACCTCGTTTTCTTACAGTTGGAGTGACCGTAGTTGATAGTGCCTTTTTAACCGGATTTTCCGCAGATCTTCTTTGAACGTGGCAATACCAACTTATTCTATTCGCCTCAAGCTGTTCGGTTACCGAATTCTTTATATGTAGACTTCCTCTTATACGCGTAGATCTAATACAATCGCGTTTAGTGACTCCACTAGACATCCTTAACATTTTCATTTCCGCTGCCGTCATTTTGTTTTTAAACGCTTCGTACATTGTCTAGCACTGTGAACCGTATATAAGAGCTGGTCTAACAACCGTGGTGTAGAGTTTCCCCTTTAATTTAAGTGGAAATTTTCGGTCGCAAAAGATTCCCGAATTTTCCCGCCATTTCATCCATCCCACACTCACTCTGTGCTTTACGTCGTCGTCACATTTCGCTTCCATGTTAACGATTGATCCTAAGTACTTAAAGATAGTGCTTTTCGGAAGAACTATTCCGTCTAACATTATATCCGGAACAGGTCGCAATGGATGCGCAAATGGGCACGTCAAATGCTCCGTCTTTGAACGACTTATTTTAAACCCGTTTCTCTCTAGCGCATTTTTCCATGAATCTAAGGCGTTCTGTAAATCTTCGACGTTATCGCTTAGTATAACTGCGTCATCAGCGAAGAGAATTGGCGTTACATTTACTTCGCGCATGCAGTCTTTTAAAAGATAGTCGAATACTACGTTAAAGAGGAAAGGGCTAAGTACGCTTCCTTGATGCACTCCGACATTAACTGGAAATCCGGTAGAGCTTTTAACCGCAGTTTTCACGTTTCCGTACATGTCTTGTATTATTCTAACATACGTTTTCGGTACGTTTTGAGACCTCAGCGCGGCCCATATGAGATCCCTAGGCACTCGATCGAATGCTTTTTCGAGGTCGATAAATACCATGTGTAAATCCTTAGACGAATCTCGGTGCTTTTCCATTATTATTCGTAGGCTTTGGATAGCGTCCACCGTCGATCTTCCTTCAACAAATCCACACTGGCTATTATCGAGCTTTATTATTTGCCGAAGACGTTCGTTTAAGACTCTTTCGACGATTTTCATTGTGTGTGACATAAGCTTGATTGAACGGTAGTTGTTGCATTCTCGAGTGTCGCCTTTTCCTTTGTATAATGGAACCAAGAAGCTACTTCTCCATTGATTCGGCATAGGTTGTCCACATTTTAATTTATTTAAAAGTTTCGATAGCCAAACGCTGCCGATCCCCTCCATCTTCGACCAAAACTCTGATGGAATGCTGTCTGGTCCCACGGCTTTCCCCGGCTTCATTTTTCCAATGGCTATACTTATTTCTTCGATTGAAAAGTCCGAAACTTCCTCCTCGAATAGACCAGCTGTCGGCACGATATCACGTGGAAACTGTTTGTTAAGCAACTCCTTGCAGTATTCAAGCCACCGGTCACAAATTTCCTTTTCATTTGTTAGTAAACGACCGTCTGCGTTTTTGATGTATTTCGGCGAGGTTATTTCCATTGAATTTTTTCTCCTCTGTGCAGCGAGCTTAAAAATATTTGGCATTTTAGTACTGTACGACGTTTGAACTTCTTGGATAGCTTGTCTTCTATCCGCCGATCGTGAGGTTATTTGTTCCAACTCCTGGTACAGGTTTTCCGCTTCTGCCGCTCGAGTTCGAGCCAGGACTTTCTTTGCGATCTTTTTAAGGCGCTCGTATTCAAGAGCCAGTCGAGCTTTTTCGATATCGTCGCTCCGATCGCATTTTGTCCACGCTTGGAATGCACTCTTCTTGTCGGCCACAGCTCGTTTGGTTTCGTCATTCCACCACCATGTTTCTTTGCCGACATGATGGTATTTCGATATAGTCCCCAGATGGGACTTTGCGAGTGTTATGCATTCCTCGTGCATGCTGTTCCACATTTCTTGCGGGCTAAGTGAGTCTGCGATACCGTTTATATTGTGAAGTACTTCTTTAGCCAGTGCGATAAATCTTGCGCTTCGTTCGTTCGATAGATTATACCACCGGATTTTTGGCTTTTCAAGCGATGCCCGTGTTTTCGGTGGTTCCGCTGTGAAAAATTCTGTAATGAGCAGACGGTTTTGGCTTACTAACACGGTTTCTCATCGACATTTTGCAGAGGTGATAATCTATTTGCGTTTCGTGGCCTCCGCTGCTATAGGTGATAAGATGTCGTTGATGTTTAATAAACATTGCATTTAAGACGGTTAAGCCGTAAGCCCTACACGCTACAAGGATGTCTTCGCCAGCTGAATTTCTGGTTCCAAAGCCTTTACCGCCGTGGCAGTCCTCATAATCAACATTTGTTTCTCCGACGTGGCCATTCAAATCTCCGCCTACGAAGAGCATCTCATCGATAGGTCGGCCAACACCATATCGTGAATTTTTTCGATTGTTTCGGGTGTAGAGACCTCAACTGGGCGTCCAGGACGTTCGGCATCTTCAGTGCTTGTACGGCCACAACGAAATTCACTTTTTTACCATTGAAATCGATGGTGCAGAGTCCCCATAGTATTTATCAAGCTTAGCCTTGGTCTCGGTAATGGTTTTTTTTCGCAAGAAATAATGCTTAACAAGCACACGAAATTCACTTTTTTCCATTTTCTCCTCAAATTAGTGAGTAGTCTGATAAAAAAAGCTGTCAAACACAAACTAACTGACGCAACAAGTTTAAATTTTGACAGGAGTCAACTGACAGATGCCTGTTGACAGGAGCAGTGTTGCTGTTTCAGTAAAGAGGTCAGAAATTCAAAAAGTCACGGACTTATTGACCCGCCCTCGTACATAGTATAATTCAAATTCGTGAAATGATTTCATAATAAGTGCTATTTAAATTTCTTCGACTTTTAAATGGAAAAAAAATATTTTTTTTGCAAGTATCTAAGTGTGTGAAAAATCTAGAGATACATACAAAGGTTTGACGCGGAGGAATTTAATTTTAAGAGTCCAGTAGTACACAAAGCTTTACGATGGGCCTTGTTAGTATACCGAATTACGTTTTAATATCTGCAACGCGTATTTTGCCGTCAGAGCCCGGACGTATTTTAACTATGCGTCCCATGCGCCATTCATTTGGGGGAGTTTTCTCTCGAATCACTACGAGATCATTGATGGCAACATTTCTTTGGGGATTTTGCCATTTATATCGTTTATGCATTTCGCAAAGATACTCTTGTTTCCATCGAGTGCAAAATTGTTGGTGAAGTAATTTTACTTTCTCCTTTTGTCGGAAACAGCTTATTGTTTTCAGATTCAGGGGTAGCTAGAAGCGGACCACCGCGAAGAAAATGTCCTGGCGTTAAAGGTAGTGGATCACTGATGTTTTTGGAAAGCGGAGAGATCGGCCTACAGTTAAGGCAAGCCTCAATTTTCGCCAACAGAGTCGTGAACTCTTCGAACGTAAACTTGTTCGAACTGCAGCTATTAACTACAGCTTCCCAAAGCCCTCCCTATGTGGTGCTCCAGGTGGAATAAATTTCTATTGAAGGCTACGATCCTTATAATTGTCTGCAACGTCTGAAGCAAATTGTTGAAGGAAGAATTTAAATTCTTTAGCAATGATCTTACTTGCCCCGACTAAATTGGTACCAATTTCCGAGTAAATGCAAGTTGGCAACCCTCGTCTGGCAATAAATCTGTTCAATGCAGGGATGAATGATTCAGTGGTGAGATCACTAGTCGGCTCGAGGTGTATCGCTCTTGAAGCAAAACATACGAAGACACAAACATATCTTTTAGATACTCTACAACCTCTCCGAGTAAAATTCTTTATAGCGAAGGCACAAGCAAAATCGAGTCCTGTATGCGCAAATGGTAGAGAAATAACAGTTCTTCCAACCGGAAGGGCCGCCATTACGTGAGTTCTAAGTTGTTTTTTGTGGATGCTGCAAGTTTTGCATAAGCGAATGTGTTTCTTGACTAGCGTTTTGATTCGCGGAATCCAGAATTCACACCGAATTAATCGTATCACTAACTGGTTACCACCGTGAATTGAGAGTGTATGATAAAACTTGACAAGGAGTGAAGCGATATAGGAGTTATAGGGTAATATAATTGGAAAATTTTCACTATATGAAAGTGTAGAACAAGCTAATCTTCCGTTGGACCGTATTATTCCATCAGAATCGATCATTGGATTGAGATTAAGAAGGGAACTTTTCTTGGATATATGTATCTCTTGCCTTGACCGTGTATAAGTATTCACCTGGATAATGGAAGTGTTGTGTACGTCTAATAATAAATAGTTTTGTTTCGGATTTTTTTCCTTTTCGGAGATTTCCTTTTGGGAAATGGATGTTGATGTATGCGAAAGATCACGTTTATATCGAGAATGGATTCGGTGAAACAGTAACAACTACCGGGGCTAACCACCCCACTGGATCGAAAATCCGTGCAATGACTGTTTTATCAGCCCACGATTTGTCACTAGAGGATCATAATCACATAAGGTTGAGATAAATTGAAACGAATCAAGTCTTGCGTTCCATGATATCCCTAAGGTCTTTATCATACTTTTATCATCGAATTTAAGAAAGTCTTCGTGATAGAGAAAATGTTGTGGAAAGTTTTTAATAACGTCGCACTATTTATGTCCATCTTCGTAAGGAAAAACCTGCTGAGGCCCGAGGAATTGAATAAAAAATCATTGATGCATAGGTTAGCATAAGGTAGTTAAAGGTAGATAATAAGAATGAGTGAATAAGGAAAAATCGGTGAGTTTTAATTCTAGACCTGCTAATGAATAGACTAACGAATAGAACAATAAAATTTACTGTAATTCATAAGCTAAATTTGGTGTTGTTTTATTCTCTCTCTTATTGTCTACATTTCTGCTGTTTGACGATACTTTATTCAACAGTTTGATTCGACAGTTCGGTTTGTTTCTCTTTTTTTGATAATACACAAAGGAAATACTGGAGGCGAATCCCCACCTAACTATCCAGCCCGCGTGTGACGTTTTTTTATATTTTAATCATTTGTTATGCGCTCCAGGCGTAATAATATATCTGCTCCAATTATGAAATCGATGTTGGAACTTTGGTAAAAGAAAGGATCGGAGAGGTCAAAATCGAAACGTCCTGAAAGATCCTCGCGATTAATATTAAAGGATGGTAAATTACCTGTAAGGCGTTTTAAAACAATAGCATTAACGTAGCAACTGCACTCAAGAGATATTAGCTTGTATGGGCTTTACAGGAAGACGTAATCTTCGCTGTGCATTTTCGGAATTAAAGCTCGCCTCCGATCCAGTATCAACAAGAGAGCGTAGGGCAAATTTTGTGCCGAGATGATAAATATCGATCAGAGCAGTAGCAAGAATAACACGTTCACGATTTTTCGAAAAGAAGGATTGGACTTGTAATTGGTTGGATTGCTTGTAGACTGGAGAAGTAAGATAGTGTGTTGTGGTAAACTGGTACGCAGGGCATTCGCAGTAAATGAAGAACAATCTTGCTTAGCTTGCACTTGAATGGGATTTTGCAGAAGTGGATGATGCCGTTGTCGACAAAGCTTGCATGTAAATTGACTTTGGCAATCGTTCACTGCATGGGTTGATGAAAGACAATTCTGGCAATAATTAAGACTTGTTACCTTTGCAATCCTATTGGGGATCGAAAGTTGGAAAAACTTCGTACAAAATCGAAGAGAATGAGGGGCTTTCCATTAGGCACAACTATAATTATTGGATTTTGTATAAAAGGCGCGATGATTTTGCTGATTTTGTTTTGTCTGTTGAATGAATTTGAACTTTGGTGCCTTTGCGTTCGAACTCTTAATATCAAACACCGATTCTAAGATTTGGTATTGTTGGGTTAGAAACAAATCCATTTCTGCCCAGTCTGAAAGATCACGTGGTTTTTTAATTAATTGCTCCCAAATAGAGTGCCGTTTCGGGCAGGCGATTAGAACACAAAAATACTAAAATTGGGTCCCAGGATTTTGTATCAACCATATAAGCTTTGAGGATCGAGAGGCAATCATTTATTTCACTTTGAAGCTTCTTAAGATTTTTGCCTGATTCTTCAGTTACCAAAGGGAGATTGAAAAGTGTTTTAAGCTGGCGATTTACCAAAAGTCGTTTATTTTCATAACGTTCTGACAAGGTATTCCAAGCCAGATCAAAGTTATCAGCTTTAAGGTCAAATTTGCATCCAATGTCATGAGCTTTGTTTTTTGGTTTAAGATCGTAAATTAAATAATTTCTGTAAAGAGGGCGTTGTTTGATTTACGATGGGAATTTCCTCAAAGCACTTGCGAAACTCAAGTAACTGATCGGTAGCACCCACAAACTCATCTAATCCGATCATTATGTTAAATCAACTTTCAATCGGATGCACTTAATAACAAAAGCGCGAATTAAAACAATCTAGAGGGAGGAAAATCTCACTCCAACTGCTGACGCGATCGCGACACACGTGCAAATAAAACCACTTGTTTAATTTAAGAGCAACTTAGAAAAACTATGACTTCGTATTATCTCTACTTGCTCATATGCTTTTAGATACACGAACTTTACGCGCAGATTTTTAGATTTAAATGAATTTTTAATTAAGGATAGTAAATGATTAGTACTTATTGAAAATGAATTTAGAGTAACAAATGAGTAAATAACTAAATAAATTAAACGAACAACAACAAAAAAAATTAATTAATTAATAAATAACATGAAAAATAAATCAATAAATAGATAATTACGAAATATATATATATAATAATAAATACATAAATATAAATCTACATATTTACAACATCTCAAATAACATATAAATGAAAAAATATACGGTCAAACTACAATAAGAATATACATTACCATATATTTTAACATATACAAACAAATCTTATGTGGATAAATCTTTAAGTAACTGATTTTTAGCGTAAGCACATTTCTTTTTAAAATTACACGTAATTCTTACCGATAACAATTCGACATTCGCTCTTTTATGGAGATTTGAAGTAGGATGGTGCCTTGGAATGTTAGGCATCATCTTGAGTAGTTTATTTTGTGACACTTGCAGTTTTTTAATGTGGCACTACGCACAATTTCCCCACACCCATAAAGAAGTAATGATTGGAAAATTACTTTGTGTATGATGACTTTGTTTTCCTTAGAAAGTGCCGATTTTCTGTTTATAAAAGGATATAATATCTTTATTGCTATATTGACCTTTTACAGTGTTCTCGAAATATGCTCATGAAATGTAAGCTTGCCGTCAAGATATATATACCTAAGTATATTACACAATTGGACCAGTTTATTGTCGATCCATGCAATTGTAGTTGGCTGTTCGGACGATAGCAAGGTTTTCTTTTTCGTGTAAAGATAGCTTGCATTTTTCCACGGTTCAGCTTAATTTTCCACCTATTGTAATAGTTTTCTATTACTCCCATCGCATTACGAAGATTAGTCTCAATAGTGCGAGCAAATTCGTGTGATGAGAGTAATGCAGTATCCTCTGCAAACGTTGCAACTTCACAGTTGGTAAAATTTGGAAAATCAGACGTAAACAAATTATACAAAATTGGACCAACAACAGAAACTTACGGCACACTTGACTCAAAACATATAAGACTTGAAACGCTTCCATTGATTTGGACTTTAAAAGAACGACCTGACAAAAAACTTTGGAGTATTTTACAGAGAAACGGAGGAGAGTTGTACATAATCATTTTATATAAAAGACCATCATGCCAAACGGAATCGAATTGATTTTGATTTTCCTTGTTGGCGTTTTTTTTTTTTGACGAAATTGCAAATTCGAAGAACCTGGTGGGAGGTACTATGTTGAGGTCTGAAACCGAACTGCACGTCAGGATATACGCTACATTCTGAAACTATACTTGATATTTCTTCTTTGAGCATTTTTTCATATATTTTGCTTACACTGCTAAGCAGACATATCGGCCTATAGCTTTCGGGGCTCACAGGGGGTTTTCCAACTTTCAGAATTGGAATTACCTTGGCTATTTTCCAAGTATTGGGGAAGTATTGAATTTTCAGACATGCATTTAGAATGTCTGTTAAAAATTTCACTCCAGCTTTGGGCAAATGCTTGAGATACAAATTTTTTATAAGATCGAACCCAACGGACTTTTTTATTATTATTATTATTATTATACAAACTAACAAAATAATCTTAAATTACTAAGTTAGTATGAACGTTTTTAGAGAGCACAAGCTGCATAGGCTATCGCCTCGCTGGTATAAATATAAGGATAAGCTAGTATGAATAGAGGTTTTTTATATTTAAATTGTCAACATGAAATTGTACGTCTTCTTCAGTAAGAAGTGCATTTAATGGGGTGACAGGAATTAGGGTTTTGAAATCCTGCATCGTTTCACTAACCAATGCATTTGTTGCTGGATCGCCTAGGCTTACTGATACACAGTGATTTCTTAAAAAATTAATCGCTAGGGCGTCTGATTTTTCATCATCGGTGTAATAGAAATTAGATCCATTTTGAAGTCCCGGTAGTTGTTTGTTTTTATTTTTAATTATTCTAACTACATTCCAAAAAGGTTTAGCGTTCTTATCTAGAGAATCGAGTTTTTTATTCCATTCCGTTTTACACTTCAAATTGATGATATTAGGCTTGATTAATAAACACTTTTTTTTTCGATGATTGGTGTGTCGCGTCGATCTTAAGACTGGATGTCGTCAACTAGTTCTGAGATTCAACGGTTGTTTTCGCTTCTAGTGAGTGCAATTTGATCGTGCAGATTAATGAAGATGATTATGATTGTTGAATTAAAAGAGTTTTTGTCTTTGCTCCATAGACAGTTATAATGTGCAAATATGTCTAATTTTTTTTTAATGTTGATGTTGATGAAGGATGATGATTTTCGCGAGATGGGAAGATCCTGGTTACTGATCGTTGATCGGTGATCGTGTCGATTTGATGAAAACGATGAAATTAGGCACGAGATGCTAAATCAAGTTTGATGATTTGTGCGATGAGTGTGATGGAATCCTGCACTTTTGGATTCAGGGCTTCGATTCAATTTGTGAATGAATCCAATATAATTGATGTCAGTAAACGTTGAATTATTGAGATTATTCGGGTCAATTGGACCAAAATGAGCGGGTGCTTTTGAGTAGACCCTGGGATAGGCGCTGGTTAGGGAATTTTCCTCGTGGATGAATTAGATTAAAAAGAAAACTAAAACATAGTTGAGATTTCTGGTCTATTTTAGATCTAATAGAGCTCGACGTCTTACCTCGTGTAGGGTGATCGATAGAAGGGAACAATCATGGTTATTATAAATAGGAAATAGGTAAGTTGATAGTCGGGTTTGAACTGTAACAAGCAGCGACCTCTCACATAAAACATTATAACTATTTGAAACTTATCGAAATAAGGAATTATATGCTTTTCACATGAACAGAAGGTAACAACAATATTGTTGGGTACACCGATGCTGATTGTTGCAAATGTTGATGATCGCAAGTCAAAAACCGGCTATGTTTTTATAGCTCAAGGAGGAGGTATAGCATAGTGCTCTAAAAGGCAACAAACTATCATCATCCGAAGCGGAGTAAATTGCATTTTTAGCAACTATACAAGAAGAACTCTGGTGGAATGGTATTAAATCACAAACGAAAGAACTATTTCAAATTCTTTGCGACAATCAAAGTGCTATATCGATAGCTTCTAACAATGGATTTCATACGAAAACAAAACACATTGACATTCGACACCAATTTGTGTAAAACTCTGCTGAAATGAAATTGCAATTTGTCAGCGCAGATCTGAAGTCGCTGATGATCTTACGAAGCCAGTAGACAAGAGTTGGAGTTTTTTTTTTAGATACGCAATGGGTGTTCAAAAACAATGATAAGACTAAAGGGTTACGTGGGTTTGAAAATTTAAAAAAATTGATTTGTTTTTATGTACAATATGTTTAAAATATTCTCCGAATAATAATAATAATAATTAAACCGATCAGGGTAAAACTCTAAGAGACGGACCCTTTCGAATTTTCGCCCATCAGCCCACGTCTGCCCGGCTTGTCGCAGGTATATTGAAGCAGCTGCTTAGCTATTGTTTGTCTGTCTTTCTCGCTTGCTTTCACTTTCTAAGGGCAACTAGTTTTAAATATTTTAGTTTATTGTTGCTTCTTGAGCGACGAAGTTTCTGTGAGGTTACAAGTGTTTTTTATTTCAATTTTAAACTTCAATCGCGTTTTAATTTTTTTATTTTTGAAGTCGGTGGTTATGATTTGTCAAAATGTTATGTTACCGATCTTATTCAAATTTTGCACACTTCTTCAAAACAACAAAAAAAATTTTTTTACAACAACTTATTTTATGAAGTAAAATGTGGTAAAAATTTTAACAAAAAATTGGATTTTTTTGTTACAACTCCGCCAAAAATTCTAGTTTCAGTTTTTTTTTCTATGTACGAGATTTATACATCTACTTACAGAAAATATTTGTTTTTTTAATTTCGGATGAACCAGTTATGAGTTATCCTGACCACGCCGATAGAACTTTTTTAAAGAGGGCAAAGGAAATTAGGTCCCAATAAATGAATTTTTTAAAATTGTTAAATAACAATTTCACAAAGTATTTATTAAATATGTATCTTTGATATAGCTTTTAAATTGTAATTGACAGCTGCATTGTAATTTTCTTCCCATTAAATAAATAGATTTATTATTGCGTAAATCCAACAAATTTCTTTTTTTTAAAAAACAGATCACTCTGGGTAGGTATTAGGTCCTTTTTCTTTAATGGAGAAATATAAAAGATTTCTTATAAAATAAAATAAAAAGAATGCAAAATTGTTTGCATAAGATGTTTTTAGTTTTTAACAGAGATATTGAAATCTAATTCATTATATACTCGATGGTAGACTTTTCAATACAAGAATATGCAGACATCTATGGTTTCTGACCGAGAATGGAATGAGGCGATACCTTAAAAAGACTGCCCCAAATGACAGGATATTTATTAATAGGTGTCTTAATATGAAATTTCGATTTGACTAATTTCTACATGACACAGACCATGTCAAGTATATTGGAGGGTAACATCTATCAATGAAATCCAGTATGGCATAGGTCGTAATTTGTATAAAAGACATAAAATGTCGAATTTTTGCCAGATTATTTCGGGGAATTTTATTACATTTTTTTTTTATAGAAAACTGATCTTGATAGTCGTTGATTTATTGATGTAAATTTTTGGTGAACATGCTCTTATCACCTTTTTTTATTAAATGTTTTCGGACCATAACATTTTCTATACCGCGAGTACTGGCTTTTTGGGTCACCCTCTTCTTATTGGCTTCTGGATACCATAGTTGTTAGCTACACTGTAGCTACAAGGGTAGCGACCCGGCTGCCAATCGCTTGATTCAAGGTACAATTCTCTGCGGTTTTTTTTGTTAATATTACTCACTTTTTATTGGCCTCCAGGTACCATAGTTGCTATACTGTGGGCATCGGAGTAGCTACCCGATTGCCAATCGCCGGATTCAAGGTTAAAATCCCCATGCTAGATGGGTAGCTTTATAGTTTTTGTTTGTTGTTCCTTCTGAACTGGTTTGGAAACCCATATAGCAGGAACCAACTCGTACCATATCGTATAATACCAAACGTCTGGGATCAGCGGTCGTGGAACTTCGGCAGAGGTGATCTGATAGTTCAGATAATTGTAGTAAGATAAAGCAAAATTTGGGTTTTGATGGTGAATATCAAAAAGGGAAGAGTCAGTCTGGAATAAATAGCCACGTAGTTCGGAGTAACGTTTGAAAGTCAAAAGAAATGGAACAACGGGGAAAGCAGTTGGGTGGGCTGGTTTATAGAAAGCCTCCCAATTTCAAAATGTGACAAAAAAGGGGGAACAAAATTAACAAAGCATTTAAAAAGTGCCAAGCGACAAACTATAAAAAAAATTGTGAAGGCAAAGTGAAACACAATATCATGACTACACAAGATTAAAAAAATGGGTTTACATTTTGCCGCGACTGCCCAAAAAAAGGAAAGAATCGGACTTTCTTATGTGTCTCGTGTGGAAAATTCCGACTTCAAGACAAATAATAGTGGCACGGTAAATGTGTGTTTAAAGCAGATACGAGCGACCGGAGACGTGCCGAAAACGAAACCAATCGATAAGTAATATAATATACACATCAATATATACGAGGGCGGGTCAATAAGTCCGTGACTTTTTGAATTTCTGACCTCTTTACTGAAACAGCAACACTGCTCCTGTCAACAGGCATCTGTCAGTTGACTCCTGTCAAAATTTAAACTTGCTGCGTCAGTTAGTTTGTGTTTGATAGCTATTTTTATCAGACTACTCACTAATTTGAGGAGAAAATGGAAAAAAGTGAATTTCGTGTGCTTATTAAGCATTATTTCTTGCGAAAAAAAACCATTACCGAGACCAAGGCTAAGCTTGATAAATACTATGGGGACTCTGCACCATCGATTTCAATGGTAAAAAAGTGGTTTACTGAATTTCGTTGTGGCCGTACAAGCACTGAAGGTGCCGAACGTCCTTGACGCCCAGTTGAGGTCTCTACACCCGAAACAATCGAAAAAATTCACGATATGGTGTTGGCCGACCGAAGATTGAAAGTGCGAGAGATTGTGGAAGCCGTAGGGATCTCGCATGGCTCAGTGGTTTCAATTTTGAATGATCACTTGGGCATGAGAAAGCTTTCTGCAAGATGGGTGCCGCGTTTGCTCACAGTCGACCACAAACGCAATCGTGTAACAACTTCACAAAAATCCATGAATTGGGCTATGAATTGCTCCCTCATCCACCCTATTCTCCAGATTTGGCTCCGAACGACTACTTCTTGTTCCCAAACCTGAAGAAATGGCTTGGTGGAAAAAGATTTGACTCCAATGATGAAGTCATCTCGCAAACAAAGGCCTATTTTGAGGACCTCGACAAATCATTTTTTTTGGAAGGGATAAAAAAAATTGGAGAAGCGTTGGACAAAGTGTATAGAGCTCAAGGGAGACTACGTTGAAAAATAAAATTATTTTTTTATCACAAAATCTGTGTTTTAATCCAAAAGTCACGGACTTATTGACCCGCCCTCGTAAAACATCCGCCTAGTTATTAAGCTGCGTTAGACATTCGGCATTGAAATCGAATTAAATGGTCCATGGTTCGAATTCAAAGAGCTTTCGAAAGTTTTTTTTGTTCGTTTCAAAAGTAGTGATTTTGGTATTGACAACAAAAACTGTTGAAGACTACAGAAAAATTCGAAGACACAGAATTGCAAGCATTGCTAGATGAAGACCCTTATCAAACATAAGAACAGCTTGCAGAAGCATTGAATGTCAATCGTACAACTGTGTTTGAACGTTTAAAAGCCCTGGGAAAGACAAAAAAAAAACGAAACTAGGCTCAACATTAATTGAAAGAAAATAACATCAAAAAGCAAAAAACCTCTTCAGAAATTGTAGTTGATCGCCACAAAAGAAAAGGGCTTTTCATAAGATTAATTGAAGAATTGACTAAAACACAACGCAGAATATGCCCAAAGACAGCCATCAATAGTCTACATGCAAAATAATTAAAAAACTACTTGGTAAAAATTTATTAAAAAATCGACATTGCAAATTCAGACACCTATTAAAACGATTTTCAGACTGAGAGAGAGACCCTGTCCCAATTAATTAGAAATTTATTTACATATCTTGATATAAAGAAACTACCACTCTATGAAACACTGAGCTTTTCAGAACAAGTTGAACGTTGATGTGTGGGCAAGCAAAGGCTTAATCCGAATCTCTACATCGGATTTTTGCAAAACAAATAATGTACTAGCATTATTACGTGATATAAGACTTGAACAAAGAACACCCATTGTGTACCAATAACAATTCTCCCCCCCACACTACGGTCGTTTAGATAAAGAGTGGTGAAATTCCGTGTATGAAAATTTAAGTATAGGGCAGGGTGGACATTCTGTAACCTCCAAGGCCTTCGGCATTGACTACAGTAATAATTTGTTGATGGGGACGGATCAAGGATATAGTTTACTTATCAGAAAAAACAACATTGGACAACTTCATCCACTGGATTTAAGATGCAGCTGGGAAAGTCGGAGAAGACTTGGAATGAATGCACATTATGTGCATTGTACTATATGTGTACTCGTATACGCAAACAAAGCAACGGTTTACACTTTGAACAGTTAGTATAACAATTCAATCAATATAACAATAACAGTACAATCAATATTTGTATTGGGTCTATAACTTAATTCATGCGGTTTGCTAAGAGATGGCGTAATTTGTATTATTCCATTGGAACAAGCGTTGGAAAGCTACTGTCATTGTACGTCATTTGAGTATATGTCATTCATTTGAAGCGTAAACAACAATAATTTTTTTCACTCAAATATGTCTAACTTTGTGAAAAAGTGTTTTTGCAGGGAGTTCTTCTTCATTACTTTAATATGAACAAAACTGCTGCCGAAAGTCATCGTATTTTGGTGGAAGTTTATGGTAAACATGCGCTAGCTGAGCGAACGTGCCAAAAGTGGTTTGCACGATTTAAAAGTGGTGATTTTGGCTTGGAAGACGATGAACGTCCTGGGCAGCCAAAAAAGTTTGACGATGAAGAACTGGAAGCATAACTCTATCAAGATTGTTACCAAACACAAAAAGAGCTCGCAGAATCTTTGGGTGTCACTCAAGCAGTCATTTCAAAACGTTTAAAAGCAGCTGGATATATTCAAAAGCAGGGAAATTGGGTTCCACATGAACTCAAGCTGAGATACGTCGAAAGGCGGTTTTGCATGTCCGAAATGCTGCTGGAACGCCATAAAAGGAAGTCATTTTTGCATCGGATTGTTACTGGTGATGAAAAATGGTTCCATTACGACCCCAACCCCAAGCGCAAAAAATCATATGTGAAACTCGGCCAACCAGCCAAATCAACGGCAAAGCCGAATATCCATGGTGCGAAGGTAATGCTCTGTATTTGGTGGGATCAGACGGGTGTGCTGTATTATGAGCTGCCAAAACCGGGTGAAACCATCAATGGACAACGCTACTGAACACAATTAATCCATTTGAAGAGAGCAGTAGCCGAAAAACGCCCGGAATATGCGACCAGACACGAGGCAATAATTTTCCATCATGACAACGCTCGGCCCAACGTTGCTATTGCGGTTAAAAACTATTTGGAAAACAGTGGATGGGAAGTCTTACCCCACCCGCCTTATAGCCCAGACCTTGCCCCTTCTGACTACCATTTGTTCCGGTCGATGCAGAACGCCCTCACTGAAATACGGTTCACATCAGAGCAGAATATCAAAAATTGGCTTGATTCATTCTTGGCTGCCAAGCCGGCGCAGTTCTTTTGGGATGGGATCCACAAATTGCAACAAACGCAAATAAAACTAAAAGATATTTTAAAATAAGAGGAAGGGAAAACATGAGCGGAGGGACAGGAATAGGAAAAGATTTTAATATAGAGATAGAATAAAGAACAAAAGACGATAGTGAGAGACGTAGAAGAGTAGAGAAGTAGAAGAGTAGAAGAGTAGTTGTTCTATTGCTTTAGGTGTTCTAGTGCTGCATTTTTGAACAATGTAGCTCCCACCGTTTGCCGAGCCGTTAAAGCGAGTGTGTTCCAGAGCCTGGTAACGTAGAAAAAAAAAAGTAGCGAGGATTTCAGATAATTGTACTAAGGGAGTATAAGATGAAGTGTTCCAGTAGATTGAGAGAATCGTATCTTATTAAATAGATTAGAAGGGGATTTATTTGTAATAATTTTGTGCATGAAAACGCAACATCTAAGGTCAAGAAATTGTTGGAGAGAACAGCCAAGAATAGAGTTATGGTAGTTTGAGGTGTGATTGTGTAGAGGCAGTCCTTATCAAATCATTAAAGACGACAAGTAACTTATGTTGCGAAAGGGAATCAAGCTTGCAGTAGACTACAGCACCGTAGTATATTAAAGGTAGCGTTTTCACAAGTCTGAGCTTTGTGTTAATAGGTGTAAGACTAGAATATTCAAAGCGCTTTTTGGATATTAAAATAAGCTGTGATTTGTAAGGGTTAAGATTAAGACCATTAGACATTGACCAGTCATATATTTTAGATAAGTCTTCATTTAGTCTGACGACTAGGTCCTCAATAAGTCCAATGGGTCTCGAGATATAAATCTGAGCATCGTCTGCATATAAGTGGATATCAACATTTAAACAGACTTTTGGTAGATCATTTACAAAAAGACAGAAAAGAATTGGACCAAGTATAGACCCCTGGGGAGCTCCTGAAGCAAAATTGCCATATTCCGACGAGGTGCTGTTGTAAACAACTGTCTGATAATGGTTGTCAAGATAACTAAAAATGAAGCGCACTGAAGCCGAAATATAGTCTAAGTCTTAGGCATAATACAAATACAAATACTAATTTGGTTAGCCAGAAGCTTTTCGAAAACTTTAGAAAAACAAGGTAGGATGCTTATAGGCCGAAAGTCGGTTGGCAAGGAGGGCTGTGGCTTTTTCGGAACGGGTTTTACAATGGCCAACTTCCATCAATCAGGAAAAGTTGACGTAGCTATGCAAAAGTTGATTATATGCGTGAGGCTGCTTAAAATGTGGGGTAGAATAACCTTTACGAAACGTAGAGGTATACCGTCTTCTCCTATAGCATTCGATTTAAGCTTACGTATAATATTTATTATGTGAAGTTCAGACACAACTTTAAAATTAAAGTCAAAACAGGTTGTAAGGTCATAATTGGGAATGAAGCGCCATGGAATGAGACCAGCATCACCATTACAACGTCAATAAGGCTTTGAGGGTTATTAGGTGAAAAGCGGGTAGCAAATGAGTTCACTACTGATAGTCCAGAGCCTGCCGTAAAATCAAGCAGTTGATAAGCTTGCTGTCGTTTTTTAAAAGATCTGCATTTAGATCACTACAGATAATTATGTGCTCGTAGGTTGTAATATACTCATGTATTGCAGAAAATAGCGGTTCAGGGGAGAAGCATCGGTTAGGGTATAGGCAACACCAATGAGACACTTTGTGTACCCATCGCCTACTTCCATCAAAATATACTCAACTGCGCTTTTGTCAGACTTTTTTAACACTTTATATCTTAATGACTTACTACAGTGTACTGGAACCCCTCCGCTGATAGTAGTTGTAACCCTGTCGTTTGGTATTAGATTATACCCAGGGATCGCGAAAAGCTTTTCTTTTGCTAAATCATCTATATCAAACCATGTCTCCGTATCACAAATCAAATCTACTTTCGCATCGTCGAGAAGGTACTTCGAGTAGTCAAGTTTACTTAAACTTAGGCTACGTGCGTTTAGGTAGCATACTTTTAGGCCATTTTGTGCATTAGATAAGATTTTAATAATCGACCGCCCAGTGACACCACTCACATTACCAGGCTTAGAAAAATTATTGGATACCAATAATACTCACTGGTTGTAAAGACTGCCCTACTCTGCCCCAAATCATATCCATTAATACCAATCGACGCAACCCTAGATCTGCACTCCTCTTCCACATCAACTTTTACCGAACCGATTACGACTGTAACAAACCTTTCAGTTCTTGAGTTACATGATTGCATTAAGCATTCAATAAACTTTCTGGGGTTGACCAGAGCATCAATTAATCAATTATTTGTAAATACTACGTTATCATTTCTGTTCGTTGCAAAACAAAAAAAACGTTATTGAAATCAATACGAATGTTGTGCCAACACACTGCTATGCACGCAAAAGACGTTTCTTGTGGCACTTGGGTCCCCTATCACATTACACCAGCGCCGAAGTGCAAATAACGCAGTTCAGCACTTGCACATGTGCAACTGACCCTTTGCAGCGAACGCACGGAACCTGTTACACTGATCCACTCACAAAGGTCACAAAGTATTTAATATTAAACGTTACGTATTCTTGCGACCAAACAAGTGCAAGAATACGTTGCATCGATCGGATTACTTTGGTGACCTATTGAGCGAACGATGGGATATGATAGAAAAAACACAAAGAAGAAGCATGGAGAATAACCAGATAGTCAGTCCGATTTTGGTTACCCAGAAGGCACGACGCCCAATATTACCAAAAATAGAAAAATAAAGTTCAATTCAGAAAACACTGTTTTTATTTCTTGAATTACGTTTTCACACAACATTTTGGTGGCAGCGGTGTGATGTAAAACAAAAAAAAAACAAAAGTAAACTAGGTGAAAAAAAAACCACTAAACCAATTCAGTGGAAGAAAAAATCCGAATAACCATCTAAAAACACATTCCACAGAGGTAATCCAGTTCCTGTGAACATAAGATGGAAGGAAAAAATTGCCACGCGGAGGCAATAACGACAACTGAGACTACAGCTCCAAAATTAAGATCAACAATACACCATCATTACTTTTACTGTAGACAACATGAAACCAATGTACGTTAATTTTTTTATTAGTATTTTAAGCAACACTAGGAAGAGAAAAACTTAACACACACACAAATAAAATAATAACAAGCATGTATACAGTATATCAAAAGAAAAATAAGTGTTAGTGAAAAATTAGTCTTATTTTTTTTTGTTTCATTTCCTCTCACTGTTATTTATTATAAACTCCACTCTCATCCCCGAAAACCTGTCTGCTCCTTCGTTATTTCAATGGGCAAATCTGATGACATATGTCGGGTATTAACGTAAATATATCATTAAGAAACGTTAAAAATGTTAAACGACCACTAACAGAATCTTTAGCATCACAAGTGATTTTCAAAACCACAACTCCAGGCCCAGTGGGACACTCTCCACATAAAGACAGACAGACAAACATCAAGAATAGAGAGCTTCCCAATCCCAGGGTCGCGGGTGCGTATTATGAATCCATATTATGCACAATTACACACATTGTGCTGACATCGAGACATCGCTGCTTTAAGATTTTACAAGCACAAATAGTAGTGGATGAGTATATTCCATGTAACATTGTACACTTATACATAGATACGAGGGCGGGTCAATAAGTCCGTGACTTTTTGAATTTCTGACCTCTTTACTGAAACAGCAACACTGCTCCTGTCAACAGGCATCTGTCAGTTGACTCCTGTCAAAATTTAAACTTGCTGCGTCAGTTAGTTTGTGTTTGACAGCTATTTTTATCAGACTACTCACTAATTTGAGGAGAAAATGGAAAAAAGTGAATTTCGTGTGCTTATTAAGCATTATTTCTTGCGAAAAAAAACCATTACCGAGACCAAGGCTAAGCTTGATAAATACTATGGGGACTCTGCACCATCGATTTCAATGGTAAAAAAGTGGTTTACTGAATTTCGTTGTGGCCGTACAAGCACTGAAGATGCCGAACGTCCTGGACGCCCAGTTGAGGTCTCTACACCCGAAACAATCGAAATAATTCACAATATGGTGTTGGCCGACCGAAGATTGAAAGTGCGAGAGATTGTGGAAGCCGTAGGGATCTCGCATGGCTCAGTGGTTTCAATTTTGAATGATCACTTGGGCATGAGAAAGCTTTCCGCAAGATGGGTGCCGCGTTTGCTCACAGTCGACCACAAACACATGTGCAGTTGCCATGGCAAAAATCCATGAATTGGGCTATGAATTGCTCCCTCATCCACCCTATTCTCCAGATTTGGCTCCGAGGGACTACTTCTTGTTCCCAAACCTGAAGAAATGGCTTGGTGGAAAAAGATTTGACTCCAATGATGAAGTCATCTCGCAAACAAAGGCCTATTTTGAGAACCTCGACAAATCATTTTTTTTGGAAGGGATAAAAAAATTGGAGAAGCGTTGGACAAAGTGTATAGAGCTCAAGGGAGACTACGTTGAAAAATAAAATTATTTTTTTATCAAAAAATCTGTGTTTTAATCCAAAAGTCACGGACTTATTGACCCGCCCTCGTACATTAGGTGTAAATGTATACAATACGTATATATATATGGCTTCTTAAGTTTGAATTTAGTGAATTTAGTACACATAATTGCCAACAAGAAATTAAAGTATGTTTTTTTTATTCCGACTGCATTTCTTTAACTTTGAACCACTGAATTGCAAAATTTGGAGATGAGAACAGTTAATATGAAAACTTAACTCGAGAATACTTAAGAAATTATGAAATAGTAAGATTGAAAATTCTCGGTGAGTCTAAAAACGATTTCACAATTTTCTCCGTATGGCTTAGCCGCCCCCCACAATTGCACATCTCAGGGAATAACCCCACGAACTCAAATACTACACAAATTTGTCACATTTAATTCAAAATTCGTCACAAGTTAGCTCATACTCGAGTTCGATTGTTCCGCAAAATCTTTCGACCGCTTTGTTCAGTTGGTCGTCCTCCAAGAAAACGAAGCCAGTATGTAAAAGGAAATAATAGAACTTATTGACATAGCGAAGTTAAAATCAACAGGTAGGGCATATTATACGAGTACTATGGTAAAATATAGCAATTATTAATTATTATTAATTATTGCCAAGTTAAAAGCCGCACTAATCAAAAGCTTCAGGCAAACCCGGTCTATATAAGTAATACAGACTGAGATCTTCCAATTTCAGCAAAAGCTTAACAAATTAGTCATTTTCTTTACGGAAAGAGTGCATGCATTGCTCGATGAAATGAACAATGCAAAACCAGAATACATAACACAAACGAGTGTCGAAGACTGAAAAATGTAGACCACCGTAACAACGATGCGACCCCCAAACCCTCGTCGATACTAAGACCAATGACTTCTAGTAATTTGACGAACTACAGAACATTACACAATAATGGGCAACCGATTTTAAATAGGACCGTTATTAATACTGTATAAAGTACCATTTTATGTAGTGTAGTGGCCAACGCAAATATTTATTACAAATTTCTTTTTTGGGTAACAAAAGACAAATCACCCTATAAGTGTCCCAAAGTATGACAAAGATTAAAAATGGCTTATCAATAGTTGCCACTGTAAGCCGTATAAGTTTCTGTGCAGCATCGTGGCGAACATATAGGATTTCCGGGAGCCAAATACTCTTTCTCTTTTCGCTTTGAGCCAACATCGAAAGTTGTGTCTTCAAAAAAAAAGTACATAACAATTGTGATCGCGTTTGCTAAAAATTGTATTATATTGCACGAGTATAATAACTTCGGGTATTTAATTTCGTATTTAAGTTTCTATCAAAACTTGAACATAAATAGGGACGATTATCCCGCACTTTATAATCAACAACTCCAATACCATCATCACAAACGACCACACCTTTCAAGACATCATTTCGGCAACATTTCGGCCATATTGGAAAGGCTCCGAACAGCAAGAGCACATTGCCTTGCAATAAACAAAAAAATATACGCACAATCAAATTGAAAATCAATTAATTAGATCAAATGCAAATGCAGCAAAATGTCATATATTTTTGCATATAAATTATATACGTCCCCATGTTTATATTGGTATTACACATCTAAGCAAGATAAAATTATTTCTTAAACTGTTTTATTTTTTTTATATGTATTATAAATATGGAATTCTATCCTAACGAAAAGACATAAAAGAAGAATAAAAAATATATATACGAGGGCGGGTCAATAAGTCCGTGACTTTTTGAATTTCTGACCTCTTTACTGAAACAGCAACACTGCTCCTGTCAACAGGCATCTGTCAGTTGACTCCTGTCAAAATTTAAACTTGCTGCGTCAGTTAGTTTGTGTTTGAAAGCTATTTTTATCAGACTACTCACTAATTTGAGGAGAAAATGGAAAAAAGTGAATTTCGTGTGCTTATTAAGCATTATTTCTTGCGAAAAAAAACCATTACCGAGACCAAGGCTAAGCTTGATAAATACTATGGGGACTCTGCACCATCGATTTCAATGGTAAAAAAGTGGTTTACTGAATTTCGTTGTGGCCGTACAAGCACTGAAGATGCCGAACGTCCTGGACGCCCAGTTGAGGTCTCTACACCCGAAACAATCGAAAAAATTCACGATATGGTGTTGGCCGACCGAAGATTGAAAGTGCGAGAGATTGTGGAAGCCGTAGGGATCTCGCATGGCTCAGTGGTTTCAATTTTGAATGATCACTTGGGCATGAGAAAGCTTTCCGCAAGATGGGTGCCGCGTTTGCTCACAGTCGACCACAAACACATGTGCAGTTGCCATGGCAAAAATCCATGAATTGGGCTATGAATTGCTCCCTCATCCACCCTATTCTCCAGATTTGGCTCCGAGGGACTACTTCTTGTTCCCAAACCTGAAGAAATGGCTTGGTGGAAAAAGATTTGACTCCAATGATGAAGTCATCTCGCAAACAAAGGCCTATTTTGAGGACCTCGACAAATCATTTTTTTTGGAAGGGATAAAAAAAATTGGAGAAGCGTTGGACAAAGTGTATAGAGCTCAAGGGAGACTACGTTGAAAAATAAAATTATTTTTTTATCAACAAATCTGTGTTTTAATCCAAAAGTCAATATTCATATTAAACAGCATATTCCAGTTATTGTGCGCACAACTGCTGAAAGACAGAGGAAAGTTAAATCTATTTCTTTATAATACTTTTTTTTTCCGCATTATCGAAAAGCTTTCATTAATTTTATTTGAATGAATTGATACGTTTCTAATTTTATTAACAATTTTAAGTAGTTTTATGAAACATAAAAATAAATCTTTTGGAACTGATATAAGATTAAACATTTTGTACTCCATGAATTTTTAGGTAGAAGAGAGATGACGAAAACAAGTGTTTATAGTAGATCCTAAAAGAATACGGTTACAAATAGGGGATTACTCGTCAAATTTGTAGCAAAGAGTAAAGAGTAATCATGGTGAGGAGTAAGGTGCTATTGGGAATAGCTACAGTGTAGCGACGTCATCTTATGCTATATATACGAATAGAACATGTGTGGTAACACAGGCACGGTAATATTTATTTCTTTGTGTGGGAGTGAAAGATTCCACCCTTCCAACGAGTTCAAGCCAAGCTTCGATAACGTGCCGAAACTCACTCCAACTCATCGGACAACTAAAACCGAGTTCTAACCATCAAGGGCACACTATAGACGAGTGCCGAGAAAGCAGAAATTCTGGTACCGAATCTAACTTCAATCAGGGAAACTCCTCGGGACCTGGCACGTTCAGCACGCGGAGTAAGGTGAAGAATCTATACTAAGGTGCGTGGGTGAGCAGTACCCAAATCACAGAATCTCAAACAATAAATATAAAAACCAAATCCATCCATAAACCAAAAAGTAATTCTTTCCATCCAAACCAAAATCCAAATATACTTATTCGGGATACAAGACCCAAAATCTAAATCCAGATCGAGAAGTAAATTCACACAACCAAAATCGAGACGGTTGGGTGCTGTAGAAATAGGATAGGCACTGAAAAATGCCAACCTGGGGATATCCAGAGTTGCAACTATTTATTACACATCAATTGTGCTTATACGTGGTAACCGCTGAGTACTGGTCAATGTCCATCTGGACTGGACTTGCTAAACTTATAAGCGCGAGTGCTGTCCAGCAGACAAAAATAGCAGCACTATAAACGGGAAAACAATCCCGAAACAAAGGAGACCTTATCCGGACTACTCCGACATATTTGGATCTCAAGCCTGTAATGATTTTTGAGACTAAGTCAGGGTCCTGTCCAGGTCCAGTAACATCCCAAACGCGTTACTGGCTTTCGGTCTAACGGTCGCAGTTGATGCAGGGAATTTTGAAAAATCATTTCTGTAGACTGTATAATGGCGATTGAGAAACATATACTGCTGTCAGGCAGAATGAGCCTTTCGACCTGGCCGATGTAGACAAACAATTCCGTCCACCCGACCTGGATGAAGTAAACATAGCAATATCTTAGCTGAAGTCCAACAAAGCTGCTGGAGCAGACGGCGAATAAGCCTTTCAACCTGGACGATGTAGACCAACAATTCCGTCCACTCGATCTGAATGAAGTGAAGAAGAAATATCTAAGCTGAAGTCCAACAAAGCTGCTGGAGCGGACGGCTTGACTGGCGAGCTTTTCAACGCAGCAAGCGATGACTTGGCAAGGGGCATACACCGACTCATCTTTAAAATATGGTCCGACGAAAGTATGCCCGATGAATGGAACCTCATCATTGTTTGTCCGATACACAAGAAAGGAGACTCTTTGAACTTCTCCAACTACAGAGGCATCAGTCTCCTTAACATCGCATACAAGAGTTTATCTGCCGTATGGTGTGAACGCCTGTTGCCGTTCGTCAACAACTTATATCAGTATGGCTTCAGGCCAGGAAAGTCCACCATCGACCAAATATTCAGATTACGGCAGATCTAGTAGAAAATCCATGAGGTTCAGTTCGATACACACCACCTTTTCATCGATTTTAAGGGCGCGTATGAAAGCATCTATAGAGACGAGCTATATAGAGCAATGTCTAGTTTTGGCATCCCTGCCAAACTCGGGAGAATGCACGCTGCTTCATCAAGGCGAGACATTTGTTGCCAAAAAAGGATTTAAAGGATTTAGACAAGGCGATGCGCTGTCATGCGATTTTTTCAATATCATACTTGAAAGAATAGTGCATAACTCACGAGCAAACACAGAGGCACAAACTTTCAAAAGTTCATCCAATACTCGCACACACCGGCGATATTAACATAATCGGAAGTAAGTAGGGTGATGTCTGTGGCGCTTTCGCGAGCACTAAGACGGAAGCAGCGAAATTCAGGACTTTGTCTACCTAGGCTCCGCTATAAACTCAGACAAGGACACCAGAGCTGAGATCAAACGAAGAATAACTCTTGCCAATTGACTAATTGACTAGCAAAGCCCTCTCTCGAACAACAAAAGTTACCCAATATAAGACCTTAATAATTCCAGTCCTGCTCTATGGCGCAGAAGCATGGACATTATCAAAAATAGATGAGAGTGCTCTTGACTGCTTTTAGAGAAAAATTCTTCAAGTGATCCCGTCTGCATTGACGATGATGGGAGGAAGAGATACAACGGGCTGTACAGCGATATCGACCTAGCCAGAAGAGTGAAGATCCAACGACTGAGATGGCTTTGCTATGTAGAGGGGATGGACACAAACGCTCTAGTCCAAAAAGCCTTCGAATCCGTCCCCGAGTGAAAGCGCAGTAAAGAAAGATAGAGACTCAGGTGGACCACGCAAGTGGAACGGGACTTTGGCCAACTTAGCGTGCGAAACTGGAGGCAGCTGGCAAAAGTTGACTGAGGCCCTCGTCCACCCTGGACTGTAGCGCCACCTAAAGTAAGTTAATCGAGAAATTGATTCTCAAAATCAAAATCAAGGAAAATCTTCTCGGACACCAAATCGAAACTTTATATCCCAAAATGAAAAATTCAATGCACTAAATCGAGATAATGTAGCTCAAAACAAATCTAAATCACTAAATTGAGATAAAACATCTTAAAATTCCAGAACCCCCCAGAATCTCTTAACGCAAGGCCATACTCACACCCAATACCCACACTAGCACTGATAAGCATCACAAATCCATCGTCAATTTCAACTCTATTAAAAAACCTCGAACTTCAAAAATTAGACCAGAATATCATCAAAGGAGTTCAAATCCCAGAACGTCCTAAGGCTTATAGACACAGGCGCTGCTTTAAGCCTGATAATATTAAAGACACTAAACCACGATGAATGGGTAAATACAAGAAGTAAATCACGAGAGCTCGCTTTGAAGGCTTTATTCCTCCAGAAGTGTGCTACTACCTCGATATGAAAGGTCTGATCCAGGACAGATAAGCGGTGGCATTAATCTTTCACGTCGCTCGAACAGTTGTCTACATATTCGTTGTGTGATATTGTGATATGAGACAACGGGTTGGTCGAAGTGTCGAAAATATCGCTGACGTTCAGGCGTCCGTAGCAAACGATCCAAATCAGTCAATTCCTCGGCGTTCTCAAGAATTTGGCATCGCTCAGACCACATTATGGCGTATTTTGCTTAAGGATCTTGGTTTACACCCATACAAGATCAAGCTGACTTAAGAATTGAAGCCGGTGGACCATTTGAATCGACGTACGTTCTCCGATTGGGTTCTGATGAAGATGCGCCAAGATGGTGAGCGTGTTATCTCAAGAAATGGGCCAGTCGATTGGCCGCCTCGTTCGTGCGATTTAACGCCACTTGACTATTTTCTGTGGGGCTACGTTTAGTCATTGGTTTATGCCAACAAACCGACGACGTTGGAAGAGCTCAGAGCCAACATTGAACGCGAAACAGCGGGCGTTTCGGTCGAAATGTGTGGCCGAGTCGTTGAAAATTGGGTTCAACGAATCGACCGCTGCAAACGTGCCCGCGGTGGCCATATGAACGAAGTCGAGTTCTATTCATAAATGTTTTGATTGTACTTCAAGCCGATAATAAAGTTTTTGAAATATCTCAAATGGTTTGCGTTTTATTTTAAAAAAAAGTTGTCAAGTCCTTATTGGAAAATCCTATACAAAAAAAAAAAAAAAAAAAAAAATATACCTATATTTATGTAGGTTTTAGTTTTTAAGTTTTATAAAAGGGTTAAAAATTTGCCCATTTCAAATGAATAAATGAATGGGAAAATACAGACACCATTATAAGTAAAATACCTACATCGACACTAGGTACTATTAAACTAGGTCTAGAATTCATTCGTGGCCAAAAGATCACTCACACATTTCACATAATTCCAAATATCATTCCAATCACACAAGATGGCACAATTGACGAAGATTTCTTCAGAAAGTTTAACGCAGTAGTCGACTAAAAGGGCAATACATTCAAATATCACTATGAGAACAGACACTATATAGCAGGCTTCTGCTACGAGCACGGCCTTTTGACCATCCCTGCGTGATGAAAAATACATTTCACTAGAGAAATTCTGCCAGGAGTATACTTTTAATCAGCAATAACCAATTGATTTGGTTAGTGCACGATCCTTCTGCACGTAAATCTGAATGATAATGAAAATGAAGCAAAATGAATGTGCTAAAAAAAAAATACACACACAAATAAATAGCACATTCCTTTTTGCTTATTTTACACAAACATAATATTTCCTTTTCACCTATGCGGGGTCTGGGGGGAGTGTCTGTGTTTATCTGATTGCGAATAACTCATCGGTCTGAACCATTGGCAGTGCAGTTCTAGTTTCCGTCATTTTTGATTTTCAGATTGTCTAAATGTTCATACAAAGATTGTGACAACATCAAAAAATTTCATTCGTAAAACCGATTTTTAGAGCAAAGATGAAAAGGTGGAAGCACATCGTAAATTGCTATCTAAAAATGCCTTGCCAATGTCATCGATGTCAGTGTGCAGTTGCTCTGATATAGCTATCGACCAGTTTTGCTTTAGAATCATGGATAACATCAGAGAAACAAAGCTTCCTTCAGCGGCCATTTCAGACAGTTCTAGTGCATCCAATGTACTTAATATCATTAATACTGCGATTTTTCCAACTACACTTTGTGTTAATAGATTTCCCAACCCTATGATGTATATAGAGATTTCTCTCTACCTAGACTTGAAAATAATAATTTGCAAATTTCTACTTCACATTTTCCTTCTTCCGAATATCGTTTTCATAATGAGCGAATAGTAAATACCATACCTCGGTACATTTTCGATAAGCCAAAACGATTAAAGATTGATAAGAACTATAACTTTGAGAAAAACGTTAGCCTCCAAAGTAATGGTTTTTACCCTTAGGGCATTAAATAAAAATTTGAAGCAAACCTCTTCTTATTATATAGGATGCCCGAAAGGTGATAAAATTGCCGAGATATAGAAATTAACAATATCAAAAACTTTATATCTGCAAGTTATTGCTGTCTGTTGTGACCAAGGCAGCAATAATAGAAGAGCATACAAAATACTTGGTGCAAACGAAAACGAGCCCTTTTTCAATATTGAAAATCAACGAATTTTTCTTCTGTACTACTTACCTCACTTATTCAAAAGTGTGCGAAATCGTTTGCTTAAGAATCCAATTATAATATATGAAGATACTGTTTCATAGGGAATCCTTGTCAAACTTTTTGAAGGGGATTTTAATAACATTTTTCAAGTGTGCTTTAAGCTAACCAAGAGTTATATAAACGCGAACAACTTTGAAAAAACTGTCAGTGCTTTTAGTGCTAATGTTGCTGGTGGAGTCTTAAACGCAATGTCAGCAAATTGTTTTAAAACTGAAGCCGATAAGAAGATTGCTGCCTCAACGGCAACTTTTTTAAGCAAAATGAATGATCTTTTCGACAACCTTAACAGTTACAGTTTAAATACAACCAACTCCAATCGACACCCTATTTCACTACATAGCGAGATTCTGTAGTCCATTAAAACTGCTAGGCAGCGGATATCGTTATGGGAATGTACCGGTAAGATGAAGAAGCCGTATTGCTTTGGCGGGTTACTACAAACTTTACTTGACTTAGAACTAATATGGGAAAAACTTTAAAATGACCAGCAATTCCTTCTAATAGCACATCTTAATAATGATGTTGCAGAAAATTTCTTTCTTTTCAATGGCTCGATCAAATAGGGGATCATACGAACGGAACCCTCCAGCCAACAGATTAATTCATAATTTGAAGCAAATTATTTTCAAAAAATTAAAGTCGCCAGAAAATTCAAGTTACGAAGATTCTGGGGCTGAGTCGTTATTGTACGAAGCTGATTGCGAATATCTTAAGTGTGATGACAATAAAGAATGCCAAACTGAAGCTCCAGTAGAAGATCATTTCATGGGAAAAGATATTCTGAGCAGTATCGAATACTATACCAATAGTTGCGATGACGAGTTTGATGGTGATGCCAATGAGACGGAAATAGTTGTATCCAAAGGATGTTCACAGAAGCTGCAAGAAGTGGCACTTACATTTTATGCCGGGTTTGCAGCTTTTAAGTTGCATAAGAAACTTAATTCTGAAAACTGCCCTCCGTTCATGATAGACAAAACAGAGAAATTTCGAGAACAAGCTCTGTTAAAAAATGGAACTAAAAACCGCATAACGTAAAACTTTTTTATGCATAAACCAGCTCAATGCTCAATGATTGTCGTTTAATCAGTTTCTTTACTCATTTTCTTGGCAAAGTCATTCACTCAGTTGCGTAGCATGTGGGCTAAAATTCAAAGTGGTTAGAAATGGAAGCCCGAAACAGGTTTTGTTTACTTTGTTTGCACTCATCACTCACTCATCCTGTCATTACAACTGCATTCTCCATCTTTCTTTCCTTGCGAGAAATGAGAGTAAAAATTAAAAAATATCGCTTGATGATAGTACTATAAGTTTCATATTCAATGGTAGTACCTGAATAGCAAATGTAGTGTTGTGGGTTCAATCCCAGCCGACAGATCGACTTTAAAAAAAAAAACAATCTACTCTTTCTCTTGTTTTAAACGAATTAACAAAACTATAAGCAATGGGACATTCATCAGGCAATGGATGATAAAGAGCAGTCCACTCTCCCTATAGCGGGACAAGTGGATGGGCTGAATTGTGCGCGGCGTATTTAGTAGTTCAACTCTTTGATAATATATCTACCACCATTGATTTAAAGGATCGAATTATTGTGTGTGGTCCCTCAGCGTATTTTTTTGGCATTCTATGTGGGCTTAGAAAAAAATTCATATGTTAAATAAAACATCATCTAAGACTGTATAAAATTACTGTATAACAAATGGAAATTATGAGCAAAGGAGTTGGTTTTGATATTGTTAAAATTGCTACATATCAGCAAAAAAAAAAAAAAAAAACACGAGAAATGTTTTTACACATGGTGCTGCGAAATTTTGAAGTTGAAATGACATAGCCTCGATATGTTTTTTTTTTGGTGCATGTTTTGTATAGCCTATATTACTTACTTACTTTAAGTGGTACTACAGTCCGGGTTGCACCACGACCTCAGTTCACAAGCTTCTCCAGCCAGCTCGATCCCTGGCTAGCTGCCTTCAGTTTCGCACGCTAAGTTGGCTGAGGTCCTCTTCCACTTGCGTGCGCCATCTGAGTCTTGGTCTTCCTCTACTGCGCTGTCCCTCGGGAGCGGATTCGAAGACTTTTTGGACCGGAGCATCGGTGTCCATGCGCTCTACATGAGCCACCCATCTCCGTCTTTGGATCTTCACTCTTCTGGCTAGGGTCATGTCGCTGTACAGTCCGTCGTTGTATGTATCTCCTCCTCCACTCGCCGTCGATGCAGACGGGACCGAAGATCGCCCGAAGAATTTTTTTCTCGAAGCAACCAAGAACACCCTCATCCATTTTTGATAATGTCCATGCCTCTGCGCCATAGAGCAGGGCCGGGATTATTAAGGTCTTATAAAGGGTGACTTTTGTTGTCCGAGAGCTTTGCTACTCAATTGCCTTCTTAACCCAAAGAAACAGCGGTTGGCAAGAGTTATTCTTCGCTTGATCTCAGCGCTGGTGTCGTTGTCTGTATTTATAGCAGAGCCTGGGTAGACAAAGTCCTTAACTACCTCAAAGTTATATCTGTCGAGGGTGACGTTTTGCCCGATACGTCGGTATTGGTTGTCCTTTTTGCTTGACAGCATATACTTGGTCTTGCTGTCATTGACCGTTAAACCCATATTCGCCGCTTTCGTCTCAATATTCGCGAAAGCGCGACTGACATCACGCTGCTTTCTCCCGATTATGTCAACATCGTCGGTGTAAGCGAGTCTTAGACGGACTTTTGAAAGATTGTGTTTGCTCGTGAGTTTTGCACTATTCTTTCAAATACGAGCTTGAAAAAGTCGCATGACAGCGCATCTCCTTGCATCCTTTCTGGACATCAAAGGTCGCGGTGAGACCTTTACCGACCTTGATGGAGCAGCGTGCATTCTCCATCGTCATCCTGCACAGACAGACGAGTTGGCAGGGATCCCAAAACTAGACATTGCTCTGTATAGCTCGTCTCTATAGATTTTGTCATACGCGGCCTTAAAATCGATGAATAGGTTGTGTGTTTCGATTTGAAGCTTTCTCCAAGATCTGCCGTAGTGTGAATATCGGGTCGATGGTGAGCTTTCCTGGCCTGAAGCCACACTGATATGGACCTATCAGGTTGTTGATGAACGGCTTCACGCGTTCACACAATACGGCAGATAAGATCTTATATGCGATGTTAAGGAGACTGATGCCTCCGTAGTTGGCGCAGTTCAGAGGGTCTCCTTTCTTGAGAATCGGACAAACAATGCTGAGGTTCCATTCATAGAGCATACCCGTCCGACCATATTCTACAGATGAGTTGGTGTATGCTCCTTACCTAGTCATCGCCTGCCGCTTTGAAGAGCTCGGCAGTCAGGGCATCCACTCCAGCAGCTTTGTTGGACTTAAGCTTCGATATAGCTATCTTTACTTCATCCAGGTCGGGTGGACGGAATTGTTGGTCATCATCGTCCAGGTGGAAAGGTTGATTCTGCCTGACAGCGGTATTTGGTTCGTCACCGCCGTTATACAGTCTGCAGAAATGGTTTTCCAAATCCACAGCATCGACTGCGATGCTACTACGATGTTCTCTTGTTCATCTCTACAGGCTTCGGTTCGGGGTTTGTTTCTGTGGCACGTTATTTTTACCTTTTGGTAAAACTTCCGAACCTCATTCCTGGAGTAGCATCTCTCAATTTCCTCGACCGCGCGCTTCTCATGCTCTTTCTTCTTCCTCCTGAGAAGCCGGTGTTCGACTCTCTTCTTCCGCTCATAGAGCTCATGAGCAGCTGTGGTCCTTCTAAGCAGCGCCGCTTTATATGCATCTTGCTTAACTGCATGTGCTTGCCGGCATTCATCATCGAACCAGGGGTTTCGTTGTGGTGGACGAGTGAAACCTAGCACATCAGAAGCGGCATCTCTGATGGCGTTTTGGCAGTGTTTCCAATGGTCGTCGATGCTTGATGCTTGCGGTATTGGCCCTCTTAAGGGACTCTTAAGACTTGGCGATCTCTTGCGATTGTAACCGTCTGACTTCGAATTTCCTCACAGCATTAGCTTGTCTTGGCGTAGTTTGGGATATCCGCAACCGTACCTTGGCTACAACAAGGTAATGGTCCGAGTCGATGTTGGCTCCTCGGAACGTACGGACATCCATTATACTGGAGGAGTGTCTTGCGTCGATCGCAATGTGATCAATCAGGTTGATTGTTGATTGATCAGAAGTTCTCCAAGTCCCCTTCTGTATGTCGAGATGTGGGAACCGCGCGCTAGCTAGAACAATATTTCGCCCCGCCGCAAAGTCGATTAGCCTGAATCCGTTATCCGAGGTGGTGACGTGCAGGCTATATTTTCCGATTGTTCCACCAAAGATACCCTCTTTTTCTAGCTTTGTATTAAAATCACCTAGGATAATTTTAAGGTCATAGCTAGGGCATTGCTCGTAGGTCTTGTTAAGGAGCTCATAGAAGGCATCCTTGGTGTCGTCATCTTTCTCCTCTGTGGGGGCATGCGCGCATATAAGGCTAATGTTGGCGAATTTAGCCTTAATGAAGTCCTTGATTGCTACGAGGCGCTCGCTCACATGCTGGAAGCTCATGACTTCTTGTCTTAGTCTGCCTCCGACAACTAATCTGGATCCAAATAAGCGTTGCTTTTGCCGTCGATAGCAATTGCCGTAGTAGATATCAAAGTTCTTCATCTTCTTTTTGTCCGGCCCATCCCATCGCATTTCTTGAATGGCGGTTATGTCTGCTTTGCAGCAGTCTAGGGCCTCCGCAAGTTGCTCGGCTGCACGCGGTCTATTAAGGGATCTAACATTCCACGTGCATATCCGAAGCTCATTATCCTTAAATCGTTTGCGTGGGTTGTCAACAGTAGATCCGTCCATATCCGAGGCTTGTTGATGCTTCTTAACTTCTGCTTTTTTTAAATGGCCGGACAGTTACCCCGGCGGCCTGTATAGATTACCAAAAAAAATACGCCTAATATTAGCCAGGTTGTCATCAGATCCTCGTAAATGGAAGGCATTTATTGGTAAAAGGACTTCGTGTTTATTAGAAACACGATCTTTGTCATCCAATAAAATTGATTATTCTTTTTGGTTTTAGAGTCGTATTTTGTTACGACAGCATGAAGATAAGAGATTCGAAGTCGAAGGATGGACGGGAAAAGAAGCTGGCACTCAGACTTTCAAAGGAACACATTGCATCTGGGAAATAACATTTGTTGAATGCACTTGAGAAAGACTTAGTGCCAAGAAACGAGATATCCAACAGGGGAGATCTATAATGCGCTGCTGCCACTGCAATAAAATAGGACATATTCAAATGTAGTGTTCGACGAAAACAGCTGACTTCACTGCGGTAACAAGAAAAAAGAAATACTTCGGAGCACAGATGTTGGTAGCAGAAGTCGACTGCTCCAAAACTATAATCCCAGTTTCGCTGGCAAAATCATGCAAAAAAAACAGTCATGGTGGCAAAAGAACCCCCCTATGTCTGGGGTACGGTAAAATGGAAGAAAGCAATAGGCACCAGTGCCACGGCCTCAATCAAAAGTTTTGTTTTCATAACACCAGCAAGTGCAATCTACGAACAGCTACGGAAGAAAAGGCTAAAGTATATGGTGAAGTGCGCAATACAAATCCATCATTCCCGAATTGCCTTCTCCGCTCACGGTTGTCTGTCGGTTGACATACAATTAGTGCATCTATTGGTTCAGATTTTATAGAAGAATCTCTTTGGGCAAACGTGAAAATTGACCCCGGTAGTCACCAATTCTGTTTGATGGAACCAGACATTTAGAGAGATTTTAAGAAGGAAGTCTTTAGTGGAACCAAAGAACACCAGGGACTACAGTAAGAGCTCAGAAATGTTTAATGTATCGATGAAAAAGGGAGATACTTCGAAAATATGACATGTTGACTTTTTATCGACTACAACGGAAACGAGCAATGCCAGTTGGGTGACTTAGATCTACGGAAGTGAAAGGGGAAAAATTATGAATTGAAGGATAACAAATTGCGGAATCCATTGAAAGTGCTAAAGAATAGAGAAACACAGTAGACTCTACGAATTCACTTTATTTCACAGACGGACAGCTTTTGTTTTACAATAAAACCAGGTCGATTGGTGGTGCGCAAACACAATATGCACACTTTTGGATAAAGCTAAGTTGTATGACTTATTAGGATGGTTATTACCAGATATTACTGAAACAAAAACAAAACTTCTTCAACAACTATAGATTGAAAAGTATAAATGGCATCAACCAACAAAAAAAAAATATTTGCAAACAAGTCGGTTAAGTTCCGGAAGCAGGTATACACAGTTGAGGAAAAAAATACTCCTCACACTACGACCACTTAAGACCGAGTACCGGGTCTTCGTCATTCGTTCGTAGGCCGCCGTGGTAAACGGACGTGTTTCTGTTTTCTCTTGTGCGCAATAAAAGTACGATTTATATACTTAGTATCAGTAAAGCCGAATTGGCCTAGTGGTAGTAGCACCTGATTAGCAAAAGTAGTGTTGCGGGTTCAATCCCAGCAGGCAGATAGTGACTTTTAAAAAAAAAAAAAAAAAAAACTATCGTGTTTTTAACATTAACAAAAATATAAGCAACGGGACGTTCATCAGGCGATGGATGACAAAGAGCAGTCCGCTCTCCCCATAGCGGGACAAGCGGATGGGCTGGTCAAGCTACAAGCAGACGAAGAAGCAAAAACAATTATGGAGATGACTGTAAAACGGAGAAGGAAAAATAAACCAACTCCAAATGTAGTCAAGCGCCTGTCTCTATCAGCTCCAACTGAAAAGCTGCAAGGTGGAGCAAGGGAGGGAGCTTCTACGTCAGCAGCAGCAGTCAGAACACGTCGTGACGAAGTAGATTGCGACGAATACCCATATGTCTCCGACGGTGGAGAAGGGCGTTATACGGGAGATACGAATAGCTTTGCGTATCTCGCAGCTTCAGAGTCTGAAGACGAAGAAGAGGAAGTTGAAGCTCTTAAAAGCAGCATAGTTGAGCTACAGAAAAGAGTGCTGGCGATTAAGGCTAAGCAAAGTGCGAGAAGAGAAAAGGAGTGGCAAGATCTCCAGTTCGACCTACTCCAACAACAAGCACAGCAGCCACAAGAGAACCAACAACAACAGTTGAAGCAAACTCAGCAACAACAGTCTAAACAAAAACAACAAAAGTAGCAGCAGTCAGAAATGCAACAGCAGCAAAAAAAGCAACAACAACAAGTACAACCACAAAACCAGCAGCAGAAAAAACAACAACAAACACAACAACAGCAGCAGAAAAATCAACAACAACAGCTATAGCAAAAATCAAGCAAAATAAGAGTGCCACCAATCAACACTTATAAAATGGAGTTAAGAGATACCATTGATCTATGTAAGTCAGCCATAGGCAATAATTTTTTTATTAAGCGTTTAAGTGTAGACAAACATGCGATTCACTGTAATACAGTGGAACGCTATAACAAAATAAAAGCTTTACTAAGGGATACGACGACGGAGTTCTTCTCCTTCACCCCTAAATGTGATAAGCTGCAAACGATGCTGCTGAGGGGTCTAGAACCGTCGGCTGATCCGGAGGAGCTCCTCGCACTGTTGAAAGAGAAAGAGTGCGACGAGCTCAAATTCGTAGGGGTTAAGCCGTTCGTCACGGCTAGAGCCAAAATGGAGAAACGGAAACTACCGCTCTTCCTTGTTCAGCTCACTCCCAATAGTAAACTTGATAGTTTAAGGAGCATTAAATTCCTAAACTATCAGTCTATAAAATGGGAAAAAGTAAAAAGGAGCGATAGCATTTTGCAATGCGTTCGCTGTCAAAGGTTCGGGCACGCCGCGTCGAACTGCGAGATGCAGCCTCGATGTGTGAAGTGTGGACCACAAATCAGAGGAATGCTCTCTGGGTAGAGATGGTACGACAGAAAGAAGTCAGCTCTCGTGTGCTTTATGCAAGAACGCGGGACACACCGCAAACTATCGGGGTTGTCCTAAGTTTCAATACATAAAAACAATAAATTTAGCCCGGCAGCAAAAAGTGGAGGTTAAACGTCCACCCGTACATATTAAAATTACCTACGCCCAAATGGCGGCAGGTAGAGGTAGTACGGCACAACAAGCGAAGGTTGTTTCTCAAGCGCCTGCGCCTAGAGCACCTGAATCAACTTCTGATATGCTAGCTATCTTGCTCTCTATTCAGGGGCAGATCGCTCAGCTTCAACGTCAGATAACGGAACAGACCACGCGTGTAGACCAAATCTACGCGTTGCTGCCGGCCCTAACGCACCTCCAGTCGTAATGTGTATGAACATGGCGGAGCGAACCCTAAAGGTCCTTGCTTTGAATGTAAATTCTTTGATAAGGATCGAACGAAGAGCCGCACTGTTTAAGTTGCTCAAAGACCAAGTCCCTGATGTGCTTTTGGTTAGCGAAACTAAGCTAACCAAAAAACACAAAATGAGGCACAAAAGATATAAAATATTAAGAAGAAACCGACCCAACTCTACGCAAGGAGGTGGTGTTGCAATCTTCATTAGAAAAAGTTTGCGATTTAAAAGAGTGTACAGCCGTGTAGTGCGTAGGTTCCAGGTGCTTGAGGCATGCATTGTGTACATCCCGCTCCGTAGTGGAAAACATGGTACATGGTCTCCGTCTATGCACCTGAAGCTACTCAATCCAGTTTATTTATCTCAGAACTCGAGACACTTTTTCGATTCCTCAGGCTGGAATCCGAGGAGAATTACTTCATAATCGGTGGAGATTTCAACGCCAAACATAGAGATTGGGGAAATAATACTCCAAACACTAGAGGGAACCCACTACTTAATTGGTGGGGTCAGCACAGTGTAATGTACCGACTCGGTCTTAAGGCGACGGATAGTCCGTCGTTTCCCAGGCACGGCTCCTATCTGGATCTGCTGCTATTCGACACACGTATACAACTGACCGGCACGACTCAACATACTATAAACTGTCTACGCACGTTCGTATATGACAGTGACCATTGCGGTCTTAGTACCGAAATAACTGTTCCAAACGAAATTGCGGAATTTGAAGAGTTTGTTCAAAGGTATTCTTTCAACTACAGTATGGTACGTTGGACTCACTTCTCAAGAACATTGACGAGAGCACTCTCCTCGAATTCCCTACACCCGCCGTCCAATAGGAATTTGTCAAATGAGGAGATTGACAAGTACCTTAAACAAATGGACGAGACCATAAAACGAACAATGGACAGTAAGATACCTCGGTATCAACATTCCGAAAACGAAGACACATTCCGCAATGCAACTATTAACGCACTGCACGAACACAAAAGCAGACTACTATCTAGACTAAAAAACTTGTATAGACAGTTTACTGATAGACATAACCCCGAAATCATGACACTGAAGTCGTTGATCAAAACCCTCCAAACATTAATAAAAGAAAATTACAGGGCGTCTGTAAGTTTGTATTGGAAAAATAAAATTCGAGCTGTAAACACTAGCAACCCGAATATGTTTCCGCAAATAAATAAAATATTTCGGAGGAAAGATCAAAACGATCTTCCATGTCTAAAGATCCCTCGAACAACAGACAATGAACAAATACTGATAACTGCAGGCGTAGATCCAGGAGAAGCGGTAGACGACGACAACTTCTTCGTGGTCGAAGATCCGCAGGAGAAGGTTGAGACCATAGGAGCGATTTTCCAGGAAGTATACAAGGCAAATGTTGTCATTGGTTGTAACCGCGACCTGGAAAATCAGGTTCTTTTGTACAATTCCTACCTTCGAAATGATATAGAGCACTGGCGATTCGAGAGCTCAGGGTTCACTGAGTTCAATGACGAAAATATGGCAAATATGGCCATCGCCGACGAAAGGGATCTTCCCCCGTTCATTTCGAAGTAAGAGCTTCAAACTATCTTCGTATCACTAAGAAGTAAGAAATCAGTGGGAACCGATGGAATACCGAACATTGTGCTTCGACATCTCCCACCAGAAGTGGTGGAAATTTATACCATCCTGTTTAATAATGCTTTGAGTAATGCCTATTATCCATCGCATTGGAAAACAGCGTTGGTGCATCCCATTCCCAAAAGGGATAAAGACATGTCCAATCCGGCGAATCTTCGGTCGATAAGTCTCCTTCCGAATATCAGCAAAGTTTTCGAAAAAGTGATCAATAGAGTCCTGACTAAGTGGGTTGAGGACAAAAATATAGTTCCAGATAATCAGTTCGGTTTTAAGGCGGGACATGATATATCACATGCCGCGTCTAAACTGGTATCCGATATCCAGTGGAACAATAGCAAGAAACAGTGCACAGGCGCCTGCTTGATTGACTTGGAGAAGGCTTTTGACACCGTATGGCTAGAAGGCCTTTTTTTCAAGTTGAACAGGCTGGGCATATGTAAACCACTGCTGTATATTCTCTTTGATATGCTCTCCGGTAGAAAGTTCATCGTGAAGAATGGCGATGCGACTTCTGCTAGAACGTTTAACATTAAAAATGGTCTGCAACAAGGTGCGGTTAATTCACCGATCCTTTTTAACATTTACACAAGCGATCTTGTGAATTCACTTCACCATGCCATAGCGTACGCAGACGACTTGATAGCGTACAGATAAGGTCCAAAAATCGAGGTCATTAATATGCTCTTGCAAAGTGACTTCGATAAGATTAAACGATATTGCAATGACTGGAAGTTGAAGATCAACTTTCAGAAGTCGGAAACCATTCTTTTTAGGACACCTTTGTCTGGGGCCTCTGCGGATACCAGAAAGAATTGGCGAAAGTTTTCGATCGTGGGACAACGCGGGCAACCACTTGCTTGTCGAAGTGTAGTCAGATACCTTGGGATTTGGCTAGATCAATATCTATATTTAAACAAACATATAGATGTTGCTCTGGCCAGAGCTAAAGGTGCATTTGCCCTTACAAAGAGACTATTTTATAGCAGGCAACTCGATGCGAGGGTAAAAGTAATCTGCTACATGGCCCTTATCCGGCCTATGCTTGTATTTGGATGTCCCGTGTGGTTCAATGTGAGAGCAAGCTTAATGGAAAAGATTCGGGTGTTTGAGAGGGCTTGTCTTAGGACTTGTCTTCGCTTGTACAGAACACCAGAATCGGAGTACATAAAATATTATCCTAACGAGGTCCTGTACAACAGGGCGAACCTAATTAGAGTGGACAATTTCGTCATTAAGCTGACTCGAAGGCACATTGCTAGAGCAATGGCTTCGACGAACAATCTGATCTCCGGGGCTTATTACCCTAACTATCTATATCACGAGAGTGTGCGCTTTAGCGGCTTTATTCCCCCAGAAGCGTTCCTCTATTTTGATAAAAAATGGCTGATCCAGGACAAATTAGCGGTGCCGCTAATCTTCCACGTTGCTCGAACAGCTGCAGACAGGCGACTCAACTACGACAGAGACGTCGCACACGGCAGTGCGGAGCGTCTCCGGTTCAGTAGGGCGGTAGGGAGTCGCGATTTGAGAGACGTTGCTCGGCAGCACCAAGAATTTTGGTGGCTTATTGAAAGAGAGGGAGCTCTTTCGTCGTTTCCTTCTAATTCGAGGTAGCGTCGATAAGACGCAAAGTCGGTTTACTTAAATTTTAAGTCATGGCCGGCTTACATAGTTTAGGTAGGTTAATATAGTGTTAAGATAATTTTTAAAAAGAAAAAAAAAAATAATAATAATAATTAAAAAAAAAATAAAAAAAAATAAAATAAAAAAAAAATAAAAAAAAATAAAATAAAAAAAAACAAAAAAAAAAGAGATGGGTAGCATAAAAAACAAAAAAAAAAAGAAAAAGAGATGGGTAGCATAAAAAACAAAAAAAAAGTACGTATTTAATTACGTATCGTAGTTTAAGATAATCTAAGTAGTCTAAGAATTATTTTGTAAGTAGTTTTAAGTTTTATGTAAACGAAATGTCCTTTCACTAAGTTTTTGCTAAAACAATTTATATTTTCTTAGTTCTAAGTATAATGTACATGAAATAAAAAATATATATATAAAAAAAAAACGGTTAGGTTACGTCGAAAGACATAGTTAAGTTTTATGTTTAGCTTAGAGCGCTCTTATAGGGCCAGTAAGTAAAAATAAGAAGAATTGAAGTAAATTAAGCTAGTTTTTAAGCGTTTTTTTTGTTTAGCACTTAAGTATTAACAAATGAATTTAAATAAAAATGCAAGGAAAAAAAAAAAAAAAAACCGGGTCTTCGTCGTCGGTGTTTGTTTTTCACGTTCGTTTGTGACTAGGAAATTTAAAGCAGGGAAGTCAAAAATGGTGGGCTACAAAGCAATCGCTTTCCTGCGTACGTCAACTTTGTAAATACAGATCAGCACAACAGAAGCATATCCACGTCCACAACTCTCAGATTACTCTGGATACGGACTATGCCATATTATTTTTTTCTCACTACGGATTTGCCATTTATATGCGTAGGAATGAAGCTTACCAAACCCCAGCACAGTGTAGTACCTGTCCCAATCTGGAATTCAATTTCAATTTCTAATACTGCTTTATTGTTTGAGTCTCTGTATTCTCATACTGAAAACAATTTGAACCCTCTTGCAAATGACCTTACAAGAATATCAGACGTTCATAGTCATTGAGTCATATTAACTAATTTTTCGTACACTGACAACAGTAATAAAACAAAAAAAATCCTAAAAGAACCGCGTGAACATACGAAAAAGCCAATTGAAACGGACTTAACATATTCTTTAGAAATATTGACTGGCTGTTATGTTTCCTCGGTAACGACGTAGATTCGCCGATGATGTGATCTCGAACACGATTCCCTTTGAAGCAAGATACCTCATCGGATTAGGAGTATCAAACAAAAAAAAAACATAGTACGACCGAGCTTGAAAATGGCTGTCAGGATTAGAGAAATAATTTTTCGGTTTTAAAAGACCAATCCCACAGGGCAAAACCGAAAAATGTCCTGCAACGTCATTCTTAGGCGTGAATTTTAGTAGAAAAAAAAAACTAAAGCAACAAATACTACAATGTCCCAAAGACGTTCGTCAAAAACATGAAACTTCTGCCCTTAACATTTAAACTGTCAGCTCTTTAGAAAAGGCCAATCTACATGTTTCGAAATGTCTAGGTTTCCTCGTACTGTAAGAAGTATTTTTCCCCTTCTTATCTGTCGTCAATATAATTATAAGACCAAACTTGGACCAAAATTGAGACGCTTAAACACCAACGTAAAATCTCTTCCCCTGACTTATTCTATCGCTATTTTTACGAGCTCTTTATTTTTTAGTCATTGTTACTAACAAACATTTTAGACCAACAATTTTCTCTTTTTCTCTTTTCTTCTTTCCGAATACTATATTACATGTTTTGCTACCACTTACATATGAAATAGTTGACAGAACTAACTTCGGTTAAAAAGAAGAATTATAGAGAAGAATGTTTGGCAGAAACTACAAATATATATTTTTCGAATTGCTTTAGCAATTAGATAATTGTCTTGCATTTTTCTTCGAAAGCACGACAAAATTGGTTACAAATCTTTGTTTGCATGGTTTAAATCTAACTCTTCTTTTTTATCATAAAAATAAATGAATTTTAAAAATAAAGAGCCCCTCCGAATATTTTTGATTAATACTAAGGCAAAACAAGTTATCTTTCAATATCTTTATATGTTACACACAAATATTTTAAATATCTAAAATAATAAGTACTTACACCATAATTCAAAAGCAATACATAATAAATTGATTTTAGTATGTGCATGCGTACACAACTTTTACCTTTTTGTTGCATTTATCACAATGATAAGCATCTGCTCCTTCCAAAAGTTCTCCCTTAACGTATTGTTCCAACGATTCTGTTAAAGAGCTATGATTTCGTATATCAACACTAAATACACTAAATGGTTCCTCCTTTGAATAGCGGTGAGGACATTCTTGACAGATTTTTTGGTCACTAAACGAGCCGCCCAAGGTGTTTACCATAAATTGAGTATGTCCCAAATCTTTTAATCCTTCGTCAATGCTTTCAAAAAGTGACATAAAAAATTCGACTGCATCTTGTTGTTCCCTTAAATTAACAGGCTCTCCTTGTAACCTTCAAAATTATTTTAAACGAAAAAATATAAAACTAATCAGGAACTTCTTATTTAAATTGTTTAAAATTACGAAGAAAAAATCAAGCAAACATATATAATAAGTGTGTGAATATGAAATATCGATTTTTTTCTCAAAATAAAATGTTTGTCAAAATTTGTTTGCTTCATGCTTGATTAATTTCTATCAGTTGCTAACAGTAGCGATCCCCAGTAATCGTTTCACCAAGTTTTTGCAGTTCAAAGTACACCATTTCCTTCTGGTCCCACTAAATAAACAGTCAAATCTTCTTGAGTGGTTGATGGTTGGCCTGGTAGATCCATGATTTTCTGCACTTGGGGTTGACGAAATAGATTCACTTTCGTCGGCAGTAACAATTCGATGGAAAAAACCTTTTCTTTTGCGCTGATCAAATAAAATTTCTGAAGAAGTTTTTCGGCTTCCAACGTCTCTTTCTTTCAATTAATATGGAACACATATTCTTTCTTTTTGAAAACCCCAAAAAATGATTTTTAAACGTTTGTAAACAGTTGTTCGATTAACTTCCAATGCTTCTGAGAGCTGTTCTTGTGTTTGAGTCTTTATCTAATAATGCATCTTCAAATTTTTTCTACGATCTTCCAAGGTCATCGTTTTCCATTAACAATCGTTGATTTTCAAAAGCCGTAATAAAATTGCATGCAAATGGTCCTCATCTAGCACAAAATTCAACATTTTATGAGCAAAAGTACAAAAGTTTTTTGTACAATCACAACATATGACATTCAGGATTTTATTGATAGATGTTTATCCTAAAAATACAATATTCGTTATCATTGACACAAACCATACGTAGTAGTTTAGCCATCTTCATTCAAGTCAAATCGAAATTTCATATTCACACACATTAAATATATATGTATTTATATACATATATGTACATATGTATGTTAGTTATTGGTAACAATATTGTATACTGTATACAAACATTTTATGTATATGTTAATAATAATTAAATAAATATAATTAAATAAAAACAAATTATCTCTTAAGAAAGGCGCAAATAATATGGTAATCAGTATATATATATACATACATCGTAAAACATATTATCTTATTGTTTTAATACAATTTTTCATGAGAAGTTTTTATATCTGTGTTTTTGCTTACTTAAAATGTGTCCATAGACCACGGGGCACATAGTATTGTAGAGCGCTGTGGCCTAAATATGCAAAAATTGCTTGCACATGCTTCAATATTCCAATATGATAGCTTCCTGGAAGTCCGTCATCATTGTAGATTGGTAATTCAACATCACCACTAAAATCTTCTGTTTCATTTACAACCGCCCCTTCAGCTTCAAGAATACCAACTCTTATAGATGGAACCATGTACAGCTGCTGGAGTACTGAATTCATGTAGCATGTAGCTCCCGCATTTTTTAAACCGCAAAATCCATTACTCGGCCTTGGTCCAACAGGCGGTAAATAATCCCATTCCTTTAAGGGCTCGATTTCTAAAATATGGGTTATTTAGAAAAGTCAGATATAAATATAAATAGAAAAATAAATACCATAACACACAATGTTTATTAGAGTTTTCGTTATTAACTTCATATTTGGAACACAATTTTGGCATAAAGCGACAAGAACCTCGCAAGCAGCTGCTATAGTATTTGGACTTCTACAAACCGGAGGAGGGGCCAAATGATCATTTAAAATGCCAGTTTGCCTTAAATAGAGATACTCGCGCGATGCAGGAAATAAGAAGTCATCAATTAGTTCTTCCAATAAACCACTAAGCTGTGTTTTCTTTTTTATGTCAATGAAGCACAAAAGTTCTTTGGTCAAGCATAAGTGACCTTCCAAAAGACATTCGTGTACCTGGGAGTCTCCGCTTGATTTTACATTCTTCTTAATTTGTCTAAGCCAATTTATTTCGTGCGCCAATAAACCTTCGACTACAGTATGCGGCCAACCCCAGGTACAACCATAATTCAAAACTTTACATAAAAGCTTAAAAAGATCAGCACACGTATTAGATTGCGAAGGAATAGAGGTGTGTATCAAAGAAATTAAATGGTTGACCATGTGCTCAAATGGCCGGCTGTTCCCTGAATAATAGGTGCAGCTAAAAAACAGCTGTTCTGCTGCTATTTGACGCACGATTCTCGATGGATTCTTTAAAATTATTGATGTAATAAATTCGCTCCAAATTTCATCTTTTATTAATACGTCGTTTGCATAAGGATTAAGTACCAAACTTATAGTAAGTATTTCAAGTGATTCCTTATATAAAGCTATGTCTTGAGCCCCTGGCAATGTAATATATTCCCCGAAATTGTCCTTACTTCCATACATTTGAAATTGTCCACATGAAGATGACCACGCTAGTTGTATAATCGCTCTAATTGTAGGCATGTCTGGACATAACCACTGTAAGACTTCAGAAAACCGTTTTCTATTTTTTTGACCGTCAACGCTACCTGTTAACATTTCTGCAGCTACATTTTCCGCAAGCTTGCTTGATATAAATCTTAATGTGTTTTCAGAGCTATTAGGAATAGACGTAAGAACTTGTTTTAATATGTCTATTTGGGACCTCGAACGCAAGCCAAGTGTTGATGAGACTGGTTCATCCCCAACTCGAGTTAAAATACAACATAAAACATAAAAAAACAATTTAACAAGTCGAACAATGTTTTGAAATGCTGCACGTTTTGTTTGCATATCTGCATTTGGTAGAAAATTATTTTTGGTGATTAATTCTACCAAAAAATGTCCAATACCAGACTTTAACCAAGCTGATTGTACTAGAAGTGATTCTTCATTAAATGGGTCTATAGCGGGTACAAGAATAGAATTAAGAACCTCTAAATTATATAACACTTCGGCTGGAGTTGCGAATAAGAAAACTTTAAAAGGTGTCGCTTCTTCAGAAGCATATTTAAACTCCTGATTTTGTAAAAGTGACTTTTTACAGCATTGTACATTGTCTGCATTTATATTTAAGTTAACTGATTTTACATGACACGTTTTTTTAAGTTTTTCTACAGTTTCTCCATCTGCAGGCAATAAATGAAGAAGCATAAGCGCATTTTCTCTTAAACTATGATGCTGCATGTCTATACCCAGTTGATGAAGTTTAAGAAAAAAGTTAGTATAACAAGCATTTTCAGATATAATAAATCCAGGAAGTGTACATTCTAATTCAACCCTATGAATATCCGAGCTAGGTCGTAGCGGCGATTCACGGCTTGAATCACTTGAACTATCTGGGCTGCTTGGCGGAACTGTTCCAATTGAAGTCAATTTGACAGTTAGAAGCATTTTATCCCTGATTGTATAATTCGATAGAGGATCAATTTCATCCAAAATTTCTATAGCCTCTCCAGTATTATAGAAAATATCTATTTTAATATCTGCTGAGTTACTTTTTAAACGTTTTAGAATACTACGTTTAAAGGATGCAATAGTTTCATTACTATGTGTAATTATTTCAATGTCATCGATTTGTCGTCCAGCGTTTTGAAATCGAATATATAAAGTTGTATGCTTTCCTCTTGTTGCACGGCATAATGGCAACTTGAATCGATCTCCGTAAAATAAACGATCACATTCTTTAATATATTCTTGCAAGACTTTTAAGACTCTACACATTTTTTCAGCCTCACTATATGAAAATCTTTTTTCCTTGTCGTTCAAACTGCTTTCGCTTTTTTTTTTCATGAAAAATATACTATCGTAGAAGCTTTTTAATTTATCACAGCATGCGTTAATAAAAGCTTCATGGAATGAAGAAATGTTTGCCAGGAGTGAAGGCCCCAAAGATGTTGACACTTCTTTTAATAATGTAATTCCCTTACTTGCTATGTCTGGTTTGGCTGAAATAATAATATGCCACAAATACTCTTTTCCAATAAGATCATTGTTTTCAAGAATGTAACCTCTGTTAACTGCTTTTAATTTTTCTTCTTTAGAGTTAACGGCTTTAAAAAATCGTTCGAAGCATTTTATTCCGCTCTCTGTTAATAAAGTGGGATCTAATTGCAAAACATTGTTTTCAAAGAAGTCTTTATTCACTCCTGGATCAAGATCAGGTTCTTCTCCCATCAGCTTACTAAACCATCGAAAACACTCATCTCGATCGCTAGGGAATACCGACTTTACAGCCAGACAATGCCAAATTTGTTTTGCTTGATCTGCACAAAGCCATAATTGTCCATCTTTTAGCAAGTATTTTAAAAAGTCTAATCTTTCTTGAATTTGTAAGTCATGGGAAAATCGGCCATCGATGCAATAATTAGTCGAGTCTATGTCGGGGTTTTCTTCCACAAGTTTCCGAACTTTATCCATATAATATATCAGGCTGTTTGTTACAAGTATAACAAGTGAATATTCATTTTGTAAGCGTTCGATAACTTGTTGTCTATTTAATACTTTATTAGAATTTTGAACATGAGAACTTGCTTCGTATAAGCAGCATATTTCTCGAATTAAGCGCAATGCAGGAAGAACCCACTTTTCGCCTGACTTTAGTTCTTCAACACATTTATCAAGCCATATAGTCTTTTGTGCATCACGCTCTTGCGAACAACTATAGTCTAGGATTTTAACATGTGATATTAATGCTTGATCTAATACTTCAGGTGAAATGTCTACATTGTGCGCTAAGACCCAGAATAGATTTAAAACTTTTTGAGCCATTACACCATTTTTATCATCCTCCGCTAAACGTCTGATTAACTCAAGAAGATGTTCTCTCTGTCTTTTGTTTGCAGTTGTCATGCTTGTCTAAAAGTAAAAGAAAACAATTTGTCATTAATTTTGAAAGCTATATTTACAAGAGATGGTAAATTGGGTTCAGGAATAAAAAAAAATATATATATACATAAAAAATAAAAATGCTGAACAGGCAACATAATTTTTGAGAATCTGAAATCATTATTTTCTTGTGAGAGAAAAATAAGTTGTAACGTCCATAAAACGGGATAGAAAAAAATAAAAATAATTTAACGTTTTAGTAAATCTATTATTATTATTATTATTATTTTATTTATTTATTATTATTATTTTATTTATTTATTATTATTTTACTTATTTATTATTATTTTATTTATTTATTATTATTTTATTTATTTATTATTATTTTATTTATTTATTATTATTTTATTTATTTATTATTAATTTCAATTATAGGTTAGCTGGATAGCCAGAGCCTCCTTGACCGCCAGAATGCGATGCTACTGCAAAAAATGTTTTGGTGCCTTGAAGTCCGTTCATATTATTAGGCAGACATGCCAAATTTCAGTGCGATACTGTCTTTAGTTTTGTTTTGACACCTGATTGTTGTTGACGTGTTTGGCTACATGTTGAGTATGGACAAAAACGATTTTCGTTCTCTCATAAAACATTATTTTTTGAGAGGCTAAACGGCGAAGGTAAAAAAACGAAAAGTTGGATAAATATTATGGGGCTAATGCTCCGTCAGATTACAGCGTCAAATATTGGTTTCGAGATTTTCGTGGTGGCCGCAACTCCACTACCGCTCAAGTCCGCAGCGGCTACAGAGGATAATGTCAAAAAAATACATGAAATGGTGTTGGCTGACCGGAAAATGAAGATGCGCGATCTAGCAGATACCACCAAGATTAGTTCTGAGCGCACTCAATATATTTTGGACAATATTCTGCATATGGAAAAGTTATCCTGCCGCTAGGTGCCGCGCATGCTCACTCCTCACCAAAAACACGAACGCGAGAGCACTTCGAAAGAGTGTTTGGACTTGCTGATTGAAACCTGGATCCACTATTACACACCAGAAAACAGAATGAGCGCCTGGCAATGGACTAAAGCCGGCACGAGTGCTCCGAAGCGGCCGAGGGAGGCTCAATGGGTCGGAAAGATTATGGCGTCGGTTTTCTGGGATTGTCATGGCATACTCTTCGTGGACTACCTCGAAAAAGGAAAAACCATCAACATTATTGGAGCGATTGAAAGCCGAAATCGCTGCAAAAAGGCCTCACATGAAGCGAAAAAAAACTTTTTTGTTTTTGCAAGACAATGCGCCGGCGCATAACAGCATCGCAACCACGGATTAAATCAATGACTTACGGCTCCAATTATTGTCGCATCCACCGTATTCACACGATTTGGCTCCCTTGGACTATTATCTCTTCCCAAACCTCAAAAGATGGCTCATCAATAAAAAATTCAGCTCACGCGAGGAAATCATCGACGCTACGGAGGAGTATTTTGCAGACCTTCCGGAAAATTACTTTTCGGACGGGATCAAGAAGTTGGAAAATCGCTGGAATAAGTGTATCAAGCTATAAGGGGACGATATTGAATAAAATAAAAAACATTTAAACAATTTTTTTTTTGATTCCCAAGGAGGTTACTTTTCACCCCATCTGGTACGTAATAGTAATTACGTTGTATAAATTACGAGGGCGGGTCAATAAGTCCGTGACTTTTGGATTAAAACACAGATTTTTTGATAAAAAAATAATTTTATTTTTCAACGTAGTCTCCCTTGAGCTCTATACACTTTGTCCAACGCTTCTCCAATTTTTTTATCCCTTCCAAAAAAAATGATTTGTCGAGGTCCTCAAAATAGGCCTTTGTTTGCAAGATGACTTCATCATTGGAGTCAAATCTTTTTCCACCAAGCCATTTCTTCAGGTTTGGGAACAAGAAGTAGTCGCTCGGAGCCAAATCTGGAGAATAGGGTGGATGAGGGAGCAATTCATAGCCCAATTCATGGATTTTTGCCATGGCAACTGCACATGTGTTTGTGGTCGACTGTGAGCAAACGCGGCACCCATATTGCGGAAAGCTTTCTCATGCCCAAGTGATCATTCAAAATTGAAACCACTGAGCCATGCGAGATCCCTACGGCTTCCACAATCTCTCGCACTTTCAATCTTCGGTCGGCCAACACCATATCGTGAATTTTTTCGATTGTTTCGGGTGTAGAGACCTCAACTGGGCGTCCGGGACGTTCGGCATCTTCAGTGCTTGTACGGCCACAACGAAATTCAGTAAACCACTTTTTTACTTTGAAACGAGTCATTGTAGAGGGTTATATATTTCTTGAATAATCTTTGCCGGCAATTTGTTTTTATTTATGGCTCTATACCATTCAGAAGTTTTGTCCCAGGGGAGTTGGCTTGTTTTTTTAATAAAATTGTTGACATCTTGAGGGTTGAAGTTGGGGGAGAGAAAGGGGTTCTAAGTGTTTTTGGCAGTTTTGTCGGCGAATTCGATGCCCGCGATCTGGACATGGCCTGGGGCCCACATTAGTTTAATCTTTGGAGAAAAGGTTATTTTTTTTATAACTTGAAATAATCCATATGTTTAAAATTATAATTCAAGCTTTAACTTTATAATTTTATATTGTATTTTCTTTATTATTTCATTTTATTCAATTTTCCTATATTGGTAGTAATCTACCTAGTCAAGTCATAAATACTGGTACACAGAAAAATCAGCGCCAAATGAAAACGAATTAATATTTAAACAATTTTTTTGTTTATATTGGGTTATTCAACCTGCAAATTTTAGAACAATTTATTCGAAATGACTTCCATTTGCCTTCCAGCACGACTTAAGACGATTTAGCCACTCATCGATTGCGAGACGCACTTCATGCATGGGGAAATTGTCCACTGCACGGATAAGGGCTCGCTTAAATGACTCAATATTTGAGTATCGAGAATAGCAAGCCATGCCCTCCGATACGGACAAAAACTTGTAATCCAGCGGGTTGAGGTCTGGACTACCAGCTGGCCAATCATCCATTGATATGAAGTCCGAAACATTGTTTTTGAGTCACAGTTGACTCGTGTTTGCTTTGTGAGCTGGAGCAGAGTCTTGCTGGAAAGTCCATGGCTTGTGGTTGAATACTGATTGGTTGAGACGGTTCCAAGACGGTTGATTGATATACTTTGGCCGATGTTTTCACTCCTTTCTCGCAAAAATGGAGCTTGGTAACGCCATCGTAGCACACTCCCCACCATACCATTACAGACGCGGGATGGTAGCCTCTTGAACCCTTGGGATGAGTTGGGATTCTTCTCTGGATGACCGAGCATACACACGGTCGTCCTGCTTATAGAACGATTCTTCTACGGTGAAGATTTTCCCGTTAGTAAACTGAATTTGTCTGTGAGTGTTCTTCGCGTACCAGCTGAGTAACGCTTTCGATCTTCGCTTGCGTTTTTCCGTCAATGCGGAAGTGAGCAGGTGTCCAGTGTGTCGCTTGTACGCCCTGATTCCTAAATCTTCTTTGATAATGCGAGACATGGATTTTTGCGAAATTTGCATTTCCTGCGACAAGATTTTCTGTTTTCGCAGCGGTTTTCGGTCGATTCGTTTCTTCACGGCTTTGATCGCTTTCGGAGTTCTCAGTCTCGTACTCCACCAGTATCCTCAAACAACTTCACAGCACGATACACAAAATTGCAAGTGATTCCAAGCGGTCGCAACATCCTAAAGATATCGCCTCTTTCCATGTTGCATTTAAGTAGGCCAACTACAACAATACGATTTTCGATATCGCCCCATTCCATGATTGTAAGCAATTAATGTCAAAAACCTTTTACGTCACAATGAAGCATAAATATCAACTGTCAAATCGCAATCAATACGAAATGGATGTGGCCAGTGTTGCATTCGTAATGAGTGAGTTCAGTTGTGTACCAGTATTTATGACTTGACTTTATTTGTACTTTATATTTTTAAATAACCAATTGAACTTGAATTTGAATTAGAACGATATATTGATTTCTAAAAATCAAAAATCTTCCCCATTTATCAATAAAAAACGCAAAGATCCCATTCGTATCGAATGTTACGTGTCTAGGTTTTAAAATAAATTGTCGACTGTCCTGTTCTGACCAATTTAACCACGCGGTTAGTCGTATTTACTTCTGTCTTCGGAAGCTTTGCATGTGTGCTCGTCTCATATCAATTAAGACAAAAATTCATTTAGTGAAAACATTCCTGATACCTGTTATTTCTTACGCCGAAGCAATATACTGTCAGCATGATTCAGTAACTAGAAACAAACTCCAAGTTGCCTTTAACAATATGGTGCGCTATGTTTATTGCTTGCGCAGCTACGACCGCGTCTCACCATTCACAAATAACATCCTTGGTTATACGAATTCCCCTCCATATTTGTTCACTAAGTTGCAATTCTCCGGGTCATCTAGAATTTTTAATATAACAACTCAGCCCTTCAATTATGTGAATTCATCGCGACTCTTTTTCACCAGCACCATTAGGCTATGGAATTCACTGCCAGAACACCAGAACGTCGAAAGCTTCAGATTTTAAAACAGCCATTTTTTAATATTTCTCTGTACAATAGTAGTAAATTTCTATTTTTCCCTTTTTTCAACTGTTCTCTTTCGTTCTCATTACTATCTTCAATTCTCCTTCTTTTTTCACCGTATATTTGCTTCTTTTATTTTTATATTTTTTTATAACTTGAAATCATCCATATGTTTAAAATTATAATTCTAGATTTATATAGTGTTTTCTTTATTATTTAATTTTATTCAATTTTCCTATATTGTTAGTACTCTAAAAAAAGCCTTTGCTTTATGTGTACTTCATATTTTTAAATAAACAATTGAATTTGAATTTGAATGCAGGAAGGTAGGAAGAGCCAGGTTGGCGGGAAGGATGAGGGTTGCATGGGTTTGTGAGGGATGTTGATTTCTTAACAGAGGACTGCGGAGCGTTCGATACAAGATGGAGTCTTTTTCGCTTATTTTGGGTTTCTTACTATTTTGTATAAAGCAGAATAAAATGGGTTTGTATAGCTTTTTTCAATTGTTTACATTTCGATTGGAAGTTGGGGTTTATGGGTTGCAATTACATTTTTTGAAGGAAAGGGATTTTATTATATTTATCTAGGGACAGGACGTGGAAGAGCTTATTGTAGGATATAAGGGAGAGGGGAACAGATAACGGGGAGCCTTGAGGGATACCATTCTGAAAGGTTAGGAAGACGATAAGACGTTTCCAATACGAAGCGAGATGTTTCTATTTGTTATAAAATTTTATATATTTACCTGATGATATTAGGTCCTACTTTCCAAGCAATGAGTTGATCGATAATTGTATGTGTGCCAATTTTATCAAATGCTTTTGAAAAGTCAAAGGCTTCAGGAATGTGATGGTCTAGGTAAAGTAGAGGATCAGTTACGGATTTGCCTTTTGAAAATCCCATTCGATGGCTGCTGAGGAGTTTGTTGTGGGAAACAAACCACCGAGTCTATTGGCTATTATTTTATCGAAAACTTTGGCGCAGCAGTGGTTAAGAGAGATGGGTCTGTATGATCTCGGAAGGGATTTGTCAGGTTTAAGGATGGGAATGACCGTACTGTTTTTGTATAATTAGGGAATTTATTATGGAAGATTGAGTTATAATACGAGGGCGGGTCAATAAGTCCGTGACTTTTTGAATTTCTGACCTCTTTACTGAAACAGCAACACTGCTCCTGTCAACAGGCATCTGTCAGTTGACTCCTGTCAAAATTTAAACTTGCTGCGTCAGTTAGTTTGTGTTTGACAGCTATTTTTATCAGACTACTCACTAATTTGAGGAGAAAATGGAAAAAAGTGAATTTCGTGTGCTTATTAAGCATTATTTCTTGCGAAAAAAAACCATTACCGACACCAAGGCTAAGCTTGATAAATACTATGGGGACTCTGCACCATCGATTTCAATGGTAAAAAAGTGGTTTACTGAATTTCGTTGTAGCCGTACAAGCACTGAAGATGCCGAACGTCCTGGACGCCCAGTTGAGGTCTCTACACCCGAAACAATCGAAAAAATTCACGATATGGTGTTGGCCGACCGAAGATTGAAAGTGCGAGAGATTGTGGAAGCCGTAGGGATCTCGCATGGCTCAGTGGTTTCAATTTTGAATGATCACTTGGGCATGAGAAAGCTTTCCGCAAGATGGGTGCCGCGTTTGCTCACAGTCGACCACAAGAGCAATCGTGTTGCCATGGCAAAAATCCGCCCTCGTAGTTCAGAAGACGATTTTTTACGGAGGGGGAGGGATTTTTTGTCATAGGGTAAAATATTCTATCGTTGGCTGGAGCATTGCCTTTAATTTATTTAATGCTGAGTCTCGTTCCGAAGGAGTGATATCGTTGTCTGTGGTTTTACCATTTTGTGAGGACGAGTATGAGATGGCAGGTGAATTTATTCGTTTATTTTGACAGAAGGTGTGTGGGAAGTTAGAATCGTGCAATTCCTTAGATCAAAATTCAGCGAAATATTTGACTAGGCTGGAGGGGTTGACGTTGACGTGTTGACGTTGGAATTGTCAGTGGGAGTAATGGAGGGGTATGAAGGAGAGGTTTCAACGCCGCAGAATCTTCTTATGGTGGACCAGATTTTAGCAGAGGAGGTATTGGGATTGATTTCGGAAGTAAGATTATCACTGATGGGGTGTGTTCAGTACTATATTTGTCTACAATATTTTTTTAAAACTCCCAGTTAGCTTCGTCAATTTTGAATTTCGTTCTTATTTTTAGTTGGAAGGAGGTTGTGTGGAACATGGAAATAATAATAGGGAAGTGGTAACTCCCACATAGATCTTCGAAGACGCTCCATTTATTGTGTCAAAGTGGAGTGGGTGTCGGAGTGAGTGGTGGATCCATCATTGAGAAGTTGACAGTCGGATTTGGTAAAAAACTTGGAAATGGGGTTGCCGCGATGGCTGGTTTTGGACGAGCCCCAGCTAGAATTCCAGTTGTTGAAGTCGCCTAATACCAGAGTGGATCGATGTTGATAGTCCAGAACGTTTTTCAGATTGGTAAGGTTAAAAGATTGTGCAATGTGAATGTAGGCGTTTATTATTGAGAATTTAATCTTAGATGTTATTGTTATGCCAGTATGTATCGAAGTGTGAACTAGGAAAGCAATTCCACCATAGGGGCTTAGGAATATGTTTTGGGGGATAAAGTGGTAGTTGACTGGAATGGGAATATTAATTGTGGATGTAAGGTGAGATTCTTCTAAAGCTATTATTTTTTTTTGTTTTTGGGGGGGGGGGATGGTTTTTTATAAGAATTAATAATTCGTTATGGCTGTTCACGTAGCCTTTGGTGTTCCACTTAATTATTTTTAATGCAGGGGTGATGACTTGGAGATGATATGCGGCGCTTGTTGTATTGCTGGTATTGGTGCGACCCCGCCATCCTGAATTGGAATGTTGAGGACTCAATGACCGGCTCGGGATTGACGAATGAAGGAGTCATTGTTGTTGTCAGTGTTTCTTCGGTTAGGATGATTCATGGTTATTGGTTTGTATGGGCTAAGTGGTACGTTATAATATGTGTTTTCGCGGATAATTTTGTGGGTTAGGTTTAAAATTGGTGGCATTGTGGTGTTTATATTGTGTTGTGTAAGCTGATGGTGAATGGTTGTGGTATTTGGCTGAATTGTGGTGGATTGAAGGTGATCGTCAGGTTTATTTGTGTTTGTGTGCATGGGTTGTGTTGAAGGGTTTATAATGAGTGATTTCTGTCCGTTTGTGTTTGCACTAGGTGTGGTTGTAGGGGCATTGATTTGTTTTTAAGACAGTATTGGCGGGGAAGGGAGGGTGGAAGAGTTGGGATGGGAAATTGTTAGGAGAAATGTTGCTTGTATGGATTGTAATTGAGGAGAATTTTTGATTATCGCTTAGTATGAAGTGGAAATACGGATGAGGGGTTTTGGACTCTGTAAAAATGGTTTGCTGCGTTTATTGATTGCTGTTATTTTAAAAATTTCTTTTTGCTGGATGTATGAATTCCACGACATTGAAGAGGCCTCATGTTCTTCAGAGCAGTTGGCGTGGGATATGCGACTACACGTGATAGGGTCATCCTTTGGTGGTGTGGCCTAAAACTTGGGAATTGGGACAGGGCATAGGGTTGGGGAAGTATTCCCTAACCTTCACATTGCACCAGCCGATATTTACTGATGGTGGAGGATGGAAGCGGTCAAAAGTTAAGAAGACGACACCGAAGATGCGTTGCGAGCCATTTGAGCGATTTGAACAGATTGACAATTTTGTGATCCTTGACCAGCACTAGGAGGTTTCCATCCCGGAATTGGGTTATAGATTCGTAACTGGTACTAATGCCATCGATAGCTTTTTTGAGGGGAAAGAAACTAAATGAGGTTAGGGGTTTCGTTTCATCACTCGCGGCAATCATGATAAATTTGGGGTCAGAAAGGTTACATGTTGAAATAAGCATTATTCTTTCATTTTTTTAAATGGATTCGGATAGAACCTCAATACTGAGGCTACCGAACCCGTTTCCCGGAGGCACGTTGCTCCCGAGAGCCATTATAACGTTATAGTATTTATATCACTCTAGATTTAGGGATAACGTTTAAGAGAACAAAGAGAGAAGTTAAAATCATTTTTCACTTGTTTACAAAAAAGCGGGACTTTTTTTGCACGCACGCTATTGATCGGTCAATAACAACTCGCTGAAAACTGTTAGCTGTTAGTCGACAACTGTTGCAAAATTTAAAAAAATTTTGAATCATGATATGAAATGAATTTGTATATCAAAATACGTTTAGTCAAATGTTACATTTGGTCGGTACTCTCGTATCATCATTGCTGTTACACAGAGCAACATCGAAATGTGATGTGAACGATTAAAAGAATGACCCATATCTTCGGAGTCTTCGAATAATAAAAGTAGAAGTACTAATACGAAAAAGAATGTAAAGAATATTATGGACCTGTTAAAAAAAAACTTGAATGTCCCGGACACATGTCAGCAAACGACAAATCAAAACTTCTATAACTTTCTTGAAAAAGAAGAAAGAAATTGGAAGATCAATCGGCTGACATAGCTAGAAAATATGCCGGAATGCCTTTAAATGTGTACAGTCTGTTTGAAAACATCGTACACGACAAAAATTAAAGAAGAACTTATAATAATAATAAAAATCAATTATTCTGGTTTATTTTGTTTATTTAATTGAATGCTTTTCAATTAATATGTTGTCCACTCTCTTTTCGTGATAATTTTTTGACCGTCGAGATCTTCTTTCCTTGGAGCTTTAGCTTCATAAATGCCCAAACATTTTCAACGGGATTTGCATCCGGCGACTGTGATGGCAAATCTAAAACATCGACGTCATTTTCTTGTTTCCACGCACTGTACAAACGTCTGCGATGTTTCGAGTCATTATCTTCTTGCAGTAACCAATTCTCATTCCTTCTTTTAAACCACCTTTCGGCAGATGGTAATAAAGCCTTCTTATAAATTTTGACCATGTTGGGTGCGTTTAAGTTATTTGTAAACATGAACAAATTGCCAAATTCTTGTTTTGAGAAGCATCCCCAAAGGTGCACCTTTGCCGGATGTTTGACGGTCCGCTGGATTAATTTATTGGATTGCGTACACCAGGTATGAGTGATGGGAGACCATGCCCAAAAAGAAGCTTCATCCGAAAAAATAACGTTGTTCCAATCTCTGTCCAAATTCTCCTTGGCCCAACTGAGTCGTTTTTCTACGTGTTTTTTTGACAGTAGTGGTTTCTTTATTGTGCTTCGAAATTTTACATTATTGGCTAGTAAACTTCTTCGTATGGTATCACAACACACATTTAGACCCCTTTTACATAAAATCCCTTGTCCTCCACGTAACGATAGAAGAGGATTTTTTTCAAACACGCGTAGAATCATTTTGCCCTTCTTTTTTGTTGTTTTTGGCGTAGACCCACGATCCGGTAAATCATCCACATTTTTAACTTGGGAATAACGGTGCACCCACTTGCTAAGAAATGCTTTTGACTTTTTCATGTATTTAGCAGCTGCTCCGTATGACATTTTAGGTCCTTTTGGATGCGTGCACAAGAATACTGCTTCATAACGTGATGCAAACGCGACACTCATTTTAAAATACTTCCGTCTCTGACAAAAATTGAACACTCTTTAAATTTTTTTATTCAAAGCATCTTAGCAGAAGTATTTTTTATCTGCTAATGCCAATGCCACTTCCAAACCGGTTTTCATAAACGAGTTTTGCCGTATACGATCTTATCAAACGGACTTAGAGATTAATAAGAGAAGTTAAAAAAAAACCAACGAGCGATAAAAATAACGATTTCTAACCTTCAGAGCTGAGAGAAGAGAAGATTTTCTATTTAAGTAGATCCTTGACAAGTGTGGAACGATCTTTCTTTTTTTCAATGACAGCGGTTTTAACCAACTCTTTATATTTAGATAGAGGCGATAATGCAGTATATTGTATCAGAAAAATGGCGATTGAACTCAGACGTTTGTTGTACACGTTGTGGTTCGCCCGGCTTAAATATATGTATCATAATGAAGGAAAATGTATACATACGAGTAATTGCAAAGAAAAATTGACATCAATGAATTGAAAATGTTAGGAATCACAGTAAGATTAAACATGATTTAATAAGGACAGCATTAGGTTGACCAAATCCCTTGGTTTCGCTATTTTCAACGAAGAAAAAAGAATCAATGAAGTGAAGGAAAAGGAAGGAAAACGGTTGGTCCGTTGCAGTGCCAAAGCATCTGCAAACCTATGACCTTATTAACGAGATGATCGAGAATAGACAGAGTATTAGAAGGGTTTTAAGTTCGATAAATTAAGAACCCAATGCAGTGTTCGTTAGGTATTTCAACGCTTAATAAGGGAAGATGGAGATTCATTGAGGCAGAAACCTGTAAGAAATGGTCAAGTAGTAACAAGGTTAATTGTAAGAACCAGACCGGAGGATTTAGTGTCCTCGAATGAAATTATACCAAATTCGAATCTGCCGTCATAGTGATAATAATGCGTACAATAAAACATTTATCTTTTTAAATAATTGATTTTCCAAAAGGTATATCTTTCAAACCTCTGGCATTCTCAGAGTCAATATAATATGCATACAGAAAGAACTGCAGCCGTTATGAGTAATAGTACGATTTAAGATTAAAGTCGACATTAATCTGGTCTGGTCTGTGATTCCAGCAAGATGACCAAACGGGCCAAAACTTGAGAAACCATTGGTTTACTCGATCCAAAGACATCATTCTGTTGCCAAATGGATCCGTGATTTGGCCAGCGATATTGTACTATTTGACGCCACTATTTGTTATTATTTATTGTATTTTTGGTAAATTCTGCTAGATGATAGAGATAGGGCCCAAACTAATCGAAACAGCGGCTCGAAATCGGGCCAAAATGATGCATTTGTTTAAAACATATTGTATAAACCATTTTTTATATTGTAAAAACACTTTAAAGAGTGATTCAAAATGCTTAAACAACTGAGAAATATTCTTTGCTCAAAGTATTATGGGTGCCATTTGTCATGTAGCTTCCAGAAGTTAGTTTATATACTTAACACCACAAACGGGTGCCACTATAGGGTATATAAACTGTTTTAAATTTTAAATGCATTTCTAGTATGATGTCGCCATAGACAATCGTCTGGAATGTAAAACGAACACCCTTTTTTATAAAGCTTTAACAACGTTTAGATTTAAAAATGTTCTCATATCCTCATATATTTAAGATTAAGAGTTTGAACATTTCTTCTAGAGCAACAGACAAGGTGTATTGCCTTGTCTTACTCGTCTGTCCTTCTATTGTCATGTTTGTCCTTTGACTTTTCACTTATTCTTCTCTTGTTTACATGTTTGCCGTCGAGAATTTATATTTTTAGTATTACTGTGTTAAACCGTGTCATTTTTTAAAAATACGTTGGGTCAGTATGTTTTTTGCGAACAAAGTGTTTCAATTTCAATTCCTCGGTGAAAAGTATTTAGGATATGGCTATTAAGTGTATTTCTAACATTTTAACGCAGACATGTTCAGTGCTATATCTATAGGTTGCGTTGAATAGCTTGACTATTTTAGTTTTTTTAAAGTACTCGTTCGGGTCCTGTTGCTTTTCTATTGTTTATGACTTCTTTGTTCGTAAGATCTGGTCTGTTCGATAATTTACCACCAACAAATTAGGTATCCGTAGGTTGACCGAACATGCTTATGAAAACCATAGTTTCTTTAATAGTCTTTTAAACTTTAAGTTTTTTGCATCGACTAAAGATATCGTTATGTTTTTTGTTTTATGTTGGGACCAAGTATGTGAGGAGTAAAACTAAAAAAAAATATTGGAATCCATGCAGGAGTTTTTGTGTGATACGCACACAAAGTATGACCACTATCATTTTATTTATAGAGATTATATTCCATATTTCATTTTTGAATGTTATGTTATTTTTGCTTATGATATCCAGATTTGTTTTCTTTACTCCACCCGTATGTCTAGAGGTACTTAAACAATTATACCCCCTGTAACCAGGGTAAACTCACTTCACGCCGTTCTATTTTTTTTTTTTTATAATTTACGGCGCCTCAAGGGGTTTATGATACCCTTTTACTGTCACCAGGGCGCGGGCGGAAAGATAGAAGGAGGAGAAAGGATGTTGTGATGTAGTGGTTTGAAACTCCGGTGTGTTTGGTTTCGATATTGACTTTCCAGAGGTGGGAGTCCGAATAGGACAGAGTTTTTCTTCACTCGGAATGATTCAGGTTGTGAATTCTAACGCTTATTTTTGTGCTTGAAACTCTACAACAGCCAAATCTACATGTACATGTCAGTGTTATGCCTTCACACGCAGATTTTTCTGACTAAGTTCCAAGTACACAATGAAAAACTTGTCATGAGTAGGATTCGAACCTTGACCGTCCAAGTGAGAAGCGATGGCTAGTACCACTACACCACGGCCACCCATCACTTGTTAAATGGGTTTAATAGAACAAAGTCTAGGTCATTTTCCGCAACGAGATTCTGAATTAACTCGAAGTTACCTCTTATGCCCTATATATTAAGAAGCACTCCACTTATGTAAGAAAGCGGAGGTGGAGTATAATGTTGTTTTAATTGCTCGACTTGGCTTTACCTCCAGTTTCCTTAAGTAAACTGAATAATTATAATGAAGAGTTTTATATTAAATATCCACATTTAAACCTTATCACGTATTTGTCATTGCACAATTCACGCACTCATTTTAATTCCGATTCATTACAATTTTTATATTCATAATCTCTACAACATTTTCTGAAGCTATGTTTATTTTAACAGTCTTTCGATTCATGATTAAAGCCTAAACATTTGTAACATTTTTTAACTCTAAGCTCCTCGAAGACCTTACATCTGTCTTACTGAATATTTACATTACCTACGCCCATGACCACTTGAAAGCTTTTAGTATCCAACTCTACCACTGCATTCCAATATTCACTTTTCTATTTGTTTACCACTTTCATGATTTTGACACATCTTACCTCACTTTGACTCAATAAACTGTTTTGTGCTTTAAAGTTCTTTTCCATTTCTTCTTCGTTCGAAGATGTTCGTAGTGCTGATCTTCATCTTCTGATGCCACCAGAATGTAGTCCACGTAGGCAAAACAAAACTCAAGACTGTTTGCGACTTCGTCGATAAATCGCTGAGCGGGCAGCGTTCCGCAGGTCAAACGTCATGAAAAGGAATTCTAAAAGTCCAAACGGAGTGATTATTGCCGTTTTGTTGGTGTCGTCATCTATCGGGATTTGGTAAAGGTTCTTACCAGATCTATCTTGGAAAACACCTTCCTACCGGCTAGATTTGCTGAATAGTCCTGAATATTCCGAGGAGGATAGTTGTCCGGGATTGTGCGACAGTTTAATGAACGGTATTCGCCGAACGGGCGCCGTGCCCTTCTTTTCGGCTAGGTGAAGGAGCGATGGCCAACAGCTTTCTGAGCCCCGAGCAATTCCCAATTTGAGCATTGCCTCGAACTCGGATTTGGCGATCTCCATTTTATCCGGAACCAAACGTCCTACTTTGCACCTAATTGGAGGTCCTGGCGTTGTATTAATGTGGTGAACGGTAGATAAAGTCTATTCGTAGTCCAAGTCCACAGCTACAGAACGAAATCCATATGTTGGAATAGGGGTTCCATTGGTCGCAAAAAGTGTATAACTAGACAGCTCGACTATGCGGTGTGGACCGTTGTAAGGAAGTACAGATACGTCTGAACCTATATCCACCAGAAACTGAACTTTTGATGTTTTATCCTTAACAAAGAGGCGGCTGGAAGTTCGGCTGCCATTTACTTACTTACTTTAAGTGACGCTACAGTCCCGGGTCGACCTGGGCCTCAGTCAACAAGCTTCTCCAGCCAGCTCGATCCCTGGCTAGCTGCCTCCAGTTTCGCACGCTAAGTGAGCTGAGGTCCCCTTCCTCTTGCGTGCGATACCTGAGCCTTGGCCTTCCTCTATTGCACTGTCTCTCGGGAGCTGATTCGAAGACTTTTCGGACCGGAGCATTGGTGTCCATACGCTCTACATGACCCAGCCATCCCAGTCTTTGGATCTTCACTCTTCTGGTAAGGTCGATGTCGCTGTACAGTCTGTAGAGTTCATTGTTGTATCTCCTCCTCCATTCTCCTTAAATGCAGACGGGACCCAAGATCGCCCGAAGAATTTTTCTCTCGAAGCAACCAAGAACACCCTCATCCATTTTTGATAATGTCCATGCCTCTGCGCCATAGTGCAAGACCGGGATTATTAAGGTCTTATAAAGGGTGACTTTTGTTGTCCGAGAGAGGGCTTTACTTGTTAATCGCCTTCTAAGCTCAAAGAAACAGCGGTTGGCAAGTTATTCTTCGCTTGATCTCAGCGCTGATGTCGTTGTCTGTATTTATAGCAGAGCAGAGGTAGACAAAGTCCTAAACTACCTCAAAGTTATATCTGTCGAGGGTGACGTTCTGCCGAGACGTTGGTGTTGGTTGTCCTTTTTGCTTGACAGCATATACTTGGTATTGCCCTCATTGACCGTTAAGCCCATTTTCGCCGCTTCCGTCTCAATACTCGTGAAAGCGCCACTGACATCACTTTGCTTTCTCCCGATTATGTCAATATCGCCGGCGTATGCGAGTAGTTGGACGAACTTTTGAAAGATAGTGCCTCTTGTGTTTGCTCGTGAGTTTTGCACTATTCTTTCAAGTACGAGGTTAAAAAAATCGTATGACAGCGCATCGCCTTGTCTAAAACTTTTCTGGACATCAAAGGTCTCGCAGAGATCTTTCCCGACCTTTATGGAGCAGCGTGCATTCTTCATCGTCATCCTGCGCAGACGAACGAGTTTGGCAGGGATGGCGAAACTAGACACACTGGTGCACCTTTCATATTTACTTGACAGATCAAAATAAACTTACAGCTGGTGCTGCACGTCTGCGGCTGATCTAGAATGTATGCCAATTTGCCATTTGTCTTCATTGTATGTATGTCGCAATCTAGCTGCTGACCTCTAAAGCTTTCTATTTAATTTGAATTTTTTGGCGGCTCATTGAATCTGGCTCCTACGACCTCATATGATTCACCAAGTTTTTTCTCAACTGCACTTTTTAATATTGTATATACCTTTCACCTTCACACTCATATGATATTTCAACTATTCCATTATTTCTTGCCACTATGTCACTGATTTTTAAATTCGAAGGGTCAACATTTTTTTTTCAAGATTGATTTCGGTTTAAAGATAACTGGGAGACACTTTTGTAGCTGACTCGCACAAGTTTCAGTTTGTTTTCTACCTTGCACTTGGAGTTGACCTTTGTTAAACGCGTTAATTGTTTCGAATATATCAGACATGGACTTTTCTTGTTTAGCGATACTTTCTTTATTTTGTTTTATCGATTTTAAGACTTCCTGCAGATTTTTATTAATTGTGTTCTTATTGTCCAAACAATCGTCGCACACAAATATAATATTTTTGTTCGATCTCACAGCATTCAAATCGTACTCTTTCAAACCGGTGCACCTTTCACGGAACATTCATTTGCAAAATCCTCCGCATATTATTTTAATTTTCGTTTTACCAAGATTTTCAGCGCATTGTTTACAATAGCCTGCCATATTTAAACAATTTTAACACAATTTTGTTAAGAATTAAGTCAACAGTTTTTTGTTAATTGAACACCATATTGTTCCTTCACTATGTTTTCATTTAAACAATTTATATTTCCTAAGTGAAGTCGAAACGCATAGTTTAAGTTTAACGTGTAACTTAGAACGCCCTAATAGTAGGTATAAGTAAGATGAAAATTAATTAAAGAATTCCAATACATGAAAAAAAAATCGTACTCAAATTGGAACAATGGGAGCGCCACACGATTATTCCGGGAACTTTCTGATCAAAGAAGTATGTTTCAATATTTAAAAATCCGCAGAGGATACTCCTACCTTCTGACCAAGTTAGAAATGCGATGAGTAAGGGCCACTGTATTTATTTGTGTATTTATGATTAATACTAAACTTATATACTAATGTGTATGCATATTTAAAATTAAACTTGGGAGGTGGTTTCCTCTTATCTAGCTCACTTACTTTTAAATTATCTGTGTCTTCATTATTATTGTTATCTTTTAACCACCACGTTTACTCATTCATTTTCTGTGTTTCTTTCCTCAAGTTTATTTTGACTCTAAAGTGTATTCTAAACCATTAAATCAGTTTAAGTTTTTCTCGATTGACCTCGGTTTCGTAAGTTTATATAGGTAACAAGTAAAGGCTTTCGGTTTTCTCGATTTTAGTGATTGGCCCAAGATCACTTTATTATATTTGGTTTCACATTATTCCAACATAGAAGAAAACTATATGAGTATTTTCGTTATCATAGAAAACTAAGAGTATATTGGAATTTTTATCAGCAAAAAGCGCTAAACTTTTGTCTTCGAATACATTAGTAAAAAGTGAGATTCAATTTGTATCTACCAGTTTTTGCGTTAGGTCTTTAATCATCGTTATGAATATCTGGTTGTTAGTAGATGTACTGTTATAGTTGTGTATAATAGAACATTTATCGAACAACCATTAAGGATATTCCAGCAATATACTGGTAACTCGCATATCAGACCATTATAATATATAATCATTCTAAATTGCCGATAATCGTTGGGGAATTTTCTTCCAAGACTGTGTTTTTTTTGGCGCCAGTATAGTGGGTGATTTTGAGATGTTATGATTCTCTAAACGAGAAGTTTGCATAGCAATCCGAACAACAGAGGGATATTGCTATTTGAATTTCGCCGACAGAAATGAATCTTTTACAAAATAATTGATTTGATAATTTTGATTACTTTGATTATATATAAATTATAGCCACAAGGTTGCTTTGACGTAACATACCTAAATATCGCCCTTTTTCTGAGTTTTGTTCGAATTAGCGATTCGTTCGAATCAAAATTTTCACTCGAATGAACCTTTTGTATTCTGAGATTCGAATGGAAACTATTGAACTATTAATAAAAGAAGGATTCGGGATAGATCTGACCCATTTGGTCTTGAGATAAACCTTCTGATCAAAAAGTACCTGTAATTTTTCAATAAAACGAAAACGGTTCGATTATTCATCAATAATCATTTTGTCCCGTTTTGAGTATTCTCCATTGTAAGCAATACACGTATTTCAACACTTCCTCCAATCTTCAAAACACTTTTCATAGGCCGATTTTGTTATCGCCTTCAGCTCCTTCTGCGAATCCGTCTTTAACGCTTCTATCGTCTCAATATGCTTTCCGCGAAGTGGTAACTTGAGCCGTCGGAATAGGAAAAAGTCACAAGGAGGCATTTCAGGTGAATACGGAGCTTGCGGAATGGTATAAACGTTGTTTTTAATCAAACAGTCGTGTATAAGTTTAAGAGGTGTAAACCGGAATGTTGTCGTGTTAAAGAAACAATCAGTTGTTCTTCCACAATTCAAGCCTCTTGCGAAGAAACATTTTGCTTCGAACGCTTAATAATACTCCTTACTCCTTGTTTACTATCTGGCCTGGCGAAAAACAATCGGAGTGGACTACACAACGGCAATCAAAGAAACGCCGATGATTGTTGGTTAGTGTTAATGTCTTATTCACAGATCCATGTCTCCATATTTTGACCCAAAGAAAGTTAGCGACATCAATGCGATGCTGTTTCAGCAACAGATTCACCACTTTCGCCACAAGCCGCGCTTTAACTCGTCTCATGCCCAAAAGATTGTGCATAACGCTCTGCACCGATCCGAACAAGACACCAAGATCGGCTGCTATCTCTCTGATGCTCGTACGACGATCTGCGAGGACAATCTTTTTTACTTTTTCGATGTTACCGTCAGTCATACTGGAGGATGGACGACCGGAACGAGGCAAATCATCAACCACATTACAGCTCGCTTTAAACTCTTTGTACCATTCGTAAGCTTGTGTTTTCGACGTTGTCGGATCGCCGTAAACTACCGTTAATATTTTTAACGCTTCCACACATTACATTTTGTTAGAAACACACAATTTCAGGCAAACTCTTTGCTCAACAAATTTGACATTGCGAAATTCGCAGAACATAACGAACACTCACTTCTTAACAAAGCTATCACGCAAAAACTTTCGATAATTGACGCTAAAACAGATATTTGAGCGCCAGATAATAGATGTACCAACCTAAAACAAAAAAAGTTTTAGACAATATCTCAGGCGCGGTTTGTTAGAATGAAAAATTTCGGGTGTTTTTTGATCAAAAGGTATGTTATGAAGCAAACGATTTTAATTCAAATCGGTTTCATGGCGGGACATGATACGTTCCACACCGCGCTGTTAGTTGATTACCAGTGGAACAAAAGCAAAAAACAATGCACGGCTGCGTAATTGACTTGGAGATACTGTATGGTAAGAAGGAATATTCTTCAAGCCAAAGGGGTTGGACGCTTACCAGAAGAATGAAAATATTTAAAACTAAAGATCCTCTACAGCAAGGTGCAAATATTTTGTCGATGCTGCGCTAGTGATCTTCTAAGTTCACTTAAAAAACAAAAACATAACCATATGGAATGACTAAGTGTTTAAGATCAACTTTTAGAAGTCAGAAACTATTCTGTTTAGGACGTTTTTTTCTGGGCCCCATTTGCTTGCCAATATTTGTATTTAAGCAAACATATAGATATTGCTTTGGCCAGAGGAAAGTGTTTATGACCTTACATAGGGACTGATTTATAGCTGATTTAACGCAATATGGAGGTGAAGGGAATTTTCTTCATGACCATGACCAATATTCGGTCCATGTGATTTCAACGTGAGACCAAGTTCAATGCAAAGATATAAGTGTTTGAGAAATTCTATACTAATGAAGTCTTATATAATAGGGCAAACCTAACAAGAATTCAAGTTTTGTCATTAAACTGACTCTAAGGTACATCTCTGGAACGTATCATACGTAAAACGAGAGTGTGGACTTTAACGGGTCTGTTCCACGAAATGTTCCTTTAATCTTTGACGTCATTCGAAGAGCTGGGGACCAGCGCGCGCCTCAACTACGTTAAAAACGTCACACATGGGAGTACGAAAGGTCTCCAGTTCATTACGGTGGTAAGGAGTAATATTGGTGACTCGGTGAAGGAGAGAAATGTTTTACGGTATTTCCTTCTAATTTCGGATAGCTCGTTGTGTAGCAGGATCGACATTGCTTTGCTTATAAGCCATGGCTAGTTAATATAGTTTGGGTAATAAAAAAAATATTTATATAAATTTTAAAAAAATTAAAAAAAAGAGAAATTTTCAAGAAAAAAGACAACATATCTAACCTATGTATCTTGCATAATTAAATATGCTAAATACAATAGATTAAGATTTATTAAGGTAGTTCGTAAGTTTTATATACCGCTGTGGCCAACTAAAAAGGACAATTACTCTGATTTTTTACATTGTAAATGTGTTTACTTTAAGTATTTATATATCAAAGTTTGTTCTACATATTTTTTAATAAGGTTTATTTTTTCTACAGTTACTAGTGTAAAAATTGAAATAAATATAACTGAGTCAAAAAAAATATTATTGTAATTTCGAATTAATGACAAAAATAGCTTGAACAACTAACATAATTAGAAACAAAAGGAAGAAGGCATCTCTTATTAGCAAAACATTTTTGTCTGATCACTTTTAGGCATCTAATTCAGTTAGTTCTATTGGATGAGCCGCCTGCACTGCTCTAATGTTATAGGTTTCCACGGAGCTGTCATACAGTGTCTAAGTTTGTAGCTTTTTAAAGGCAAAATAAATTTTGTCACCACTCCACAGACACTCTATCGGGTTGAGGTCTGGATTTCATTTTACCCTCTCAAGAACACGTATAGCTTCGCCGTATGTGTGAGGTCGTTTTCCAAATAAAAGGCGTATATACCTTGACCGAGGCTTTATGCTTATTTTCTTATATCTGGATAAATCTTAAAGCTGTAAAAATTCTATCTATCCGACACCAATTTAAGCAAAACTACCCCAAATGTTCACTGGTCCACCACCAAGAGGCATCTAGGTCCATGCGATTTACCTTTGTTTTGTCTTTACACAATAAGTATTTTCAAATATTCGCTGTCCAATTCAGGTGAAACTTCTTTAAATCTCTTTCTACTTTGTTTTGACGCTACAAGTCGTTTCCTGCGTGCATCGTCGTCTTCTGGTTCGTCTGGATATCAGAGCAACGGTTTCATCTAAAATCTGTCGTTGAAATTCCCTTGAACTTATTTTCTTATCGAATTTTGCAAGCCGAAATATTTTTTGATCAAGTAGTACATATGCTTTTAATGCCCGATTTCTTGGTACATTATCATGTAGGCAGTCTGACGATCCAAAAATAAAGAGAATGAAATATGAATGTTACTCACAAAAGCCGAATATCTCGTTCAGATTTGCAATATTGCCTTTGAACGAGATACGAGGGCGGGTCAATAAGTCCGTGACTTTTTGAATTTCTGACCTCTTTACTGAAACAGCAACACTGCTCCTGTCAACAGGCATCTGTCAGTTGACTCCTGTCAAAATTTAAACTTGCTGCGTCAGTTAGTTTGTGTATGACAGCTATTTTTATCAGACTACTCACTAATTTGAGGAGAAAATGGAAAAAAGTGAATTTCGTGTGCTTATTAAGCATTATTTCTTGCGAAAAAAAACCATTACCGAGACCAAGGCTAAGCTTGATAAATACTATGGGGACTCTGCACCATCGATTTCAATGGTAAAAAAGTGGTTTACTGAATTTCGTTGTGGCCGTACAAGCACTGAAGATGCCGAACGTCCTGGACGCCCAGTTGAGGTCTCTACACCCGAAACAATCGAAAAAATTCACGATTTGGTGTTGGCCGACCGAAGATTGAAAGTGCGAGAGATTGTGGAAGCCGTAGGGATCTCGCATGGCTCAGTGGTTTCAATTTTGAATGATCACTTGGGCATGAGAAAGCTTTCCGCAAGATGGGTGCCGCGTTTGCTCACAGTCGACCACAAACGCAATCGTGTAACAACTTCACAGGAAGGTTTGGCGTTGTTTAATCGCAATATGGAGGAGTTTTTGCGCCGTTTTGTAACCGTGGACGAAACATGGATCCATCACAACACACCAGAGAACAAAAAACAGCCAAAATAGTGGGTTTCTAAGGGTGAATCGGCGCCAAAGAAGGCCAAGGTGGGTTTGTCAGCCAATAAAGTTATGGCGACTGTTTTTTGGGATGCACGCGGGATAATCCACATTGACTACCTTCAAAAGGGAAGAACAATCAATGGGGAATATTATGCCAACTTATTGGACCGATTCAATGACGATTTGAAAAAAAAACGACCTCATTTGGCCAAGAAAAAAGTTCTTTTCCACCAAGACAATGCAAGGGTGCACACATGTGCAGTTGCCATGGCAAAAATCCATGAATTGGGCTATGAATTGCTCCCTCATCCACCCTATTCCCCAGATTTGGCTCCGAGCGACTACTTCTTGTTCCCAAACCTGAAGAAATGGCTTGGTGGAAAAAGATTTGACTCCAATGATGAAGTCATCTCGCAAACAAAGGCCTATTTTGAGGACCTCGACAAATCATTTTTTTTGGAAGGGATAAAAAAATTGAAGAAGCGTTGGACAAAGTGTATAGAGCTCAAGGGAGACTACGTTGAAAAATAAAATTTTTTTTTATCAAAAAATCTGTGTTTTAATCCAAAAGTCACGGACTTATTGACCCGCCCTCGTATCTCTTCAAATTCTTATTTTGTAATAGAAGTTTATCCGGATTTTTTTGTTTTCTAGCGAAGTTTTGTGTTTCGTCTTCGAAGAGGCGGTCAAGGTTTTAGTGTAAGTCATCATTTCAAATGCACGGACAATTTCTCTTAGCACATTATTTTCAAAAGTTATTAAAATATTGGCATTTGTTTTCTTGGTACAAAATCAAAGTTGTATAACGTAAAAATCCGGTATTAGATTTAGCACTGGCTTATATAAGAGCAGCTTGTCTCCGATACTTAGCTTGGAATGTAGTCAAGTAGCCAATACATTTCTCTGCATTTTTTTCGAGGTCTTTGCATTTTTTTCTTAACGTGCGACTACCATTTTAACTTTGCGTCGAGTGTCGTTTGGAAACTGAGTTTATGAGGATAGACAACCGAATCTTACCTGTATGCACAATTTACATTAACAGATTTGATCTCATTGAGGGCCATCCGACAGGCCCTTGTCCATTTATATATTGGTAGATTAGAAAAGTTTGTGCCCGATATGAAAATGAAACACAAGCGATAACACTTTAAAGAAAACAACTTTATTAATCAATAATACTCATTTTACGCCGGGCGACATGTGGATTGATGATGATGAAAGATGACACATTTTCGATTAGCCAAAACCGAACGATTTTATTTAATTTTGTCACTTAGCTTTGAAATTGCTCATAGTACTTATTCGACGTGATTGTTTGGACAGCTTTATTAAGCTGGAAAAAAATTATACCCCTGAAATCTCACCAAACAAATAACAATACCTTCATTAGATGCAAGCCAGCTGTTGCCAAGAGTTTTGCACCTTTCCTGCTTGTTCCAGTTCCTTTTTTGTTACACGTTTTTGTACAGAATCCACATCTCATCAGCTGTAACAACACGATCAAAAAAGGGTACACTTTCATGCAATCTAAGCTGAGATATAGGCACGAAGACGCGCTCCATCCAGGTTAATTTTCTTTCTGTCGGCATTATTCGCATCAATCTCGAAAAGCCAAGATCATATCACCTATCCGAAATCTGCTAAACCACTTTTAATGGTCCTTATATCAGAGGTACGATCTGAATAAACGCTATGTATGTTTTTTGTTGCAGTTCCAACAATCACTCCTTTTAGAAATTCAACTTTTCGTTCTCCATTTTTTAATTTTTTTTACGCACACAATTTGACTTAACTCAACGGGGTCTAACGATGGAATGACTTCTGATACCACGACTTATACGAGGTGTGATCAAAAAGTAAGGTGACTTTTTAAATTTCGCGCGCTCAGTACACTCTAACTCAAAATTTTTTTGTTGTTGTGTTGGTTCACTTGTCACGATCATATGTTTATAGTTTTAACCATATAGCAGTTGTTGTTTTTATGTGAGAGGCATAAAAGTTGGACGTATTTTGTTTACTAGACGATTTTTTGTGGTTAAAAGTAATGGAGCAGAGAGTTTGTATTAATTTTTGCGTAAAAAATGGTATTAAGTGCTCAGAAACTCTTGAAATGTTGACAGTAGCGTACGGACAGTCAACTTTAAGCAAAAAAAATGTTTATAAGTGGTATAAATTATTCCAAGAGGGCCGAGAAAATGTTAATGATGAACCTCGCTCCGGACGACCTAGCACGTCAAACACAGACGAAAATGTTAAAAAAGTTAAAGAAATTGTGTTGAAAAATCGTCGAATCACGATTAGGGAAATAGCGGATGATCTTGGCTTATCGTTTGGCTCAAGCCAATCAATTTTAACGGATGTTTTGGGTATGAAACGTGTGTCATCGAAATTCGTTCCAAAATTGCTTAATTTTGATCAAAAGCAGCATCGCATGAACATTGCCCAAGACATGTTAAAAATAGTACCATGCTCAGCCACCGCATTCACCAGACTCGGCCCCCTACGACTTTTTTCTCTTTTCAAAGTTGAAAATGCCCATGAAAGGACGAAGATTTGCAACGATTGAGGAGATCAAGGCTGCATCGCTGGAGGAGCTCAAGGCAATACCAAAAAGTGCGGTTCAGAAGTGCTTCGACGACTGGAAAAAGCGCTGGCACAAGTGCATTGTATCAGAGGGGGATTATTTTGAAGGGGATAAAATAAATTTGGATGATTAAATAAATATATTTTTTAAAAAAATGAAAAGTCACCTTATTTTTTGATCACACCTCGTATACTGGTATACAATTGCATAAAACAAACAATGGTTGCGGCAAACAGCGAACTTTCCGCCACGTACGAAGATCGGGCACCTACTCTTGCAATAATAACAGTTGATTCTTCAATCTTTCTACCAACTGTCGTCGGCAAATGTACCTTAAACGGTCTACTATTCTTGAGGTATGCCAAATGTATATAAGAGAAACAGAAGTGGACCGAAAACAGGGAAGTGTTGGTGCACGTCGCACACTGGGGCAAAATACCACTAATGCTGGCATTTAATCAATTTTTACAGTTGAGCTTTGACTTAAAGTACTGTTTTGCTTTCATTGTAAAAAGGAGAGAGAATAAAAAATGAGAATGTGACAGTTACTTGGGGGCACGTGGGCTTGTGCAAAATCGTCGGGAATGCTGAATTAGATAATTTTTTTCATCGAATTAAGACGTGTTTTTTTTTGTTTTGAGTGACAACAGTTAATTGTGTGCAACTTCTTTCAGCTTTTTATTTTACAAAGAAAAATTATTACAATGGAATCAGTAAGCTCAGGTGTGTTGATTTTCTTGTTTTTATAAGAAATTTTTCGTTTTGTCCTCTTAATATGTGTAAAAAATGTGTTAATTTTTGCATTTCGTCAAATATCTAAGCGTTTTAGATGTGTTGGCCATGACATGGCGTTAGTTGTTATATCCATTTGTGACAAGTGGTTTGTCTAGTTTTAGAATCTGTAAAGTCATTCTCGAAAAATATCGATTGTTATCTATTTATTTAATTTTAATTACTTCTTAGACCGAACAACTTCGAAAACTTGGTTTTTGGAATGTCTGTTTTACATGGATACGGATGTTTGAATGCCTTCTGCATTTAGCATACAAATTACCCATTAAAAAATAGCAAGCTCGAGAAAGTGACAAAGAAGTCGTGGCAGCAAATAAGGCCCGAATTCGAACGGAATTCCGAGAATGATGTGGATTAATTGTCGATAAACCAAAACCGGGATTTGGTAGCACGAACGATGGCAACACAGCAAGGCGGTTTTTTTCAAAATTTTGAACTCTTAGCCGAAATAACAAAAATAGACATAGAACTTATAAAAAAAATGCACACAATATTGATTAAAGTTGCCAGTAGACATGAGATTGATTTAGAAAAGTTGAGGGAATTCGCACATGAAACAGCGAGATGGTTCGTCAAAAAATATCCCTGGTATCATATGACTCCAACTTTGCATAAATATTTTATTCATGGCCCAGAAATTATATCATCTGCACTATTGCCGATCGGCCAACTTTCGGAGGAAGTACAAGAAGCCCAACAAAGATTTAAAAAATTTCCGCGAGAACTTCTCAAGAAAATCAAGCCGTGAAAAAATGCATGAAGATGTATTTAATTTTTTTTACTGAGCTCGGATCCCATTATAACATGCAAGCAAAAATTGCATAAAAAAAATTGCAGTCTTTTTCCAAACAAGCGTCCAACTTGCTAAAACCCCCAAATGTCCAAGAATCAAACGCTCTTCCTGAATCTGATGAATCTGTGATAATAATGATTACAGTGATGATATCTAAGGACGTAATTTTTACAATTTTTGGTTTTAATGAACACATCTAATTTAATTGTTTTTTTTTTTAATTTATAAGTCTCAATAAATACCTATGAACAATTTAAGAAATGGTTCTACTAATTTGTTTTTCTTCACGGTACAAGGGGGCGTAGAAGTGGGTGGAGAAGGTAAGTGTAGTTGATAAGAATTATATCTTCAATAAATCTTCTCTAAGTTTTTAATATTGAAAAATAGGCACATTTCAGAAAAGTGGGCGTGTCGGGTGGGCGGGTTTAAAAATATTTTGGGACTGGTCTCAGAATCTATGCTGAGAAATTTCAGGTAGCATTTTAAGAACTTCTTAAATTATTCGTTATTAAGTCGTAACCGGGAGCTTTCTAGTAGTTTTAAATTAAATTAAATTTAAAGTTCCATTAGCATTGCAATTCCACCGTGTAATTTTCTGACGCTCTTTCAGAGTCACTGATATTGTAAGCAAGTGCTTGACCGTCGAAGGACATAAAGGTAGCTCCAAGAAGTGAAGCGAAAATTTCCGCCCATTTGGGGAATTCGCAAGTTTAACTTAGCGGCCACGGCAATATCCTCGAACGCATCAGATTCATCCAAAATTCATTTTCATTGTTTATTTCAAGAATTGACGAATTCCCTTCTTCTTTGATAACGTTTGAAGCTTTCATATCAACTAAACGGCTTGTATCCTCAGTTGTTTGGGTTGCAGTTGCCACCTCAGAAGTCGGTTGGACAGCTGTCTCCTCAACTGTATCATCGTCCGTGACCATCATAGATAATTTTCCCTCTGAAATTGGCAATTGTTTGATTTTCATCGATTTCTTTCACAAACGGTATTACAGTACGCTTTGAATTCACTGCTGTATCCCAACAACACGCGTTCAATCATACAGCTTAAATCGTTCTTGCTTCGGAACGTGAATCATTGACCTACAGCCAAACATCTTTAAATGTGATAAATCAGGTTTTAGATCCGTCCACCTTCAGGGATTTCTTGTTACTTGTACATTAAATTCGGTTCAACGAGCAGGCTGCTGTGACGGAAGCTTCTGCCAACAGTTTCTTAATTAAATCGGAGGGCAAATTCGTTGCCTAAATACTCGGTTCCGTTTTTAGTTCGCTTTTCTTTTTTCTCGACAGGGAAGTCTAATCGCTAAAGCGTAATAATATTTCGCTACGTAATTAATGTTTAGTTGCGATAATTAAGTTTCGACTTATGAACCAGTTTTTTTTTTATTAAAATAATTCCGTTAGCTGAATGGTAACTATTGGCAACGCCACACCATCATCAATTGGAAATGGAACATGCCAGATCGAAGACGACGACAATGAGGACAACGACGACGAAGAAGAAAACGGAACAAGAGTTGTCGTTACAGATGAAAGAAGAACGAACATTAAGTTACATGTCGTTAATTTAATCATGAACATTTTTACGTTACTATTATACAATACTTTCATTAACTTAGAACTAAATTAAAACTATAATGTGTTTCCAAAAGGGATAATTCTTTTTATTGTTATTTGCCTCTCCGGGATCCCTACATACATATGTATGAATGTCCGTATCGTCGACTATGTCTTCTGAGATACCGGTGTAAGACGTCATGTCATTTAACACGCTGCATGGAAAATTTCACTTAGCACTTTATTTTCAAAAGTTCGTTAAAAAATGGCATTCGTTTTTTTGGTACAACTCCAAAGTTGCATATACCAGGTGATTTTATTGCTGTTTGGTTTTTCAATAGTTTTTCGACAGCTCACGCGTGATTCGTGACATGTGATGTGTCAAAGTCAAATATGGCCAGTAAGCATTGCCACACGCCGCATAGCACGTGAATCGATGCTAATTCGGTGAGCTATGTATCTCTCATTTTTGACCGGTGAATTGACCGGCTAAATCCAGCGATTTGACACCTTTAGGCTATTTTTTATATCAAATAACTCGTCTATGCTAATAAGCCAGCGTCAATTGCAGCCTTGCAAGACACCACCACACGTATTATAAGTGAGATACCAGCACTAAAAAGGGACTTAAGACTAGACTCCCTGTCAACATTTATATCATGCATTGATTTATCAACTCAAATTAAAATATTACACACATTTGCAATTTTCCTGCGTTTTTTTTTCGACAATTAAAAACGAAGCGCTTAAAAAACCATCCATTAATTCCCCTGCAATTAGATTTGATAAAAATTATGTACAGAAAAAAACAATTTAAGAAGTTAGTATAGATATGTAAAATGATAGAATTCTTATTTAAAATGGCGATGGCGCGATAGTTAGCTCATTGGACTATCACGCAGAGAGTCTGGGTTCGATTCCTGGCTGGGTCACCAACAATTTCAAATCGCCATCACCCTTTCGGCGGGCAATGGCAAACTCCCGAAAGTAAAATTGCCTACGATAAACCGTAAACCCCGCTCAGATGTGACAAAAATGACAACATGAGCAACACAAATGAGTGTCAAGAAGCTAGGCCATGGCCCATACCGGGCTGCCAGGGCCAGTGTTTTTTTTTTTTCTAATTTAAAACAACACCTATTTAGTTTACATACAGTCTGTTTGATAACATCGTACACGACAAAATCAATTGTACTGGTTTATTTTGTTTATTTACTTGAATGCTTTTCAAGTAATATGTTGTCCACTCTCCTCCATTATCAATAATTGCTTGGAGTCTTCGAGGCATGCTTTCTACTAATCTTATAGCATAATCTTGAGAAAAAGATCTCCATAAAACTCGTAATTTTCGTGATAATTGTTTGACCGTCGAGATCTTCTTTCATTGGAGCTTTAGCGTAACCATGTTGGGTGCGTTTAAGTTATTTGTAAACATGAACAAATTGCCAAATTCTTGTTTTGAGAAGCATCCCCAAACGTGCACCTTTGCCGGATGTTTGACGGTCCGCTGGATTAATTTATTGGATTGCATACACCAGATATGAGTGATGGGAGACCATGTCCAAAAAGAAGCTTCATCCGAAAAAATAACGTTGTTCCAATCACTGTCCAAATTCTCCTTGGCCCAACTGAGTCGTTTTTCTACGTGTTTTTTTGACAGTAGTGGTTTCTTTATTGTGCTTCGAAATTTTACATTATTGGCTAGTAAACGTCTTTGTATCGCATCACAACACACAGCCAAGGAATTTAAACAGAACAGAAATACCTACCACTAACGGCACCATTTACATTACATACAAACTTCTAAGCCAAAATATGTAATGCAGCTACATCTTCAACTATAAGATGCTATATTTCTGGGCTGACTTCCAAAGACTTCAATGACTTCACGAAACGAAATCAAGTGGATACGATAGCTTTAAGTTCGGGCTTTCAATTCAACATGCGAGGATAAGATTCTTCGAGTCTTTGCTCTATCTATCCTACAAGTTTACCATTAAGAAATGGCAAATAAGGTTAGTTGAAGACAAAAAAACAGTAAAAGAACGGAAAGCAAAAATCCAAAAGGCATTTTGTGAAGAAATGGACCTATTGTTGGACATACCAAAGGCAGGATTCGGAAATACTAATGATGGGAACCCATTTCGAAGATTCTTTTTTGATCCTAAAGCTGCTTCCTGAATCTCACTGGAATAGACAGGATATTAATCCACAAGTTCAAAGTGATCTTGAAAACAATTTCTAGTGGCCATGCAATTGACGCAAAAAAATTCGAAAGTTATACATTCAAAACTTCTACTTTGTACATGCAGCTGTACGAATGGCATCCAATGTCTACCACTGTATATAAAATACTTATACATGTCGCACTCTATATTTCCAATCAGGCAACTATGAAGAGGGTGTTGAAGCCCGTATAGACAGAACTTCCTCCGAAAATTTCACAGAGTCAAATGCATTAGAGACATATTAAACAGACTTTTGCTTACGCTTGACCCACAGCTACTACGGCGATTGTTACGGACGGCAAAAGCAGCGCCTATTCAGATGCGGATTTGTTGTTGGAGGCGGACCTAAACAAGTTTCTTGAAATTCCTCCATCTGAACGAGCGCCTCGTAGCAATCCGTATCAAGACTAAATTTGCCAACATTAGCCTTATATGCGCTACACGCCCCCACAGAGAAAAAGATGCCAACACCAAAGATAGCTTCTACGAGCTCTTGAACAAGACCTACGAGCAATGCTCTAGCTATGACATTAAAATTATCCTCGGCGATTTTAATGCAAAGCTAGGAAGATAAGGGCATCTTTGGTAGTACTGCAGTTAACCATGGATAACGGATTCAGGCTAACTGACTTTGCGGCGGGGCGCAATATTTCCGTAGCTAGCACACGGTTCCCATATCTATGTATTCACAAGGGGACTTGGAGAACTCCTGATCAATCAACCGTCAACCATAATGACCATATTGCGATCAACGCAAGACACTCCTCCAGTATTATGTATGTCCGAACGTTCCGAGACTTCATCATCGACGCGCAAGAGATCGCAAAATCCTTTTCCGATCGAGCCTCTGTTCAATTCTTAAGATTTCCATTGCCGCCAACATCAAGCATCGAAGACCAGTGGCAACACTCCAAAAAAAAATCCATCCCTGTTGTTCTGGATTTCACTCGACCACCACAACGAAACTCCTGGTTTGATGACGAATTCCGGCAAGCGCAAGCAAGGTAAGCAAGATGCATAGAAGGACTAGAGCTGCTCACGAGCTCCATTAGCAGAAGAGGAGACGAACACCGACTTCTCAGGTGTAAAGAAAAGGAGCATAAGAAGCACGCGGTGGGGGAAATTGAGAGATGCTACTGAGGAATGAGATTCGGAAGTTTAACCAAAAGGTTAAAAGAAAACATGCTACGGATACAAGCCAAGAATCGAAGTCTGTGGAGACGAACATCGTAGTAGAGTCGCAGTCGATGCTGAAGATTTGGAAAGAGCACTTCTGTGGACAATATAACGGCGTTACAAGCCAAACCGACGATGGAGACCAACAATTCCCTCCACTGTCAACTTAAGTCCAAAAAAGCTGCTGGAGCAGATGGCCTGATTGCCGAGCTCTTCAAAACGACAGGCGATTACTTGGTAAGGCGCACACAAAAATCAATGTCAATGTAGATGGGATCGAAGATCACTCGAAGAATTTTTCTCTCGAAGCAGCCAAAAGCACCCTCATCCATTTTTGATAATGTTCTACTTAACCCAAAGAAGCAGCGATTGGCAAGAGTTATTCTTCGTTTGATCTCAGCGCTGGTGTCGTTGTCTGAATTCATATCGGAGCCTAGGTAGAAAAAGTCCTTAACTACCTCAAAGTTATACCCTTGGTGACGTTCTTAGTCTTGCTCTCATTGACCGCTTAACCCATATTCGCCGTTTTCGTCTCAATACATGCAAGGCGCCACTGACATCACGCTGCTTTCTTCCAATTATGTTAATATCGTCGCCGTATGCGAGTAATTGGACAGACTTTTGAAAGATTGTGCCTCTTGGGTGTTGCACTATTCTTCAAAGTATGATGTTAAAGAAATCGTATGACAGCGCATCGCATTGTCCAAATCCTTTTTGGCATCAAAGTCTCTGTGAGATCTTTACCGACTTTTATGGAGCAGCGTGCATTCTCCATCGACATTTTGCACAGACGGACGAGTTTGGCAGGGATGCCAAAACTAGGCATTGCTTTGTATAGCTCATCTCTATAGATGCTGTCATACGCGGCCTAAAAATCTATAAAGTGATGTTGTGTATCGATCCGAAGCTAATGGATTTTTTCCAAGATCTACAGAAGTGTGAATATTTGATCGATGGTGGACTTTCCTGGCCTGAAGCCAAACTGATAAGTCACCTATCAGGTTGTTGACGCTTCGGGCGTTCACACAATACGACAAATAAGATCTTGTATGCGATGTTAAGAAGGCCAATACCTCTGTAGCCAAAATTCTTCGTTAAGAAATACTGCGGTTCCTTTCGCAAATCTCGGCAATAAAAATGCATACCATTCGGTCTGTCTAAATTCAATGTTATTACATCGGAAAATAGTACCTTAGATATAAATTTAAAGCAAAATTATATTGAAATAAATGAAAACGGAGATTTTACATACAATCTGTAGCCATATAGTACTGTTTTTGGCGAATTCCAACATTGCGGCTCGGTAGCGGCTTAGGAGACGTGGACAACATTCATTTTAGATCGAATTAGGTTTGGATTTCTCTTAGTGATTCTCCAAGCCGTGGTTTTTGACACTTTTGTCTAAGAGAGTGCAACAAGTTTTGGTGCATATCAAGGTTGAATTACTGACCGCTGGAGCAATCTTACGCTCATCTCTTTCGTAAAGCCTTCGTTTTCTTTCTATTCCATTAAAAGTTCCATCAGATTCGGGATCTTTTAAAAAAATCCATACAATCGACGACTCCGATCGATGTTTTTGAAATTGCACTAATTTGATACACTTCATCTCCTAATGCCAAACTTTTTCCTTTTCAATACCGTACAATGACGTACCACGTTGAATTCTTAAAAATCAACCAGAATTGACGTCAACTACGCATTTAAACGATTTGTAGTTTCCGCTATTTGAGTTTACTTTATTGTTAAGTGGGTTATGTGAAATATGAAACGGACTGTATATCAAACATGCAGTTATTTCAGAAATAAGTTTTAATTAGTATAACAACTCTACCATTATTTTAAAGTGTACTCGTAGAACTAAGCGCTAAGTTCCACAACAGATATGGTGGTCCAAGATGTTTTACACGCGACCTTCTGCCTCCAAGACGTGCTAAAAACAACCGTCGAGCTTTCCAAGAAAATTGAGCTGATTGAACAAAAGTGGACCATAAAATATGAAGAAATGTGCAAAAATATTTCTGCATTAATGAAAAGAAAGCTTGAAGACCAATTCAATGACCTTAGCTCACGCTGACACCAACAACAATTGATGCCTGATGAAAATCTTAAAACACGGTTCAACAATTTTTGTATTACGTTGAAAAATTGCATCTTTTAATTTGCGGTATTTCTTTTGATATATATGTATTAATTGTGTGAATGGAAGTTCCAGCCTTGATATGTCAAACGTTTTATGTAGACAAAGAGAAGGACTGCAAATATGTCATCTTAATCAATATGAATAAATTAGATTATTTAAGTTATTTATTAGAGAATTCTGGCGTTGATGAAGTGTGTGTGAGCGAAACTTGGTTTAAACACAATATTGAGGATTATTTTCCTAACTTTAAATTGCACAGGAATGATAGAACAACTTGTACGACAGGGGACGGAGTCGCGTTTAACTGCAAATCTGGCATTCGCTCAGACACAATTAGAAAATCTGACTCCTTGTCAATTGTAGAGTTAATTGTTGTTGAAACTGCCCCAATAGAAGCTGCACTCCTGTACATTTTTTTTTCAAACACTGTCAGAATTTTCTGCATTGTATGAAAATATCATTATATTGGGTGATTTCAATGCTGATCAACTAAAATTTGATTCGCGTCCTTTTCAAATTCAAGACCTTTCTCTCTCCTTAGGACTTCAAATAATAAATCGTCAATATCCTATTAGTTTCCTTGGCCTTGCAATTACATCTGATCCTGCTCTTGTTCTTCTCTGTCACCAGCTTTCCCTTGAATATATTTCCGATCATGATTTAATTTTTTGTACTGTTGATGTTCAGTTGGCTTGCCAACCTGCTCCAACATCGTTCTCATTTAAAAGCATTGATGCATTACAAAAAGCTGCTATTGCTTTACGCTGGGTGCTTTGTAGGCTAAGTCCTGACTCGGATGAAAAATTGAATCTTGTCTCCTACTTATTTTACGAATATGTGCCCACTAAAATAGTCAACATCTCTAATAAAAGCTGTCCCTGGTTTACTGCCGAGGTGTTACATTTGATAAAGTGACGAAATAAACTCTATAATAAATGGATACGTAATTCAACTTCCTCTAATTGGGAAGCTTATAAAGTAATGCGAAACAATGCAAATCGTGCAGTTTGCACTGCCAAAAGACTCGCGTAAGATTGGAGTTAGTGGAAATAGGAGTACTAAGTGTGAATTTGATCCTGATGTGCTCAATGACCATTTTTTGGGAACTGATAAGATGACTAATTCATTCTAATTCCTAGTCTAGCTGATTTTGAAACGATGATATTGAGTGCATTGTAACTATCAGGTCGAATTCACGCGAGATAGTTGGAATTCCCATTCGTTTTATTAAACTTATACTTCCATTTATCATTAATCATTTGTCGCATATGATGAATTCCTGCATTATAACCTCAACATCTCCTCCTGGAAAATTGCTAAGGTTATCCCAATTCCTAAAAAGACTTGCGCTTCAACTTTAAATGACTTTAGACAAATAAGCATATTTCCATGCTTGTCAAAGGTTTTTCAGATGCTTATTGCCGAGCAAATACAAAACCACTTATCAGCCAAATCTTTGCTCTGCCCTTTTCAATCAGGCTTTAGAGCTAACCATAGCTGCTCCACAGCAGTTGTACATACTCTTGATAACATTCGATGAGATTTTGATAAGGGTTTTTTTTTTAACAATTCTTTGCTTATTGCATATCTCAAAAACTTTCGACAAAGTTAAGCATGATATTCTCTGCGGGAAGTTGAAACATCTTTTTGGTTTTAGTGAGAGGAGTACACAGCTGATATAAAGCTTCAGGTAGAATGCAAAATATTTTTAATGGCGAAATCTTGTCCTAGCTGAAGCCTGAGGTGTTCCTCAGGAATCCATCTTAGGACCTCTTCTGTTTTGCATCTTCATAAATGACTTGCCAACGAAATGTGAATATGCTTCAATCCATCTATACGCTGATGACATTCAAACCTACTTATAGGGACCTTTACACGAAATTGACGAGTTGGCCCACGTGATCAATCATCAAAGAACCCTGCAAAATCTCAAACGATCCCAATATGTAAAAAAACAGTCGACATAATCAGAATTCCTGATTCTTGGCTTTGTAATAATAAGCTAAGAGTCGTTGTATCTGTATCTAGCCTTGGTTTTACCATAAATCGCCACTTGACTGGCTACAACCATGTATCATTACCATGCTACCATTCATACAACGACCATATATGTAAATGGTCGAATAAATAATAAATAATAGGTCGAATCTACGGTTGTCTTCGAAAAATTTGGCTCACCGCAAATTTCACTCCGATAGAAACTAGACGAAAGCTTATGTGGTACCCCTCATAAGGTATTTTGAAAATGTTTATTGTAAATTGGACTCCCTATCTGAGCACAAACTAGAAGCTGCTTTCAATGACGCAGTAAGATACATTTATAATATTCATAGATAACCATGTTTCTAAACTATCTAGGAACTTACTGGGATGCACACTTCAATAGTATATTAAGGACAAAAATTGCATATTTCTATTTAATATAATTAAGACTAAATCTCCACCATACCTGGTTTTACAAAATTCAATTTGCTCAGTCTCCAAGAACGTTTAACATTATCTTACCAAGATATAGTTATTTAAACTTCTCTCGTATGTTTTTTATTCACAAGATTAAACTTTGGGACTCACTGCCATTGGCTATTAATGGTATATCTATCGCTGCTAGGTTTAAAGACGCAATTTTTCAACATTTTTCCCATGGTCCCTCCTAATCCTTTTTGTATAATATTTCCTCAATTAAATTCTATTTCCAAAAGCAATTTACAAATTGTTAATCAATCAATTATTTGAAATTGAAAATACCGAAATTATGCTAAAAATCGTTTTTTGGAATAATTGTTATTCCAAGCCGAAGCCCTGGTAACTGGTGCCGTAATTTAAGAATAATCATGTAATTTATTACTAATTAATAAAGTTATAATAATTATAATAATAATAATTTTTTTTTTTCCTAAATGCAGAGCTAACCTTCAGGACTATATAGGTAAATATAGTAGTATATTGTTGTTGCACGCGGCCTTTTGCCTGCAAAGCGGGCCAATAGCACACTACGTAATAACCTACTATGTGTGCTTTTTACTTTGTTCCTATTGTTTTGGCTATTCTTACACTCCCAATTGATTCATACAACGACTTTTAATTCTAATCATCCAAAAAGAAAAAAAGTGAACAGACGTTGCATTATGTGGAATGAGATTGTTTGTTGACCAACTATTAATGAGAGCAATGTAATTAATGCTATAAGATGCAGAATAAACCTCGCAGGGGAAATTCGGGGTCACCTGCAACATTTGTTGCCGTTATCGTGAGTGACGCGGGTGGTCATCTTCAATGCGTTCTTTACGGTGGAAATGATACTTCAAAATCAAATAAAAAATGAAACAATTTTCAATTCTACAAAAAAAGACCTGAATTATCTAGACTTGGAAATGGAACAACAGTTTCTGAAGAAAATCTGGATAAAATTGAAAATTTCGTTTGCTCTATACACCAAACCAAAGCCATCAATGTAGATATAAGAAGATATATCCGAACTTACTATATTTTAAAAAATATATATACTAATATATCTGGAAGATACTTATACTTATACTTTTACATTCATTGAAGTTTTATTCGCCTTCTAAATTTTTAACAACTAAATAATTGCTAATTGCCTTCAAATAAGTCATTTGTTCTAAAAGTACAGAGAAGCAATAACATCTGCAAAATTGCAAAGATTTCACACCAGGGGAAAGTTGGTGGATGCTAACAAATAATATGTATGTATAAAACTAATTGGTTCAAGGTCAAACCAAACTGAAAATTGGATGACATTGTTGAAAATAACAGTGAAGAGCTCAATGATGATAACGATTTTTTTAGTAGCGACTCATCGGATAGAAAGAAGAATGTTAAAAAATCAGTTTTTAGTGTGCTATCAGCTCGTCTTCCAGGCAAAAAGCCGTATGCAAAACGTCTTGGACCACTTTTTTTATAATCAGAAAGATCAACTCTACATTAAGAAGAAAACAAAATTGTTTATCCCAATTATTTTAAGTCCATTTCTAGCATACTATTAGCGTGTTTTAGAGGCTCAAAACGTCTTGGACAACCATATCTGTGATCATCGCGCTTAGTTCTTCATTCTTAAATACTGATAGAGCTGCTATACCAATTAAAACTTACTTTGAAAAAACTGAATTTTTGATATAGTATTATTAACCATTGGCCCCACTAGAATCTACAAGGCGATAACATTTAAAAATAAAAATGTCAGTACTGTCTAATAATATCAATTATTTTATTTTATCATTCACACCCAAACATTACTGTGGGCTCTTAGCCTAGTACCTATGTATATATATAAAAAAAAAAGATGTTATTTAGCAATACGTATAAATAGAAGCATTCTGGAATACCGACTGTCTTATGTTAAAGTATTAGAAGGTTATGTTTTCCTGAATTCAGAAAGTATATGTTTATATATAATTGCTTCGGGGTGAAACTCGATGACGTTATAACTCGATAACCGATTATTTTTTTGTTTTATAAGTATTGCTGTATTTCAGGTTTAGGCGGAAAGAAAATTCCGGAAAATCGATTAATTCGCATTTTTCGCACTTTTCGCATATTACGATAGTTGGCGTTGGGGGTATCTAGCAGTTTATTTGTATGCGCGTTATTATTTTGTTTTACAAAAGTGAATTACGTAAATCGAGAATTTCAGGTTAATGTATTACGTTTGTCAACAGTGCTGGTTTTTGATTTTGTGCATCGCTTCAACAGTTTCATAGCTTTTATTTTTGTCAAGTGACCGATATTGTGTCTTTTTGGAAGAAGTATAGGCAAAATATGGTTGAAGATATACTGAGTCGACGACAGCGAGAGTTAATGTCAGATTATGTTCAGCGTTATTAGATTTGAATAAGGTAGTAGAAGAACTGCAGATGCCTTCAAATATAACGAATCCTAAATTAACTAACATCGAATACGCAAGAGAAACTTCCTACGATCAATTTAAACTGTTAAAAATTATAGCTCAAGATGAACATCGCATGAACATAGTTCAAAAAAAGTATACGATGCGTTATTTGACATTTCAAAACAAAGTAATACTGGAAAATCAGTAAGTGACTACTCATTAATAAGTTGGGACGAAGCTACCATGTCGAACAAGTTTTCAATTTGTGCAGTAAGGATTCACCTATGGGTGGATGTAGGATATTGTTCTCTGGTGACTTTTGCCAAATCTTACCAGTGGTAACAAGAGGAACACGTGCTGATGAAATCAATGCTTCATTGAAAAGATCTTTTCTCTGGCCGTGTGTGAATAGATTAGAACTCAAAACAAATATGAGAATGTCGTTGTCAGCATACGAAAACCGGCATTTTAGATTTGTTGCTCAAAATAAGAAATGGAAGAATGGGAGTTAATCTAGATAATGAAAACCTTTGCATTTTAGTAAATGATCTTTAAGAATTAGTTAACAACGTCTAAAAACTTTGACTATAGATTGCAAACTTATGACCGGATGTGGTACTGGAGTGTTAATTCCCTGGATTCCATTGATACCAACGGATCCTCCATTCCAATTCAAAAAATTGCAGTTTGAAATAAAATTGTCATTTTTAATTAACTTTAACAAATCACAAGGTCAGACATTCAGCGTTACGGGTTAAGACCTAAGCGTTAAGTGCTTTTCCCATGGACAGCTACACGTAGCTCTTTCATGGATCACTTCCAAACAAAATTTATTCATATTTTGTCACCAAAAGTCAGACGCAAACATTGTTTATAAAGAAATTCTATAATCAAAGGCAGTACTTCACATTCTTGAATTTGTTTTCAAAATTACACCCGTGCGAAGCCGGGGCGGGTCGCTAGTTTTATAAAATTCTGAAGAGCAAAGCCAAAGAAATGATTTAAAAAAACTCGAATTTCGATTTTATCCCAATTTCTAAAATTCCGTTACAAGATTCTTATTAATGTGGTGAGTTATTCTACCAATTTCATTCCCCAGAGCTCCCAATATGGGCTCATCTTTATTAAATTGAAAAAGAATAAAATGTTCATATTTCATTTATACAAACAAGATCTGTGCTTAATCTGAGAAAATGTGAGATCTTCATTCTCTCAGTAATCATCGAAAATCATCCATTGTTTTTATATTACGTGGCTGTGAGTACCGCTATTAGATAGGAATGTAGGATTGTAGTGTAGGAATACAAAGAATGAAAAATGGATTGACATTTGTAATTTTTTAAATTAACAACAAGGTCATGTCTATCTATACATATTGTATCTAAACAGATATCCAAAACTAATGTAAGAGACAATCAAACGAACAGTGGATAAAACGATACCTCGGTATCAACACATCGATAACTAAGCCTTATCCCGCAATTCAACTATAGGCGCACTTCATCGACCTAAAAGTAGACTGCTGTCAAGACTAAAAACCTTATACAGACAGTGTACTGACAGACATAACCTAGAGATCATGACATTAAAGTCGTCGATTAAAAACCTCCAAAAATTTATATATAAGAAAATTACAGGCTTCTGTAAGTTTGCATTGAAACAACAAAATCCAGGCTTAAAACACCAGCAACCCGAATATGTTCCCGCAAATAAATAAAATATTTCGGAGGAAAGATCAAAACGACCTTTCATATGTTAAAATCTCCCGAACGACAGACAACGAAATAATACTTTTAGCAGCAGCATAGACCCAAATAAGGCTGTTGATGATTAAACTTCTTTGTGATCGAAGATCCGCAGGAGAAAGTAGAGGCTATAGGAGCGACTTTCCAGGAAGTGTACAAGGCGAATAACATCATTGGCCCGAACCACAACCTGGAAAATCGAGTCGTAGTACACAATTTCTTCCTTCGTAATGAAATAACGACCTGGCGAATCCAGAACTCGGGTTTAACCCAGTTCGGTGAAGAGAATATGGCAAGTAATGTCATCGCCAATGAAAGAGAACAACCCCCGTTCATTTAGAAGGAAGAGCTTCGGACGATCTTCGACACAATCGAATACCGAACGCTGTGCTTCGACATCTCCCACTAAAAGCGGTGAACATTTATACCACCCTGTTCAACAATGCATAGAATAATGCACATTATCCAGTACATTGGAAAACAGCGGATGTACTTACCATCCTCAAAAGGGATAAGGACTCATCCAATTCGGCGAATCTCCGGTTGGTCGATTTAAACAACAAAAAACAAAAATCATCGCGATATCCAATCGATCGCAGGTACGCTCATGTAACATGTCGGATCTTTTGTTTAAGTTTTGTTTTTATATGCGTCCGTCGTATAAAAATGCAACTTACATGTATAAACCACTGTTATTGCAGCATTTTAACAAATTTTAAGGTGTATAAGCCACGCCCCTACTCACCCACTCTCGAAAGAACAATCAAGTAGTGCATTCGATCCGTTATCTTGTGATGGAATGTTGTGCAGTGCTTGTCTCTTGAACAGTGGTACCCATTTTTAGTTTATATGACTGCAGTGAATAGAATACACTGAGCTACAGTAACCATTGAGAGAAGTAAATGAATGCATTCATGCAGATCTCTAGTTCTGACTAAGTGGGATGAGGACAGAAATATAGTTCCGGTGCCTGTCGGATAGACTTGGAGAAGGCCTTCGATACCGTATGGCTAGGAGGACTCTTCCACAAGTTAAACAGGCTAGGTAAAACCACTGCTGTATATTATTTTCAATATGCTTACAAACAGACAGTTCATCGTGAAGAATGGCGATATGACTTCCACTGGAACATTTCACATTAAAAACGGTCGGCAACAAGGTGCGGTTAATTCGCCAATCATATTCAACATTTACACAAGTGATCTGATAGGTTCACTTCATGCCATAACGTACCCAGACGACTTAATGGCGTACAGAACAGGTTCAAAGATTAAGGTCATTAACATACTTTTGCAACGTGACATCTATAAGATTAAACAATATTGCGACGACTGGACGCTGAAGATCAACTTTCAGAAGTCGGTAAATCATTCCTTTTAGGACGCCTTTGTCTGGATACCAAATAGAATTGGCGAAAATTTCAGATTGTGGGACAACATGGGCAGACACTTGCTTGTCGAAATGTAGTCAGATACCTTGGAATCTAGCTAGATCAATATCTATACTTTAACAAACGTATAGATGTTGCTCTGGCCAGAGCCAAAGGAGCTTTTGCCCTTACAAAGAGACTATTTTAGCAGGCAACTCGATGCGAGGGTAAAGGCGACCTGCTACATGGCCCTTATCCAGCCTATGCTTGTATTTGGCTGTCCCGTGTGGTTAAACGTGAGAGCAAGTCTGTTAGAAAAGTTTCATGCGTTTGAGAAAGCTGGCTTAAAACTTGTCTTCGCCTATACAGAACACCACAGTCTGAGTACATAAAATACCATCCTAATGAGGTCTTGTACAATAGGGCGAACCTAATAAGAGTGGACACTTTTGTTATGTTGACTCAAAGGCACATTGCAAGATCAATGACCTCGTCGAACAACCTAATCTCCGGGGCGTATTACCCGGCTTTATTCCTCCAGAAGCATTTCTCAACCTAGATAAAAAAAAAGGGTCTGATCCAGGACAGATTAGCGGTACAGTCAATCGCACACGGCAGTACGGAACGTCTCCGGCTTAGTAGGGCGGCATGAGGGATGTTGCTCGGCAGCACCAACAATTTTGGTGGCTTGCAGTTTATTTTTTTAGCCACGGCCGGCTTACATAGATTTAGGATAGCTTTAAGAAAAAAAAAAATTTTAAAAAGAAAAATAAAAAAATAAATAAAATAAACAAAACAAAAATAACATAAATAAAAAAAAACCAATAATAAAAAAAAGTACTTAAAAAAAGAAAAAAAGAGATGGGTGACCTTTAAATAACTTTCTCTCGAAAAATAATATCTATGCAGTAAGGTAGTTTAAGTAGGTGTAGAATTTTTTTTAAGTAGTTATGTATAAGTTTTAGTCTTTAAGTTTTATAAATAGATTACCAACAAGTCCATTTACTACGTTTTTTAAATAAAATTCATTCTCTTAGTTTTAGTTTTAATTAATTCAAAAATAAAAATACGAGTATATTGTAAGGATCATCGAAAGACATGTAGAGTGAGAATTATGTTTAACCTACTTAGAGTGCCCGCATGAGGCCAGTAAGTTACTTTATGATATTTTTTAGTTATTTAAGGTAATTTTTAAGCATTTTTTTGACTGGCATTAAAGGTTTAATGAATCAATCACATAACAATGCATATAAAATGAATGAAAATGAAATGACATTCCATTTACTAAGTTTCTTAATTTACACAATCCATTTTTTCAGTTTTAGTTTTAATTAATGTAAAAATGAGATTATACTGTAAGGAACGTCGAAAAACATTAAGAATTATGTTTAACCTAGAGTTAAAATAGTTACGTTTGTCGTTTTCGACTTACAATTGACTTGATTCCACATTCCGTTTGGCGTATTTTGTAGTAACATAAAACATATTTTCGACTTCAACTGCTATTATGCTTGGCGGATGGCGGGGCGGATAAATGCCATTTTCAGTCGTGAACATTGTTTTTAAATGTGTTTCATGCGGTTTTTTTTTTAAATTAAGGTGCTTGTGTTATTAAGGAGTTTAGTTTTAACCAAATAAATAAAAATCAGGTAACTTTTTTATATAAATTATCCTATTACACCTTAACAAAACTTTTTAAATGAATTTAACTCGTAAAAGGCGGATGTGTCGAATAAATTATAGAATCTAGATCTTCAATCGCCCCGAATCGACAAGCGTCTCGAGTCGTTTTCGACTCTCGACAAACGTAATTGGGGTGAATAAGATAGTTTTAAGTAGTTTAAGCTAATTTTTAAGCATTTTTTCGTCTAGCGTGTAGGAATCACTTAATTTAATGAAATAAAAATGCATTTAAAATGAAAAAAAAGACATATTGTCAGCTGATTGCAATGATTTATTCCATTACGATGTGTAGTGGACTATATATTTGTTTTATTTCCATGTTCACGCACTACAAATTTTGTCTTTTTCGAAGGAGCAAATTAATATATTCATTATCAACAACGATCTAATGAAAATATTTTGTAGATTACATTTCACGAAAATATGATGGCGATGGCTAGCTCATTGGACTATTACGCAGAGGGTACGTGGTACGATCCCCGGCATCACCAACAATTTTTCGAATCGTCATCACCCTTTCGGCGGGCAATGGCAAACTCCCGAAAGTAAAATATGAGTCATAGGTGACAATAAAGTACGACAATTATTGAACAAAACATTGAGCTTTTTACTGCTCGAATTATTTAATAAGCTCATCATATGCTTATCCCAAGTAAGACTTCTAACAAACACCATTAATAAATTGTTTAAGGTTACAAAATATTCAATTGGAGAATATTAAATATATTACACTATTAATATCAGTATCAGTATACATTTTGGCTCGAGGGTTTAGTAAGAGCGTATTTTCCTTTGACCACTACGAACATTTTCTACATCTTAATATTTTTCAAACAATACGATATTTTCATACATTTAAATAGATGACTTCTTTCTGATCCCCACATATGAGCGGATCAAACATGCCAAAGGATTTAGAGAAATATAAAAGTACTAAATTGTTACTTTTCTCATAACCTCAATATTAACAAAGGGGCAGCGTTATTTCATCGGTCCCAAATATTTCAATGCTCTCTACTATTGTATATATATACACAAAATAGTAAAGGAAATTGTTAAGTATCCCATATCCAAAATATCCACCAAAATCTAATGAAAAAATTCTTGAGTGCTATTAAAATCACAACCTATCTGTTGCAACCTGAAATCGCGAACAATCAATTTTTTGTTTTCAATATTGCGCGAACATAATCTGTAGGGCATTAAGTTTCGAAAAAATAGTGCCACATACGGTACTGCCGGTGAAACCATTGAGTTGTCTCCAGTGGCCTGGCCTCCAAGATCGTGTGAATTCACGCCACTAGACTATTTTCTGTGAAGTCGTTGGTCTACATGGACACGCCAACAATAATTTAAGAATGAGAAGCTATTTAAAAGTGGTTGCAAAATAAGAATACCACCAGTGGAATATTGTGGTGGCTTTATCCCCATTTTCTTTCAAAATCCCATTAAACCACCTATCTTGTAAAAAAAAAAACTTGGCTCGTTTGTTCAACTTATGTGTTTTATTTCAATTTCAAATCTTAAAGCTCTTAAAATAACACCCTTTATATGCAGATTGGGAGAAAATGTATTTTAAAACGATTCAAAGCTCAGTTCTAAATTTTTCACTTGAATTAGTTTTCTTTATTAAAAAAATTATTCGTGCACTCATCTAATCTTTCAAAACTAGCTGCTTCTCGGGAACGAGTCTTCATTTAAGCAGGCAAAAATGATATTAAATATCAACCGTATGCTTGTGTTGAGTAAATAATTCGGACAATGAAAATTATAATTTTACTTACATTATATCAAATAAAGTTTGTTTGGCTTAATATTTAGTAGTCCCACGTTGTTCTTCTCTTAACTCGAAAGTTTTTGCGCGGTATATATTCGACTAGTGATCTACGTGCTTCAATTCGAATAGCATTTCAAGTTCTTAGACTTTCATTATAGTCACTATTTTATTTTTCATTCTATGAAGTCTTATGACTGACGACCACTTCATAGCGATTATGTTATTTCCTTGGAACTAGGGCTTTACAAACTTTGAACAGTGCTTAAGTTGTTATCTTGTTGTAATCCTAACATGTTTTTCTCAAATAAATAAGTGCAATGTTACAAATAAATGTATTAAAATATAAACACATATATATATATATATATATATGTATATATATACAATTATATTAAAATATATATATTTTATATATAAAAACATTTAAGTTAAAACAATAAAGAATTCTTTTTCCACCACTGTATACACAAAAATGTTATTTAAATTAAGTTTCTTTTTTAAATAAAAATAAGTTCCAACTATATGTGATAAGAGAAAACAGTTACGTAACTTAAAAAGACTGAGTGAATATTAAATTTCACTATGAGCGTCCGCAATAGAGTAAGATCAGTGAAGTAAAGGTTAGATGATTAGCATGTAACACAAGCATTAAAAAATTGAGGAAAAAAATGCATTAAGAATCGATCGGATATCTGTCCAAAGAAGCTAAAATAATTTTAGGCAGATGATAGAATGATTAATACAACTTAACTTTGTCGCGTGCATGTCAACGCATAATACGATTTAAAGCTTACAAATTACCACGAAACTTGTCTAAATATGCAAATCGTTTGAAATAAATGTGTTACCGCGTTCCCAGAGGTTTTACATTTATATATGTGAGCGTTATGATCTCAAAGTGTACCCGATACGTATATCAGAGTAGTATATAATATGAACCTTGTCTTGTCTTCTTTTACAAGACTTAAAGTCCGTTGAAAAATCCAGAACGACTTCTTATTTTCGCCAATGATAACGTCATCATTAGCACTTAATTTAGTCAAATAAAGGCCTTTGAAGATAATAAATAATAAAATAATTGCCCCTCACCAGAACCCAGGAATACCAAAAATTACTGGAATCTAAACTGAGGAAATCATCGCTCTGAAATGCGAGATATTAAAACAGTTTGGCTCTTTTGTCAAACGAAGGTGTCGCACAAAAAGTAAGCGTGGTATAAATATACAGTATTTTGTGATAAAAAAAAAGCCTATTAGCATAAGCATCGCAGTGTTGGACGATGTATATAAAACAGCGCCCAAAGATGTATACAACAAAAATCTGACGTGGTTTTGGACGATACAAAGAACAGATATATAGTTCCGTATTGTAAAACTGTTTTCCAAAAAAAAAACTAGAGCTGATTTTAAGTTTTGGAATTGATTCATTTTTATATCGTACGTTAGACACATTCAGTACATTAGGAGAAATCATTGCTTCGTTGTGGAAAAAGAAAGACATAAAAGTATTAAAATAGGTCATATGGCATCATGCAGCCAGTAATATGCTGACTTACTTGAAAACAATTAAACAAATGATCCAATTGTTCAGGTATAAAATCCCAAGCTAATTTAGCTAAAAGATCGTGAACATTTTTTACGATTGCTTCATGTTTACCAGCCTGGGCACTCCAAATTGCATTCAGGTCCTCCAAACACAACGTATTTTCTTTAATAAGAAACCTTATAATTTTTTCCATCTTTTCGACATACTGAGGTTGATGTAAAGAATCCTTCAGCACAATTTCTAAAACGTCCGAATTTTTAATCCAAAGCTAAATGAGGAATTAAAATGGTATAATGTCAATAGATAAATATTTTACTTTCTTACCGCCACACGCTCAGCTGTTAGCCAATTCAGTTCATCATCTGATAACACCTGTGATAATTGCGTTCTATGTGCACAATAAGAAACTGAAGTAATTATTTTATTTATTTCGTTTAACGCATTCATTTTCCCATTAAAGCTTGAAACTTGTAATAAGCGTAGTATCATTTTTAAACGAAATATTTCAATATCTCGAATAAAGTCTGGTTGGTCAGGTAAACGATTTGCGAAGCATCGAACTGTTTTAATAATTTTATGAATAAGGTCGCTCCTTCCTTCTAATTTTGCTTCTTGTTTTAGTTCAGCGTCTGTGAGACTTTCTAAGTGATGTAAGACTGCCGTCCAAATAGGCATGAAATAGGTTTTTATAGTTGCGGTCGTCAATAATTCGTAGCATTGACCAAAAGGTCGAATTACAGAATATATAAATGAGAGTGATAAATTCAAATTAAAACTCTCAGTCTTTGTCAAATTTTTTAGAAATGTTTCACAATCCAGATTAGAATAAAGATCATTAGTACCAAGTGACAACCCATTAGGGTAAAAACGATTTAATAAGTTATCAAATCCTCCTAATTGTCCGAAACGATTAATTAAATCAACAAGCCAACCACGGGGGCGTTTTGGTTCAGATGGCACTGATGCCCATCGTTTATTTTCTTCTAAAATTCCCCACACTGCCTCAGGTCCAAAGCATTCTGATTGGCGAGCGACATTAAACGTATTAAACTTATTGTTTGGATCTAAAACTACTGACAGAAGTTCTAATAAGTAGGGGTTATCACGGTCAATGTGAATTGCAATTAAATGTAAAAGTTTTCCGCAAGTCATAAGAATACAATGGTGAATATTATATTTCCATGAATTTACAGCCTCGTCCGTAAGAATTTTCATGAAGGAAGTTGTCAATCCATTTTTGTAGAAGTCCTGACATGGTTCACAATTATGATCACACCCTTTAAACAAAAGGAATAAATATTAAGTTACATAAACAATTTGGTTATATATTCACATATAGAATTATATTTACCAGCCAATGTAAGTGTAATTGAGGCATTTAACAAGTGCTCCAGTTCTTGCTCAGGCAAAACAGGAACAACCCACCTTGGATTTGAAATTTTTTGATTTAAAGAACGCAGTTTTATTATTGGAAATGAAGATATTAATTTTTCTGGAGTCCTGGAAAGAAAAAACTGTTGTCTAATCCTTTTCAGAAATAAAAGTCTACTTACATTTCGTCAGCATTTTCGACCAATGACAAAGAATCCGACTGAACAACTGTTTTTTCAGCTTTTTGACGATCATGAGCGTCAGAAGTCATTGTCACTACTTATATGAAATTACAAGTTTAAAACATAAATAACAATATTTAAGGATGTTTGATTTTTAAATATTTTAAAGCAATTAGTTTATTTGTACTAAAGAATTTTTATTCCGCCTTCCAAAAGGAAACAAAAATAATTAAATAAATAAAACAAATGAACGCGAGAAAACGTAGTCAGTGTCAATAATTAAAAAACTACAACGTATTTTCATCGTTTGCAAGAAAATTAATATACCTAGGATCGAATATATATTAAGTATATCGATGAATTGGTTTGAACTCTTCTTCACTCCTGTTTTGAGGGTATTTTGTTATTTAGCAATGAGAATCAGCCGGTCACAAAATGGCGATTACTGCTATAGTTAAATACTATCATTAATTGTGATTGCTAGATAATCGGAAGCTTTGATATTCCACAGGACTATGAGCTCAAAAATAATAGAACGAAGACAACACTTGGAAAAAAAGGCAAATTACATATTGCAAAACTCAACTCCACTTTGTAATACTTTTCGACTGCAGTTAAAATTTGATGCATTCCTTTTTATTCTTATTGACAGTCAATTAAACATCATTGCCATGTGTAAGACTTGCGCATAAAGCTACGAAACGAAGAATTTCCGACATTTTTACGATACGTATGTCCGAAATTACACATTGACTTTTGAATCACGACTCATGTAAGTGCAAAAGAGAGAGAACATGAGAGAGATCATCAACAATCCTTTGAGTGGTGGGGCAAAATTTCAATTAATCTCTTTGGCGTTTCTTCTCTCCTTGTTCGTTATTCTTCTATATAGCTTTATTTCTATTAGTTCTTTATGAATGGTGGTTCGCAAAAAAAGATTTTAATCAAAGGAATCAGGGAAGTATTCAAAACTTTTGTTTAGACAGCGAATCGTTTCTTTTTAAAGAAAGAGAAAAAAAAAGTGCTGTCGAAAAGAGTCGTGACTCAAAAGTCACCGTGTCAGAATGTCAGAGTGGGATAGCGGACTATATGTATTAGGTCTGTATGCTTACTGTATTGACAAAATATACAAAACCTGTCAAAACTGGAAGATGGAGGATGAAATATTTCCTCAATGACACAATTTATTTAAAATAAACCAGAAATGTTTGTACAGATAAATATCAACTGTCTTTATTATGATGTTATTTCCAATGAGGGATGGGAGTTTCAAATGAAAAAGGAATTTCGACAGCAACCATATCCGAACAAATAAAATAGCAGAACAGTTACTTTATTCATCCTCGATCGTTGCGGAAAATTTTGAGTAAAACCGGCGAACTTTAAAAAGAGAAAGACCAAGACCACATATGTATCGAACGAAACTTTATTTCTAACTACTTCTTAATATTATTAATTTTAGAACAAAATACTGATTTAGTACAAAGTATATAAGAAATAAGTGTGCATTTGTGTGTATGAATGTGTCTGTTTAAATTCCTTACAATATAATAATAATACAGGATAATTTTTAACAAACGATGTTATATCTATAAAGAGCATCAACGATTATTATCTTTAAATAGCATAGCGCTTTAACTACATAGCCTTGAAATGACATTTTCTCTATTTTCCTTTCAAAAATATTTATGTCATTATTATTTCTTTTAATGTTAATGTACGAGTAACTGGTAAATTCTAACTGGATTTTAAGAAGTAAATTAAAATTATCTATCTACGAGGGCGGGTCAATAAGTCCGTGACTTTTTGAATTTCTAACCTCTTTACTGAAATAGCAACACTGCTCCTGTCAACAGGCATCTGTCAGTTGACTCCTGTCAAAATTTAAACTTGCTGCGTCAGTTAGTTTGTGTTTGACAGCTATTTTTATCAGACTACTCACTAATTTGAGGAGAAAATGGAAAAAAGTGAATTTCGTGTGCTTATTAAGCATTATTTCTTGCGAAAAAAAAACCATTACCGAGACCAAGGCTAAGCTTGATAAATACTATGGGGACTCTGCACCATCGATTTCAATGGTAAAAGAGTGGTTTACTGAATTTCGTTGTGGCCGTACAAGCACTGAAGATGCCGAACGTCCTGGACGCCCAGTTGAGGTCTCTACACCCGAAGCAATAGAAAAAATTCACGATATGGTGTTGGCCGACCGAAGATTGAAAGTGCGAGAGATTGTGGAAACCGTAGGGATCTCGCATGGCTCAGTGGTTTCAATTTTGAATGATCACTTGGGCATGAGAAAGCTTTCCGCAAGATGGGTGCCGCGTTTGCTCACAGTCGACCACAAACGCATGTGCAGTTGCCATGGCAAAAATCCATGAATTGGGCTATGAATTGCTCCCTCATCCACCCTATTCTCTAGATTTGGCTCCGAGCGACTACTTCTTGTTCCCAAACCTGAAGAAATGGCTTGGTGGAAAAGGATTTGACTCCAATGACGAAGTCATCTCGCAAACAAAGGCCTATTTTGAGGACCTCGACAAATCATATTTTTTGGAAGGGATAAAAAAATTGGAGAAGCGTTGGGCAAAGTGTATAGAGCTCAAGGGAGACTACGTTAAAAAATAAAATTATTTTTTTATCAAAAAATCTGTGTTTTAATCCAAAAGTCACGGACTTATTGACCCGCCCTCGTATCTATCTATTTTAAGCCGGCGTATGACGGCATCTAAAGAAGCGAGTTATACAGAGCAATGTCTAGTGTAGGCATCCCTGCCAAACTCGTCCGTCTGTGCAGGATGACGATGGAGAATGAACGCTGCTCCATCAAGGTCGGTAAACATCTCAACGAAACCTTTCATGTAAAAAGGAACTAGACAAGGCGATGCGCTGTTATGCGATTTTTTCAACATCGCACTTGAAGAAAAAGTGCAAAGCTCACGAGTTAACACAAGAGGCACTATCTTTCAAAAGTCCGTCCAACTACTCGCAAACGCCGACGATATTGACGTAATCGGGAGAAAGCAGCGTGATGTCAGTGGCGCTTTCGCGAGTATTGAGACGGAAGCGGTGAAAATGGGCTTATCGGCCAATGAGGGCAAGAGCAAGTATATAAGGTAGTTAAGGACTTTGTCTACCTAGCCTCCGCTATAGATACAGCCAGCGACACCAGCGCTGAGATCAAGCGAAGAATAACTCTTGCTAACAGCTATTTCTTTGGGTTAAGAAGGCGATTGAGTAGCAAATCCCTCTCTCGGACAATAAAAATCACCCTTTATAAGACCTTAATAATCCCAGTCCTGCTCTATGGCGCAGAGGCATGGACATTATCAGAAATGGATGAGGGAGTTCTTGATTGCTTCGAGAGAAAAATTCTTCGGGCGATCTTTAGTCCCGTCTACATTGAACGTGAATGGATTTGTACAGTGACATCGACCCACCCAGAAGAGTGAAGATCCAAAGACAGAGATGGCTGGATCATGTAGAGCGTATGGACACCAATGCTCCGTTCCGAAAAGTCTTCGAATCCGCTTCCGAAGGACAGCGCAGTAGAGGAAGGTCAAGGCTCAGGTGGCGCATGCAAGTGGAGTGGGACCTCAGCCAACTTAGCGTGCGAAGTTGGAGGCAGCTACCCAGGGATCGAGCTGGCTAAAGACGCTTGTTGACTGAGGCCCAGGGCCAGGCCCACCCCGAACTGTAGCGCCAATCAAATCTTTGGTTCCCTGCTGATAGGTAGAGAAAAGAGTCAAGTAGAGTATAAAATATGGTATTAAAATTGCGTAATATTACCCTTTTATAAATATTTAACATCAAACGATTTCTCGAGAACCCTTTCAACAACACAATGCCAAGTGGACGCCACCGTATCTTTGTTACCAAAAACAGAAAACAAAACAAGCACCAGTTTTGCACTTTTCCCAGAGGGGGAATTAAAATATAAATATTTTTTTGAAATTGGGGGATCACAAGCTGTGTGCATATATTCAAAACCAATCAAAGTGAATGTAATTTGTGGCACCAAAGGGGTTGAGCATATCAGAAAATTACTCACGATTCCTCACGAATGCTCAGTATCTTAACTGACTTACTTGGGGTCGCGAATGTCTAAACGGTAACCACTAATGGTTTCAGAGGGATTATCACACACGATAAGGAGCATTACGGGATCGCAAGAAATTCTCAAGAGATCGGGGGAATGTCATTCAATGATATGAATAGATATGTGAATAGAAAAGGGGTACTTTTCTGGTCTTTTCCTTCCTAATTGGGGTTGCTCCTGTCAAACGTCGGGGTTGGCGCGGGGTTATACTTTCTGCCACAATCACTACGCTTGTTGAGGTTGTCGGTTGGTTCGTTGATCGTCTTCGAAGCGGGGGGATGATTTCTTTGTCCGTTCTCGTAGGGGTTTGCTTTTTGTTTTGGTTTTCTTTTGTGTTTGTCGATTGTGATACTATTCCGTTTTTTTTGGTTTGACTGTCTCGTCTCTCACTTTTTTGGTTTATTTTTTTGTTATCGTCTCTTTGGTTTATGGGTTTTTGTTTTTTTTTGGTTTTTTGTGTGTTTTTCTTTTTTTTTCTCAGTTCCTTTGCTTTTTATTTTCCGCAATGACGGCTAGTTACTAATTGAACTTCCAGCGCATTACAGCTAGTTCCCCCTTACACACACACATTCATACGTGGTTCCACTATTTCAGCTGCCAGAACAAAGGAACTCACTTCTAGAGGTCCGACAGCTTCTCCTTGCGAAACCACCCAATCACACCAGTCGATGTTTTGTCAAGTTTGTCATGTGTTTGTCGTGTTTTCTGTCGAGTGACTGCTTGGGTCCATATAACAAGCTCGGCCCCGGGACACTTTTGGGGGATAATATGGGTAGAACAATTTTCCCTAAAATATATTAAAGGGGGGCCTTAAGTCTCTTTGCAGACAAGAAAATAGTGGTGACGATCGTGGGGAATTTTGGGCTTTCTTAACAATTTTGTGATTTCTTGTATTTGGGGTTTGGGGGTTGTTACAAATATGTGTTTATCGTTTCAAGCAAGCAATCTAATTTATGGTGGGCTCTCGGTCATCGCTGGTGGTACCGACATCTTGGGGCATCAAGGTTAGCATCAAGAGAGGAGCAGACGGTCCGCCCGTAAGAGTCTCCAGGCTGTCCGCTTGGCTCTATCCGGGGTACCTAGATGGTCATCTCTGGAGCGGTTGGCAGAGCGAGGGAACTGGACTCAACGGATCCAGTAAATCCCACCTGTATCGTGGCATCCAGAGAATGACGAGAAGGAAGGAACGTGGACAACACAACAAAAAGCAGGAGCAGTGATCAGACGACAAAAGGACGAAAGGGAATGGAGGATTTTTGGGGCGTGATTTGCACGCAACAACCTGTAAATTGGCCTTCAAGAATTTGTGATTTGACTCATTTTTATTTTTTTTCGACCCGTTTTTCCATCATAGCGTTATTTTCAATGCAAACATTATGTGTGTTGTTTGGCATCAATAACATCCAATCCATGTATGAACTACACCAGCAACTTAAAGGCTCAACCATAATAGGCGAAAGAAAACTGAAGCTACTGTCAGAACTATTTCCTTAAGTTACTTCAAATGAACAAGTTGCCAATAATAGAACTTTGAAAACGTTTCCATCAGTCAGGACATGTCATTTGTTTTGCATTTGTGAAAATCTTTAATTCGGTGCGGATTTATATTAAAAAAATTAATTAAATTGTTGTAATTGTTGTTTCTCATACGTGGTTAAGTTAAAATGTCGGCAACAAATATGTATGTTGTGAAATATGTGCTTAAGAAGTGTTCAGAAATGTTGGTTTGAATAGAATCGTGCTTTTAAAAATGTAATGATCTTGAACATAGGAAATTATAAAGAGGAAAATTAGGTTTAGAATTACTCAAAATCCGAGTTAAAAATAAATGTTTTCAAAAAAAAGTTAAAGACCCGAATAATCAGCAGCTTACTATTGCATACAAGCAGTTGTGTAAGGAGATTTCTTAGGATGTTTTGTTATGCAAAAATAACTAAATATCTTAACAAGTTTCATGAAATCAAAGGATGTTCTAAAAAAGGATGGGAATTGGTTGAAAGTCTACAAAGTAAATCATCTCAAATCGAGCAAACTTATTCAGTATAACAAACCCCAACGATTTAATAAACAAATTCAATGAATTTGTTCCCTCTGTAGGAACTAAAGTATCGGATAGTTGTATTGATTCTAGTAATTGCATTTTCTCTTACAATGATATCCCATTGAAAAATTGCCTTAAACATCTGCGATATTTTAAGTCATATTTACAAGAGCATTTTTCATATACCAATCTGAGTATCCGAAATGTAACAGCGGCTCTTTGACAAATGTTTTAATATTGAATGTTAAAAACTTTAGGTATCTTGATGTTTGGATTGACTGGAAATTAAGGGTCCGCTATTACATGAAGCATGTTTGGGGCGATTTAAATGTCTATGAGAGAGAGCGATAATGAAACAGAAAAAACCACAAACACACCCACATTTGCATGTGGGTAAGATTTTCCTTTCATCTTTTTGTCATTTCTTTTTCTCCTTTGTCTTTGTTTTTTTGGATTTGCTTCATTACCTCTTCGTCCGGCGTTTTGAGCGCAGTATTTTCGTGATAGCGGACGAAATGAAATGGACGAAACAGCTTACTAATGTATTGATTTCGCATTACGAAATGCAAATGAAAGAAGAAATACAATATAAACGTCAAATAACATGCAATACTAAAGAACTAAAAAAGGCTTCGTGTAATAATGCGCGCATAGCCGAATAGCAGTTAATAAAACATAATAAAAAGATGCGCATTAAACTCATGCGCCATGTAATATCCAACAAAGCATTAAAACAATATTTTATAGTTGTTACTAGGCAATTCTACTTTTAAAATCATACTGCTCACGTAATCTACTTAAGGGTATCTACTCGTAATATGGCTTAGTTCATTCTAAATCAGAATATGGAATAGTTTTCTGGGGTGGAGCTCATTATAACAAGTTGCATCCTCTTCTTATACCCCAAAAACATATTATTACGTTTATTTGCAAGAAAGGTCTCCGTTATAATAGCCTAATACTTATCAGACATCTTTAAGTTCTTCCCTTGAAACATTTGTATTACTATATTTTGATAGATCTGGGGTGGAATCCTCTAAGGTGAGAACTGATAGTTGATCATCACATTTTTCATTTTGGGATCCCGTAAGGTAATGATCACAGTGATCATCAACTTTTTGTGATGAATTTCAGCTGACAGCTATTTTAGTGTAACTTTCAATTATTGCTAGTCGAGTTTTTGCAATCATTCACTAAATTTTGTGTTTTTTCCTAAAGTTCTTCGGTTTTAGTGATATGTTTACCTCAATGAGTTTATTTTTAAGTCCAAGAAGCGGCGGAAATGGTAGTGGTTCATATGTCCGACTTTCCAGAAGAATATTAAGGGATAACTCTAATATCTTAGGACTTCCTGATGCAATGTATATATCTTTCATTTTTTTCTTTGGATTGTTACCTTATCCTTGTGTATTGTTTTTCTTTCATTTAAGATTTTTGAAAAACTTTAAATTGACAAAGGAAGTTTTTTTACATGTGTTGTATTTTGAAGTTTAAAGTTTGAGTGGTTTGACACTTGTATGCTCATTTCAAATTGATTGACTGTTCTTTTACCCCACCGGTAGTCTCCAGACGTGGGAACCCACTGATTGCATACAAACTTGTGGGAAAGTTTTAAGGTGTTAAAGTGTCACAGGCTCATTTTTGGTGTCATAGTTGCCTGTATATGATTGGTGTCCCATTTAGTCGCCTCTTACGACAAGCTGGGACGCACTGCGGCACTATTCTTTATCCGATGCCGCACGGTATACAACCAACCCCATAAGCGGAGCAGCAGCGATGCAGTAAAAATGGGAAACTCGTTACGCATAAGTTCGTATAACGAGGAAAGGGTTAATAAAAGGATAAGAAGAAGAAGAAGTTGTATTTGTTATTGTATGTGTTATTTCTTCAACTAGGAGCTACATCAAACCTTCTGGGCGGTGGTAGCTGTCAAAGACAAGTAGGCTCTGTCTGGTTAGCCCCAATGGGCCAAAGAACTGTCGCAAGAATTACAACAAAAGTTATCAGAAAAATGCAGTCTAAGCTTTGCCTATCATTTATTCGGTTTTCGCGATCAGAAACTACTAAAGCTTTTTTCTATCAAAAGTACAAAATACCAGGAGATAAGTTGCATTTATATTAGTTTCCTCACTTGCGTTAAAAAAATAATTTTTCTTTTTTAGTTGTAGGGTGTTTAGATGGTACCCACATAATGGGAATTGTAGCTTTTAGCCAATTCAGGGTGGGCTTCCATATAATCTGCCATTATTTCGATTTGGTGTTTATTTGTTTGCGACCTTAAATTAAGAAATCTATGTTCATAAAACTAAAAAAATAGCTGATAATTATGTACTTACATTTTTAAACCCCAGCAACTAAATGATAAGTCGACTTGCCGAAAACAGTAAATAAAACAAATGAAGGTAATTTGACAAGCACTGTGCGGAAATGACATCAATTGACAGATGAAAATTAAAGTGCTGCCAAGTTTTAAAAAAAATTTGGTGATATTTTTACAGAGAGCAAGAACTGGGTGATAGTCAATTTTGATAATCAACATATTGACCATCATTCATCACTTTACAGGATTCCACCCCTGGTTATCTTCTAAGCAAATGTTGTTCTACCCAGTTATCATATTAGGATAAATAATGAAATTCTAGGGAACGTGTCTTAACACAATGTGCAAATGTTTTGTAATTTTTATTCTGCAACAGCTCCCAGACTTTTCAACAAATTGCCTTATAATATTTATAACATGCACAAGAAAAAAACACCAAATCACGGCTTGACTAATTACTTTTCTTATTATACTTTTTTATTTTTTTTCTATTTCTTTAATTTGTTAATACGAGTAATATAATTACGTTTTGACCCCATAGTGTATGAAATGATATATTACTATATTAGCACTGCGTTCGCCTTTAGTTTTTTACAAACAAAATAAAATTTATTAATTATTTATTCAATTATGCTCATTGTACTCGTAACTATAGTATTATTATTTGCATATCCATAGTCCTGAATTAATAATTATAAATATAAATGTAAATAAATGAAAATAAAAATTAAATAAAAAATAAACTTAATAAATATGTCAAAAGCATGAATGTGCATTTTCGATTATTGATCTTGATACATGCTTTGATGAAGCTTTTAGTACTTTGTTGTTGGATTGGTGAATATACGGAAAACAAGGAAACAACAATACTTCATAATGTCAATAAGTTGAATGTAGAATTATTCTTATTAAGTAGAGCTACAAACACGATTGAGGTACGTTCATGAATTTGGTTCCCAACTACAAAGCATAAGCAACGCAGCTGCTATAAGTGTGCCACATTCGAGAATCTCGGATGGGAAGACCGAGCTCTGGCGGAGGTGGAGGGCAGCCATGGTCCCATCAGCCATTGGCCTACTGACCACAGACCTCGGAAAGGACCCACATAGGTTCACGGGCGGTTATATCCGTAGAGGAGGACGAGGTGGTTCGGTCGGTGAAGCCCTAAAGACGGTAGGGAGACTCACGACGAACCAGGAACCCAGGGTGTGACAGGAGGTCTCCGTTGTCGGAGCCCGTAGGCTAGACGGGAGACTCGCAACGGGCAGCATCAGACAGGACGTCTGAAAGTCATCGACGGGTGGGGACGAACGGTCCTTGTAAGCCAGACACCCCAACACGATGATGACGTGTGAGGGAGGACGATCCTGGAGCTTACACCCCAACGACAGCCTTAAACACAAAGGCTCCAGGAGTTCCACATCTTACAATCGATGTGGAGACAAACAGCATCGCATCTCGAAATCGATGTGGATGCAGAAAATGTTTAAGGGGGAAGAGATGACGATCTCTTTTGTAGCTACACCCCCAACGTGGGAGCAACGGAGGAGCGACGGTGATGTGCAGGCGGACGGCCAAGATAATAAGACACATCCCAACGTCGTATCAACTCTCAAAGCCAGGTTCGATGGGTGAAGGGACGACGACCCCTTTGAAGCCAGCACCCCACCGATGGAGCACTAAGGGAGCAGCAGAGGCTGTAGGCGGACGGCCAAGCTACGAGGCAGCCTCCAACGAGGTAATACACAAACATAAACATAGATAATAACAACGATAAAAATATAAAAACAACTATAAACAATAACAACAACTATAAACAATTACAACAACTATAAACAATAACAACAACAAACCACAACAATTACAACAACTATAAACAATAACAACAACAAACCACAACAATAACATAAACACAAACTATACAATAATAACAAAACAAAAATCACAACGGCGGGCAGAATGGCCCACAACATTGAATAAACGAAAACTAAAACTAAAGAAAACAAAATAAAATACGTTATTGTAATGAATGACCCGCTATTGGTCAGTCCCCCCATTTCCCCTAAATCTGAACGCCGATCCACCGGAGTAAGTAGGGACCCGGGGTAATGTAGCACAGAGACACATATACTTAGCTTTGTTTTGGGCGGCGGTTTAGAGAATGGCTAGACCGGGGTATAATCAGATTATGATTATACCCACACAACCTTCCTCCGAGGGTCAGGCAAGGGTTTTTTTTTTGGTTGTGCGAATAATTTTCTTTGTTGAGTTGCGAAAAGCAATCTTTCTTTTGGAAAAAAAAACAGTAAAGTAGAGTTTGTAAAATCGCGAGTTTTGTTTGCTTTCTTGGTGGGTGATTAAAGAAAAGGAGAAAGGAAGAAAGATCGAAGACGAAGGATACAGTGACAGGAGTAGCAGGACGAAGGAGAAAACTGTGTCAGGATAGGGCACAGGAACCGCCAGGAACACAAAAAGCTAAGTATAGTATAGTGCAGTGCAGTACGAAAATTGTTTTTTTATTGGGAAAAATTAAGACTCCGGTAGGCCGCGCGTGCGTGAAAAATTCTCGGGAAAAGACAAGATACGCGACCCACCCGTTAGATTTTTTTTTTGTTCGTTCGGGACTTTTGAAATAGCGGGTCACTCCATTGACGAGTGTTCCGGTACGTTCAATTTTAATAAATCGTCGTGCTCCAACGGAGCCATTATAACGTTTTGGAAAACCCCGTCTTTTCTTTTTGTTGCTTTCGTTTGTTCGGTAAGTATTTCCTTTTTTTTTTTTTTTTTGGTTTCGTGATTTCCCCAAAAAAATTACGTGGCGCTCAACGGTTTTAATGATTTTGTTGTCCAGGTCTAGCTGCCACCAAAGCGCTACCTGGAGGTAAATCGAACCCAGAAGGTTATTTTTGATTTGGGGCAACTGTGTTTGTTGCCGGGAATCAATCCTAACAGAATGCTATACAAAATCAAAGCAAACATGTTTATATTTGTTGTTAATCAAGAAACAAAGTACAATTGTAAATGTAATAATGAAAAGAAGTGAAGGAACTCTTAGTAATGTATATTACTAACTATTAACTTTAGGCGAATATTAACGAACGAGTCGAATCAAGTTTAAGGGTTAGATACCCATAAACTCGTTTTAAGGAAGGAGGTGTTAGGAAGGTGTAATGCTGACGAAGGAATATTGTCAAACAAAAATGTTCCCACAGAAAATGTTGTGATATGGTATTTCATCGTATAATATTACAAAGACGACGAAACGACGAAATACCAGAGAAAAACAATGCTCGTGGAATTGAATACAAAAAACATTAATGCATAGGTCAGCATAAGGTAGTTCAAGGTAGATGATAAGTATGAGTGAATAAGGAAAAATCGGTGAGTTTTAATTCTAGACCCGCTAATGAATATACTAACGAATAGAACAATAAAATTTACTGTAATTCATAACCTAAATTTCGTGTTGTTTTATTTTTCTCTTATTGTCTTCATTTCTGCTGTTTGACGATACTTTATTCGACAGTTTGATTCGACAGTTCGGTTTGTTTCTCTTTTTTTGAGAATACACAAAGGAAATACTAGAGGCGAATCCCCAGCTAGCAATCCAACCCGCGTGTAACGTTTTTTTATATTTTAATCATTTGTGAAGCGCTCCAGGCGTAACATAAAAAATTGGTGTCAGCGGTAGGATAACGAATTATCTAAAAAAAAAAAAGACCCCAAACGAAACAACTGTATGACAAAATAAATAAATAAATTTTCGGGAATAAAAGAAAATATCCTAATCCACTTAATTGTTGCTGTGTAAGCTACGTGTAGTGAAAAATATTTGCAGAACCTTAAAAGGAATATTGCCGTCTCGCAGATGATTGCCATAAAGCTGATAATAATTTTTATTGTGTAAGTTAAGGAATTAATGCCAGTAGATTTACATTAAGTTTTAGATAACATTTTAAAGAAGAGTGGATAAAGAAAAGAGAAAGTAGTCTCGGTAGCAAGGTCAAAAAATAGGTTCCAACATATTAAACTCCTACATCTCCTAGTGGATGTATCAAATCAAACTACTTTCAGGAGAGATTAAATGGAAAAATTGTGAGTGGATAGAAGAAAACGAGGGAAAGTATTGGATATTACTTTCTAGGTGGGTCAGTAGAAAACCTTTTATGTCCCTTAGCGGCAGTGATAGTGAATCAGCAGAGATAAAAAGTGAAAGTAACCAAAGTATTAAAGATTCAGGAAATTTAAACACAATAATGTCTGAAATACCAATCAATGTTTTAATATCCTTTATCCCTATTTTTAATAGTAACGGTGATGATGTGTTTAGTTTCATTGACGCGTGTAACGATGCTATGGAATTAGCATCGGCATCTTTGAAATCAGTACTTTTTAAGTTTATCAAAACAAGAATTCGTGGCAACGCCATTACAATCCTAATGAACAAGGATATACAAGATTGGGAAGCGTTGTAAAAAGAATTGTACGATGTCTTTAGGGATTCGTATAGTAGTCTTCAATTACATAGAGAGTTAATTAGTATAAGGCAAAATAAAAATGAATCTGTGACATTGCACACACGAAGAGTCGAAACATTAGAAAGAAGATTGATGAAGAGTAAACTAAATAATATAAAAGAAGAAGATTCTAAATGACAGATAGATTATATTAAGAGTGAGACCCTTACTGTATTTATCAATGGAATGCAGGAAAAATTAGCATCATACGTTGTGACTAGAGATCTGCATGAATGTCATAAATGTTCCCCTTGATACACCCATAGAAATTAACTACCCATACTCATTCAATTCGCACACAGTGATTCCTCACTCATTGAGTGAAGAGAACTATGAATTATGTATGGATGCAACGAGGTCTCATAACTCACAGGACTCATACAACCTATGATTCAGACTCATCATAACTCACTACCCATAGCATTCTTTATTTTGGGTACCTGTGAATATATAACGGTGGAAAGCGCATTCGAATCATTCGAGTTACTCGAGTTATTACACAGACGATTTTGGGATTTTGTTGTGCATTTTGGGTTGTTGTTTGGAATTTTCCTCTTGGAGGAATTAGATTAAAAAGAAAAAAGAGAGAGTTGAGATTGCTGGTCTTACCTCGTGGAGGGTGATCGATAGAAGAGAACAATCTTGGTTAGTATAAATAGGAAATCGGTAGGTTGATAGACGGGTTTGAATTGTAACAAGCAGCGACCTCTTACATAAAACATTATAACTATTTGAAACTTATCGAAATAAGGAATTATATACTTTTCATATGAACATTGCCGGCTCCCTTGCAGCAACCCGTGCAAAAGTAAAAAATATGCATACTATTAAAAAAGATACTGTCGTTAATTCAAGATACATTATAATTTCATGAATTTAAACTTAAAACTATTGGGATCCTTTTGTTTTTGGAGGGAATCCACTCACTCCATTGAGAAAGGATGGGTTAATAGAGGAAACTAATAAATCAATGACTCCAAAAAATAAACGAATACAAGGTTTTAAAGTATGATATAATGATACGAGGGCGGGTCAATAAGTCCGTGACTTTTGGATTAAAACACAGATTTTTTGATAAAAAAATAATTTTATTTTTCAACGTAGTCTCCCTTGAGCTCTATACACTTTTTCCAACGCTTCTCCAATTTTTTTATCCCTTCCAAAAAAAAAAATGATTTGTCGAGGTCCTCAAAATAGGCCTTTGTTTGCGAGATGACTTCATCATTGGAGTCAAATCTTTTTCCACCAAGCCATTTCTTTAGGTTTGGGAACAAGAAGTAGTCGCTCGGAGCCAAATCTGGAGAACAGGGTGGATGAGGGAGCAATTCATAGCCCAATTCATGGATTTTTGCCATGGCAAACACGATTGCGTTTGTGGTCGACTGTGAGCAAACGCGGCACCCATCTTGCGGAAAGCTTTCTCATGCCCAAGTGATCATTCAAAATTGAAACCACTGAGCCATGCGAGATCCCTACGGCTTCCACAATCTCTCGCACTTCAATCTTCGGTCGGCCAACACCATCTTCTTATCCTTTTATTAGCCCTTTCCTCGTTATACGAACTTATGCGTAACGAGTTTCCCATTTTTACTGCATCGCTGCTGCTCCGCTTATGGGGTTGGCTAATGTCGCAGACCGCAGAACGCGTCTACATAATGCTCGGTCCTGGATCGCTTCAGTGGTAAGCCCCAGACGTTGTTGCGCATTTGCCATCTGAGAAATCCAGGAATTCTTTTTCCGACCTCGTTTTCTTACAGTTGGAGTGACCGTAGTTGATAGTGCCTTTTTAACCGGATTTTCCGTAGATCTTCTTTGAACGTGGCAATACCAACTTATTCTATTCGCCTCAAGCTGTTCGGTTACCGAATTCTTTATATGTAGACTTCCTCTTATACGCGTAGATCTAATACAATCGCGTTTAGTGACTCCACTAGACATCCTTAACATTTTCATTTCCGCTGCCATCATTTTGTTTTTAAACGCTTCGTACATTGTCCAGCACTGTGAACCGTATATAAGAGCTGGTCTAACAACCGTGGTGTAGAGTTTCCCCTTTAATTTAAGTGGAAATTTTCAGTCGCAAAAGATTCCCGAATTTTCCCGCCATTTCATCCATCCCACACTCACTCTGTGGTTTACGTCGTCGTCACATTTCGCTTCCATGTTAACGATTGATCCTAAGTACTTAAAGATAGTGCTTTTCGGAAGAACTATTCCGTCTAACATTATATCCGGAACAGGTCGCAATGGATGCGCAAATGGGCACGTCAAATGCTCCGTCTTTGAACGACTTATTTTAAACCCGTTTCTCTCTAGCGCATTTTTCCATGAATCTAAGGCGTTCTGTAAATCTTCGACGTTATCGCTTAGTATAACTGCGTCATCAGCGAAGAGAATTGGCGTTACATTTACTTCGCGCATGCAGTCTTTTAAAAGATAGTCGAATACTACGTTAAAGAGGAAAGGGCTAAGTACGCTTCCTTGATGCACTCCGACATTAACTGGAAATTCGCTCGTTAGTCCGGTAGAGCTTTTAACCGCAGTTTTCACGTTTCCGTACATGTCTTGTATTATTCTAACATACGTTTTCGGTACGTTTTGAGACCTCAGCGCGGCCCATATGAGATCCCTAGGCACTCGATCGAATGCTTTCTCGAGGTCGATAAATACCATGTGTAAATCCTTAGACGAATCTCGGTGCTTTTCCATTATTATTCGTAGGCTTTGGATAGCGTCCACCGTCGATCTTCCTTCAACAAATCCACACTGGCTATTATCAAGCTTTATTATTTGCCGAAGACGTTCGTTTAAGACTCTTTCGACGATTTTCATTGTGTGTGACATAAGCTTGATTGAACGGTAGTTGTTGCATTCTCGAGTGTCGCCTTTTCCTTTGTATAATGGAACCAAGAAGCTACTTCTCCATTGATTCGGCATAGGTTGTCCACATTTTAATTTATTTAAAAGTTTCGATAGCCAAACGCTGCCGATCCCCTCCATCTTCGACCAAAACTCTGATGGAATGCTGTCTGGTCCCACGGCTTTCCCCGGCTTCATTTTTCCAATGGCTATACTTATTTCTTCGATTGAAAAGTCCGAAACTTCCTCCTCGAATAGACCAGCTGTCGGCACGATATCACGTGGAAACTGTTTGTTAAGCAACTCCTTGCAGTATTCAAGCCACCGGTCACAAATTTCCTTTTCATTTGTTAGTAAACGACCGTCTGCGTTTTTGATGTATTTCGGCGAGGTTATTTCCATTGAATTTTTTCTCCTCTGTGCAGCGAGCTTAAAAATATTTGGCATTTTAGTACTGTACGACGTTTGAACTTCTTGGATAGCTTGTCTTCTATCTGCCGATCGTGAGGATATTTGTTCCAACTCCTGGTACAGGTTTTCCGCTTCTGCCGCTCGAGTTCGAGCCAGGACTTTCTTTGCGATCTTTTTAAGACGCTCGTATTCAAGAGCCAGTCGAGCTTTTTCGATATCGTCACTCCGATCGCATTTTGTCCACGCTTGGAATGCACTCTTCTTGTCGGCCACAGCTCGTTTGGTTTCGTCATTCCACCACCATGTTTCTTTGCCGACATGATGGTATTTCGATATAGTCCCCAGATGGGACTTTGCGAGTGTTATGCATTCCTCGTGCATGCTGTTCCACATTTCTTGCGGGCTAAGTGAGTCTGCGATACCGTTTATATTGTGAAGTACTTCTTTAGCCAGTGCGATAAATCTTGCGCTTCGTTCGTTCGATAGATTATACCACCGGATTTTTGGCTTTTCAAGCGATGCCCGTGTTTTCGGTGGTTCCGCTGTGAAAAATTCTGTAATGAGCAGACGGTTTTGGCTTACTAACACGGTTTCTCATCGACATTTTGCAGAGGTGATAATCTATTTGCGTTTCGTGGCCTCCGCTGCTATAGGTGATAAGATGTCGTTGATGTTTAATAAACATTGCATTTAAGACGGTTAAGCCGTAAGCCCTACACGCTACAAGGATGTCTTCGCCAGCTGAATTTCTGGTTCCAAAGCCTTTACCGCCGTGGCAGTCCTCATAATCAACATTTGTTTCTCCGACGTGGCCATTCAAATCTCCGCCTACGAAGAGCCTACGAAGAGCATCTCATCGATAGGTCGGTGAATTTTTTCGATTGTTTCGGGTGTAGAGACCTCAACTGGGCGTCCAGGACGTTCGGCATCTTCAGTGCTTGTACGGCCACAACGAAATTCACTTTTTTACCATTGAAATCGATGGTGCAGAGTCCCCATAGTATTTATCAAGCTTAGCCTTGGTCTCGGTAATGGTTTTTTTTCGCAAGAAATAATGCTTAACAAGCACACGAAATTCACTTTTTTCCATTTTCTCCTCAAATTAGTGAGTAGTCTGATAAAAAAAGCTGTCAAACACAAACTAACTGACGCAACAAGTTTAAATTTTGACAGGAGTCAACTGACAGATGCCTGTTGACAGGAGCAGTGTTGCTGTTTCAGTAAAGAGGTCAGAAATTCAAAAAGTCACGGACTTATTGACCCGCCCTCGTACATAGTATAATTCAAATTCGTGAAATGATTTCATAATAAGTGCTATTTAAATTTCTTCGACTTTTAAATGGAAAAAAAATATTTTTTTTGCAAGTATCTAAGTGTGTGAAAAATCTAGAGATACATACAAAGGTTTGACGCGGAGGAATTTAATTTTAAGAGTCCAGTAGTACACAAAGCTTTACGATGGGCCTTGTTAGTATACCGAATTACGTTTTAATATCTGCAACGCGTATTTTGCCGTCAGAGCCCGGACGTATTTTAACTATGCGTCCCATGCGCCATTCATTTGGGGGAGTTTTCTCTCGAATCACTACGAGATCATTGGTGGCAACATTTCTTTGGGGATTTTGCCATTTATATCGTTTATGCATTTCGCAAAGATACTCTTGTTTCCATCGAGTGCAAAATTGTTGGTGAAGTAATTTTACTTTCTCCTTTTGTCGGAAACAGCTTATTGTTTTCAGATTCAGGGGTAGCTAGAAGCGGACCACCGCGAAGAAAATGTCCTGGCGTTAAAGGTAGTGGATCACTGATGTTTTTGGAAAGCGGAGAGATCGGCCTACAGTTAAGGCAAGCCTCAATTTTCGCCAACAGAGTCGTGAACTCTTCGAACGTAAACTTGTTCGAACTGCAGCTATTAACTACAGCTTCCCAAAGCCCTCCAGGTGGAATAAATTTCCATTGAAGGCTACGATCCTTATACTTGTCTGCAACGTCTGAAGCAAATTGTTGAAGGAAGAATTTAAATTCTTTAGCAATGATCTTACTTGCCCCGACCAAATTGGTACCAATTTCCGAGTAAATGCAAGTTGGCAACCCTCGTCTGGCAATAAATCTGTTCAATGCAGGGATGAATGATTCAGTGGTGAGATCACTAGTCGGCTCGAGGTGTATCGCTCTTGAAGCAAAACATACGAAGACACAAACATATCTTTTAGATACTCTACAACCTCTCCGAGTAAAATTCTTTATAGCGAAGGCACAAGCAAAATCGAGTCCTGTATGCGCAAATGGTAGAGAAATAACAGTTCTTCCAACCGGAAGGGCCGCCATTACGTGAGTTCTAAGTTGTTTTTTGTGGATGCTGCAAGTTTTGCATAAGCGAATGTGTTTCTTGACTAGCGTTTTGATTCGCGGAATCCAGAATTCACACCGAATTAATCGTATCACTAACTGGTTACCACCGTGAATTGAGAGTGTATGATAAAACTTGACAAGGAGTGAAGCGATATAGGAGTTATAGGGTAATATAATTGGAAAATTTTCACTATATGAAAGTGTAGAACAAGCTAATCTTCCGTTGGACCGTATTATTCCATCAGAATCGATCATTGGATTGAGATTAAGAAGGGAACTTTTCTTGGATATATGTATCTCTTGCCTTGACCGTGTATAAGTATTCACCTGGATAATGGAAGTGTTGTGTACGTCTAATAATAAATAGTTTTGTTTCGGATTTTTTTCCTTTTCGGAGATTTTCTTTTGCGAAATGGATGTTGATGTATGCGAAAGATCACGTTGATATCGAGAATGGATTCGGTGAAACAGTAACAACTACCGGGGCTAACCACCCCACTGGATCGAAAATCCGTGCAATGACTGTTTTATCAGCCCACGATTTGTCACTGGAGGATCATAAACACATAAGGTTGAGATAAATTGAAACGAATCAAGTCTTGCGTTCTATGATATCCAGGTATACGTGAATTTTCGTACAAGCATTCACGCATATTCAACCCTTGTGAGTAGTGTGAATGTGAGGTAGCCCATCCATGAATGTGAATGAGTATGAATTTCGACGGTCGACAACACAACTACGCACAACACAACTTTTATACCCGCACTCACTCAAACTCATTCACAGGTCCCATTGTACAATGAGTAATGAGAAGTATCCATGAATCAAGTTGTGCATTCACTGCGTGAATGTATCCATGCAGATGTCTGGTTGTGACACAAAAACCCAAAACTTTAGCGGAAGCAAGTAGGTGTGCTCAAGAGGAAGAGCAACGGCTCAACCTATTTAGATCAAATGTTAACAGGGACTATTCGAGTAGAAACTTAGCAAGGGTTAATTATATAGAAACAAAATGTTTCAACTGTGGCAAGCTAGGTTATATCGCCAGAAACTGCAGATTACCTAGGAAAGATAGGGAAAAACAGTTCAAATGACCCAGGACAAAGTTTTAGTGGGCAAGAAACAAGTTCCAATCCTTCACATGTGCATAAGAAAGAATTCAATAAAGATCCCAATGTTAGGAATTTAACAGTATTTAATGAGATGAGTAATTCAGAAAGCCCTCGCGTCAACGTGATACTTGACAACAAAATTAAAAGAATGATAATTGGAGCGGAAGTATCGCTAATATGCGCTAAGCTTGTGTATGAACATGAAGTAAACAAAAATAGAATAATTCAATTTAAAGGATTAGGTAGTAGATTACAAGAAACTATGGAAGAGGTAGCTAAGAACATCTGTTTATTTCCAAATAATTAAGGTAAAGCTATAAGTAGAGAAATAAAGTTTCAGGTAGTAGAAAATGGATTACTTGGGGAGTATGATGGAATATTGGGTAGCCATCTTCTTGAGGAAGGAGGTTATTCCATCCATTATAAAGAAAGTATACTGAAAAACAGGTACGAAGAAATAACTTTAAAGTATTTCAGCGAAGAAAAGTTTCTGAAGCAAAGATCTGAAGCATTTAGAGTTGTAAAAATAAAAAATGATAATGAATTGAAAGAGGACATAATTGAGCCAAGACAGTTAGTAAAGGAAGGAATCTTAATACGACTGAAGAAGATTTTAACGTTAGCGAAATTCGAGTTGTCGGAAAAAATTTAGAGGACTTTGAGGTCAAAAAACAAAGAGTATCAGAGGTAACAGGGAATATTAGGACAGAACATATGAACACAGAGGAGTAAGAAAGCATATTAGGTATAAGAAAATATTACAGTGAAATTTTAGTATTAAGGATGAAAAGCTTACTCACACTAATGTGACAAAGCATCAGATACGGACTACGGAAGGATGTTCTCCTGTGTTTACTAAAACCTACAGGTACTCAAAAGGACATGAGGAAGAGGTACGTAATCAGGTTGAAAAGCTAAAGAATGACGGTATAATAAGAGATAGTAATTCGCCATGGAGCTCACCTCTTTGGATTGTTCCAAAGAAGGTCGATGCTAGTGGTATAAAAAAAAATGGAGGATGGTGAAGATTACCGCAAATTCAACGAGTTGACGATTGCGGATAACTATCCCATTTCAAACATTAATGAAATCTTTGAATAATAAGGAAAGGCCAGGTATTTTACAACACTCGACCTGACTTCGGGATTTCATCAAGTCCCAGTCGAGAATAAGGATATCGAAAAGACTGCCTTTAGTACTTCGTACGGGTACTTCGAGTATACTCGAATGCCCTTCGGGTTGAAAAATGCTCTGGCATGTTTTCAACGTTTTATGAATAACGTGTTGACAGGGTTACAAGGTATTAAATGCTTTGTTAACCTCGGCGACGTGGTAGTGTACAGACAGAGCCTTACAGAACATAATGAGAAATTAGTGCAGGTTCTTTATCAAATAAAGAATGCTAATCTCAAGTTGCAACCAGACAAATGTGAATTCCTTCGTAAGGAAGTTCAATATCTGGGTCATATGATAACTGACCAAAGCGTGAAGGCCGATCGCAACAAGATAGAGTTTAGTTAAAATGCAACCGCCATATAATCAGAAAGGAATTAAGTCATTTTTAGGAATGGTAGGATATTACCGAAAGTTTTTCAAAAATTTTAGTAAAATAGCAGAGCCCCTAAATAAATTGCTTAAGAAAGATGTATTATTTCATTGGGGAAAAAAGCAACAGGAATCATTCGAAAAGTTGAAAGAAGCAATCACCAAATTTCCAGTCATATAATACCCAGACTATAAAAAGGAATTTACAATTACAACGGATGCGTCGAATAAGGGAATAGGAGCTGTTCTCAGCCAACAACACGGTCCAAAAGATTTACCAATTCAGTATGTCAGTAGGACACTGAATAAGGCCGAACAAAATTACAGCACTACTGAAAAAGAGTGCTTGGCCATAGTTTGGGGAACGAGCAGTTTAGACCTTACATTTATGGGAGAAAATTCATAATTCAGACAGACCACAGGCCATTGACTCGGCTATTGTATTTTAAAAGATCCTGGATCTAGACTCGTCAGGTGGAGGCTGAAACTGGAGGAGTTCGAGGATGAGGCACGTCATAAAAAAAAGGATGCGAAAACGTTGTTGCAGATGAATTGTCTCGGAACATAAGGATGATGCAACAGGAAAAAGAAGGTTATGATAATGGGAAAGGTAATAATCAGGAAGTAGGAAGTTTCGAAGAAGTAGGCTAACTAATAGACGAATTAGTTAATAGTATGATGGAAGACAATACAGCTCTTCCAAGTACCGAAGTTGAATTAGAAGAGGAACAAGTAGAAGGATTTCACGTTAGTGAGCCAGGAGAAGACGAATGTAATAGGAATAATATTCGCAGAGAAATAACCGATTTAGAAGAAAGGAAAAGAAAGTCATGATGGATTACTAGGAGGTCATACAGGGCAGAAAGCGACCTATGCGAATCTTAAGATGAAACATTACTGGAAAGGGATGCAAAAAGAAGTTGAGGAATACATAAGAAGTTGCAAACATTGCCAGAGAAAGTAACCAGGCATACCAAACGAAACCCAATGAAAATAGTAACCTCAGCAGAAAAAGCTCTCGAAAAAATATGTATGGATTTGATTGGCCCACTTAAACAAACAAAAGATGGATATAAATTTGGCCTAACAATTCAGGACGACCTATCAACATTTATTAAATTTATACCATTAAAAGATAAAGTAATGGAAACAGTAGCTAGAGCAATCACCAATGATTGGATTCTAAATTTTGGATTGTCGAAAATAATATTGACCGATAACGGCATAGAATTTTGCAACGCCCTATTTGAGGAGTTTTGCAGAATTTTCAAAACGCAACACATCACTACTAGCATATCCACAGGCTAATGGTGGTGTAGAAAGGGCACACTGTCGCTTTTTAGAATATTTAAAGGCTACAGGAAAGGAACTAAATAACATGCAAGATTGGCATGAACGAATACCTTTCGCAAGTTTCCGTTATAACACAACAGTGCATACCACAACCGGATACACTCCGTATGAACTCGTGTATGTTAATTTGGCGAACAAACTAGTGAGTTAGACGAGAATTATGAGAAAAGTACATTCGACTACTTAGATGAGCTAAAAGCGAACCTCCTAACTAAATCAGTAAAAGCTAGAAATAGGACTTTGAACGCAAAACAAAAGGCAAAACTACGATATGATAAGCACATAGGGAAACCGGTAGAGTATAGGGAAGGACAGCAAGTTTTAGTAAAAAATTCAGTAAAAGGTAAGTTAGAAAAGGACCGTAAGATATCAAAACTTTGTCAAGATCACTTATTCATTAAGCTAGGAAATAAAGAACAAAAACACAGTAAATAAACAACAAAATAACAAAATAAATGTTAGGAATTTAAACGAATACATAGAAAATATAAGGCAAATGGTAAAAACAATTAACGATGAATGTGTAAAACATATTAGCAATTGTGAAAAGTACTAAGAAATTGTAAAGAATAATTTGATAAAGCTAGAGCATAGAGTTCATGTTATCTATAATATAATGGGTAAGCAAACAAGATTTCGTAGGGGATTAGTTAATATAATCGGGTATGGATTTAAAACATTACTCGGTATCATGGATAATGAGGACGCCGAATATTACACAGAAACTGTAAATACAGTCCATTTGATAAGATCGTATACGGCAAAACTCGTTTATGAAAACCGGTTTGGAAGTGGCATTTGCATAAGCAGATAAAAAAATACTTCTGCTAAGATGCTTCGAATAAAAAAATTTAAAGAGTGTTCAATTTTTGTCAGAGACGGAAGTATTTTAAAATGAGTGTCGCGTTTGCATCACGTTATGGAGCAGTATTCTTATGCACGCATCCAAAAGGACCTAAAATGTCATACGGAGCAGCTGCTAAATACATGAAAAAGTCAAAAGCATTTCTTAGCAAGTGGGTGCACCGTTATTCCCAAGTTAAAAATGTGGATGATTTACCGGATCGTGGGTCTACGCCAAAAACAACAAAAAAGAAGGGCAAAATGATTCTACGCGTGTTTGAAAAAAATCCTCTTCTATCGTTACGTGGAGGACAAGGGATTTTATGTAAAAGGGGTCTAAATGTGTGTTGTGATACCATACGAAGAAGTTTACTAGCCAATAATGTAAAATTTCGAAGCACAATAAAGAAACCACTACTGTCAAAAAAACACGTAGAAAAACGACTCAGTTGGGCCAAGGAGAATTTGGACAGAGATTGGAACAACGTTATTTTTTCGGATGAAGCTTCTTTTTGGGCATGGTCTCCTATCACTCATACCTGGTGTACGCAATCCAATAAATTAATCCAGCGGACCGTCAAACATCCGGCAAAGGTGCACCTTTGGGGATGCTTCTCAAAACAAGAATTTGGCAATTTGTTCATGTTTACAAATAACTTAAACGCACCCAACATGGTCAAAATTTATAAGAAGGCTTTATTACCATCTGCCGAAAGGTGGTTTAAAAAAAGGAATGAGAATTGGTTACTGCAAGAAGATAATGACCAGAAACATCGCAGTCGTTTGTGCAGTGCGTGGAAACAAGAAAATGACGTCGATGTTTTAGATTTACCATCACAGTCGCTGGATGCAAATCCCATTGAAAATGTTTGGGCGTTCATGAAGCTGAAGCTCCAAGGAAAGAAGATCTCGACGGTTAAACAATTATCACGAAAAATACGAGTTTTATGGAGATCTTTGTCTCAAGATTATGCTATAAGATTAGTAGAAACCATGCCTCGAAGACTCCAAGCAATTATTGATAATGGAGGAGAGTGGACAACATATTACTTGAAAAGCATTCAATTAAATAAACAAAATAAACCAGTACGATTGATTCTTTTTTATTATTATAAGTTCTTCTTTAATTTTTGCCGTATACGATCTTATAAAAAATGAGATAGAAGAAAATGTAAGAATCATGACAAAATTAAATAAGCAGGTAATTGACGTAGGAGCAATTCAGAATGTAACCGCAACCAAAATCAATGAAATAATTAGCTCAATAAATCTTATAAAGACAGAAGGCAGACAAATTCAGGAAACTTATTCCATACACTCATACTTTAACGAAATAATGAATAAGATAAATTTTAATATTATGTAATTAGAAATAGTAATAGAACAGATTTTAGACAGTTTACTTTTTTAATAATAAGAGATAAGGAATTCTACAATTTAAAAAATAATCTGGAAGACTGTACAGAAATTAATGGAAATTATATTTGCAAAACTGAATCATATAAGAATATTCTTGATTTTACAAACTGTGCAATAAATCTTTTCATGCGCAACAAAGCTACTAACTGTAACTTAAAGACAATCAATTCAGATTTTGGAATTGTTGCGGTAAATTTTCCCGCAACAAGGTTTACCCTCTTCCTTGTGCTTCGGAAAGGACCCACATAGGTTCACGGGCGGTTATCCTCAGAGGAGGACGAGGTGGTTCGGTCGGTGAAGCCCTAATGACGGTAGGGAGACTCACGACGAACCAGGAGCCCAGGGTGCGACAGGAGGTCACCGTTGTCGGAGCCCGTGAGCTAGACGGGAGACTCGCAACGGGCAGCATCAGACAAGACGTCTGAAAGTCATCGACGGGTGGGGACGGACGGTCCTTGTAAGCCAGACACCCCAACACGATGGTGATGGGTGGGGGAGGACGATCCCTGGAGCTTACACCCCAACGACAGAATTAGACTCAAAGGCTCCAGGAGTTCCACATCCTACAATCGATGTGGATGCAGAAAATGTTTAAGGGGGAAGAGATGACGATCTCTTTGGTAGCTACAACCCCAACGTGGGAGCTACGGAGGAACGACGCTGGTGTGTAGGCAGACAGCCAGCATAATCGATCTCATCCCAACGACGCACCAGCTGTAAAAGTCAGGTTCGATGGGTGAAGGGACGACGACCCCTTCGAAGCCGGCACCCCACCGATGGAGCACCAAGGGAGCAGCAGAAGCTGTAGGCGGACGGCCAAGTTACGAGACAGCCTCCAACGTGGGAACATAAAAACATTAATAAAAATAACAATAACCAAAAACAATAAACCACATCAAATATCAACAATGACAACAACTATAAACAACAACAACAAAATATAACAACAACTATAAACAATAACAACAACAACAATAACATAAACAAAAACTATACAATAATAACAAAATAAAAATCACAACAAAGTACCAGGCGGGCAGAAGGGCCCACAACATAAACAAACAAACGAAACGAAAACAAAACAAAAAATTAAAATACGTAATTATGTAAGGAATGACCCGCTATTGGTCAGTCCCCCCATTCCCCCCAAATCTGAACGCCAATCCACCGGAATAAGTAGGGACCCGGGGTAATGTAGCACAGAGACACATATACTTAGCTTTGTTTGGGGCGGCGGTTTAGAGAATGGCTTAACCGGGGTATAATCAGATTAGGATTATACCCATACAACCTTCCTCCTTCGTCCCAACACTCCAGTGACCTTCGATCATACTTTCTTTTTCCTTCGCGTTTGTTGTTGTTTTGGAATTTTGTTTAGTCGATGGGGGAAAATTAACCGGGTATCAGCAATGAAAGAAACATTGCTTCTCGCAATTTTTTATTGACTTCCAATGTCTAGGGCAATAGCTAGGCATAGCTAGGAGCCACAAGCTCTCATAAACTCGCTCAGTGGAGTTCCCAGTTATCACTGGAAGCGGAAGAGAACTCAGTGTCTGAGGAGTTTAGAATGAGAGTAAACAATTGGAAACAATTGGAATGTGTGAGAGGCCTAGTTGGACACGGGAGCACACACTAGCAAAGTTGCTAGTCGTGTAGCTGGAAACCCCGTTGTTGAGTCCACTAGAGCTAAATGAATGTGTGAGTGAGTGTGGGTGAGAATGAGTGCGTGAATCTGGCGAGAGTTTGTGGAAGAAAAAAAGGACTGGAAGTCACTTTTGTAACGACCAGCAAATTCCGAGGGTCAACGAGAGTTTTTGTGGGAATAATGTTTTTTTTTTTGTTAAATTGCGAAAAGCAATCTTTCTTTAAAAAAAAAAAAAAATAAAAAAAAAAAGTAGAGTAACGTAGATTTTGAGAAAATCCTAAAATAGAACCGCGAGTGTGAGATAGTGTATCCTGGTGGGAAGAGGAAAAAGCGTGGAGTAAAAGGGAGGATAAGGAGAAAGGAACTGGATTGAGATAGGAAAAGGAGCAGCAGGACGAAGGAGAAAACTGTGTCAGGATAGATCGCAGGAACCACCAGGAACACAAAACCAGCTAAGTATAGTGCAGTGAAGTGCAGTGCAGTAGAGCAATCGTTTTTCTTTAAATTGAACAGTAAAGACTCCGGTAGGCCGCGCGTGCGAGGTAATCTCGAGAAAAGACGAGACACGCGACCCGTTAACTAGTTTTTTTTTTTCGTGAAGTATTTTCTTTTTTTCTTTTTGTCGGTTTCGTGATTTTCCCCAAAAATCACGTGGCGCTCAACGATTTTTTTGTGATTTTGTTTCCCAGGTTTAGCTGCCATCAAAGCCCTACCTATGGGTAAATCGAACCCAGTATTGGAACAGTTGATTCCAAAGTTATTTTTGATTCGGGGCAACTGGGATTGTTGCCGGGGATCAATCTTAACAACACTTCAGCAGTTGCAGGCCGATATCGAACGGTTGGCGCATTTATCTTATCCTAATGCAGGAGAAGAACTTATCAACGAAATGGCTGTAGAGGCGTTTACCCAAGCGATTGAAGATAGGCAGTTGCAAATGGCTGTAAGAATGGCTGGAACACGAACCCTTCCTGAGGCCCTAGCATTTGCCCTGACGATGAAAGCTGCCGACCAAGCATCTCAAGGAATCCACCGCGTGAGAGAAGTGACAGCCGTGGAATGCTCATGCCAACGAGCAGACTTAGTCGAGCGAAACAGTGTGCGTGGAGGACAAGTCCGTTGAAGGAACTGCAACAAAATAGGACATCTGCAGCGTCAGTGCTGGGCTCCACTTAAAGAACGCAGTTGTTCATAATGCGCTGCTGGGAGGCGTAACAAAGAAGCATGTAGCAGGGAAAACATCTATACTGCAAGCAGCGTATCATCAAGTCAACAGGCGGGAATACGTGTAAGGACCAACTTCGAGGGGCAGAAGTCGGTTTCTGGAATCGACGCCCCCAAGATCACAATCCAAGTCTCCCAAACAAAACGAAATAACAAGAGTCTTACAGTGGAAGCCCAAATTGGCCAGAATAAATGCGTGGCCACCATTGACACCGGTGCCACCGCTTCCATTATAAGAAGGGATATCGCCCATGATTCATGGCTACACAATACCAGTAGCTACTGCTTGAAAACAGCAACATGAGTGACGGCAAAGGTGTATGGAGAGGTTGTTCTTACGATCAATCTGGCAGGACTAACATTCACCCACGTATTCCTAGTGGCCGATATATGCGACGAGTGCATCATTGGAGTTGACTTTATGAAGGCGCATAGTGTAGTGCTCGACATCGGACCTCAAGTACTTAAGTACAGGAACGTCGAGATTCCAATGGTGCACGGGAATGAGAATGCCGCATGCCTTAGGACAGTAGTCAACAAGGACGAGATCTTACTACCTTCCGCAGAGACACTAATTTGGGCGAAGCTGGAAGGTGATCTTGGGGACCATCGATTCTATTTGATTGAGCCGGACTCTAAAAATCATTATCAAAATTACGTCGTGGGAAAGATGCTCGTTGAGCCGAAAGGCAAAATGATCCCAGTAAGAATCTTGAATGTGGGAAATAAGAGCATCAAACTAAAGCAAGGACAATCGATCGGAGCGTGCGTACCAATAACTGCTGTCACCAGGTTGTCGAAGGAGAATGGTGCTATATCTTTGCCATCAAGTAGCACAGCCGATTTGAAAAGAACTATACTCAGGCAAACCGAACTGAACCAGGAGCAACGAGCGATGGCAGAGGAACTAATCAACGAATTTGCAGACGTATTTGCCTCACAGGATGGCGAATATGGCAGCACACATTTGGTACAACACCGAATAGACACTGGAGATGCAAGACCCATACGTCAACCTCCTAGGCGTTTACCATTAGCTAAGCAGACGGAGGTTGCAGAAAAGGTTCCGACTATGGAAGAGGAAGGGTTGATTGAAGGCTCTTAGAGTCCGTGGGCAACACCCGTTGTACTGGTCAAGAAGAAAGACGGCACCAATAGATTCTGCGTGGATTATCGCCAGCTAAATAATGTCACCAAGAAGGATAGCTACCCCTTGCCAAGGATTGACGACACACTGGACACACTGTCAGGAGCGCAATGGTTCTCCATACTTGATTTGAAGAGTGGCTACTGGCAAGTACAGATCCATCCGGAGGACCGTGAGAAGACAGCCTTCACCGCAGGAAACGGGCTTTGGCAATTCACAGTAATGCCATTCGGATTGTGCAATGCTCCGGCAACCTTTGAGCGATTAATGGAACGCGTTTTGCTGGGACTAACATGGAAAACCTGTTTGGTCTACCTGGACGATGTCATCGTGGTCGGCAAAACTTTTCAAGAACATCGAGATAACTTAAAGGAAGTATTCCAAAGACTACGAAGTGCACAGCTAAAACTAAACCCGAAGAAGTGTCATCTCTTTAGGGCAGATGTCAAATACTTGGGACACATCATCTCATCCGAAGGGGTAAGGACAGACCCAGAAAAGATCGAAGCGGTGAAAAATTGGCCAGTCCCAAGAGACAAACACCAACTGAGAAGCTTTCTGGGACTCGCTACCTACTACAGGCGGTTTGTGAAGGATTTTGCTGGGATAGCAAAGAGTTTGCATCAACTAACAGAAAAGGGAAAACAATTCAAATGGTCAAGTGAATGCGAAAGAAGCTTTAAAACTCTCAAACAACAACTATGTGAGGCCCCTGTACTAGCGTACCCTACCCCAGGAAAAACATTTATTGTGGATGCAGATGCCAGTAACTTCGGAATTGGAGCTGTCCTTTCGCAGATACATGACGGGCAAGAGAAAGTTGTTTCCTATTTTAGTAAGGTGCTCTCTAAGCCGGAAAGGAACTACTGTGTTACCAGGCGGGAACTTCTTGCTTTGGTCTTGGCAACAAAGCATTTCCATAAGTACCTGTACGGACGAAAATTCATTCTTCGCACAGACCATGCATCTCTGAAGTGGTTGCTGCAATTAAAAATCCTGAAGGACAAGTCGCAAGGTGGATTGAACGACTCCAGATGTACGACTACGAGATACAGCATCGAAAGGGAAGCCTTCACTCTAATTCGGATGCTCTGTCCCGGCGACCTTGCAAATCTAATTGCAAACATTGCGCACGACAAGAAGAAAAAGATGCGGTATCCACTCAACGACTAAGAGCTGAGCCCACTGACGGTTGGAATGACAGTGAAATACAAAACGTCCAAAAAGAGGATCCGGATATCGAACCAATACTCGCCTGGAAAGAACACGAAGAAAAACCAGATTGGCAGGAAATATCCAATAAAAGTCCCGAACTAAAGGCATACTGGGCACAGTGGGACTCGCTTCATGTTCAAGATGGTGTTTTGAGGCGAAGGTGGGAAAGCTCGGATGTAAAGTCGTTTGTGATGCAGCTCGTTGTGCCACTGTCGAGAGTCAGTGACGTGCTAAGGGAACTGCACGATGGAGTATCCGGAGGCCACTTGGGAGTGAATTAGACGTTAAAAAAGGTGCGAGAACGTTTTTATTGAGTGCACGCCAAGGACGATGTAGAAAATTGGTGCAGAAAGTGTGTCACCTGCGCCGCCAGTAAAGGCCCGAGGGTTAAAACTCACGGCAGAATGCAGCAATACAACGTTGGAGCGCCATTCCAGAGAATCGCAGTTGACATTGCAGGACCGTTTCCTGAAACCGAAAATGGAAATCGCTACATTCTTGTTGTTATGGATTACTTCAGCAAGTGGCCTGAGGCTTTTGCTATCCCTAACCAAGAAGCCAAAACCGTGATTGAGCAGATCGTTTACAACTGGGTGAGCAGATTCGGCGTACCGATGGAATTGCACTCGGATCAAGGGCGTAACTTCGAGTCTAAGATTTTCCAAGGGGTGTGCGAGCTACTGGGGATCAAAAAGACGAGAACAACACCGCTCCACCCACAATCGGACGGGATGGTAGAACGCTTCAACAGAACCTTGAAAGAACACCTATCAAAGGTCGTTGGCGACAAGCAATACGATTGGGATAGGCAAATTCCAATGTTTCTATTAGCCTATCGGAGTGCAGTACACAACACCACAGGTCACACTCCATCGGAAATCCTTTTCGGTCGAACAGTCCGGTTACCTAGTGAATTGATGATTGGATCACCGCCGTCTGAAGAGAACAGAAATGAAGACGACTATGTCGCAGACCTCAGACGGATTATTAGGGACGTGTTTCAAAGAACCAGGGATAAGATCAAGATAGCCAGTGACCGCATGAAGTCGAGGTATGATGTCAAGGCGACCACACGGGGATTCCAGGAAGGAGATCTAGTGTGGCTATATAGCCCTCATAGACAGAAAGGCGTATCACCCAAATTACAGCAAGACTGGGAAGGACCATATAAAGTCGTAAAACGCATCAACGGTGTTGTCCATCGCATTCAACGAGGAAGAGGCAAGATGAAAGTGGTTCATGTGGATCGAATACATGGCTATATTGGGCAGAATGTCGAAGAGTTTGTTCGGAACGAACAAGTTTAAGAGGGGGATATTGTGGTATATATGTGATTAAATCAAGGATCCAGTGTTGCATAGTTTTAGGATCATACAAACTCTCCACGTTGGAGAGTTCAGTTTTTACCCCAGTTTCAAACCAGAAGTTACCAGAAAGAACTAGAACCCGACAAATGAGGTATAAATACAGCATGAGAAACTGCGGACGATAAGTTGATTTTTCTAAAGCGATAGAACAGGAGCTAAGTCTTAATAAGTGAAAGATAAGAGATTTGAGATTTGAATAGTAGTGAAATTGTTTGTGAATTAATTGAAAGTTGTATTGAAATAATAATAAATAGAGTGTTTTAGAAACAGAATAACGTTTTATCATTTCGAACCCTAGCCGAAATATTACAATACGTTTATATTTTATTTTCTCTTTCTTAGAAGAGTATCGCACAATCAGACTGATACAAAAACTGTAATGGACTTACCTGGCTCTGTTGTGGACTTTCTGAAATTTTTAGATTTCCGTAAATTTTGCTTGTAAACTGTAACTGCTGCTATTGCCGTTCGTTAATTTTCGCGGAGAATAGAGGTGTTTCGGCTTCTTCTGTGGAATAGTGAATCAAACATTTAGTAACCGATCATATTAGAGACAACTTTTCCAAGTTATTCGGTAGCCTGGTGGTAGTGGCAATGAACCGACAGTCGTTCACAGACTTTTAGAGAGTGCGAATGTGTTTCGGCTTTTCCCTATCGTGTAGTGAAACTGTTTTCAATCGATATTTTGACAAAGTTTCGTGGGTCGTCAGTCGTTCATTGATCTCCGCAGAGAAAGGATGTGTTTCGGCTTCTCTTTTTAAGTGGAAAAGTGAATCAAAAATTTTTAAAAATCCTATAAGTTACAAGTTGTTCAGTGGTCTTACGGTAGTGGTGGTGAACCGTGAGTTGTTCACAGACTTTTATAGCAGGCGGATGTGTGTCCGGCTTTTCTCTACCGTGTAGTGAAACAGTTTTCGATCGATATTTGGACAAACTTTCGTGGGAACCCAGTTGGCCCAGTGGAATGTAGAACTGGTGTCGCATTTGATACTTTCAGGGTTCGATTCCCAGCCCAAAGACTGTTTCTTTTTTTCTTTTTTTCTTTATACACGATAGTCCTAAAAGACAGAAAGCCATCCGCTCTCACACTAGCGGGAAAAGCTAGTGGAAAAAATACGTTAGACGAGGATGAGATGTCTGGCCACTTGACAATTGCGGTATCTGAAAGCAATGCCAAGAGAAAGAGGAAACTGAGGCCAACCCCCAATCTGTTGAAGCGCCCCTCTCTATCAAATTTCACTGAAAAGCTGCCAGGTGGATTGAGGGAGGAGGCGCCAACCAAACCATGACAAATACCCATACATACCTAATGGTGCGGAAGGCGACTATATAGGCGGCTGTAATAACTTTGCATCTCTGGCGGCTTCTGAGCCTGAGGGCGAAGAGGAAGAGGTGCAAACTCTTATCAGCAGCATTAAAGTGCTGCAACAATAGTTACTGGCTATTAAAGCCAAGCAAGCTGTAAGAAGAGAGAAGGAGCAAAAGCAACAAGTACAGAGGCCACAGCAACAACAAGGCACAGCTGCAAAATCACCATAACAACAAATACAACAGCAATCATCAAAACAACAAATAGTGCAAAACCGGCGCAACAAATAACAAAAAAAACATCACAACCACAATCACAACAAAAACCTAAACAGCAAAAACAGCAACAGCAAAAGTATCAGCAGCAGCAAAACCAGCAGCAACAGCAGAAACAACAGCAACAAAAACAACAAAAACACAGAGAGATCAAGCAAAGGGTGCCACCAATCAACACCTATAAAATGGAATTAAAAGAAACCATTGATCTATGTTAGTCGGCCATAGGCAATCACTTTTTTATCAAAAGATTAAGTAATGATAGGTATGTCATCCACTGCAACAGAGTGGAACGCTATAATAAAATAAAAAGCTTGTTAAAGGATTCGACGACGGAGTTCTTCTCCTTCAGCCCGAAGGGGGAAAACTGCAAACAATGCTGCTTAGGGGGATAGAACCCCAACTGATCCGGAGGAGCTCTTCGCACTCAAAGTGCGCACTACAACCGGTGCCAAAAGGGAAGAACGGAAACTACCGTTCTTCCTGGTTCAGCTAACTCCCGAAAGTAAACTAGATGGTCCACGGAGCATCAAAGTCCTAGACGGAGCGATAACATGTTGCAATGTATTCGCTGCCAAAGGTTCGGGCACGCCGCTTCGAGTTGCGAAATGTAGCCTCGATGTGTTAAGTGCGGTAAGAACCACAAACCAGAAGAATGCGCTCTGGGAAGGGATGAAGCATCGGAAAAAAGTCAACTGCCTTGCGTTTTATGTAAGAATACGGGACATACCGCGAACTACTTGGGTTGTCCCAAATTCCAGTACATAAAAAGAGTAAATCTGGTTCGGCAGCAAAAGGTGGGAGTTAAGCGTCAGCTATTCTAATGCAAACGCCAGCCGCCTCTCCCCAAGTTACCTACGCCCAAATGGCAGGTAGGGGGAATACGGTAGAGCAAGCGAAGGTTGTTTCTCAGGCCTCAGCGCCTAGAGCATCGGAATCGGCAAATGATATGCTAGCTGCATGATGGCTCAGCTTCAACGTCAGATAACCGAACAAGCTACGCGGGTAGATTTATGCGCTGCTGCCGGGCCTAACGCACCTACAGCCGTAATAGGTACGTACATGGCGGAGCAAACACGGCTCCTATTTGGATCTCCTGTTGTTTGACATACGGATACAACTGACAGGTACAAACCAACAAACTGTAAACTGTCTTGGCACTTTGGTGTCCGACAGTGAACATTGCGGTCATAATACCGAAATAACCGTTCCGAACGAAAATGCGGAATTGGATGAGTATGCTTAAAGGCATTTCTACAACTACAGTAGAGCGCGTTGGACACACTTCTCCAGGATACTGACTAGAGCACTCTCCTTGAATTCGCTCCACCCACCGTTCAACAGAAATCTGTCAAACGCGGAGATTGACAGATTTCTAAAACTAATGGACGAGACAATCAAACGAACCATGGACAAAACTGTACCATGTTATCAACATACTGACAACGCAGACTTGTTCCGCAATTCAACCATAGACGCACTGCAACGAAATAAAAGCAGACTGCTAGCAAGACTAAAAACCTTATGTAGACAGTTTACTGACAGACATCATCCGGAGATTATGGCATTAGTGTGATCCATCAAAAACCTCCAAACATTAATAAATGGAAATTACAGGAATATGCTGTAAACACCAGCAACCCGAATATGTTCCGCAAATAAATAAAATATTTTGGAGGAAAGTTCAAAACGACCTTTCATGCCTAAAAATCTCCCGAATGACGGGCAACGAAAACTTACTGCTAATAGCAGGCATAGATCCAAATGAGGCTATTGATAATGACAACTTCTTTGTGATCGAAGATCCGCGATAGAAGTTAGTTAGCAGGCATAGATCAAGATGAGGCTATTGATAATGACAACTTCTTTGTGATCGAAGATCCACGGTAGAAGTTAAAGGCTATAGGAGCGACTTTCCATGAAGTATATAAGGCGAATGACTCCATTGGCCAGAACTACGACCCGGAAAATCGAGTTCTTGTGCGAAATTTCTACCTTCGAAATGAAATAGTATATTGGCGAATCGATATCTCGGGTTTCACCCAGTTCAGTGACGAGAATATGGCAAATAATATCATCGCCAATGAAAGGCATCAACCCCCGTTCAGTTCGAAGAAAAAGCTTTAAACGATCTTCGAAACAAATAGAAGTAAGAAATCAGTGGGAACCGATGGAATACTGAATATTGTGCTAATACTTTAGCAGTGGCCGACTTACATAGCTTTAAGTAGGTTTAAGTTAGAAATAAGAGAAAAAGAAATTAAAAAAGAAACGTAACAAAAATAACAAAAAGCAATGAAAACAAAAAGAAACAAATAATTGAGATGGGTAACAATTTCTTTTGTAATTCTCTCAAAAAAAATAAAAAATTGTATAGATGTACAAAACAAAAAAATTAGTATAAGCAGATTAAGTAGTAGTTTGTGAATTTGTTTTCAAGCTTAGTCTTAAGTTGTATACACAAACAAAAGAAATCCATTTACAAAGTTTTTTTTTTAAATAAAAAAAAAAGTTTTCTTAGTTTTAATTATATTTAATGTTGAATAATATAATAAAATAATGTTCGTATCGTCGAAAGACATATTTAATTGTTAGGCTAAACTTAGAGTGTCCGCATGGGGCCAGTAGGTTAGAATATTTAAACACTTTATTTTTCAGACAAATATTTTGTTTTTTGACAACTCAACTTTATTTAATTTTCCTTTACACGAGTTTTGTACTTCTTGCTTCCCAATAGTTTTTAAAAGAGAGAGAGAGAAAGAAACAAAAAGGGACCAGTTACAATTAGTTGGTTTGTTCTTAGTTTGCCCACAGTGGCTTGTAGCATTAAGGCGATAACACAAAATATACAACGAAACAATTATGTTAAAGGCAATAATTAAATACTACATCTCGGTCAACCTGACAACCGCGACCGCGATCAATAAAGAATTTATTCTATTGTGGTATATATGTGATTAAATCAATTATCCAGGGTTGCATAGTTTTAGGATCATACAAACTCTCCACGTTGGAGAGTTCAGTTATTACCCCAGTTTCAAACCAGAAGTTACCTGAAAGAACTAGAACCCGACAAATGTAGTATAAATACAGGATGAGAAACTGCGGACGATAAGTTGATTTTTGGAAAGCGATGGAAAAGGACCTAAGTCTTACTAAGTGAAAGATAAGAGATTTGAATTGTGAAATAGAAGTGAAATTGTTTGTGAATTAATTAAAAGTTGTATTTAAATAGTAATAAATAGAGTGTTTTTAGAAACAGAATAACGTTTTATCATTTCGAACCCTAGCCGAAATATTACATTGGTGTCAGAAGTGGGATAAAACTTATTCTGAGTGCTGTGAAATAAAAAAAAAAGAAATAAAAAAAAAAATGGCACGCACATTGCTGGAGCTAAGTATACCCCAGCTGAAAATTGAGCTAGAGAAGCGGAATCTCTCCGCAGCTGGAGGGAAAAGTGATTTGATTCTTCGGCTACAAGAAGCGATCGAAAAAGATGGAAAAGATCCGAAATCCATTTTGTTCGACGTAGAAGAAGAACATGTGAGCACAGGAGTTGACATGGCCGTTATGATGGAATTACTCCTTGGATTGAATTCTAAATTAGAAGAACAAAGGAGAAGTATGGATTCTAAGTTAGAAGAACAGAAGAATTCCATTGTTGCCGCGCAGAAAGACACTGTTGAAGAGTTCAAGAATTCTCTAGAAGCGAAATTCGAAATAATCGATCAAAAATTAAATATGCACGAGGCAAAACTCGCAAAGGTTGGAACCGAATTCCAGGAACAGTTCGTGAAAGTCGAGGAACAGTTCGGGAAGGTTGAAAACAATATTGAGAATCTTGCTAAAGAACTAGAGAGAGTGAAGAAACAGAAGGTCCGAGAAATTTCTACAGACAGCCCTAGAAGGAAAGAGATGCAACCGCCTGTTTTCGATGGCCAAACGTCGTGGCCAATATATAGAAGGCAATTTGAAGCAGCTGCCATGACCAACAACTGGGACGACGGAGAAAAGTCGATTGCGCTAACGCTGGCACTGAGAGGTACAGCTGCGGAATTGCTGCAAACCATCTCAGAAGATAAACAACTCAACTACGACGCTTTGGTTAAAGCCATAGAAATGCGCTTCGGAGATGACCATATGCAACAAGTATACAGAGTTCAAATGCGCAGCAGAGTCCAGAAGAGGGGAGAAACACTTCAGCAGTTGCAGGCCGATATCGAACGGTTGGCGCATTTATCTTATCCTAATGCCGGAGAAGACATTATCAGCGAAATGGCTGTAGAGGCGTTTACCCAAGCAATTGAAGATAGGCAGTTGCAAATGGCTGTAAGAATGGCTGGAAAACGAACCCTCCCTGAGGCCCTAGCATTTGCCCTGACGATGAAAGCTGCCGACCAAGCATCTCAAGGAATCCACCGCGTGAGAGAAATGACAGCCGTGGAATGCTCATGCCAACGAACAGATGTCGTGGAGCGGAACAGTGTGCGTGGAGGACAAGTCCGTTGTTGGAACTGCAAAAAAATAGGACATCTGCAGCGTGAGTGCAGGTCGCCACTTAAACAACGCAGTTGTCCACAATGCGCTGCTAGGAGACGTAACGAAGAGGCATCTGGCAGGAATGACAGGATCAAAATCCAAGTCTCCCAAACAAAACGAAATAACAAGAGTCTTACAGTGGAAGCCCACATTGGCCAGAATAAATGCGTGGCCACCATTGACACCGGTGCCACCGCTTCCATTATAAGAAGGGATATCGCCCATGATTCATGGCTACACAATACCAGTAGCTACTGCTTGAATACAGCAACATGAGCGACGGCAAAGGTGTATGGAGAGGTTGTTCTTACGATCAATCTGGCAGGACTAACATTCGCCCACGTATTCCTAGTGGTCGATATATGTGACGAGTGCATCATTGGAGTTGACTTTATGAAGGCGCATAATGTAGTGCTCGACATCGGAACTCAAGTACTTAAGTACAGGAACGTCGAGATTCCAATGGTGTACGGGAATGAGAATGCCGCATGCCTTAGGACAGTAGTCAACAAGGAAGAGATCTTACCACCTTCCGCAGAGACACTAATTTGGGCGAAGCTGGAAGGTGATCTTGGGAGCCATCGATTCTATTTGATTGAGCCGGACTCTAAAAATCATTATCAGAATTACGTCGTGGGAAAGATGCTCGTTGAGCCGAAAGGCAAAATGGTCCCAGTAAGAATCTTGAATGTGGGAAATAAGAGCATCAAACTAAAGCAAGGACATTCGATCGGAGCGTGCGTACCGATAACTGCTATCACCAAGTTGTCGAAGGAGAATGGTGCTATATCTTTGCCATCAAGTAGCACAGCCGAGTTGAAAAGAACTATACTCAGGCAAACCGAGCTGAACCAGGAGCAACGAGCGATGGCAGAGGAATTAATCAACGAATTTGCAGACGTATTTGCCTCGCAGGATGGCGAATATGGCAGCACACATTTGGTACAACACCGAATAGACACTGGAGATGCAAGACCCATACGTCAACCTCCTAGGCGTTTACCATTAGCTAAGCAGACGGAGGTTGCAGAAATGGTTTCGACTATGGAAAATGAAGGGTTGATTGAAGGCTCAAAGAGTCCGTGGGCATCACCCGTTGTACTGGTCAAGAAGAAAGACGGCACCAATAGATTCTGCGTGGATTATCGCCAGCTAAATAATGTCACCAAGAAGGATAGCTACCCCTTGCCAAGGATTGACGACACACTGGACACACTGTCAGGAGCGCAATGGTTCTCCACACTTGATTTGAAGAGTGGCTACTGGCAAGTACAGATCCATCCGGAGGACCGTGAGAAGACAGCCTTCACCGCAGGAAACGGGCTTTGGCAATTCACAGTAATGCCATTCGGATTGTGCAATGCTCCGGCAACCTTTGAGCGTCTAATGGAACGAGTTTTGCTGGGACTAACATGGAAAACCTGTTTGGTCTACCTGGACGATGTCATCGTGGTCGGCAAAACTTTTCAAGAACATCGAGATAACTTAAAGGAAGTGTTCCAAAGACTACGAAGTGCACAGTTAAAGCTAAACCCGAAGAAGTGTCATCTCTTTAGGCCAGATGTCAAATACTTGGGACACATCATCTCATCCGAAGGGGTAAGGACAGACCCAGAAAAGATCGAAGCGGTGAAAAATTGGCCAGTCCCAAGAGACAAACACCAACTGAGAAGCTTTCTGGGACTCGCTACCTACTACAGGCGGTTTGTGAAGGATTTTGCTGGGATCGCAAAGAGTTTGCATCAACTAACAGAAAAGGGAAAACAATTCAAATGGTCAAGTGAATGCGAAAGAAGCTTCAAAACTCTCAAACAACAACTATGTGAGGCCCCTGTACTAGCGTACCCTACCCCAGGAAAAACATTTATTGTGGATGCAGATGCCAGTAACTTCGGAATTGGAGCTGTCCTTTCGCAGATACATGACGGGCAAGAGAAAGTTGTTTCCTACTTTAGTAAGGTGCTCTCTAAGCCGGAAAGGAACTACTGTGTTACCAGGCGGGAACTTCTTGCTTTGGTCTTGGCAACAAAGCATTTCCATAAGTACCTGTACGGACGAAAATTCATTCTTCGCACAGACCATGCATCTCTGAAGTGGTTGCTGCAATTTAAAAATCCTGAAGGACAAGTCGCAAGGTGGATTGAACGACTCCAGATGTACGACTACGAGATACAGCATCGAAAGGGAACCCTTCACTCTAATGCGGATGCTCTGTCTCGGCGACCTTGCAAATCTGATTGCAAACATTGCGCACGACAAGAAGAAAAAGATGCGGTATCCACTCAACGACTAAGAGCTGAGCCCACTGACGGTTGGAATGAGAGTGAAATGCGAAGCGCCCAAAAAGAGGATCCGGATATCGAGCCAATACTCGCTTGGAAAGAACACGAAGAAAAACCAGATTGGCAGGAAATATCCAGTAAAAGTCCCGAACTAAAGGCATACTGGGCATAGTGGGACTCCCTTCATGTTCAAGATGGTGTTTTGAGGCGAAGGTGGGAAAGCTCGGATGGAAAGTCGTTTGTGATGCAGCTCGTTGTGTCACGGTCGAGAGTCAGTGACGTGCTAAGGGAACTGCACGATGGAGTATCCGGAGGCCACTTGGGAGTGAATAAGACGTTAGAAAAGGTGCGAGAACGTTTTTATTGGGTGCATGCCAAGGACGATGTCGAAAATTGGTGCAGAAAGTGTGTCACCTGCGCCGCCAGTAAAGGCCCGAGGGTTAAAAATCACGGCAAAATGCAGCAATACAACGTTGGAGCGCCATTCGAGAGAATCGCAGTTGACATTGCAGGACCGTTTCCTGAAACCGAAAATGGAAATCGCTACATTCTTGTTGTTATGGATTACTTCAGCAAGTGGCCTGAGGCTTTTGCTATCCCTAACCAAGAAGCCAAAACCGTGATTGACCGATGGAATTGCACTCGGACCAAGGGCGCAACTTCGAATCCAAGATTTTCCAAGGGGTGTGCGAGCTACTGGGTATCAAAAAGACGAGAACAACACCGCTCCACCCACAATCGGACGGGATGGTAGAACGCTTCAACAGAACCTTGAATGAACACCTATCAAAGGTCGTTGGCGACAAGCAATGCGATTGGGATAGGCAAATTCCAATGTTTCTATTAGCCTATCGGAGTGCAGTACACAACACCACAGGTCACACTCCATCGGAAATCCTTTTCGGTCGAACAATCCGGTTACCTAGTGAATTGATGTTTGGATCACCGCCGTCTGAAGAGAACAGAAATGAAGACGACTATGTCGCAGACCTCAGACGGATTATTAGGGACGTGCACCAAAGAACAAGGGATAAGATCAAGATAGCCAGTGACCGCATGAAGACGAGGTATGATGTCAAGGCGACCACAACGGGATTCCAGGAAGGAGATCTAGTGTGGCTATAAAACCCTCATAGACGGAAAGGCATATCACCCAAATTACAGCAAGACTGGGAAGGACCATATAAAGTCGTAAAACGCATCAACGATGTTGTCTATCGCATTGAGCGAGGAAGAGGCAAGACGAGAGTGGTTCATGTGGATCGAATACATCGCTATATTGGGCAGAATGTCGAAGAGTTTGTTCGGGACGAACAAGTTTAAGAGGGAGATATTGTGGTATATATGTGATTAAATCAATTATCCAGGGTTGCATAGTTTTAGGATCATACAAACTCTCCACGTTGGAGAGTTCAGTTATTACCCCAGTTTCAAACCAGAAGTTACCTGAAAGAACTAGAACCCGACAAATGTAGTATAAATACAGGATGAGAAACTGCGGACGATAAGTTGATTTTTGGAAAGCGATGGAAAAGGACCTAAGTCTTACTAAGTGAAAGATAAGAGATTTGAATTGTGAAATAGAAGTGAAATTGTTTGTGAATTAATTAAAAGTTGTATTTAAATAGTAATAAATAGAGTGTTTTTAGAAACAGAATAACGTTTTATCATTTCGAACCCTAGCCGAAATATTACACTATTTTTAACAAACAATCATTTCAAATGATAGGTGTCGCTTTTAAGAAACCGGATCTTCCGCATCATATTTTCTCCACAGGCTCATGTAACGAGCCTCGACAACTCCATCATACGGTTATGTACCCCATAAAATTCGAGATATCATCCATTTTTTCATTTTGATTTTAACTGCAATACAAAGTATTTTCCCACACTTTTCGCGAGCATTGAAATCTAATATCCGCAACAATATTGCAAAGGAAGTGTCCAATATCGCAAAAGTTCACACGCGCTGCATAGAAGATAGCTGAGCTAGCAATATGAGAATTTATATAAGGGAGTGACAAATGGTCACCAGTTAGTTAGTAAATCTCAGTCCCAATTGTGTTTTTTTTTTTATTCTCTTCGCGAATAATTATTTTAGTGGCGCAGTCGGTAGGATTCTTCTATACGGGAAGAATCCATAAGAGAACGGGCAGTGCGCGTGTTCTGAAAGTGTTATAAGAGGTTCACGTGAAAAAACCCAAAACGAAACGTAAATCAGAGCTAAAAATCAGCAGAAGAAAAACAATTTATGACTTATAAATGTTAAAAAGTGCTAAAAATCAGCAAAAGAAGAAAACGAAATAAGTGTGAAAACGTGTAAGAATCATCAATTAACGCGATTCATTAATGTGGTACATATTCACCTAGATGGAGTGGAGAACAACGTTCGAAATGAGTTGTGGCAGACGATATTAATACAAAAATCGGCGGACAGGCAAAGGAACTTCTACTAAACAACCAACCAGAAAACTGGGAGGACGCAAAACAACTATTAAAGCAGCATTTCAGGCCAGCAGTCAATTACAAGGATATATCAAAGAAAATAACATATTTAAGGGTAAGTTCCATTTCCGATCTTAATTGTCAAATAGAAAAAATTGTAAAATTAGTTAATACGTTTGGAGCGTATGAAAAATATTCGAAGGAGATTAAAGATACTTTTAATACAGTGCTTGTTAATAGGATTAAGCAAATTGTGTCTGGAAAACTGTCACGAGACATCAAAGATGAATTCGTTTTACACGAAATAAAAGACATTCTGTATATATACATAGGTTTTGACTATGGTAATTTAGACAGGGATTTTTGAGTAGGTGACCGACGATTAATGCAAAATCCTAACAGATAAGAAAATTCCAGCAGTCCACCCGAAAAAAGCCAACATTCTCAGTCAGGTTATCAGAATAGGAACAATAACAATGATAGGGAAAAAGTAGGACAAAACCAAAGGAATACACCCCAAAATAACTCGGGTCAGCACCAACAAAACAATCATAGAATAAATCCAAGTACAGGACAAAACACACAACCGGTTTTTAATAGATCAGGACAATTTAGAAACGCACAACAACACGTACAGCCTATGGATGTAGGACAAATTTCACATAAAGAAAACGGAGGTGAAGAACCCATTGAAGAGGCAGCCTTAGTAGAAGAAGAGGTTCATAATATTGAACCAGCGTTTTTTCTAAGTTAGGCCGCGGAAATAAGATACTTGCAGATTTGACCATTGACGGACATAAATACGTAGGACTAATTGACATAGGCTCAACGATGAGTATTATTAATTCCAGTAAGGTAGATTATTGGAAATTTAAAATTTATGAAAGAGTTAACCCGAAACTCCGAACTGTTAATAGTACAACAGTAGAAAAATTGATAGGGTTATAACAGGTATACCGGAAGAATTTAATTACAATAAAAAAGTTGCTACACGGTGGTACAAGAGGAATTTAGGCGACAAGCCTTATCATCTTCTAGTAGGTATGGACTTACTAAGTAAGATTGTTGAAATTTACATAGATATGACAAGAGAGCGAGAATATTGGGTCGACTTATTACGTAGGTATATTAAGCCAAGTATCATAGGAATTTACACTGAACTTTCATACCACGAGTTTAGTAAAAAACAACAACCCCTAATTGAACTTTTCAGCCATGATAAAAAAATAAAATTCGTAAAAACAACTCTCAGAGCCAGGGAAATAAGTACTTTAGAGGAAACCCATAAACAAATTTCACTATATCACACGAAAGAAAGTTTACATAGTGGCATTATTGAAACATAAATTCTGCACATGGACGTTTATTATTTCACGAAGCAAGCATTTCTAACCTTGATAGATAAATTAACCAAGAAGGCTTATGTTTGTAATCTAGCCAATAGAAACTGGATAACAAAAAATTGAAACCTTAGAAGAACGCTTCTCAAAATTTGGAAAGCCTTCAAAATTAGTTACAGACAACGAATTTGAATCCGAAAATATTAAAACGTTTTTAATAGAACAACAGGTAGACTTACATTTAACCAAAGCAAACACACACACAGGGAATAGCGACATTGAACGATTTCACTTCACCATTCAGAAAAAATTATTAACAATAAGAAACGAGGATCTAACATTAATTCAAAAAATGCATATGGCAGTAAACAATTATAACAATAGATATCATTCAACAATAGACATGAGCCCGGAAGGAGCAATGTTTGCGGATTTCGCAACACTTGCTAATAGGATAAGACTTCAAAAAGAAAAATATATTAGTAAACTAAATACGGATAGGCAAGAGTATAAAGAAAATAGGAAACTAGTACCAGTCAAAAATCATAAGAGAAATTATTACAAAAATGAATCTAGATATAGATTAAAGACAATGGATAAAGAACACCCTTACTTACTTTAGGTGGCGCTACAGTCCGGGGTGGACCTGGGCCTCAGTCAACAAGCTTCTCCAGCCAGCTCGATCCTTGGCTAGCTGCCTCCAGTTTCGCACGTTAAGTTGGCTGAGGTCTTCTTCCACTTGCGTGCGCCACCTGAGTCTTGGCCTTCCTCTACTGCGCTATCACTCGGGAGCGGGTTAGAAGACTTTTCGGACCGGAGCATTGGTGTCCATGCGCTCTACATGACCCAGCAATCTCAGTCTTTGGATCTTCACTCTTGTGGCTAGGTCCATGTCGCTGTACAATTCATACCGTTCGTCGTTGTATCTCCTTCTCCACTCACCGTCAATGCAGACGGGACCGAAGATCGCCCGAAGAATTTTTCTCTCGAAGCAACCAAGAACACCCTCATCCATTTTTGATAAAGTCCATGCCTCTGCGCCATAGAGGAGGACCGGGATTATTAAAGTCTTATAAAGGGTGACTTTTGTTGTCCGAGAGAGGGCTTTGCTACTCAATTGCCTTCTTAACCCAAAGAAACAGCGGTTGGCAAGAGTTATTCTTCGCTTGATCTCAGCGCTGGTGTCGTTGTCTGTATTTATAGCGGAGCCTAGGTAGACAAAGTCCTTAACTACCTCAAAGTTATATCTGTTGAGGGTGACGTTCTGTCCGAGACGTCGATGTTGGTTGTCCTTTTTGCTTGACAGCATACACTTGGTCTTGCCCTCATTGACCGCTAAACCCAATTTCGCCGCTTCCGTCTCAATACTCGCGAAAGCGCCACTGACATCACCCTGCTTTCTTCCGATTATGTCAATATCGTCGGCGTATGCGAGTAGTTGGACGGACTTTTGAAAGATAGTGCCTCTTGTGTTTGCTCGTGAGTTTTGCACTATTCTTTCAAGTACGATGTTGAAAAAATCGCAAGACAGCGCATCGCCTTATCTAAATCCTTTCTGGACATCAAAGGTCTCGGTGAAATCTTTACCGACCTTGATGGAGCAGCGTGCATTCTCCATCGTCATCCTGCACAGACGGACGAGTTTGGCAGGGATGCCAAAACTAGACATTGCTCTGTAGAGCTCGTCTCTATAGATGCTGTCATACGCGGCCTTAAAATCGATGAATAGGTGGTGGGTGTCGATCTGAAGCTCATGGGTCTTCTCCAAGATCTGCCGTAGTGTGAATATCTGGTCGATGGTGGACTTTCCTGGCCTGAAGCCACACTGATATGGACCTATCAGGTTGTTGACGAACGGCTTCAGGCGTTCACACAATACGGCGGATAAGATCTTATATGCGATGTTAAGGAGACTGATGCCTCTGTAGTTGGCGCTTTTCAGAGGGTCTCCTTTCTTGAGAATTGGACAAACAATGCTGAGGTTCCATTCATCGGGCATACTTTCGTCCGACCATATTTTACAGATGAGTTGGTGTATGCTCCTTACCAAGTCATCGCCTGCCGCTTTGAAGAGCTCGGCAGTCAGGCCATCCGCTCCAGCAGCTTTGTTGGACTTACGCTTCGATATGGCTATCTTCACTTCATCCAGGTCGGGTGGACGGAATTGTTGGTCATCATCGTCCAGGTTGAAAGGTTGATTCTGCCTGACAGCGGTATTTGGTCCGTCATCGCCGTTATACAGTCTGCAGAAATGACCTTTCCAAATCCTCAGCATCGACTGCGATTCTACTACGATGTTCCCTTGTTCATCTCTACAGGCTTCGGTTCGGGGTTTGTTTCCGCGGCATGTTATTTTTACCTTTTGGTAAAACTTCCGAACCTCATTCCTGGAGTAGCATCTCTCAATTTCCTCGATCGCGCGCTTCTCATGCTCTTTCTTCTTCCTCCTGAGAAGCCGGTGCTCGTCTCTCCTGTCTTGCGTCGATTGCAATGTGATCAATCTGGTTGACGGTTGATTGATCAGGAGTTCTCCAAGTCCCCTTGTGTATGTCGAGATGTGGGAACCGCTTGCTAGCCATGACAATGTTTCGCCCCGCCGCAAAGTCGATTAGCCTGAATCCGTTATCGGAGGTGGTGTTGTGCAGGCTATATTTTCCGATTGTTCCACCAAAGATACCCTCTCTTCCTAACTTTGCATTAAAATCACCGAGGACAATTTTAATGTCATAGCTAGGGCATTGCTCGTAGGTCTTGTTGAGGAGCTCGTAGAAGGCATCCTTGGTGTCGCCATCTTTCTCCTCTGTGGGGGCATGCGCGCATATAAGGCTTATGTTGGCGAATTTAGCCTTGATGCGGATTGCTACGAGGCGCTCACTCACATGCCGGAAGCTGAGGACTTCTCGTCTTAGTCTGCCTCCGACAACAAATCCGCATCCAAATAAGCGCGGCTTTTGCCGTCGATAGCAAGTGCCGTAGTAGATGTCGCAGTTTTTCATCTTCTTTTTGTCCGGCCCATCCCATCGCATTTCTTGGATGGCGGTTATGTCTGCTTTGCAGCAGTCTAGGGCCTCCGCTAGTTGCTCGGCTGCACGTGGTAAATCCGTCCATATCCGAGGCTTGTTGATGCTTCGTAACTTCCTTTTTTTTAAATGGCCGGGCAGTTACCCCGGCGGCACAACCCCCAACCTGGAAGACCAGTTCCATTTTTAATGCCCCTAGGACGAGGGGTCGGTTACACCGAAGCCAGTAACCCGTTCCGGGATGTGAGCGCTGCCGTTGGCCCATATAGGGCTCGTCCGCCACCATCTCTTTTCCAAGACACATTAAACCACCTCGTAAATTCGCAGATAACGACCTTAGCGTTTCTCATACTAACAATAATGACGAGAACAGCAACAGCAACGTTAAAGATTGATAGAATAACAATAGACAACGGATACGTAAAAATTAATATGGGACAGACTGAAATAGTACTAGATAAAAAGAACATTTAACACATCATCAATACTACAGAAATAAGACAGACGATTAAGCTGATCGACCATCGACAATACACAAAAACTAAAAATTTTTAGTGACCCAATAATAAGGACTGAATTACGAACTCTTTATGCCACGTTAACAACAATTGAACCAAATAAACAGGCGAGGAAAAAGCGGGGGCTTATCAATGTTACAAGTACAGCAGAGAAATGGCTATTTGGGACAATGGATGACAATGACATACAAGAAATTTCGGACCACATCAAGCAAATAGAAAACAATAATCAAAATGCAATAGGTAATCTAGACAAACAGGTAGAAATCAATCCGCACTTTAATGAAAGTATATTCTACTTAAAAAGTATAATAGAACTAGATAGGAAAGAATTAACTAAAACATTTGCAGAATTAACAGCAAAAGAAAAAAGGGTTATATTAAAGCAACTTAAATTAGACCAATTATTAAGACTTAGAATGTTAGAAGTAAAGATAGATCAGATAATAGATAACATAGCATCAGTAAAACACGGAATAATACACCCTAGCATGTTGACTATAACAGAAATTAACGAAACAGAACTTGACTTTTATAAACTCCACAATGTTAAAGTAGGATTACTGAGATATGACAAAGACAGAATAATATTGGCATTAAAGGTACCATTTTCATACAAACTTGTAAATTATAACTTGTAAATTCAATAAAAGAAAGTATAAATACAATAGCAATAAGATTCAATATATAAGTGACCTAGAACACATAAATAATTGCATTACAGAAAATAGTTGTAAGCTAAGAAAGAATAAACTTTTAGAAATAAATAAATTAGATGACAGCACTTTAATATGTAAGAATTTAAGAAATACTTCAGTTATAAATCATTGTGATGACAGAAAAATAAAGTTATCTGGAAATTACTTAATTATAATCAACAATTGTTCAATCGAAATATTAAGTAAGAATTTTAGTAACAAAAATTTTGAACTTATAGATAGATTTTATTATAATGAAAATGTTATATTCAATTTTACAAAATCATTAAACTTTGAAGACATTAGCATTACAAATTTTGAAAATCTAAAAAATATAAAAATGTTATACTGCTGTCTCAGCTATTATATTCGTATTCGTCGTTCCGATTTGTTTTTTCTACAAGAAAAACAAAGGTCTCAAAATTTCCATTCTTGCTTGTATTAGAACAATAGAATTCGGGCTGTAAACACCAGCAACCCGAATATGTTCCGCAAATAAATAAAATATTTCGGAGGAAAGTTCAAAACGACCTTTCATGCCTAAAAATCTCCCGAATGACGGGCAACGAAAACTTACTGCTAACAGCAGGCATAGATCCAAATGAGGCTATTGATAATGAAAACTTCTTTGTGATCGAAGATCCGCGGCAGAAGTTAGAGGCTATAGGAGCGACTTTTCATGAAGTATACAAGGCGAATGACTCCATTGGCCCGAACCACGACCCAGAAAATCGAGTCCTTGTGCAAAATTTCTACCTTTGAAATGAAATAGTAAATTGGCGAATCGATATCTCGGGTTTCACCCAGTTCAGTGACGAGAATATGGCAAATAATATCAATGAAAGGGAACAACCTCCGTTCAGTTTGAAGGAAAAACTTCAAACGATCTTCAACACAATTAGAAGTAAGAAATCAGTAGGAACCGATGGAATACTGAACATTGTGCTTCGACATCTCCCACTAGAAGCGGTGAGCATTTATACCATCCTGTTTAACAATGCAATGAATAATGCACATTATCCAGCGCATTGGAAAACTGCGGTGGTACATCCCATCCCCAAAAGGGATAAAGACACCACCGATCCGGCGAATCTCCAGTCGATCAGTTTCCTTCCAAACATCAGAAAGGTTTTCGAAAAGTTATCAATAGAGTCCTGACATAATGGGTTGAAGACAGAAATATAGTTCCGGATAGTCAATTCAGTTTCAAGGCAGGGAATGATGTTATTAAGAAGATCAAGTCTTTTGGAAAATATTCGGGTGTTTGAGAGGGCTTGCCTTAGGGCTGGTCTTCGCTTATACAGAACACCAGAGTCTGAGTACATAAAATTCTGTCCTAATGAGGTCTTGTAAAATAGGGCGAGTCTAATACGAGTGGATCATTTTGTTATTAAGTTGATTTGAAAGCACATTGCAAGAGCAATGACCTCGTCAAACAATCTGATCTTCGGGGCCTAGTGCCCCAACTATATGTATCACGAGAGAGTTCGCTTTAACAACTTTATTCCTCCAGAAGCGTTCCTCTACCTCGAGAAAAAGGGTCTGATCCAGGATAGATTAGCGGGGCCGTTAATCTTCCACGTCGCTCGAACAGCTGCAGACAGGTGACTCAACTACGTCAGAGACGTCGCACACGGTAGTGCGGAGCGTCTCCGGTTTAGTAGGGCGGTAGGGAGTCGCGACATCAGGGATGTTGCCCGGCAGCACCAACAATTTTGGTGGCTTGCAGAAGAAGGGGAAGCTCCATCATCGAATTCCTCAAGCAAGAGTATCTTCATTAAGGAGCAGAGTTGGACAGCCTAATTCTTTAGCAGTGGCCGACTTACATAGCTTTAAGTAGGTTTACGGTAGAAATAAGAGATAAAGAAATTAAAAAAGAAACGTAAGAAACAAATAATAGAGATGGGTAACAATTTCTTTTGTAATTCTCTCAAAAAAAAATTATTGTATAGATGTACAAAACAAAAAAATTAGTATAAGCAGATTAAGTAGTAGTTTTATACACAAAAAAAAGAAATCCATTTACTAAGTTTTTTTTTGAAATAAAAAAATAGTTTTCTTAGTTGTAATTATAGTCGAAACACATATTTAATTGTTAGGATTAACTTAGAGTATCCGCATGGGGCCAGTAAGTTAGAATATTTAAACAATTTATTTTTCAGACAAATATTTTATTTTTTGACAATTCAACTTCATTATATTTTCCTTTACACGAGTTTTGTACTTCTTGCTTCCCAATAGTTTTTAAAAGAGAGAGAAAAAACAAAAGGAGACCAGTTATAATTAGTTGGTTTGATCTTAGTTTGCCCAAAGTGGCTTGTAACATTAAGGCGATAACACAAAGTATACAACGAAACAATTATTTCAAAGGCAATAATTAGATACTACATCTCGGTCAACCTGACAAATGTGATCGACCGCGATCAATAAAGAATTTATTCTATTTTCAACAAACAATCATTTCAAATGATAGGTGTCGCTTTTAAGAAACCGGATCTTCCGCATCATATTTTCTCCACAGGCGGATGTTACGAGCCTCGACAACTCCATCATACGGCAGTTGCGTGACTTGGCAATTTTCAATATCGCGTATTACGTATCTATTATTAGGTAGAGTTTTATAAACGATATATGCACCCCTGAATTTAGGAATGAGCTTGTCGTGAATGAGATTGTCGTATCAACATTCTTGATTACAACGTAATCCCCCTTTCTATAGGAACTTTCTGGACTATTATGTCCCTCAGCATACCGAGCATTGTAGTCCTGGACCATAATAATCGCTTCTGAAGCGTTCAATTCCTTTTCATCTAAAAATTCTGTAAGTTTGTTAACGACTATTCCTCTCTGAGCTACTCCAAATAGCAGTTGACTTGGCGTGGTATGAATTGATCTGCGTATAGTATTATTATTATTTATTTTATTTAATGCGTATTCAACCTGTGTCAGTGAACGTACCCAATCGAAATGTTTAAATGGCTCAGAAAGTTTGGCAACCATGCCAGTGAGCACGCGGTTCACTCGCTCAACTTGACCGTTAGCTTGGGGGGAATGAATCCAACGATGTGAAGCAACTACCTCTATCTGTAATCACTCTGGATGGTCTACTATATTATTCAAATTATTTACCAAGTGAGGCGCATACTTCCTTGGAATTTGTTGATATAACCGGATATAATTTGACGAATTTTGTAATGGCATCCACGACTACAAGGATGTGCTTCCTTTTAGATTGTATAGAATGTAAAAGACCGAGGTGGTCCCAATGAACCGTGCAAAATGGGAAGGGTGCCTTTGGAATATTAAACAAATTTCGTTCATTCGAATGGATAGGAGATGAGTACATAATACACCGTATACAGTGTTTTGTATATTCCTCTGCTTTCCCTTCAATGTTTGGAAACCAGTAATGACGCTTAATTTGGTCAGAATATTTCGGAATTCATAGATGTCCGATTTTCTCATGAATATCCCTGATTAGGCTATTTTTCATTGGTGAGGGAACATAAAATCGAAGCTTATCGGTTCGGCTTTTTTTTTAAACACAATACCGTCCTGAAGTACAAATGATTTACAATTCTTTGAACTTAGTATGTCCTCAGTTCACTGCACCTCTATTTTGAGCAGCTCTGAGCTACGTTACATCTACTACGTTACATCCAATAAGTGCTAGTACGGAAGGGGAAGTTAAACGTTCTTTTAAGGTACGGAAAGCAACCTCTCACTCAGGGGAAAAATTAAATGGTACATCTTTCTTAATCAGATCGTATAGCGGTCTTGCGATTCGTGAAAATGAATGGACAAATCTATGAAAATAAGAACAAAGCCCGAGGAATGAATGTAATTTCTTACTGTCTTTAGGTATAGGATACGGTAATATGGCTCGTAAGTTGGATTCACTTGGCTGAATACCATCTTCAGTAACCTTGTAACCTAAATATTCAATAGTTGAGTATGCAAAATCGTATTTTGACAAATTTAGTTCAAGTCCATTCACCGCTACGCACTGTAGGGTTCGAGCAAGTAACTCAAGATGATCGGAATTTATTTTTGCTAACTACATGAATATCATCTAAGTACACTACTATTTCCCCTTTATCTATAAACTCTCTAAAAATCCGAACGATAAATCTTTGGAAAACACAAGGTGCATTTTTTAAACCAAATGGCATCCTAACAAATTCCCATTCTTCTTCTCCTTCACCCCGAAGGGGGATAAGCTGCAAACAATGCTGCTGAGGGGGATAGATCCGTCAACTGATCCGGAGGAGCTCCATCGCACTGCTCAAAGAGAAAGAGTGCGAAGAGCTCAAGTTAGTAGGGGTCAAGCCCTTCACCACAGCCAGAGCCAAACGGGAGAAACGGAAGCTACCGTTCTTCCTGGTTCAGCTAAGCCCCGATAGCAAACTGGATGGTCTAAGGAGTATTAAAGTCTTAGACTACCAGATTGCACACTGGGAAAAAGTAAAAAGGCACGAAAACATTTTGGAATGAGTTCGGTGCCAAAGGTTCAAAGTGTCAAGTGCGGTAAGAATCACAAATCAGAAGAATGCGCTCTGGGTAGGGATGTACGTCGGAAAAAAGTCAACTGTCTTGCGTTTTCTGTAAGAACACGGGACACACCGAAAACTATCGGGGTTGTCCCAAATTCCGGTACATAAAGAAAGTAAATCTGGCTCGGCAGCAAAATGTGGAAGTAAAGCGTCCACCTGTTTCAACACAAATATCAGACGTTACTACGTTAAAAATTACAATAGAAAGAAAGAGAAAAAAATTAAATTAAAATGCAAATAATTTACTCAAAATAGTATTTTCTGTATTTATGTGTTTCCTATAATGTGGCGAAAGAGAATATCACCAAATCAGAAATGGCATGCACAAAAAACTGGTGTTGCGAGACCTGGTATGTAACACGGGGCAGAATCAAGCTCAAGGAGCGATGTAATTGTGAAAAGTATAATTTTTCATATAAATATTGAGGCTGTTTGGTGGTTAAGATCTTGTGTAAATACTTGACTGCACAAAAGTCTAGATACTTGTCTAATGAGCTACCAAGATTATTTTTAACGTAGACGTAAACATGTTCAAAACGCTTAAGTCCATAAACGTAACGAGTAACATTGTTGAATGCAACCTGGAGACTACGATTAATAAGTGCCCCGTTGCAACAAGAAACTTCACAACTACAAGATATATGTAAGTGGAACAAGTAGCGGCCTTGCCAACATTAGTCTAGTGTTCAATGGCGTGTAGCTCCGCGACAGGGAAAGATTTCTGAGGCATCCATAAATTTTTCCGATTACCGTTCGAATATGATCATCCCAATGCAAAGTTGTATTGAACCAAATGCCTAAGTTTTTTACTTTATCGACAAAATCTAATTGCGAATCCCCAAGATATATGTTAGGGAAGCATGTGGTGTTCAGATTATTTCTGCTTATGACTAGGCATTTGGTTTTATTTGGATTAAGCAAAAGGAAATTTTCTTCAGACCGGTTGAGAACTTTTCTCAAATTTTCATTGTGTTTATAGGCCGCATCCTCAACCAAACCGAGGTCACTACGAACATACAGCTGTACATCATCTGCGTACATGTTCACAGATGAATTTTGAATGACTGTGGGAAGGGCGTTTATAAGGATTGTGAAGAGTAGTGGACCCAAAATAGATCCTTGGGGTACACCCGCTGAAGTTGCAGCAAAAGTAGATTGGCGGTTGTTTAAGAAAAAAACTTGCTTGCGACCCGAGATGTAAGAACGAATAAGGTTTGCCGCGGAAGAAGAGAATCCAAAATACGTGCAAAGTTTATTAACGAGAAGTCCGTGATTAACTGTCTCAAATGCCATGGAAAAGTCTAGGAGCGTCAGAAAAGTGCAATGGTCATTATCGCTCGCTACCCGTATATCATCCGCTACCTTAAGTAATGCTGAAGTGCAGCTGTGGTATTGCCTAGACACAGATTGATGCGGACGGAGCAGGTTGTTACGTTGCAAATAAGCTGACATTTGAAAGTGGATAGACTTTTCCAAGACTTTTGACAAATACGGAAGGATTGCAATGGTTTCTTTCTTTTCAAGCACTGGGACTATTTTTGCGGCTTTCCAAGATACTGGAAACGATGATGTTGTCACTATAGTGTTGAAAATGTGTGTTAGAGCTGTATGAATGTACGGCATAATAATTTTTATGAAATGGGAATGGATTCCATCAAAACCAACCGCTTTTGATTTTATTTTAAGAATGGCTCTTAAAACATAAATTTGTTCAATTCTACTAAATTCAAATAAACCCTGTTGTGGTGATAAATTTAGAGTACTAGGACTTGGGGTCGATGGTATTTTAACAAACTCACTATTTAACTGGTTTGAATTAATGTTATCAATCATAGAGTTTGTTTTAGGAATAATACCAAATTGGCGTAGATTCTTCTAAAGGTTTTTTTTTTTTGGGAAGTTGATGATTTAAATGCTCGCTAAAGAAACGGCGCTTTGCCTGCTTGATTTGCGCACAAACTAGGTTTCTCAAAATCTTGAAACGTTCAAAAAATTTCGGAAGTCGAAGAGACTAACCGGTAACCGGACCCTGAAAATAATCTACTTGAACTTCAGGAGAAACCTCTGAGAATATTGGTTGCTTATTAACACCCTGTAAGTCACATTCAAGAAAATTCGGTTTAAGATTCCTAAAGTCTCTAAAGGACTGCCTACATTGTTGTTTACTGATTCCAAAGACAAATTAACCAAAAATCAGGTCATGCTTTGAGAATGCGGAGCAGATACTTGGCTGTAAAAACTATTTTGACTTTTGCTTGCAAAAAATACATCAAGAAGGGTACTGCCTGATCTGGTAAAATGTTTTTGTGTAGATGAGTTAAGGAGATCTAAATTTAAAGTTTTCATGGACTGAATTAAAGAAACCGAGTTTTCGGAATTCAGTATGTTGCAATTGAAATCGCCACACACTATCGTTTTCCAAAAAGAAAAAGAGTTATTTTCTAAAAAGCGGCGAAAGTTCGGTGTGACGTTTAGGTCTGTAAACAACACCGAGTAAACATTTTTTCCTTTCGCTCGAAAGCTCAATGAAGCAATACTCGAACAAGCTGTCGGGAGGTGAAGTAGAGATAAGTTTTACGGTCAATGTCAATGTGATGCGCATATAAATTGCTACCCCCCACCGGTTCGGTTTTTCTATCGGCGCGGAAGACGTTGTATCCAGCCACGGAGTATACGTTATCTGGAATATTCGGGTCAAACCATGTTTCGGAAATGCAGATTACATCAGCATCTGAACCAACAAACAGACTTCCAAATTCATCAATTTTCCCGGCCAAACTCTGAGCATTGATATGGCATACTTTTAGGCCAACATGTTGTGCACACAAGATGTTTATAAGCATGCCACTGGAAGAGACATTTCTAACATCTCCTATTAGTGAAAATTAGAAAATCATGCACCCAACGTAAGAAAGCACGAAATGCAGAACAAATGGCAAAACTCAAATTGCTAACAGGCATAAGATACAAATGCAGAAAATACTTACAAGTTATTAGAAGTGAAAATGAGAAATCAAAAACAAGTTAATGTAGCTTCCCGTGGTTATTGCTGCTTACTCCGCCTCTGCCAATGCCTTTTTCAACTCCAGAATTTTCATACGTCGCTCTAACCTGGCTAATTCTTTTTCCTCTTCAGCATCAACAATTTCTTCAGTAGGAACATAATTTACGTTTGGTGCTTTAGCACCACCAGAAGCACCACTAAAAGAAGGAAAACTTGCATCGATGAAAGTAGCAGGTATTTCCTCAGAAGCAGAAGTTTCTCTCATAGAAGAAGCAGAAGTCAAATTATTTGAAGTTCAGTGGAAGTTTCACCTGAAGGAGTAGTCTCAGCAGAAGTTTCACTGCTCTAAAATTTATCATGTAATGATCGAATTTGTGCGATAGACGCTGAATTTGGCACATCGATGCCGGCAGCTTACAAATCCTCGATCAGCTGCGATTTCGTCAGAAGGTTTTTGCTCATGGCGTCGGATTTTTTAATCTCGAATTATCTGTTAATCTATGGGTCATCCACGCGAATTTTAACCTAATTTCATGTGTAACCCCACACCTGATGTTTTAAACACTTTATTTTTCAGACAAATATTTTATTTTTTGACAATTCAACTTTATTAAATTTTCCTTTACACGAGTTTTGTATAGGTATACCAATAGTTTTTAAAAGAGAGAGAGGTAAAAAACAAAAATAGACAAATTACAATTAGTTGGTTAGTTCTTAATTTGCCCACAGTGGCTTGTTGCATTAAAGCGATATCACAAAGTGTACAACGAAACAATTATTTTTAAGGCAATACTTAAATACTACAAATAAGATAGTTTTTTTAAGTTATTTAAACAAATTTTTAAGCGTTTTTTGTCTAGCGTGTAAGAATTCCTGTATTTAATTTAATATGCATTGAAAATGAAAAAAGAAAAAAATTTAGAACAGCCCAAAGACTGTTTTTATTTTATTTTGTTCTTCCTCTTTGTTTTTCAAGTGCGAATTTATACGCGACAGTACTAAAATAAAAACTTAGAAAATAATCACGTGATGAGTGATGGAGAGCGCTCCGCTCTCCCACTAGCGGGAAAAGCTAGTGGAAAAAATACGTTAGACGAGGATGAGATGTCTGGCCACTTGACAATTGCGGCATCTGAAAGCAATGCCAAAAGAAAGAGGAAACTGAGGCCAACTCCCAATCTGTTGAAGCGCCTCTCTCTATCAAATTTCACTGAAAAGCTGTCAGGTGGGGGGAATACGGCACAGCAAGCGAACTTTGCTTCTAACGCCTCAGCGGAAGCACTGGAACTGGCAAATGACATGCTAGCTATCTTGCTCTCTATCCAGGGGCAGATGGCTCAGCTTCAACGTCAAATTACCGAACAAGCTACGTAGGTAGATCAAATATATGCGCTGCTGCCGAGCCAAAAGCACCTCCAGTCGTAATGGGTACGTACATGGCGGATCAAACCCTGAAGGTCCTTGCAGTGAATGTTAATTCACGGATAAGGATTAAGCGAAGACTTGCACTATTCAAGTTGCTTAAAGGCCGAGCCCCTGAAGCACAAAGTAAATTCGCAGATGACGACCTTAGCGTTTCTCATACTAACAATAATGACGAGAACAGCAACAGCAACGTTAACGATTGATAGAATAACAATAGACGACGGATACGTAAAAATTAATATGGGACAGACTGAAATAGTACTAGATAAAAAGAACATTTAACACATCATCAATACTACAGAAATAAGACAGACGATTAAGCTGATCGACCATCGACAATACACAAAAACTAAAAATTTTTAGTGACCCAAAAATAAGGACTGAATTACGAACTCTTTATGCCACGTTAACAACAATTGAACCAAATAAACAGGCGAGGAAAAAGCGGGGGCTTATCAATGTTATAAGTACAGCAGAGAAATGGCTATTTGGGACAATGGATGACAATGACATACAAGAAATTTCGGACCACATCAAGCAAATAGAAAACAATAATCAAAATGCAATAGGTAATCTTGACAAACAGGTAGAAATCAATCCGCACTTTAATGAAAGTATATTCTACTTAAAAAGTATAATAGAACTAGATAGGAAAGAATTAACTAAAACATTTGCAGAATTAACAGCAAAAGAAAAAAGGGTTATATTAAAGCAACTTAAATTAGACCAATTATTAAGACTTAGAATGTTAGAAGTAAAGATAGATCAGATAATAGATAACATAGCATCAGTAAAACACGGAATAATACACCCTAGCATGTTGACTATAACAGAAATTAACGAAACAGAACTTGACTTTTATAAACTCCACAATGTTAAAGTAGGATTACTGAGATATGACAAAGACAGAATAATATTGGCATTAAAGGTACCATTTTCATACAAACTTGTAAATTATAACTTGTAAATTCAATAAAAGAAAGTATAAATACAATAGCAATAAGATTCAATATATAAGTGACCTAGAACACATAAATAATTGCATTACAGAAAATAGTTGTAAGCTAAGAAAGAATAAACTTTTAGAAATAAATAAATTAGATGACAGCACTTTAATATGTAAGAATTTAAGAAATACTTCAGTTATAAATCATTGTGATGACAGAAAAATAAAGTTATCTGGAAATTACTTAATTATAATCAACAATTGTTCAATCGAAATATTAAGTAAGAATTTTAGTAACAAAAATTTTGAACTTATAGATAGATTTTATTATAATGAAGATGTTATATTCAATTTTACAAAATCATTAAACTTTGAAGACATTAGCATTACAAATTTTGAAAATCTAAAAAATATAAAAATGTTATACTGCTGTCTCAGCTATTATATTCGTATTCGTCGTTCCGATTTGTTTTTTCTACAAGAAAAACAAAGGTCTCAAAATTTCCATTCTTGCTTGTATTAGAACAATAGAATTCGGGCTGTAAACACCAGCAACCCGAATATGTTCCGCAAATAAATAAAATATTTCGGAGGAAAGTTCAAAACGACCTTTCATGCCTAAAAATCTCCCGAATGACGGGCAACGAAAACTTACTGCTAACAGCAGGCATAGATCCAAATGAGGCTATTGATAATGAAAACTTCTTTGTGATCAAGGATCCGCGGCAGAAGTTAGAGGCTATAGGAGCGACTTTTCATGAAGTATACAAGGCGAATGACTCCATTGGCCCGAACCACGACCCAGAAAATCGAGTCCTTGTGCAAAATTTCTACCTTTGAAATGAAATAGTAAATTGGCGAATCGATATCTCGGGTTTCACCCAGTTCAGTGACGAGAATATGGCAAATAATATCAATGAAAGGGAACAACCCCCGTTCAGTTTGAAGGAAAAACTTCAAACGATCTTCAACTCAATTAGAAGTAAGAAATCAGTAGGAACCGATGGAATACTGAACATTGTGCTTCGACATCTCCCACTAGAAGCGGTGAGCATTTATACCATCCTGTTTAACAATGCAATGAATAATGCACATTATCCAGCGCATTGGAAAACTGCGGTGGTACATCCCATCCCCAAAAGGGATAAAGACACCACCGATCCGGAGAATCTCAAGTCGATCAGTTTCCTTCCAAACATCAGAAAGGTTTTCGAAAAGTTATCAATAGAGTCCTGACATAATGGGTTGAAGACAGAAATATAGTTCGGGATAGTCAATTCAGTTTCAAGGCAGGGAATGATGTTATTAAGAAGATCAAGTCTTTTGGAAAATATTCGGGTGTTTGAGAGGGCTTGCCTTAGGGCTGGTCTTCGCTTATACAGAACACTAGAGTCTGAGTACATAAAATTCTGTCCTAATGAGGTCTTGTAAAATAGGGCGAGTCTAATACGAGTGGATCATTTTGTTATTAAGTTGATTTGAAAGCACATTGCCAGAGCAATGACCTCGTCAAACAACCTGATCTTCGGGGCCTAGTGCCCCAACTATATGTATCACGAGAGAGTTCGCTTTGACAACTTTATTCCTCCAGAAGCGTTCCTCTACCTCGACAAAAAGGGTCTGATCCAGGATAGATTAGCGGGGCCGTTAATCTTCCACGTCGCTCGAACAGCTGCAGACAGGTGACTCAACTACGACAGAGACGTCGCACACGGTAGTGCGGAGCGTCTCCGGTTTAGTAGGGCGGTAGGGAGTCGCGACATCAGGGATGTTGCCCGGCAGCACCAACAATTTTGGTGGCTTGCAGAAGAAGGGGAAGCTCCATCATCGAATTCCTCAAGTACAGAGTATCTTCATTAAGGAGCAGAGTTGGACAGCCTAATTCTTTAGCAGTGGCCGACTTACATAGCTTTAAGTAGGTTTACGGTAGAAATAAGAGATAAAGAAATTAAAAAAGAAACGTAAGAAACAAATAATAGAGATGGGTAACAATTTCTTTTGTAATTCTCTCAAAAAAAAATTATTGTATAGATGTACAAAACAAAAAAATTAGTATAAGCAGATTAAGTAGTAGTTTTATACACAAAAAAAAGAAATCCATTTACTAAGTTTTTTTTTGAAATAAAAAAATAGTTTTCTTAGTTGTAATTATAGTCGAAACACATATTTAATTGTTAGGATTAACTTAGAGTATCCGCATGGGGCCAGTAAGTTAGAATATTTAAACAATTTATTTTTCAGACAAATATTTTATTTTTTGACAATTCAACTTCATTATATTTTCCTTTACACGAGTTTTGTACTTCTTGCTTCCCAATAGTTTTTAAAAGAGAGAGAAAAAACAAAAGGAGACCAGTTATAATTAGTTGGTTTGATCTTAGTATGCCCAAAGTGGCTTGTAACATTAAGGCGATAACACAAAGTATACAACGAAACAATTATTTCAAAGGCAATAATTAGATACTACATCTCGGTCAACCTGACAAATGTGATCGACCGCGATCAATAAAGAATTTATTCTATTTTCAACAAACAATCATTTCAAATGATAGGTGTCGCTTTTAAGAAACCGGATCTTCCGCATCATATTTTCTCCACAGGCGGATGTTACGAGCCTCGACAACTCCATCATACGGCAGTTGCGTGACTTGGCAATTTTCAATATCGCGTATTACGTATCTATTATTAGGTAGAGTTTTATAAACGATATATGCACCCCTGAATTTAGGAATGAGCTTGTCGTGAATGAGATTGTCGTATCAACATTCTTGATTACAACGTAATCCCCCTTTCTATAGGAACTTTCTGGACTATTATGTCCCTCAGCATACCGAGCATTGTAGTCCTGGACCATAATAATCGCTTCTGAAGCGTTCAATTCCTTTTCATCTAAAAATTCTGTAAGTTTGTTAACGACTATTCCTCTCTGAGCTACTCCAAATAGCAGTTGACTTGGCGTGGTATGAATTGATCTGCGTATAGTATTATTATTATTTATTTTATTTAATGCGTATTCAACCTGTGTCAGTGAACGTACCCAATCGAAATGTTTAAATGGCTCAGAAAGTTTGGCAACCATGCCAGTGAGCACGCGGTTCACTCGCTCAACTTGACCGTTAGCTTGGGGGGAATGAATCCAACGATGTGAAGCAACTACCTCTATCTGTAATCACTCTGGATGGTCTACTATATTATTCAAATTATTTACCAAGTGAGGCGCATACTTCCTTGGAATTTGTTGATATAACCGGATATAATTTGACGAATTTTGTAATGGCATCCACGACTACAAGGATGTGCTTCCTTTTAGATTGTATAGAATGTAAAAGACCGAGGTGGTCCCAATGAACCGTGCAAAATGGGAAGGGTGCCTTTGGAATATTAAACAAATTTCGTTCATTCGAATGGATAGGAGATGAGTACATAATACACCGTATACAGTGTTTTGTATATTCCTCTGCTTTCCCTTCAATGTTTGGAAACCAGTAATGACGCTTAATTTGGTCAGAATATTTCGGAATTCATAGATGTCCGATTTTCTCATGAATATCCCTGATTAGGCTATTTTTCATTGGTGAGGGAACATAAAATCGAAGCTTATCGGTTCGGCTTTTTTTTTAAACACAATACCGTCCTGAAGTACAAATGATTTACAATTCTTTGAACTTAGTATGTCCTCAGTTCACTGCACCTCTATTTTGAGCAGCTCTGAGCTACGTTACATCTACTACGTTACATCCAATAAGTGCTAGTACGGAAGGGGAAGTTAAACGTTCTTTTAAGGTACGGAAAGCAACCTCTCACTCAGGGGAAAAATTAAATGGTACATCTTTCTTAATCAGATCGTATAGCGGTCTTGCGATTCGTGAAAATGAATGGACAAATCTATGAAAATAAGAACAAAGCCCGAGGAATGAATGTAATTTCTTACTGTCTTTAGGTATAGGATACGGTTATATGGCTCGTAAGTTGGATTCACTTGGCTGAATACCATCTTCAGTAACCTTGTAACCTAAATATTCAATAGTTGAGTATGCAAAATCGTATTTTGACAAATTTAGTTCAAGTCCATTCACCGCTACGCACTGTAGGGTTCGAGCAAGTAACTCAAGATGATCGGAATTTATTTTTGCTAACTACATGAATATCATCTAAGTACACTACTATTTCCCCTTTATCTATAAACTCTCTAAAAATCCGAACGATAAATCTTTGGAAAACACAAGGTGCATTTTTTAAACCAAATGGCATCCTAACAAATTCCCATTCTTCTTCTCCTTCACCCCGAAGGGGGATAAGCTGCAAACAATGCTGCTGAGGGGGATAGATCCGTCAACTGATCCGGAGGAGCTCCATCGCACTGCTCAAAGAGAAAGAGTGCGAAGAGCTCAAGTTAGTAGGGGTCAAGCCCTTCACCACAGCCAGAGCCAAACGGGAGAAACGGAAGCTACCGTTCTTCCTGGTTCAGCTAAGCCCCGATAGCAAACTGGATGGTCTAAGGAGTATTAAAGTCTTAGACTACCAGATTGCACACTGGGAAAAAGTAAAAAGGCACGAAAACATTTTGGAATGAGTTCGGTGCCAAAGGTTCAAAGTGTCAAGTGCGGTAAGAATCACAAATCAGAAGAATGCGCTCTGGGTAGGGATGTACGTCGGAAAAAAGTCAACTGTCTTGCGTTTTCTGTAAGAACACGGGACACACCGAAAACTATCGGGGTTGTCCCAAATTCCGGTACATAAAGAAAGTAAATCTGGCTCGGCAGCAAAATGTGGAAGTAAAGCGTCCACCTGTTTCAACACAAATATCAGACGTTACTACGTTAAAAATTACAATAGAAAGAAAGAGAAAAAAATTAAATTAAAATGCAAATAATTTACTCAAAATAGTATTTTCTGTATTTATGTGTTTCCTATAATGTGGCGAAAGAGAATATCACCAAATCAGAAATGGCATGCACAAAAAACTGGTGTTGCGAGACCTGGTATGTAACACGGGGCAGAATCAAGCTCAAGGAGCGATGTAATTGTGAAAAGTATAATTTTTCATATAAATATTGAGGCTGTTTGGTGGTTAAGATCTTGTGTAAATACTTGACTGCACAAAAGTCTAGATACTTGTCTAATGAGCTACCAAGATTATTTTTAACGTAGACGTAAACATGTTCAAAACGCTTAAGTCCATAAACGTAACGAGTAACATTGTTGAATGCAACCTGGAGACTACGATTAATAAGTGCCCCGTTGCAACAAGAAACTTCACAACTACAAGATATATGTAAGTGGAACAAGTAGCGGCCTTGCCAACATTAGTCTAGTGTTCAATGGCGTGTAGCTCCGCGACAGGGAAAGATTTCTGAGGCATCCATAAATTTTTCCGATTACCGTTCGAATATGATCATCCCAATGCAAAGTTGTATTGAACCAAATGCCTAAGTTTTTTACTTTATCGACAAAATCTAATTGCGAATCCCCAAGATATATGTTAGGGAAGCATGTGGTGTTCAGATTATTTCTGCTTATGACTAGGCATTTGGTTTTATTTGGATTAAGCAAAAGGAAATTTTCTTCAGACCGGTTGAGAACTTTTCTCAAATTTTCATTGTGTTTATAGGCCGCATCCTCAACCAAACCGAGGTCACTACGAACATACAGCTGTACATCATCTGCGTACATGTTCACAGATGAATTTTGAATGACTGTGGGAAGGGCGTTTATAAGGATTGTGAAGAGTAGTGGACCCAAAATAGATCCTTGGGGTACACCCGCTGAAGTTGCAGCAAAAGTAGATTGGCGGTTGTTTAAGAAAAAAACTTGCTTGCGACCCGAGATGTAAGAACGAATAAGGTTTGCCGCGGAAGAAGAGAATCCAAAATACGTGCAAAGTTTATTAACGAGAAGTCCGTGATTAACTGTCTCAAATGCCATGGAAAAGTCTAGGAGCGTCAGAAAAGTGCAATGGTCATTATCGCTCGCTACCCGTATATCATCCGCTACCTTAAGTAATGCTGAAGTGCAGCTGTGGTATTGCCTAGACACAGATTGATGCGGACGGAGCAGGTTGTTACGTTGCAAATAAGCTGACATTTGAAAGTGGATAGACTTTTCCAAGACTTTTGACAAATACGGAAGGATTGCAATGGTTTCTTTCTTTTCAAGCACTGGGACTATTTTTGCGGCTTTCCAAGATACTGGAAACGATGATGTTGTCACTATAGTGTTGAAAATGTGTGTTAGAGCTGTATGAATGTACGGCATAATAATTTTTATGAAATGGGAATGGATTCCATCAAAACCAACCGCTTTTGATTTTATTTTAAGAATGGCTCTTAAAACATAAATTTGTTCAATTCTACTAAATTCAAATGAACCCTGTTGTGGTGATAAATTTAGAGTACTAGGACTTGGGGTCGATGGTATTTTAACAAACTCACTATTTAACTGGTTTGAATTAATGTTATCAATCATAGAGTTTGTTTTAGGAATAATACCAAATTGGCGTAGATTCTTCTAAAGGTTTTTTTTTTTTGGGAAGTTGATGATTTAAATGCTCGCTAAAGAAACGGCGCTTTGCCTGCTTGATTTGCGCACAAACTAGGTTTCTCAAAATCTTGAAACGTTCAAAAAATTTCGGAAGTCGAAGAGACTAACCGGTAACCGGACCCTGAAAATAATCTACTTGAACTTCAGGAGAAACCTCTGAGAATATTGGTTGCTTATTAACACCCTGTAAGTCACATTCAAGAAAATTCGGTTTAAGATTCCTAAAGTCTCTAAAGGACTGCCTACATTGTTGTTTACTGATTCCAAAGACAAATTAACCAAAAATCAGGTCATGCTTTGAGAATGCGGAGCAGATACTTGGCTGTAAAAACTATTTTGACTTTTGCTTGCAAAAAATACATCAAGAAGGGTACTGCCTGATCTGGTAAAATGTTTTTGTGTAGATGAGTTAAGGAGATCTAAATTTAAAGTTTTCATGGACTGAATTAAAGAAACCGAGTTTTCGGAATTCAGTATGTTGCAATTGAAATCGCCACACACTATCGTTTTCCAAAAAGAAAAAGAGTTATTTTCTAAAAACCGGCGAAAGTTCGGTGTGACGTTTAGGTCTGTAAACAACACCGAGTAAACATTTTTTCCTTTCGCTCGAAAGCTCAATGAAGCAATACTCGAACAAGCTGTCGGGAGGTGAAGTAGAGATAAGTTTTACGGTCAATGTCAATGTGATGCGCATATAAATTGCTACCCCCCACCGGTTCGGTTTTTCTATCGGCGCGGAAGACGTTGTATCCAGCCACGGAGTATACGTTATCTGGAATATTCGGGTCAAACCATGTTTCGGAAATGCAGATTACATCAGCATCTGAACCAACAAACAGACTTCCAAATTCATCAATTTTCCCGGCCAAACTCTGAGCATTGATATGGCATACTTTTAGGCCAACATGTTGTGCACACAAGATGTTTATAAGCATGCCACTGGAAGAGACATTTCTAACATCTCCTATTAGTGAAAATTAGAAAATCATGCACCCAACGTAAGAAAGCACGAAATGCAGAACAAATGGCAAAACTCAAATTGCTAACAGGCATAAGATACAAATGCAGAAAATACTTACAAGTTATTAGAAGTGAAAATGAGAAATCAAAAACAAGTTAATGTAGCTTCCCGTGGTTATTGCTGCTTACTCCGCCTCTGCCAATGCCTTTTTCAACTCCAGAATTTTCATACGTCGCTCTAACCTGGCTAATTCTTTTTCCTCTTCAGCATCAACAATTTCTTCAGTAGGAACATAATTTACGTTTGGTGCTTTAGCACCACCAGAAGCACCACTAAAAGAAGGAAAACTTGCATCGATGAAAGTAGCAGGTATTTCCTCAGAAGCAGAAGTTTCTCTCATAGAAGAAGCAGAAGTCAAATTATTTGAAGTTCAGTGGAAGTTTCACCTGAAGGAGTAGTCTCAGCAGAAGTTTCACTGCTCTAAAATTTATCATGTAATGATCGAATTTGTGCGATAGACGCTGAATTTGGCACATCGATGCCGGCAGCTTACAAATCCTCGATCAGCTGCGATTTCGTCAGAAGGTTTTTGCTCATGGCGTCGGATTTTTTAATCTCGAATTATCTGTTAATCTATGGGTCATCCACGCGAATTTTAACCTAATTTCATGTGTAACCCCACACCTGATGTTTTAAACACTTTATTTTTCAGACAAATATTTTATTTTTTGACAATTCAACTTTATTAAATTTTCCTTTACACGAGTTTTGTATAGGTATACCAATAGTTTTTAAAAGAGAGAGAGGTAAAAAACAAAAATAGACAAATTACAATTAGTTGGTTAGTTCTTAATTTGCCCACAGTGGCTTGTTGCATTAAAGCGATATCACAAAGTGTACAACGAAACAATTATTTTTAAGGCAATACTTAAATACTACAAATAAGATAGTTTTTTTAAGTTATTTAAACAAATTTTTAAGCGTTTTTTGTCTAGCGTGTAAGAATTCCTGTATTTAATTTAATATGCATTGAAAATGAAAAAAGAAAAAAATTTAGAACAGCCCAAAGACTGTTTTTATTTTATTTTGTTCTTCCTCTTTGTTTTTCAAGTGCGAATTTATACGCGACAGTACTAAAATAAAAACTTAGAAAATAATCACGTGATGAGTGATGGAGAGCGCTCCGCTCTCCCACTAGCGGGAAAAGCTAGTGGAAAAAATACGTTAGACGAGGATGAGATGTCTGGCCACTTGACAATTGCGGCATCTGAAAGCAATGCCAAAAGAAAGAGGAAACTGAGGCCAACTCCCAATCTGTTGAAGCGCCTCTCTCTATCAAATTTCACTGAAAAGCTGTCAGGTGGGGGGAATACGGCACAGCAAGCGAACTTTGCTTCTAACGCCTCAGCGGAAGCACTGGAACTGGCAAATGACATGCTAGCTATCTTGCTCTCTATCCAGGGGCAGATGGCTCAGCTTCAACGTCAAATTACCGAACAAGCTACGTAGGTAGATCAAATATATGCGCTGCTGCCGAGCCAAAAGCACCTCCAGTCGTAATGGGTACGTACATGGCGGATCAAACCCTGAAGGTCCTTGCAGTGAATGTTAATTCACGGATAAGGATTAAGCGAAGACTTGCACTATTCAAGTTGCTTAAAGGCCGAGCCCCTGAAGCACAAAGTAAATTCGCAGATGACGACCTTAGCGTTTCTCATACTAACAATAATGACGAGAACAGCAACAGCAACGTTAACGATTGATAGAATAACAATAGACGACGGATACGTAAAAATTAATATGGGACAGACTGAAATAGTACTAGATAAAAAGAACATTTAACACATCATCAATACTACAGAAATAAGACAGACGATTAAGCTGATCGACCATCGACAATACACAAAAACTAAAAATTTTTAGTGACCCAAAAATAAGGACTGAATTACGAACTCTTTATGCCACGTTAACAACAATTGAACCAAATAAACAGGCGAGGAAAAAGCGGGGGCTTATCAATGTTATAAGTACAGCAGAGAAATGGCTATTTGGGACAATGGATGACAATGATATACAAGAAATTTCGGACCACATCAAGCAAATAGAAAACAATAATCAAAATGCAATAGGTAATCTTGACAAACAGGTAGAAATCAATCCGCACTTTAATGAAAGTATATTCTACTTAAAAAGTATAATAGAACTAGATAGGAAAGAATTAACTAAAACATTTGCAGAATTAACAGCAAAAGAAAAAAGGGTTATATTAAAGCAACTTAAATTAGACCAATTATTAAGACTTAGAATGTTAGAAGTAAAGATAGATCAGATAATAGATAACATAGCATCAGTAAAACACGGAATAATACACCCTAGCATGTTGACTATAACAGAAATTAACGAAACAGAACTTGACTTTTATAAACTCCACAATGTTAAAGTAGGATTACTGAGATATGACAAAGACAGAATAATATTGGCATTAAAGGTACCATTTTCATACAAACTTGTAAATTATAACTTGTAAATTCAATAAAAGAAAGTATAAATACAATAGCAATAAGATTCAATATATAAGTGACCTAGAACACATAAATAATTGCATTACAGAAAATAGTTGTAAGCTAAGAAAGAATAAACTTTTAGAAATAAATAAATTAGATGACAGCACTTTAATATGTAAGAATTTAAGAAATACTTCAGTTATAAATCATTGTGATGACAGAAAAATAAAGTTATCTGGAAATTACTTAATTATAATCAACAATTGTTCAATCGAAATATTAAGTAAGAATTTTAGTAACAAAAATTTTGAACTTATAGATAGATTTTATTATAATGAAGATGTTATATTCAATTTTACAAAATCATTAAACTTTGAAGACATTAGCATTACAAATTTTGAAAATCTAAAAAATATAAAAATGTTATACTGCTGTCTCAGCTATTATATTCGTATTCGTCGTTCCGATTTGTTTTTTCTACAAGAAAAACAAAGGTCTCAAAATTTCCATTCTTGCTTGTATTAGAACAATAGAATTCGGGCTGTAAACACCAGCAACCCGAATATGTTCCGCAAATAAATAAAATATTTCGGAGGAAAGTTCAAAACGACCTTTCATGCCTAAAAATCTCCCGAATGACGGGCAACGAAAACTTACTGCTAACAGCAGGCATAGATCCAAATGAGGCTATTGATAATGAAAACTTCTTTGTGATCAAGGATCCGCGGCAGAAGTTAGAGGCTATAGGAGCGACTTTTCATGAAGTATACAAGGCGAATGACTCCATTGGCCCGAACCACGACCCAGAAAATCGAGTCCTTGTGCAAAATTTCTACCTTTGAAATGAAATAGTAAATTGGCGAATCGATATCTCGGGTTTCACCCAGTTCAGTGACGAGAATATGGCAAATAATATCAATGAAAGGGAACAACCCCCGTTCAGTTTGAAGGAAAAACTTCAAACGATCTTCAACTCAATTAGAAGTAAGAAATCAGTAGGAACCGATGGAATACTGAACATTGTGCTTCGACATCTCCCACTAGAAGCGGTGAGCATTTATACCATCCTGTTTAACAATGCAATGAATAATGCACATTATCCAGCGCATTGGAAAACTGCGGTGGTACATCCCATCCCCAAAAGGGATAAAGACACCACCGATCCGGAGAATCTCAAGTCGATCAGTTTCCTTCCAAACATCAGAAAGGTTTTCGAAAAGTTATCAATAGAGTCCTGACATAATGGGTTGAAGACAGAAATATAGTTCCGGATAGTCAATTCAGTTTCAAGGCAGGGAATGATGTTATTAAGAAGATCAAGTCTTTTGGAAAATATTCGGGTGTTTGAGAGGGCTTGCCTTAGGGCTGGTCTTCGCTTATACAGAACACTAGAGTCTGAGTACATAAAATTCTGTCCTAATGAGGTCTTGTAAAATAGGGCGAGTCTAATACGAGTGGATCATTTTGTTATTAAGTTGATTTGAAAGCACATTGCCAGAGCAATGACCTCGTCAAACAACCTGATCTTCGGGGCCTAGTGCCCCAACTATATGTATCACGAGAGAGTTCGCTTTGACAACTTTATTCCTCCAGAAGCGTTCCTCTACCTCGACAAAAAGGGTCTGATCCAGGATAGATTAGCGGGGCCGTTAATCTTCCACGTCGCTCGAACAGCTGCAGACAGGTGACTCAACTACGACAGAGACGTCGCACACGGTAGTGCGGAGCGTCTCCGGTTTAGTAGGGCGGTAGGGAGTCGCGACATCAGGGATGTTGCCCGGCAGCACCAACAATTTTGGTGGCTTGCAGAAGAAGGGGAAGCTCCATCATCGAATTCCTCAAGTACAGAGTATCTTCATTAAGGAGCAGAGTTGGACAGCCTAATTCTTTAGCAGTGGCCGACTTACATAGCTTTAAGTAGGTTTACGGTAGAAATAAGAGATAAAGAAATTAAAAAAGAAACGTAAGAAACAAATAATAGAGATGGGTAACAATTTCTTTTGTAATTCTCTCAAAAAAAATTATTGTATAGATGTACAAAACAAAAAAATTAGTATAAGCAGATTAAGTAGTAGTTTTATACACAAAAAAAAGAAATCCATTTACTAAGTTTTTTTTTGAAATAAAAAAATAGTTTTCTTAGTTGTAATTATAGTCGAAACACATATTTAATTGTTAGGATTAACTTAGAGTATCCGCATGGGGCCAGTAAGTTAGAATATTTAAACAATTTATTTTTCAGACAAATATTTTATTTTTTGACAATTCAACTTCATTATATTTTCCTTTACACGAGTTTTGTACTTCTTGCTTCCCAATAGTTTTTAAAAGAGAGAGAAAAAACAAAAGGAGACCAGTTATAATTAGTTGGTTTGATCTTAGTTTGCCCAAAGTGGCTTGTAACATTAAGGCGATAACACAAAGTATACAACGAAACAATTATTTCAAAGGCAATAATTAGATACTACATCTCGGTCAACCTGACAAATGTGATCGACCGCGATCAATAAAGAATTTATTCTATTTTCAACAAACAATCATTTCAAATGATAGGTGTCGCTTTTAAGAAACCGGATCTTCCGCATCATATTTTCTCCACAGGCGGATGTTACGAGCCTCGACAACTCCATCATACGGCAGTTGCGTGACTTGGCAATTTTCAATATCGCGTATTACGTATCTATTATTAGGTAGAGTTTTATAAACGATATATGCACCCCTGAATTTAGGAATGAGCTTGTCGTGAATGAGATTGTCGTATCAACATTCTTGATTACAACGTAATCCCCCTTTCTATAGGAACTTTCTGGACTATTATGTCCCTCAGCATACCGAGCATTGTAGTCCTGGACCATAATAATCGCTTCTGAAGCGTTCAATTCCTTTTCATCTAAAAATTCTGTAAGTTTGTTAACGACTATTCCTCTCTGAGCTACTCCAAATAGCAGTTGACTTGGCGTGGTATGAATTGATCTGCGTATAGTATTATTATTATTTATTTTATTTAATGCGTATTCAACCTGTGTCAGTGAACGTACCCAATCGAAATGTTTAAATGGCTCAGAAAGTTTGGCAACCATGCCAGTGAGCACGCGGTTCACTCGCTCAACTTGACCGTTAGCTTGGGGGGAATGAATCCAACGATGTGAAGCAACTACCTCTATCTGTAATCACTCTGGATGGTCTACTATATTATTCAAATTATTTACCAAGTGAGGCGCATACTTCCTTGGAATTTGTTGATATAACCGGATATAATTTGACGAATTTTGTAATGGCATCCACGACTACAAGGATGTGCTTCCTTTTAGATTGTATAGAATGTAAAAGACCGAGGTGGTCCCAATGAACCGTGCAAAATGGGAAGGGTGCCTTTGGAATATTAAACAAATTTCGTTCATTCGAATGGATAGGAGATGAGTACATAATACACCGTATACAGTGTTTTGTATATTCCTCTGCTTTCCCTTCAATGTTTGGAAACCAGTAATGACGCTTAATTTGGTCAGAATATTTCGGAATTCATAGATGTCCGATTTTCTCATGAATATCCCTGATTAGGCTATTTTTCATTGGTGAGGGAACATAAAATCGAAGCTTATCGGTTCGGCTTTTTTTTTAAACACAATACCGTCCTGAAGTACAAATGATTTACAATTCTTTGAACTTAGTATGTCCTCAGTTCACTGCACCTCTATTTTGAGCAGCTCTGAGCTACGTTACATCTACTACGTTACATCCAATAAGTGCTAGTACGGAAGGGGAAGTTAAACGTTCTTTTAAGGTACGGAAAGCAACCTCTCACTCAGGGGAAAAATTAAATGGTACATCTTTCTTAATCAGATCGTATAGCGGTCTTGCGATTCGTGAAAATGAATGGACAAATCTATGAAAATAAGAACAAAGCCCGAGGAATGAATGTAATTTCTTACTGTCTTTAGGTATAGGATACGGTAATATGGCTCGTAAGTTGGATTCACTTGGCTGAATACCATCTTCAGTAACCTTGTAACCTAAATATTCAATAGTTGAGTATGCAAAATCGTATTTTGACAAATTTAGTTCAAGTCCATTCACCCCTACGCACTGTAGGGTTCGAGCAAGTAACTCAAGATGATCGGAATTTATTTTTGCTAACTACATGAATATCATCTAAGTACACTACTATTTCCCCTTTATCTATAAACTCTCTAAAAATCCGAACGATAAATCTTTGGAAAACACAAGGTGCATTTTTTAAACCAAATGGCATCCTAACAAATTCCCATTCTTCTTCTCCTTCACCCCGAAGGGGGATAAGCTGCAAACAATGCTGCTGAGGGGGATAGATCCGTCAACTGATCCGGAGGAGCTCCATCGCACTGCTCAAAGAGAAAGAGTGCGAAGAGCTCAAGTTAGTAGGGGTCAAGCCCTTCACCACAGCCAGAGCCAAACGGGAGAAACGGAAGCTACCGTTCTTCCTGGTTCAGCTAAGCCCCGATAGCAAACTGGATGGTCTAAGGAGTATTAAAGTCTTAGACTACCAGATTGCACACTGGGAAAAAGTAAAAAGGCACGAAAACATTTTGGAATGAGTTCGGTGCCAAAGGTTCAAAGTGTCAAGTGCGGTAAGAATCACAAATCAGAAGAATGCGCTCTGGGTAGGGATGTTACGTCGGAAAAAAGTCAACTGTCTTGCGTTTTCTGTAAGAACACGGGACACACCGAAAACTATCGGGGTTGTCCCAAATTCCGGTACATAAAGAAAGTAAATCTGGCTCGGCAGCAAAAGGTGGAAGTAAAGCGTCCACCTGTTTCAACACAAATATCAGACGTTACTACGTTAAAAATTACAATAGAAAGAAAGAGAAAAAAATTAAATTAAAATGCAAATAATTTACTCAAAATAGTATTTTCTGTATTTATGTGTTTCCTATAATGTGGCGAAAGAGAATATCACCAAATCAGAAATGGCATGCACAAAAAACTGGTGTTGCGAGACCTGGTATGTAACACGGGGCAGAATCAAGCTCAAGGAGCGATGTAATTGTGAAAAGTATAATTTTTCATATAAATATTGAGGCTGTTTGGTGGTTAAGATCTTGTGTAAATACTTGACTGCACAAAAGTCTAGATACTTGTCTAATGAGCTACCAAGATTATTTTTAACGTAGACGTAAACATGTTCAAAACGCTTAAGTCCATAAACGTAACGAGTAACATTGTTGAATGCAACCTGGAGACTACGATTAATAAGTACCCCGTTGCAACAAAAAAGTTCACAACTACAAGATATATGTAAGTGGAACAAGTAGCGGCCTTGCCAACATTAGTCTAGTGTTCAATGGCGTGTAGCTCCGCGACAGGGAAAGATTTCTGAGGCATCCATAAATTTTTCCGATTACCGTTCGAATATGATCATCCCAATGCAAAGTTGTATTGAACCAAATGCCTAAGTTTTTTACTTTATCGACAAAATCTAATTGCGAATCCCCAAGATATATGTTAGGGAAGCCTGTGGTGTTCAGATTATTTCTGCTTATGACTAGGCATTTGGTTTTATTTGGATTAAGCAAAAGGAAATTTTCTTCAGACCGGTTGAGAACTTTTCTCAAATTTTCATTGTGTTTATAGGCCGCATCCTCAACCAAACCGAGGTCACTACGAACATACAGCTGTACATCATCTGCGTACATGTTCACAGATGAATTTTGAATGACTGTGGGAAGGGCGTTTATAAGGATTGTGAAGAGTAGTGGACCCAAAATAGATCCTTGGGGTACACCCGCTGAAGTTGCAGCAAAAGTAGATTGGCGGTTGTTTAAGAAAAAAACTTGCTTGCGACCCGAGATGTAAGAACGAATAAGGTTTGCCGCGGAAGAAGAGAATCCAAAATACGTGCAAAGTTTATTAACGAGAAGTCCGTGATTAACTGTCTCAAATGCCATGGAAAAGTCTAGGAGCGTCAGAAAAGTGCAATGGTCATTATCGCTCGCTACCCGTATATCATCCGCTACCTTAAGTAATGCTGAAGTGCAGCTGTGGTATTGCCTAGACACAGATTGATGCGGACGGAGCAGGTTGTTACGTTGCAAATAAGCTGACATTTGAAAGTGGATAGACTTTTCCAAGACTTTTGACAAATACGGAAGGATTGCAATGGTTTCTTTCTTTTCAAGCACTGGGACTATTTTTGCGGCTTTCCAAGATACTGGAAACGATGATGTTGTCACTATAGTGTTGAAAATGTGTGTTAGAGCTGTATGAATGTACGGCATAATAATTTTTATGAAATGGGAATGGATTCCATCAAAACCAACCGCTTTTGATTTTATTTTAAGAATGGCTCTTAAAACATAAATTTGTTCAATTCTACTAAATTCAAATGAACCCTGTGGTGGTGATAAATTTAGAGTTCTAGGACTTGGGGTCGATGGTATTTTAACAAACTCACTATTTAACTGGTTTGAATTAATGTTATCAATCATAGAGTTTGTTTTAGGAATAATACCAAATTGGCGTAGATTCTTCTAAAGGTTTTTTTTTTTTGGGAAGTTGATGATTTAAATGCTCGCTAAAGAAACGGCGCTTTGCCTGCTTGATTTGCGCACAAACTAGGTTTCTCAAAATCTTGAAACGTTCAAAAAATTTCGGAAGTCGAAGAGACTAACCGGTAACCGGACCCTGAAAATAATCTACTTGAACTTCAGGAGAAACCTCTGAGAATATTGGTTGCTTATTAACACCCTGTAAGTCACATTCAAGAAAATTCGGTTTAAGATTCCTAAAGTCTCTAAAGGACTGCCTACATTGTTGTTTACTGATTCCAAAGACAAATTAACCAAAAATCAGGTCATGCTTTGAGAATGCGGAGCAGATACTTGGCTGTAAAAACTATTTTGACTTTTGCTTGCAAAAAATACATCAAGAAGGGTACTGCCTGATCTGGTAAAATGTTTTTGTGTAGATGAGTTAAGGAGATCTAAATTTAAAGTTTTCATGGACTGAATTAAAGAAACCGAGTTTTCGGAATTCAGTATGTTGCAATTGAAATCGCCACACACTATCGTTTTCCAAAAAGAAAAAGAGTTATTTTCTAAAAAGCGGCGAAAGTTCGGTGTGACGTTTAGGTCTGTAAACAACACCGAGTAAACATTTTTTCCTTTCGCTCGAAAGCTCAATGAAGCAATACTCGAACAAGCTGTCGGGAGGTGAAGTAGAGATAAGTTTTACGGTCAATGTCAATGTGATGCGCATATAAATTGCTACCCCCCACCGGTTCGGTTTTTCTATCGGCGCGGAAGACGTTGTATCCAGCCACGGAGTATACGTTATCTGGAATATTCGGGTCAAACCATGTTTCGGAAATGCAGATTACATCAGCATCTGAACCAACAAACAGACTTCCAAATTCATCAATTTTCCCGGCCAAACTCTGAGCATTGATATGGCATACTTTTAGGCCAACATGTTGTGCACACAAGATGTTTATAAGCATGCCACTGGAAGAGACATTTCTAACATCTCCTATTAGTGAAAATTAGAAAATCATGCACCCAACGTAAGAAAGCACGAAATGCAGAACAAATGGCAAAACTCAAATTGCTAACAGGCATAAGATACAAATGCAGAAAATACTTACAAGTTATTAGAAGTGAAAATGAGAAATCAAAAACAAGTTAATGTAGCTTCCCGTGGTTATTGCTGCTTACTCCGCCTCTGCCAATGCCTTTTTCAACTCCAGAATTTTCATACGTCGCTCTAACCTGGCTAATTCTTTTTCCTCTTCAGCATCAACAATTTCTTCAGTAGGAACATAATTTACGTTTGGTGCTTTAGCACCACCAGAAGCACCACTAAAAGAAGGAAAACTTGCATCGATGAAAGTAGCAGGTATTTCCTCAGAAGCAGAAGTTTCTCTCATAGAAGAAGCAGAAGTCAAATTATTTGAAGTTCAGTGGAAGTTTCACCTGAAGGAGTAGTCTCAGCAGAAGTTTCACTGCTCTAAAATTTATCATGTAATGATCGAATTTGTGCGATAGACGCTGAATTTGGCACATCGATGCCGGCAGCTTACAAATCCTCGATCAGCTGCGATTTCGTCAGAAGGTTTTTGCTCATGGCGTCGGATTTTTTAATCTCGAATTATCTGTTAATCTATGGGTCATCCACGCGAATTTTAACCTAATTTCATGTGTAACCCCACACCTGATGTTTTAAACACTTTATTTTTCAGACAAATATTTTATTTTTTGACAATTCAACTTTATTAAATTTTCCTTTACACGAGTTTTGTATAGGTATACCAATAGTTTTTAAAAGAGAGAGAGGTAAAAAACAAAAATAGACAAATTACAATTAGTTGGTTAGTTCTTAATTTGCCCACAGTGGCTTGTTGCATTAAAGCGATATCACAAAGTGTACAACGAAACAATTATTTTTAAGGCAATACTTAAATACTACAAATAAGATAGTTTTTTTAAGTTATTTAAACAAATTTTTAAGCGTTTTTTGTCTAGCGTGTAAGAATTCCTGTATTTAATTTAATATGCATTGAAAATGAAAAAAGAAAAAAATTTAGAACAGCCCAAAGACTGTTTTTATTTTATTTTGTTCTTCCTCTTTGTTTTTCAAGTGCGAATTTATACGCGACAGTACTAAAATAAAAACTTAGAAAATAATCACGTGATGAGTGATGGAGAGCGCTCCGCTCTCCCACTAGCGGGAAAAGCTAGTGGAAAAAATACGTTAGACGAGGATGAGATGTCTGGCCACTTGACAATTGCGGCATCTGAAAGCAATGCCAAAAGAAAGAGGAAACTGAGGCCAACTCCCAATCTGTTGAAGCGCCTCTCTCTATCAAATTTCACTGAAAAGCTGTCAGGTGGGGGGAATACGGCACAGCAAGCGAACTTTGCTTCTAACGCCTCAGCGGAAGCACTGGAACTGGCAAATGACATGCTAGCTATCTTGCTCTCTATCCAGGGGCAGATGGCTCAGCTTCAACGTCAAATTACCGAACAAGCTACGTAGGTAGATCAAATATATGCGCTGCTGCCGAGCCAAAAGCACCTCCAGTCGTAATGGGTACGTACATGGCGGATCAAACCCTGAAGGTCCTTGCAGTGAATGTTAATTCACGGATAAGGATTAAGCGAAGACTTGCACTACTCAAGTTGCTTAAAGGCCGAGCCCCTGAAGCACAAAGTAAATTCGCAGATGACGACCTTAGCGTTTCTCATACTAACAATAATGACGAGAACAGCAACAGCAACGTTAACGATTGATAGAATAACAATAGACGACGAATACGTAAAAATTAATATGGGACAGACTGAAATAGTACTAGATAAAAAGAACATTTAACACATCATCAATACTACAGAAATAAGACAGACGATTAAGCTGATCGACCATCGACAATACACAAAAACTAAAAATTTTTAGTGACCCAAAAATAAGGACTGAATTACGAACTCTTTATGCCACGTTAACAACAATTGAACCAAATAAACAGGCGAGGAAAAAGCGGGGGCTTATCAATGTTATAAGTACAGCAGAGAAATGGCTATTTGGGACAATGGATGACAATGACATACAAGAAATTTCGGACCACATCAAGCAAATAGAAAACAATAATCAAAATGCAATAGGTAATCTAGACAAACAGGTAGAAATCAATCCGCACTTTAATGAAAGTATATTCTACTTAAAAAGTATAATAGAACTAGATAGGAAAGAATTAACTAAAACATTTGCAGAATTAACAGCAAAAGAAAAAAGGGTTATATTAAAGCAACTTAAATTAGACCAATTATTAAGACTTAGAATGTTAGAAGTAAAGATAGATCAGATAATAGATAACATAGCATCAGTAAAACACGGAATAATACACCCTAGCATGTTGACTATAACAGAAATTAACGAAACAGAACTTGACTTTTATAAACTCCACAATGTTAAAGTAGGATTACTGAGATATGACAAAGACAGAATAATATTGGCATTAAAGGTACCATTTTCATACAAACTTGTAAATTATAACTTGTAAATTCAATAAAAGAAAGTATAAATACAATAGCAATAAGATTCAATATATAAGTGACCTAGAACACATAAATAATTGCATTACAGAAAATAGTTGTAAGCTAAGAAAGAATAAACTTTTAGAAATAAATAAATTAGATGACAGCACTTTAATATGTAAGAATTTAAGAAATACTTCAGTTATAAATCATTGTGATGACAGAAAAATAAAGTTATCTGGAAATTACTTAATTATAATCAACAATTGTTCAATCGAAATATTAAGTAAGAATTTTAGTAACAAAAATTTTGAACTTATAGATAGATTTTATTATAATGAAGATGTTATATTCAATTTTACAAAATCATTAAACTTTGAAGACATTAGCATTACAAATTTTGAAAATCTAAAAAATATAAAAATGTTATACTGCTGTCTCAGCTATTATATTCGTATTCGTCGTTCCGATTTGTTTTTTCTACAAGAAAAACAAAGGTCTCAAAATTTCCATTCTTGCTTGTATTAGAACAATAGAATTCGGGCTGTAAACACCAGCAACCCGAATATGTTCCGCAAATAAATAAAATATTTCGGAGGAAAGTTCAAAACGACCTTTCATGCCTAAAAATCTCCCGAATGACGGGCAACGAAAACTTACTGCTAACAGCAGGCATAGATCCAAATGAGGCTATTGATAATGAAAACTTCTTTGTGATCAAGGATCCGCGGCAGAAGTTAGAGGCTATAGGAGCGACTTTTCATGAAGTATACAAGGCGAATGACTCCATTGGCCCGAACCACGACCCAGAAAATCGAGTCCTTGTGCAAAATTTCTACCTTTGAAATGAAATAGTAAATTGGCGAATCGATATCTCGGGTTTCACCCAGTTCAGTGACGAGAATATGGCAAATAATATCAATGAAAGGGAACAACCCCCGTTCAGTTTGAAGGAAAAACTTCAAACGATCTTCAACTCAATTAGAAGTAAGAAATCAGTAGGAACCGATGGAATACTGAACATTGTGCTTCGACATCTCCCACTAGAAGCGGTGAGCATTTATACCATCCTGTTTAACAATGCAATGAATAATGCACATTATCCAGCGCATTGGAAAACTGCGGTGGTACATCCCATCCCCAAAAGGGATAAAGACACCACCGATCCGGAGAATCTCAAGTCGATCAGTTTCCTTCCAAACATCAGAAAGGTTTTCGAAAAGTTATCAATAGAGTCCTGACATAATGGGTTGAAGACAGAAATATAGTTCCGGATAGTCAATTCAGTTTCAAGGCAGGGAATGATGTTATTAAGAAGATCAAGTCTTTTGGAAAATATTCGGGTGTTTGAGAGGGCTTGCCTTAGGGCTGGTCTTCGCTTATACAGAACACTAGAGTCTGAGTACATAAAATTCTGTCCTAATGAGGTCTTGTAAAATAGGGCGAGTCTAATACGAGTGGATCATTTTGTTATTAAGTTGATTTGAAAGCACATTGCCAGAGCAATGACCTCGTCAAACAACCTGATCTTCGGGGCCTAGTGCCCCAACTATATGTATCACGAGAGAGTTCGCTTTGACAACTTTATTCCTCCAGAAGCGTTCCTCTACCTCGACAAAAAGGGTCTGATCCAGGATAGATTAGCGGGGCCGTTAATCTTCCACGTCGCTCGAACAGCTGCAGACAGGTGACTCAACTACGACAGAGACGTCGCACACGGTAGTGCGGAGCGTCTCCGGTTTAGTAGGGCGGTAGGGAGTCGCGACATCAGGGATGTTGCCCGGCAGCACCAACAATTTTGGTGGCTTGCAGAAGAAGGGGAAGCTCCATCATCGAATTCCTCAAGTACAGAGTATCTTCATTAAGGAGCAGAGTTGGACAGCCTAATTCTTTAGCAGTGGCCGACTTACATAGCTTTAAGTAGGTTTACGGTAGAAATAAGAGATAAAGAAATTAAAAAAGAAACGTAAGAAACAAATAATAGAGATGGGTAACAATTTCTTTTGTAATTCTCTCAAAAAAAATTATTGTATAGATGTACAAAACAAAAAAATTAGTATAAGCAGATTAAGTAGTAGTTTTATACACAAAAAAAAGAAATCCATTTACTAAGTTTTTTTTTGAAATAAAAAAATAGTTTTCTTAGTTGTAATTATAGTCGAAACACATATTTAATTGTTAGGATTAACTTAGAGTATCCGCATGGGGCCAGTAAGTTAGAATATTTAAACAATTTATTTTTCAGACAAATATTTTATTTTTTGACAATTCAACTTCATTATATTTTCCTTTACACGAGTTTTGTACTTCTTGCTTCCCAATAGTTTTTAAAAGAGAGAGAAAAAACAAAAGGAGACCAGTTATAATTAGTTGGTTTGATCTTAGTTTGCCCAAAGTGGCTTGTAACATTAAGGCGATAACACAAAGTATACAACGAAACAATTATTTCAAAGGCAATAATTAGATACTACATCTCGGTCAACCTGACAAATGTGATCGACCGCGATCAATAAAGAATTTATTCTATTTTCAACAAACAATCATTTCAAATGATAGGTGTCGCTTTTAAGAAACCGGATCTTCCGCATCATATTTTCTCCACAGGCGGATGTTACGAGCCTCGACAACTCCATCATACGGCAGTTGCGTGACTTGGCAATTTTCAATATCGCGTATTACGTATCTATTATTAGGTAGAGTTTTATAAACGATATATGCACCCCTGAATTTAGGAATGAGCTTGTCGTGAATGAGATTGTCGTATCAACATTCTTGATTACAACGTAATCCCCCTTTCTATAGGAACTTTCTGGACTATTATGTCCCTCAGCATACCGAGCATTGTAGTCCTGGACCATAATAATCGCTTCTGAAGCGTTCAATTCCTTTTCATCTAAAAATTCTGTAAGTTTGTTAACGACTATTCCTCTCTGAGCTACTCCAAATAGCAGTTGACTTGGCGTGGTATGAATTGATCTGCGTATAGTATTATTATTATTTATTTTATTTAATGCGTATTCAACCTGTGTCAGTGAACGTACCCAATCGAAATGTTTAAATGGCTCAGAAAGTTTGGCAACCATGCCAGTGAGCACGCGGTTCACTCGCTCAACTTGACCGTTAGCTTGGGGGGAATGAATCCAACGATGTGAAGCAACTACCTCTATCTGTAATCACTCTGGATGGTCTACTATATTATTCAAATTATTTACCAAGTGAGGCGCATACTTCCTTGGAATTTGTTGATATAACCGGATATAATTTGACGAATTTTGTAATGGCATCCACGACTACAAGGATGTGCTTCCTTTTAGATTGTATAGAATGTAAAAGACCGAGGTGGTCCCAATGAACCGTGCAAAATGGGAAGGGTGCCTTTGGAATATTAAACAAATTTCGTTCATTCGAATGGATAGGAGATGAGTACATAATACACCGTATACAGTGTTTTGTATATTCCTCTGCTTTCCCTTCAATGTTTGGAAACCAGTAATGACGCTTAATTTGGTCAGAATATTTCGGAATTCATAGATGTCCGATTTTCTCATGAATATCCCTGATTAGGCTATTTTTCATTGGTGAGGGAACATAAAATCGAAGCTTATCGGTTCGGCTTTTTTTTTAAACACAATACCGTCCTGAAGTACAAATGATTTACAATTCTTTGAACTTAGTATGTCCTCAGTTCACTGCACCTCTATTTTGAGCAGCTCTGAGCTACGTTACATCTACTACGTTACATCCAATAAGTGCTAGTACGGAAGGGGAAGTTAAACGTTCTTTTAAGGTACGGAAAGCAACCTCTCACTCAGGGGAAAAATTAAATGGTACATCTTTCTTAATCAGATCGTATAGCGGTCTTGCGATTCGTGAAAATGAATGGACAAATCTATGAAAATAAGAACAAAGCCCGAGGAATGAATGTAATTTCTTACTGTCTTTAGGTATAGGATACGGTAATATGGCTCGTAAGTTGGATTCACTTGGCTGAATACCATCTTCAGTAACCTTGTAACCTAAATATTCAATAGTTGAGTATGCAAAATCGTATTTTGACAAATTTAGTTCAAGTCCATTCACCCCTACGCACTGTAGGGTTCGAGCAAGTAACTCAAGATGATCGGAATTTATTTTTGCTAACTACATGAATATCATCTAAGTACACTACTATTTCCCCTTTATCTATAAACTCTCTAAAAATCCGAACGATAAATCTTTGGAAAACACAAGGTGCATTTTTTAAACCAAATGGCATCCTAACAAATTCCCATTCTTCTTCTCCTTCACCCCGAAGGGGGATAAGCTGCAAACAATGCTGCTGAGGGGGATAGATCCGTCAACTGATCCGGAGGAGCTCCATCGCACTGCTCAAAGAGAAAGAGTGCGAAGAGCTCAAGTTAGTAGGGGTCAAGCCCTTCACCACAGCCAGAGCCAAACGGGAGAAACGGAAGCTACCGTTCTTCCTGGTTCAGCTAAGCCCCGATAGCAAACTGGATGGTCTAAGGAGTATTAAAGTCTTAGACTACCAGATTGCACACTGGGAAAAAGTAAAAAGGCACGAAAACATTTTGGAATGAGTTCGGTGCCAAAGGTTCAAAGTGTCAAGTGCGGTAAGAATCACAAATCAGAAGAATGCGCTCTGGGTAGGGATGTTACGTCGGAAAAAAGTCAACTGTCTTGCGTTTTCTGTAAGAACACGGGACACACCGAAAACTATCGGGGTTGTCCCAAATTCCGGTACATAAAGAAAGTAAATCTGGCTCGGCAGCAAAAGGTGGAAGTAAAGCGTCCACCTGTTTCAACACAAATATCAGACGTTACTACGTTAAAAATTACAATAGAAAGAAAGAGAAAAAAATTAAATTAAAATGCAAATAATTTACTCAAAATAGTATTTTCTGTATTTATGTGTTTCCTATAATGTGGCGAAAGAGAATATCACCAAATCAGAAATGGCATGCACAAAAAACTGGTGTTGCGAGACCTGGTATGTAACACGGGGCAGAATCAAGCTCAAGGAGCGATGTAATTGTGAAAAGTATAATTTTTCATATAAATATTGAGGCTGTTTGGTGGTTAAGATCTTGTGTAAATACTTGACTGCACAAAAGTCTAGATACTTGTCTAATGAGCTACCAAGATTATTTTTAACGTAGACGTAAACATGTTCAAAACGCTTAAGTCCATAAACGTAACGAGTAACATTGTTGAATGCAACCTGGAGACTACGATTAATAAGTACCCCGTTGCAACAAAAAAGTTCACAACTACAAGATATATGTAAGTGGAACAAGTAGCGGCCTTGCCAACATTAGTCTAGTGTTCAATGGCGTGTAGCTCCGCGACAGGGAAAGATTTCTGAGGCATCCATAAATTTTTCCGATTACCGTTCGAATATGATCATCCCAATGCAAAGTTGTATTGAACCAAATGCCTAAGTTTTTTACTTTATCGACAAAATCTAATTGCGAATCCCCAAGATATATGTTAGGGAAGCCTGTGGTGTTCAGATTATTTCTGCTTATGACTAGGCATTTGGTTTTATTTGGATTAAGCAAAAGGAAATTTTCTTCAGACCGGTTGAGAACTTTTCTCAAATTTTCATTGTGTTTATAGGCCGCATCCTCAACCAAACCGAGGTCACTACGAACATACAGCTGTACATCATCTGCGTACATGTTCACAGATGAATTTTGAATGACTGTGGGAAGGGCGTTTATAAGGATTGTGAAGAGTAGTGGACCCAAAATAGATCCTTGGGGTACACCCGCTGAAGTTGCAGCAAAAGTAGATTGGCGGTTGTTTAAGAAAAAAACTTGCTTGCGACCCGAGATGTAAGAACGAATAAGGTTTGCCGCGGAAGAAGAGAATCCAAAATACGTGCAAAGTTTATTAACGAGAAGTCCGTGATTAACTGTCTCAAATGCCATGGAAAAGTCTAGGAGCGTCAGAAAAGTGCAATGGTCATTATCGCTCGCTACCCGTATATCATCCGCTACCTTAAGTAATGCTGAAGTGCAGCTGTGGTATTGCCTAGACACAGATTGATGCGGACGGAGCAGGTTGTTACGTTGCAAATAAGCTGACATTTGAAAGTGGATAGACTTTTCCAAGACTTTTGACAAATACGGAAGGATTGCAATGGTTTCTTTCTTTTCAAGCACTGGGACTATTTTTGCGGCTTTCCAAGATACTGGAAACGATGATGTTGTCACTATAGTGTTGAAAATGTGTGTTAGAGCTGTATGAATGTACGGCATAATAATTTTTATGAAATGGGAATGGATTCCATCAAAACCAACCGCTTTTGATTTTATTTTAAGAATGGCTCTTAAAACATAAATTTGTTCAATTCTACTAAATTCAAATGAACCCTGTGGTGGTGATAAATTTAGAGTTCTAGGACTTGGGGTCGATGGTATTTTAACAAACTCACTATTTAACTGGTTTGAATTAATGTTATCAATCATAGAGTTTGTTTTAGGAATAATACCAAATTGGCGTAGATTCTTCTAAAGGTTTTTTTTTTTTGGGAAGTTGATGATTTAAATGCTCGCTAAAGAAACGGCGCTTTGCCTGCTTGATTTGCGCACAAACTAGGTTTCTCAAAATCTTGAAACGTTCAAAAAATTTCGGAAGTCGAAGAGACTAACCGGTAACCGGACCCTGAAAATAATCTACTTGAACTTCAGGAGAAACCTCTGAGAATATTGGTTGCTTATTAACACCCTGTAAGTCACATTCAAGAAAATTCGGTTTAAGATTCCTAAAGTCTCTAAAGGACTGCCTACATTGTTGTTTACTGATTCCAAAGACAAATTAACCAAAAATCAGGTCATGCTTTGAGAATGCGGAGCAGATACTTGGCTGTAAAAACTATTTTGACTTTTGCTTGCAAAAAATACATCAAGAAGGGTACTGCCTGATCTGGTAAAATGTTTTTGTGTAGATGAGTTAAGGAGATCTAAATTTAAAGTTTTCATGGACTGAATTAAAGAAACCGAGTTTTCGGAATTCAGTATGTTGCAATTGAAATCGCCACACACTATCGTTTTCCAAAAAGAAAAAGAGTTATTTTCTAAAAAGCGGCGAAAGTTCGGTGTGACGTTTAGGTCTGTAAACAACACCGAGTAAACATTTTTTCCTTTCGCTCGAAAGCTCAATGAAGCAATACTCGAACAAGCTGTCGGGAGGTGAAGTAGAGATAAGTTTTACGGTCAATGTCAATGTGATGCGCATATAAATTGCTACCCCCCACCGGTTCGGTTTTTCTATCGGCGCGGAAGACGTTGTATCCAGCCACGGAGTATACGTTATCTGGAATATTCGGGTCAAACCATGTTTCGGAAATGCAGATTACATCAGCATCTGAACCAACAAACAGACTTCCAAATTCATCAATTTTCCCGGCCAAACTCTGAGCATTGATATGGCATACTTTTAGGCCAACATGTTGTGCACACAAGATGTTTATAAGCATGCCACTGGAAGAGACATTTCTAACATCTCCTATTAGTGAAAATTAGAAAATCATGCACCCAACGTAAGAAAGCACGAAATGCAGAACAAATGGCAAAACTCAAATTGCTAACAGGCATAAGATACAAATGCAGAAAATACTTACAAGTTATTAGAAGTGAAAATGAGAAATCAAAAACAAGTTAATGTAGCTTCCCGTGGTTATTGCTGCTTACTCCGCCTCTGCCAATGCCTTTTTCAACTCCAGAATTTTCATACGTCGCTCTAACCTGGCTAATTCTTTTTCCTCTTCAGCATCAACAATTTCTTCAGTAGGAACATAATTTACGTTTGGTGCTTTAGCACCACCAGAAGCACCACTAAAAGAAGGAAAACTTGCATCGATGAAAGTAGCAGGTATTTCCTCAGAAGCAGAAGTTTCTCTCATAGAAGAAGCAGAAGTCAAATTATTTGAAGTTCAGTGGAAGTTTCACCTGAAGGAGTAGTCTCAGCAGAAGTTTCACTGCTCTTAAATTTATCATGTAATGATCGAATTTGTGCGATAGACGCTGAATTTGGCACATCGATGCCGGCAGCTTACAAATCCTCGATCAGCTGCGATTTCGTCAGAAGGTTTTTGCTCATGGCGTCGGATTTTTTAATCTCGAATTATCTGTTAATCTATGGGTCATCCACGCGAATTTTAACCTAATTTCATGTGTAACCCCACACCTGATGTTTTAAACACTTTATTTTTCAGACAAATATTTTATTTTTTGACAATTCAACTTTATTAAATTTTCCTTTACACGAGTTTTGTATAGGTATACCAATAGTTTTTAAAAGAGAGAGAGGTAAAAAACAAAAATAGACAAATTACAATTAGTTGGTTAGTTCTTAATTTGCCCACAGTGGCTTGTTGCATTAAAGCGATATCACAAAGTGTACAACGAAACAATTATTTTTAAGGCAATACTTAAATACTACAAATAAGATAGTTTTTTTAAGTTATTTAAACAAATTTTTAAGCGTTTTTTGTCTAGCGTGTAAGAATTCCTGTATTTAATTTAATATGCATTGAAAATGAAAAAAGAAAAAAATTTAGAACAGCCCAAAGACTGTTTTTATTTTATTTTGTTCTTCCTCTTTGTTTTTCAAGTGCGAATTTATACGCGACAGTACTAAAATAAAAACTTAGAAAATAATCACGTGATGAGTGATGGAGAGCGCTCCGCTCTCCCACTAGCGGGAAAAGCTAGTGGAAAAAATACGTTAGACGAGGATGAGATGTCTGGCCACTTGACAATTGCGGCATCTGAAAGCAATGCCAAAAGAAAGAGGAAACTGAGGCCAACTCCCAATCTGTTGAAGCGCCTCTCTCTATCAAATTTCACTGAAAAGCTGTCAGGTGGGGGGAATACGGCACAGCAAGCGAACTTTGCTTCTAACGCCTCAGCGGAAGCACTGGAACTGGCAAATGACATGCTAGCTATCTTGCTCTCTATCCAGGGGCAGATGGCTCAGCTTCAACGTCAAATTACCGAACAAGCTACGTAGGTAGATCAAATATATGCGCTGCTGCCGAGCCAAAAGCACCTCCAGTCGTAATGGGTACGTACATGGCGGATCAAACCCTGAAGGTCCTTGCAGTGAATGTTAATTCACGGATAAGGATTAAGCGAAGACTTGCACTACTCAAGTTGCTTAAAGGCCGAGCCCCTGAAGCACAAAGTAAATTCGCAGATGACGACCTTAGCGTTTCTCATACTAACAATAATGACGAGAACAGCAACAGCAACGTTAACGATTGATAGAATAACAATAGACGACGGATACGTAAAAATTAATATGGGACAGACTGAAATAGTACTAGATAAAAAGAACATTTAACACATCATCAATACTACAGAAATAAGACAGACGATTAAGCTGATCGACCATCGACAATACACAAAAACTAAAAATTTTTAGTGACCCAAAAATAAGGACTGAATTACGAACTCTTTATGCCACGTTAACAACAATTGAACCAAATAAACAGGCGAGGAAAAAGCGGGGGCTTATCAATGTTATAAGTACAGCAGAGAAATGGCTATTTGGGACAATGGATGACAATGACATACAAGAAATTTCGGACCACATCAAGCAAATAGAAAACAATAATCAAAATGCAATAGGTAATCTTGACAAACAGGTAGAAATCAATCCGCACTTTAATGAAAGTATATTCTACTTAAAAAGTATAATAGAACTAGATAGGAAAGAATTAACTAAAACATTTGCAGAATTAACAGCAAAAGAAAAAAGGGTTATATTAAAGCAACTTAAATTAGACCAATTATTAAGACTTAGAATGTTAGAAGTAAAGATAGATCAGATAATAGATAACATAGCATCAGTAAAACACGGAATAATACACCCTAGCATGTTGACTATAACAGAAATTAACGAAACAGAACTTGACTTTTATAAACTCCACAATGTTAAAGTAGGATTACTGAGATATGACAAAGACAGAATAATATTGGCATTAAAGGTACCATTTTCATACAAACTTGTAAATTATAACTTGTAAATTCAATAAAAGAAAGTATAAATACAATAGCAATAAGATTCAATATATAAGTGACCTAGAACACATAAATAATTGCATTACAGAAAATAGTTGTAAGCTAAGAAAGAATAAACTTTTAGAAATAAATAAATTAGATGACAGCACTTTAATATGTAAGAATTTAAGAAATACTTCAGTTATAAATCATTGTGATGACAGAAAAATAAAGTTATCTGGAAATTACTTAATTATAATCAACAATTGTTCAATCGAAATATTAAGTAAGAATTTTAGTAACAAAAATTTTGAACTTATAGATAGATTTTATTATAATGAAGATGTTATATTCAATTTTACAAAATCATTAAACTTTGAAGACATTAGCATTACAAATTTTGAAAATCTAAAAAATATAAAAATGTTATACTGCTGTCTCAGCTATTATATTCGTATTCGTCGTTCCGATTTGTTTTTTCTACAAGAAAAACAAAGGTCTCAAAATTTCCATTCTTGCTTGTATTAGAACAATAGAATTCGGGCTGTAAACACCAGCAACCCGAATATGTTCCGCAAATAAATAAAATATTTCGGAGGAAAGTTCAAAACGACCTTTCATGCCTAAAAATCTCCCGAATGACGGGCAACGAAAACTTACTGCTAACAGCAGGCATAGATCCAAATGAGGCTATTGATAATGAAAACTTCTTTGTGATCAAGGATCCGCGGCAGAAGTTAGAGGCTATAGGAGCGACTTTTCATGAAGTATACAAGGCGAATGACTCCATTGGCCCGAACCACGACCCAGAAAATCGAGTCCTTGTGCAAAATTTCTACCTTTGAAATGAAATAGTAAATTGGCGAATCGATATCTCGGGTTTCACCCAGTTCAGTGACGAGAATATGGCAAATAATATCAATGAAAGGGAACAACCCCCGTTCAGTTTGAAGGAAAAACTTCAAACGATCTTCAACTCAATTAGAAGTAAGAAATCAGTAGGAACCGATGGAATACTGAACATTGTGCTTCGACATCTCCCACTAGAAGCGGTGAGCATTTATACCATCCTGTTTAACAATGCAATGAATAATGCACATTATCCAGCGCATTGGAAAACTGCGGTGGTACATCCCATCCCCAAAAGGGATAAAGACACCACTGATCCGGAGAATCTCAAGTCGATCAGTTTCCTTCCAAACATCAGAAAGGTTTTCGAAAAGTTATCAATAGAGTCCTGACATAATGGGTTGAAGACAGAAATATAGTTCCGGATAGTCAATTCAGTTTCAAGGCAGGGAATGATGTTATTAAGAAGATCAAGTCTTTTGGAAAATATTCGGGTGTTTGAGAGGGCTTGCCTTAGGGCTGGTCTTCGCTTATACAGAACACTAGAGTCTGAGTACATAAAATTCTGTCCTAATGAGGTCTTGTAAAATAGGGCGAGTCTAATACGAGTGGATCATTTTGTTATTAAGTTGATTTGAAAGCACATTGCCAGAGCAATGACCTCGTCAAACAACCTGATCTTCGGGGCCTAGTGCCCCAACTATATGTATCACGAGAGAGTTCGCTTTGACAACTTTATTCCTCCAGAAGCGTTCCTCTACCTCGACAAAAAGGGTCTGATCCAGGATAGATTAGCGGGGCCGTTAATCTTCCACGTCGCTCGAACAGCTGCAGACAGGTGACTCAACTACGACAGAGACGTCGCACACGGTAGTGCGGAGCGTCTCCGGTTTAGTAGGGCGGTAGGGAGTCGCGACATCAGGGATGTTGCCCGGCAGCACCAACAATTTTGGTGGCTTGCAGAAGAAGGGGAAGCTCCATCATCGAATTCCTCAAGTACAGAGTATCTTCATTAAGGAGCAGAGTTGGACAGCCTAATTCTTTAGCAGTGGCCGACTTACATAGCTTTAAGTAGATTTACGGTAGAAATAAGAGATAAAGAAATTAAAAAAGAAACGTAAGAAACAAATAATAGAGATGGGTAACAATTTCTTTTGTAATTCTCTCAAAAAAAATTATTGTATAGATGTACAAAACAAAAAAATTAGTATAAGCAGATTAAGTAGTAGTTTTATACACAAAAAAAAGAAATCCATTTACTAAGTTTTTTTTTGAAATAAAAAAATAGTTTTCTTAGTTGTAATTATAGTCGAAACACATATTTAATTGTTAGGATTAACTTAGAGTATCCGCATGGGGCCAGTAAGTTAGAATATTTAAACAATTTATTTTTCAGACAAATATTTTATTTTTTGACAATTCAACTTCATTATATTTTCCTTTACACGAGTTTTGTACTTCTTGCTTCCCAATAGTTTTTAAAAGAGAGAGAAAAAACAAAAGGAGACCAGTTATAATTAGTTGGTTTGATCTTAGTTTGCCCAAAGTGGCTTGTAACATTAAGGCGATAACACAAAGTATGCAACGAAACAATTATTTCAAAGGCAATAATTAGATACTACATCTCGGTCAACCTGACAAATGTGATCGACCGCGATCAATAAAGAATTTATTCTATTTTCAACAAACAATCATTTCAAATGATAGGTGTCGCTTTTAAGAAACCGGATCTTCCGCATCATATTTTCTCCACAGGCGGATGTTACGAGCCTCGACAACTCCATCATACGGCAGTTGCGTGACTTGGCAATTTTCAATATCGCGTATTACGTATCTATTATTAGGTAGAGTTTTATAAACGATATATGCACCCCTGAATTTAGGAATGAGCTTGTCGTGAATGAGATTGTCGTATCAACATTCTTGATTACAACGTAATCCCCCTTTCTATAGGAACTTTCTGGACTATTATGTCCCTCAGCATACCGAGCATTGTAGTCCTGGACCATAATAATCGCTTCTGAAGCGTTCTCTCTTAATATACTTAAGTTCCTTTCAGGGCGATTCAATTCCTTTTCATCTAAAAATTCTGTAAGTTTGTTAACGACTATTCCTCTCTGAGCTACTCCAAATAGCAGTTGACTTGGCGTGGTATGAATTGATCTGCGTATAGTATTATTATTATTTATTTTATTTAATGCGTATTCAACCTGTGTCAGTGAATGTACCCAATCGAAATGTTTAAATGGCTCAGAAAGTTTGGCAACCATGCCAGTGAGCACGCGGTTCACTCGCTCAACTTGACCGTTAGCTTGGGGGGAATGAATCCAACGATGTGAAGCAACTACCTCTATCTGTAATCACTCTGGATGGTCTACTATATTATTCAAATTATTTACCAAGTGAGGCGCATACTTCCTTGGAATTTGTTGATATAACCGGATATAATTTGACGAATTTTGTAATGGCATCCACGACTACAAGGATGTGCTTCCTTTTAGATTGTATAGAATGCAAAAGACCGAGGTGGTCCCAATGAACCGTGCAAAATGGGAAGGGTGCCTTTGGAATATTAAACAAATTTCGTTCATTCGAATGGATAGGAGATGAGTACATAATACACCGTATACAGTTTTTTGTATATTCCTCTGCTTTCCCTTCAATGTTTGGAAACCAGTAATGACGCTTAATTTGGTCAGAATATTTCGGAATTCATAGATGTCCGATTTTCTCATGAATATCCCTGATTAGGCTATTTTTCATTGGTGAGGGAACATAAAATCGAAGCTTATTGGTTCGGCTTTTTTTTTTAAACACAATACCGTCCTGAAGTACAAATGATTTACAATTCTTTGAACTTAGTATGTCCTCAGTTCACTGCACCTCTATTTTGAGCAGCTCTGAGCTACGTTACATCTACTACGTTACATCCACTTAGTGCTAGTACGGGAGGGGAAGTTAAACGTTCTTTTAAGGTACGGAAAGCAACCTCTCACTCAGGGGAAAAATTAAATGGTACATCTTTCTTAATCAGATCGTAAAGCGGAGGAAACTGAGGCCAACTCCCAATCTGTTGAAGCGCCTCTCTCTATCAAATTTCACTGAAAAGCTGTCAGGTGGGGGGAATAAGGCACAGCAAGCGAACTTTGCTTCTAACGCCTCAGCGGAAGCACTGGAACTGGCAAATGACATGCTAGCTATCTTGCTCTCTATCCAGGGGCAGATGGCTCAGCTTCAACGTCAAATTACCGAACAAGCTACGTAGGTAGATCAAATATATGCGCTGCTGCCGAGCCAAAAGCACCTCCAGTCGTAATGGGTACGTACATGGCGGATCAAACCCTGAAGGTCCTTGCAGTGAATGTTAATTCACGGATAAGGATTAAGCGAAGACTTGCACTATTCAAGTTGCTTAAAGGCCGAGCCCCTGAAGCACAAAGTAAATTCGCAGATGACGACCTTAGCGTTTCTCATACTAACAATAATGACGAGAACAGCAACAGCAACGTTAACGATTGATAGAATAACAATAGACGACGGATACGTAAAAATTAATATGGGACAGACTGAAATAGTACTAGATAAAAAGAACATTTAACACATCATCAATACTACAGAAATAAGACAGACGATTAAGCTGATCGACCAAAATACACAAAAACTAAAAATTTTTAGTGACCCAATAATAAGGACTGAATTACGAACTCTTTATGCCACGTTAACAACAATTGAACCAAATAAACAGGCGAGGAAAAAGCGGGGGCTTATCAATGTTATAAGTACAGCAGAGAAATGGCTATTTGGGACAATGGATGACAATGACATACAAGAAATTTCGGACCACATCAAGCAAATAGAAAACAATAATCAAAATGCAATAGGTAATCTTGACAAACAGGTAGAAATCAATCCGCACTTTAATGAAAGTATATTCTACTTAAAAAGTATAATAGAACTAGATAGGAAAGAATTAACTAAAACATTTGCAGAATTAACAGCAAAAGAAAAAAGGGTTATATTAAAGCAACTTAAATTAGACCAATTATTAAGACTTAGAATGTTAGAAGTAAAGATAGATCAGATAATAGATAACATAGCATCAGTAAAACACGGAATAATACACCCTAGCATGTTGACTATAACAGAAATTAACGAAACAGAACTTGACTTTTATAAACTCCACAATGTTAAAGTAGGATTACTGAGATATGACAAAGACAGAATAATATTGGCATTAAAGGTACCATTTTCATACAAACTTGTAAATTATAACTTGTAAATTCAATAAAAGAAAGTATAAATACAATAGCAATAAGATTCAATATATAAGTGACCTAGAACACATAAATAATTGCATTACAGAAAATAGTTGTAAGCTAAGAAAGAATAAACTTTTAGAAATAAATAAATTAGATGACAGCACTTTAATATGTAAGAATTTAAGAAATACTTCAGTTATAAATCATTGTGATGACAGAAAAATAAAGTTATCTGGAAATTACTTAATTATAATCAACAATTGTTCAATCGAAATATTAAGTAAGAATTTTAGTAACAAAAATTTTGAACTTATAGATAGATTTTATTATAATGAAGATGTTATATTCAATTTTACAAAATCATTAAACTTTGAAATCTAAAAAATATAAAAATGTTATACTGCTGTCTCAGCTATTATATTCGTATTCGTCGTTCCGATTTGTTTTTTCTACAAGAAAAACAAAGGTTTCAAAATTTCCATTCTTGCTTGTATTAGAACAATAGAATTCGGGCTGTAAACACCAGCAACCCGAATATGTTCCGCAAATAAATAAAATATTTCGGAGGAAAATTCAAAACGACCTTTCATGCCTAAAAATCTCCCGAATGACGGGCAACGAAAACTTACTGCTAACAGCAGGCATAGATCCAAATGAGGCTATTGATAATGAAAACTTCTTTGTGATCAAGGATCCGCGGCAGAAGTTAGAGGCTATAGGAGCAACTTTTCATGAAGTATACAAGGCGAATGACTCCATTGGCCCGAACCACGACCCAGAAAATCGAGTCCTTGTGCAAAATTTCTACCTTTGAAATGAAATAGTAAATTGGCGAATCGATATCTCGGGTTTCACCCAGTTCAGTGACGAGAATATGGCAAATAATATCAATGAAAGGGAACAACCCCCGTTCAGTTTGAAGGAAAAACTTCAAACGATCTTCAACTCAATTAGAAGTAAGAAATCAGTAGGAACCGATGGAATACTGAACATTGTGCTTCGACATCTCCCACTAGAAGCGGTGAGCATTTATACCATCCTGTTTAACAATGCAATGAATAATGCACATTATCCAGCGCATTGGAAAACTGCGGTGGTACATCCCATCCCCAAAAGGGATAAAGACACCACCGATCCGGCGAATCTCAAGTCGATCAGTTTCCTTCCAAACATCAGAAAGGTTTTCGAAAAGTTATCAATAGAGTCCTGACATAATGGGTTGAAGACAGAAATATAGTTCCGGATAGTCAATTCAGTTTCAAGGCAGGGAATGATGTTATTAAGAAGATCAAGTCTTTTGGAAAATATTCGGGTGTTTGAGAGGGCTTGCCTTAGGGCTGGTCTTCGCTTATACAGAACACTAGAGTCTGAGTACATAAAATTCTGTCCTAATGAGGTCTTGTAAAATAGGGCGAGTCTAATACGAGTCGATCATTTTGTTATTAAGTTGATTTGAAAGCACATTGCAAGAGCCATGACCTCGTCAAACAACCTGATCTTCGGGGCCTAGTGCCCCAACTATATGTATCACGAGAGAGTTCGCTTTGACAACTTTATTCCTCCAGAAGCGTTCCTTTACCTCGACAAAAAGGGTCTGATCCAGGATAGATTAGCGGGGCCGTTAATCTTCCACGTCGCTCGAACAGCTGCAGACAGGTGACTCAACTACGACAGAGACGTCGCACACGGTAGTGCGGAGCGTCTCCGGTTTAGTAGGGCGGTAGGGAGTCGCGACATCAGGGATGTTGCCCGGCAGCACCAACAATTTTGGTGGCTTGCAGAAGAAGGGGAAGCTCCATCATCGAATTCCTCAAGTACAGAGTATCTTCATTAAGGAGCAGAGTTGGACAGCCTAATTCTTTAGCAGTGGCCGACTTACATAGCTTTAAGTAGGTTTACGGTAGAAATAAGAGATAAAGAAATTAAAAAAGAAACGTAAGAAACAAATAATAGAGATGGGTAACAATTTCTTTTGTAATTCTCTCAAAAAAAATTATTGTATAGATGTACAAAACAAAAAAATTAGTATAAGCAGATTAAGTAGTAGTTTTATACACAAACAAAAGAAATCCATTTACTAAGTTTTTTTTTGAAATAAAAAAATAGTTTTCTTAGTTGTAATTATAGTCGAAACACATATTTAATTGTTAGGATTAACTTAGAGTATCCGCATGGGGCCAGTAAGTTAGAATATTTAAACAATTTATTTTTCAGACAAATATTTTATTTTTTGACAATTCAACTTCATTATATTTTCCTTTACACGAGTTTTGTACTTCTTGCTTCCCAATAGTTTTTAAAAGAGAGAGAAAAAACAAAAGGAGACCAGTTATAATTAGTTGGTTTGATCTTAGTTTGCCCAAAGTGGCTTGTAACATTAAGGCGATAACACAAAGTATACAACGAAACAATTATTTCAAAGGCAATAATTAGATACTACATCTCGGTCAACCTGACAAATGTGATCGACCGCGATCAATAAAGAATTTATTCTATTTTCAACAAACAATCATTTCAAATGATAGGTGTCGCTTTTAAGAAACCGGATCTTCCGCATCATATTTTCTCCACAGGCGGATGTTACGAGCCTCGACATCTCCATCATACGGCAGTTGCGTGACTTGGCAACTTTCAATATCGCGTATTACGTATCTATTATTAGGTAGAGTTTTATAAACGATATATGAACCCCTGAATTTAGGAATGAGCTTGTCGTGAATGAGATTGTCGTATCAACATTCTTGATTACAACGTAATCCGTGGTATTATTATTATTTATTTTATTTAATGCGTATTCAACCTGTGTCAGTGAATGTACCCAATCGAAATGTTTAAATGGCTCAGAAAGTTTGGCAACCATGCCAGTGAGCACGCGGTTCACTCGCTCAACTTGACCGTTAGCTTGGGGGGAATGAATCCAACGATGTGAAGCAACTATTCTATCTGTAATCACTCTGGATGGTCTACTATATTATTCAAATTATTTATCAAGTGAGGCGCATACTTCCTTGGAATTTGTTGATATAACCGGATATAATTTGACGAATTTTGTAATGGCATCCACGACTACAAGGATGTGCTTCCTTTTAGATTGTATAGAATGCAAAAGACCGAGGTGGTCCCAATGAACCGTGCAAAATGGGAAGGGTGCCTTTGGAATATTAAACAAATTTCGTTCATTCGAATGGATAGGAGATGAGTACATAATACACCGTATACAGTTTTTTGTATATTCCTCTGCTTTCCCTTCAATGTTTGGAAACCAGTAATGACGCTTAATTTGGTCAGAATATTTCGGAATTCATAGATGTCCGATTTTCTCATGAATATCCCTGATTAGGCTATTTTTCATTGGTGAGGGAACATAAAATCGAAGCTTATTGGTTCGGCTTTTTTTTTTAAACACAATACCGTCCTGAAGTACAAATGATTTACAATTCTTTGAACTTAGTATGTCCTCAGTTCACTGCACCTCTATTTTGAGCAGCTCTGAGCTACGTTACATCTACTACGTTACATCCACTTAGTGCTAGTACGGGAGGGGAAGTTAAACGTTCTTTTAAGGTACGGAAAGCAACCTCTCACTCAGGGGAAAAATTAAATGGTACATCTTTCTTAATCAGATCGTAAAGCGGAGGAAACTGAGGCCAACTCCCAATCTGTTGAAGCGCCTCTCTCTATCAAATTTCACTGAAAAGCTGTCAGGTGGGGGGAATACGGCACAGCAAGCGAACTTTGCTTCTAACGCCTCAGCGGAAGCACTGGAACTGGCAAATGACATGCTAGCTATCTTGCTCTCTATCCAGGGGCAGATGGCTCAGCTTCAACGTCAAATTACCGAACAAGCTACGCAGGTAGATCAAATATATGCGCTGCTGCCGAGCCAAAAGCACCTCCAGTCGTAATGGGTACTCACATGGCGGATCAAACCCTGAAGGTCCTTGCAGTGAATGTTAATTCACGGATAAGGATTAAGCGAAGACTTGCACTATTCAAGTTGCTTAAAGGCCGAGCCCCTGAAGCACAAAGTAAATTCGCAGATGACGACCTTAGCGTTTCTCATACTAAATAATGACGAGAACAGCAACAGCAACGTTAACGATTGATAGAATAACAATAGACAACGGATACGTAAAAATTAATATGGGACAGACTGAAATAGTACTAGATAAAAAGAACATTTAACACATCATCAATACTACAGAAATAAGACAGACGATTAAGCTGATCGACCATCGACAATACACAAAAACTAAAAATTTTTAGTGACCCAATAATAAGGACTGAATTACGAACTCTTTATGCCACGTTAACAACAATTGAACCAAATAAACAGGCGAGGAAAAAGCGGGGGCTTATCAATGTTATAAGTACAGCAGAGAAATGGCTATTTGGGACAATGGATGACAATGACATACAAGAAATTTCGGACCACATCAAGCAAATAGAAAACAATAATCAAAATGCAATAGGTAATCTAGACAAACAGGTAGAAATCAATCCGCACTTTAATGAAAGTATATTCTACTTAAAAAGTATAATAGAACTAGATAGGAAAGAATTAACTAAAACATTTGCAGAATTAACAGCAAAAGAAAAAAGGGTTATATTAAAGCAACTTAAATTAGACCAATTATTAAGACTTAGAATGTTAGAAGTAAAGATAGATCAGATAATAGATAACATAGCATCAGTAAAACACGGAATAATACACCCTAGCATGTTGACTATAACAGAAATTAACGAAACAGAACTTGACTTTTATAAACTCCACAATGTTAAAGTAGGATTACTGAGATATGACAAAGACAGAATAATATTGGCATTAAAGGTACCATTTTCATACAAACTTGTAAATTATAACTTGTAAATTCAATAAAACAAAGTATAAATACAATAGCAATAAGATTCAATATATAAGTGACCTAGAACACATAAATAATTGCATTACAGAAAATAGTTGTAAGCTAAGAAAGAATAAACTTTTAGAAATAAATAAATTAGATGACAGCACTTTAATATTGTGGTATATATGTGATTAAATCAATTATCCAGTGTTGCATAGTTTTAGGATCATACAAACTCTCCACGTTGGAGAGTTCAGTTATTACCCCAGTTTCAAACCAGAATTTACCAGAAAGAACTAGAACCCGACAAATGTAGTATAAATACAGGATGAGAAACTGCGGACGATAAGTTGATTTTTGGAAAGCGATGGAAAAGGACCTAAGTCTTACTAAGTGAAAGATAAGAGATTTGAATTGTGAAATAGAAGTGAAATTGTTTGTGAATTAATTAAAAGTTGTATTTAAATAGTAATAAATAGAGTGTTTTTAGAAACAGAATAACGTTTTATCATTTCGAACCCTAGCCGAAATATTACATTGGTGTCAGAAGTGGGATCTCTCCGCAGCTGGAGGGAAAAGTGATTTGATTCTTCGGCTACAAGAAGCGATCGAAAAAGATGGAAGAGATCCTAAATCCATGTCGTTCGACGTAGAAGAGGAGCTTGTAAGCACAGGGGTTGACATGTCTGCCATGATGGAATTACTCCTTGGATTGAATTCTAAATTTGAAGAACAGAAGAATTCTTTAGAAGAACAAAGGAGAAGTATGGATTCTAAGTTTGAAGAACAGAAGAATTCTCTAGAAGAACAGAAGAATTCTCTAGAAGAACAGAAGAATTCTCTAGAAGAACAGAAGAATTCTCTAGAAGAACAGAAGAATTCTCTAGAAGAACAGAAGAATTCTCTAGAAGAACAGAAGAATTCTCTAGAAGAACAGAAGAATTCCATTATTTCCGCACAAAAAGACACTGTCGAAGAGTTCAAGAATTCTCTAGAAGCGAAATTCGAAATAATCGATCAAAAATTAAATATGCACGAGGCACAATTCGAGAAGGTTGAACACAATATCGAGAATCTTGCGAAAGAACTAGAGAGAGTAAAGAAACAGAAAGTCCGAGAAATTTCTACAGACAGCCCTAGAAGGAAAGAGATGCAACCGCCTGTCCTCGATGGCCAAACATCGTGGCCAATATATAGAAGACAATTTGAAGCAGCTGCCATGACCAACAACTGGGACGACGGAGAAAAGTCGATTGCACTCACGCTGGCACTGAGAGGTACAGCTGCGGAATTGCTGCAAACCATCTCAGAAGATAAACAACTCAACTACGACGCTTTGGTTAAAGCCATAGAAATGCGGTTCGGAGATGACCATATGCAGCAAGTATACAGAGTCCAACTGCGCAGCAGAGTCCAGAAGAGGGGCGAAACACTTCAGCAGTTGCAGGCCGATATCGAACGGTTGGCGCATCTATCTTATCCTAATGCCGGAGAAGACCTTATCAACGAAATGGCTGTAGAGGCCTTTACCCAAGCGATTGAAGATAGGCAGTTGCAAATGGCTGTAAGAATGGCTGGAAAACGAACATTTCCTGAGGCCCTAGCATTTGCCCTGACGATGAAAGCTGCCGACCAAGCATCTCAAGGAATCCACCGCGTAAGAGAAGTGACAGCCGTGAAATGCTCCTGCCAACGAGCAGACGTCGTGGAGCGGAACAGTGTGCGCGGAGGACAAGTCCGTTGTTGGAACTGCAACAAAATAGGATATCTGCAGCGTGAGTGCAGGTCTCCATTTAAACAACGCAGTTGTCCACAATGCGCTGCTAGGAGACGTAACGAAGAGGCATCTGGCAGGAATGACATCTATCCTGCCAGCAGCGCAACGTCAAGTCAACAGGCGGGAAACGTGTAAAAACCAACTTCGAGGGGCAGAAGTTGGTTTCTGGAATTGACGCCCCCAGGATCAAAATCCAAGTTTCCCAAACAAAACGAAGTAACAAGAGTCTTACAGTGGAAGCCCACATTGGCCAGAATAAATGCGTGGCCACCATTGACACCGGTGCCACCGCTTCCATTATAAGAAGGGATATCGCCCATGATTCATGGCTGCACAATACCAGTAGCTACTGCTTGAAAACAGCAACAGGAGCGACGGCAAAGGTGTATGGAGAAGTTGTTCTTACGATCAATCTGGCAGGACTAACATTCACCCACGTATTCCTAGTGGCCGATATATGCGACGAGTGCATCATAGGAGTTGACTTTATGAAGGCGCATAATGTAGTGCTCGACATCGGAACTCAAGTACTTAAGTACAGGAACGTCGAGATTCCAATGGTGTACGGGAATGAGAATGCCGCATGCCTTAGGACAGTAGTCAACAAGGACGAGATCTTACCACCTTCCGCAGAGACACTAATTTGGGCGCAGCTGGAAGGTGATCTTGGGGGCCATCGATTCTATTTGATTGAGCCGGACTCTAAAAATCATTAACAGAATTACGTCGTGGGAAAGATGCTCGTTGAGCCGAAAGGCAAAATGGTCCCAGTAAGAATCTTGAATGTGGGAAATAAGAGCATCAAACTAAAGCAAGGACAATCGATCGGAGCGTGCGTACCGATAACTGCTGTCACCAAGTTGTCGAAGGAGAATGCTGCTAAATCTTTGCCATCAAGTAGCACAGCTGAGTTGAAAAGAACTATACTCCGGCAAACCGAGCTGAACCAGGAGCAACGAGCTATGGCAGAGGAACTAATCAACGAATTTGCAGACGTGTTTGCCTCGCAGGATGGCGAATATGGCAGCACACATTTGGTACAACACCGAATAGACACTGGAGATGCAAGACCCATACGTCAACCTCCTAGGCGTTTACCATTAGCTAAGCAGACGGAGGTTGCAGAAATGGTTTCGACTATGGAAAATCAAGGGTTGATTGAAGGCTCCAAGAGTCCATGGGCATCACCCGTTGTACTGGTCAAGAAGAAAGACGGCACCAATAGATTCTGCGTGGATTATCGCCAGCTAAATAATGTCACCAAGAAGGATAGCTACCCGTTGCCAAGGATTGACGACACACTGGACACACTGTCAGGAGCGCAATGGTTCTCCACACTTGATTTGAAAAGTGGCTATTGGCAAGTACAGATCCATCCGGAGGACCGTGAGAAGACAGCCTTCACCGCAGGAAACGGGCTTTGGCAGTTCGCAGTAATGCCATTCGGATTGTGCAATGCTCCGGCAACCTTTGAGCGTCTAATGGAACGCGTTTTACTGGGACTAACATGGAAAACCTGTTTGGTCTACCTGGACGATGTCATCGTGGTCGGCAAAACTTTTCAAGAACATCGAGATAACTTAAAGGAAGTGTTCCAAAGACTACGAAGTGCACAGCTAAAGCTAAACCCGAAGAAGTGTCATCTCTTTAGGCCAGATGTCAAATACTTGGGACACATCATCTCATTCGAAGGGGTACGGACAGACCCAGAAAAGATCGAAGCGGTGAAAAATTGGCCAGTCCCAAGAGACAAACACCAACTGAGAAGCTTTCTGGGACTCGCTACCTACTACAGGCGGTTTGTGAAGGATTTTGCTGGGATCGCAAAGAGTTTGCATCAACTAACAGAAAAGGGAAAACAATTCAAATGGTCAAGTGAATGCGAAAGAAGCTTCAAAACTCTCAAACAACAACTATGTGAGGCCCCTGTACTAGTGTACCCTACTCCAGGAAAAACATTTATTGTGGATGCAGATGCTAGTAACGTCGGAATTGGAGCTGTCCTTTCGCAGATGCATGACGGGCAAGAGAAAGTTGTTTCCTACTTTAGTAAGGTGCTCTCTAAGCCGGAAAGGAACTACTGTGTTACCAGGCGGGAACTTCTTGCTTTGGTCTTGGCAACAAAGCATTTCCATAAGTACCTGTACGGGCAAAAATTCATTCTTCGCACAGACCATGCATCTCTGAAGTGGTTGCTGCAATTTAAAAATCCTGAAGGACAAGTCGCAAGGTGGATTGAACGACTCCAGATGTACGACTACGAGATACAGCATCGAAAGGGAAGCCTTCACTCTAATGCGGATGCTCTGTCCCGGCGACCTTGCAAATCTGATTGCAAACATTGCGCACGACAAGAAGAAAAAGATGCGGTATCCACTCAACGACTAAGAGCTGAGCCCACTGATGGTTGGAATGAAAGTGAAATGCGAAACGCCCAAAAAGAGGATAAGGATATCGAGCCAATTCTCGCCTGGAAAGAACATGAAGAAAAACCAGATTGGCAGGAAATATCCAATAAAAGTCCCGAACTAAAGGCATACTGGGCACAGTGGGACTCGCTTCAAGTTCAAGATGGTGTTTTGAGGCGAAGGTGGGAAAGCTCGGATGGAAAGTCGTTTGTGATGCAGCTCGTTGTGCCAAGGTCGAGAGTCAGTGACGTGCTAAGGGAACTGCACGATGGAATATCCGGAGGCCATCTGGGAGTAAATAAGACGTTAGAAAAGGTGCGAGAACGTTTTTATTGGGTGCACGCCAAGGACGATGTAGAAAATTGGTGCAGAAAGTGTGTCACCTGCGCCGCTAGTAAAGGCCCGAGGGTTAAAACTCACGGCAGAATGCAGCAATACAACGTTGGAGCGCCATTCGAGAGAATCGCAGTTGACATTGCAGGACCGTTTCCTGAAACCGAAAATGGAAATTGCTACATTCTTGTTGTTATGGATTACTTCAGCAAGTGGCCTGATGCTTTTGCTATCCCTAACCAAGAAGCCAAAACCGTGGTTGAGCAGATCGTTTACAACTGGGTGAGCAGATTCGGCGTACCGATGGAATTGCACTCGGATCAAGGGCGTAACTTCGAGTCTAAGATTTTCCAAGGGGTGTGCGAGCTACTGGGGATTAAAAAGACAAGAACAACACAGCTCCACCCACAATCGGACGGGATGGTAGAACGCTTCAACCGAACCTTGAATGAACACCTATCAAAGGTCGTTGGCGACAAGCAATGCGATTGGGATAGGCAAATTCCAATGTTTCTATTAGCCTATCGGAGTGCAGTACACAACACCACAGGTCACACTCCATCGGAAATCCTTTTCGGTCGAACAGTCCGGTTACCTAGTGAATTGATGTTTGGATCACCGCCGTCTGAAGAGAACAGAAATGAAGACGACTATGTCGCAGACCTCAGACGGATTATTAGGGACGTGCACCAAACAACCAGGGATAAGATCAAGATAGCCAGTGACCGCATGAAGACGAGGTATGATGTCAAGGCGACCACAACGGGATTCCAGGAAGGAGATCTAGTGTGGCTATATAACCCCCATAGACGGAAAGGCGTATCACCCAAATTACAGCAAGACTGGGAAGGACCATATAAAGTCGTAAAACGCATCAACGATGTTGTCTATCGCATTCAACGAGGAAGAGGCAAGATGAAAGTGGTTCATGTGGATCGAATACATCGCTATATTGGGCAGAATGGCGAAGAGTTTGTTCGGGACGAACAAGTTTAAGAAGGGGATATTGTGGTATATATGTGAATAAATCAATTATCCAGTGTTGCATAGTTTTAGGATCATACAAACTCTCCACGTTGGAGAGTTCAGTTATTACCCCAGTTTCAAACCAGAAGTTACCAGAAAGAACTAGAACCCGACAAATGTAGTATAAATACAGGATGAGAAACTGCGGACGATAAGTTGATTTTTGGAAAGCGATGGAAAAGGACCTAAGTCTTACTAAGTGAAAGATAAGAGATTTGAATTGTGAAATAGAAGTGAAATTGTTTGTGAATTAATTAAAAGTTGTATTTAAATAGTAATAAATAGAGTGTTTTTAGAAACAGAATAACGTTTTATCATTTCGAACCCTAGCCGAAATATTACAATATGTAAGAATTTAAGAAATACTTCAGTTATAAATCATTGTGATGACAGAAAAATAAAGTTATCTGGAAATTACTTAATTATAATCAACAATTGTTCAATCGAAATATTAAGTAAGAATTTTAGTAACAAAAATTTTGAACTTATAGATAGATTTTATTATAATGAAGATGTTATATTCAATTTTACAAAATCATTAAACTTTGAAGACATTAGCATTACAAATTTTGAAAATCTAAAAAATATAAAAATGTTATACTGCTGTCTCAGCTATTATATTCGTATTCGTCGTTCCGATTTGTTTTTTCTACAAGAAAAACAAAGGTCTCAAAATTTCCATTCTTGCTTGTATTAGAACAATAGAATTCGGGCTGTAAACACCAGCAACCCGAATATGTTCCGCAAATAAATAAAATATTTCGGAGGAAAGTTCAAAACGACCTTTCATGCCTAAAAATCTCCCGAATGACGGGCAACGAAAACTTACTGCTAACAGCAGGCATAGATCCAAATGAGGCTATTGATAATGAAAACTTCTTTGTGATCAAGGATCCGCGGCAGAAGTTAGAGGCTATAGGAGCGACTTTTCATGAAGTATACAAGGCGAATGACTCCATTGGCCCGAACCACGACCCAGAAAATCGAGTCCTTGTGCAAAATTTCTACCTTTGAAATGAAATAGTAAATTGGCGAATCGATATCTCGGGTTTCACCCAGTTCAGTGACGAGAATATGGCAAATAATATCAATGAAAGGGAACAACCCCTGTTCAGTTTGAAGGAAAAACTTCAAACGATCTTCAACTCAATTAGAAGTAAGAAATCAGTAGGAACCGATGGAATACTGAACATTGTGCTTCGACATCTCCCACTAGAAGCGGTGAGCATTTATACCATCCTGTTTAACAATGCAATGAATAATGCACATTATCCAGCGCATTGGAAAACTGCGGTGGTACATCCCATCCCCAAAAGGGATAAAGACACCACCGATCCGGCGAATCTCCAGTCGATCAGTTTCCTTCCAAACATCAGAAATGTTTTTGAAAAGTTATCAATAGAGTCCTGACATAATGGGTTGAAGACAGAAATATAGTTCCGGATAGTCAATTCAGTTTCAAGGCAGGGAATGATGTTATTAAGAAGATCAAGTCTTTTGGAAAATATTCGGGTGTTTGAGAGGGCTTGCCTTAGGGCTGGTCTTCGCTTATACAGAACACCAGAGTCTGAGTACATAAAATTCTGTCCTAATAAGGTCTTGTAAAATAGGGCGAGTCTAATACGAGTGGATCATTTTGTTATTAAGTTGATTTGAAAGCACATTGCAAGAGCAATGACCTCGTCAAACAACCTGATCTTCGGGGCCTAGTGCCCCAACTATATGTATCACGAGAGAGTTCGCTTTGACAACTTTATTCCTCCAGAAGCGTTCCTCTACCTCGACAAAAAGGGTCTGATCCAGGATAAATTAGCGGGGCCGTTAATCTTCCACGTCGCTCGAACAGCTGCAGACAGGTGACTCAACTACGACAGAGACGTCGCACACGGTAGTGCGGAGCGTCTCCGGTTTAGTAGGGCGGTAGGGAGTCGCGACATCAGGGATGTTGCCCGGCAGCACCAACAATTTTGGTGGCTTGCAGAAGAAGGGGAAGCTCCATCATCGAATTCCTCAAGTACAGAGTATCTTCATTAAGGAGCAGAGTTGGACAGCCTAATTCTTTAGCAGTAACCGACTTACATAGCTTTAAGTAGGTTTACGGTAGAAATAAGAGATAAAGAAATTAAAAAAGAAACGTAAAAAAAATAACAAAAAGCAATAAAAACAACAAAAAAAAACAAATAATAGAGATGGGTAACAATTTCTTTTGTAATTCTCTCAAAAAAAAATTATTGTATAGATGTACAAAACAAAAAAATTAGTATAAGCAGATTAAGTAGTAGTTTTATACACAAACAAAAGAAATCCATTTACTAAGTTTTTTTTTAAATAAAAAAATAGTTTTCTTAGTTGTAATTATAGTCGAAACACATATTTAATTGTTAGGATTAACTTAGAGTATCCGCATGGGGCCAGTAAGTTAGAATATTTAAACAATTTATTTTTCAGACAAATATTTTATTTTTTGACAATTCAACTTCATTATATTTTCCTTTACACGAGTTTTGTACTTCTTGCTTCCCAATAGTTTTTAAAAGAGAGAGAAAAAACAAAAGGAGACCAGTTATAATTAGTTGGTTCGATCTTAGTTTGCCCAAAGTGGCTTGTAACATTAAGGCGATAACACAAAGTATACAACGAAACAATTATTTCAAAGGCAATAATTAGATACTACATCTCGGTCAACCTGACAAATGTGATCGACCGCGATCAATAAAGAATTTATTCTATTTTCAACAAACACTCATTTCAAATGTTAGGTGTCGCTTTTAAGAAACCGGATCTTCCGCATCATATTTTCTCCACAGGCGAATGTTACGAGCCTCGACAACTCCATCATACGGCAGTTGCGTGACTTGGCAATTTTCAATATCGCGTATTACGTATCTATTATTAGGTAGAGTTTTATAAACGATATATGCACCCCTGAATTTAGGAAAGAGCTTGTCGTGAATGAGATTGTCGTATCAACATTCTTGATTACAACGTAATCCCCCTTTCTATAGGAACTTTCTGGACTATTATGTCCCTCAGCATACCGAGCATTGTAGTCCTGGACCATAATAATCGCTTCTGAAGCGTTCTCTCTTAATCTACTTAAGTTCCTTTCAGGGCGATTCAATTCCTTTTCATCTAAAAATTCTGTAAGTTTGTTAACGACTATTCCTCTCTGAGCTACTCCAAATAGCAGTTGACTTGGCGTGGTATGAATTGATCTGCGTATAGTATTATTATTATTTATTTTATTTAATGCGTATTCAACCTGTGTCAGTGAATGTACCCAATCGAAATGTTTAAATGGCTCAGAAAGTTTGGCAACCATGCCAGTGAGCACGCGGTTCACTCGCTCAACTTGACCGTTAGCTTGGGGGGAATGAATCCAACGATGTGAAGCAACTACCTCTATCTGTAATCACTCTGGATGGTCTACTATATTATTCAAATTATTTACCAAGTAAGGCGCATACTTCCTTGGAATTTGTTGATATAACCGGATATAATTTGACGAATTTTGTAATGGCATCCACGACTACAAGGATGTGCTTCCTTTTAGATTGTATAGAATGCAAAAGACCGAGGTGGTCCCAATGAACCGTGCAAAATGGGAAGGGTGCCTTTGGAATATTAAACAAATTTCGTTCATTCGAATGGATAGGAGATGAGTACATAATACACCGTATACAGTTTTTTGTATATTCCTCTGCTTTCCCTTCAATGTTTGGAAACCAGTAATGACGCTTAATTTGGTCAGAATATTTCGGAATTCATAGATGTCCGATTTTCTCATGAATATCCCTGATCAGGCTATTTTTCATTGGTGAGGGAACATAAAATCGAAGCTTATTGGTTCGGCTTTTTTTTTAAACACAATACCGTCCTGAAGTACAAATGATTTACAATTCTTTGAACTTAGTATGTCCTCAGTTCACTGCACCTCTATTTTGAGCAGCTCTGAGCTACGTTACATCTACTACGTTACATCCACTTAGTGCTAGTACGGGAGGGGAAGTTAAACGTTCTTTTAAGGTACGGAAAGCAACCTCTCACTCAGGGGAAAAATTAAATGGTACATCTTTCTTAATCAGATCGTAAAGCGGTCTTGCGATTCGTGAAAATGAATGGACAAATCTATGAAAATAAGAACAAAGCCCGAGGAATGAATGTAATTTCTTACTGTCTTTAGGTATAGGATACGGTAATATGGCTCGTAAGTTGGATTCACTTGGCTGAATACCATCTTCAGTAACCTTGTAACTTAAATATTCAATAGTTGAGTATGCAAAATGGCATTTTGACAAATTTAGTTCAAGTCCATTCACCGCTACGCACTGTAGGGTTCGAGCAAGTAACTCAAGATGATCGGAATTTATTTTTGCTAACTACATGAATATCGTCTAAGTACACTACTATTTCCCCTTTATCTATAAACTCTCTAAAAATCCGAACGATAAATCTTTGGAAAACACAAGGTGCATTTTTTAAACCAAATGGCATCCTAACAAATTCCCATTCTTCTTCTCCTTCACCCCGAAGGGGGATAAGCTGCAAACAATGCTGCTGAGGGGGATAGATCCGTCAACTGATCCGGAGGAGCTCCATCGCACTGCTCAAAGACAAAGAGTGCGAAGAGCTCAAGTTAGTAGGGGTCAAGCCCTTCACCACAGCCAGAGCCAAACGGGAGAAACGGAAGCTACCGTTCTTCCTGGTTCAGCTAAGCCCCGATAGCAAACTGGATGGTCTAAGGAGTATTAAAGTCTTAGACTACCAGATTGCACACTGGGAAAAATTAAAAAGGCGCGAAAACATTTTGCAATGAGTTCGGTGCCAAAGGTTCAATGTGTCAAGTGCGGTAAGAATCACAAATCAGAAGAATGCGCTCTGGGTAGGGATGGTACGTCGGAAAAAAGTCAACTCTCTTGCGTTTTTTGTAAGAACACGGGACACACCGAAAACTATCGGGGTTGTCCCAAATTCCGGTACATAAAGAAAGTAAATCTGGCTCGGCAGCAAAATGTGGAAGTAAAGCGTCCACCTGTTTCAGCACAAATATCAGACGTTACTACGTTAAAAATTACAATAGAAAGAAAGAGAAAAAAATTAAATTAAAATGCAAATAATTTACTCAAAATAGTATTTTCTGTATTTATGTGTTTCCTATAATGTGGCGAAAGAGAATATCACCAAATCAGAAATGGCATGCACAAAAAACTGGTGTTGCGAGACCTGGTATGTAACACGGGGCAGAATCAAGCTCAAGGAGCGATGTAATTGTGAAAAGTATAATTTTTCATATAAATATTGAGGCTGTTTGGTGGTTAAGATCTTGTGTAAATACTTGACTGCACAAAAGTCTAGATACTTGTCTAATGAGCTACCAAGATTATTTTTAACGTAGACGTAAACATGTTCAAAACGCTTAAGTCCATAAACGTAACGAGTAACATTGTTGAATGCAACCTGGAGACTACGATTAATAAGTACCCCGTTGCAACAAAAAAGTTCACAACTACAAGATATATGTAAGTGGAACAAGTAGCGGCCTTGCCAACATTAGTCTAGTGTTCAATGGCGTGTAGCTCCGCGACAGGGAAAGATTTCTGAGGCATCCATAAATTTTTCCGATTACCGTTCGAATATGATCATCCCAATGCAAAGTTGTATTGAACCAAATGCCTAAGTTTTTTACTTTATCGACAAAATCTAATTGCGAATCCCCAAGATATATGTTAGGGAAGCATGTGGTGTTCAGATTATTTCTGCTTATGACTAGGCATTTGGTTTTATTTGGATTAAGCAAAAGGAAATTTTCTTCAGACCGGTTGAGAACTTTTCTCAAATCTTCATTGTGTTTATAGGCCGCATCCTCAACCAAACCGAGGTCACTACGAACATACAGCTGTACATCATCTGCGTACATGTTCACAGATGAATTTTGAATGACTGTGGGAAGGGCGTTTATAAGGATTGTGAAGAGTAGTGGACCCAAAATAGATCCTTGGGGTACACCCGCTGAAGTTGCAGCAAAAGTAGATTGGCGGTTGTTTAAGAAAAAAACTTGCTTGCGACCCGAGATGTAAGAACGAATAAGGTTTGCCGCGGAAGAAGAGAATCCAAAATACGTGCAAAGTTTATTAACGAGAAATCCGTGATTAACTGTGTCAAATGCCATGGAAAAGTCTAGAAGCGTCAGAAAAGTGCAATGGTCATTATCGCTCGCTACCCGTATATCATCCGCTACCTTAAGTAATGCTGAAGTGCAGCTGTGGTATTGCCTAGACACAGATTGATGCGGACGGAGCAGGTTGTTACGTTGCAAGTAAGCTGACATTTGAAAGTGGATAGACTTTTCCAAGACTTTTGACAAATACGGAAGGATTGCAATGGTTTCTTTCTTTTCAAGCACTGGGACTATTTTTGCGGCTTTCCAAGATACTGGAAACGATGATGTTGTCACTATAGTGTTGAAAATGTGTGTTAGAGCTGTATGAATGTACGGCATAATAATTTTTATGAAATGGGAATGGATTCCATCAAAACCAACCGCTTTTGATTTTATTTTAAGAATGGCTCTTAAAACATAAATTTGTTCAATTCTACTAAATTCAAATGAACCCTGTGGTGGTGATAAATTTAGAGTACTAGGACTTGGGGTCGATGGTATTTTAACAAACTCACTATTTAACTGGTTTGGATTAATGTTATCAATCATAGAGTTTGTTTTAGGAATAATTCCAAATTGGCGTAGATTCTTCTAAAGGTTTTTTTTTTTTGGGAAGTTGATGATTTAAATGCTCGCTAAAGAAACGGCGCTTTGCCTGCTTGATTTGCGCACAAACTAGGTTTCTCAAAATCTTGAAACGTTCAAAAAATTTCGGAAGTCGAAGAGACTAACCGGTAACCGGACCCTGAAAATAATCTACTTGAACTTCAGGAGAAACCTCTGAGAATATTGGTTGCTTATTAACACCCTGTAAGTCACATTCAAGAAAATTCGGTTTAAGATTCCTAAAGTCTCTAAAGGACTGCCTACATTGTTGTTTACTGATTCCAAAGACAAATTAACCAAAAATCAGGTCATGCTTTGAGAATGCGGGAGCAGATACTTGGCTGTAAGAACTATTTTGACTATTGCTTGCAAAAAATACATCAAGAAGGGTACTGCCTGATCTGGTAAAATGTTTTTGTGTACATGAGTTAAGGAGATCTAAATTTAAAGTTTTATGGACTGAATTAAAGAAACCGAGTTTTCGGAATTCAGTATGTTGCAATTGAAATCGCCACACACTATCGTTTTCCAAAAAGAAAAAGAGTTATTTTCTAAAAAGCGGCGAAAGTTCGGTGTGACGTTTAGGTCTGTAAACAACACCGAGTAAACATTTTTTCCTTTCGCTCGAAAGCTCAATGAAGCAATACTCGAACAAGCTGTCGGGAGGTGAGGTAGAGATAAGTTTTACGGTCAATTGCTACCCCCCACCGGTTCGGTTTTTCTATCGGCGCGGGAGACGTTGTATCCAGCCACGGAGTATACGTTATCTGGAATATTCGGGTCAAACCATGTTTCGGAAATGCAGATTACATCAGCATCTGAACCAACAAACAGACTTCCAAATTCATCAATTTTCCCGGCCAAACTCTGAGCATTGATATGGCATACTTTTAGGCCAACATGTTGTGCACACAAGATGTTTATAAGCATGCCACTGGAAGAGACATTTCTAACATCTCCCATTAGTGAAAATTAGAAAATCATGCACCCAACGTAAGAAAGCACGAAATGCAGAACAAATGGCAAAACTCAAATTGCTAACAGGCATAAGATACAAATGCAGAAAATACTTACAAGTTATTAGAAGTGAAAATGAGAAATCAAAAACAAGTTAATGTAGCTTCCCGTGGTTATTGCTGCTTACTCCGCCTCTGCCAATGCCTTTTTCAACTCCAGAATTTTCATACGTCGCTCTAACCTGGCTAATTCTTTTTCCTCTTCAGCATCAACAATTTCTTCAGTAGGAACATAATTTACGTTTGGAGCTTTAGCGCCACCAGAAGCACCACTAAAAGAAGGAAAACTTGCATCGATGAAAGTAGCAGGTATTTCCTCAGAAGCAGAAGTTTCTCTCATAGAAGAAGCAGAAGTCAAATTATTTGAAGTTTCAGTGGAAGTTTCACCTAAGGAGTAGTCTCAGCAGAAGTTTCACTGCTCTAAAATTTATCATGTAATGATCGAATTTGTGCGATAGACGCTGAATTTGGCACATCGATGCCGGCAGCTTACAAATCCTCGATCAGCTGCGATTTCGTCAGAAGGTTTTTGCTCATGGCGTCGGATTTTTTAATCTCGAATTATCTGTTAATCTATGGGTCATCCACGCGAATTTTAACCTGATTTCATGTGTAACCCCACACCTGATGTTTTAAACACTTTATTTTTCAGACAAATATTTTATTTTTTGACAATTCAACTTTATTAAATTTTCCTTTACACGAGTTTTGTATAGGTATACCAATAGTTTTTAAAAGTGAGAGAGGTAAAAAACAAAAATAGACAAGTTACAATTAGTTGGTTAGTTCTTAATTTGCCCACAGTGGCTTGTTGCATTAAAGCGATATCACAAAGTGTACAACGAAACAATTATTTTTAAGGCAATACTTAAATACTACAAATAAGATAGTTTTTTTAAGTTATTTAAGCAAATTTTTAAGCGTTTTTTGTCTAGCGTGTAAGAATTCCTGTATTTAATTTAATATGCATTGAAAATGAAAAAAGAAAAAAATTTAGAACAGCCCAAAGACTGTTTTTATTTTATTTTGTTCTTCCTCTTTGTTTTTCACTTGGCCACTTGACAATTGCGGTATCTGAAAGCAATGCCAAGAGAAAGACGAAACTGAGGCCAACTCCCAATCTGTTGAAGCGCCTCTCTCTATCAAATTTCACTGAAAAGCTGTCAGGTGGGGGGAATACGGCACAGCAAGCGAACTTTGCTTCTAACGCCTCAGCGGAAGCACTGGAACTGGCAAATGACATGCTAGCTATCTTGCTCTCTATCCAGGGGCAGATGGCTCAGCTTCAACGTCAAATTACCGAACAAGCTACGCAGGTAGATCAAATATATGCGCTGCTGCCGAGCCAAAAGCACCTCCAGTCGTAATGGGTACTCACATGGCGGATCAAACCCTGAAGGTCCTTGCAGTGAATGTTAATTCACGGATAAGGATTAAGCGAAGACTTGCACTATTCAAGTTGCTTAAAGGCCGAGCCCCTGAAGCACAAAGTAAATTCGCAGATGACGACCTTAGCGTTTCTCATACTAACGCAGATGATGACCTTAGCGTTTCTCATACTAAATAATGACGAGAACAGCAACAGCAACGTTAACGATTGATAGAATAACAATAGACAACGGATACGTAAAAATTAATATGGGACAGACTGAAATAGTACTAGATAAAAAGAACATTTAACACATCATCAATACTACAGAAATAAGACAGACGATTAAGCTGATCGACCATCGACAATACACAAAAACTAAAAATTTTTAGTGACCCAATAATAAGGACTGAATTACGAACTCTTTATGCCACGTTAACAACAATTGAACCAAATAAACAGGCGAGGAAAAAGCGGGGGCTTATCAATGTTATAAGTACAGCAGAGAAATGGCTATTTGGGACAATGGATGACAATGACATACAAGAAATTTCGGACCACATCAAGCAAATAGAAAACAATAATCAAAATGCAATAGGTAATCTAGACAAACAGGTAGAAATCAATCCGCACTTTAATGAAAGTATATTCTACTTAAAAAGTATAATAGAACTAGATAGGAAAGAATTAACTAAAACATTTGCAGAATTAACAGCAAAAGAAAAAAGGGTTATATTAAAGCAACTTAAATTAGACCAATTATTAAGACTTAGAATGTTAGAAGTAAAGATAGATCAGATAATAGATAACATAGCATCAGTAAAACACGGAATAATACACCCTAGCATGTTGACTATAACAGAAATTAACGAAACAGAACTTGACTTTTATAAACTCCACAATGTTAAAGTAGGATTACTGAGATATGACAAAGACAGAATAATATTGGCATTAAAGGTACCATTTTCATACAAACTTGTAAATTATAACTTGTAAATTCAATAAAAGAAAGTATAAATACAATAGCAATAAGATTCAATATATAAGTGACCTAGAACACATAAATAATTGCATTACAGAAAATAGTTGTAAGCTAAGAAAGAATAAACTTTTAGAAATAAATAAATTAGATGACAGCACTTTAATATGTAAGAATTTAAGAAATACTTCAGTTATAAATCATTGTGATGACAGAAAAATAAAGTTATCTGGAAATTACTTAATTATAATCAACAATTGTTCAATCGAAATATTAAGTAAGAATTTTAGTAACAAAAATTTTGAACTTATAGATAGATTTTATTATAATGAAGATGTTATATTCAATTTTACAAAATCATTAAACTTTGAAGACATTAGCATTACAAATTTTGAAAATCTAAAAAATATAAAAATGTTATACTGCTGTCTCAGCTATTATATTCGTATTCGTCGTTCCGATTTGTTTTTTCTACAAGAAAAACAAAGGTCTCAAAATTTCCATTCTTGCTTGTATTAGAACAATAGAATTCGGGCTGTAAACACCAGCAACCCGAATATGTTCCGCAAATAAATAAAATATTTCGGAGGAAAGTTCAAAACGACCTTTCATGCCTAAAAATCTCCCGAATGACGGGCAACGAAAACTTACTGCTAACAGCAGGCATAGATCCAAATGAGGCTATTGATAATGAAAACTTCTTTGTGATCGAAGATCCGCGGCAGAAGTTAGAGGCTATAGGAGCGACTTTTCATGAAGTATACAAGGCGAATGACTCCATTGGCCCGAACCACGACCCAGAAAATCGAGTCCTTGTGCAAAATTTCTACCTTTGAAATGAAATAGTAAATTGGCGAATCGATATCTCGGGTTTCACCCAGTTCAGTGACGAGAATATGGCAAATAATATCAATGAAAGGGAACAACCCCCGTTCAGTTTGAAGGAAAAACTTCAAACGATCTTCAACACAATTAGAAGTAAGAAATCAGTAGGAACCGATGGAATACTGAACATTGTGCTTCGACATCTCCCACTAGAAGCGGTGAGCATTTATACCATCCTGTTTAACAATGCAATGAATAATGCACATTATCCAGCGCATTGGAAAACTGCGGTGGTACATCCCATCCCCAAAAGGGATAAAGACACCACCGATCTGGCGAGTCCTGACATAATGGGTTGAAGACAGAAATATAGTTCCGGATAGTCAATTCAGTTTCAAGGCAGGGAATGATGTTATTAAGAAGATCAAGTCTTTTGGAAAATATTCGGGTGTTTGAGAGGGCTTGCCTTAGGGCTGGTCTTCGCTTATACAGAACACCAGAGTCTGAGTACATAAAATTCTGTCCTAATGAGGTCTTGTAAAATAGGGCGAGTCTAATACGAGTGGATCATTTTGTTATTAAGTTGATTTGAAAGCACATTGCAAGAGCAATGACCTCGTCAAACAACCTGATCTTCGGGGCCTAGTGCCCCAACTATATGTATCACGAGAGAGTTCGCTTTGACAACTTTATTCCTCCAGAAGCGTTCCTCTACCTCGACAAAAAGGGTCTGATCCAGGATAGATTAGCGGGGCCGTTAATCTTCCACGTCGCTCGAACAGCTGCAGACAGGTGACTCAACTACGACAGAGACGTTGCACACGGTAGTGCGGAGCGTCTCCGGTTTAGTAGGGCGGTAGGGAGTCGCGACATCAGGGATGTTGCCCGGCAGCACCAACAATTTTGGTGGCTTGCAGAAGAAGGGGAAGCTCCATCATCGAATTCCTCAAGTACAGAGTATCTTCATTAAGGAGCAGAGTTGGACAGCCTAATTCTTTAGCAGTGGCCGACTTACATAGCTTTAAGTAGGTTTACGGTAGAAATAGGAGATAAAGAAATTAAAAAAGAAACGTAAAAAAAATAACAAAAGGCAATAAAAACAACAAAAAAAAAAAATAATAGAGATGGGTAACAATTTCTTTTGTAATTCTCTCAAAAAAAATTGTTGTATAGATGTACAAAACAAAAAAATTAGTATAAGCAGATTAAGTAGTAGTTTTATACACAAACAAAAGAAATCCATTTACTAAGTTTTTTTTTGAAATAAAAAAATAGTTTTCTTAGTTGTAATTATAGTCGAAACACATATTTAATTGTTAGGATTAACTTAGAGTATCCGCATGGGGCCAGTAAGTTAGAATATTTAAACAATTTATTTTTCAGACAAATATTTTATTTTTTGACAATTCAACTTCATTATATTTTCCTTTACACGAGTTTTGTACTTCTTGCTTCCCAATAGTTTTTAAAAGAGAGAGAAAAAACAAAAGGAGACCAGTTATAATTAGTTGGTTTGATCTTAGTTTGCCCAAAGTGGCTTGTAACATTAAGGCGATAACACAAAGTATACAACGAAACAATTATTTCAAAGGCAATAATTAGATACTACATCTCGGTCAACCTGACAAATGTGATCGACCGCGATCAATAAAGAATTTATTCTATTTTCAACAAACACTCATTTCAAATGTTAGGTGTCGCTTTTAAGAAACCGGATCTTCCGCATCATATTTTCTCCACAGGCGGATGTTACGAGCCTCGACAACTCCATCATACGGCAGTTGCGTGACTTGGCAATTTTCAATATCGCGTATTACGTATCTATTATTAGGTAGAATTTTATAAACGATATATGCACCCCTGAATTTAGGAATGAGCTTGTCGTATCAACTTTCTTGATTACAACGTAATCCCCCTTTCTATAGGAACTTTCTGGACTATTATGTCCCTCAGCATACCGAGCATTGTAGTCCTGGACCATAATAATCGCTTCTGAAGCGTTCTCTCTTAATCTACTTAAGTTCCTTTCAGGGCGATTCAATTCCTTTTCATCTAAAAATTCTGTAAGTTTGTTAACGACTATTCCTCTCTGAGCTACTCCAAATAGCAGTTGACTTGGCGTGGTATGAATTGATCTGCGTATAGTATTATTATTATTTATTTTATTTAATGCGTATTCAACCTGTGTCAGTGAATGTACCCAATCGAAATGTTTAAATGGCTCAGAAAGTTTGGCAACCATGCCAGTGAGCACGCGGTTCACTCGCTCAACTTGACCGTTAGCTTGGGGGGAATGAATCCAACGATGTGAAGCAACTACCTCTATCTGTAATCACTCTGGATGGTCTACTATATTATTCAAATTATTTACCAAGTGAGGCGCATACTTCCTTGGAATTTGTTGATATAACCGGATATAATTTGACGAATTTTGTAATGGCATCCACGACTACAAGGATGTGCTTCCTTTTAGATTGTATAGAATGCAAAAGACCGAGGTGGTCCCAATGAACCGTGCAAAATGGGAAGGGTGCCTTTGGAATATTAAACAAATTTCGTTCATTCGAATGGATAGGAGATGAGTACATAATACACCGTATACAGTTTTTTGTATATTCCTCTGCTTTCCCTTCAATGTTTGGAAACCAGTAATGACGCTTAATTTGGTCAGAATATTTCGGAATTCATAGATGTCCGATTTTCTCATGAATATCCCTGATCAGGCTATTTTTCATTGGTGAGGGAACATAAAATCGAAGCTTATTGGTTCGGCTTTTTTTTTAAACACAATACCGTCCTGAAGTACAAATGATTTACAATTCTTTGAACTTAGTATGTCCTCAGTTCACTGCACCTCTATTTTGAGCAGCTCTGAGCTACGTTACATCTACTACGTTACATCCACTTAGTGCTAGTACGGGAGGGGAAGTTAAACGTTCTTTTAAGGTACGGAAAGCAACCTCTCACTCAGGGGAAAAATTAAATGGTACATCTTTCTTAATCAGATCGTATAGCGGTCTTGCGATTCGTGAAAATGAATGGACAAATCTATGAAAATAAGAACAAAGCCCGAGGAATGAATGTAATTTCTTACTGTCTTTAGGTATAGGATACGGTAATATGGCTCGTAAGTTGGATTCACTTGGCTGAATACCATCTTCAGTAACCTTGTAACCTAAATATTCAATAGTTGAGTATGCAAAATGGCATTTTGACAAATTTAGTTCAAGTCCATTCACCGCTACGCACTGTAGGGTTCGAGCAAGTAACTCAAGATGATCGGAATTTATTTTTGCTAACTACATGAATATCATCAAAGTACACTACTATTTCCCCTTTATCTATAAACTCTCTAAAAATCCGAACGATAAATCTTTGGAAAACACAAGGTGCATTTTTTAAACCAAATGGCATCCTAACAAATTCCCATTCTTCTTCTCCTTCACCCCGAAGGGGGATAAGCTGCAAACAATGCTGCTGAGGGGGATAGATCCGTCAACTGATCCGGAGGAGCTCCATCGCACTGCTCAAAGACAAAGAGTGCGAAGAGCTCAAGTTAGTAGGGGTCAAGCCCTTCACCACAGCCAGAGCCAAACGGGAGAAACGGAAGCTACCGTTCTTCCTGGTTCAGCTAAGCCCCGATAGCAAACTGGATGGTCTAAGGAGTATTAAAGTCCTAGACTACCAGATTGCACACTGGGAAAAAGTAAAAAGGCGCGAAAACATTTTGCAATGAGTTCGGTGCCAAAGGTTCAATGTGTCAAGTGCGGTAAGAATCACAAATCAGAAGAATGCGCTCTGGGTAGGGATGGTACGTCGGAAAAAAGTCAACTCTCTTGCGTTTTTTGTAAGAACACGGGACACACCGAAAACTATCGGGGTTGTCCCAAATTCCGGTACATAAAGAAAGTAAATCTGGCTCGGCAGCAAAATGTGGAAGTAAAGCGTCCACCTGTTTCAGCACAAATATCAGACGTTACTACGTTAAAAATTACAATAGAAAGAAAGAGAAAAAAATTAAATTAAAATGCAAATAATTTACTCAAAATAGTATTTTCTGTATTTATGTGTTTCCTATAATGTGGCGAAAGAGAATATCACCAAATCAGAAATGGCATGCACAAAAAACTGGTGTTGCGAGACCTGGTATGTAACGCGGGGCAGAATCAAGCTCAAGGAGCGATGTAATTGTGAAAAGTATAATTTTTCATATAAATATTGAGGCTGTTTGGTGGTTAAGATCTTGTGTAAATACTTGACTGCACAAAAGTCTAGATACTTGTCTAATGAGCTACCAAGATTATTTTTAACGTAGACGTAAACATGTTCAAAACGCTTAAGTCCATAAACGTAACGAGTAACATTGTTGAATGCAACCTGGAGACTACGATTAATAAGTACCCCGTTGCAACAAAAAACTTCACAACTACAAGATATATGTAAGAGGAACAAGTAGCGGCCTTGCCAACATTAGTCTAGTGTTCAATGGCGTGTAGCTCCACGACAGGGAAAGATTTCTGAGGCATCCATAAATTTTTCCGATTACCGTTCGAATATGATCATCCCAATGCAAAGTTGTATTGAACCAAATGCCTAAGTTTTTTACTTTATCGACAAAATCTAATTGCGAATCCCCAAGATATATGTTAGGGAAGCCTGTGGTGTTCAGATTATTTCTGCTTATGACTAGGCATTTGGTTTTATTTGGATTAAGCAAAAGGAAATTTTCTTCAGACCGGTTGAGAACTTTTCTCAAATTTTCATTGTGTTTATAGGCCGCATCCTCAACCAAACCGAGGTCACTACGAACATACAGCTGTACATCATCTGCGTACATGTTCACAGATGAATTTTGAATGACTGTGGGAAGGGCGTTTATAAGGATTGTGAAGAGTAGTGGACCCAAAATAGATCCTTGGGGTACACCCGCTGAAGTTGCAGCAAAAGTAGATTGGCGGTTGTTTAAGAAAAAAACTTGCTTGCGACCCGAGATGTAAGAACGAATAAGGTTTGCCGCGGAAGAAGAGAATCCAAAATACGTGCAAAGTTTATTAACGAGAAATCCGTGATTAACTGTGTCAAATGCCATGGAAAAGTCTAGAAGCGTCAGAAAAGTGCAATGGTCATTATCGCTCGCTACCCGTATATCATCCGCTACCTTAAGTAATGCTGAAGTGCAGCTGTGGTATTGCCTAGACACAGATTGATGCGGACGGAGCAGGTTGTTACGTTGCAAGTAAGCTGACATTTGAAAGTGGATAGACTTTTCCAAGACTTTTGACAAATACGGAAGGATTGCAATGGTTTCTTTCTTTTCAAGCACTGGGACTATTTTTGCGGCTTTCCAAGATACTGGAAACGATGATGTTGTCACTATAGTGTTGAAAATGTGTGTTAGAGCTGTATGAATGTACGGCATAATAATTTTTATGAAATGGGAATGGATTCCATCAAAACCAACCGCTTTTGATTTTATTTTAAGAATGGCTCTTAAAACATAAATTTGTTCAATTCTACTAAATTCAAATGAACCCTGTGGTGGTGATAAATTTAGAGTACTAGGACTTGGGGTCGATGGTATTTTAACAAACTCACTATTTAACTGGTTTGGATTAATGTTATCAATCATAGAGTTTGTTTTAGGAATAATTCCAAATTGGCGTAGATTCTTCTAAAGGTTTTTTTTTTTTGGGAAGTTGATGATTTAAATGCTCGCTAAAGAAACGGCGCTTTGCCTGCTTGATTTGCGCACAAACTAGGTTTCTCAAAATCTTGAAACGTTCAAAAAATTTCGGAAGTCGAAGAGACTAACCGGTAACCGGACCCTGAAAATAATCTACTTGAACTTCAGGAGAAACCTCTGAGAATATTGGTTGCTTATTAACACCCTGTAAGTCACATTCAAGAAAATTCGGTTTAAGATTCCTAAAGTCTCTAAAGGACTGCCTACATTGTTGTTTACTGATTCCAAAGACAAATTAACCAAAAATCAGGTCATGCTTTGAGAATGCGGGAGCAGATACTTGGCTGTAAGAACTATTTTGACTATTGCTTGCAAAAAATACATCAAGAAGGGTACTGCCTGATCTGGTAAAATGTTTTTGTGTACATGAGTTAAGGAGATCTAAATTTAAAGTTTTCATGGACTGAATTAAAGAAACCGAGTTTTCGGAATTCAGTATGTTGCAATTGAAATCGCCACACACTATCGTTTTCCAAAAAGAAAAAGAGTTATTTTCTAAAAAGCGGCGAAAGTTCGGTGTGACGTTTAGGTCTGTAAACAACACCGAGTAAACATTTTTTCCTTTCGCTCGAAAGCTCAATGAAGCAATACTCGAACAAGCTGTCGGGAGGTGAGGTAGAGATAAGTTTTACGGTCAATGTCAATGTGATGCGCATATAAATTGCTACCCCCCACCGGTTCGGTTTTTCTATCGGCGCGGGAGACGTTGTATCCAGCCACGGAGTATACGTTATCTGGAATATTCGGGTCAAACCATGTTTCGGAAATGCAGATTACATCAGCATCTGAACCAACAAACAGACTTCCAAATTCATCAATTTTCCCGGCCAAACTCTGAGCATTGATATGGCATACTTTTAGGCCAACATGTTGTTTATAAGCATGCCACTGGAAGAGACATTTCTAACATCTCCCATTAGTGAAAATTAGAAAATCATGCACCCAACGTAAGAAAGCACGAAATGCAGAACAAATGGCAAAACTCAAATTGCTAACAGGCATAAGATACAAATGCAGAAAATACTTACAAGTTATTAGAAGTGAAAATGAGAAATCAAAAACAAGTTAATGTAGCTTCCCGTGGTTATTGCTGCTTACTCCGCCTCTGCCAATGCCTTTTTCAACTCCAGAATTTTCATACGTCGCTCTAACCTGGCTAATTCTTTTTCCTCTTCAGCATCAACAATTTCTTCAGTAGGAACATAATTTACGTTTGGTGCTTTAGCACCACCAGAAGCACCACTAAAAGAAGGAAAACTTGCATCGATGAAAGTAGCAGGTATTTCCTCAGAAGCAGAAGTTTCTCTCATAGAAGAAGCAGAAGTCAAATTATTTGAAGTTTCAGTGGAAGTTTCACCTGAAGGAGTAGTCTCAGCAGAAGTTTCACTGCTCTAAAATTTATCATGTAATGATCGAATTTGTGCGATAGACGCTGAATTTGGCACATCGATGCCGGCAGCTTACAAATCCTCGATCAGCTGCGATTTCGTCAGAAGGTTTTTGCTCATGGCGTCGGATTTTTTAATCTCGAATTATCTGTTAATCTATGGGTCATCTACGCAAATTTTAACCTGATTTCATGTGTAACCCCACACCTGATGTTTTAAACACTTTATTTTTCAGACAAATATTTTATTTTTTGACAATTTAAATAGAGGTAAAAAACAAAAATAGACAAGTTACAATTAGTTGGTTAGTTCTTAATTTGCCCACAGTGGCTTGTTGCATTAAAGCGATATCACAAAGTGTACAACGAAACAATTATTTTTAAGGCAATACTTAAATACTACAAATAAGATAGTTTTTTAAAGTTATTTAAGCAAATTTTTAAGCGTTTTTTGTCTAGCGTGTAAGAATTCCTGTATTTAATTTAATAAAAATGCATTGAAAATGAAAAAAGAAAAAAATTTAGAACAGCCCAAAGACTGTTTTATTTTATTTTGTTCTTCCTCTTTGTTTTTCAAGTGCGAATTTATACGCGACAGTACTAAAATTAAAACTTAGAAAATAATCACGTGATGAGTGATGGAGAGCGCTTCGCTCTCCCACTAGCGAGAAAAGCTAGTGGAAAAAATACGTTAGACGAGGATGAGATGTCTGGCCACTTGACAATTGCGGTATCTGAAAGCAATGCCAAGAGAAAGAGGAAACTGAGGCCAACTCCCAATCTGTTGAAGCGCCTCTCTCTATCAAATTTCACTGAAAAGCTGTCAGGTGGGGGGAATACGGCACAGCAAGCGAACTTTGCTTCTAACGCCTCAGCGGAAGCACTGGAACTGGCAAATGACATGCTAGCTATCTTGCTCTCTATCCAGGGGCAGATGGCTCAGCTTCAACGTCAAATTACCGAACAAGCTACGTAGGTAGATCAAATATATGCGCTGCTGCCGAGCCAAAAGCACCTCCAGTCGTAATGGGTACGTACATGGCGGATCAAACCCTGAAGGTCCTTGCAGTGAATGTTAATTCACGGATAAGGATTAAGCGAAGACTTGCACTATTCAAGTTGCTTAAAGGCCGAGCCCCTGAAGCACAAAGTATGAAATTATGCGAAGAAATCGACCCAACTCTGTACAAGGAGGAGGCGTTGCAATCTTCATAAGAAAAGGTATACGTTTTACAAGAATATACAGTCGTGTAGTGCGTAGGTTTCAGGTGCTAGAAGCATGCATCATGTATATCCCTCTACGCAGTGGAAAGCGGTTATATATGGTGCCTGTTTATGCACCTGAGGCTACTCAATCCACCCTATTCACCTCAGAGCTCGAGACACTTCTTCAATTTCTGACACGGCTCCTATTTGGATCTCCTGTTGTTTGACACACAAAGACTTGTTCCGCGATCCAACTATAGATGCACTGCAGACTGCATGCAAGACTAAAGACCTTATACAGACAGTTTACTGACAGACATAACCCGGAGATTATGACATTAAAGTGGTCCATCAAAAACCTCCAAACATTAATAAAAGAAAATTACAAGTGTTTAGAATAATCATTAATTACCATCTATGCACTCACCCTGATGGTAAGAACGCCCCAACAACAACAACTTTGCTTAAATGTCAATGTTATGTAAAACGTAAAATGTCAAACTACGAATTGCAATTAAACTCATTATTTTTTATAAAGTTGGCAAACACAATTATCTATATCTAGTATTCTTGCTTAAGTTCTAAATAGAATAAGTATTGTAAAACTCTATAAAAACCACAATTGATTCTGCTAAATTTTAAAGATCACAATTTTATTTATTTCGAGCACCACTTCAACTCAAGCAGGCGGTTGGAGACAGAATGATATTCATTATCCTTATCGCCGCCGATCCTGCCCGAAGTTGGTTGCTCTCCTTTTATTTACATTTATCTGATTCACAGACAGATGGCGCGCAATCCAATAAGTTGTGTAATACCTACGTTACAATTTTTATTACATTACAGCTCAGTAAACCTGACACCATGATCGACCCCGATCATGATGTGCAGTGATAGTTATTTAAAACTAAATCGAACTTAACTAAATGTTACAAGCAATGGTATCTATCTGACAATGTGTTCCCTGACTCGGTTCGTGTTGCCTATTACTGTTAGCGACTGCAGTATCCAAATCTTTAGTAGGGGAGATCCATTTTCTTATTCGGAAGGCTTCTGCGATCTTGTTATATTGTATTTGTCAATTGGAAATTTTCGATATACGCGATTGCATATCGATCATTCGGTAAGGGCCACGATATTTTTGAACATACTCGTATTTTCGTCCCGACATATGTATCAATATGTTTAATCAGTACAAAGTCGCCGACAGCATATACTTTAGCGGGTACTCCTGAGACTTAACAATAACATTTGACGCGTTCGACCGAATTTCACTAAGATTACGACTTTCACAACGATTTAATTTAGACTCCAGATACTCCGAAATTTCTTCTACAATTTCACCTTGCTGATCTATCCCGAATAGCAGTCTCCTCGGAGACACTTTCGTCGAGCTATGTACACTATTATTAATCGCATATTCGACCTATGTTAATTTATTGACCCAATCCGCGTGATTAATGGGCTCACTAATTCTACTTAACATCGCTTTAATTACCCTGTTTACTCGCTCCGCTTGATCATTAGCTTGGGGTGAGGCCACCGCGACTTTAACGTGTGCGATATTGTTCTTAAGTAAGTAATAACCGATTTCCAGGGATTTGAAGCATGAGCCGCGGTCTGAAATAATACGCCTTGGTCGGCTATAATAACTAAAATATTTGTTCAACGCCCCGCACACTTCCTTTGCACTGGTGGAGTTAACGGGTATAACCGTACGAATTTGGTAAAACCGTCAATAACGACTAAAATGTGCTTTCGTTTTGAAGTTAAGGAAGGTAACGGTCCAAAGTGGTCTACATGGATCGTATCAAATGATACAGGGTTCTTTGGGATATTATATATATTATGGTCGTTAGCTCAGGCCGGCGCCGAAAAGAATATGCACTTGATAAAATTTTTGATAAATCATTCAATTTTATTCCTCACTCTCGGAAACCAGTAATGCTTTCTTATCTGATGCTAACATTTCTCCACCCCTAAGTGTCCGATCTTTTCATGGATCATACGTATAACGTTATCCTGCATTTCAGCAGAGACATAAAGCAACAAAATATTCGAATCTAACCTGCGGAATACTAGTCCATCCTGCAACTTGTAATGCTCAAGTACCTCTGTTTCTAACTTCTCACGTAATCTACAGATATCCGGATCTCGGTTCTGCGCTGTCTGTATATAAGAATCTACTTCATCTTCGCTTGAAGTGGCAACCACTTGGTATCGACTCAAAGCATCCACATGGCCCATGGACGCTCCACTTCGCTGTTGTATTGAGTAATCATAATTTTCCAGCTCTAACGTCCACCTAGAAATCCTAGGGTTTACTTGTTTTTTCCCAAGGTAAGCGTCAAGGAATTGCAATCGGTAACAATCTTAAAGGGTATGCCCCCTAAATATACCCTTAACCGTCGCAACGAATAAATAATGGCTAAAGTCTCCAGTTCGAAGCTGTGGTACTTGGCCTTAGCTGGAGTGGCCGTTTTCGAGAAATACGTGACTGGATGAAACTTTCCATCATCTTGGCGCTGCAATAACGCCGATCCATGAAGTTTCTTGAATGCCTCAATAAATTTCTCTGAAAAATCATATCTAGTTTCTTTACGCGTTAGGTCTAACAGCGGTTTGGCAATCTTTGAGAACGATGGTGCAAAACGGCGGAAATATGAAAACAATCCTAAACATCTTTGCAATTCGATTTGACTTCTCGGCATCGGGTATTGTTTTATACTTTGTACTTGGGCATCTGTTGGACGTATTCCGGACGCATTCATTAAATATCCTAAATATTCGAGTTCGTCGTAACCAAATTTGCATTTAATTAATCTGAGTTCTAACCCCTTTTCATAAATTCTGTGCAATACTTCAACAAGGATTTCCAAATGAGATTTGAAATCAGAAGTTGCGATCAAAATATCATCCAGGTAAATGATTAACTTCCCTACCTCAATAAAATCCAGAAATATTTCGTGAAGAAACCGCTGGAAAACTTCCGGTGCATTCCTCAGTCAAAACGGCATCACTAGATACTCGTATTGCCCGTCCGGCGTTACGGACGAGGGGTATGGCACTGAACCTTCATGCATCCTGACTTGATTGAAACCATCCCTTAAATCAAGTAAAGTAAACCAACGTTTGCCGCCTAAAAATTCGATACAGTACTCTATCAACTGCAATGGGAAATTATACCGAACCGTTTTCTTATTTAACGCGCGATAATCGATACATAACCTCAACCCGCCCTTCTTTTTCCTAACAAATACTACTTGTGAAGAGTATTGCGATTTGCTGGGCATGTCATATACTAAATTAAGTTTTATCTCCTAATCATGCGGTTTTCGTTCAATACCCTCGGGGTTCAAGTAATTTCGTTCAATTGTTTCGTTAAGTATCTCCGTTTGGGATTTGTCTAACCGCGGACAAATATCTATCTCGACCGGCGACTCAAACACATCAATCGCGAAAACCTCATCCTTGACATAGTCGGCACAGTGCACCTGCGGCGTAATAACAATCTGCGAGATTGAGACGTCGGATTGAATTTTATTGTTACTCGTTATAGTCGACACTCTATTTTTGCTAACATCGTTTTTATTTAAACCTTCATCGTTCCTACAACACGTCGGACTACTGCACTCGCTTACAATATCTATTTTATTCGAGTCAAACGCATCTGGTTCATCAAAAGTTTTATTATTTATTAGCGTACGTTTTTCTTTACATGTTTTATTTAATTTCGTTAAATGAATGTTAAATTTTTGCAAAAAAACTTCGTTCCAAAATCAGCGGTAATGTCATTGCGTTATCTGGAATTACCCAGAGAGTTATAAGCTTTATTAATTTTAAAAATCTAATGTAACACCTGATCGTACCATATGAAAGGAGCCTGTCCTGACCAATTTCGTAGTACCTCATTGGTTTCAAGACTTCTGACACTTGGACGTCGGTTGGGACAACAGAGCGCTTGATGAGCCAGCCAATTCTTCCTCGCTATCTAATTTCTCCTCTGCTAGCGCCGTGGTGACTGCAGCAACAATCCTTTGGCGTTTGCGTTGGGCCTTTGGGCAGCTGTAATGGTAATGGCCTACTTCATTGCATATAAAACAAGCGTCGGCGAGACTCAGCGGATTTGTGCAGCTGCTTTTATAGTGGCCAAACTTCGAACAATTGTAACATCGGACATTGGCTTACTCCTTTACTCCGGTGCTCACTGGAACGGCGGTGAACTTCGGTTTGGATGTTGCGGCGGTGCTCATTCCTGGCTTGACAGCGGACTTCCGTACGGAGCTCAACAATGCTTCTCCTGCTACCTATCTAATCGGCCAATAAGCTCGGCGATGGTTCTGGCGTCGTTCACCAACGTGATGTTTGCGCTGTCGTCATCGAACCCATCAATAATAAAAGTGTCTAGTTCCTCTTCTGGCACGAAGAGCAAGCAAGTTCTCTCATGGCGATGACGAACTCCAGGCATGAATCGTCAGGTCTTATTCGATGGCGCTCTAGTTGGCGATAAACATCGCGAGAGGTGACTTGCCGTCCAAAAGTCTGGATTAGCACATCCTTTAATTCGTCATAGCCGACGACTCCCATCGAATATGAAAGCTCTTAGCGGTCTCCCTCAGTAGCCTGCGTACGCCCAAGCATTTTTCTTCTTTGGTGAAACCACATGCCTCGGCGAACAATTCGAACCCCTTAATGGCTCTATAAAAACCACAATTGATTTTGCTAAATTTTAAAGATCACAATTTTATTTATTTCGAGCACCACTTCAACTCAAGCAGGCGGTTGGAGACAAAATGATATTCATTATCCTTATCGCCGCTGATATCCTGCCCGAAGTTGATTGCTCTCCTTTTATTTACATTTATCTCATTCACAAACAGATGGCGCGCAATCCAATAAGTTGTCTAATACCTACTTTACTATTTTTATTACATTACAGTACAAGTTTTACACTTGGTTCATTCGAACCGTGGTAGTGAATCGGTCTATAAATTCAAAATAAAACAACTATTGAATAATTAAAAAGTTAATTTGAATGAAAATACTTTAATAACACATCTAAGACATACATTTCATAAAAGTGGTTTCTCGCATCGTTTAGTTTAATTCAGTGTTTAATACATCGTTTGAAAAAAAGAAAACAAATTTAATTAATTGCAACTTGAAGAAACTGTATTCTACCAGATGGCGTTTACAACCGTTGGCACCAACAGCAGCACTTGCGGTACAAACATCGCAACATAATTCATAAGCACCGTTATATATGCATATACGTTGATACTAAACGTAACAATTACCGTGCAAATACCGCTGTTTGGGACCGGTGAATTTTAATCTGCTATATGCAAATAAAATAAAAAAGTAAGTACAATTTAGTAAATCAGAAAATTAAAACTTTTTTCTTACCTCGAATTATTTTTTTTTTGTGGCAAAATGAGCACAACGGAGAAACTGTAAAAAAATATCATCGCTCAAATGCAAAAGGATTTCACGAATTTTGGGAAGCGACCTAAGGCACAATGGACAAAAAACTATCTCAGCGCCCAGATAAGCATCTTGGATACCAATTTTAATGCTAGCTCCGAATTCGACAGGTAGGCAGTTTCATCAAATGACACTGAAAACAAAGAAGAATTGGAAGAGTTGTTCGACAAAATAAAGGATTTGTATGTGGACTGCACTGATGTATAGCATCGACAAATTGGCAGCAACAGAAAATCATTCAGGAGAAATGGTGAGTTCTGTAGAAACAAATAAAGGTTATTCTAGAGAATTAAAATTGCCTGTTATTAAATTACCTACGTTTTCTGGGAGTTACGAAGGTTGGAGATCATTCCATGGCATTTTTGTGTCCCTTGTCCATACCAACGATTCCTTTTCTGAAATTTAAAAACTCAATTTTTAAAGGTTAATACAGCGTTTAGGAATTACACAAGGGAATTTTGGATGATTTTAACTTTGAGGTATGATCACAAACGCATGCTCGTCACTGTTCAGCTGAAGCTTTTCTTTAAGCAACCACCTTTACATCAGGAAACTGCGACAGGAATAAAGAAGCTATTGGATACAACAACAGAATGCCGACATTCACTCTTTAATCTTAGTTTTCCGGTTGAGCAATGGGACTCAATCCTCATTTATTGCATGCTGCAAAAACTTCCTGAAATGACTTAACAGTTGTGGGAAGGAAAGGTAGGCATAAATAAATCTTTACCTGCTTACCAAAAGTTTTCGGATTTTCTTGAAGCGAGATTTAGACGAGCAAAAGGTAAAAAAGGGAAGCAACCAATGGAGGAAACAAAGACCAGTTCTTTTTATATTAGGCCAAAACAAAAGGAACAGTTTCGGGGTAAGGTCTGCGTTGCTATTTTTGGCAACAGCCACACCATTCTCTGCTTCACTATTCTGGAGAACCAACACAACATTACACACTCTAACTTACTACATAACTCAACATCCTTTAATAACTCTGCGAATGCTAACTCAACTGCGTCTTCTACACAATTCCGTCAAGTTTACACTCTTAATCCCACTCGACGCGTCTTTTCACCCATCTGATCGTGTTCAGGAATCAACACCCAGCTGCTTAGGACTTAACACTTTCCATACTTCCAACAGTAACATCACCCAAGTACTTTTAGACACGGCCCTCGTAATGGTAAAGGCCGCGTCAGGAGTATATCACACCTTGAGAGCTTTAATAGATCCAGGTTCGGAAGCAACTTTTATAACAGAATCTGCGGTACAACTTCTGAGATTGAAAAGTCGTCGAACATTCGTTGAGGTGTCAGGGCTGGGGTTGGTCAGCAGTGGTTTATGTCACAATTATGTTGACATTGCGTTTGGGTCTCAACACTCGACTTTTGGGACAAACACACGCGCTTACATATATAAATCGTTGACTGGCCTTCTTCCGGCCAACAAACTGAACAGAGGTGAGAGCACATAAAGCAGTTGGTATTAGCAGATCCCGCCTTCATAAGCCAGCACGAGTGGATATGCTCTTAGGTAGTGATGTGTAAATTGACTTCATCCTTTCAGAAATCGTACGAGGAGAAGAATTTGGTTTGCCTATTGACCAAGAGACGCAACTCGGTTGGATATTAGTAGGCAAGGTTCCAATGAATCTTCACAAGAAAGGTTCAAAGCTTCATCCAATGTCTAAGCCTAATAGAGCAACTAAATAAATTTTGGGAAATTGAAGAGACGTCATTTAAGGCTATGGAATTATAAGGAGAAGACAAGCTGTGTGAAGTACATTACATGCAAAACACTAAGTGACTGCCCGATGGGCGTTACGTTATAATGGAAATTTAAGGAGGGAAGACAACCTGGGCTTGGATCCTCGAAATTAGGGGCCTTGCGTAGGTTGCTTCAGTTGGAGATAAGGTTTGAGCAGAACCCCGCACTACACAACCAATATAATAAATGTATTAAGGAAAACTTACTTCTCAATCAAATGACAGAAGTTGATGTTGACAACGAAGAGATCCTTAAACCACCTTTGCCCTATTTTGTACCCCACCCTGCAGTTTTTAAAGATTCCAGCTCCACCAGTAAGCTACGAGTTGTCGTCGATGCTGCTGCAAAGACCAGCAACTTCACAGTGGACCTAAAGTACAAAAGAATATCATTGATATAATTATACGGTGGAGAACTTATAAATATACCTTCATTGCAGACGTGGAGAAAATGAACCGGCAGAAACGTGTGGCGCATTGGGACACCTATTATCAGCTCATCTACTGGCGGGATACTAAAGAAGAACCAATCAAGGTATATCGACAGTTGACGGTGACTATCGGTACAACATCAGCACCCTACCTCGCAATAAGGACCATCAACAAATTGGCTGCTGAGGAAGAGCACAATTATCCTCTTGGAGCAAAAAGGTTTTAACAAGATATGTACGAGCATGTGGATGACCTCGTAGGTGGGGCTGGTTCTATAGAAGAAGCCTTGCGTAAACGGGAAGAAATACAATGTTTGCCTACCTCAGCGGGATTCATCTTAAGAACATGGACGGGCAATTCTGATGATATTCTCCATCACATAGCGGCAGACCAGCGAGAAGTCGATTTTTCACTACCCCTTGACTCGCCCGAGCACATGAAGGCCTTAGGTGGTAAGTGGCTCCCATCAGAAAACTCATTCTCGTTCTAGAACGATTGTTGCGACACAACTGAGGTAACGAAAAGGACCATCCTTTCAACGACTACGAGATTGTATAACCCATTGGGATGGATCTCACCCTGCATTACAAAGGCAAAAATGATGATGCAGCAATTGCGGTGCCGAGGATTAGATTGGGACAGTCCAATTCCACCAGAACTTAAGAAAGATTGGTCTATTTTCCGCAGAGAGCTTCCATCCCTTGAAAGGATAAGAATTCCAAGATGAATTTACGTACACGACACACAGCAGGAACTGGAGGTACATGGATTTAGTGCCGCGTCTCAGCGAGCATACGGGGCTACGGTATACTTACGACTTTTGGACTCTAAAGGTAAGATCCACGTACATCTGCTTCTATCTAAAACTAAAGTTGCACCGTTGAAAAAGAGTATACATCCACTGTCCTTGATTTCAGACATGTTCGTAGGTATGCCTGGGTGGATTCAACCATTGTTTTAGCATGGACAGCTGGACCTCCATCCAAATGGACAATATTCGTCAGCAATCGGGTAGCAGAGACCCAGAAGCTGACAAAGGATGATATCTGGAAACACGTCCCGACAAAATTAAACCCATCTGATCTGACATCACGTGGAGTACTACCACCAGCTCTTTCAGAAAACAAACTCTGATGGAACGGTCCAGATTTCCTACACAATACATGCAATTTTCATTGCCTTCATCAGCCCACTGACCTAAAAACCGAAATAGAAAAACGATTAATTTGTGTGCACTGTACAGTTAGAGGATGGCAACGATTAGTAGGCCTCGTAGAAGTAGCATCTCCCGACAGGTGCTGGTTCTTTAAATGACGAGAATGAGCCTCTGCAGCCGAACATCTTGCAGCCTGCTAATAAGTCCTACTTCACGCCTCCCCGTGGCGCCATCTGGGCATCTCACTAGAGATTGCGAAGTGAAGGGGGCAAATGGCGAGTTTCCTGCTCCATAAACCAGGATTAGTGTCGGAAAAACAAAACAAGACCTTATCCGGGCTACTCCGACATATTTGAAGTTCAGGCCGGAAAGGATTTCCAGGACTTAGTCAGGGTCTTGGAAAAGAGATGGTGGCGGACGAGCCCTATATGGGCCAACGGCAGCGCTCACATCCCGGAACGGGTTACTGGCTTCGGTGAAACCTACCCCTCGTCCTAGGGGCAATAAAAATGGAACTGGTCCTCCAGGTTGGGGGTTATGTCGCCGGGGTAGCTGCCCGGTGATTTAAAAAAGCATAGGTTACGAAGAATCAACAAGCCTCGGATATGGACGATCTACTGTTGACAACCCACGCAAACGACTTAAGGACAATGAGCTTCGGATATGCACGTGGAATGTTAGATCCCTTAATAGACCACGTACAACCGAGCAACTAGCGGAGGCCCTAGACATACCCGCCATTTAAGAAATGCGATGGGATGGGCCGCACAGAGACAAGATGAAAAATTGCGATATCTGCTACGGCTATTGCTATCGACAACAAAAGCAGCGCTTATTTGGATGCGGATTTGTTGTCGGAGGCAGACTAAAACAAGAAGTCCTCAGCTTCCGGCATGTGAGCGAGCTCCTCGTAGCAATCCCCATCAAGGCTAAATTCGCCAATATAAGCCTCATATGCTAATCTCGATATACACAAGGGGACTTGGAGAACTCCTGACCAATCAACAGTCAACCAGATTGATCACATTGCGATCGACGCAAGACACTCCTCCAGTATTATGGATGTCCATATGTTCCAAGGAGCCAACATCGACTCGGACCATTTCCTTGTTGTAGCCAAGTTACGGTTGCGGATATCCCAATCAACGCCAAGAAAAACTAATGCTGTGAGAAAATTCGACGTCAGATGGCTACAATCGCAAGAGATCGCCAAGTCCTTTTCCGATCGAGTGGCTCTTAATCTCTTAAGAGGTCCAATGCCGCCAGCATCAAGCATCGAAGACCATTGGAAAAACTGCCAAAACGCCATCAGAGATGCCGCTTCTGATGTGCTGGGTTTCACTCGTCCACCACAACGAAAACCCTGGTTCGATGATGAATGCCGGCCAGCACATGCAGCTTAGCAAGATGCATATAACGGGGCGCTGCTTAGAAAGACCAGAGCTGCTCATGAGCTCTATGAGCGGAAGAGGAGAGACGAGCACCGGCTTCTCAGGAGGAAGAAGAAAGAGCATGAGAAGCGCACGATCGAGGAAATTGAGAGATGCTGCTCCAGGAATGAGGTTCGGAAATTTTACCAAAAGGTAAAAATAACATCCCCCGAAAACAAACTCCCAACCGAAGCCTGTAGAGATGAACAAGGGAACATCGTAGTAGAATTGCAGTCGATTCTGAGGATTTGGAAAGACCATTCCTGCAGACTGTATAACGGCGATGATGGACCAAATACCGCTGTCAGGCAGAATCAACCTTTCAACTTGGACGATGATGGCCAACAATTCCGTCCACCCGAAGATAGCTATATCGAAGCCTAATTCCAACAAAGCTGCAGGAACGGATGGCCCGACTTCCGAGCTCTTCAAAGCGGCAGGCGGTGTCCGATTACCAAGAAAGGACACCCTCTGAACTGCACCAAATACAGCGGCATCAGTTTCCTCAACATCGCATATAAGATCTTATCCGGCGTATTGTGTGAACGCCTGAAGCCGTTAGAGAAGACCCATGAGCTTCAGATCGATATACACCACCTATTCATCGATTTTAAGGCCGCGTAGGACAGCATCTATAGAGACGAGATACACAGAGCAATGTCTAGTTTTGGCATCCCTGCCAAACTCGTCTGTCTGTGCAGGATGACGATGGAAAATGCACGCTGCTCCATCAAGGTCGGTAAAGATCTTACCGAGACCTTTGATGTCCAGAAAGGATTTAGGCAAGGCGAAGCGCTGCCATGCGATTTCTTCAACATCGTACTTGAAAGAATAGTGCAAAACTCACGAGCAAACACAAGAGGCACTATTTTCCAAAAGTCCGTCCAACTACTCGCATACGCCGACGATATTGACATAATCGGGAGAAAGCAGCGTGATGTCATTGGCGCTTTCGCGAGTATTGAGACGGAAGCGGCGAAAATGGGTTTAGCGGTCAATGAGGGCAAGACCAAGTATATGCTGTCAAGCAAAAAGGACAACCAACACCGATGTCTCGGACAGAACGTCACCCTCGACAGATATAACTTTGAGGTAGTTGAGGACTTTGTCTACCTAGGCTCTGCTATAAATACAGACAACGACACCAGCGATGAGATCAAGCGAACAGTAACTCTTGCCAACCGCTTTTTTTTGGGTTAAGAAGGCATTTGAGTAGCAAAGCCCTCTCTCGGACAACAAAAGCCACCCTTTATAAGACCTTAATAATCCTGGTCCTGCTCTATGGCGCAGAGGCATGGACATTATGAAAAATGGATGAGGGTGTTCTTGGTTCCTTCGAGAGAAAAATTCTTCGGGCGATCTTCGGTCCCGTCTGCATTGACGGTGAGTGGAGGAGGAGATACAAAGACGAATTGTGTGGACAGTACAGCGACATGGACCTAGCCAGAAGAGTGAAGATCCAAAGACATCAGGAAGAGGACATCAGCTAACTTAGCGTGCGAAACTGGAGGCAGCTAGCCAGGGATCGAGCTGGCTGGAGAAGCTTGTTGACCGAGGCCCAGGTCCACCCCGGACTCTAGCGCCACCTTAAGTAAAGTAAGTCAGTACAGTTAGAAAACAAAATACAATAAGTTTACTTACTTAAATGCATTCGATCTTGATAAAGCCCTTAAGAGTCAGCGCTTTGCAATAGATTTATATTTAATAGTAGAGAGGTATGCAAATGTAGAAACTATGATTTACTTTCACCATTAGAAATGTTTACAGCTACACGTGTGGCAACACGGATAGCTCAAGGTGAGATGTTCTCGACAGAAATTGCGGGAATCAAGTCTACATCAAGCGGAAATCTGAAATGGTTAAACCCTTTGTTGACAAAGATGACATCCTGCGCGTCGGAGGCAGATTCCAGCTTTCAAATATGAGTTACGAACAGCAACATCTGATCATTTCACTCAGTTATTACTGCGTGATGCACATGAGAAGACTTTACATGGCGGAATCCAGAAGATGATGGCGTACTTGCGCATCAAATATTGGATATTGCATGTCAAGAGCTCCGTCAAAAACTTGTACACAACTGCAGTATTTGCTTTCGCTACAGAGCACATCCAGCGCAACAAATGATGGGCAGCTTACCAGTTCCTAGAGTATGCAGTTCACGACCATTTTCACACGCCGAGGTTGATTACTCGGGGCCAGTTCACGTCAAGGTTTGGAAAGGACGGGGGTTCAAAGTATTTAAGGGTTACTTTGCAATATTTATTCGCCTTGCTACCAAGGCTATACATAAAGAGCTGGTAAGTGATCTACTGGCGCAAGCATTTATAGCAGCATTTAGAAGGTTCACGGCTCGAAGAGGTTTAGCGTATAGCTCTTTAGTGACTGCGGAACAAACTTCATAAAAGCGGACACAGAGTTAAGATAATTGCTGAAAGCCGCTCAAACGGATTCGAAGGAAGTCGCTGAAATACTTTTAAAGGATGGCACAAAATGGAATTTTATTCCATCCATCAAATTTTATTTGAGGCGAATTGTTGGTACGGAAGTATTCACATTTGAGGACCTCAACACGTTTTTTGCTCGCGTGGTCACAATCAAAACACAGACCGGAGAGATGAAACGACCCATCACCAAAATATGCCTTCTACAATCAAATAAAACTTTTACTGATGAAACTCTTACATAAATCTCACAGAATACTTAAAAACTCGTACAAACATACACTACTATACAGTACACTAAAACCCCGCGAATCGTTTCCGAATATTCTATGCACTTTTATTAAATCAATATATCTTAAAATTACAATATTAATAACTATAAATACATATACATAATTTTACATACATATTTACAATAACAGTTCACTACATTTTTTAAAATACGAGTATACACAACACGTTACAAAACAAGCATTCATACATACAACCTGAACATAATCGCTCATTTACTTTAACACTGTCATAACTCAAAGAACGCAAATTTTGAGCTAATGATACAGAATTATTCGTCTTATCATGTTTTATATTGTGTAAAAATTTCCTATTTACATCTTTCATACTCACCCCGTTAGAAGAGGATATGCCATATTTCATTTCATATGTACCAATAGTCAATTGAAAACTTAAAACTCGTTTCCTGCAAAATAGTATTTTTTGAGTTATGACAGTCTTCAAGCAAATGAGCGATATGATCTAAATATATATGTGTGTACATACACACTACTCAAATATAGGTCAATCTCTTCACAAATCAAATCTGGGTCATTCATATACCCATAGCACATACATCCACGCATACATACCAAACTCTACACAAAGCAACACAAAACAAATAACCGATTAAAAGTAGAATATATTAAATTATACAGAATATAATAAATTTAAACCAAACAAAATCACTCACCTGAAACATTCGTTGATTACCTTCATAATTTACACACAAACTAGAAAATTATACCCGACTTAAATTATTTACGCACTCGCCATTGAAACACCGCGCACTCCAACTACTGTAATTCCATTGAATGTCTTAAGTCATAGGAGTGATAGGGACAACCGATGTTTTGTCTTTGTTTGTGCTGTCGGCGTCGGCCATTATCATTGCCATTTTCGTTAAGTTATTCATATTTAATCAAGTTCTGTTTGTTTACATGTTCTGAGCTAAACACCAGAGATGCTATGGAGGCTGTATGAATAGAACTCCAAACTGGACACTTTTGTTAAATTGATGGTGGACGACGTGAATGCTGAAGAAAATCAGATCGAGACTGGCGAACTTCGCTCACCGGGGGGAGAATGCTTAGAATAATCATTAATTACCATCTATGCACTCACCCTGATGGTTAAAACGCCCCCAACAATAACAACTTTGCTTAGATGTCAATGTAATGTAAAATGTAAAATGTCAAATTACGAATTGAAATAAAACTCATTACTTCTTATAACGTTGGCAAAGAAGGAAGCAATCTTTTTGATCCAAGCAATCTTCAATTAAATATCTACATATAAAAACACAATTATCTATATCTAGTATTCTTACTAAAGTTCGAAATAAAATAAGTGCACGATTTACAACAGAGCTCTGTAAGCTTGTATTGGAACAAAAGAATTCACGCTGTAAACGATCAAAGATCAAAACGACCTTTCATGCCTAAAAATCTCCCGAACGACGGACAAGGAAAACTAAAAACTAACTGCTAACAACAGGCATAGATCCAAATGAGGCTTTTGATGATGACAACTTCTTTGTGATGGAAAATCCACGGTAGAACTTAGAGGCTATAGTAGCGACTTTCCAGGAAGTATACAAGGCGAATGACTCCATTGGCCCGAACCACGACCTGGAAAATCGAGTCATTGTGCAAAATTTCCACCTTCGAAATGAAATAGTAAATTGGCGAATCTATATCTCGGATTTCACACAGTTCTGTGACTAGAATTTGGCAAATAATGTCATCGCAAACGAAGGGGAATAACCCCCGTTCAGTTCGAAGGAAGAGCTCAAAACGATCTTCGAAACAATTTACTTACTTACTTAAGGTGGCGCTACAATCCGGGGTGGACCTGGACAAGCTTCTGCAGCCAGCTCGATCCCTGGCTAGCTGCCTCCAGTTTCGCACGCTAAGTTGGCTGAGGTCCTCTTCCACTTGCGTGCGCCACCTGAGTCTTGGCCTTCATCTACTGCGCAGTCCCTTGGGAGCGGATTCGAAGACTTTTCGGATCGGAGCATTGGTGTCCATGCGCTCTACATGACCCAGCCATCTCAGTCTTTGGATCTTCACTCTTCTGGCTAGGTCCATGTCGCTGTACAGTCTATACAGTTCGTCGTTGTACCTCCTCCTCCACTCACCGTCAATACAGACGGGACCGAAGATCGAAGAGGGCTTTGCTACTCAATTGACTTCTTAACCCAAAGAAACACATTCATTCAAGTACGATGTTGAAAAAATCGCATGACAGCGCTTCGCCTTGTCTAAATCTTTTCTGGATATCAAAGGTCTCGGTGAGATCTTTACCGACCTTGACGGAGCAGCGTGCATTTTCCATCGTCATCCTGCACAGACGGACGAGTTTGGCAGGGATGCCGAAACTAGACATTGCTCTGTATATCTCGTCTCTATAGATGCTGTCCTACGCGGCCTTAAAATCGATGAATAGGTGGTGTGTATCGATCTGAAGCTCATGGGTCTTCTCTAAGATCTGCCGTAGTGTGAATATCTGGTCGATGGTGGGCTTTCCTGGCCTGAAGCCACACTGATATGGACCTATCAGGTTGTTGACGAACGGCCTCAGGCGTTCACACAATACGCCGGATAAGATCTTATATGCGATGTTGAGGAAACTGATTCCGCTGTATTTGGCGCAGTTCAGAGGGTGTCCTTTCTTGGGAATCGGACACCGCCTGCCGCTTTGAAGAGCTCGGGCCATCCGCTCCAGCAGCTTTGTTGGAATTAGGCTTCGATATAGCTATCTTCACTTCATCCAGGTCGGGTGGACGGAATTGTTGGTCATCATCGTCCAAGTTGAATGGCTGATTCTGCCTGACAGCAGTATTTGGTCTGTCATCGCCGTTATACAGTCTGAAAAATGGTCTTTCCAAATCCTCAGAATCGACTGCGATTCTACTACGCTGTTCCCTTTTTTATCTCTACAGGCTTCGGTTCGGGGTTTGTTTCCGTGGGATGTTATTTTTAACTTTTGGTAAAATTTCCGAACCTCATTCCTGGAGCAGCATCTCTCAATTTCTTCGATCGCACGCTTCTCATGCACTTTCTTCTTCCTCCTGAGAAGCCGGTGGTCGACTCTCCTCTTCCGCTCATAGAGCTCATGATTAGCTCTGGTCTTTCTAAGCAGCGCCGCGTTATATGCATTTTGCTAAGCTGCATGTGCTGGCCGGCATTCATCATCGAACCAGGGGCTTCGTTGTGGTAATCTAGTGAAGCCCAGCACATCAGAAGCGGCATTTCTGATGGCGTTTTGGCAGTGTTTCCAATGGTCTTCGATGCTTGATGCTGGCGGCATTGGACCTCTTAAGAGGTTAAGAGACACTCGATCGGAAAAGGACTTGGCGATCTCTTGCGATTGTAGCCGTCTGACGTCGAATTTTCTCAGAGCATTAGTTTTTCTTGGCGTAGTTTGGGATATCCGCAACCGTAACTTGGCTACAACAAGGTAATGGTCCGAGTCGATGGTGGCTCCTCGGAACGTACGGACATCCATAATACTGGAGGAGTATCTTGCGTCGATCGCAATGTGATCAATCTGGTTGACTGTTGATTGATCAGGAGTTCTCCAGGTCCCCTTGTGTATATCAAGATGTGGGAACCGCGTGCTGGCCACGAAAATGTTTCGCCCCGCCGCAAAGTCGATTAGCCTGAATCCGTTATCGGAGGTTGTGTAGTGCAGGCTATATTTACCCATTGTTCCACCGAAGATACCCTCTCTTCCTAGCTTTGCATTAAAATCACCGAGGACAATTGAAATGTCATAGCTAGGGCATTGCTCGTAGGTCTTGTTAAGGAACTCATAGAAGGCATCCTTGGTGTCGTCATCTTTCTCCTCTGTGAGGGCATGCGCGCATATAAGGCTAATGTTGGCGAATTTAGCCTTGATGCGGATTGCTACGAGGCGCCCGCTCACATGCCGGAAGCTGAGGACTTCTTGTCTTAGTCTGCCTCCGACAACAAATCCGCATTCAAATAAGCGCTTCTTTTGCCGTCGACACAGAAGTAAGAACAAAGATATCAGTGGAAACCGATGGAATACCGAACATTGTGCTTCGACATCTTCCACTAGAAGCGGTGAACATTTATACCACCCTCTTTAACAATGCCATGAATTATGCACATTATCCAGCGCATTGAAGAACTGGGGTGGTACATACCACTTCCAAACCGGTGAATATCCGGTCAATCAGTCTCCTTTAAAACAGCAGTAAGGTTTTCGAAAAAGTCATTAATAGAGTCCTGGAAAAATGGGTTGAGGATAGAAATGTAGTTCCAGATAGTCAATTCGGTTTCAAGGCGGGGCATAATGTTATTCATGCCGCGTCTAAACCTGTTTCTGATATCCAATGCTTAAAGCATCCAAAGCTATCCAAAGCTAGGAAACATTGCACTGGTGCCTGCCTGATTGACTTGGAGAAGGCCTTTGATACCGTATGGCTAGAGGGACTCTTCTACAAGATGAACAGGCTGGGTATTAGTAAACTGAATATTCTTTTCAATATGCTCACAGATAGACAGTTTATCGTGAAGAATGGCGATGTGACTTCCACTGAAACATTTCACATTAACAACGGTCTGCAACAATGTGCTGTTAATTTGCCGACCCGATTCAACATTTACACGAATGATCTGATGGGATCACTTCACCTTGTCATACCGTACCCAGACGATTTAATCGCGTACAGGTCAGGTCCAAAGATTGAGGTCATTAACATTCTTTTGCGACGTGACATCAGATACCAGAAAGAATTGGCGAAAGTTTCAGATCGTATGATAACACTGGCAGCCACTTGCTTGTCAAAATGAAGTCAGATTCCTTGGGATCTGGCTAGATCAATATCTACGAGTATATTTTAACAAACATATATGTGGATGTTGCTCTGGCCAGAGCCAAAGGTGCTTCTGCCCTTACAAATAGACTGTTTTATAGCAGGCAACCCGATGCGAGGGTAAAGGTGATCTGGTACATGGCCCTTATTCGGCTTGTGCTTGTATTTGGCTGTCCCATGTGTTTCAACGTGAGGGCAAGTTTGTTGGAAAAGATGCGGATATTTGAGGGGGCTTGCATTCTGAGTACAAAAACTTCTATCCTAACGAGGTCTTGTACAATAATGCGAAATTAAAAAGGGTGGATAATTTTGTTATTAAGTTGACTCGAAGGCACATTTCAAGAGTAATGACCTCGTCGAACAACCTGATCTCCGGGCTCACTACCCCAATCATTTGTATCATGGGAGTTCTCTTTGACGGTTTATTCCTATGTCTGAATCTGGACAGATTAGCGGTGCCGTTAATCTTCCACGTCGCACGAACAGCTGCGGAACAGGCGACTCAACTACAACGTCGAACACGGCAGTGCTGAGCGTCTCCGGTTCAGTAGGGCGGTAGGGAGTCGCGAAATTATTGATATTGCGCGGCAGCACCAACAATTTTGGTGGCTTGCAGAAGAAGGGGAAGCTCTATCGTCGAATTCGTCTAGCACTAGGTAGCTTCGTGAGGGAGCAGGGTGGGTCTGCCTAATTTTAAGTCATGACCGACTTACAAAGGTTAAGGTAGGAATAAGGTAGATTTAAGAACAAAAACTATAAAAAAAAAAAAAAAAAACACAAAAGCCAAAAAAAAACAACAGAGGTGGGTAACCTTCTCCTAAAAAAGTGGTAACATACACAAAAAAAAAAAACAGAAATAATACCCATGCAATAGCTAGCTTAAGTAGGCTAAGAAGTTTAAGTAGATTAAGGTTTACTTTCGGGAGTTTAGTTTTTAGTCTTAAGTTTTATATTATGATAAAAAATGTTAATTTACTTAGTTTTCAAATTTTTAAAAAATTGTTTTCTTAGTTTTAATTTTATTATTAAACAAAATAAATATCTGTACGGCACGTCGAAGGACAAAAGTGAATTGTTAGGTTTAACTTATAGTGTCCACATGGTGCCAGTAAGTTAGAATAAGATATATTTTAAGTTAATTAAGCTAATTTTTAAGCGTTTTTTTGTCAAGCATGTTAGATTTATTGAATTTTCCAAATAAAAATGCATTTAATATGAAATGAAATGGCAGTGAACCGACAATGCAGGGGTCGTGGGTTCGATTCGCGGAAAACCCAAGTCCTTTCTTATTTTTAACAGTGTTTTTAAAAGACAATTTAACATATATATGTATATGTTACCGGCAATCTGTATAATCCAGGTATTCTATACAATATCTAGGAAATGTATAGATAGCTGGGACGTCCAGGCAATGTATGAAATATTATGAGTAATATTGTGCAATACGTACTTTACCTAGGTAATGTACTCGTATACAATTCCTAGGGATTATATAGAGTACCTGTTGGTCCATCGGCAATGTGTAAAATAAATATATTTTGTTTATACTCGTATTTTCTCAAAATCAACTTTATTAAAACCCTGTGGGTAGGGGCTAGAATAGTCACGCAGTAGGAATGCCTGTCGTATGAGGTGACTAAAATCTATCTGGGCCGGATTCCCAGATCCGTGAGGGGGCGAGTAAACGCCGCCATTTAAATAAGTATCCCATCCTCCAGGCAAGGTGTTATGCGAACCATGCTAAAGCCTGAATGGTGCTCGGGATGTAAAATTAATACAGCACCGCGAACGGAGCCCTCCAGAGAACTGGGCTTCTCTGGTTGTAACGTAACCTTACCGCATTACAGGGGTCTCCGATGCGGTGGACCTACTTTCCAACATATTCGTGGGATCTCTATATGGACCTAAATAAAAATAAAACAATAAACACAAATGATACAAACAATCCATATAACAAAGTAAACTCAACGAATTTACCCCAGTCGTTTGATCCCTTCCCTAAAAGCTCAAGGGTATCACGATCGCCACCACCAAAATCGAATGTCTCCGGGAAAAGAAATCCGCTCGAAATGTCTACGCACGAAAAAATGGATTCAGCAAGTAACAAAAGCTTGGAGGAGGAAAACAAGACACTCCGTACGAAGCTTCAGAAAATGGAGTTTCTCTTTCAAGTGCTTAAAAAAAAAGTAGACTTGGAAAGAGCAAAAACAAGTGGAGAATGAAATTGAGATCGTTGGCATACCTTTGATAAGCAACAACAATGCCCAAAAGTGTGCGCAAACAATTTTCCGTGACGCATTGGAGTTTCCTGTCGCCGCAGCTGATTTACACCATTGTTTCGTCAAAAAAATCAACAACTAACTCTGCTGACAGCATTTCGAGCAAGAACGTTGACAGCAAAGACGTTGTTTGTGTACATCTTTCTTCCCCAGATATTAAGAGTAAGATAATGAAAAGCAAGAGAACTGCAACGAAGAAATTAAACTCGTCTTTATTTGCTCCGGATTCTTTTAATAGGATCTACTCGTATATTGATCATTCTTTTACTAGTAGCTATATTAGAGCATTATTTATGGGAGCTAAAATGGAAAATAATTACAAATATTTATGGTTTCAAAACTCACAAATATTGTTAAGGAAAGTAGAAAAAGGTAGAATTATTTCTATAACATCGTTTGATGATTTAGTAACCTTGGGCGGTTAGAGCCTCTTCATTTAATAAAATCATTAAATATGTTTGATCCAAACGATATCTTCGATTCTTCTAGCAACAATTTAATTTCCATTATACGTAGTTTAAGTGACTACACATTGTGTTCCTGATAAGGCTTATTCTTTTCCTGTGGTACATCAAAACATACGTAGCTTGCGACAAACCTTTGATTTATTGGTATGTAATCTTGAAGCGCTCGTATATTTACCCGATTTGATTTTTGTTTCAGATATATGGATATTTGAATGTGAAAGGAACAATTTTTTAATTCCCGAGTATAACTTCTATCCTAATACAAATGAACCGTATTTGGCAGAAGGGGTAGGAGTTTTTGTTAGATTCTCTGGACCTTGATATTTACAATCATAGGTTTGTAACTGCGGGTGTAATGCAGGTTAGTTGTAAGTTATGCAATGAGACCTTTAACTTCGTCTGCATATACAGACTGCAATCCCACGATACTCAATCATTTCTAAATGAATTAATTCTATATCTGACAAAAACTAAGATTCCAAACCTTATTATTCTAGGTGATCTTAATATTGACATCCCAGTATCAACCTCAGTCTCGAAGTCACTTCTGTGCCTTATAGCTGCACATGGTCTTACTTTCTTTTATGAATGAACCTACTAGACCTATTTCAAATACCTGTCTAGTCCATGTATTCGGTCATTCCCGAAATATATCTCCCAATCGATGTGTCGGGGTCAATCTTGACCTCAACATCACGGAGATTATAAGCGACCTCCATGCAAAGAACTTTTAAGTTCTGGATGTCGTAAATATTATTAAAAAAAGAAAAGAAAAAAACAGAGCAGGACGACGAGATCTTTGTTAAGCGGCGACTTCCATTGTTTAAAATTAGTTTCTCTAATTTCGAAAATAAAGAAGCTATCTATGGTATTAAAACTTTTCTATGTATAGTAGTCAAAATCGAACCTATTCGTAAGAACACAAGATTGATCCTGCAATGTAAGCGCTGTCAAGGCTTCAATCATACCCAGAGTTACTGTCAAAGAGAACCGCGTTACTTAAAATGTGCCGGTAAACATCTCTCAGAAGAGCGCAACTTCAATAACGAACTGCCACCGTCTTGCATAAATTGCCAACGAAAGCAGCCAGCAAACATTCGCCGATGTAAAGTGGCGAACAAACTCAAAAAATGGCGCGATACGCTTAAAAAAAACCTTACGAGCAAACCCAAAAGCAAATACCAATAAACCAAATATTGCTAAAGAACAGACAGTGATAGAAATTTGGTTTGAGTTGTTGTGGGGCATACACGCGTCGGATAAAGCAAACTTTTTTTTTTCATAAAATCAATAAATATTTAAATCAGAATGTCGTGTAAGAAGTGAGGTAATAAAGTGGAGCGTACGCAACCTAAGATAGCGTGTATTGACTGCAAAAGTATTTCACATGCCGCCTGCGTAGATATCTTGCCTGCTGATATCGAATACATGAAAAAGCGAACGAGATCTGGCAGTGCAGTGCCTGTGTCTCCGTTAAACGACGGAAATCACTTTCGGGAGAAGCACCAGCATGTAGCACTAACATGATGCACCAACCCATGAGCATCAATACACCCTTTCCGCCGAAACAGAACATTACACTGAATTTAATCTATGCCGAAATTCTGGAAGTAAAGGAGATCCAACGTAAACAAATCGAGGAGCTCCAATCAAGAAATAACGAATGTGAAGCAAAAATTCGTCAACTTGAATTGAAGGTCAACCACTTGGAGTAGCAGCTGATTGGAAATGCAGTGGAGATCGTCAACATTCCACCTGACTACAAAGACGGTTCAAACATTGATATGGTCCTGAAAATATTCCGCGATGGTCTAAATCTCAACATTACAAAAGAAGACATTGACCAATGTTATATAAAATATGTAAACAAACGGCAGAATATTAAAATGGCTGATAACAGTTCCACACCAAAAAAAAAAATTCTTTGCGTAAAATTTGTCACTCGACAGTGCAAAGAAAGAGTGGTGCAAGCGAAGAGAGAAAGAAAAGTGCAGCTCACAAAAATACTCTTCAACACTAGTGGGAGACCAGAGAAGATGTTCTTAAATGTTTAAAACATTACACACGTCATTTACTGAATGCTGCATTGTCGATGAAGGAAGAAAAGGAATATAAATATGTTTGGACAAAAAATGGGACTGTATATATGAGGAAGAAGGAGGGCGATATTTTAGTAAGAATAACTTGTGCTGATAGCTTAAATAGATTATGAATTGTTCTCTTGTTCTTGTTCAGTCCCCTGTCTCAAATACATGTAAAATCAATTCTCTTAATTCCGTCGACGTTGTATGCTTACACCAAAATATTCGTAGTGCTAGGAAGAACTTTACTTTCCTGGTAGCACATTTAGAAACATTAAAGAATTTACCTGTTGTCATTGTTCTAAGCGAGATTTGGCTCTATGAAAATGAATTAGATTTCTATAGCATTCCTGGTTATACCCCATTTGATAAATGCAACGATACTTATTCAGCTGGTGGTGTGGCAGTATATGTGAGAAACGGTTATGCACTTGAATGCCTTAAGTTGTGTCTTACTAGTGCAGACGTCATAAAGTTGTCTTTTAATTTCTTGAATGAGCGTTATGAGATGTTATGTGTATACAGATTGCATGCAATTGCTAAATGTGTCTTTATTGCTGAATTAAACGATGTCCTGACTTCTTGTAAAGACAAGAATTTAATAGTTATTGGTGACATCAATATTAATATTCTCAATGAATCTGATAAAGATACTGAGTGTTATCTGTTACTTATGGCATCTTTTGGTCTTAAGAGCTTAATTAATGAGCGTACCCGTATAACAGAGTCCACTAGAACCTGCATTGATCATTTATTTATGCGTACCCACAAAAATAACAATAAAATATTCAACGGTTCTGTGTTTGATTCAAAAATAACTGACCACTATATGATTATTCTAAATGTATGTAACAATATCGACGAACCTGGTTGTAATATCACACATATTCCCAAAAAAATGTATTACACTTACTATGCTCAGCTAAAGGAATCCTTAAAATATGAGTTCTGGGAACCAGTCTATGTTGAACTTAACCCATCAATTGCATTCGATATCTTCCTACAAATCCTAAAAAATCACATTAAAAACAGTACTTCCGTTTTTCTTACATCCATAAACAAGAACAATTTTCTAAAACCGTGGATGACAGTTAAGCTTTTGCATATGATCAAAAGTAAAAACAAGTTTGCGAGAAAAGCTAACAAACATCCACAAAATGTAAAACTTAAAAAAATCTATGTTAAGCTATGTAAGGCAGTTCAGAAAAATATCCAAGAAACACGTAACAAGTATTATTCTGATATGTTTGGACGAGCCAGAGGAAATGTGAGAGAAGAATGGAAATGTAGACAACCAATAAGTATCAGTAAATTGGAAATAGATGGAATTGTTTTTACTGATTCAATAACGATCTCCAACAAAATCAATGAATACTTTACTGAAATTTCTGAAAAACTGAAACCAACTTCACAGAAATCATCAATCTGCAATTGTTCTACTTCCTCAACATACACTCAGCCAAACAGTTTCGTACTCCAACCCTTTAGTTCAAGAGAAATTCTTAAGGTTATTTTCTCATTAAAAAACAAAAGTTCATGTACTAGTGATGGTATCTCTAATTTGTTATTGAAAAAAATATGTTTCTATGTGATGGATATTCTTTGTTACTTGTTTAAGCAGAGTGTCCTAAACGGATGCTTCCCTGAGTACCTTAAAAGAGCTGAAGTAATTAAAATTTTTAAAAAAGGCAATAAAAGTAATATGTGTAATTACAGACCTATCTCTCTACTTCCTTCGTTCTCAAAAATTTTTGAGAAACTTATAAGATCACGAATGATATCCTTCCTAGACCAATCTATCTTTTTTTTAGTAAAAACCAGTTTGGATTTAGGAAAGGCATGTCCACCGAAGATGCGATTCTGAGACTCTATAGCCAGTTATATGACAGTATACATTGTAATAAATCCACTACGGCACTCTTCATTGATATGACGAAAGTTTTCGACATGGTTCAACATGACCTACTATTAAAAAAATTATACAACGCTGGTTTAAGAGAAGTATTACATAATTGGTTTACTTCTTACCTTAAAGGGAGGAAGCAAATGGTCAATATAAATGGGAACTTCAGTGATCTTCGATTGTTAAAAAACGGGGTTCCGCAGGGCTCAGTTCTTGGCTCTTTGCTATTTTTAATTTACACTAATTCTATCTTTGACTTAAACCTAAACGGAACTTCTACAGCCTTCGCAGACGAAATTGTCCTTACTTACCAGCTAGATACTGAGTTCGAATATATAGCAAAAATATCGGAGGATTTAGAAAAATTAAGAATATGGTTCACGCTACACAACTTAATTATTAGTGAAAAAACAAAACGTATGTCCTTTAAATTAACAAACACTGTTGTAAAAGATTATAATCTATGTTTTCATGCTCATGATTGTAAAAAATTTAGCTTTCCGTTACACTGTTGTGGTAAAAGTTATTATATCGATAAGTCATGTTGTTCTAGTAATTGTTTTAAAATCAAAACAGTACGTCACTTTAAATACCTTGTAGTTTTAATTGACCAAAACTTAAATTTGAAAGAGCACGTACATACCATAAAGTTGCATTTGCTACTGGTTGCACGTAAAATGTATCTCATCAAGCAATATTGTTCCACAAACGTTTTAAAAATAATCTGTTATGGCCCTGCTCACTCTAAACTGCAGTATGGTATCTCAAGTTGGGGTGGTTCTTATAGTCTTCGTGTAAATACACTGCATCTTGTCAATGTCCCAAACGTGCGCAAAACCCATTTCTTTATTTTCTATACTGTCACAGCTCCCTTATTGTTTAATAAATTGCCTCTTACTATTAGAACAATAACACATTTAAATTCCTTCTCAAAAAGAGTTTAAGAGTGGTTATTTACGATAAACCACAACAATATTGAATAGCTTTTTAAAATTGACAGGCTATCCCAGTATTAGCACAAGTTATTGCCTTACAATAAAAAAAAAATATATATAATTGTTAATTAATTTATTGCCCCACCATATTTATTATATTCTGTTATTATTTATCGTTATTTACCTTGAATTACTTAAATTTTTAAACTGAATTTTTTGTTCTAATTTTCTTTATTTGATGTTTCGATGTTTTGCCCCATATCAAACTTCCTCTTTAATTAGTTATTATTTGCTGAATCAATCCACACTAACTATTAAGTTAAAGATTGATTTCTATTATTTTCTGTAATACTTATGAGTATTGTTATTATACTTAACTTGAAAGAAAATAAATAAATATATATATTATATATACGAGGGCGGGTCAATAAGTCCGTGACTTTTGGATTAAAACACAGATTTTTTGATAAAAAAATAATTTTATTTTTCAACGTAGTCTCCCTTGAGCTCTATACACTTTGTCCAACGCTTCTCCAATTTTTTTATCCCTTCCAAAAAAAATGATTTGTCGAGGTCCTCAAAATAGGCCTTTGTTTGCGAGATGACTTCATCATTGGAGTCAAATCTTTTTCCACCAAGCCATTTCTTCAGGTTTGGGAACAAGAAGTAGTCGCTCGGAGCCAAATCTGGAGAATAGGGTGGATGAGGGAGCAATTCATAGCCCAATTCATGGATTTTTGCCATTTTTGCCACGATTGCGTTTGTGGTCGACTGTGAGCAAACGCGGCACCCATCTTGCGGAAAGCTTTCTCATGCCCAAGTGATCATTCAAAATTGAAACCACTGAGCCATGCGAGATCCCTACGGCTTCCACAATCTCTCGCACCTTCAATCTTCGGTCGGCCAACACCATATCGTGAATTTTTTCGATTGTTTCGGGTGTAGAGACCTCAACTGGGCGTCCAGGACGTTCGGCATCTTCAGTGCTTGTACGGCCACAACGAAATTCAGTAAACCACTTTTATACCATTGAAATCGATGGTGCAGAGTCCCCATAGTATTTATCAAGCTTAGCCTTGGTCTCGGTAATGGTTTTTTTTCGCAAGAAATAATGCTTAATAAGTACACGAAATTCACTTTTTTCCATTTTCTCCTCAAATTAGTGAGTAGTCTGATAAAAATAGCTGTCAAACACAAACTAACTGACGCAGCAAGTTTAAATTTTGACAGGAGTCAACTGACAGATGCCTGTTGACAGGAGCAGTGTTGCTGTTTCAGTAAAGAGGTCAGAAATTCAAAAAGTCACGGACTTATTGACCCGCCCTCGTATGAAGAAAATCCGTCATGGTAAAGTCGAAGGATATACAAAACAGATCGCAAAGGAAAAGCCGTCACCGATTGACGCGCTAACGTATGCACAAGCAGCGTCGCAAGGAAATTTAAAAAGCGGTGTTACGCCAGATCCTGTGGCACACGTTTTCTCTCTAATTCTCACGACTCTTGAGGAGCAAAGCAGGACAAATAAATTTTTAGTTGATAAATTGAGCAATCTCGAGAAAGAAATACGTAAAACTCGATTCCAAGCATGAATATGACACAAATTCTTAAAATATTCGTCGTGACTTTAATTCTAAACTTACCTTCTGGGGCTCAAGATGTAATACAACGAAAGGCAGACAACGCTATGAAGTCGGAATGCAATCTGGAGTTGACTTTTTCCCGACAGGAAAACCAACATATTGGCCTTTGGATATAAAAAAGACACCCGATCTTGTAGACTTCTTTATCACAAAGTGAGTAGCCAAAATTTCTGCAAACATCGGGAAAAGTTATGATCTCTCCTCAGATCACTCACCAGCCATTTTGACACTAAGCATACTCTTAATTAAGAAAGAAGTGGCGCCTAGATTAACTAACAACAAAACTAACTGGGATGGTTTTAGAAACTACTGCAATAAACATATTGTTCTAAACGCGTCGATAAAAATACAAAACGAAATAGAAGACGAAGTCAATAGATTCATCAAAGTCCTGCAGAACGCTGCCTGGAACAACACTCCAACTCCAACAAGAAAAGAGAAAGCAAGTAGTGAAATAAAAGAACTGGTGAGAGAAAAGAGGAGAGCGCGCAAAAGATGGCAACGATCCCGTGCTCCCCAGCATAAAACATACTTAAACCACTTATGCAACAAGTTGAAGGAAGCAATACGAGATTACAAAAATCGGAATATCTCTACATATCTCAAAGGTCTGACTGCCGAAAGAAGTTTAAATTACTCGCTCTGGAAAGCCATGAAGGGAATCAAAAAGCCTCAAATGCAATTTCCTCCCATAAGAAAAAATAATGGCGAATGGGCAAAAGGAGATAAAGAGAAGGCGGATCTATTTGCCGAGCTCCTAGAAGAAACGTTTAAGCCTTTTGATGGACAGGCGTTAACAGGAGGTTCTAATTATATAATTACGGCACCGGTCAATTTTAGAATAAAAACAGTATCCCTACGAGAACTTAACCAAGCAATTAAAAAGTTGAAAAATAACAAAGCCCCTGGTTATGATTTGATAACAGGTCAAATTCTCAAGGAGTTGCCAAAGAAAACCCTGATCAAACTAAACCAACTTATAAATGCCGCGCTAATATTATTAAACGTTCCAAGCCAATGGAAAGTTGCCGAAGTTAGAATGGTCCCGAAACCAGGCAAATCTCTAAATGAAAAAAAGTCCTACAGACCGATATCGCTTCTGCCCATAATATCTAAAATATTTGAAAAACTCCTATTGAAGCGCTTACAACCGATCATTGAAGAAAGGCGTCTAATTCCTGAACATCAATTCGGTTTTAGAACTAAGCACTCCACAATTGACCAGGTCTTTAGAATTATGAATGCAATTGAGATAGCCCTAGAGGGGAAAAAGATATGTTCTAGCGTGTTTCTTGACGTGTCTCAAGCCTTAGATAAGGTACGGCATGAAGGCTTAAATTTTAAGCTAAGTCAGGTTCTTCCGAGAGAGCTGCATACGATTCTGAAATCGTACTTGGAAAACAGAATTTTTCGTGTTAAACATGGCACCAAATACTCGGAATTTAAAGAGATTGCTGCTGGAGTTCCGCAAGGAAGTGTACTTGGTCCGGTATTGTTTTTACTCTATACTCGAGGCATACCGGAAGAATCAGGTACCATAGTAGCCACGTTCGTGGACGACACGGCGATACTAGCTACAGATACTTCAGTCGAGTTAGCTACTTTAAAGCTACAAACGGCTTTGGATAAAATCTATGAATGGACAAAGATATGGCGAATTGTTCTCAACGAGACCAAATCTACTCATGTTAATTTTACTTACCGGAAAATAAACAACCTTCCCATTTTCATTAACTCAGTACAAATACCATATGCAAATGAGGCAAAGTATCTAGGAATGACACTAGATGTAAAACTGAAATGGAAGCCGCATGTTAAGAAGAAACGTAATGAACTTGAAAATAAATTCAGACAAATGTACTGGCTACTAGGAAGACATTCCAAGTTATGCATACATAACATACTGCTCATCTATAAGCAAGTGCTTAAACCCGTTTGGACGTACGGTATACAACTTTGAGGTTGTACCAAACCAAGCAACCGAAATAATTCTCCAAGGCTATCAAAACAAAGTTCTAAGACAAATCGTGAACGCCCCATGGTGTATCATAAACAGTGATATCCATAGAGACTTAGGAATAGGTACCGTCGAGGACGAAATAATGAACTTTGCTCGCAAACCCCATATTCGTCTTCATGGTCATTGTAATAATAAAATACTCCAAATTCTGGACGAGACAAACTTAGTGCGTCGATTACAAAGAATGAGACCATTCGATCTAGCGCGATAAGGACTATCCGCATATAATAGCGGTACTAACAGGTGCTTTTGCTGGAAAGCTACCTGCCCACGCGAACGTTATTTGAAACGGAATCTACTTGATAAGGTTACTTAGTAGTAGTTGATAAGAAGGGAGGCGTGTTTTTAGTAAGTAAGAATCTCACACTACTATAAGCAACGGGTTCATAGTGTCTATGAAGATTTTCACACCTACCCACCATAAAAAAAAAAAGAATATGTACTTGCAACGAAGCAGCAAAGTTTAGCTCTTTCTTTAGGCATTTATTTTCATCACAATATATTGTAGAATAAAGTTTCGAGCAGTCGTTTAAAACTGTTTTTGATTTTGATTTGTTTGATTGAATCAACATTCCAAATTTTGAATTTCGTAGAATTTAAGTAAAAGTCAAACTCCACGTTCTATATATTATATGAGTCACATATGAAATGTAGTCACAGTCGGACTGTGCCAAAACTCCTGGAAAAATGTGTTCTACGTAGCAAATGCATTTGCATCCAGTGCATTGCTCATAGTCGGGAATTTGATTTGGATTGTATATTATTGTACTATGGTATTATAGTATTATACGTATAAGGGGCATTTGTATTATGTATTACTTACACTAGCAGTTGTAATCTGTCTGCGACAGAAGTAACATCGCGTCTTCATATACATATGTAGTTTAATTAATAAATAAAGTTCCGAAGTAAATGAACAGTGCCTTTTATTTTAGCTGTTCAGACATTACGTTGGCCACGAATAAATAAGAAAAACGCGTGCAGGAAAACAAAAAAAAAAGTGTTGGGTAGTTCTAATTTTGGGAATCAAACTGTCATGATTGCTGGTGACTTTAATTCGAAACATACCTTCTGGGGCTCTAGATGTAATACAACGAAAGGCAGACAACGCTATGAAGTCGGAATGCAATCTGGAGTTGACTTTTTCCCGACAGGAAAACCAACATATTGGCCTTCGGATATAACAAAGACCCCTGATCTTGTAGACTTCTATGTTCCAAAGGGAGCAGCCAAAATTTCAACAAACATCGAGGAAAGTTATGATCTCTCCTCAGATCACTCACCAGTCATTTTGACACTAAGCATATTTTGATTAAGAAAGAAGTGGCGCCTAGATTAACTAACAACAAAACTAACTGGGACGGTTTTAGAAACTACTGCAATGAACATATTGTTCTAAACGTGTCGCTAAAGACACAAAACGAAATAGAAGCCGATGTCCATAGATTCTTCAAAGTCTTGCAGATCGCTGTCTGGAACAACACTCCCACTAGTAGAAAAGAGAAAGGAAGTAGTGAAATAAAATATCCGCTGGAACTGGGGAGAGAAAAGAGGAGAGCGTGCAAAAGATGGCAACAATCCCTTGCTCTCCAGCATAAAACTTACTTGAACCACTTATGCAACAAATTGAAAGGAGTAATACGAGATTACAAAAATCGGAATATCTCTACGTATCTTGAAGGTCGGCCTGCCGAAAGAAGTTCAAATTACTCCTTCTGGAAAGCCATGAAAGGAATCAAAAAGCCTCAAATGCAATGGGAAAAAGGAGACAAAGAGAAGGCGGATTTGTTTTCCGAGCACCTAGAACAAACGTTTAAGACTTTGGATGGACAGGCGATAACAGGAGGTTGTAGTTATATAATTACGGCATCGGACAACTTTAGAATAAAAACAGTGTCGTTAGGAGAACTTAACTAAGCAATTATAAACTTAGAAAAAAAATCCGAATTCTCAAGGAGTTGCCGCAGAAAGCCCTGATCAAAATACTCCAACTTATAAATGCCGCGATAAGGTTATTAAACGTTCGTAGCCAATGAAAACTTGCAGAAGTTATAATGGTCCCGAAACCAGGCAAATCTCTAAACGTAAAAAAATCCTGCAGACCTATATCGCTATTGCTGATATCAATTGAAGAGAGACGTCTAATTGTTGAGCATCAATTCGGTTTTAGAACTAAGCACCCCACAATTGACCAGGTTTATAAAATTACGAATGAAATTGAGAAAGTCTTAGAGTGGAAAAAGGTATGTTTTAGCGTTTTTCTTGATGTGTCTCAATCCTTCGATAAAGTATGGCACGAAGGCTTAAATTTTAAGCTAAGTCAGGTTCTTCCGAGAGTGCTGCATAAGATTCTGAAATCGTACCTGTAAAACAGAATCTTTCGTGTTAAACATGGCACCGAATACTCGGAATTTAAGGAGATCGCTGTTGGAGTTCCGCAAGGAAGTGTACTTGGTCTTGTATCGTTTTTACTCTACTCGGGATATACCAGAAGAATCAGGTACCATAGTAGCCACTTTCGCGGACGATATGGAGATACGAGTACTAGTTAAAAATACTTCAGTCGAGTTAGCTACTGGAATGCTACAAACGGCTTTGGATAAAATCCACGAGTGGATAATGATAGATACTCCTGATCAATCAACAGCCAACCAGATTGATCACATTGCGATCGACGCAAGATACTCCTCCAGTATTATGGATGTCCGTACGTTCCGAGGAGCCAACATCGACTCGGACCATTACCTTGTTGTAGCCAAGGTACGGTTGCGAATATCCCAAACTACGCCAAGACAAACTAATGCTGTGAGAAAATTCGACGTCAGACGGCCACAATCGCAAAAGATAGCCACGTCCTTTTCCGATCGAGTGTCTCTTAATCTCTTAAGAGGTCCAATGCCGCCAGCATCAAGCATCGAAGACCATTGGAAACACTGCCAAAACGCCATCAGAGATGCCGCTTCTGATGTGCTGGGTTTCACTCGTCCACCACAACGAAACCCCTGGTTCGATGATGAATGCCGGCAAGCACATGCAGCTAAGCAAGATGCATATAACGCGGCGCTGCTTAGAAAGACCAGAGCTGCTCATGAGCTCTATGGGCGGAAGAGGAGAGACGAACACCGGCTTCTCAGGAGGAAGAAGAAAAAGCATGAGAAGCGCGCGATCGAGGAAATTGAAAGATGCTACTCCAGGAATGAGGTTCGGAAGTTTTACCAAAACGGAAAACATGCCACGGAAACAAACCCCGAACCGAAGCCTGTAGAGATGAACAAGAGAACATCGTAGTAGAATCGCAGTCAATGCTGAGGATTTGGAAAAACCATTCCTGCAGACTGTATAACGGCAATGACGGACCAAATACCGCTGTCAGGCAGAATCAACCTTTCATCTTGGACGATGATGACCCACAATTCCGTTCACCCGACCTGGATGAAGTGAGGATAGCTATATCGAAGCTTAAGTCCAACAAAACTGCTGGAGCGGATGGCCTGACTGCCAAGCTGTTCAAAGCGGCAGGCGATGTCTTGGTAAGGAGCATACACCAACTCATCTGTAAAAACGCCGCAATATTGACATAATCGGGAGAAAGCAGCGTGATGTCAGTGGCGCTTTCGCGACTATTGAGACTGAAGCGGCGAAAATGGGTTAAGCGGTCAATTAGGGCAAGACTAAGTATATGCTGTCAAGCAAAACGGACAACCAACACCGACGTCTCGGACAGAACGTCACCCTCGACAGATATAACTTTGAGGTAGTTAAGGACTTTGTCTACCTTGGCTCCGCTATAAATACAGACAACGACACCAGCGCTGAGATCAAGCGAAGAATAACTCCTGCCAACCGCTGTTGCTTTGGGTTAAGAAGGCAATTGAGTAGCAAAGCCCTCTCCTAATCCCGGTCCTGCTCTGTGGCGCAGAGGCATGGACATTATTAAAAATGGATGAGGGTGTTCTTGGTTGCTTCGAGAGAAAAATTCTTCGGGCGATCGTCGGTCCCATCTGCATTGATGGTGAGTGGAGGAGAAGATACAACGGCGAAATGTATGGACTGTACAGTGACATGGACCTAGCCAGAAGAGTGATGATTCAAAGACTGAGATGGCTGGGTCATGTAGAGCGCATGGACACCAATGCTCCGGTCCGAAAAGTCTTCGAATCCGCCCCCGAGGGACAGCACAGTAGAGGAAGGCCAAGATTCAGGTGGTGCACGCAAGTGGAAGAGGACCTCAGCCAACTTAGCGTGCGAAATTGGAGGCAGCTAGCCAGGGATCGAGCTGGCTGGAGAAGCTTTTTGACTGAGGCCCAGGTCCACACCGGACTGTAGTGCCACCCTAAGTAAGTAAGTAAGGACAAAGATATGGCGAATTGTTCTCAACGAGACCAAATCTACTCATGTTAATTTTACTTAACGGAAAATAAACAACGTTCTCAACACGGTACAAATACCATATGCCAATGAAGAAATGTATCTAGGAATGACATTGGACGTAAAATTTAAATGGAAGCCGCATGTTAAAAACAAACGTGATGAACTCGAAAATTTATTCAGACAAATGTATTGGAAGGAAGGAATTCCAAGTGAATTATACATAACAAACTGCTCATCTGTACGCTTAAAATCTGTATGGACTTATGATATACAACTTTGGGGTTGTATTAAACCAAGCAACCGAAATATCGTGCAAACCTATCAAAACAAAGTTCTATGAGAAATCGTGAACGCCCCATGTTATATCAGAAACAGTGATATCCACAGAGACTTAGTTACCGTCGAGGGTGAAATAATGAACTTTGTTCTTAAACTCCGTATTCGTCTTCATGGTCATTGTAATAACAAAATACTAAAAATTCTGGACGAGACAAACAGATTGCGTCGATTACAAAGAACGAGACCGTTCGATCTGGCGCGACAAGGACATGAGAACGATATTTGAAACGGAAACTACTTGATAAGGTTACTTAGTGGTAGTCGTCAAGAAAGGTGGCGTGTTTTTAGTGAGTAAAAACCTCACCCTACTATGAGCACCGGGTTCATAGTGCCCATGAAGATTTTCACACCTACCCTTACCTACCAGTAACCTTTATAAATATAGGTAGGTAGACATTTTTTTACAGTAGAATTAAGGACAATCATTTACTGTGGAAAAAGTGTCACCACCTCCGATTTTGATGAAATTTTAATATGTGAGAGTAGGTATTGTTCTGATAATTATGAATTTCTTTTTATGCCGAACTCTCATAGTTTCGGAGATATATGCCTTGAAAGTTACTGTAATATTTCGGCTAGGGTTTGAAATGATAAAAAGTTATTGTGTTTCAAAACACTCTATTTATTATTATTTAAATACAACTTTCTATTAATTCACAACCAATTTCACTACTACTTCACAATTCAAATCTCTTATCTTTCACTTATTAAGGCTTAGCTCCTTTTATATCGCTTTCCAAAAATCAACTTATCGTCTGCAGTTTTGCCACATTTGTCGGGTTCTAGTTCTTTCCGTAACTTCTGGTTTGAAACTGGGGTAGTATCTGAACTCTCCAATGTGGAGAGTGCGATATATCCCCCTTTTAAACTTGTTCGTCCCGAACAAACTCTTCGACATTCTGCCCAATATAGCAATGTATTCGATCCACATGAACCACTTTCATCTTGCCTCTTCCTCGTTGAATTTTATAGACAACATTGTTGATACGTTTTACTACTTTATAGGGTCCTTCCCAGTCTTGCTGTAATTTGGGTGATACGCCTTTCCATCTATGAGGGTTATCTAGTCACAATAGATCTCCTTCCTGGTATCCCGTTGTGGTCGCCATGACATCAAACCCCGTCTTCATGCGGTCACTGGCTATCTTGATCTTATCCCTGGTTCTTTGGTGCACGTCCCTAATAATCCTCCTGAGGTCTGCGACATAGTCGTCTTCATTTCTGTTTTCTTCAGACGGCGGTGATCCAAACATCAATTCACTAAGTAACCGGACGGTTCGACCAAAAAGGATTTCCGATGGAGTGTGACCTGTGGTGTTGTGTACTGCACTCCGATAGGCTAATAGAAACATTCAATCGCATTGCTTGTCGCGAACAACCTTTGATAGGTGTTCATTCAAGGTTCTGTTGAAGCGTTCTACCATCCCGTCGGATTGTGGGTGAAGCGGTGTTGTTCTCGTCTTTTTCATCCCCAGTAGCTCGCTCACCCCTTGGAAAATCTTGGACTCGTAGTTGCGCCCTTGATCCAAGTGCAATTCCATCGGTACGCCGAATCTGCTCACCTAGTTGTAAACGATCTGCTCAATCATGGTTTTGGCTTCCTGATTAGGGATAGCGAAAGCCTTAGGCCACTTACTGAAGTAGTCCATAACAACAAGAATGTAGGAATTTCCCTTTTCGGTTTTAGAAAACAGTCCTGCGATGTCAACTGCGATTCTCTCGAAGGGCGCTCCAACGTTGTATTGCTGCATTCTGCCGTTAGTCTTAACCCTCGGGGCTTTACTGGCGACGCAGGTGACACACTTTCTGCACCAATTTCCGACATCGACCTTGGCGTGCACGCAATAAAAACGTTCTCGCACCTTTTCTTACATCTTTTTTACTCCCAAGTGGCCTCCGGATACTCCATTGTGCAGTTCCCTTAGCACGTCACTGACTCTCGACCTTGGCACAACGAGCTGCATCACAAACGATTTTCCATCCGAGCTTTCCAACCTTCGCTTCAAAACACCATCTTGAACATGAAGCGAGTCCCACTGTGTATCTCGTAGTCGTACATCTGGAGTCGTTCAATCCACCTTGCGACTTGTCCTTCAGGATTTTTAAATTGCAGCAACCACTTCAGAGACGCGTGGTCTGTGCGAAGAATGAATTTTCGTCCATACAGGTACTTATGGACATGCTTTGTTGCCAAGCCCAAAGCAAGACGTTCCCGCCTGGTGACACAATAGTGTCTTTCCGGCTTAGAGAGCACCTTACTGAAATAGGAAACTACTTTCTCGTGCCCGTCAAGCATCTCCGAAAGGACAGCTCCAATTCCGAAGTTACTGGCATCTGCATCCACAATAAATGTTTTTCCTGGAGTAGGGTACCGATGGAATTGCGCTCGGATCAAGGGCGAAACTTCGAGTCAACGTTTTTTCAAGGAGTGTGTGAGTTACTGGGGATTAAAAAGGCGAGAACTATAGAACTATGGTAGAACGCTTCAACAAAACTTTGAATCAAAGGTCTTTGGCAACAATCAACGAGATTGGGATAGGCAGATTCCAGTGTTTCTATTAGCCTATCGGAGTGCAGTACACAACACCACACTCCATCGGAAATCCGTTTCAGTCGAACAGTCCGGTTACCTAGTGAATTTATGTTTGGATCACCGCCGTGTGAAGAGAACAGAAATGAAGACGACTATGTTGCAGACCTCAGACAGGTTGATGAGGTATGATGTCAATGCGACCACAACGGGATACCAGGAAGGAGATCTAGTTTGGCTAGATAACGATCATAAACGGAAAGGTGTATCACCCAAATTACAGCAGGACTATGAAGGACCTTATAAAGTAGTAAAACGCATGAACGATTTTGTCTATCGCATTCAACGAGGAAGAGGTAAGATGAAAGTGGTTCATGTGGATCAAATACATCGCTATATTGGGCAGAATGTCGAAGAGTTTGTTCGGGACGAATAAGTTTAAGAGGGGGATATTGTGGTATAGATGTGATAGAATCAATAATCCGTTGTTGCATAACTTAAGGATCATACATCATTAATAAACTCTTCACGTTGGAGAGTTCAGTTATTACCCCAGTTTCAAACCAGATGTTACGAAAAGTTGTTGAAAATCGATAGAAAGAAAGCTAAGTCTAAATAGTGAACGATAAGAGATTTGAATTGTGAAATGGTAGTGAAATCGTTGTGAATTAATTGAAAGTTGTTTTAAAATAATAATAAATAGAGTGTTTTGAAACAGAATAACGTTTTATCATTTCGAACCCTGGCGGAAATATAACAATTCTTTTAACTAAAACATGGTTGCATACTCCCAGGCAAAACTTAGTTGCATTTTGTATGGGAACTTTCAAAAACTTATACCTCTGAACCTATAAGAGTCCGGCGTTAAAAAATAACTTTTCTCACATATTAAATTTCAACAAAATCGTAGGTGGTTACACCTTTTCTAAATAATTACCGGATTAAGAATTATGGCACTGAAAAATATTTATTTATTTTTAACTCACTAGGCTCTACACAAGGAAACATTAGACATTTAAGACATGAACACTTTTTACTCAAAATAAACTTTTTTATAATCGATAAATTATTCATTAAAATGATCTCTAAAGAAAGCACCTAGTCCTTTTTTATAACTACAGTAAAAAATAAATAAAAGTAACGTGAAACTTAAAATACTTCTGCCTATAAGTAAGATAATCTTATTTGTTTATTAAAAGTATTCAGGTAGGTAATATGTATTGAAAAATAAATAAACAAAACAATTTTGTGAAATAAAAAGTGAGTCTACTGTCTACTTAAAATTGGGAAAGGAAAAAAAATAGTCATTTATTCGTACATGAGGAACTATTGTGACATTTTGAAGTGCATAACATTTTACTTCTAAGACATGAACACTTTTTAGTACCGCAGTGGTTTTTGCGAGTACATTTGACAAATCCCTGGCCTGTCCCTGCAGATTGCAGATTCGCAATAGTACGGAGTGTCGTTTACTGTTTTAGGTAATTCCTGATGACAAACTGTAAGCTGCTGTCTTGAATACGATGTCTTAGCAACACCTTGAGTTGTATCTAGTTGATAAAGTTCGTCTGCATCTATTTTTTGTAAAACTACAGCAAGTATATTGCGAGCATCACCCCGACCTCTGTTATCTTTGGAACTGATGCGGTTCTCTATAGCTAAGGCGTGTTTTGCACATAAAGGGCAATCAGCTTTAGAACCATAGCCTTCTACAATGTTTTTTTCCGGAGCAGCACAAATAGCATGAATATTGCACGTTCTACACTAATGAGCACTTGTTGCCTCCTTGGAACAACCACAGCATAAGAGTGGAGAACTCAATGATTGCTCACGTGCTGAAATTAAATTCAGATCATCTAATGACTTATCATTTGCTAAAAAGAAAAGATCTGTGAGAACCCCTACCTCTACAAAGAAAAAAAAAAAACATAAGCCAACTGTAAAGGAAATCCCACAATTCCCCGCGGTCGTTTTCTAACTCTATATCTGCAAGAAGGTTTACAGTCTCCCTTCATGTACCCCTAAGGTGTTGTCAAAATAGTGGGGATGGCCAAAAAGCGAGGCACGCTCATTCGATAACTTACCATCTTACTGGCAAAAGCCAAGAAAAAAAAAAAAACAAAACCAAAAGTACAAAAGACCAAAAAAGGAAGAAAAATAACAGCAAGATCGAAAACAAGAACAGAACACGAACAACAAGAACAAAAAAAAGAAACCACAAAACTGAGAACGAGAAACACACCAGCAAAAAAAAAACAAGGAAAACAAAATCAGGAATAACTTACAATACCCAAGACGACAACAGGACGAACAGCACAGTGATTGTGGTGGAGACGGCTTACCCTCCCCCACCGGCAGAAACCCCCTTTAAACAGCGACCCCGCCTAGGCAGGAAAGCCCCAAACGATTTAAGTACCCCTTTTGAATTTTTTTTTATATCGATAGATTTACATCATTGTACCGCGAATTTTACCGTAGTGAGGCAGTTAGTTGTAAAAGTGCACGACCCGTTCAGGTTTACTGTTTCGACAACGCGGAATTGTGGGCCTTTCATTGGCGGAAACAACAGTTAAATAGTATTTTTTTTAAAAAACATGTTGGTCATAGTTTCCTTTTCAGCATACCCTGTATCCGTATCCCACTCTTTGATCAATTACTCACATTAATTCCCCATCAGGGAAAAGAAAACCTGTGCGTTTTACTTTGTCATCTGTTTTTCCAATTTTACAATAACAAATGGGCGGCGCCTAATACTTTTGTTGACCTATCGCTCTTTCCGTTTCGAGCGATTCGAGCTCAAAATTCGCATTTTTTGAGATAAGACGGTCTTCAAGTAAACGTGCGATATACATTCATACATACGTTTATAGTATATGTACAATAGTTACATTTACAAATTTCAAATACCTTTCAATTACATATTTACAATTACATTTATATTCACATATATACGAGTACATAAACATATATTTATATACACACTATGCACATATACCATAAAAACATTGGTTTTATTTATCCATTTTGAACCCTTTTCACTTAACATTCATTTATTTTACATTAACATATAAGTTATCACCTTACAAGTTTACGTTGCCAAATTCCATTCCCACAGAAATCATGCAGATGCCGGATGCACTGCACATGCCGTTATTAGACACCTAGTATCATCACACAGAATATTTCCCAAGCTGCATTATTGCTGACGCTATGTCTGCACCTGAGCAAACAGCATTTCGCACCCTATAAATAGGAGCTTTTAGAAATAAGAATCGAGAGTTGTAATTAAGTCTTCAAACAGTAATAACGTTTAGTTAATAAAGTTGGCATTTAGCCGCAAATAAAAAATAGTTTTTTTTTATGACTAAAAAATAAATAAAAATTTAACTGGCGCGCGAGCAGGGACCACAGGGTTACATTCGGTAAATCGTTACAACTAAAAGGTCCTTAAGTAGCACCAAGTTCGCGGTAAATCCGTAAAAAAGTCCTCAAGTAGCACGGACGGAAATTTCGCGTGTGTTCTCAATAATTACTAAAAAACCCTGTGGCTCCCCCGCGTGTGTGGTGAAAGTGATATTCACAAGGGCCCCTGAGTAATCGCCGGCAGCTGAACACTCGACCGACGAGGGAAAAGGGAGCGTTTGACCGCTAGCCGCACCACGAAAACGCAAAAGTCAGGACCAATGTATTGCCTGCAGATTTTAGTATTGTAAGTTTAGTTTTAAGAAACAATTTAATTAAATGAAAGAATTTAAAAATAGTTAAAGAAATTTAGTATTACATCTTGTCTAGATAATAAGTAATTGTGTTTAAAAATTTAAAGGAAAAATTAATTCAAGTGCTTAAATTAAGAAGAAAACTGTAATTAATTAAATTAGTGTTAATATTTGGTAATCTCTATTCTCGTTATTGTTCCTTTCCTTTTTTTCCTCTCTCTCTCGAATCAAATTTAATTAAACATGGCAAATCCCAACAATGTAATAAGACCTCCTGTTCTTAATGTTCCTATCTCCAATCCTGAAACCCCACGACCATCTGTAGCTAATATCGGTGGAGTTGTCACAAATGAGGCTCTGGAAGCCCTCATTACAGGTGTGGTAACTCGCGTTCTTCAAAACGAAGGACGACAACTTATCCAATCTGTCGTAAACCCCTACCATGATCATTTCTCTGGCATAGACCAAACCATTAACCCAGAATTTAGGCAGAATATTTCTGATTTAGATAAAATACCCGATGTTGTTCGTTGCCTTAAAGACTTCAACGGTCAACCAGGAGAATTTAACTCCTGGAAGAAAAGCGTAGACAGTATTTTGCAAATCTACGAAAGCACTAGGGGAACACCCAAATATTTTGGGATCCTTAATGTGATTCGCAATAAAATCGTAGGTCAGGCCGACGTTGTATTGGAATCGTACAATACTCCGTTGGATTGGCAATGCATAGCTCGCTGTTTGACAATGCACTATGCTGATAAACGGGATTTATCCACACTCGAATACCAGATGACATGCTTAGTCCAAGGAAACCTTTCGACGCAAGAGTTTTACCACGTTGTCTATTCACACCTATCTCTAATTTTAAATAAGATAGGATGTATGGGAATCGGAAACGAATCGCTTAACGTTCTCACTCAAACTTACCGAGACAAGGCTTTAGACACATTTGCCAGAGGTTTGAGAGGCGATCTGCCAAGACTCCTTGGCATAAGAGAACCAACTGACCTTCCCCAAGCTTTACACCTCTGTCTAAAGCTTGAAAATCAAAATTTTAGGACTCATCACGCCATATCCCACGCTGGACCATCTCGTGGATCTCAGCAACCTCCCATGCCTCCACAAAAACATTTTTCTCCCAGAAACCCTCTAGGTAATAAAGCTCCATTTTATCCTCAGTTAGCCCATATATCGCAGCCTCAATTTAGCCAAAACCATTTCGGACATCGACAAGGACCTCATTTCAATCAATTCAATAATAACTTCCAGCAACAAATACCTCCGCGTCCAATGGCACCTAAGCCACAACCACGACCAGTTCCAATGGATATCAGTGTCCAAACAGGAGCGATTAATTACATGAACAGGCCCCAACAAGACCGTAACATTACAGGGAAAAGATATGCACCCTCAACACAACAAGTCCAGGCCCCCAACAAACTCCAGAGGAACTTCCATATCCAACCTCAGGAGACTGAAGCTCAACAAGCCCAAAATCCGTATCCACAAATACCCAACACATACCAACAAGAGCAAGCAAACTTCCATATCCAACCCCAGGAGACTGAAGTTCAACAACCCCAAAACCAATATCCACAAACACCCAACACATATCAACAAGGACAAGCAAACTTCCATAACGAACCGGAAAGAGGTGATACTGCGAATTATCAACAACTCATCAACAACACCGATAACCAATACAACCAGACACTAATGCAGTACGAGGCGTCATATGGAAATCCAAATGACACTCAAGAACAACTAATTGACTATACAGACATCCATTTTTTAGAATAAATCGCTCTTCACTGCCCTACTTTGAGTGCAGGACGAAGAGTGGAGAAATTTTGAAAATTTTAATAGACACGGGCTCCAATAAGAATTATATTCAGTCGGCACTCATCTCGAAACCCCTTCCTAACAAACAGCCCTTTTACGCCAATTCTATAGGCGGTAATATTAAAATCAGTCACCACGCAATGGTGAACTTATTTGGTCTTAAAGATACGAACATTAAATTCTTTCTCTTACCCACACTCAAATCTTTCCACGCTATCTTAGGAAACGATAGCCTAAAAGAACTCTCTGCAATAATCCATACTGACGAAAATTTCATGGTAATAAAAGACAAGGTTAAAATTAGTAGGATGAAGTAGGAAAACAGATCAGCCAGCTATTAACAGATGGCAATATAAGACCTTCACGGTCGCCCTACAACTCTCCTACATGGATAGTACCAAAAGAACTTGACTCTTCTGGAGAGAAGAAGTACAGGATGGTTGTTGACTATCGGAAACTGAATACTGTCACGATTTCAGATAAATATCCGATACCCCAGATTAACGAAGTGTTGTCGCAATTAGGCCAAAGCCAATTATTTTCAGTAATCGACCTTAAAAGCGGATTCCACCAAATACCGCTGAAAGAGTCAGACATCGAGAAAACAGCTTTCTCAGTCAATAATGGTAAATATGAATTTACAAGACTTCCTTTTGGCCTTAAAAATGCACCGGCCATTTTTCAAAGAGCCCTAGACGACATTTTGCGAGAACATATCGGCAAAATATGCTTCGTTTATATTGATGACATTGTAGTCATCGGAGAAGATGAAGCTACGCACTCTAAAAATTTAAAGAAAGTTTTTGAAACGCTAGAAAAAGCGAACTTAAAGGTCCAGTTGGATAAATGCTCATTTTTCAGAGAAGAAGTAGAATTTTTAGGATTCGTTATTTCTGCGAAAGGAATCAAAACAAATCCTGCAAAGGTAAAAGCGATAGTGGATTTCCCTTGCCCAAAAACATTGAAAGATCTCCGCTCTTTTCTCGGTCTTTCAGGGTATTATCGCCGCTTCATCAAAGAATACGCAGATCTGGTGAAACCCCTTACATCCCTTTTAAGAGGGGAAGGAGGAAGAATTTCGAAAAATTCTTCAAGTAAAACTCCAATCTGTCTAAACGACGACGCATCCAACGCATTCCAAAAAATTAAAAATTCACTTATATCAAACGACTTGCTCTTAATTTATCCCGATTTTAAGAGGGAATTTCAACTCACGACCGATGCCTCCAATTACGCAATCGGAGCTGTATTGGCACAGAACGACCGACCGATAACCTTTATCTCCCGTACTTTGAATAAGACAGAAGAACATTATGCTACAAACGAACGAGAAATGCTAGCCATTATTTGGGCCTTAAATACGTAAAGGAACTATCTATATGGTACAGCAAAAGTTCAAATATTCACGGACCACCAACCGCTAACTTATGCTCTAAGTAGCAAAAATAACAACAGTAAGCTTAAAAGGTGGAAGGCCATACTGGAAGAGTACAATTATGAGCTTAAGTACAAACCAGGTAAGATGAATATCGTAGCAGATGCTCTTTCTAGACCCCCAAAAACATCAATAAATTCACTCACCGGTACTCAACACAGTGCCGAAAGCTCAGGTCAAGATTTAATTCCAGCCACTGAAATACCCATCAACGTTTTCAAAAATCAATTGATAATTACTACAGGTACAACTAATTATGGATTTAGTATTCCTTTTCCCACTTACCATAGACATAGAGTAACTCAACCCAGGTACACTGAAGACGACCTCATCCAAATTTTCAAAAAATACCTCAACCCAAGTGTAGTTAATGGACTGCAGACTACAGAAGAAATCATGGGCCAGATCCAAAACATTTTTCCTACACATTTCAAAAATTACAAAGTCCGCTTCACCCAAAACAGAATAGAGGATCTAACAGATATAGCCAAGCAAGAAGAGGAGATCATTAAGGAACACAGAAGAGCACATCGCAACGCCCGCGAAAATAAGGCTCAGTTGCTAGAAAAGTTCTACTTTCCCAAAATGAATTCAAAAATATCTAATCTAATAAAGCAATGTGTCACTTGTAAAGAGCAGAAGTACGACAGACACCCAAATAAACCCGAGTTAAAAGAAACCCCAATTCCTAATTTCCCAGGAGAAATAGTACATATAGATATCTATACCACTGAAAAAAAACTAGTCCTTAATATAATAAGTTTTCCAAATTTGCACAAGTTAAATTACTAAAGTCAAAAGCCATTGAAGATATTAGAGATCCGTTACGCGAAAAAATTTTCTTTTAGATGGCTTATAGCCAATTGTCTTGCAGAAATTCAAATTCTGGATTACTCTAATTCAAGAGCAATTACACTTAACGTCGGAACATCAAAAATTCAAACTGGAACACTCAAAATTATTCACGTAATCAATCTGGAAACCTATGAAGAAACTATTTACGATTTACAACAAACAACTCAGCACGAGGTCGATCCAAGCCATCCAACTTACCCATTCCTCCTTCATGAAATCAACAAAACCTTATCCCTTATTAACCAGTTGAAACCCCGCACTAGAACAAAGAAATCTTTGAATTTCATTGGAAGCGCGTGGAAATGGGTTGCAGGTAATCCTGACCACGACGACTTCGAAATAGTTAAATCAAAAATTAATAATATCCTAGTAAATAGTAATAAACAAGTAGTAATAAATAAATCAACAATTGAGAGAATAAACGAAATTACCAATATTACAAATAAAATTGTTAAAAACTATCAAATAAATGAAAAAAATAACATTGTCAATGAAGAAATTGTCAACATTGAATATACCTTACACTGGGCAAAATCCGGAATAATAAATTCCTTTATTTTATCACTTAACGAAATAAATTTAATAAAAGATTTTTTTGAAAAAAATTATATAGATTATATAAACATAGAAGATGCACTTGATTTTGCTGAAATAAAAATAGCAACCAATAATTATACTATACTTTATGTTATAAGTTTACCAAATACAGAAAAAGAATCATGTAAAAATATATTAATAAAACCTGTAAAACGAGGTAAAATTGCCTCAAAAATTATATATGAAAACATTCTACAATGTAATACTAAGTTATATGGAATAAGAGATAAATGTAATTCAAATAATAAAATAAGCATATGTAAGAAAAATCTAATTGTAGATCTAAGCGAATCTTATTGTATACCTAATTTGCTCAGGAGCCGACCGTCTAACTGCACAGAAATATGTAACCAACACATTGCAACAGTAGAAGAACTTTCTCCAGGAACAATACTATTAAACCAATTCAATGGAACTATATTCGTCAATAGTGAACCAACAAATCTGATCGGCAGCTTCATTATACAATTTCGCAATACAACAATTACCGTCAACCATCAATCCTACATCTTTAACGAAATTACAAGTACTCAGCCACTTCCTCCAATCTTGCACCCAGACTCCATCTCGGGACCATATGAAGAAATCTTAACGCTTCAAACTAAGAAGGAATTACACCTTAACAATACCGAACACATAAAACTGATCGAAGACCAAAATCAATCTAGCTTCCTCATAAACTTTGGCCTTACCACCATGAAGATTATCCTCTTGATAGGACTTATGATTATGCGATCGTTGACACTCTGCAAAAACCAATCAATAAGCAGTACTACGGTCATAGAAGCAAAAGAAGTTCCGATGATCGATGTGAGACCGGATTATCAAACAAGGTCACCAATGGCATCGCAAGAATTCATCAGGGTCAGTCAAATACCCTTCCTCTGAAAATGAGGACATTTCCATTTAAGGAGGGAAGAGTTATCACCTTACAAGTTTACGTTGCCAAATTCCATTCCCACAGAAATCATGCAGATGCCGGATGCACTGCACATGCCGTTATTAGACACCTAGTATCATCACACAGAATATTTCCCAAGCTGCATTATTGCTGACGCTATGTCTGCACCTGAGCAAACAGCATTTCGCACCCTATAAATAGGAGCTTTTAGAAATAAGAATCGAGAGTTGTAATTAAGTCTTCAAACAGTAATTACGTTCAGTTAATAAAGTTGGCATTTAGCCGCAAATAAAAAATAGTTTTTTTTATGACTAAAAAATAAATAAAAATTTAACTTATATACATAAATACATATAAAGTTCTTGCGTTTTGTTTTGGAGATTTTTTTTTATTTTGGGTGATGTTACTTTGCGGACGTTGTTTTTTTTTCCATTTGTTTCGTGCACATCAGTGTTGCCGTGTAGAGAATTAGTTCTAGTACTTTTTTTTATACTTTTAGGCAATTCGTTTCTTTTACTCTTCCGGTATTAGTACTCGTACCTTAATTTGAACTATATTTTGGCCTGCGACAGCAGTTTTCGGTTCCGTTTTTCTTTTCCTTTGCTTTTTTTGTACGTTGTGGATTCAGTACTTATTTTCTTTTTTTACCTTGTTGTCGTGTTTCCCAGGTTTTGATCTTATTTTAATTTCAACGTTTTAGCATGGAAATAAATCTAGTGAGTCAGGACGAGCTCGCCTACGAAGTGGAGTGTAGGGGCTTGCTGCCTGAGACAGTCGATACGATGAGGAAGTCGCTACGGTCATTCAAACCGGGCGAGTACCCTTTTACAATCTCCGTCGATAGGGAAGCCGTCGAACGGAAGATTGCGGAAATCGAGAAGTTGCTGGAGAACCCTCCAACGAAAAAGTCTTAGGAGTACTGTAAGGTACTGATGAAAATTGAACGAGCCATTTCAAGGGTTAAGCGATTTCAGCAAGTCACCAACGAAGAAGTTACTGAGAAAAATAACCTCAAGACTGATCTAATGCTTCTGATGACTTCTCTAGAAGATGATGACAACGATGAAGAAGTCGGCGAACCCTTGGATTAAGAGCAGCAGGACTTTAGAATACCCATTCCCTCCCGTAGGTTATCGATTAGGATTCCACCCACTCCCCAACCGAGGCAGATACTTCCTGCAGCAGAACACCCGACAATTGAACGCTGCTCGGAGAGAAACGGCAAGTGGGATCTCAAGTTCACTGGCGAACGGTGCGGTTCATCAGTGAACTTGTTCCTAGAACGGGTAGAGGTGCTTCGAGAAGCGCGCAACGTATCGGAAAACTACTTATTTCGCTCAGCAGTTGAACTTTTTGATGGGAAGCCACTTCCACGGTATACGTCAGCTCAACTAAGACTATCTGTTCTTAGTAGGGAACATCAGCCGGGTGGGCGGTTGAAGTGTTTTAATTGGAATTAGGAAGGCTATCTTTCCGCTAACTTATCCGCTCCTAGGCGATGTATAGGGTGTGGTAAGCTAGGGGTTCTAGATTAAGGTGTTAGCTTTTACGGCATTAGCTTGGTAGGATTATTAGATGCAGGAGCTTCGCGTACCATCATCAGCAGGAACGGTTGGAAAATTTTGAAAGAAATAGGGCTTGTGTTAAGAACAGCTAGGATTAGTAGGGTTTCATTGGCGGATGGGGCCGTAGAAGTAGTAAGGAGCCTGAGTCTACATTTTGTTTGTCAAAAGAAGTCAGTGGTGCTGGAGTGCCTGGTTATTCCAAAGTTTCCACGCGTCCTGATATTAAGGGCCGACTTATGGGTCCGAGTAGGCATTGTCCCGAATTTGAGGTCAGGTCAATGCGAAGGCTTGGATTTCGGCTCTTAAGGAGAGAACCGAGTTGGGCGGCGGAGAAAGCCAGCAACTGACAGAAGTGCTGGAAAGAGTGTTTACAGACATGCCGGACGGCATCGAGTGCACACATCTGGTAGAGCACAGGATTAGGACGGCTTCAGACCCAATAAAGCACCGGTACTACCTGGTATCCCCAGCGGGTTGGAGTCATATAGATAGGGAATTAGAAGAGATGTTTAGGGATGACATAGTTGAGAAGTCCGGCAGTCCTTGGGCCTCACCTATTGTCACGATTAGGAAAAAGGATGGATCATTTAGGTTTCGTGTAGACTACAGGAAATTGAATAAGGTCACCGAGCGTGATGCTTATGCACTTACTTACGTTTCGGCGACCCTGGACAAACTCCGGGATGCGAAGTACATGTCTTCTGTAGACATTAAGTCCACATACTGGCAGATCCCCGTCGAGGAAAAGTCCCGCCAATACACAGCCTTCACTGTACCAAATCGCGGACTCTTCCAGTTCAAGAGGATGCGTTTCAAGCTGCAGAACGCCACAACAAAATGGCAAAGGCTTATAGACACAGTGCATGGTGCCGATTTGGAACCGTAAGTGTTTGTATACCTAGACGACATAGTTATCGTCACGAATATAACTTCCAACAACACCTGGAAATTCTGAAAGAAGTCTTCAAACGATTGATTGAAGGCAGGGCTGAAGGTCAGTAAGGAGAAATGTAACTTCAGTAGGTCTTCACATACATTTTTAGGGTACGTAGTGGATAGAAACGGGTTGCACGTGGACTCGGAAAAAGTTGAAAGTATGATTAGGACTCCTTCGCCGAGGAATGTTAGGGAAGTGGATTATCTGTGACAACGGTCCCCAGTTCAGCAGGTAGGAACTGGCTGCGCTTGCCAAGCGTACCGACCACAAATAAAATTCACTGCCCATTATCACCTTCAGGCTGATTCTGGGGAAAGGATTAACCAAATTATCAAAACCACCCTTCGGCCTTTTTTGTAGGAAAACCATCGGTCTTGGGATACTCAGTTAGCGTAAGTTGGATACTGTATCCAGACTGTGTATGCTGTATGTAAAATATCTCCACAAGGAGGTTGTATGGCGCAGGAACTTTATAGTTTCCGGCGCGGCCAATTACTATGCACCGAAATTGGTATCATTGGTATCCTTGTCTTTTGGCCTTCTTTCTTCTGCTTACCAAGGGGTGTTATCCCTTCTCTTTTCTTCCCCTATCACTCTCTGGTAGTCATGGCAGAGGCTGAATTCCCTGGATCCTTTGGATTCAGTTCCTTTGCTCAGCCTACCGCTCCAGAGGCGACTCTAGGTACCCCGGAGATAGAGCCAGGCGGATGGCCTGGAGACTCCAGCGGACATAACTTACGAATATGAACCACAAATACGACCCACAAACATCGACAAGTGTGATTGCCTGTGGATTTGAGGAGAAGCTGTTAGAGCTCTGGATGGGATTCCCTTTTTAGAGCAAAGGCTGAATTGACCGAACCCCATGTGTGTGTGTGTGTTCATGTGTGAATGAGTGTGTGAGTGGTGGTGATTGTCAAAAAGCGCGGTAGGCTCAGTCGATAACATATCGTCTTACTGGCAAGAGCCAAGATAAAGAAAAACAAGTGAACAAAGAAAAAAATATAAACAAAACCAAAAGTACAAAAGACCAAAATAGGAAGAAAAATAACAACAAGAACGAAAACACGAACAGAACACGAACAACAAAAATACAAAAAAGGAACCACAAAACTGAGATCGAGAAACACACCAGCAAAAAAACAAGGAAAACAAAATTAGGAATAACTAACAACACTCAAGACGACAACAGGGCGAACAGAACAGTGATTGTGACGGAGACGGCTAACCCTTCCCCACTAACAGACACCCCCTTTAAAGAGCGAACCCGCCTAAGAAGGAAAACGCCAAACGAGCTAAGTACCCTTTTGAATTTTTCTATATCGATAAATATGCATCATTGTACCGCGACTATATCGACATAAAGTGCTGTAAGCCTTGTTTCCGTTTTTTTAATTTTACCGTATTGAGACGATTAGTTGTAAAAGTGCCCTACCCGTTCAGGTCTAGCGTCTCGATAACGCCGAATTGTAAGCCTTCCATTGGCCGAAACAACAGTTAAATAGTCTTTTTTTTCAAAAAACATGTTGGGCATAATTTCCTTTTCAGCATACCCTGTATTCGTATCCCACTCTTTGATCAATTACACACATTAATTACTTTGTCATCTGTTTTCCCAATTTTACAATAACAAATGGGTGGCGCCTAATACTTTTGTTGACCTATCGATCTCTCTGTTTTGAGCGATCTTCGGACCCCCCCTTGCCCAGCAGCCGAATGTGCAGCTTCTTCTCAGCTGCTTGTTGCAATCTCCGTTGATTTTGCGATTCTCTTTTGAACTCCTTTTCGCTTCTTCCACAAAAATGTTTAATCGGTCATCAACCACCACCTGTGTGGCTGCGGTTCTCTTATGTTTTTACAAAGTTTGTTTATTTTGCCGGCAGCCCGGTTTTCTGCGATCATCGTTTAACTTTCAACTTTACCGGGTTTTGCAACACGCTCTATTCTTCATGAGCTGTATAAATCGCAGACCATCACTCCAACGTTTGCAATCATTATCTTGCACCCAAGTTGTTAGCATGTTTTCGATGTCTTGGTTTGCTCGTTCGACACCCCCCTGACTTTGGGAATGTATAGGCTTGCCATGCACAATTTTTAAAGTTGGCCAGTATCTTTTAAGACTGCTTACAACTTGATTTGAAAATTCTCTACCGTTGTCCGATTGTAGAATTGCTGGTGCACCAATCAGTGTAAAAATATCCAGTAAATTGTACGATACTTCTTCCGCGCGTTTTGTTTTCAGTGCTCTCAATATAACAAATTTCGTGAGATGATCCTGATAGATCATTATAAATTTATGTTCTTGATCTGGATGAGATTGATAGTCAATTAAATCTACTTGGCAGCGAGAATTAAATTCGGATGAAAGTATGGGCTTGACGACAATCGTTTTTTTATACTTAAAATAATAGAAAAAAAGTGGGTGGGGCGACCCTAATAATAAAGCTTACACATTAAAAGCAAGAATTAAGACATTTTAAAAAAGTCGGCAATAAAAGACAAAGATAATTGAAAACGACGCAATACACCAGAATATCAGAGCAGAGCATCAAACAAGGATTCAACACTTTTGAGATCAAAGCAAGAAAACCAATGTTTTACATGTTTCACAAACGCACGATAATGTGTAATCGATCTGATAGAATGTGGAAGTTTGCTGAATACTCTACATGAAACAATACTATAAAAGTTACGAAACGCGGTTGATCGAAAAGCGGGTATATGTACCTGATTTAACGAAGACTTGTCTGAAATTAAGATTTCCTGACCAATTAAAGAAAGTTCTTAGCACTTTATAACAGTATAAATGGCGGACTGGAAGAATTTTCAAATCCCTGAACAATGGAAAAGTAGCATGTTAACGGGGTTTACGGTAAATTTTCTTCAAAAGGTGGTTTTGAAGTAGCAAGAGTGGCTGAATTTTATTGAAGTAAGCCCCTCCTCAGCAGGTTATGCCATATTGTAATCGTGAATGAAAGATCCCATAATAGATTTTTATCAACAATTGGAACGAGCAAACCTTGCGTAGAAAATAGAAGTTTTTGAGAGTTCGACGAAAATAGTTTCTCAAATTTTCTATGTTGTTTTTAAAAGTCATCTTTGAGTCAATGAGAAGCCCCAAATATTTGAATTCATAAACAGTCTCAATTTGGAAACAATTACCACTGCAGCTTTCACAACTATAAAAAGTGCAAGATGACAAACTTTTATAGCAAGCGGAGTGTGCGAGGTAAATCTTGGGCAGTCACTTGCATGAAAGAAATTGAAAAAGATTATTTTAGTTTTTGAGCTTATGACCAATTTATGTTTCGCAAACCATATTCTTAGTAGATGAAGATCCCAATTGATATCTGACATAAGATTCAAAGCATTGACTTAACCATGCGCAAAACCTATATCATCCACAAATGCTATCAGTAATCATTTAAAGGACAGTCTGAAGAAGGAATTGATGTAAATCAAGGAGAGTATTGGTCCCAGAACAGAGCCCTGAGGCACTTCTAGACTAATGAATTTAATTGCGCTTCTGGTATCATAAATTTTCAATTTTTGAGACCTATTATTCAAGTAAGATTTGAACCACTCCCAAATAAAGCCACGAAACCCAGCATTTTCAATTTTACTTAACAATATATCATGATTGACCATATGGAAGGCTTTGATGATGTCAACAAACAAGCCAGCTGAATACTTCTTTTTATCCAGGTTGGAAAAAATTTGAGAGCAAAAATGTAAAAGAGCTGCTTCAGTAGGTCTACCCTTCTGAAAACCAAATTGCACAGAACTAAAAAAACTAGTTTTATTTAAAAAGCTCAAAACCTTCCTTTTTTAAAGAGAGGAATTATATCAGCACACTTAAGAGCATCAGGAAATACTCCAGAAAAGATGCTGTTATTAAATATGTGTCCCAAAACATCAACTAAGAAACAGGCAATGTTTTTGAGTACAAGATACCATCATACCTAGAAGAACTTGTATTTTTCAACATACCAAAGGTTGTAAGCAGTTCTGATCCAGTTACTGGTTGGAATAAACAACTTTGACTCTGCAGAGGTTCACCAGGGTTACATGACGACAAATGGCACAGGTTGGATAAGTTCGACACCCTTGAATATTCTCAGATATCGTAGTAAAATACTTATTAAAAGAGTTAGCAATTCCAAGTTTGTCGGAAATAGAACCTTCGTATGACTGTCGTTTTATTAAGGATGCTATTGACTAACGCCCATTCACCTCTTAGATTACCTTTTGCTGAGTTGAATTTGTTATTGTAGTAACTTAGTAACTATCACGACACACAGGAATTTCTCTTTTTAATTCTGAACACATCTTTTTATGTTCTTGTTTTAAATACTGGTTGGTTGGATTTCTGAAACATTTTATTCTTAGCTTATTTTTTTTCTTGACTTTATTTAATAAATAATTTGTTATCCAGGGCTTAAGCCGTTTTATGAATTTCCTTGGGCTAGTTGCGAACGTACAATTCTATATATAGTATGATTACTTGAGGATTCTATAAAAAGATCATAAGATTTAGAGACATCATTTCCAACAAAAACATTTTCCCAGAACTCAAAAGACAGATTAGTTTGAAGTTTTCCAAAATCAATTTTTGTTATCGAGTTAAGGGACCTATAGTCGCTTAAGTTGTTTTTCGTTATACTATCGAAGAGTAGACCTGTCATCAACTGACTGAGATCTTGAGATCAAAAACACACTTCTCACAGGAAGTGCGAGAAAAGGACGCAAGACGCCCATATACTATATGTGATCTATACATTTTCCCGATGTAGGTCTTCATTTATAATCGTTACCAATCCATGAGAAGCTAACAAGTCCAAATATCTGAGTACTACTTCACTTTTCTATGTATTAAATATTTTATTTCTTCTAACAATTGTTCATACCGTTGATCGTCAACAATTTGTGTGATTTTTAGTATTTGTTGTTTCTCTTTTAATTCGCAATTGTGAACAAAATCTTTCTCTCATCTCAAACACTCGTTGACCGGCCAACATTTCGAATGAAATTTACAAATGGAACTAAACAAAACCGACGATTACGCAGTGAGCTCATTACCTGCTGCGCGCGATCTATAGAATAACTGGGCAAAGTGTAAAATAAATAATATTTCATACATTACCTACACGTTTTAGGTATTCCATATAGTGCCTAGGTATTGTATAGATTATAGATTAGCGGATTATATAGATTACCGATACCATAATCAGTCAAACAGCAATAACAACAGCAGCCCAAGAAACAAAAACAGCAGCAGACAACAAGCAGACAAGCAGTTCCCCTAATCAACACGCATAAAGTAGAATTGTGTATGTCGGCATAGGCAGTAATTTCTTCATAAGAAATTAAGTGTAGATAGGCATGCGATCCATTGTAAAAAAGGGTAGTGCTACTACAAAATAAAAAAATTACTAAAGGATTCGATGACGGAGTTCTTCTCCTTCATCCCGAAAGGGATCCATTGGCAGGGATGGAGCGTCGAAAATCCCAACTCTCTTGCGTTTTATGTAAGAATACGGGACACACCGCAAACTACTTGGGTTGTCCCAAATTTCAGTACATAAAAAGAGCTCGGCAGCAAAAGGTGGAAGATAAGTGTCCACCTGTTCTAATACAAACACCAGCCGTTACTTCCCAAGTTATCTGCTTCCAAATGGTGGCAGGTAGGGGAAACACGGCACAGCAAAAGGCCCTAGCGCCGAGAGTACCGGAACCGGCAACTGACATGCTAGCTATCTTGCTCTCTATTCAGGGCAGATGGCTCAGCTTAAACGCCAGACTACCGGGTCTAATGCACCTCCAGTCGTAATGGGTACGTACATAGCGGAGCAAACCCTAAAGGTCCTTGCAGTGAATGTTAATTCAGTGATAAGGATTGAGCGGAGAGCCACACTTTTCAAGTTGCTTAGAGACCAAGCCCCTGATGTGTTTTTGGTTAGCAAAATTAAGCTAACGAAAAGATACAAAATGAGGCACAGAAGGTATAAAATTATGCAAAGAAATCGACCCAACTCCATACAAGCAGGAGGCGTTGCGATCTTTGTAAGAAAAGGTATACGTTTTAAAAGAATATGCAGTCAGGTAGTGCGTAGGATTCAGGTGCTACAAGCGTGCATCATGTATATCCCTCTCCAGAAGACAGACAGAGAAGATAATTACACGAACAATAGACAAAACAATTCCTCGGTATTAATACACTGACAACGAAGACTTTTTCCGGAATTCCACTATATAGTGCGTCTATAGTACATAAAAGTACACTGCTGTGAATTCCACTATATAGTGCGTCTATAGTACATAAAAGTACACTGCTGTGAATTCCACTATATAGTGCGTCTATAGTACATAAAAGTACACTGCTGTGAAGACTTTGTACAGGGAGTTTACTGACCGACATAACTCGGAGATCATGACATTAAAGTCGTTGATCAGAAATCTCTTAACATATAGAGAAAAAAAATCACAGGGCTTTTGAAGTTTGTATTTGAACAATAAAATTCGGGCTGCAAACTCCAGCAAATAAGACATTTCGGTGGAAAGACCAAAGCGACCTCTAATATCTAAAAATCGCGCGACAACAGACAATGTATGCATACTTTCAACAGCGGGCATAGATCCAAATGGGGCTATTGATGACGACAACTTCCTTGTGATCGAAGTTCCGCAGGAGAAGACCGAGCCTATAGGAGCGACTTTCCAAAAAGTGTACAAGGCGAATGATATCATTGGCCCGAAACACGACCTGGAGAATGGAGTCTTTGTGCAAAATTTCTACTTTGAAATGAAATAGTGAATCGAGAACTCGGGTTTCACCCAGTTCAATGGCGAGAATATGGCAAATAATGCCATTGCCAAATGAAAGGGAACAACCCCCGTTCATTTCGAAGGAAGATCTTCAAACGATCTTTGAATCACTTAGAAGTAAGAATTCAGAGGGAATCGATAAAATACATTGTGCTTCGATATCTCCCCCTACAAGCGTTGGACATATATATACCACCCTGTTTAACAATGCAAAGAAAAATACACATTGTCCAGCGCATTGGAAAAGAGCGGTGATACATCCCATTCCCAAATGGGATAAAGACACCTCCAATCCGGTGAATCTCCGGTCTATCAGTCTCCTTCCAAACATCAGTAAGGTTTTCGAAAAAGTAATCAATAGAATCCTGACAAAATGGATTGAGGACAGAAATATAGTTCCGGATAATCAATTCAGTTTCATCTACACTGGTTTCTGAAATGGAACAAAGCCAAGAAGCAGTGCACGCGTGTTTGCCTGATTGGCTTGGAGAAGGCCATTGCTCGCCGAAAAGGTAATGACGGGTTCGACCCCGACGGACCCTCTGTGTAATAGTAAAATGAGCTAACCATCACGCCATCGCGACCCACTTCTACTGGAACAGTTATTTTTAAAAATAGTGTACACAAGGTGCGGTCAATTCGCCGATCCTTTTCATTATTAACTCAAGTGATCTGATAGGTTCGCTTCTACGACTTATTCGCGTACAGATCAGGTCCAAAGATTGAGGTTAACATACGTTTGCAACGCGACTTCGATAAAATTAAACGATACTGCGGCGACTGGAAGTTGAAGATCAACTTTCGGAAGTCGGAAACCATTCTATTTAGGACGCCTTTGTCTGGGGCGTCTGTGGATACGAGAAAGAATTGGCGAAAGTTTCAGATCGTATGACAACACTGGCAGCCACTTGCTTGTCGAAATAAAGTCAGATTTCTTAGGATCTGGCTAGATCAATATCTACGAGTATATAATAACAAACATATATGTGGATGTTGTTCTGGCCAGAGCCAAAGATGTTCTCTTTGACGACTTTATTCTTCCAGAAACGTTTCTCTACCTCGATAGGAAAGGTCTGATCCAGGACAGATTAGCGGTCTCGTTAATCTTCTACGTCGCTCAGCTGCGGACAGGCAACTCATCTACGACAGAGACGTCGCACACTACAATGCGAAGCGTCGCCGGTTCAGTAGGGCGGTAGAGAGGAATGTACGTCGTCGAATTCCTTTAGTGCAGGATAAGTCCATTACAGAGTAGGGTTGGTCAGAATAATTTTTTTGCCGTGGCCTGCTTACAGCGCTTTAGGTAGGTTAAAGGTAGAAATAAAATAAGACACAAGTCTTTAAACTGGCGTCCAACTTTTCTTTTTCCTCGAAGTATTATGTGCTCCCAAAATCTTCGTATGAATATAATAGACCAATATAAAAAGATAAACGCCATTTTAACACAAAAAGGATTTTTTTCGAAATGCTACAAACCTACGTACAATCTTTTTTACCTGGTGCTATTCGTCTGATCAACTAAATACCTAGGAACAAAGGAGAAGGCTGGCGAACGTGTTCTACATGTGAGTGGAGTATTTTAAGTTTTAAGAAAGTTTATTATTTAAACTTTAAGATAAGATAAATGTTATTTAAAAGTTATATGTTAAAGCAATTTGTTTTTGAAGTTTTACATAAGATAAGAAATATGGCCACAAAAAAATTACCGGAGTCGATTCCATCTGGTGTTCTTGTAACTGCGATTGAGATTGCTGAACAGTCGGCATGTAAAAATGTTCTCAAACGCATGTCCGAGGTCTGAAACAGCAACGCAGAGAAACATAATGAGCTATCTGCTCAAATAAATATATTAACTGAAAAGTTGAAGTGTCTTGAGCCCTCGGGCCAGACAGTAATAGTTAGTTATCAACCTGTTGCGATAACGTCCACAAATATTTGTCCAATATCATTGGACTTAGTGAAGTCACTCCTCGAGTTTCAGGGGTTATCTCTCATGGTGACAGGCAGCTCACATTGCTATTGAGTTATTTCGAAATTATGTAGCGACTTACTACCAAGCGGTAGCGATAATCCGCAATAAAATAACATGCCCCGTGGACCTATTCAGGGCCAATGAATTAATTAATTCATTTGGAGCGAAATACCGAGCCGATGCCTTACGTGTTTTCATTTCGGGCCTAAATAAGCCCATATGCAGTATTCTTTTCCCTGCCCGTTGTGAGGACTTGCCGTCTGCATTAGATAAAGCCCAGGAACTCCAAGCAAACCAAAATAGATATAATTTTGCTAGAACCTTCGACAGTACTCTCTACGCTAGTTCCAGATTAAACGACACTCCTCAACGAAGCAATTCTTACTACAGCAAAATATCACAAACGCTCTCCTTGAACAGCCAACAAAAACAAAACCAACAACCAGTGGCAAAAGAAGACCATATGAGTGTTGATAACTCGTGTAGATACAGATGCAACTCAAGACGAACGACACAAAACTACAAGCAAATCCCAACCCACTCTTCTGTAGCAAGCAGTAGCAAACAAACATTCAGGCAACAACCGCAGATTTCAGAAGCAAATACAGTCCTCAACCATCCACTCGAATCCCACAGAGCCTCCTTACCAAAAACCCAGCGTATTAATTTTATGCAACCCAAAAATGTAAACAAAGAAACAAGATGTCGTCGCGGGATGGAACCCAAATATGAAGACGAATATCAAACCCTTGAGAGCCCAGAATATGACGATAAGATTCATCTTTTAGAATAAAGTCGGCCCTAAAGCCCTACGCCGAAAAGAAACTCGATTATAAAATTTGAATGTGAGTCCTAGTAGACACGGGGACAGCCAAGAAATAAATTAAGCAGATGCCTTTTTGAACGCCACTCCCAATAATAACCCATATAAAGTTAAGTCCCTGAACGGTGATAACGTACTAACCTACAAATGTAAAATACATTTCTGCGGTAAGATTACAAATTTTTTCCCCCTTCCCCAATTAAAAACCTTTGATGCTTTAGTCGGATATGACTTTCTCTCTCAAATAAAAGCACAAATCGACACCAAGCGGTCGCTGTTAATTTACGAAGATGGTGAAATTCAAATCAAGTTCTTTGAATGTGAACAAGTGAATAACCTTGCAATCGATATAGGCACAGTTCCAGAGAGTATCAAGAAAGAGTTTCGGAAGTTTGTTGGAGATTTCTCAAAAGTTTTTGCTCATCCTGACGAAAAGTTACCTTTCAATACAAACATCTAAATCAAGCAACTAAATCAAGGTTGGTGTTCGACTACAGAAAGTTAAATGAGCGCACTATTCCTGATCGGTATCCAATTCCCGAAAGTTCTGTTATTTTATCCAATTAAGGCCAAGCCAAATACTACACAACCATTGATTTAAAATCCGGCTTCTACCAGATTCTCCTAGAAGAAAAAGAACGGGAAAAAACTGCATTCTCCATTAACAATGGAAAACATGAACTTTGTAGATTAGACGGATCTACTGTTGACAACTAACGCAAACGACTTAAGGACAATGAGCTTCGGATAAGCACGTGGAATTTCAGATCCCTTAATAGACCACATGCAACCGAGCAACTAGCGGAGGCCCTAGACTGCTGCAAAGCAGAAATAACCGCCATTCAAGAAATGCGATGGGATGGGCCAGACAAAAAGAAGATGAAAAACTGCGATATCTACTACGGCTATAGCTATCGACAACAAAAGCAACGCTTATTTGGATGCGGATTTGTTGTCGGAGGCAGACTAAGACAAGAAGTCCTCAGCTTCCGGCATGTGAGCGAGCGCCTCGTAGCAATCCGCATCAAGGCTAATTTCGCCAACATTAGCCTTATATGCGCGAATGCCCCCACAGAGGAGAAAGATGACACCAAGGATACCTTAACAAGACCTACGAGCAATGCCCTAGCTATGACATTAAAACTGTCCTCGGTGTTTTAAATGCAAAGCTAGGAAGAGAGGGTATCTTTGGTGGAACAATCGGAAAATATAACCTGCACCACGCCACCTCCGATAACGGATTCAAGCTAATCGACTTTGCGGCGGGGCGAAACATTTTCTTGGCCAGCACGTGGTTCCCACATCTTGACATACACAAGGGGACCTGGAGAACTCCTGATCAATCAACAATCAACCAGATTGATCACATTGCGATCGACGCAAGACACTCCTCCAGTATTATGGATGTCCGTACGTTCCGAGCAGCCACCATCGACTCGGACCATTACCTTGTTGTAGCCAAGTTACGGTTGCGGATATCCCAAACTACGCCAAGAAAAACTAATGCTGTGAGAAAATTCGACGTCAGACGGCTACAATCGCAAGAGACCGCCAAGTCCTTTTCCGATCGAGTGTCTCTTAATCTCTTAAGAGGTTCAATGCCATTGGAAACACTGCAAAAACGCCGTCAGAGATGCCGCTTCTGATGTGCTGGGCTAGACTACCACAACGAAACCCCTGGTTCGATGATGAATGCCGGCAAGCACATGCAGCTAAGCAATTCCTCGGAAGAGGAGAGTCGACCACCGGCTTCTCAGGAGGAAGAAGAAAGAGCATGAGAAGCGTGCGATCGAAGAAATTGAGAGATGCTGCTCCAGGAATGAGGTTCGGAAATTTTACCAAAAGGTAAAAATAACATCCCACGAAAACAAACCCCGAACCGAAGCCTGTAGAGATGAACAAGGGAACATCGTAGTAGAATCGCAGTCGATTCTGAGGATTTGTAGAGACCATTCCTGCAGACTGTATAATGGCTCCGGTCCGAAAAGTCTTCGAATCCGCTCCCGAGGGACAGCGCAGTAGAGGAAGGCCAAGACTCAGGTGGCGCACGCAAGTGGAAGAGGACCTCAGCCAACTTAGCGTGCGAAACTGGAGGCAGCTAGCCAGGGATCGAGCTGGCTGCAGAAACTTGTCCAGGTCCACCCCGGATTGTAGCGCCACCTTAAGTAAGTAAGTAAATTGTTTCGAAGATCGTTTTGAGCTCTTCCTTCGAACTGAACGGGGGTTATTCCCCTTCGTTTGCGATGACATTATTTGCCAAATTCTAGTCACAGAACTGTGTGAAATCCGAGATATAGATTCGCCAATTTACTATTTTATTTCGAAGGTGGAAATTTTGCACAATGACTCGATTTTCCAGGTCGTGGTTCGGGCCAATGGAGTCATTCGCCTTGTATACTTCCTGGAAAGTCGCTCCTATAGCCTCTAAGTTCTACCGTGGATTTTCCATCACAAAGAAGTTGTCATCATCAAAAGCCTCATTTGGATCTATGCCTGTTGTTAGCAGTTAGTTTTTAGTTTTCCTTGTCCGTCGTTCGGGAGATTTTTAGGCATGAAAGGTCGTTTTGATCTTTGATCGTTTACAGCCTGAATTCTTTTGTTCCAATACAAGCTTACAGAGTCCTGTTGTAAAACGTGCACTTATTTTATTTAGAACTTTAGTAAGAATACTAGATATAGATAATTGTGTTTTTATATGTAGATATTTAATTGAAGATCGCTTGGATCAAAAAAGATTGCTTCCTTCTTTGCCAACGTTATAAGAAGTAATGAGTTTTATTTCAATTCGTAATTTGACATTTTACATTACATTGACATCTAAGCAAAGTTGTTGTTGTTGGGGGCGTTCTTACCACCAGGGTGAGTGCATAGATGGTAATTAATGATTATTCTAGGCATTCTCCCCCCGGTGAGCGAAGTTCGCCAGTCTCGATCTGATTTTCTTCAGCATTCACGTCGTCCACCATCAATTTAACAAAAGTGTCCAGTTTGGAGTTCTATTCATACAGCCTCCATAGCATCTCTGGTGTTTAGCTCAGAACATGTAAAGAAACAGAACTTGATTAAATATGAATAACTTAACGAAAATGGCAATGATAATGGCCGACGCCGACAGCACAAACAAAGACAAAACATCGGTTGTCCCTATCACTCCTATGACTTAAGACATTCAATGGAATGCGCGGTGTTTCAATGGCCAGTGCGTAAATAATTTAAGTCGGGTATAATTTCTAGTTTGTGTGTAAATTATGAAGATAATCAACGAATGTTTCAGGTGAGTGATTTTGTTTGGTTTAAATTTATTATATTCTGTATAATTTAATATATTCTACTTTTAATTGGTTATTTGTTTTGTGTTGCTTTGTGTAGAGTTTGGTATGTCGTGTGACAAATAAAGGCGCCATTCTTTACGCTTACCACCACCCGCTCCTCAGAAAGTTAAACAAGTGCATAATAAACTAAATGTCCAGACACCCTTCGAGGAAGAGCATCTGTCTCCCTCTAACTAAGTGTCGTCTCGGTCTGCTGATAATAATATTATGTCACCAACTCCTATCACACTTGACATTCTATATAATGAAATTGCTGCACTAAAAGAAGTTAACTCTAATGCTTTAAGACGAATTGACTGCCTGCAAGACGAAAACAAAATATTGTGTAAACATATAAATAAACTTCAAAGTACTGTGAACTTCCTGCAACAAAAAATATTGCGAAAATATGTTGACATTATTGGGGTTCCCAATGTTGACAACAGTAATACTTTGGACGTAGCTGTCAATTTATTGAAAAAGGGAATCGATGAAAACTTGAAGACCAATGACATAAAACATTGTTATGTCAAGAACATCGCACGTAAGCTCAACTCTAACCCTTCATCTACACGGGTAAAAACTGTGAGGATTTTACGCGTCAAATTTAAAAACTATGAAGTTAAGCAAATGGTTTTACAAAAGAAAAAGAAAAATAAGTTAAGCGCAAGTATTTTAGGGTTTAAATCTTATAATACGAGTAGTACAATCTATATTAATGAGAGCTTAACTAATTATAATAGAGCAGTATATACTCGTAATTGAGCTAAAACATTTAAAAATGAAAATAATTTTTCGCTCTTGTGGGTAAATGGTGGAGTGATTTTTTTAAAAAAACAAGAAGGTGATAAACCTTTTAAATTAAGTTCTTTTGAAGTTATTGAAAACTTGGTCAATTTAATTTAATTTCTTTTTATTCTTTTTTATACTAATAATGCCTTTTATTAATTCAAATTGTATGCAAAATCTGGATAGATACGAGGGCGGGTCAATAAGTCCGTGACTTTTTGAATTTCTGACCTCTTTACTGAAACAGCAACACTGCTCCTGTCAACAGGCATCTGTCAGTTGACTCCTGTCAAAATTTAAACTTGCTGCGTCAGTTAGTTTGTGTTTGACAGCTGTTTTTATCAGACTTCTCATTAATTTGAGGATAAAATGGAAAAAAGTGAATTTCGTGTGCTTATTAAGCATTATTTCTTGCGAAAAAAAAACCATTACCGAGACCAAGGCTAAGCTTGATAAATACTATGGGGACTCTGCACCATCGATTTCAATGGTAAAAAAGTGGTTTACTGAATTTCGTTGTGGCCGTACAAGCACTGAAGATGCCGAACGTCCTGGACGCCCAGTTGAGGTCTCTACACCCGAAACAATCGAAAAAATTCACGATATGGTGTTGGCCGACCGAAGATTGAAAGTGCGAGAGATTGTGGAAGCCGTAGGGATCTCGCATGGCTCAGTGGTTTCAATTTTGAATGATCACTTGGGCATGAGAAAGCTTTCCGCGAGATGGGTGCCGCGTTTGCTCACAGTCCGCCACAAACACATGTGCAGTTGCCATGGCAAAAATCCATGAATTGGGCTATGAATTGCTCCCTAATCCACCCTATTCTCCAGATTTGGCTCCGAGCGACTACTTCTTGTTCCCAAACCTGAAGAAATGGCTTGGTGGAAAAAGATTTGACTCCAATGATGAAGTCATCTCGCAAACAAAGGCCTATTTTGAGGACCTCGACAAATCATTTTTTTTTTGGAAGGGATAAAAAAATTGGAGAAGCGTTGGACAAAGTGTATAGAGCTCAAGGGAGACTACGTTGAAAAATAAAATTATTTTTTTATCAAAAAATCTGTGTTTTAATCCAAAAGTCACGGACTTATTGACCCGCCCTCGTATTTCAAAGAATGTAATGAATTTTGAAGTTTTGATAAAGAGATTTTCAGAAGTGTTTATCATTCAGTAATTCCAAAGACACATTTTTTTATCATTCATCAAAATATTCGAAATATGCGTACAAATTTTGATTTGTTTCTGACTCATTTAGAATCGTTTGAGAATAAGCCTGATTTAATTTTTCTATCGGAAATATGGATTTTTGATACTGAAGCTAATCTTTTTAGTATACCTACTTATAAATTTCATCCTACATGTAATAATTCTTATGCTGCAGGTGGTGTGGCTGTCTTTATAAGTGATAAATTGGAGTATGAGTGTTGCTGCAATAGCTTGAAAAGTGCTGATATTGTTAAAGTGTCTTGCAAAATTGAGTCTAGAAAGTTTATTTTTACGTACTTCTACAGGATACATGATAAAAGTAAAAATGTGTTTTTTTGAAGAATTAACTACTCTGTTGTCTGACGAAAAGTTCAAGAATCTATTTATCCTTAGTGATATAAATTTAGATATTTTATCTAATTCTGCTATTGTTTTAAATTATTTATCTGTCTTAGCGGCAAATGGTTTGTAAACGTGTTTTAGAGAACCTACTAGATTAACTCCTTCAACACAAACCTGTATTGACCATATTTTTGGTAGACTTGATCTTAGCTCTAAACTCACTATCATCAGCTCCATTTCAGATTTAAAGATCACCGATCATTGTATAGTTGGTTTAGTTATTCTATGCGCCAATATGAAACAAATTGATATGTCTGTACGGTTTGAGAAAGTTAAAGACTTGAACTACGAACGTCTTCACCATCTTCTAATACACGAAATTTGGACCGATGTGTACCTTGAAAATAATCCCTCTATTGATTTTAACATCTTTGCTTATATCTTAAAAGGTCATGTTAGTGAATGCCTTACTGAAACCCAAAGACAATGTAAAGTTAAAAAAATTAAGCCATGGATGTCTACAACTTTATTAAAGAAGATTGCAAAGAAGAATAAATTATATATAAATGCAAAAAGAAACCGAATAATATCAGTCTTAGACTTCTCTATAAGAGAGTGTGCAAGGAAGTTGCAGAGGCAGTTATTGTGAACAAAGACAATTATTACACCAATAAATTACATCTAGCTAGAGGCAATTTAAGGAAAGAATGGACAATTATTAACGAACTTATAAATAAAAAACAAAACGCTTTAAATGAACTCAATTGTGTATCTTATCAGGGACATAATATAGTTAATCCTTGTGAAATATCTAATTTTTTTAACAAATATTTTACAAGGGTGGCTTACAAGTCTCTTTCTAGTGCTGGTTTCTCTGAATCGTCGAATCATTGTGTAGAAGATTGCTTCAGCAATGAATGGAGTCAAGCCAATAGTTTTTTTTTATGATCCGATTCCTTCTTTAGAATTATTTAGGATTATCAATTCTAATTCGTCCACGAGAGAAAGTTGGTCTAACTATTTTATTCAGAAGGTCTCACTAAATATTGTTGATGTCTTAACGGATATTTTTAATAAAAGTATCTACGAGTACAGTGGTATTTTTTCTGATGCCTTAAAAACTGCAGAAGTAATACCTGTTTTAAAGAAAGGTGATAGTAAAAATCTAAATTCCTATAGGCCAATCAATTGATCTATATCAATTAAATTTTTAACCTCGATGTCAAAGGTAAACAAATAGGATTTGCTGATGATATAGCTTGTTCTTCAAGTTGTCTTCTAACATTGTTGATTACCCACCTATGATTTTTCATAATGCAAGTTGTAAGCATTTATTATTTAGCCCTGTTACATGCAAAACGACATCATCTTCTACCTTATTTAATCAGGATTTAACTTGTTCACCTCAGTGTTTTTATATAGAAAGAACTACAGTTTTTAAATATCTGGGTCTGGAAATTGATAGCAAACTGAATTGGAGTAATCATACTGCCAGTCTAAGATCTTACTTGTTAAAAATTACGAAGCTAATGTACCATTTGAACCAATTTTGTTCAAAAAAACTGATGGAATCAATATACTATGGACTAGTACAATCAAAGTTGCAGTACGGCATAATCTGTTGGGGAGGAACTCATAAAAATAAAGTCCATACGCATATCAGCATTTCCTGCACATATCATACTCCAGAACGATCACCCCAAAACAATGACCTTTAATCCCCATGTCAAGCATTTCCTGCACATATCATACCCCAGAACGATCACCCCAAAAACACTGACTTTTAATCCCCATGTCAGCTTTTCCTCTATGCCCCAGTAGGATCAACCCAAGTGCACGCACTCGCCTTAAATTCCCATAGTCATCATTTCCGCTATTCCTCAGCACAGTCACCACAAGTGCATTTAGACCAATAAGCGAAATTATTGTTAAGGTAGGTTACGTTTACGTTTTTGTAGTAGAAAAAGAAAAAGAATGTGGTATTATAAATTAAGATAATCAGAGTGGATCAGGATCTCATTGGGTAGCCTATGTAAAACATAAAACTATGTCAAGATATTTTGATACTTTTGGTAATTTAAGACCTTCTATTAAGATTGTTAATTATTTAGGAAAAAATATCAATTATAATTATAATAACTATCAAAAGTTTGACGCATTTACTAGTGGACATCTACTAGGTGGGGTGAAAAGTAACCTCCTTGACCGTCCGAATGCGCTGTTACTGAAAAAAAGGTTATGGCGCCCTGAAGTCAGTTCATATTTAGGCACACATGCCAAATTTCAGTGCGATAACAGCTGATTGTTGTTGACGTGTTTGGCATCATGTTGAGTGTGGACAAAAACGATTTTCGTTCTGTCATAAAACATTATTTTTTGAGAGGCAAAACGGCGAAGCAAACAAAGGAAAAGTTGGATAAACATTATGGGGCTGAAGCTCCGTCAGATTACACCGTCAAATATTGGTTTCGAGAGTTTCGTGGTGGCTGCAACTACACTACCGATCAAGTCCGCAGCAGCAGGGCCACCGATGCGATTACAGAGGACAATGTCAAAAACAAACAAGAAATGGTATTGGCTGGCCGGAAAGTGAGGGTGCGCGAACTAGCAGATACCACAAAGTTTAGTACTGAGCGCACACGCCATATTTCGGGCAATATTCTGCATTTGTAAAAGTTATCCTGCCGCTGGGTGCCGCGCATGCCCACTCCTGACCAAAAACACGAACGCGAGAGCACTTAAAAGGAGTGTTTGGACTTGCTGATGCGGAATCGGGTGGACTTTTGGCGTCGATTGGTAACTGTTGATGAAACCTGAATCCACTATTACACACCAGAGCAGGATGAGTGCCCGGCAATGGACTGAAGTCGGCACGAGTGCTCCGAAGCGGCCGAGGGAGGCTCAATGGGTCGGAGAGTTTATGGCGTCGGTTTTCTGGGATTGTCATGGCATACTCTTCGTGGACTACCTCGAAAAAGGAAAAAGCATCAACAGCAAGTATTACTGTGCATTATTGGAGCGATTGAAGGCCGAAATCGCTGCATAACGGCCTCACATGAAGCGAAAAAATTTTGTTTTTGTAAGACAATGCGCCGGCGCATAAGAGCATCGCATCCACGACTAAAATCGATGACTTACGGCTCCAATTGCGATCGCATCCACCGTATTCGCCCCATTTGGCTCCCTCGACGACGTCACGGAGGAGTATTTTGCAGACCTTCCGGAAAATTAATTTTCGGACGCGATCAAGAAGTTGAAAAATCACTGGAATGTGTATCAAGCTTAAAGGCGACTATATTGAATAAAATAAAATACAATAACATTTAAAAAATTTTTTTGTTCATTCCCAAGGAGGTTACTTTTCACCCCACCTAGTATGTTTTAAGTTTTTAATCTAACAAAAATGTGGGTTATGATTTAAAAGTTACTTGGTCTTATTCTAAAATAATCAAAATAAATATTTGGTGTACAATATATCTAACAAATTTTCTAACCACTTTCCCACAGTCGTAAATTATATCTCATAGTTTTGATAAGATGTAAAATTTTTCCCTATAAAAGACCTATCCGAATTTTTAAACATTTAAATTCGGTCCAGAGCTCTACAAGGGAGAATTGTTCAATTGAAAAAAAAATAAAAAAATACCATGACAAATTTAATACTAAAATACATTTCTAATATCGAAAAAAACTGCTAGGAATTCACCAGCAGAATTGAGGCAATTCAGCAACGGGTTCAGGAGAATCCGACATATATTACTTACAAGGCGTGCCTTTACGATCTACTAGCACTCAAATTAAGAGCGCTAGAAAATGGAATTTGGGAGATACCCCCCTTTGCCTCCACTACTTAAAAATTTAATTTTATAAAAATAAAAATAAATGTAAATAAATAGAAATATTTTAAATATAAAAAAATTGTGATTTCTTCTGTACAATTTTCAGAGGTTTTGGTTTTTTTAGATATTCTTAAATGCATTGTTGATAACGAACAATGGAGAATTTTCTTTTCACCCCTCAACCCTTCACAAACCACAGACCATTTCAACCATCTCAATATCCAACCATGACTTGCCCCACACTAACACTTATGTTTTTTTTAGTTATTTGTGTTTTTTTTTTCTTAAGACCCAACACTCAGTGACCTTCACCTACTAGCTACATTCATTCCACATTCTATTACTATCATTACTATCATTACTATCATTACTATCATTACTCGCGCACATTCAGCGGAAAAAATTATTTCTTAAACAAAATCTACGAATAATATTTCAAATTCAATGTGGAAAAAATAATCACCTGAAAAATATGGTTAAAGAAATTTTCAAGTACCTATCCCTAAATTTAACCTCATAGTTTTGTTAATATAAAAATTAAAAGTAAACAAGCTCTACGATTGTATTTTTATTATTATTATTGTAACTACATTCTCATCATTACCAGCGTACATTCAGTATAAGAAAAAAATTATTATTCATACACACACTCACACACATCATTCATTCACTCTAATATAACCCATCACTGCTGCTGCCGCTGCTCCTGCTTTGGTGATTGTTGGTGTGACGAATGAAATATATTGCCTGCCATCTTCCGCTACTGAAACGCGAAAATCCGTTTCCCAGGTCAAGTGTATTGAACACACGACTTCCAGAAAGCTGGTCTAACTGATCTTAGATAAGTGGGATGGGAAAATGGTCTCGAATCACCTGCTTTTCTTAATGCCTAAAGTTGATACAAAGGCGTTTTGTACTGTCTTTCTAATTAACAAGAACAAATGGGTGTGTTGTGCCTAATTCCTTGCTTCTGAAGGACTTTGGACCCTCCTTTTTTTTTATTGCATTCGCTGGCACGATGTCCTTTGGTACCGCAATTATTATAAGCCGTATTTAACCGCGTTTTGTATTCTACTCTTTTTGTACCCCGACGAATCTGTTTGTTTTGCAACATCACGGCGCTCCGAAAACGTTTTATAAGCTTCCAATTTTTCTTCAAACTTTTCAAAGTCTTTTGCTCCGTAAAGCATTATTTTATTAGCGTTCGAATCGTTAGTACCGTCGATAATGTATTAAATTGCGGATTGAACGTCGAAGTCACCGCGAGCTTCCAACTCTTTCATTTTTAAAAAGTAGTGTGTAACTGTCTCGCCTGTCTCTTGCCTTCGGTTAATCAGTTTTCTATAGATTTGACCACTCGATGTAGTGTCGCCAAAATCCCAGATTAAAATTGCTTGACGGCGACCCATGTGTTCGGATCGAATGGCCATCTTCGCGGAACCCGATAAAAGTCTCTTAGAGGAAAGTAAAGTTTTATATCATAATCGTCATTCCCACTAAAAATCTGAACCGCGTTAGCTTCATCTATGAACGAAGAATTATTCCAAAATCAAAACTGTTCTAAGTCGCCTTCTAATTATGAAATTTCCACATCCCTTCTAATTGTACGCTTTTTCTCCTTCCCGTTTAACTGCTTGCTTTTCTCCTCTAATTCCCACATAATCCTCGAAATACATACTCGTATCCATGGGATCTTCTTGCCTAGCAGTACTATTTTTAGCTCCTTTCTCTCTCATCGTTAGATCACCGAAAAATTTCTAATAAGAAAAAGTGTCTACAGAAACAGTTGTTACGATGTGTGGTTTTTCACCTCCGAATAAAATGCTACGTCTAACCGTAAAACTAACGGGCGAAAAGCAACTGTCCACTCCCGTTATATGTGTTTGCACCACTATTCGTCCGATACCATTTACCCATACGATACTCTTACACAATTGCTTTTTGTTACTTGGTAGCCGGGTGGTAACTCACGGCTTATACTAGACTTCTATTCTTTTTTTTTTTTGTAAACTGTTCCGTGTGCACCTGTACTTGTTTAAAACTGTCGAAGGTCCCGTACGACAAATTTGTGGCAAAAACGAAAACGAGAGAGAAAAAAAGGCGTGGGTTCGAATCCCGGTAGAGCCCCCAATTTTGTGGGTTTGATTAAATATAAACGATCCTATTTTTCTTTTTAATTCACTTTACAAATTCCCTTTCTTTTACAACATGCGATTTAATTTTTTAAACACAATGCGGTCGTGATTGATGGTTGGCTGTTCGCCATCGAATTTCTCGCCGATGGTGGTTGATGATTGACTGTTCTGCGATCCTTGGTTGGCAGCTGTGGTTGGGAGCTGTGGATTCCATTGCGGTGGGAAGTTGCCACCTGCACATTGTTGTGGATCCTATATACATATATTAAAAGCTAAATATTTTAAAATTGAATGTGTTAATGAAGAGTAATACACTGCTTTACCTATCATATTGATTAAGAAAAATCCCTTTTTATAAATGCTCTAAATAATGATATTATATTGCATACGTTGGAGGGGATGTAACACAATCAAAAGATAAGTCAACCGATTGAGACGTTTTTGCATTCATTCAATCCATATCATCCAACTAAATTCAAAATTGTACTCATATGTTTAGTGGTGAGCCCTTAATATTATTCTGCTTCATCCGATTTAAAGAAATGTTATAACAAAAACATAAAATCAGAAGTTATGTATTCAGTTTTGCTCACTACTGTACATGATATTTCTGCCGACGGTTAGGCTCTGTTGTGGCCACTGACGCTCTTTTCATAGAATGGTGTGACATCACTGTTAAGAATTTGCTCAAATTCCGGGGCGTTGATTGCTCCCGCACTGAGGTATCTTTTTTTCTTTTTTTTTTATAATTGGCGCACGCTCAAGGGGTTGTTAGGTTGGCTGCCGAGGCTGTTGGAGTAGCACCTGCATTTCCTGGTTGGGGTGATGACTGAGTTCTGCAAGAATTTCTGGGATAGCTGCATCATAAATTGGTCGATCGGCAGGCACTTGGTGGCATCATTAAGCATTTGTTTCCTAAAATATTTCAACGTTGAAGGGTTGCTTGTAAACTAGCAACTTTATTTTCTGGCTAAGTTGTTTTCTTTTCTTCAGCAATGCATGCACCAAGTGCAGTGAAAAATTTTCTCGTTTGAGGATGGTCCTGGCTTGGTCGTTGAATTTGAACTTTTCATTGAAACTAGTTCCAAGATATTTTGTTGATAGCTTCGGAGAGATTGGTGTACTCGTATCGTTTGGGAGGAAGATGCGGATATTCTTGCATCTGCCTACGAGTGTTGCCCGCCTTCTTCCATGAAGGAACTGGGACAACTTTGGCTACTTTGCATGATGACGATGTTTTGACAGTTGTTAAAGGTAACCGTCATTAGAAGTAGTGCCAGGTTCGGTAGCCTTTTCAGCAAGAGGTTCGAAATTTGGTCGTTACCACACGATACCTTTGAATTTTCGCTGTGGATGATGTCGGCGAATTTCTGAATTTTGGAGAACATATCACAATCAGAGGGGTCATTCGAAGGATTGGTCCCATGATGATATCGAAACGGTTTATGGTTTCAGTTTCAACTCCAGGAATAAAGGTTGCCAAGTGTTCCGGAGGGTGGTCCATAAAATTACTTTCGAAGTGTGTGGCAAAGACGTCTACCTTCTCCTCTGGTGAATTAAGGGTCTGCTGTCCATAGTTAATGTCAACCGGAAGGGTACTTGTTTTCCAAACCAGCCGTTTGATCTTCTCGAAGGCATCTGGCCCCGGTTTGATAACCACAAGTCTTCTTCTGAGGTCCTCTTCACGATACTGTCTTACTTCTTGTTGAAAAATTATGTTTGAGATTTAAATTAATAGCTCTGTACTCATCATTGTCGGTGGAAGGTCCTTTGAAGTCGTTTTCACAGCCACTGTCTGGGGGAGTAAATGGCTTGCATGTGCAGAGGAAGGTTTTCATATCTATCCTGACTGGTACTTAGTTTCTTCTGGAGTCCGGAGCTCTGCTTCAATTTCGGCTTTAAACTGGGGCCAATTCATTTTCAGAATTTTAATACGCCTGTTGTGATGTTCTCTGAATAAAAATTTGCCGATCTAATCAAATCTTGACTGCCACCTCCAAATGATCAGAATCACTATGAGTGGGACACGGAAGTAAAATTCTGAAAATCCGGCGAGATATTAACAAGATTTGACGATTTGAGGAAAAAATCCAGCGTGGATGGTGTTCAAGGAAGCATATATATTGATGCTAGTTATAGCTTAGTCAGCTCACAATAGTCTTTGTAGTGTCTTCGTGCCAAAGCGGGTACATGGCATTAAAGTCTCCACCAATGATGCAGTAAGTGAGGAGGCAACATACATCGTTTATGATTGGCAAATCATGGTGAATGTTCCTCTTCATACTACCAGAGTGGTTATACAGTGATACCACGATCAGCGTCTCCATATTCGTCATCATTATCACCACAACTGTGCTTTCCATCATCTGAAGTCCAAGTAATTGTAGGGGTTCACATTTAAACAACTCCTGTTCCTCGTTTCCTTGCTCTCTATGATCATGGAAGACCTCATATCCATCTGGCTTGTAGCGATTGCATCTCTTCAATATGGTTTCTGTCAGAAGAAAAGCCTACGCTAAGAATATTTATTTACAATATATATCACAGATAAGGTTAGCTTAGATCACTGATTTTTGTTTGCCGTCTAGTGTACTGTAGTTAGACCCTTCTACCTTCCTTGCTGTTGTTGAGAAGATCAGTACTGAATCATTTCCCAAAGCGGCTGCTTCTGCAAAACTTAATCCGGCCGAAATCTTCTTTGCTGTTGATGAGAGCGCAAATTTTCGCTGTTGCAAAATAAGGTACTGATGACATGAAACAAAATGACAAAAAACAGAATTCACAAATCTCCTCTACACAATAAATGTCGAATAATATAACAACAAAAGCATAACCGTCGAAAGTTATATATATATATATATATATAAAAAAAATTGAAAAAAAAGCAGATTTTATTATAACGTTTTAAAATACCGACACAGTTGCATTTTTAGCGTTATATTTCTTTTTACACAAAAACGGTTGTACGAACCTACATATTATAAAAGAAACAGTCAACATAAAACTATTTTCTATAAACTACAACTCTCTTATTGTAGTCTCCCAAATATTTCAATATAAAAATAACAAATTGTTTTAGAAAAAGTGAATGCTTTTAATTAAGACAATCAAAACAATAAGTCTATGAAAACATATATATACACAGCACACCTACAAATAACAATTTATACCAACCCCGCGCCGAGTTTCCATATAAACGAAAATTCTCAAGCCGTGAAATCATACATATATGTACATCGCATAATTATATACTTGCAAATTTACTGAGTGGAACAACCAGCAAAGTACCATCAGAAGCATGTGAAAAAATTAGCAGTCGGCCTCACAAATCTGCAAACCCGCAAGAGAGATCCCCCTGGAAAAAAGTGAGTACATTTATATTGATTTTTGTACTCGTCCAGTGATGTACTTACTCATTAAGTGATTATCCACGATCTTTTCAAATCTTTGGTGTATACTAACAAATAATTAAACAACACCGAGAAGCTGCATTGTTTAAAGTCGTCGTTGAGAGGAGAAACAGAACGTCTGCTCCATTTGACAGCTACGAAATCGCTAACGTCACATTCCGACCACAACCGTGTTCTAGTAAAGGGGAGAGAGAGCGTTGAGAAGATAGGGGTGCGAGAATTGTATTGATAATAAACACCTGTTCAGGGAATGTTCCAGCTTAAAGTCATGCTTCTTCTGCCAACAGCGTCATCATTCGCTTTTTCATGCAAATAAAGATCCATTGGACGAAAACACACGCTTACGAATCATCACAACAGCAGCATCCAACGAGGTTCACTTGTTCCCATGCTTGCCAGGTAGCCACAAATCCAAATGCGTCTCAATCAATCCAGGCTCGGAAGCTATTTTCATTTCTGAAGGTATCAGGGTTGTTACAAGTCAGCAGCGTCACTTCAGACAGCTACGTCGAACTACAGTTCGATCGCTTAATTCGATATATGACAGCGCTGCTAAGGCGCTGGTTTTCAAGTTGTTGACTGGTCTTCTTCCGGCCCAACGAATGGTACCAGATAAATGGCATCATTTGGAAGGACTACGTTTGGCAGATTCAGAAATTGGCTTACCAGTACAGGCTGATCTTCTGTTCGGAACGGACGTTTTCGCCGAGATTCTCCTTCTGGACATTGTCAGAAACAGACAGCCTAATATAACCTTGGCGCATAAGACGCTATGAGGGTGGATTGTTTTCGGAAAAGTTCCAGTTTCCAGTATTCCAAAGCGAATACGTAGCTTTATCCGGTTCACCGACCTTAACCATCAACAGCAAAAATTCTGGGAATGCGAGGAGCAAGCATTTTAAAGCCCAAAAATCGAAGAGTAGGTTTTCTGCGAAGTACACTTTGCTACGTATACTCAAGGTTCAGGAAATATTGGACCGTTAACCGCAGAGGAGCTTAAAAAGTTGCGAATGTTAATCGTAAGCTCTACTCAAAGAATAATGTTTTCGGACGAACTTACGGTTCTAAGGAAGATAGGTACATCCAAGCAACTAACGGCCCTAAACGCGTTTCTCGACTCCTATAGCATTTAAAGATTAGAACGCCGTTTGCATAACTCGACTCTTACATCCTATCTTATTTAAATAACAAAACCATGTAACGAAGCTGATAGTTCGGGGTGCTCACGACAACACGTAATATTTGGGATCGGCACAATGCGCAAGGAATACATCAACTCATGGGAACTCTTCCAGCGGTGAGAGTACAAACAGACCTCGTGGACAGCAATTGCGGAACGAACTTTGTGGGAGCCAATGCCGAACTGGAAAAAAGGTTGAACAATGCGCAACAGGAGTCGAAGGACGTCGCTGTGAACTTAGCAAACAAAGGTATTACATTTTATATCATTTTGGATGTTGGAACAAATTAAGAAATTTAATAAACATAATACAAGTCAATTTATAATACTTACAACAAAAATATAAAACTTATCAACCAACTCAAAATTGCAAGCTAATTCAATCCTACAAAATAATAATAAATAAAAATAAAAATCAAAGAAAGGAAAAGATGTTTTTGTTTTACCTTAGGCAATAATGAATGCACACACTAATATTGCCCATAGCATAGACAAAGACCTCAATCATTTCCTTAGCACATCACCAAACCTATGATAAGTAAGGACAACACCGACCATCTTCAAGTCAAGTTCCGAATTCTGAAGACAGAACTCTGAAGATCGAATTCCGAACTCAACATCATAAACTAAAAAAACTTAAAATTTTAATATAACAACCCTTAAATCCTAATCACATGTCTTATAATTAATATCACACAAATTTCTTTACAAATAAATAAAACTTTACCACTAACAGCTTAATATGATAACTTATAGCTAAACTCAACCTGGATCAACACTCCGAAGATCAATTCAGCCTTTTGATATAAAATACATAAATTCTTAATCTGTCATTTAAATAAAATCTACTCACCAAAGTTTCGCCTCCATCATAAGTTGCTGCACCTTTTTACTTTCATTTAACTACACACTAAAACACAAATTAATATGAAAAAAGAGTTTTTACCAGCAGTTCAGTAAACAACGAAATACTGAATTACGCGACAAATTAATACGGAAAAGGAGAGTCCACCGGCAGTTTAGTAAACAACGAAATACTGAATGGCAGTTGTGTACTATATGTACTGCATTTCGTAAATGCATATAGCCAGTTGAAGTAAGACGGATAGATATTGCCATATTACATATGTTTCCTTCTATTGTTGTAATGATACATAGTACGTTTACACCTTCCCGAAATTCAGCATTTCGGACAAATTCAACATTTCAGCCGAAATGCTCCATACGATTTCCAGCATTCCGAAGTGTTGAATTTCAGCGAAATGCTGCATTTCGTCTCTGCATTAAGAATGTTGTCAAATCGAAGAAACCTTTTTAATTATTCCGCACGTCATTCAGCACACGTCATAGCGCTACAAAAATAACTTTAAAAGAACTCAGCTGTTCCAATATTTACAATCACTAACGACTATGTGCCTCAACCAAAAAAAAGGGGGAAGTGGGAAGACAGCAGCTGTCATGTAAATGTTTTGGGTTCAATGCAAACGGTGAAATGAAATTCCGAAATTTCGTTACGAAATGTCGAATTTCAGGTCGGTAGACGTACTATAAGTCACTGTTGTCCTTTTATTGTTAGGTATGTGGATGTCGTGTTAACAATTACGAACTTTATTTTTGAATGAAATCTCTTGATTGAACATGGATAACAATTTTACCAAAATTAAAATCTTAAAAGTAATATATATTTACCGTAGGGGCGCTGTTTATGTCTGGGTTGTTGTCTATGATGTCAGCTCAGTGTCTGTAATGTTGACTTATGAATTGCCACATTGCGTACTCCCCAGACGTCAAGTAAAATTAACTAATCGTCCAATACTGCGGCCTCTGCGATTTGTTGTTGACGTTTATTCTTGGCTGGATTTCTGTTTTTGAATTGTGAAATGTTGACTGCAGTTATCTGGATGTGAAATATGTTGTGTACTTCCTTAAATGTATTTTCAGTTCGTTCCTCGACTTTGAATGGTCGGTCATATGGTGGATTTAGTGCAGGTCTGACGGTATCGTTGCGAACGAAGACATGTGTTGCACTTTCCAGGTTTGGATAGATGAAGATGATGCTTCTACTGTGGTGTACTGTATCCGTAGGTTGAAGATTGTGCATGACATTGTATTGTGTATTTGGATGGATAAACCATGTCACCTGGTAGGCGAAGAGATGTATATATACGAGCTTTGCGTTTATATCCGGTCTAAACTTAGAACGGAGTAGTACGTAGTATGATTAGTAGTTGTCCAGACCAATCCGATGAATTCATGCACAGGATTGCTGTCTTCATTGTTCGATGGAATCGTTCGATGATACCATTTGACTGTATCATCGAGCAATGCCAAGTGACCTGGACATTGCTCAGAGGTGTGATTCGAACTGTGGAATACCGAATTGTTAAATCCATCCTTCTATCAAGGCAAATGCTACGGTGTCAGCATTCATATCAGCGATCGGAAATGCTTCGGGCCATCTAGTTAATCTATCTATGATGGTTAAGCAATACCTAAAGCGGGATGATGGTGGAAGTGATCCAATCAGGTCGATATTTATGTGCTCGAATCTCTGAGTTGGTAAAGAGAATTTTGTTAGTGCTGAAGACATGTGCCTACTCACCTTTGAGCGCTGCCATGGGATGCAACCTTCGACAAATTTGCCTATGTCGTTGTCCATATTACTCCAAAAAAAAAAACGCTGTTTCACCATACGTAATGTGACTTTCGTTCCGGGATGTGCGATGTTGTGGAATTTTACGACTACTTGTAGTCGGCAAGCTTATGGTATAAATGAGCGTGCAGCTGAACCAGAGACGTCACAGATGGTAGTTGAGCTGCATTGCGGAAGTTGAATACTTTTAAGTTGTAGCGATGTACTATATTTGATTTTAAAAGCTGTTACAAATCATTACAAGAGTTTTGTTCGTGTGCAATTTGTTTGTAGTCTATTGCTGCATCTGAGTTGATATAGAAGGCATTGATTCGTGAAAGTGTATCTGGTGTAATATTGTCGTTGCCGGAGATATGGATGATTTGCGTTGAAAACTGTGCTATGAATTTGAGGTGACGGATCTGTCTAGGTGATGTGATGTCATATTTGCTGCTAGATTCTGTGGTCTGTAGTTATTCTGAAGTCGTGTCCTTCTAGTAAATATCGGAAGTGTTTAATGGCTGTGTAAATGCAAGCAGTTCCAGATCGTACGTGCTGTATTTTCGTTGAGCTTCAGTGAATTTCCTTGAGAAAAACGCGAGAGGCTGTAATGTGTTGTTGACCACTTGGTGCATAACTGCTCCCATCGCAGTGTCACTTGCATCTGTGGAAAGGAATATATTCGCATTCGTCGTTGGGTGAGCGAGCGTAGTGGCATTGATGATATCTTCTTTGCATTTGTGGAAGAAATTGATGCTATCTCTATTCCCGATGATAGGTGTTCTATCGTTTTTCTTGTTTCCATTTTTCAGTGCAATGAGTGGTTGTTGATGTTCTGTTGCATGTAGAACGAAGCGACGGTAAGAGCTGAGCATGGCAAAAAAACGTTTAAGATCACATGCTGACTTTGACAGCGGAAATGTGTTGATTGCCTCAATTTTGTCGGGCTTGGGCTTGATGCCATACGGAGTGACCAAAGACACATTTTGCTACATTTATTGTCAGGTGGTATTGTCCAAGTCTTTCGAATACAAATGGATGTGTTGCTCGTGTTCTAGTTAACTTCTAGATGTGATACAAATATCGTCAATGTAGCACAACACGAAGTCGAGATCTCGGAGAGCTTCGTCCATATGCCGTTGAAACGTTTGTGCTGCATTTCGTAGTCCGAATGGCATTCGTAGGAATTAGAAGACGCCAGATGGTGTTTTTGCAGCTGTTTTGGGTATATCACTCTCTTCCATAGCGATTTGTTTGTATCCGGTGATACAACATGCAATGGAGATGCGTATGAGCTTTTCATGGACGACAAACACCAATTCGCATAAAATACTCGAATTCATCTTTTGTTGCACGAAACTTTTCAGGCGTCAATCGACATGGCTTAGCGAAAACTGGTTGACCTTGCTTTTCAATACAATGTGTCACCTTACCTGCAGTAAAAGTATTTCTCGCTAAATTGACTTGAGTAATGCCCTTGAATTCTTTGAGTATTTGTGAAAATTCGTCTTTTGGTTTGTATGTTTTTGGCAATAAAAGCGGAGATGCGATGACGCAAAGAGCCTGCCTTTTTATTTTGGTGTTGAGATTGAAATGGTGAACAAAGGCTGCGCCTATAATGTTGTGCACAGCTGCAGATGAATTTTGTCGCTGCGGCTGTTGTTCCGTTGCTGCTGTTCGGCATTGTTGATTGTACCAAAATAAAAATCTCAAAATTAATATTTATATTTTTCGTAGGGGCGTTGTTTATGTCTGGATTGTTGTCTATGATGTGAGCTCAGTGTCGGTAATGTTGATTTATAAATTGCCAAAGGTATTTAAAATCTCTTATTCATAATCTTCTTTCTCATTACATAAGCGTCGGCAAGGTAGAAGCAAACTTACAACATCTTCATTATTACATGATAGGGTGTCAAATTGGGATTAAACGAATCAACTGCAATGAATGACAAAACATAAAACACTGATGACATCAAACAAACATGAAAAGAAACAAAGTCCACAAATCTCTACACAACAAATTTCAAATGATACAACAAAAAACGAACAAAAATTATATAAATTAAATTGAAAACTACAGATTTTATTATAACGTTTTAAAACACCTAAACTGAGCGTTTTCTTTTTCCCAGTTACATTTTCAGCGTTATATTTCTTTTCACACAAAAAGAGTTTTACGAATCTACATATTGTAGCGTTTGTGCTAATATTTGAGGGAATCGACGAAAGGATGAGGAGAAGAATTGCGATTAACAAAACACACCTAATACAACCTGAGGTCTGAAAAACACGTTTATTCTTCTTCTAGAATAAAAACAGAAGTGTCAAATTAAATATATGTCAAAACATCCAAAACAAAAGAAGATGACAGGAATGAGGTGTCAAATTTTAGTGGTGAGCACCGGTTATGTTCGCAGACTCGTAACACTCTCCCTTCCCGGAGCTGGAGCTACTCCTGTCGCAAGCCTTTCTTGCGGGTGCCAGGCACTTAAATTGGTACCTCGATACGGTGTCAGCCGGTTGACATGCACAATCTTTGCCTTGGACCGGGGTGTCTTCTGGATTTTGATTGTGACATCCGTTAAAACCGTCAAGACTCTACATGGACTGTCGCAGTCCGATTGATGTTTGGGACACACACGAAGCCTTCTTCTTGGATTATAAAGCCACACAATGTCTCCCATCTGGAATTTAAGAGAGTTTTAATTCAGATCGTATTTGGTTGTTATTCCGAGACAAGATCGCTGTAATTCATGTGTAGCACTGTCGTGAATTTCTGCTAGTTGATCTTGCAGTTCCCGCGCTAGACCTGTACATGGGATGGTTTCCGGCGGAGGTCCAAATATCAAGTCTGATGGAAGTCGCATATCTCGTCCAAACAACATTGCAAATGGAGGCTCCTTAATTGACTCCTGAATTGACGAACGGTAGGCCATGGCGAAAAGGACAAATTTGGCTAGGTAATGGAGTTTTGTGCGGTTCAGCCGCTCCACCATGCCGTCGGATTGAGGATGTAGTGTCGTGGTGCGAGTTTTACGAATGCCCATGGTTTCCATAATATTCTGAAAAACAGCCGACTCAAAATTACGCCCTTGGTCTGAGTTTAGCTCCAATGGTACTCCATAACGGCAGAAAACTTGATGCACTAAGATCTTCGCAAGGGTGTCGGTTGTTTGGTTCGGCATCGGAAACACCTCAACCCATTTTGAGAAGTAGTCCATCAGTACAAGCACATACTTATTTCCGTCTCAAGTGGATGGCAGCGGTCCTAACACATTAACAGCCACACGCTGGTATGGTTCGCCAGCTAAATAAACTTGCATGTCCACCTTCGTTCTGGTTTGCTGCCCTCGTTTTGCAGCGCAGACATCGCATTCAAAACAATAACGCTCAATGTCCTTTCTGGCGCCGATCCAATAAAACCGTGATCTTAGCTTTCCAAATGTTTTATTTGTCCCAAAGTGTCCTCCGGTTGGTGCGTCGTGGTATAAATTCGTTTGAGAGACTTCGAGGAATTATTGGAAGTAAGCATTGTGGTTTTTTAATGATAACAGCCAGTTTAGGTCCGCATGATCCGTCCGTACCAAGAACTCCCGGCCATAAAGATAAACATGGAAATGTTCGATGACCTTTACTTAAGCCAGCAACTCCTTACGGATGGTACAATAATGACGCTCCGCCTGGCTTAAGGTTCTGCTGAAATACCCAATTACTCGCTCCGTTCCGCTCTGCATCTGAGACAACACAGCTCCCAAGCCATAATCGCAGGCGTCAGTATCCAGAACAAATTCTTCACCGGGCTGAGCGTGCCCCAAAATTGGGACTGATGTAAGCCGTTCCTTAAGATCGTTAAAAGCCCCTTTACACTGTTCGGTCAATAAAAATGCAGCATTCTTTTCAGTCAACTGGTGCAATGGACGAGCGATGGCAGCAAACTGGGGTACAAACCGCCGATAAAGCTCCGCAGCTCGAATATGTTCATCGGGGTAGGCCAGTTACGAACAACATCGATTTTGCCGGGATTGGGTGATACTCCCTCTCCACTAACTATGTGCCTCAGAAAACGGACTTCTTTTTAAAAGAGGTTGCATTTGGATGGACTCAGTTTTAAACCTGAACGCCTTAGGCGACTAAAAACAGAACGGAGGTTAGTAACCATTGCTTCGAAGATCTTACCGTGTATTAAAATGTCGTCTAGATAGATTAAGCAAGTTTCCATTGGCAATCCACGCAAGATATTTGACATGAGGCGTTCAAAAGCGGCAGGTGCGTTAGTCAGCTCAAAACGCATGACCTTGAACTGCCACAGACCATATCTTGTTACGAATTCAGTCTTCTCTCTATCTTCAGAGTGTATTTCCACTTGTCAGTATCCAGACTGACAATCCACCTTACTGAACCATACGGAGCCGGCTATAGTATCGAGGGTGTCATCTATGCGGGGCAATGGGAATGAATCCTTGATGGTGACATAATTTAATCGGCGATAGTTCACACAAAACCTGGTCGACCCATCATTCTTTTTGACCATGACGAAAGGTGAGGACCAAGGACTTGAAGAAGGCTCAATAATATCTAGGCGCTGCATATCCTCTATTATTCGTTGAGACTCCTCTTGTTTGGCGAGTGGCACCCTATGCCGAGGTTGTTTAAGCGGCTTCGAGCCACACACATCAATTCTATGTTGAACAATGTCGGTTCTACCTAAGTCGTCCGGCCCACTGGAGAAGATATCGACGTATTCTCGAAGTAAATTTTTGGCGAGTAGTCGTTGGGTTGGCGGAAGATGTGCTTGTAAACGTAGAATCAGATCAGACAAGAAATCAGGACAAGCCTCCAAATTTGATTGTCCCATATCCAGACACTCAACCTCCTCAAAGCGTGCTATAGAACAACTGAATGATCAGCCAAATTAGCTACCCGAAAAAGGACAGTTCCATCTTGCATCTGATTAAGCGATTTTCCAATTATCAACCCTTTTGGTAAGTTGATTCCTATCGGAGAGGCGATTCCTTCGAATGGGTTGGTTGCAGAAGCGACGTTTTGAATGATTGTTTTTGCTCGTGGGGTTAAGGTGACTTTGTTTGCAGTACGCAGAAAAACAACACGCTGAGTCTCTCCACATATATCGTTTTGGTAGTTGTGTTGAACTTTGTCTCGCTCACAGGTCAACTGGATATGATGTTTACCAATCTTGATTTGATGTGATGAAAAGTCCAAAAGACTCTTCGTAGTTTGTAGTACATCGATGCCAAGAATACCCTGGCAGCTGGCCGGAAGCGGGATATCGACCACCACCACCTTCACGCGACGTTTCATCCTCCCTAGCATTGTTTGCCACATATCTGAGCTTTGAATAGTGCTGCCACATAATGTTTGAATGTTTATATTTCCAGAGTGCTAGTCTGACGTGCTCTTGGACTGAGCGGTCGTTAATGCCATCCACAAACTGCATAATTGCGATGCGCTCTTGGGCATCGGGTGGACAGTCCTCAAATACAATTCTGGTTAGCCTTCGGATCTCGCTCGCGAATGCACCGCGGACTTCCTTCTGACGTTGTTGTCTGCAACGAAAAAACGGATGAGTAATATGCTTTTCTTGGCTAAGAAACCTTAGCTGCAGTGCTGAAGCAAGCTTGTCATAATCGGCACGATCCACGGGATCTAGATTAGATAACACAGCTACGCTTCGCCGCGTAGCAACGTAGCCAGTATGTGTGCCTTTTGCTTGGAAGTCCACTCGTTAGCTTCAGCGATGATGTCAAATTGCACCTGATAGTCACGCCAGCGCGTTGTTTGACTATCAAAATGCGGTGGGAACAAGTGGCACGGGCCGCTGGGTGCTGGGCTCGCTTGTGGTAGTGAAGATTTCTGCGAATCACGTTTGTCCACTGCTTGAGCCTCCGTAACGAGAACAGTGTTGGTTGCCAAGCCATTTCCTTTCGGTGTAGAGCAATGGAAAACTTTATCCGCAAATGTTGTTCCACTCAATGTGCGCAGTTATTCTGTGTGGCTCTGTTGTTCCTCTTTTAAGTCGGCAATCTCTCCAAGTTGTTGTTCCATACTTGTAGTAATGGCATTCAACTTGGGCAGAATTTTCTGTAAACTTTCGGCAAATTCCTCCATCATATCGAATCGAGATCCCACTTCTAACACCAGTGTAGCGTTTGTGCTAATATTTGAGGGAATCGATGAAAGGATGAGGAGAAGAATTGCGATTAACAAAAAACACCAAGAACAACCTGAGGTTAGAAAAACACGTTTATTCCTCTTGTATAATAAAAACAGAAATTTCAAATTAATTAGGTGTCAAAACATCCAAAACAAAAGAAGAAGACAGGAATGAGGTATCAAATTGTATTTGTATTTGTATTAGTATTTAGATTAAAATTACATTAATACTACAAGATAGGATATCTTTTAAAAGCACAGTTTTCCAGACGTTACAGATTATACGATATATTAACAACTAAGATACATTTTGAGAATAATTAAGATAATATAAAAAATAAAATAAAAGGGATAAATAAAGAGAGATGAAAGTAAATAAATAAATAAGTAAAAATTATGTTATAATTATTACATTAAATAAGAAGAAAAGTCATGTCCAAGTTAGGATGCCGTTATCGGAAAGATGAAGGAAAAGCTTTTTCTGAAAGACATAAGAGTTGATTACCTGCAATTCATGTGGAAGATAATTCCAGGCGCGAATTGCAGATACAAAAAAGGATCGCTCTCCAATGCAATGTGTGAATGAAGGTATAATTAGTTTTTTGCCTCTATTAGATTGTGCAAAATGAAGGATTTCAAAATGATAACTAGGAGATTTAGTTTGTATAATTTTAAATAGTTTTAATATGTTGCGGAAGTTTAAATACAGATTAAGATTCAGACCGTAAATTGAGGATGTAAAACTGGATACACTACTGGACCTAGGAATATTATAAATAAAACGGATACAGTCATTAAACGCAACCTTTAGTCTATTCTTACAAACAGAGTTAAGACAAGAGAACACAGAACAATTAAACAAAACGTAAGGCATTATAAGCGTTTTAACTAATCTTGTTCTTACGAGGTGATGCAAGTAGTTCGTCGAGTATCGCAATCGGCGGAGTCCACTATAAACTTTTTTCAGGGTGTCTTTTATAGCATCACAACATGTAAGTGAAGAGTTAATATGGAAACCAAGGTATTTAACAGAATTTACAACTTTAACGAGGTTGCCATCAAGGAAAACAGGTGAAAAATCATTTGAACAAAAGCCGTTATTTGAAAAACCAATGCAAACGGTCTTGTCGGGGTTCAGCTTCAATTTGTTAGCTTTTGACCAGTTGGATATGTTATCAAGATCTTCATTCACTCTAGCAACACAGTCCTCTATAAGACCAATAGGACGCGAAAAATATATAATCACATCATCAGCGTACATGTGAATTTTGCAATTCTTAACAATACCTGGGATTTCATTGTTAAAAAGGGAGAACAGAAGTGGTCCCAAAAAACAGACCCTTGCGGAACGCCTTCGTGAATGATTTTAGAGTTTGAGTAGCCAAGCTCTGTGGCGACCGACTGTTCTCTTCCCCTTAGATAGCATCTAAGTAGCTTTGTGGAAGAGTCTGAAAAATTAAAACTATTTTTAACCTTTTTTAGTAATAAAGAGTGATCAATACAGTCGAAGGCTTTGGAAATGTCTAGAAGAACTTTTATACAGATATCGTTGCGATCTAAAGCAGATCGAATATCAGTAGTCACTTTTAGAACAGCAGATTCACAACTGTGTTTGCTTCGAAAACCGAATTGCCATTTCGAGAGCTTATTATTATCATCCAGGAATTTCTGTAATTGGAGAGATAAAACCTTTTCAAAAGCTTTTGACAATAAACACAAAATACTAATTGGTCTGTAGTCGGCAGGACAGTTTGGACTAGTCTTTTTGGGCATAGGAATAATTTTAGCTATTTTCCAACTATCTGGGAACTGGGAGCTGTATATACTTTAATTAAATATATGATGTATGTAGCAAATAACATGAGGTAGTATAAGCTTAAGAAATCGAGGTGATATACCATCAGGCCCTGTGGCATTAGATTTAATAGAGTTAATTGCTTTGAATACATCGAATTCAGTAATACACTGAAAACCGAAATTAGGACACAAAGCAGGAGAACACAGATCTAGGTTAAGAGGAGTGGGATCAAGAGGATCCGGAGAAAAAAACGCACACAGATAAAACCTTTTCAAAAGCTTTTGACAAAAATCACAAAATACTAATTGGTTTGTAGTCGGCAGGATATTTTGGACTAGTCTTTTTGGGTATAGGACTAATTTTAGCTATTTTCCAACTATCTGGGAACTGGGAGCTGTATATACCGTAATTAAATATATGATGTATATAGCAAATAACATGAGGTAGTATAAGCTTAAGAAATCGAGGTGATATACCATCAGGTGATGTGGCATAAGATTTAACAGAGTAAATTGCTTTGAATACATCGAATTCAGTAATACACTGAAAACCGAAATTAGGACACAAAGCAGGAGAACACAGATCTAGGTTAAGAGGAGTGGGATCAGGAGGATCCGGAGAAAAAAACGCACTCATTTCATTCGGGGATAATGAACACATGGATATTTTATTATCAGTCACTACACCCAGACCTTTCAGATTCTTCCACAGTTGCTTAGACCCTAATTTAGGATCAAGTTTCTTTAAAAAATAAGACGAGTTGTAACTTCGTTGCGTACAATACAGTATTGTTGTCTATTTTCCAGTGTAGGATTTCGTCTGAATTTCTTAAAAATACGCTCATGCTCAGTAATCTTACGTTGAATTTCGTTACTATACCACGGACAAGAACAAGACCTAACACGCTAAGTAACAACTGGAACAAAATTATTATATAAGGAGTTGACTAAATTATTAAAGATTTCAACCTTTTCACTTATATTGGCCGTTAGATATATGTTGTGCCAATTTAAACTATAAATCGTGCGCGTGAGCTCTATAAGATTAATGTCCTTAAACGATCCAAAACTAAAGGTATTATCACAGTTGTATCTATCTATATTAAAGTCAAAAGAACAGAAAATCATATCATGAATGAATTCGCTTGTCAGTTTAATTTGGTCAAAACATAAAACACTCGAAGCACAATTAGTGAGAAACATATCAAGTAACGAGGGATTATTCGTAGACTTAAAACAGGTGGGATAGCAAGAATTCACTACTGACAACCCTAACTTATCACAGAAATAATGAAATTGACTAGTTATATTATTGCACTTTAAAATGTTGACATTAAAATCACCACCTAACAAAATTTTACTGTATTTTGGATGTAGTTTTAGTAATGTGTCTTGCAGTTCCGCTAAATTTTCCTCAATGAAACAGTGAGGGAGCGAATACACTACAACAAGGAGCATTTTATCATGTGCAGAACTGACTTCTAATCAGTAAAATTGTATAACAGTTTTTCGCATAAATACACACACCACCACCCACCCTTTTTTTACGGTCATTTCTAAACAAAACAAAATTAGGAATTTTCACCATTTCTGACAGTATATCACAGTTAAGCCAAGATTCAGAAACCATTAAAATGTCAATCTTAGAAGTACTATCCCAAACTACGCCAAGACAAACTAATGCTGTGAGAAAATTCGACGTCAGACGGCTACAATCGCAAGAGATCGCCAAGTCCTTTTCCGATCGAGTGTCTCTTAATCTCTTAAGAAGTCCAATGCCGCCAGCATGCCGCTTCTGATGTGCTGGGTTTCACTCGTCCACCACAACGAAACCCCTGGTTCGATGATGAATGCCGGCAAGCACATGCAGCTAAGCAAGATGCATATAACGCGGCGCTGCTTAGAAAGACCAGAGCTGCTCATGAGCCCTATGGGCGGAAGAGGAGAGACGAGCACCGGCTTCTCAGGAGGAAGAAGAAAGAGCATGAGAAGCGCGCGATCGAGGAAATTGAGAGATGCTACTCCAGGAATGAGGTTCGGAAGTTTTACCAAAAGGTAAAAATAACATGCCGCGGAAACAAACCCCGAACCGAAGCCTGTAGAGATGAACAAGAGAACATCATAGTAGAATTGCAGTCGATGCTGAGGATTTGGAAATATCATTTCTGCAGACTGTATAACGGCGATGACGGACCAAATACCGCTGTCAGGCAGAATCAACCTTTCAACCTGGACGATGATGACCAACAATTCCGTCCACCCGACCTGAATGAAGTGAAGATAGCCATATCGAAGCTTGAGTCCAACAAAGCTGCTGGAGCGGATGGCCTGACTGCCGAGCTCTTCAAAGCGGCAGGCGATGACTTGGTAAGGAGCATACACCAACTCATCTGTAAAATATGGTCGGACGAAAGTATGCCCGATGAATGGAACCTCAGCATTGTTTGTTCAATTCTCAAGAAAGGAGACCCTCTGAACTGCGCCAACTACAGAGGCATCAGTCTCCTTAACATCGCATATAAGATTTTATCTGCCGTATTGTGTGAACGCCTGAAGCCGTTCGTCAACAACCTTATAGGTCCATATCAGTGTGGCTTCAGGCCAGGAAAGTCCACCATCGACCAGATATTCACACTACGGCAGATCTTGGAGAAGACCCATGAGCTTCAGATCGATACCCACCACCTATTCATCGACTTTAAGGCCGCGTATGACAGCATCTATAGAGACGAGCTATATAGAGCAATGTCTAGTTTTGGCATCCCTACCAAACTCGTCCGTCTGTGCAGGATGACGATGAAGAATGCACGCTGCTCCATCAAGGTCGGTAAAGATCTCACCGAGACCTTTGATGTCCAGAAAGGATTTAGACAAGGCGATGCGCTGTCATGTGATTTTTTCAGCATCGTACTTGAAAGAATAGTGCAAAAACTCACGAGCAAACACAAGAGGCACTATCTTTCAAAAGTCCGTCCAACTACTCGCATACGCCGACGATATTGACATAATCGGGAGAAAACAGCGTGATGTCAGTGGCGCTTTCGCGAGTATTGAGACGGAAGCGGCGAAAATGGGTTTAGCGGTCAATGAGGGCAAGACCAAGTATATGCTGTCAAGCAAAAAGGACAACCAGCACCGACGTCTCGGACAGAACGTCACCCTCGACAGATATAACTTTGAGGTAGTTAAGGACTTTGCTCAGTCAACTTAGCGTGCGAAACTGGAGGCAGCTAGCCAGGGATCGAGCTGGCTGGAGAAGCTTGTTGACTGAGGCCCAGGTCCGTCCCGGACTGTAGCGCCACCTAAAGTAAGTAAGGAAGAAGTACTAAATAATTGGTGCAAGACTGTATATTTAGATCTCACACTTTCAGCATTTATATGACAAATATTAATACCTGATTCGATTCACAGATTACATTGAGAACGGTCCTTATATTATCAGGATGGTTCAAACTCATAAAATGAGGATGTATATATATAGTACATACCGCCTTTAGATAGCAACAGGAACGAAAACAGCATCATAAATAGACATGAAGCTTGCTTTAGAAGCTTGCGTCAAAAGCATAACAATTAATTTTAAGAAGGTTTAGACGAATAGTTATTGATACACATTTACAGGATACTAAATTAACAAGAGAATCATCGAATGGAGTAACGTCTGAAATAAGTAACAAAAGTAGCAAAAAGTGACAAAAAACGAATTACAAAAATGACAATGGCAACTCTAACAGCTGATTCATTTTCGCCAAAAGTTCACAGCAACAAAAAAGTTCAGCAGCACATCCAGCGGCATCTCCAGGAGCAGAACTACCTTCAGCATCAGCAACGGTTGGAATGTTGGTGTTAGAGAGCGGGAGAGTGGCCGCAGTACAGGTGATAGACATAAGAGCAGGAATGTCACAAACTGCGACTGATTTGTCCCCCGCACCTTTTTTCACAAACACTCTTCCATTGCGTGTATACGCAGAATGGAGTTGATTCTCCCTTCGCATTTTCATAGCTCTCCGGAATACAGCATGATTATGTTTAGTTAAACTTTCGTACACACGAACAAAATTGCTGTTGCCAAAGCCAAGGTCTTAAAGGGACAGCGGACGGGAGTTGTCTTTGTTGTATGCGGCAACACTTCTTAACAAACACACTTTGTTCTCTTCGGATGGAAGCTTTATAATGACAGCATTGCGTTTATGACATAATTTGCGTTTATTTTAGAGCAAAGCGCCTTGTACACCTTATTTAGATCTTCATTTTCGGCAATAGGAATTCCGTGTAGAACAACTTCTCCCGCAATACGCTTGCGAAAGAGAAAATCTACTTGAACTTTTAAATCGCTGTTTGCTTCCTGCAACGATTTTATTGAAGAGAGAAAAGTGTTGCATTTTTTGTTATGGCTTTCCTCCACAGTTGTAAGTTTGTATTCAAATTCACTCTTAAAAGACGTTAACTGGTCAATTAAGCGCTTCTCCATTGACTTAATTTCAGCTTTAAAATCATTTCTAATCACAGCGGCAACAGATTTAATTAAGTCAGCTTTTAACGAGTCAAAGCGAGTATTGATAAGGTTGAGAACATCCACAGAACAGGTTTTAAGAGAAGGGCCCGATTTATTAACGGAGCGTAGCGATCTTTGGTGAGAGTCCGCAGAATTTGGTGTACCGGCCATTATATATGTATGCAGAAATTGATTTTAATTTTTAATTTTGGCTTTTTAGCTTAACGAGACGCGTATATATAATTTAAACCGGCACGGGACAGATGGACATCAAGCTTCGGACCGACTTAACAAATTAGGGAAACTATTAACGACTTTATTTTAAAATTTTTTGCGGAGCAGATTTTCTTGCTACCAACTTTATAACCACTCAACTTGAAGTTGTAGTGGTGAGCGCCGGCTCTGTTCGAAGACTCGTAACAATATATAATATGTACACTGTACAGTCCACATAAAATTATTTTCTATAAACCAGAAATCACTTATTGTAGTTTCCCAGAGAAACAGTCGCTGATCCTTTTTCTTCTGGGCCTATTTGTGTTTAGATAATTTTCTTTGCATTTGACACATCTGTATCGCATGCTGCAGATGCTGGCCACATGTTCAAACTTCTGGCTTATAATGCAGGTGCAGGTTTAACCTTCATTGCCGTTTTCGTGGGTGGTTCTTGTGTCGTTGTTATTATGGTTGGTGGCGGAGTTAATCTTGTAGTTGTTGTATTTGTCCTCACGGGCGTTGCGCTGGGGATTGTGAAGCCGATTTTTTCGTTTTCTCCGCCTGAATGGCCGGAAATTCCTCCTCAGATAGGGACTGCGCTTCTGACAGTCCATCCTCTTCCACTTCTTCTTTAAGGATATCTTTCATTTCATTTGGTTGCTCGATATTATTGACTTTTTTGCAAAAACGGTCTATTGTATTGTATTGTATTGTATTGTATAAAAAAAGAAAAAAAAGTAAAAAACGAAACAAAAAAAAATTTAGTGACATTCGATCATAAACATAACAATTCATCATAAATATTTTATGTAATTGTGCTGTTGATGAGAAAAAATAATAATTTAAACAAAGGATTAAATACTTTCATAGCTTAACGTGAACAACCAGTCTTTAACCTTTTTGATGAAACATGAAAAACGAAGTGTATCTCTTATAAAAACGGGCAATTTATTAAAAAAGTGTGAAGCCGTATATGTATAAAAATGTGTAAAGTGTGTTCTATGTGCAAAGGGTACATTAACTAAGCTCATATTGTTTACACGCAGATTGTACATTTGTATGTTCCTACTGGGAATATTTCCGCTTTGTTTGAAGAACTCTCTTAAAACTTTAAAACATATAAATGCCTAACTAGCAGAATACGCAAATTTTTGAATAAATGTCAACTCTCAGCTAAACGATTTTTATTTGAAACAATTCTTACTAAATGTTTCTGAGTGATTAATAGGGATCTAACGGTATTAGTATACGAACTTCCCCAGCTTGTTATGCCGTACTGCAACTTTGGGTGAGCAAGACCATAATAGATAGTTGTTAAGACTTTTTGAGAACAAAAAGGCTTTATCAAATACATTTTACGAGTAGTATGACTCGGTCGAACGGGTAGGTTCATTAATCAAACTCTTGAGACCATTTGAAGCCATAGTGAACAAATAATTTTCAGTATCAATGTTACACTCATCAAGAATGTCAACATTGATATAACCGACAACAATTAAATTTTTAGCTAGAGTTGTACTAAGAATATGACTTAGTTCATGAACAAAAATACTTTTAGCAACACCGTGAAGTCGATAAATACTCAAAAAAGTGTAATCAATGTTTTTAAAAGCAAGCGAAAATTTTAATATGTCGGCACTAGATAATTTGAGGCAAGTACTATCACACACATACCCATCTTTAACATACACGGCAACACCTCCAGCAAAATAAGACTCATTACAATTTGCCAAAGGAAAGTTGTAGCCTTCTATTTTATTCAATTCAAGTTCTTTTTCGTATATCCAAATTTCACTTAAGATTATTACAACGGGTAAATTCAACAACGAATCAAGATGAGCTAAGAATATTGAGAAATTTTTTCTCAAGCTACGTATATTTTGATGTAAACATAAACAACATTCTACAGAATTAACAAGATTCTACAAAATTAACGAGATCAGCTGGGTTTTCACATGCATTAGGAAGTGGGAGAGAGCTAGCAACAATCATAATTTAAGAAAATCAGCAGCACAATTTATTCTTACGTTATTGGTACCCTCTTCTTTTCGCATGCAAATAGTCCCATTTCTCGTCCACACATATTTGTACCCCTTCTTTGCCTTCATTGCTGTTGCAGTTTTTAATAGTTGCCTTGTTTCATACGTTAAACACTCGCTGACATACTCGTACATCTTATCCAGTCTTGCTTCGGCATTGAGTAGGTTCGTGGTTAGTTGCTTTCCTCTTTCTTTCTTGGCTTTTATTATTTTATTTTTGCACAGATGAGACACTAGTTTTATGTGGAGAACGTGTTTGGTCGTATTGCCTTTAGTTGTTGGTTTGGCTGACACCCGAAGTTGCTGTATATTGATACCAAACAAACAGCGCATTATTAAGGTAAAATTGAAAATTGATTCAGAATTTAAATTATATGTTAACTAAATAGTTGCGTGTTTATTTCCTGAATTCGCAAGGCCGCGGATATAACTTATCACGTATGAGGGAATATCGTAAAAAAGTGATTAAAATGCTCTAAATAACAATAAATAACGACGGATAATCTTTAAGCTAAAAGAAAAACAAAAAACAAAAGTGAGGGGAATATTTAGTGAAGATAAAAACTAAAAAAAATAACGGTGAATAATCGTTATCAGAAATAAGAAAAAGAAAAACAAAAGCGAAAAAAGGTAAATTTTCATCTAATTCTTAAGTAACTTCAAAACTATTAATTTTAAAATTATAAAAAATATATATGTATTTGAGACCCTTACAACAAACACTTTCATTTGATATGTCACACGGTACAATTTTTTTAAATTTTCTTATTTGCCCACCAAAAATGTGTACCAGATTTCAACTTAATCAATCCAGTAGGTTATCGAGTTATCCTATAAGGGTTTAAATTTTCAGTCGGCCGTACGGAACTCTAAAAAGAAAAGTGAGTAAAATACTTGGTGAAAGTAATATAAAAACAAGAAAAGAAGAAAAGCATCAAGATAAAATTGGGGATCGTTATCTTGTCATTGATGATAATAAATAAACGGAACAAAGGACTGACATACTCAACTTAAACAATAAACAAGGACTACTTCTTATGGGACTCGGACCAGTACGAGTCATGCTTTTGACACAATTGATATAAAATTTACGGGAATACTATAACTCACAAACTTAAAGCATTTATGCCAAGAACCAGGGGGAGACGAGGACTAATCAATGGCTTAGGGTCTGTAACAAAAGCTATAACAGGTAATTTAGAGAAAGAAGACGCAATATAAATATATAAAAAAATCTACACAACTGAACCTCAATCTCAATGACATTAAAGGAACAAGGTAAACTGAACAATGAAATGGTCGAGCTCAAAATCACAGATCATATTAACAAACAACAGGAAATCATAGACGTTTATTTTAAAAATGCATACAAAATAGTAAACGATCGGTTTGACGCCAAAGAAAAATATATTATTGGCATGCAATATATTAATCAAATTAATGTTAACATACTAACCCATCATTGAAATAACATAGCGCAAGCCGTAACTTTAGCTCGCTTAAATATAATATCTTAGCACATATTTAGTCCAAATGAATTAACACAAGTATTTTAAACCAAAATACCAATCTGTAGAAATAAAATCTGATAAGCACATATATGAGATGCTAGGTCTCTAAGCCTATTATAATCTCCGAAATAATTTTAATATAAAAATCCCATTAATTACTTAATAAGATGCGTAGCTAACCCAATTAAAAATGAAAAGACAGAATGCAGGCTTATTTACGGATCAAAAAATACGGAGATTTACCAACCAGAACCAAACTATTTGATTTTGATTAACATCCCAATGACAACTATACAAGATAAAAGGCTTGTGTCTTCTTATCCAGTCTGCTCACGTAATATAATAGTAATATGATGATAAGAATGAGAACCGGGCTGATGCCATACCATGTCCATTTGCTATTCTCCAAGGTAACTATAAATTAATGGATTTTTTCCTGATTCATTATTTTAAGTTTGTGCAAATAAGGTAGGGACACTTTATATTCGGATTCGCTTTTATAATTATGGTATGTTCTATAATTATGGTATTCTACATCTTTGATCTAATTGATTATTTTATTCGGATTTTTGTGACATAATTTCTATCAAGGGATTTAAAACGTCTACAGACTTTCTAGAGTCAAAATACTTTATAATTGCGAGCTTTGAAAATGTATCAACACGTGTGCCTAAATATAATAAAGTAATTTTTTTCCTGTATTGTAAATATCTGCATGTACGAGTATGATTTCTCCTACATAAGTAGGAATTGTTACAGTTACAGTTATCACTTTATTGTAGCTTAAATTGTACATTATTGGTTTTACAGACTTTATTGCACATTTTACAGAGATATGGTATTTCACTACCTTACTACTGACAATTAAAAATTTGTAAATAATTATTACTGAAATTACAGGCTTAAGAAGGAAAACTACTAAAAAAACCTTCATTAAATCATTCATCGTGGTAGATAGAAGAGGGGGCAGTAGAAACAACAATTTGGTTTCATTACAATAAATACTCGTAGCATTATATGTATAATGAAGGAACCAAGAAACAGAAACACAAAGTTAATAAATAAATAACAATGAATAAATAAATAAATTATATATAAATAATAAATAAATAAATAAATAAACAATTAAATAAATTAATTAAACCAATATATAAATAAGTAAGTAATAAATAAATAAATTAACACATGAATAAATTAATAAGTATGTAAATAATAAGTAAATAAATAAATAAATAAATAAATAAATAAATAAATAAATAAATTAATTAATTAATTAATTAATAAGTAAACAAATAAATAAATAAATAAATAAATAAATAAATAAATAAATGAATTGCTTAGTAAATAAATTTGTAAAAATTAATTAATAATTAGTTGTTGAGAGCTGAAACCAGTTTATTGCTAGACATGCTACATAATATTTTGTACTTTTCATTCAGTTTGGCAATGCGGTCTTTTATTTTTTTCAACATTAGTTCTAATATGCAGCTCGTTAGTAGAGAAGTCCCAAGGCAGTTTCCAAATCAGTTTTAATAATTTATTTTGTGCTCTTTGAAGTTTGAGAAGATGACTTTTGGCACAGTTCCCCCAGACAGGAGATCCGAAACAGAGAATTGACTGGAAAATGGTTTTGAAAATGATCATCTTATTTTCTCTGCTCAAATCTGACTTCCGATTTATATACGAGTATATATAGAACTCTTGTTATTATATTAGTCTTATTTATCGTTTCTTTAATATGCAACCCGAAATTTAATTGTTTGTCCAGGTGTATCCCAAGATATTTGACATTAGGTTTCCACTCAGTAAAAACATTATTTATAGAAAGGTTGTTGCTTGGCAAGTATCAGGCTTTTCTTTTACGGGTAATAAAGATAGCCTGAGTCTTTGAAGCATTAATTTTAATCTTCCAATTGCTTAAATAGGTTACTAGTGTATTTATAGCAGATTGTAAATTGGTTTCAATATTGAAACCAATTTCATCTGAACAGAAAATACAAGTATCATCAGCGAATAGTGCGATTTCACAGTTAGCGAGTATTGGAAGGTCCGACAAATATATATTAAATAAAAGTGGACCCAAGACGAAGCCTTGGGGAACACCTGCTCCTGATCTTGGACATTTGAAAGTGTACCATTAACTGAAACTTTGTATTTTCGAGAAGATAAAAAGGATTAAATTATTTTTATTAAATAAAGCGGAAAGTTGAGCATAAACATTTTATGTAGCAGGCCATTGTGCCAAACTGTGTCAAATGCTTTCTCAATATCAAAAAGTACCAAGCCTGTACTTTTTTTCAGCAAGAATTGACTTCTGACATGTTTTACAATGCGGTGAACTTGGTGCACGGAACTGTGATATTGCCTGAATCCGAACTGTTCAGGAGGTAACAAATCAATGAGGTTAATGTGCAAGAGTAATTTTGTTTTAATTAACCGCTCAAGGCATTTACTTAGCGAATTAAGTAAGCTAATGGGCCTGTAACTATCAGGAAAATAGGGTGCTTTCCCAGGTTTTAAGATCGGAACTACTTTAGCTGTTTTCCACTTGTCAGGAAAATATCCCAGTTTCAGACATCTATTAAAAAGTTGCTGAATGAATTTGATGCCTATTACAGGCAAGTTCTTCAATAATATACTTTTAACGCAATCAAAACCTGGTGATTTGTTATTTTTTTGGGTGGATAATACATCAACCACATCATCGAGACTAATGATATCTGTATTTAGTCCAACATTATTTGCATTAATGTTAATTATTGATCGTTCAACTATCGATTCTGTATAAGGATTGCTTGAACCATTTAAATTTGTGAAGCTGCTAGCAAATGCATTTGAAAGAGCATTCGCCTTTTCAGAAGGGGAGATCATTACAGAGCTCCCAACTTTAAGCGCAGGCAATGCACAGTTTTTTTTTTAATTATCTTTATTATGTTCCAAAAGGGTTTACTTCCTTTTTCTAATTTTTGAAGCTTTTGGTTCCAAACCCTATTTCTGTAGGAAGAGATAATGTTTTTTAAAACGTTATTAAAGTACTTCATATCGTGAAGATGTTGAATGTTTCTGGTTCTAGACCACTTGGATCTGCAACCATTCCTCACCTTTATAACATTTAATACATAAGATGGGAGGTTGTTGCCCGACTTACGAAATCTGACTTTTTTTTGGTACAGCTTGATCCACTGCTACCAAAACGTTTCACAGCCTCATCAATGTGAGTTGTGCTGTCAGGAAAAGGTGTAAAAGCAGCCGAATTGATCAGCTTCCGACTGAAATTTCTTTTAAAACAGGACCAATTCGCGTTATCGTAATCAAAAACCAAGTTCGGGTTTTGTACTGGAGAGGAAGAAATACGTAAATTTACTGGAAGATGATCAGAGCTGAGTTCATTGTAAGCCATAGGCTGGTCAAACAGATTGTTCGAATTTGTTAAAAAGTAGTCCAACGTTGAACGGTTAGAATGCGCTTTTGAAAGAAAGTATGTAGGATGGGGAGGGTACAAAATGTCGAAAGAATGTCTTTGATTATAGCCTAGTAACATGTTGCCCCACGCATTTGCTCTTATACAACCCCAAGTTCTATGTCTGCAGTTTAAGTCCCCACCAACTAAAAATGTTCCATGAATGTTTATCAATTTACGTAGATCATTACTGAACTCAAAACGCGATGAAGTACCACCAGGAAAATATACAGAAAAAAATTTAAGTAAAAGACCATTACTGAATGGTATTTCAATGCCAATATTTTCAATTAATTTTGTATTAAGTACTGGAAGTAATTTATGTTGTATTGATCTTAGTACAACAACAGCAACACCACCTCCTCTTCTATATACCCGATCTAAGCGATAACACTTATAATCTTTATTACTTAAATTATATATATTATATATATATGTTTCCTGTAGCAAACTTACATGTATATTATGCTTACTCAAGTAAGCAAAAAATTCTACAGATTTATGGCGAATACCTCTAGCATTCCAACATGTTATATTCGAACAAGTATGCATTATTTTACTTGATATAAGAACTTAATAGCTAATTGTGCAATGGTATTAAACTGCTCTTCTCTGGAGTTGCATTTACCTAGGAGCGAGATCATCTCAAACGTGAGAGCGTTTAGTTCTTCCATCGTAAAGAGCTGCATATTACTCTTTGAATTGGTTCCGTTGTTACTGTTCATCCAAACATTCGAAGTTGTGTTGTAAGTTTTTAGACAGCTGATGTCTTGTATGGTGTACGTAGTGGGGGAAAGTCCGTAGTACTCGGAGTAAAAATCTACTTACTCATTCATACTTGATGAGGTTTGTTTCGAGAAGCAAACCGCTCACGAATTTCAAAAAATTGTTGTCTACTCACGCATGACGAGTCTTCTGACTTGTGTGAATCACTGCAGTTAGCAGTGGTTCTCAGAGCAAATAGCACAGTGAGTCCGTACATGGCAATTTTTTTCTCCATGCCCATACATTTGGCAATTGTTACACTGAGTGATTTTACTTTTCACTCTGCGCGCAAAGTCCCACTTGATTTGAGATCTGAACATAGAACGAAAATTGCGTTTTAAATCTATTAACTTTATAGAGCCAGATTCTAAGTATATTAAATAAAAAACGTCAACAAACTTGTCTTGTTTTTTCTTAATTATTTTAATGTTTTGACACTTAAGGCCGAGTGAAATTAATTCCTTTTTAAGAGTGTCCACATTCATTTCATCAAGACCATACAACATGACTTTTAACGCCCTTGAAGTTGGAAGGTCGTGGGTGAAAAATTGAATTTTTTTCGATGTTAAATCCGCACAAATACTGCTATGTGTTTCGGGTTTGTCACAAATAATTTTAATACCGATGGATACTTTTTTCACACAATGGTCTTCGATTTTCAACTCGCGAAGTAGAGAATGAATCTGTTCACTAGTCTTATGCAAAACACAGATGGAAGGAATTTTTATTTTTTTCGTCATAGTTGGAGATATGATCTCGTCACACTCGATTTCATTGTCCGAATCGGGTAAACATTGCAAGGGTGCAAAATAATTACTCCTAGAGTTATTAGCTCTGAAGTTCATTTTACGACTTTTTGATGCTGAAGACAAATTGTCTTCAACACACGGGGACCTTATTCTCTTACTAATTTGTAAATAAAGCTAGATACCGCACAGAAGAAATCTGGGTTGATATTTATTTTCTTTGCATATTTTACATTTAGATGTATAGATTTTACACAGTTTCTTTATTGTTGATCGAAATGTTATTGTATGTCTAACCTGTTTTTGGAAGAGAATTTTCACCTTCTTTCTCGCGAACGTGCGTAATGAAGGTTTGATTCTTTAGGCAGCTGATAGGATTCTTGACTGTGGGTATGACCATTGTTAATGAACTTTCGCTGTGAACGGTTTGTCCAGAGGTATAAAGCGCGTTGATGTATTGGCGAGGTAATGCGCCTGCTACTTTGTTTTCCTTACCTGGTTTAAAGTCAGAGGTTGGAGAATATTCCTTAATGCAAGCTCTCCATCTTTTCAATTTAGTATTAGGATTTTTATGGGATATCGCAAACGTGAGTGGTTGAAAATCTGTAAATATTTTAATGTTAGAAACACCATAAAGGTAATTTCACAGTTCTTCAATGCCCAGACTATCGCTTACATTTCACGGTAATTAGTAGCGTAACTCTCCTCGGTTCTACTTAAAGTTCGAGATATCATTATGATTGGTCTACACCCTTGAGAAAGTACCGCACCTATTGCTTGTGACAACCCATTAGTGGTCAAATTAAAAGGTTTGCGTAAGTTCGGATATAGTAACAAGACATATAGTAACAAGTCATTTAATTGAATTTTAACGTTCTTAGATTTGTTTGTTGCATTGTTAACGTTTTCTCTTCTGAGATATTTTGCTAAGGGTTTGGCTATCTGGGCATAGTCTTTTATAAAGCGGCGATTGTAGCCGAAGAGTCCGAGAAAAGATCTTAAGGCTCGAAAGGATTTTGGAACTTCGTTACTGACAACGTCCTTGACTTCATTGGGATATATTTTTATACCTTCTCCGGATACAAGGAAACCTAAAAATTCTACCTCATTTGTAAAGAATTTATATTTTTCTGGGGATATTCGCATGTTAGTGTGGTACAGCTTGGAAGATATTATTCTAATTATTCGGTAATGTTATTCTAATATTTTCCAAATGTTCTCTTTCAGTTTTCGAAAAAATTATAACGTTGTCAATGTAGACATGACAACTTTTTGCTATTCCACTTCTTAGAACATCGTCGATACCACGCTGAAATACGCCAGGAGCATTTTTCAAACTGAAAAGTAATCTACAAAATTCATATTTTCCATTGATAACGGAAAATGCGGTTTTTACCCGGTCTTTTTCTCCTAGGAGAATCTGGTGAAAGCCGGATTTTAAATCAATGGTTGTGTAGTATTCGGCTTGGGCTAAATTGGATAAAATAACGGAACTTTCGGGGTAAGGATACCGATCAGCAGTAGTGCTATCATCTAACTTTCTGTATTCGAAAACCAACCTTGATTTTCCTACCACTAATATTGGGGTACTATAAGGGGAACGTGATGGACATATGATTAGATCAATCAATCATCAATCATTCTTTTAATTTCTGTATTTACAAACGGAGCAGCCGCCCCACTGTATGGTCTTGATTTCGCGTAAATTGGTTCAGAATCCAATCGAAAGGAATTTTTCGTTTATAATAATTATTGGGTTATTACGTTGTCACCGTTCAGGCACCTAGCTTTAAATGGGTTATTATTGTAGGTAGCTTTCAAATAGGGCATCAGCCTAATATAATTTTTGGCTGTCCCCGTGTCTACAAGGATTCTCGTAACAATTTTATTATCGGGTTTCTTTTCAACGTAGGGGAGGGCCGACTTTACTCTAAAAATTGAATCTGATAGTCGTATTCTGGGCTATCAAGGGTTTGATATTCGTCTTCATATGCGGGTTCCATTTCGCGACGATATCTTGTTTTTTATTAATATTTCGCGCAGTTACTCTGGCTTTCGGCTGAATAATCGACTCATGATGTCGGTCTTCTCGGAATAAATTCGACTAAATTCCATTTTGAATTGCTTAACTGTCAAAACTGGAGGACGTTCCTAAAAAAGGAAAAAATGTCGTCCCGCTCCATCGTGGAAAGCGGCTGTACTTGGTCTCTGTTTATGCACCTCAGGCTTCACAATCCACTTTATTTATTACAGAGCTTTTTCGACTTCTGAGACTGGAATCGGAGGAGAGTTGTTTTAAAATCGGAGGGGATTTCATCGCTTAACTCAGAGATTTGGGAAATAATTTGCCAAATAATAGAGGGAACCTACTACTCGATTGGTGGGGTCAGCACGATGTCATGAACAGACTCGGTCCTAAAACGACGAATAACCCGTCGTTTCCCAGATCTATCTATTTGGATCTATTGCTATACGATTAACGTATACGACTAACAGGTACGAACTTACAAACGCTAAACTGCTTGCGCACATTCATGTCTAACAGCGACCATTATAGTTTTAGCACCGAAATTACAGTTCCCAACGAAATTGCGGAATTGGAGGAGTTTGTAAAAATATATTCATACAACTAGAGTAAGACTCGATTGACACGCTTCTCCGCAAATTGATAAGAGCACTCCCCTCGAACACGCTCGACCCACTGTCCAATAGGAATTTGTCAAACAAGGAGATCGACAAGTACTTACAACGAATGGACGTGACAATTAAACAAATTATGGACACTAAAATACCGGGGTATCGACGTACGAATAACGAAGACCTGTTCCGCAGTCCCACTATTGACACACTGCATCGACTTCTGTCAAGACTCAAAAATTGTACAGACAGTTGACTGACACACAAAACCCGGAGATTAGGACACTGAAGTCGTCGATTAAAAATCTCCAAACGTTAATAAAAGAGAATTACAGAATTTCCGTAAGGTTCGGGTTTAGAAACCGAACATGTTCTCGCAATTAAATAAACTATTTCTGAGAAAAAATCAAAACGACTTTCAGTGTTTTAAAATAGCCCGGATAACAGACAACAAACTGTTACTTACAATAGCAGGTATTGATACAAATGAGGCCGCTGATGATGATGACTTCTTTGTGATCGAGGATCCACAGCAGCGACTTTCCAGGAAGTATACAAGGCCACTGATATCATTTTCCCTAATAATGACCTGGACAATCGTGTCTTGGTGCACAACTTCTATATTCGCAATAAACTAGAGACTTGGCGATCCGAGGGCTCTGGTTTCATTTGGTTCAGCGACGAAAATATGGCAAATAATGCCATTACCAGAGAGGGTGACCTACCCCCGTTTACTTCGAAGGAAGGACTCCATGAGATCTTCAACACAATCAGAGGTAAGAAATCAGTGAGGACCGATGGTATTCTGAACATCGTACTTCGACATCTTCCTCTAGAAGCTGTAGACATTTACACTACCCTGTATAATAATGCAATGAATAATGCACATTATCCAGGAAATCGGCGGTGGTTCAGCCTATCCTCAAAAAGGGAAAGGATATATCCAATCCCACGAATCTGCGGTTGATAAGTCTCCTTCCGAATATCAGTAAGGTGTTTGAAAAAGTAATCTAACTAGGTGGGTTGAGGACAAACATATAGTTCCGGATTATCAATTTGGTTTTAAGGCGGGACAAGCTATCTCACATGCCGCGTCTAAGCTGGTGTCCGATATCCAATAGAATAAAGGCAATAACCAATGTACTGGTGCCTGTCTTGTTAATTTGGTGAAGGCCTTCGACACTGCATGGTTAGAAGTTCTGTTCTATAAGCTGACTGGGCTGGGGATCAGTCAACCACTCTTGTACACTCTTTATAATATACTAACCAACAGACAGTTCATCGTAAAAAATGGTGATGTGACTTCTGTTGGAATATTTCAAACTAAAAATGGTCTTCAGCAAGGCGCAGTCAATTCGCCGTTCCTATTCAACATTTATACAAGTGACTTGATAGGTTCTCTTCCCCATACTATTGCGTATGCAGACGATTTGGTAGCGTATAGAACAGGTCCAAAAATCGAGGTCATTAATATTCTCTTACAGCGTAACTTAGATAAGATAAGACGATTTTGCGATGACTGGAAGCTGAAAATCAACTTTCAAAAGTCCGAGACCATTTCCTTTTAGGACGCCGTTGTCTGGAGCCTCTAGGGATACCAGAAAAAAACTGGCGAAAGTTCTCGATCATTGGACAACACGGACAGCCTCTTGCCCGTCGGAATGTAGTCAGATACCTTGGGATCTGGCTAGATCAGTTTCTGTATTTTTACAAAAATGTAGATGCTGCTCTGGCCAGAGCTAAAGGCGCCTTCACAAAGAGTCTGTTTTATAGTAGCCAACTCGATGCGAGAGTAACGGTAATCTGCTACATGGCCCTTATCAGGCCCATGCTGGTATTTGGGTGTCCTGTGTGGTTCAATGTACAAGCAAGCTTAATGGAAAAGATTCGGGTGTTTGAAAGGGCTTAGGGCTTGTCTTCGCTTGTACAGAAGACCAGAGTCGGAGTACAATAAATTGTATCCTAATGAGATCCTTTACAACAGGGCGAACCTAATACGAGTGGACAACTTCGTTATTAAGCTGACTCGAAGGCACATTGCAAGAGCAACCCCAATTACCTTTACCACGAGCGTGTGCGCTCTGACGGCTTCGTTCTACCAGAAGCATTCCTCTAATTAGATCAGGTTGTTCCAGGATAGGTCAGCGGTCCCGTGAATCTTCTATGTCACTCGGAGAGCTAGGAACAGGTGACTCAACTACAACAGAGATGTCTCACATGGCAGTGTGGACCTCACATGGCAGTGTGGACCGTCTCAGGTTCAGTAGGATGTCATTCGGCAACACCAGCAATTCTGGTGGTTGAATGATGGAGAGGATGTTTCGTCGCCGTTTCCGTCAACTTCAGACCCTCACTAATGAGGCAGAGCTGACCAATCTATTTGCTCTAAAAATAGCGATGGCCATAGGTTTAGGTTAGCATTTAAGAAATATCTATTTATATGGCGGGTCAATAAGTCCGTGACTTTTTGAATTTCTGACCTCTTTACTGAAACAGCAACACTGCTCCTGTCAACAGGCTTCTGTCAGTTGACTCCTGTCAAAATTTAAACTTGCTGCGTCAGTTAGTTTGTGTTTGACAGCTATTTTTATCAGACTACTCACTAATTTGAGGAGAAAATGGAGAAAAGTGAATTTCGTGTGCTTATTAAGCATTATTTCTTGCGAAAAAAAACCATTACCGAGACCAAGGCTAAGCTTGATAAATACTATGGGGACTCTGCACCATCGATTTCAATGGTAAAAAAGTGGTTTACTGAATTTCGTTGTGGCCGTACAAGCACTGAAGATGCCGAACGTCCTGGACGCCCAGTTGAGGTCTCTACACCCGAAACAATCGAAAAAATTCACGATATGGTGTTGGCCGACCGAAGATTGAAAGTGCGAGAGATTGTGGAAGCCGTAGGGATCTCGCATGGCTCAGTGGTTTCAATTTTGAATGATCACTTGGGCATGAGAAAGCTTTCCGCAAGATGGGTGCCGCGTTTGCTCACAGTCGACCACAAACGCAATCGTGTAACAACTTCACAGGAAGGTTTGGCGTTGTTTAATCGCAATATGGAGGAGTTTTTGCGTCGTTTTGTAACCGTGGACGAAAAATGGATCCATCACAACACACCAGAGAACAAACAACAGTCAAAACAGTGGGTTTCTAAGGGTGAATCGGCGCCAAAGAAGGCCAAGGTGGGTTTGTCAGCCAATAAAGTTATGGCGACTGTTTTTTGGGATGCACGCGGGATAATCCACATTGACTACCTTCAAAAGGGAAGAACAATCAATGGGGAATATTATGCCAACTTATTGGACCGATTCAATGACGATTTGAAAAAAAAAACGACCTCATTTGGCCAGGAAAAAAGTTCTTTTCCACCAAGACAATGCAAGGGTGCACACATGTGCAGTTGCCATGGCAAAAATCCATGAATTGGGTTATGAATTGCTCCCTCATCCACCCTATTCTCCAGATTTGGCTCCGAGCGACTACTTCTTGTTCCCAAACCTGAAGAAATGGCTTGGTGGAAAAAGATTTGACTCCAATGATGAAGTCATCTCGCAAACAAAGGCCTATTTTGAGGACCTCGACAAATCATTTTTTTTGGAAGGGATAAAAAAATTGGAGAAGCGTTGGACAAAGTGTATAGAGCTCAAGGGAGACTACGTTGAAAAATAAAATAATTTTTTTATCAAAAAATCTGTGTTTTAATCCAAAAGTCACGGACTTATTGACCCGCCCTCGTATATACAAAAGTAGCCTGAAGTGTAGAAAATAAATATTCCTAAACAAAATGATAATGAAATCGAAAGGCATATATATAAAAATTTCGAGCAGCTCGAGGGACCAGTAAATTAGTATAAGATTGTTAAGCAATTTTAAGCTTGCATTTAAGCATTTTCTGTTAGCATGAAAGAGGTAATAAGTAAAATAAAGTGCATTCAAAACTTATGAAAAACACTTAGATGGCCTATGACGTTTTTGCTTGTGTCACTGCATTCAACATTTATAACAGAAAGTATCCGAACTGGAGTACAAAATTAACAAAGCGTAAATTATTTTTGCAAAAACTGGCAGAGGAGTTGATAAGACAGCAACACACGAACGCTTATCTAATACACAACATCTCGATTCAAATGTCATTTGTGCGATGCGGCTAATTGGATAATCCATTTCTATTCCACCAACAGAAGTAAATCGTCAAAAGCGGTCTCGCTGTCACATATATACACGAACACAAGATAGAAAAGCCAATACTTACTGTGAATTGTGCGCTAGACCTGATTGCAAGGATTACTTTCAAATAATACGAGTATGTAAAAATTGTAATGCCATTGAAGAAGAAAATGAAGAATACAGGTTGTTTTTTGTACTACATACATAAATTTGTGTTATTTTGCTTGTATTTCTTAGGGATTGTATTGGGGTCAAAATGACCCCAAGTGACAGAGCACGCAATATAAGCAATTTAAAACGCTTGGGGTCAAAAAGACGCACGTGGCAGACAGAAGGTTAAATGTAATATGTGGGGTGACTTATTAATTTATATTACAAATATAAATAAAAATAAAAATATTAAGAATTTATAAAAATGAATAACGCGTATTTTAGAAAAAGAAAAGGAGAATATCTAGTTCCAAAATAAAGAACAACAAAAAAAAACAAGAAAACCCTAACAACATTCAATAATTTTTTCGTCTTATAATATAAGTATTACGCGCAAAGTTTTGGAAAATTAGGGATGATGGAAAGAGAGAAACCGCTAATCGTTGCTTTTGAATATTTGGAGGTTATACTGACTAGGGAATAAAGAGTTCAGCAGTGCATTCCATGAGCGTGTTGTTTGGCTTAGGAATGAATCACAATATTTCAGGGTACGTTAGAAAGTAGGCTTGATGGTTTACTGATGAAAATTCATAGCGAATTTGGTGTTAAGGTTAAAAGTTTGAATGGGCGGAATGCTACTGGCAATTTATGTGGAGCACTAGTGGTGAAAATAGCGATAGAACAAGAGGGCAGGAGGTATTAGGTCGGTGGTCGAGGGTGTCATTCGACTATGAAATGTTGTTTTTTCACACGGTTTTGAATTTTCAAGTAAGTGCAAAAAAAACTGAGGATCACTTAACCAGATGTGAGCAGACCAGATCTCCATTTTTGGGAATGAAAGCATTATATATTAGAATCCAGATTAGAGAGAGTGAAATATTCCTTACATCGCTTGAGGAAACCTATATAATTCGCAGCATTTTTGGCGACTTCGAATATCTGGTTATACCAACGTAAGTTGTAATTGACACACATAACACACACGACAATACAAGTGCTATTCATGGATAATGGCTGAGTAATTGAATTTGCTTTAGCGAAAGCAGACAGCATTGTGTTTTGGAAGCATTCATTTCTACTCTGTTGGTAGTTCCCCAATTGGTTACGCTTTTGATATCAGAATTTAATGCCGAGGAGCAGGGACGTGAGTCCAGGAACAAATATGAAAATCAGAGAGTACTGTCGTCAGGAAAGGAGTAAATTGGATTAGATGTAGCAGACATGCCATCAAATCACCAGTGGACCCGTTGCTACAAAAACGGTACTGCCGGTTATTAAGAAGTATTTTTATTCTAAGATATCTATCTCGTTCCAAAATTTAACGATTTTTCTTTGTCGGACCGAAAAAACAGCCTCTCCTCACAGCCTCTTTACAACTCGAGTCCTATCATTCTTTTTCCTTTGGTCTGATACTCTTAATATGGTGAAAGGTAAATGATTTCAATTCATAGAGAATATTGTCTGTGATAATATCAGCAGCGGCATCCACGTTGTTATCGACGATATGTACAATATATAACAACCAGTTAAGATTTCTAAGGTGTTAAGTCCGCTCCAATTGGCTTTCTTGTTGTGCCATACAGTTGTTTAAGAAATTTTTATCTTACTGTTCAGCGTACAAGAATTTAAGTGATATCACATAATGGTTCGACGAGCCTAGGGCGGAGAGCACATCAAAGGTGTATTTATCAGGGTGAGGTGTTAAAAACAAGTCCAGGGTGTTGGCAATATAAATATCAATGTCTGGTATTCGTGTGCGCTCACTTACCAACTGGGTCAAGTTGCTTTCCGTAGCGGAGGTCTCAACACACTTTTCTTCGGGCGTTATCTGTCCAGAAAGTCGAAGCGAAGCAGGACTGGGACTATTAAGGTCTTATATAGGGTTGCTTTTGTTGTTCGAGAGAGGGCTAGAGCGGGGATAGGTAAACAAATTGCCTAACTATCTCAAAGTTATACCTGTCGAATGTGACGTTTTGTCCGAGACGTTAGTATTCATTTCTCTTTTGCTTCACAGCGTTTGCTTGGTCTTGACCTCGTTACTGCTAAGCCCATTTTCACCGCACCCGTTTCAAAACTCGCGAAAGCGCCACTTACATCACGCTGCTTTCTTCCGATTATGTCAATATCGTCTGGGTATTCGGACGGACTTTTGAAAGATTGTACCTCTTGTGTCATTCCGGTTGAAAGGCTCATTCTGCATGAGAGCGGTATTTGTTTCGTCATCACTGTAGTGCACTCTACAGAAATGATTTTCCCATATCTTCAGTATCGACTGCGACTCTAGTTTGATGTTCCCTTGTTCGTTTCTACAAGCTGCGGTTCGGCGTGTGTGTCCGTGGTGAAATTTCCATATCTTATTCTTAGAATAACATCTCTCAATTTCTTTGACTGCCGGCTTCTTATGTCTTTAAAAATTTGCTGTTTTTGAGAATTTGAGAAAATTAAATTAATAAAATTGCAAAACGGAAATAAAATTCAAACAACAAATTTATTAGGAAGAATGAGAGAAATCCAAGTTATAAGCGCTTGCCAGACACTTATTCATTTAGCCTTAGCGAAGTGACAAAGTCGTGTGATCGGCTATACCATATAGAGAAATAGATGAAATCTTGTTCGCGAGAGAATTACATACAGTTAAATGTGTTTTATTACTTCTTAATAATAGAAAAAAAAACACAAAACAACAATGCGTTTTGAAAATTAGAACTTCAGCAAACAGAAACGAATTCAGGATATAACTCGTCTAGCAACATTTTGTTTAGAATAAACGAAAGCATCGATATATTACCACAGCCTTTGTTTATACCAACTTACCTAAAGTTCTAGTACATAGTATGGAGTATTTAACCCAAAACCTGCGTGCTTGCGCTCTCACATGACAGTAGTTTATTTAAATTAAATTAAATATGCAAAAGTAAAAAGAGCAAAAAGTACAAAAATTTGTTATTAAAACTCAATCAGGTTTAATGCAATCTTTTGGCCTTATTTATCAATTCGCAGAAAACTGCGGATAGCCTTTAGTATAAATTGTTTATACGGTACATTTGTGTCACATAAGACTTTTGAAAACCTGGAGTTTTTTATAACCTACATGAAAACAAAAAAAAAAACAAGAAAAACAAATCTTACCTAGCCAATCAAATCAAATCATTGCACAGAATTCAAACGGCATATGACAAAAAAAGTGAATCACCAAACATACTCTACGCAGAAGATTCGAAAACGTGTACATATGTATGTAGCAGTACACAAAATAGTAGTGTTGGAGTACACAAAATAATTCTCGACGGCAACACCCGCCTTCATGTTTTTGCCACATCATTTGAGCAATCGCCTCACGTTAACCGTATACAAGTTTGACTCACACACAAATAAACGTCTTCTGCAGATTACTTTGCAACCCATTAGCTTTGGCAACGGAATTGACAAGTTAAGCATGTACATGTTTATCATTGTGGCAGTCTTTGTCTGGTCATTGTCGCGAGCACACGCAGCACACACCACGTTTGTTATATAAAACTTAAATAACGAGTAGCATATATATATATACATTCGTATGTACCTTCAGTACACTGGTTTTCTTTATTGTTATACACCTATTGCAATATTTGTGAATAAGAACACATTTCATATAAAAAAGCAGACGTTTTCCTCACTCACTAAGCTGATGACCTCGACGTGACCATTGATTAAAGTAATGACGGAAAACGTTGTAAAATCTAAAGTGACCAAAGTATATCTATCGAGGATGGCAGTGATCAATAAGCGAGTACACCTATAAGCACAACGAACAATCAAGCACACGTTTTTCACGCATCGCGTATTAAAACCTACGATTTTTTTCACATCTGACCCTGAGCTTTGGTTTTTCCAGTTAGAGTCACAATTCGCCGGAAACACCACCATGCTCATTCCAGGTGGAAAACTAAAAGGCCGAGCTCATACTAAGGCAAGTGAGCTTGGCGATTCTTGTGCTCGCCTGTTTATTTTTGACGAAGCAACTGGACGAAATTTCCTTATAGAGACTGGTGCAGACGTCTCCCTCATTCCACCAACACAGCGTTCATTCTGCTCCGTTTATACGCAATCAAATCGTCTCCAACTGTATGCAGCCAACGGATCCGAGATCGCATATCGGCAGGAACGACTTATTTCATCGCTTGGACTCCGACGCAATTTTCCATGGCATTTTAGCGTCGCTGAGTTCATGTTTCCATAGTCGGTAAAGATTTCCTGAATTGTCACAACTTGTCGGTTGATCTGCGTAGCCGAAAACTCATCGATAAGTCAACAGAAATATTCCGGACTGGGAAAATTCACTCGTCTGATGTGCCACAGGTAACAATCACAGTTCTCATTTATTTCAAGGGAATTCAAAGACATTTTTTACGATCATTCCGCGAAGATCCAGCAGGTTAAGACGTAACGCATTGCATTCTTACACACGGTTCACCAGTGACTGCCAAGCCTTGACGATTTCAACCTGAAAGAGAGAATCCCTGAAGCTCATGGCACTCGGTACTTCTAGGCCGTCCAAAAGCAACTGGGCCTCATCCCTACATATGGTGCCTAAAAAGGACTTGGCGGCAATACGGCGACTACAGGCGTCTGAACGCAGCAACGGTAGCGGACAAGTACCCGATACCTTACATTCACGACCTTGCTCACATCGCACATGGCCGCAGGGTGTTCAGCACAATCCACATAAAGAAGGCATATCACCAAGTACCAGTGGAGCCAAGTGACATTCCAAAGACGGGTTATATGAGTTTATTTTCATGACGGACGGACTTCGGAATGTAGCGCAGACTTTCCAGAGGCGGATTGACGAGGTACTCCGAGGCCTGGATTTTACCGTGGCCTACATCGACGTCATCCTGGTCGCCTCCGAGACACTGGCCGAGCCTGAACGCCACCTGCGAATCATCTCTAAGCGACTTCAAGACAACGGATTGGTAATTAATCTGTTCTTCGGCCACCAGGTTCTCTCCGAAGGAATTAAACCCTTGCCAAGCAAAGTCGCCGTCATGCAGGAGTACAAGAAACCCACGATTCCTGGCTATGATAAACTTCTAAAGAAGATTTATTCTGAGTGATATCGACATTCAGGATAGTCTGCAGGTCTTATTTGAGGACAATATGAAGAATGACACTTGTTGACTTACTTGGACAACGAATGCGCTTTTGAGCAGTACAAGGCAGCACTCTGTAGTGCAACGGTGCTAGCTCATTCAGCAAAACATGCTGTGGTTTCAATAGCCGTGGGTGCATCGGGTTTTGCCATTGGCGCCGTTTTGCAACGTTTTCTTTTCGAAAAAGCTTTCCACTTCGCAGAAAAAATATTCTACATACGATCGTGAATTGCTGGCACTTTATGAAGCCATACGATACTTTCGTCAGCTACTTGAAGGAAGAAATTTTGCGATATATACCGACCGTAAGCCATTGGTATTTGCGTTTCGGCAGAAAGTAAATAAGACATCACCCAGGCAGTCCCAACAGTTGGATTTTATCAGCCAGTTTTCCACTTACATACGCCACGTCGCCGGAAGGAAATACATCGTCCCCAACATGCTGTCTAGGATCGAAGCAGTGTCAGCCGAAAATAACAACGACTTCGGCCTTGTGGAAGCAGATCAAAAAGTTTATCGGGAGCTGCAGGTGTTAGTGGGCGACAACAAGACTTCACTCGTTTTAAAAATCATAAAAAAATGCTGAATCACCAAACAATATAATCTGCGACGTATCAGGTATGTAGGAAGACCTGTCGTTACTAAAAGTTTTTGACTTTCCGTTCTATCGAAGATGCATGGTTTGGCACACGTGGGTACAGTAGCTCGGGTACCAAACTGATCCAACAACGATTTCTGTGACCGAACATATGAAAAGACTGCAGCAAATTCGTCAAACAGTGCATCGCATGTCAGAGGGCAAAAATCCAGCGACATAACCAGACGTCATTGCAACCATATGACGAATCAACTGAGCGCCTTGACCATCTCCACATCGATTTAGTTGGGCCGTTGCCACCTTACCTTCATCAAAAGAGCGACTCGTTGGCCAGAAGCAATCCTCATTAGCGACATAACCGCGGGGAGCGTAGCAAAAGTATTTGTAGCTGGCTGGATAACACGTTACGGTGTCCGATCCCGTATTACTTCAGACAGAGGGCGGCAATATGAAACCAATTTGTTCCGAACAACTTAAAAAATGCTGGGTGTTCATTGGTTGCAAACAACTGCCTACCACCCCCAAGCAAACGGGATGGTAGAACGGAGGCATTGTACCCTAAAAGCCGCGTTTAAAAGAAAGATGACGCCAACTGGTGGGAGTAATTGTCACTTATAGTATATTGCTTGGCCTTCGAGCGGCCCTTAAGGAAGACTTCAATGCAACATCAGCCGAGATGCTGTACAGTAAGACGCTTAAGATACCTGTACAGCTTTTGTATGTTAACAGGAAATATCTCCGATAATGACTTCGTCCGACAGTTTTCCATGTCTTTGAAGAAGTTGCAGCTCGGAAATAACGGAAATAAGCTCTGCGAAAATATTTTTCATTCAACCTGCGTTAGTTACGTGTAGGGATGGCAACGATTAATCACTTGATTGAATTATTCGATTATTTTTATTCAATTTACGATTTAATTGCATCAAAACACTCCTTTTTATTACTTGTCTATTACTCGAGTAATTGCCAACAACATTTTGAAATGTAATACATTTTATAATCATCTAAGTCAGCGTACAAGGGCCGAAAATGGTCGTATCAGTCCTAAATGAGTGCAGACGGGGTTAACATGGTCAAATTTCTAATATGTAAATGTATTTTAATATAATTTAATAATAAGAATCTATGTTAAGACAAACACAGAATGATCAAATGAATTTGTAATACGATATTTTAATTTTATTTATTTCTTTTCCTTTTTATTGCTTTTGAATATATACAGACGAAATTTGAATAAATGTCTGAAATAAGAATATAGTTTCCAATATTTTATATGTTCTATTTTAACACAAACGTAGTCTTTGAAGCAAGAGCCAATTCTTTTACTTTAAGATCGCTGTATTTTGAAAAATTTAATCTCATGGTGCGATTTTTGCCCTCTTAGGAAATGTCTGGGACTCTGTGATATTGCAATTCTAATACAAGATTCGGCGCTGAAACTTGGTGGTTTGAAGTCTTTATGCAATTAAGTATTATTATTTTAAAATATTGAAATTAATCGATTAATCCATTTTTTTACATTAATTGCACTTAATTGCAATTAGTTTTTTATACCTTGCAATTAAACATTTGATTATTTAATCAATTGAAAAAAAATGTTTGCCATCCCCAGCTACATATACCCACCTCTTCGTAAGGGTAGAGGCAATCCGCAAACAAATGCAACCGCCGTACAACGGACCATATAAAGTCCAACAGCGTCAGCAGAAATATTACAAGGTCAACATAAATAACAGCGTACAAAAGGTTTCTGTCGATCATCTGAAGGCAGCTTTCATATCAGCTGAGGATAATACAAGGGCGCCTAGCAGTACACAAGCAGCTCTTCAGATATGGCCATACAAGAATCGCTATGGCAGAAATAATTCACAACGGCAATACGGGCCTTCATGTTTTTGCCATATCATTTGAGCAATCAAGCCACGTTAACCATATATAAGTTTGACTCATATACAAATAAACGTCTTCTGCAGATTGCTTTGCATCCGTAAGCTTTGGTAACGGCATTGACAAGTTAAGCTTGCACATGTTTATTATTGTGGCAGTCTTTGTCTGGTCATAGTCGGGAGCGTACGCAGCACACACCAAATTTGTTCTATGAAACTTAAATAACGAGTAACATATATATATATATATCAATGGCGAGGAGTCCATATTATTCGAATCCTACCGAGCTACCTTTTAAAATTCTATTTTCAACAATGTATCAATACAACAAGCAATATGAATCTTAATATGTGCATATAAACAAAATATTTGTGTGTTTCCTACACCTGCACACGCATCCGCTTTCATATCGTTCTACTGCTCTACATAATTGCATACCTATTCTCCAATATCACATACTCCACAGCCCATAAGAACCAATCGCTTGTTTTCCCTTTATCGTTCACTGTGTTCGACTCCTCTCTGTTTAATACACGCTTTCTTATGCAAAGAAATAAATAACCCGCTTTTCTTATTTGGTAAATTTTGTACGTAGCTACGTCTGCGATTATTTCTGTTTGAAAAAGATTGTAGTTATTATTGTAAAAAGTGTGAAAAGTTTAAATTGTGATTTTTCAGTTATATTCAGCTAATTTTAAATAACTATTGGGAGAAAATGACATTATTAACTTTAAATTGTTGTTTGGTAGATTTGCTTTTGGAGGAAGGAAATGATATATGTAGGCTGAATTTTCTTTAAAAAAAATAGTAATGCAGATAGGATGCTCTATTCTTCTATGAAAGTAAATTATTAGCGCAAGGGTGGTTTTGTTTCGCATTTCAATACATCTAACTTCAGGTGGCGCTACAGTCCGGGGTGGACCTGGGCCTCAGTCAACAAGCTTCTCCAGCCAGCTCGATCCCTGGATAGCTGCCTCCAGTTTCGCACGCTAAGTTGGCTGAGGTCCTCTTCCACTTGCGTACGCCACCTGAGTCTTGGCCTTCCTCTGTCCCTCGGGGGCGGATTCGAAGACTTTTCCGACCGGAGCATTGGTGTCCATGCGCTATACATGAACCAGCCATCTCAGTCTTTGGATCCTCACTCTTCTGGCTAGGGCCATGTCGCTGTACAGTCCATACAGTTCGTCGTTGTATCTTCTCCTCCACTCACCGTCAATGCAGACGGGACCGAAGATCGCCCGAAGAATTTTTCTCTAGAAGCAACCAAGAACACCCTCATCAATTTTTAATAATGTTCATGCCTCTGCGCTATAGAGCAGGACCGGGATTAGTCTTATAAAGGGTGACTTTTGTTGTCCGAGAGAGGGCTTTGCTACTCAATTGCCTTCTTAACCCAAAGAAACAGCTTGGCGAGAGTTATTCTTCGCTTGATCTCAGCGCTGGTGTCGTTGTCTGTATTTATAGCAGAGCCAAGGTAGACAAGGTCCTTAATTACGTCAAAGTTATACTTTATTTATTTATTTTTATTTATTTTATTATTTATTTAATACTTTTTACAAATACGTTATAAACCGGAAGTACAAGGAACAGTATATACAAATAGAAGAAATGTACTAAGAAGAAAAAAGTACCTGCAATTTATAGTTCTTAAGGAACTAGAAGCGAGAGCAGATTCACAGGCAAAAACGATTAACAGTTAAATTACAAATTGAATGAGTGGGGTCATTAAAGAATAACTTAAAAAGCAGTAACAAATATGAAAAGATGGTAATTAATAGAAATTAATATAAAAAGCAATAAAAGAAAGAAAGAAAAAAACAATACATTTAAAGACAAAATTATCTATGTCAATATACAAAGCAATTCAATAACATATCTGTAGTTTAAGTCTAAAAGCCATGATTTCATTTGTTTGAGGAAACTGGATTCATTACGTATACGTCTTATATTATAAGGTAACTTGTTAAAAAGATTTGCACATTGTGATGAGGTACTTGGACGAGATTTAGTTCATTTATTCTAAGTCGGTAGTTAGATGAGCGTCTATTTGATAAATAGCCAGATCTTTTGAAGAATATTTTTAAGACTTTATGGCAATATAAATTTTTCAAAGGCAAAATGTTAAGGTTTTTAAAAAGCACTAAGCTATTATACCGTCGGTTTTTGTTACAAATACGACGAATAACATGTTCTTGTGGTATGAGGAGAGGATGCATTTTATTAAGGTGAGTGCCACCCCAGGAAGATAAACCATATTCCAGTTCAGAATGCACTTAACCATAATAAATGCGCTTTAGAAGATCCTGTGAGCAGTAAGACTTTACAAAATAGATTTGTCTAATAGTTGCCATCAGATACTTCTTAAGTGCAGTTGTGTGTGGCGACCAATTCATCTTCCAGTCAAACAGAACTCCAAGATATTTGAACTGATTAACTTTAACTATACCAAAACATTTGTCAGAGCAAGATTTTTTATCAAAATACGTCTGTGAACTTACGTGAGAGTTACAAACAGTCATACTATGCTTATATCTATTACAGTTGCTACTATGGAACACGAAAGGTCCATAGTCTACTTCTATTCCACTCTGATTAAACATCATAGTTTTTGTTTTGTCACTAATAACCATTTTATGCATTTTGAACCAATGACTTAGAGTTTCAATATCATGATTGATATCAGCACAAAGATTTAATGCTGAATTGTTTGTCAAAACACACGCCATATCGTCTGCAAATGCAGTGACTTTGCTTTGATATTTTTATAAGAATAATAAGTTAATAAATATAAGAAATAGAACAGGACCAAGAACAGAACCTTGAGGAACACCGACAGGGACGGAACGTAAGGAACTAAAGACGCCACTAATTTTTACTCTTTGCACTCTATTGGAAATGAAGGATCGAAACCAATCATGGATAATACCTCTATTATAGAGTTTACTAAGAAGTATATCATGATCTACAGTATCAAAGGCTTTAGTTTTGTCTATGAAGAGTGCAGCGGTTAGGTTCCTACTATTAAAACCGTTATATATTTCAGCGCAGAATTTAAGGAGGGCATCCTCAGTTGATCAACCAGAACGAAAGTCAAACTGACACTCAATGAAAAAACGATTTCTTTCAAAGAAACTGACCATTCTTATTTTAACAGCTGTTTCAAAAATTTTCGAGAAAACCGACAGTAACGAGATAGGCCTATAGTTGTTTATTAAGGTTTTATCGCCTTTATATACAAAGGTATCACTTCAGCTATTTTTAAATAATTTGTTAAATTTCTGTTAAACATAAAACATAGAATATCACAGATGTATAAAGCTATTCTTTTAACGAAGTTGTTTGAAAATCCATCAGACGTTTTTGTGTTAGAATTTTTAAGAGACTTAATAATTTTATATACTTCATAAGAGGTTATAGGGTCAAAGAAAAAACTCTGAAAACATTAGCCTTTCTGAGCTAGGCAATTACAGTTAGAGAATGAATCAGTACCTTAGCACCTATCGAGCAAAAGAACTTATTAAATGTGATGTCCTTTCTGGACATCAAAGGTCTCAGTGAGATCTTTACCGACATTGATGGAGCAGCGTGTATTCTCCATCGTCATCCTGCGCAGACGGACGAGTTTGGCAGGGATGCCAAAACTAGACATTGCTCTATATAGCTCGTCTCTATAAATGCTGTCGTACGCGGCCTTAAAATCGATGAACAGGTGGTGGGTATCGATCTGAAGCTCATGGGTCTTCTCCAAGATCTGCCGTAGTGTGAATATCTGGTCGATGGTGGACTTTCCTGGCCTGAAGCCATACTGATATGGACCACACAATACGGCGGATAAGATCTTATATGCGATGTTAAGGAGACTGATGCCTTTGTAGTTGGCGCAGTTCAGAGGGTCTCCTTTCTTGAGAATCGGACCAACAATGCTGAGCTTCCATTCATCGGGCATACTTTCGTCCGACCATATTTTACAGATAAGTTGGTGTATGCTCCTTACCAAGTCATCGCCTGCCGCTTTGAAGAGCTCGGCAGTCAGGCCACCCGCTCCAGCAGCTTTGTTGGACTAAAGCTTCGATATAGCTATCTTCACTTCATCCAGGTCGGGTGGACGGAATTGTGGGTCATCGTCGTCCAAGATGAAAGGTTGATTCATCCGCCTGACAGCGGTATTTGGTCCGTCATCGCCGTTATACTGGTCTTTCCACATCCTCAGCATTGACTTTTCCGTGGGATGTTATTTTTACCTTTTGGTAAAACTCCCGAACCTCATTCCTGGAGTAGCATCTCTCAATTTCCTCGATCGCGCGCTTCTCATGCTCTTTCTTCTTCCTCCTGAGAAGCCGGTGTTCGTCCTTCCTCTTCCGCTCATAGAGCTCATGAGCAGCTCTGGTCTTTTTTTACAGTGCCGCATTGCATGCTTTTTGCTTAGGTGCATGTGATTGCCGGCATTCATCATTTAACCAGGGGTTTCATTGTGGTGGACGAGTGAAACCCAGCACATCAGAAGCGGCATCTCTGATGACGTTTTGGCAGTGTTTCCAATGGTCTTCGACGCTTGATGCTGGCGGCATTGGACCTCTAAAGAGATTAAGAGACACTCGATCGGAAATGGACTCGGCGATCTCTTGCGATTGTAGCCGTCTGACGTCGAAATTTCTCACAGCATTAGTTTGTCTTGGTGTAGTTTGGGAAATCCGCAATCGTACCTTGACTACAACAAGGTAATGGTCCGAGTCGATGTTGGCTCCTCGGAACGTACGGACATCCATAATACTGGAGGAGTGCCTGGCGTCGATCGCAATGTGATCAATCTGGTTGACTGTTAATTGATCAGGAGTTCTCCAAGTCCCCTTGTAAATGTCGAGATGTGGGAACCGCATGCTAGCCACAACAATGCTTCGCCCCGCCGCAAAGTCGATTAGCCTGAATCCGTTATCGGAGGTGGTGTTGTGCAGGCTATATGTTCCGATTGTTCCAGCAAAGATACCCTCTCTGCCTAGCTTTGTATTAAAATCACCGAGGACAATTTTAATGTCACAGCTAGGGCATTGCTCGTAGGTCTTGTTAAGGAGCTCGTAGAAAACCTCCTTGGTGTCGTCATCCTTCTCCTCTGTGGGGGCGTGCGCGCATATAAGGCTAATGTTGGCGAATTTGGCCTTGATGCGGACTGCTACGAGGCGCTCGCTCACATGCCGGAAGCTGAAGACTTTTTGTCTTAGTCTGCTTCCGACAACCAATCCGCATCCAAATAAGCGCTGCTTTTGCCGTCGATAGCAATTGCCGTAGCAGATATCGCAATTTTTCATCTTGTCTCTGTGCGGCCCATCCCAGCGCATTTCTTGAATGGCGGGTATGTCTAGGGCCTCCGCTAGTTGCTCGGCTGCACGTGGTCTATTAAGGGATCTAACATTCCACGTGCATATCCGAAGCTCATTGTCCTTAAGTCGCTTGCGTGGGTTGTCAACGGTAGATCGTCAATATCCGAGGCTTGTTGGTGCTTCGTAACTTATGTTTTTTTGTTTAAATGGCCGGACAATTGCCCCGGCGGCACAACCCCCAACCTGGTGGACCAGTTACATTTTTAATGCCCCTAGGATGAGGGGTCGGTTTCACCGAAGCCAGTAACCCGTTCCGGGATGTGAGCGCTGCCGTTGGCCCATATACAGCATCTCTTTTCCAAGACCCTGACTAAGTCCTGGAAATTCTTACCGGCCTGAGCTCCAAATATGTCGAAGTAGGCCGGATAAGGTAATTTCAATGCACCTATATACGAGTACCAAAAATATACTTGGTTGACTGTTAATTTTAAACTTAACAAAATGTTTTGTTTTCCTTGTCTTCTTTTTTGAAATTCCCCTAGTGTTTGGAGCCGTACCGGCCACGCTGACATAAACAATTTAGTTAATTCGGCAAAAAACCTATTCGTAGCTGTTTATCTTTGCACGAATTCGGCACTAATCGCATTGAAACGTCCTTAGGTAATTCCTTTGTAGCTCACAACAAAAAAGTTGATAGAAGCCTTATAGATACACTAGTTATGCTTAAGGTGCATTGTAAGTTTATCCTTTAATGACATGAAGCAAATATAACAACTTGGCTTGAATTCTTTACTTATATTCGATTTGCAATACACAATATAATTTCAGAAAGCGTTTGCAGGTGCATATTAAAATTAAAATTTTCCACGCCACTTGTATATATACATACTCGTACATATGTACCTTCAACACACTGGTTTTTTTATTGTTATATCTTCTTCTTTCTTCTTTAGGTGGCGCTACAGTCCGGGATGGACCTCAATCAAAAAGCTTCTCCAGCCAGCTGGAGAACAAACAAACATACCTTTTAAATATATAAATCAACACAACACAGCATAATAATACAAATAAAAACATCAAAAAAATTATAAAAAAAAAATTAAATTAAAATTAACAAAGTACCACAATAGCAACCACACCGCACAAGCAATACACAATTCCTAAATATAAATTAATAAAAACAAAGTTAAATAAAATTATTCTTCGCAATCAAAAAATAAAACAATAAAAATCCGAACTCCACACAACTAGATCCTGAAGGAAAAGCAAAAAAAATTGCAGCGAAATGGAACAGCTTTAACAAGAAGAAAGGAGATAAATGATCTTCAAAATAAAAAACGAAAATATGGCCGTCACACTTAATTGCAGGTTTACAATGACCACGTATATTGATGCTTGTCTAACTTATGTGTTCCATTATGTCATCTGTGGTGTTGTCCTTTAATTTTGTAAAAATTTATTTCATCACTGATTTCTCTTTGCATGGATTCGCATTTGCCACTAAGGGGTCAGTTGCATCGCTGGCAGAAGTCTTAAAATGCAAACATATTTGCAAACTGGATTCTGGGTGGAGAATGTTCCGGAGATTCCGAAGGGAAAAAATTGCTTTGAAAATACTTTTATACTCGTATTATGTACTTAGCTATTGCGAATAATGACTTAACGAAATGTTAATAGAATAATTATTATTCAATGTCAGTATAAATCTTAAACAAAGAAATACATTTTTTATAACGCTTTGAACTGCACTAGATTACGGACTTTCAATATTTCGGTTCCTTTTGTTTTCTCTAAAAACAGTTTTCAAGATCTGTAGCAACTCTAGTTCTATGAAGAACAAGCAGAAAGAGATCGCAGTAGTGATCAACAAGTTCGAATAATACTGCAATCTACGCACAAATATTGCTTATGAAACGTATCGTTTCTACATTTGGAACATGATGAACTATTTGACCATTTTCCAAAAAAAATTTCAACATTGGTTGAAAGCTGCAGTTTCGGGGAAAAGAAAATGTCAATGCTTAGAGACAGGGTCGTCATTGGAGTAGCGGATCGAACGGTGTAGGCACAGTTATTGAAAATTGGTGATCGCACATTGGAAAAGGCTATAGAAACACGTACTATAGAGTAGCGGAAACGACGGGTGCACAAAGCAAAATTATGCCACGTGAATCGGCGGGTGTAGGTGGAATGAAAGCAGCAGTGGATGTCGTGAAAACAAGTTCGGGAAGTAAACATCAAACAGACTTGTAGCACCATAAAAGCAAAACTTTTGATTCTAATTCAGGATGTAAAGGGAATGCACAGTAATCAGGGAGGAGCAATGAAAAGAACAAATGTAAATTTGGCAACTAAGCGCAAGTAAGAGGGAAGTGCCCAGCTTTTAGCAAAAAATATGCGGTGTGCGGGAAATCTAATCATTTTTCTGCAGTGTGTCAGAAACGAAGAGAGTGAAGTGATGTTGCTGTGAGACATGAGAACGACAATGATGGCGAGTTATTCATTGATTCGGTTAATAATAGAAGCATAAATATAAGCAGGTGCTGGATTGAAACCTTGCTTGTAGAAGGGCACATGGTTGACTTCAAATTAGACACAGGTTCCCAGGTGAATATACTGCTACTTAGAGTTTTCAATTGCTTGAAGCATAGGCTCCGCCTGAAGGCATATTCGATTAAATTGGAAGCATATGGTGGGTTTAGACTTAAAGTATAGGTGCAACGGACTGTATGGTTACTCACAAAGCTAACCAGTACAATCTTTCATTTGTCGTAGTTGAAAATGGTTGCCAGCCTTTACTATGAATTGATTCGTACATAGAGCCAGGTGTAGTAAAGCGCGTGGATAGCATAGCTTTAGAAGGCTTTGAGGCTTATAAACAAAGAAATAATGATATTTTTTAGGACTTTGGGTTTTTTCCAGACACATGTCACTTAGAACTCTGACACTGGGTAAAATGGGAAGAGAGGGATAATCTCAAAAGTTGATAAGCCAAGTGACTGGTCGCATAATATGGTGGTAGTAGGAAAAAAGATGGATCTGTTCGAATTTGCCTAGATCCCAAAGAATTAAACGCAGCTATTAAAGAGGAACATTTTATATTGCCATCATTTGATGATTTGAGACAGGAAATGCGTAACTTAAAATATTTGTCAATCTTGGACATGAAGGAGGGATTTTGGCAGTTACGATTGGGCGAGGAGTCGAAAAATCTGACAGTGTTTAGTACCCCTATAACGGCTGCTATAGGTTTAATGTCTTACCGTTTGGTATAATGGTTGAACCCGAGAAATTCCAAAAGTTGAACAGCAAATGTTTTGGCCAGTTAAAGGGAACCTTTGTTTTTTCGATGACTTGATTGTAGGCGGTAGAATGGTGGAGGGACATGACGCGAATTTACTCAAGTAGAAAAGGAGATGCTTGGCATAGCCTTCGCTTGTAAGAAGTTTCATGAATATATATATGGCCGTCCAGTAATCGTGCACAACCACAAGCCGTTGGTATCGATAGAAAAGAACTCGCTAGGATGTAATTATTCTTCACGATTACAGAGAATGAAAATTAATCTATCAATGTATGAGTTAGATTATCGTTATGTACGCGGAAAAAATCTGCACATTGCCTAATTGCTATCACAAAGTGTAGGCACAGACAATTATGTCAATCTAGGTGAAATTGGGACCGAATTTATACACGCAGTTAGCTTGGGAACTAGGAGCAAGGGACGAAACACGATGACACATTAACAAGTTTAATACAGTATTATAAGCAGGGCTGGCCAATATCTAAAGACAAGGTCCCTGGAACATTAAGGATAAAGTTTACGAAGACAATTGTCTTGTTTTCTATGATGAGAGAATTTTCGTTCCAAAAGCACTCAATGCTCATACTTAAGAGGCATTACACGAGTTTCACAATTTTTCCAACACATGGGATACCAGAAAAGGTCGTTTGTGACAGCCAACCGTTCAATTCATTTGAATGCAGACAGTTCGCAAGAAAGTGCGCATTCAAATTCATATACTATACTCTAGCCCGTTTTATCTCAAGTCCAACGGCCAAGCCGAGAAAGCTATTCACCTGGCCAAAATGATCTTAAAAAAGTGTTTGGATAGTAGTATACATCTCACTTTATTGAAATACCGCAGTACTAAGCTTGCACATTTAAATATAACACCATTACAATTACTAGTAAGTAGAGTTTTGCGAACGGGCCTCCCAGTCAGTAAGAACTTATTGCAACCAAAGCTAGTAGGCAGTGACACTGAAGGACAGATAAGACGTTTAATAGATAAGCAGAAGACATATTTTGACAAGACAGCTAATCGAAAAGAATTTAAACTCAGGCTAACCATAGCTTTACATCCGAAAAAATGTAGATGTTTCAAACTTTGCTTTCAGTAAGTTCAGATGTCTTCAGAACATCGGCTGGTTTGTCTGCATGGCACTCGATAAATAACATAAGCAGCGGTGACTGCAGCCTCTGCCCAAAAACGTTTGTCCAAACCGAGCCTATTAACATACATCTTTTTTTTTTTTTTTGTTGCCACAAATTTTCATATTTACAACGTTTTACCTGCGAAGCAGAGTGCTTATCTGCAGGTGGTTGGATACAAGTAAATAAAGTTTTGAAGTGTCTATATTGAAAATATACCTATAAGTTAACAATGGTTATTTTAATTTTGGTTTTAAGTTGGAATTCTTTGGTGGTGTTGAAATACTAATGTAACTTCAGTTTACACAATAAGATTCAATGCAATGATTTTTTAACTTTTACTTTCTTTTTTTAAAATTTCGAATTACTTTCAAGAACGGTGGGAGCGAATTTACTAATTTAGGGACAATGCAACGTAATTCTCTGTCTCCATACGAGTTATAAGCTGCCGGAACTTCTACCATCCTTTGTGCTCGTCTTCGAGTGTTTTATGCGTGGCTGATGGGGTGTATAAGCCGTTGGTCGTCCATGTAGCTTTATTTTAACAAGGCGATATTGTGAGTTAGATACGAGTATCTTCTCTAGGTGGGACTTTGCATCGTTTCCCCAGGCCAGAATCCCGTATCTAATGCGTGACTCTGCCAACGAGTAGTACACTTGCTTTTGTACCTCCATATGTGAGTAACGCTTAAGATAAACCATTGTGAAGAGAGCGCTCTTAAGTTGAAGACGCAGGACGTTGATGTGCTTACGCCACAGAAAATGTTCATCGATGGTGACTCCAAGATATTTAATGGTTTTGATTACCCGAATTGTGTTACTGCTTCTCGGTACTGGACAACTACCATTGCGATGAAGGATTTCAATATTTTCCGTTGGCTTTCATGGCGCCCGTATGTGCATCACCTTTGTTTTTTTTCCATTTATCACCAGACCGTTATCATGACACCATTCAGATACAGCGTTGAATTCGTCTTCCAATATCTTCACGGCTAAGTGTAGGTCTTTGTGTTTTCCGATTATTATAGTTCGTTCGTGAATAAAATGTATAAAATGGGGCCCAATTTGGAACCTTGTGGCACACCGTATTTGATTGTTCTTCTTTTGCTTAATGTTTCAGATACCTTGACTTCGATTACGCTTTCATTCATATAGCTTTTGAGCCAGTTTGCCAGCACTCCTCTCAATCCTAATTTCTTGACACTTTCCACCAGCTTTTCATATTTCAGGGTATCAATCGCTTTGCTGAAGTCTATAGAAAGCACAAGTACGTGGTCCAGCGTTCACCACATAGGTAAGCTCCCCCAACAACAATTAGATGCTCTTGCATTTTTGCAAGCCAAATTAATTAGGGTGAATCACTTTGTGCTTCGACGTAAAACAATTAACACGATTAACAACTACTTCTTCTAGGCATTTTTCAACAGCTGGCAGGATTGAAAGCGGTCTGTAATTCTCCGTGTCTTTTTTTCTCGATTATGAGAATATGTGCTTACTAGTAGAGAAGGTGCTTATTAGTAGGTGTGAGGTGATTGTTTACATATATCAATGCTTCAATTTCGGGTGTTGTAATTGGAGCAGGGTCTTTGCAAGTACTTTCTCTGATTTTTTTAGAGGAATAATACGCATGGCTTTTGAATTTGAAATTTGAATACTTGTTTTTCATGCGTGGTTTGTTAAAGAGACGATTATTGTTGATTTGTTTGGGTTTTTTTTGTAAGTTCTGTAAATGTCAGTGACATCCGAGTTGCATATATGTTGGTCTAATGTTTTGCCTAGTGCTCTGACAATTTCCATTGGATTTTCGATTAGCGTCGGTGGAATGTTCTTAATTTCTATGATATTTTTTAATCATTGTTGCTCAAGCCCGTTAACTTTTGTTTTCATTAGATAAATTTGTTGATCTTTTTTCTGATTACTTCCTTTTGGTTCTTTTATTTCATTGGACAGTTTCTTTAGGGCTTCATTGTTTAGAGTCATATGTTGTTTTATCTCTTTATATTTATTAGCCATAAAATCAGAACTAGTGTTTATGTCAGCATTTTCCTTTCGCATTTTGCGCATTTCATTTAAAAGTGTGGATAAAGGGAAATAGTTAATTAGATGGCTTTAAGGGGAAAAGAAATTGATCTTTTCACTGTTTTAACGAGGGGCTTATGAATTTTTCTTATTGAGAAAAGGTTTAAGAAGTCACTGCCTTTGGCACACTATGGTTTATTTCTAATTCGACAAAAAAATAAATCCTTTTTCCACCAAAAATGGGATCGCAGCTCAAGAGAGGAAATTAAAACACAACCGATTACTTCAAACTTGACTTGACCTATTTGTCAACCCGAACCCGTTCCAAGATGTATTCAATAATTTTTTTAATTTATATACTCTGTACCGTTATCTTTTGAATTTTACAAATTCAGCAAAAACCTCAGATTATGCTTTATCGGCACAGCAAACACATTACTTGAAAAATCATCGACAAAAGATAATAAGAATTCCGCAACCGAAAAGGATTTCGAACGCAATGGCCCCATCACATCTGTGTGAATGAGTGTCTAACGGTAATTGTTGTGTTTCTTAGGGTAAAACTGGTTAACACTAAGCCAGGGACCTGGGAGTAAAAACGCAAACGAATGTTCTCATCAGCAGGACCCTTCCTTCTGCCCATATATTACCCTCATGAGCTCAGGGCACAGGCAACCCATGCGGCCAGTCCAGACCCTTAAGCAGCGACAGGCATGCTATTTGTGCTCCTTCCTGAACTCGTAAGAATGGGGGGGAATCTTGCTGCTCGATAGTACAACCGATGGTTACTTTACCAAGCCTTTCTTCATGCTGTCGTTCGAAGAAGAGATTTGCCTAGAAAAAGAATGAGATCCGAATTTGCCCTTGCCACGTTAGCTCAACTATCATTAACCCCCATAGATAATAAAATAACGGCAGAGAAGAGAGCTCGGTGTCATACTCTCTCTTGGAGTAACCCATCCCTTCGTGCCTAGCAGGAAAAAGCTTAAACACGTCTATGGTAGCTATATTCTCCATTGCACGACTGCATAGTCACCACATACCCCATTAAACCTTTCAAATTTAGTTTGACTCACCGGTGTAAAAATATTTTCGTATTTCCGAGAGAAAGTGCACTACATCCCTGCGATGCTTTACCTGCTTATAAAGGTTTTGGTTGGGTATAATAAAATAAATTTACTTTTAAGTGAAGCTTCATTGTATTTTCTTGTTTTTTTTGTTTGCTTGTTATTCTTTTAATTTATATATATATATATGTATAGTGTAGCGATTAATTGTTCTCAAAGGGTTTCATAGGATAAGGAATGACGAAGGGAGGGAAAGGAGATGGCGCGTTATGGTGGCTTGTCTCATTGGAGGGCGTAGCACGCGGTTATTTGTTCCTGGGTTGCGTTGAGAAATTTTGATGAATTCTGGACCCTCTTCACTGCACGCCTGCATCGTTTTCTTCGATTCAATGCAGACATCATGACACATCTCTAACTTCGAATGTTTTTTTTTGTCATTCTACCACATCAGTTTACACACTTCCGCACTACCAGCTCCGGGGCTTAGGTTTTAAGTTGGTGTTATAATATTTTTTTTTCTTCTCTACTGGCGCTTTCGCGAGTATTGAGACAGAAGCGGCGAAAATGGGTTTAGCGGTCAATGAGGGCAAGATCAAGTATATGCTGTCAAGCCAAAAGGACAACCAACACCGACGTCTCGAGCTGAACGTCACCTTGGAAAAATGTAAAAACAGTTGCATTGGCGTTAGTTTCACATCAAACCAAAATAGCAAATGTGTTATATATGTGTACAGGGCAAGCAAACTCGAAAATCGTTCAAAGAAAGTGGAAATCGTTCAAAGAAAGTGGAAATCGTGCTCAAGAGCTACTAGAACTTGTGGGAAACGGCAAAGACAAAAAAAGGGAATAGCTAATCTTTGCAACATCTCCCGGTCTGATCCCTAACATCCTACCCTTCTTCTTCTTCTTCTTATCCTTTTATTAACCCTTTCCTCGTTATACGAACTTATGCATAACGAGTTTTCCATTTTTACTGCATCGCTGCTGCTTCGCTTATGGGGTTGGCTAATGTCGCAGACCGCAGAACTCGTAATGGTCGGTCCTGGATCGCTTCAGTGGTTAACCCCAGACGTTGTTACGCATTTGCCATCTGAGAAATCCAGGAATTCTTTTTCCGACCTCGTTTTCTTACAGTTGGAGTGACCGTAGTTGATAGTGCCTTTCTAACCGGATTTTCCGCAGATCTTCTTTGAACGTGGCAATACCAACTTATTCTATTCGCCTCAAGCTGTTCGGTTACCGAATTCTTTATATGTAGACTTCCTCTTATACGCGTAGATCTAATGCAATCGCGTTTAGTGCCTCCACTAGACATCCCTAACATCCTACCCAGCTTAGCAAATTCCAAAACCTTATTCCACAAGTTTTTTTATCCCACTTAAATATCCCAATTTATCCCAATTAAAAAAGTCTGAGTCTCTGCCCGCAATGCACTTTCTACTCTACTTGGTTAGGCAGAAAAGAGTAAGAGAGCATAAGGAGATAATGCCAGAAAACCGAATAAATGGTACAATCACGCAATGGAAAAAAAACTGAATTTGTAGATCTGGTGATTTTGGCCAAAGAATTCAATATGGCTTGGGATTTTTGCAAGTAGACAAGGCAGGTGGATATTGTACGCACGCCGAGAAACAACATTATTTAAGACTGGCCTTCCGACGCGGTAAAACTAAAAGAAAAAGAGAAAAACTAGTATAATCATAAATTAACAAATTACAATCGTTATCCTCTATGTGATATCCCGCGAAATATATTCGTTCCCGAAAAATCTCAAAAGAGATTATCATAAAAAACAAAGTTCTTCAGTCGGTAACAAAACTATAACAAAAATAAAGCAACAAATAAAAAATGTCAGAAATATGTACATATCCCAAAAAGTGAATTCGCCGGTTGAAGTTGTGTGCCAATTTTCTTTAAATGCCACTATAGTCCGGGGTGGACCTGGGCCTCAGTCAACAAGCTTCTCCAGCCAGCTCGATCCCTGGATAGCTGCCTCCAGTTTCGCACGCTAAGTTGGCTGAGGTCCTCTTCCACTTGCGTGCGCCACCTGAGTCTTGGCCTTCCTCTACTGCGCTGTTCCTCGGGGGCGGATTCGAAGACTTTTCCGACCGGAGCATTGGTGTCCATGCGCTATACATGAACCAGCCATCTCAGTCTTTGAATCTTTACTCTTCTGGCTAGGTCCATGTCGCTGTACAGTCCATAAAGTTCGTCGTTGTATCTCCTCCTCCACTCACCATCAATGCAGACGGGACCGAAGATCGCCCGAAGAATTTTTCTCTCGAAGCAACGAAGAACACCCTCATCCATTTTTGATAATGTTCATGCCTCTGCGCCATAGAGCAGGACCAAGATTATTAAGGTCTTATAAAGGGTGACTTTTGTTGTCCAAGAGAGGGCTTTGCTACTCAATTTCCTTCTTTACCAAAAGAAACAGCGGTTGACAAGAGTTATTCTTCGTTTGATCTCAGCGCTGGTGTCGTCGTCTGTATTTATAGCGGAGCCTAGATGGACAAAGTCCTTAGATACCTCAAAGTTATATCTGTCGACGATGACGTTGGTGTATGCTTCACAGCATATACTTGGTCTTGCTCTCATTGATCGCTAAACCCATTTTCACCGCTTCCATTCCAATACTCGCGAAAGCGCCACTAACATCACGCTGCTTTCTCCCGATTATGTCAATATCGTCGGCATATGCGAGTAGTTCGACGGACTTTTGAAAGATAGTGCCTCTTGTGTTTCCTCGTGAGTTTTGCACTATTCATTTAAGTACGATGTCTTTTTTTTACAGTGCCGCATTGCGTGCTTTTTGCTTAGCACGCTAAATGTTCGGCTGCACGTGGTTTATTAAGGGATCCAACATTCCATGCATATCCGAAGCTCATTGTCCTTAAATCGTTTGCGAGGGTTGTCAACAGTAGATCCGTCCATATCCGAGGCTTATTGATGCTTCGTAACTTATGTTTTGTTTTAAATGGCCGGGCTTCTACCCCGGCATCACAACCCCCAACCTGGAGGACCGGTTCCATTTTTTAATGCCCCTAGGATGAGGGGTCGGTTAGACCGAAGCCAGTAGCCCGTTCCGGGATGTGAGCGCTTCCGTTGGCCCATATAGTCTTGGAAATCCTTACCAGCTTGAGCTCCAGATATGTCGGAGTAGCCCAGATAAGGCCACGTTTTGTTTTTCCGACACTATTCCTGTTTTATTCGCAATTTAAACGGTATAAATCATTCCCATTTCTTACTTAGTTACTGTTGTATACACTGCAACTTTCATTTCTGAAAGCAACAACATTTCCATTTTTGGTCATTTGTTGACTTATAGTGTTTGATTTTTTGATTTGTTCGGGCACGATTTACTGAAGTGAACTAGTAATTTTCAAAGGTGACAACAAAATTTGGGTTTATGTTTAGAGTAGAGGGCACTGTTTGCAGTGAAATTAACATCGAACTGTGAATCTTGCATTAACAAATTTTTTGCCATATCAAGTGTCAATTTTTTGTTTGAGTTCTCAACTACTAACACTAACGCACAAAATTAATCTGGTAACCCACCAAGCATTGGGGAAGCTGTCAATTCGTCGCCAATGTTTAAACTGGCATTTTGAACTTTTAATGGCGTCATCACCATTGTATTGGTGCAATCAGGTATTGAATCACACTCCAAAAGTTTCAACTGGACAAATTATTTTAGCAAATCTGCTTTTCTCCTTAATCCACTATCTTCATACGCACTTACAATAGCATTCCATGCTTCTTTTGCACGTTTAGTCGATGCAATATGGCCAAAGTTACACGATTCAATCATAACGGTTATTTCGGCTTACGCTCGCTCATCAAGTTCAATTTCTTTTTCTGGAGAATTTTTAGACAAACCTTCACAAACTATTTTCCAGCACACTTTGATTACTAGATACTACTTTGCATGTCGTTTCCATGTATCAAAACTTTCTCGGCCTTTCATTTATTCTAAATGGAATGACAATGTGGTCGACAACATGCTTTCGCTTTGGAGTGCAAATCCACAAAAAATTAACAAAAATATGAACAATAGCGAAAATATGTTTACGTTTATTGCATGTACGAGTAAAAGATTTTACCACACGTTTTTATCACTATTTATTACAAATAAGGCCCATAACCTGTTGTAATTGCAAAACGAAACAGCCAAACGGGAATAAATAAAATGCGTGTTAACAATTCAGTGGTTGAATTAAAAAGAGAGAAATTATACAATTCATTTATTTAAGTACTAATAAGCATTGACAGTTGACTATGTACTTAGTGCTAAATTAATGGTTCGTTTTCATTTATAATTTAATAAAAAAATTTATAATTTAGTGTTTCCGTTATGCTATATCGATCTGTTATATTCTCCTTTTATCATTTCCATTGGGTCATGAAATGGCAGCCACCTCAATTTAAATGATTTTTGATCTTTTATCATTATCTACCTATGTGATTGGTGGGTGGTTGGGTGCTGTAAAAAAAGGGTAAGCACTGGGAGATGTCAACCTTTCCGGCAGATAAAAACAGCAGCACTATAAACGGGACAGCGGGTAAATTCCCCAGATGGAGTCAACGGTAAGGTATTCCGAGACTTAGAAAAGAGTTGGTGGTAGAAGAGCCCTTAATGAACCAACGGCCACACCCACAAAAACGGGTTACTGGTTTTCAGTCCGACCGACTCCTCTCCTGAGGGATATCACAAATGTAACTGGCCCTCCAGGTTGGGGGTTGTGCCCGGCCATGGAAAAAATACAAAAGTTACCAAGCAACAACAAGCCTCGGATATGCACGGATCCACTGTTGGCAACCCATGTCAACGAATTAAGGACAATGAACTTCGGATATCATTTAGTACGAAGCTGAATGTTCTGAAGATACTCCCGTGACCATATGGACCGAATCTGCCATTGGTACCATTGTAGCTGGTGGTATCTTTTGAGGGTATTAAACTAATTTCAAATGAACGGCTCGAGTGACAGAACATACAAATACTGCCACATACGACTTTACAGGTGACGTCCCTCGCCGACGGAAGTGAATTTGGAAAGGACCACGGAAAATTTATCCCGACCAAATTAAATAGACTCATTTGTTGTACACCTAGATTAGGTAAGTTCCCCATGAGTTGACTGTTGGTCACAGGCCTAAATCGAACACAAAAAACACAGCTACGTACTATTTTGTGAGTAAGAAGTTTTTCATGGATTGACCAAACACTCAAGAGTGTTTGTGGATGCAAATTCTTGATGTGGAGATGATTGATATGAATTGTTGTAAAGATTGATCTTTCGGTAACACGATGAGATATTAAGCATCATAATCCAAAGATGCGTTTGATAAGCGACCGCCCACGCGTAATATTCCTTCAGCATCTAGAAAAGGTGACAGATAATGTTATTTCTTTTCGGCAAGCAGTTGCCACTGGCTATGGTTGATATTTCGCTTCGAAAATTTCTGAGCTGCACGTACTAAACAAGACCTTTGGGTGTCCTATCGAGCTCTCCTGCACTCACAGGTTCATGAAGGAGCAATTGTTTGTCCTTGAGTCTCGAGTTTGCTGAAACCTGAAAATATATGCAACGATCCTTTGCAACGAATTGTAATTGTTATGATGATTAATGTGTGCAATAAAATTTGATTCAACTTTGACTGTAAGAATAATCTTAAGTTTTCTTCGTTCCAGTTGAGCATTTTCTACTACTGTTATGCAATCGGATTTTTGCCATTTGTCTTCTGATAATGATAAGAAATGTGGTCCGTAAAACCATAAATTGTATTCAAGTAACACTGACGAATAAACTCTTCTAAATATGATGTCGGCAGAGTTCGGCTCCGATGGCACATGTCGCCATTGGGAGGTCCGAGAACTTTGCTGAATTGCAGCAACTTTGTTTGCAACGAACGTCTGCCAATTGCATGGTTCCTCCGAAATCTACTACAAGACAATTGCCGAATTTTTACAATATGTTATAGTCTCAAACTCGAAATTAAACATATTATTATTTTTGAACGCTGCATAAGCTGAACCATCTTAATTGCAGCACACAATTCCAATCGCTGTAGGCTGATTTTTTCGACTGGTGCTACTCGTGATTTACCACACAGGTTCCATATGTATTATCCGGGCTGTCAGAGAACGCATGCAGTTGGTAGTGATTGAGTTGGCTAAAAAACGTGCGTCGTTTAATCTGCAAGTCGTTGAGTTTATGTAGATTACTCAGAAAAAAGGTCCAGCGCTGGTGATTATCCTGCGGCAGAGATTCATCCCATGTGAACTTAAGTTTCCACAGCTGCTGCACAAATAGTTTTACTAAAACGACAACTGGGTTTATTAAACCATGGGATCAAACAAATGTGCGACGTCCGAAAGTACAGTCCGCTTTGTAATCCTTTTGTGACAGGCAGGAGCTACGGCATAATGAAAACAATCTATCTCAGGATTCTAAATAATGTCTTATGTTTTAATTGAGCTGCGGTTTCCAAGGTTAACTAACTGCTCTCGATTATTTTAAGGAATACCTTCTAAAAGCTCCTCTGAATTTGAACACCATTTCGTAAGATTAAATTTGCCCTTGCTGACCATTGCAACTATTTCACGCTGAAGTACCTTTGCTTCTGTCAATGAATTTCAATATTTAAAAAAAAAACAAAAACTCATACAACTATACATACGAGTGTGCTTAAAAAGTACTTTAAAGTTGCCACAAGACAGTTATGCTTTTTAAAATCATTCTGTTCCCGAGATCTTCTTAAGTGCATCTATCATGTGTTAGTGCATTCTAGGCTCGAATATGGTTTAGTTTCCTGGGGTGGAACTCATTTCGAAAATGAACCCATTTCCAATTTTTCAAAAACACATTAAACATCTTATCTGTAATAAAAATCGTCGTTTTAATAGTCTATTACTTTTTAGAGGCCTTAAATTCTTCCCTTAAAACATTTATACTGTTATAAGGTCTTAAAGATATTTTTTTCTAGATTACGCTGTGAACTGAATAGAAGTTTCGATTACTAAAACCAATGAACCAACAATTTGAACCTAGTTACTCTGCCACATCATAATCTGCAAATTTTCTTCAACTTTTCTACGGTTTTGGCTCCCAGACTCTATAATAACTTACCACATAACATTCGAATCGTTAGAATTAAATCCGTATTTCTAAAGTTGGCCCAGTCCCTTAAGGTCTGAAGATAGTCGCATTTGGTATACTCATTACCCCATTTTTTATAGGCGCCTTTTTTCGCATAATTCACTACTTATTGCTTTTTGACATTTGTACTTTGCGCACGCATGTGCTTTTAAGCCTAATAAAATACGTTTTCGTTTGTCAATTGGCTTATTTTTTATTTGCCTTCAGTTTTCTGCTTAACATTTTGGCATCCCTTGCGGGGAACCAGTTTCCTTTTAGAATAAAGAAAAATAAAAATCGACTATAAACCATGTCAACCAACAAGGCAATCACAAACGCAAAGCTGATCCAGAATCTTATCAGCAACACATACAAAACGGCAAAGGAAAAGCAGACGAAGGGATAATTCGTTGGCAGAAAGGATGCTACACAGTTATTGGGAGAAAATCGCCGCTGAGTATGACGAACTCCAAGCATCCGGAGCTGTGAAAGACCCAAGTAAAGGTATGACAATTGAATACTTCATCTCCATCGAAACCGTATATTCGGAAGCGCTGGGTGAACTCAATGACCAGATCGAGAACCTATCAAGTCAAAGTCTAGACACCACCGCTAGCAGTCAAAATGTGAAGAGCGAGGCGCTTGCTACTAAATCCATTCTCCCAGCGATCGAGGTCCCTAAGTTCAACGGCATGTGTCAAGACTGGCTGGCCTTCGAAGATTGGTTCACATCATGTGTAATACGGGATCGTGCTCTCTCAGACGTACAGCGATTGCATTATTTGAAGAGATCATTCCACGGGGAAGCCAAGGTCCTCATTCAAAACCTAGCAGTGACAGAAAGCAATTTCATTACAGCGTGGGACATGCTGAGAAACCGCTACGACAGCACACGACGTTTAGTAAAAACATATTTGCGGGACATTTTACAATTGCCGTCGATTAATGAGGAGTCTGCCGAGGGATTACGCAGATTGTTGGATGGAGCAACCAAAGCAGTTAGGGCACTTCAACAACTCGGACGTCCAACTGACCAATGGGACGATTGGTTGGTGGTCCTTTTAACCGACAAATTGGACTCCGTCACTCGCAAAAATTGGGAAATATCATTAGAATCTCCGAACTCCCTTCCCACAAATTCCTTGAAAATCGCTTTCAAGGTCTCGTAGCTATGGCATCAACCGGCGAAAAGACAAAACCTAAGGAACCTGGGCATACAACATCGAACAGCCTCACCGTGCGGAGTCATCAAGCAACCGTTCCTCGAAACTGTCCCAGTTGCACTGGCAAACACCTGTTAATGTTCTGCGTGGATTTCAAGCAGAAAACTCCGGCTCAGCGTATGGAGATGGTAAAGAAGGCGAAGTAATGTTGGAATTGTTTGCGAGCAGATCATCAATCTCACCAGTGTACGTCAGCATATACATGCTCCAAATGCCAACAAAAGCGTCACACGATGCTGCATGATGACGTGCAAGCTACATTGGGCAAGGTAAGCTCTTATCACACTGATACTAATACATCTATTCCACCAGATCTATCAGGCGAGGATAGACCAAGGGGCCAACTGACACCTGTATTACTCGCCACTGCTCAGGTGGGTGTTCGATCTGCTACTGGATACTTTTTACAACTACGAGCGCTGTTAGATAGCAGGTCACAAGCATCGTTCATTAGCAAGTATGACGTACAGCAACTGCATCTTCGACGAACTAAGATCTCGGTCCCTGTGACTGGTGTTGGAGGTGTTATGGTAGGCCGGGCGACGAGTCTGGTCCAAATTGTTATAGGTTCTCTTAAGCATCCAGAGTTCCACATCGATAGCGCGGCACTGCTGCTTCCACGACTGGGTTATTTACTAACGTCTAGGCAGCTGGATTTGGCACAATTTCGCCCGTTTTTAGGTCTGGACCTAGCGGACCCCAACTTCACTAAGGCTGGGGAAATCGATCTCGTTCTAGGCGTTGATGTCTACGGTTCAATACTACAAGAGGCGATCAAGCAAGTAAACCCAATTGCTCCTGTAGCACAAAAACCACATCTAGGATGGGTGATTTATGGGCGATTGCCACCAACAACTTCTCTAGAGTTGATCACCATCACATATGCTTTTAGTGTACCTAATCTTGATGAACTGTTGCAAGACCTGTGGCTTTTCCATGAACAAGAAGATATTCAGATCTCACCCCACATGTCTCAAGATGAAGTACACTGCGAGAAATTTTATGAACAAACGGTTCGTCGAACTACATCTGGACGATATGTCATACGCTATCTATTTAAGGCTACCTTCAAGCCAGAACATTTGAGTGAAACGAGGTCTGATGCATTCAAGCTCTTTCGCTCTCTCGAAAGGCGACTGGAGAAAGACGTAAGCCTTAAAGGATTGTATGAGGACTTCATGGCTGAATATCTGAATCTTGGCCATATGCAACTCGTGGAAGAAGACATCGAGCCGAACCGTGTCTGTTATATTCCTCATCATGGGGTCTATAAGGATGCCAGCACCACGACCAAGCTAAGAACGGTTTTCAATGCATCGAAGAAGACCAAATCATACAGCAGATATTTTGGAAGGATAGAGATGGAGTCCCTGCTGTTTACCGCTTGCTAACTTTGACGTACGGATTGAACTGTTCTCCGTATCTAGCTATAAAAACACTTCATACATTGGCCAAGTACGAAGAAACAGAGTTTCCAACAGCAGCGCAGATACTTAAGCAGTCGTTCTACATGGATGATTGTTTGCATGAGACGGATGCCGTGGACGAGGCTCTAACTCTCCGAGAGCAGCTGCAGCAACTGCTTCAGAGAGGTGGTTTTACACTACGAAAGTGGAACTCAAATTCGTCAACGTTTCTCCAAAGCCTCCCAGACAACTTGGTTGCGCCGAACGTTTTCTATGACCTGGATGCAGATCGGACCACAAAGGCATTAGGAATCTATTGGTGCTGTCAGACCGATCATATTGGGTACCATGTCAATATCACCCCAGCCACAGGACCAATTACGAAACGTCAACAGCTGTCCGATATAGCCAAAATCTACGACCCCACATACCTGTTGGCGCCAGTTATAGTTATTGGGAAAATCGTTTGTCAACAGCTCTGGCTCGAAGGTTGCGGTAGCGAAGAAATGCTCGGTGTCACCACTCTCCTTGCTACTTCGAAGCCTGAAGGACTGGTAAAACAAGAGCAGCACGAAATGTTGAGGAGATATTCCCGTTTAGACCAGCTCATTGCTGTTACCGCTTGGTGTCGGCGGTTTGCAGATGCCTCTAGGGGAGACCCCCATGAAACCTCAAGCTCGTGTACTGCCAACGAACGAAGAGACGCCTTGCAATTCTAGATAAGGTACGTTCAACATATATATTTTATTAATGAAATTTCCTGTTTCTCTCAAGGAAAACCCGTTCCTGTGAGGAGTAAGATTCGTAAATTGAATCCATCTTTAAACGCTGAAGGCATCCTAAGACTTGACAAGAGGCTGAAGATTGCGTCAGTACCAGAATCTGAAAAATTTCCAGTCATCTTGCCGACGGTTTTTTGCGCAACGCGGCTACAGCTCGGATATTTATAGCGATTGCGCTACAACATTTGTTGGTGCCTACAGAATCTTGAGACAAGCATTATCCGAGTTCGCAAGCAGGTTGAGATTGCAGCCCAAGACTTTTCCAGTCGAGGAGTTACATGGCACTTCATCCCTCCAGGCGCCCCGAACTTCGGAGGCATATAGGAGGTCGGCATAAAGAGTGTCAAACATCATCTAAAACGGACAATCGGCGACACCATAATGACCTTTGAAGAATATTACACGGTGCTCAAACAGATTGAAGGTGTTCTCAACTCACGAGCCCTAACTTCGATGTCTGATAACCCAACGAATCTACTGGCGCTAACACCAGGACACTTTTTGATTGGACGTGCGATCAATTCAGTTCCCGAGCCCAATTTACTTGATACTGATACCAATCGACTGACTAGATGGAAGCAGTTACAGCAGATGCAACAAAACTTCTGGAAGCGCTGGAGCTGCGAGTATCTCCCTGAGCTCCAAGTCAGATCTAAGTGGCAATAAGCGCAACGGAATCTTCGAGTGAATGATTTGGTGCTTCTACGAGACGAACGAGCTCCCCCCTCACAATGGGCTCTCGGAAGAATTCTTGAAATGCATCTAGAGCAGGACCATATTGTACGAGTGGCAACTATTCAGACTGCAACCTCCGTGTTCAAGCGATCACTGTCTAAACTAGTGGTGCTTCCCATCAACGATGCTAATGAGGACCAAATGGTGGGCGGTGCTAATACACTGTTCACTGTTCATTCATTTTTCGCCGCAGTACCTGGACGAGGTGGGCGGAATGTTCGAAAGTTGGCCCAGTCCCTTAAGGTCTGAAGATAGTCGCATTTGGTATACTCATTACGCCATTTTTTCGGATAATTCACTACTAATTGGTTTTTGAAGTTTGTAATTTGCGCACGCATGTGCTTTTAAGCCTAATAAAATACGTTTTCGTTTGTCAATTGGCTTATTTTTTATTTGTCTTCAGTTTTCTGCTTAACACATTGGCTCCTGGATAAAAGTTATGAAATTATTATCATCTGAAAAATTCCCCCCTTATATTATATTAGTGGGCACATACTTATCTTTTTCTATATTTTTTATTGTCAACTTACTAGTAAATATCTCAATATATTTTGCGACCCCACTATCTTTCTTTCTATCTTTTTATTTATTTTTGTTATTAATTTTTTACATGGCTCCCTGCTTTTGCCTCTAGTTTTTTTCCGAACTATACATTGCAAGTTCTCTTTTTTAATTCATATATTATATTCCATAATGTAACTTCAAAAAACTGTATTATCATAATTTTAATTTTTTAAAGAATAAACTAATACTGCATAATACTACTACATAATAAGTCATAAATTCAAATACAATTTTTCCCAATATTTTATAAAATAATTTCAGTTTGCCGACGGAAAAAGAAAATTATTCATATCAACAAGTCACAGCAAGCGGCTTACTTATTACTTTAAGTGGCGCTACAGTCCGGGGTGGACCTGGGCCTGAGTGAACAAGCTTCTCCAGCCAGCTCGATCCCTAGCTAGCTGCCTCCAGTTTCGCATGCTTAGCTGGCTGAGGTCCCCTTCCACTTGTGTGCGCACTCACTCACACACTTGTGTTTCCTTACTTTATCTTATGAACTTTCTTTTTCTCACATAAAGAAAAAAAAAACACAATGAATTTTAAGAAAAAATATTACATACACCTATAAAATAAATATTAATAGAAATTAAAGTCTACTTATCAGGTACTTATATATCTCTCCTCTGGGCACCATTACAATTCTTTTTATCCACTTTAACAAAACAAAGAAAAAAAAAGTATCACTCACTCACCACTGAATAAAAAACAAACAATCAACATAAATGCAAATGGCCGCAGAAGAAGAAGAAGAAATTTAAAAAACTATGAATTATAAATGATAGTAAAATTATTATGTATATATATGTAAAATTGCTTGAAGAGAATTTTAAAATGAGTACAAGGCATAACGCCGATGGAATAACGTTGATCGAAGCTGGACAGGAAGAGCAATTAGAAGAGGTGTTCGACAAAATAAAAGATGCGTACTTCGAACATAAAACAACTCTATTGGACAGCCTAGATAAGTTTAAGGCAACGGTTGATGTTCGGGTAAGTGCTATGCAAAGTACGTCTAGTGATAAGAACATTGTTCGTCTTCCAAAAATAAATTTACCGATGTTTACTGGGGACTATCACTCCTCGAGATCCTTCCATGATATTTTACTTTCACTTATTCATACTAATAAGACACTATCGGATGTAGAAAAGTTACACTATTTAAGGTCCAGTTTTGGGGGGTGAGGCTGAGCATCTTTTGCAACATCAAGCTGTTGATAACGGTAATTATATGCAAGTATGGGAGATACACGTTCCACGCTATGACCATAAGCGTTTTCTCGTTAATGCACAATTAAGGATATTCTTCGGCTTCCGAGACTTCCTCAGGGTTGAAAAAACTTTTCGAAACATCGGTGGAATGTCGACATGCCCTACAAAATTTTAGTATACTGGTAGATCAGTGGGATGTTTTATTGATTTTTATCATGGTTAGGAAACTGCCAACAGTAACTCAACAGCTTTGGGAAGAGAAGTTGGGAACAGACAAGTAGCCAAGTAGAAGCTAGCCAAGTAGAAGCTATGACATTGGAAGCAGTTGGCCAACAGCAGGATACGGGATCCAGTAAAGTTTCCAGAGCGGCATTAGTGAAAACAAATTTTTTGTACGTAAAACGAAACCAAAAAACGTCAGTTTAGCTGCAACAAGGGTGCTCACTCACTTCGAACATGCAAGAGATTTTTAAAATGGACATCGTATCACGCAAGTCCACGGTTAATAAAATCGGTGTCTGCGAAAACTGTTTAGCATACAGTCACAAGAGCCAACAGCTTCCACACTCACTCTTATATTTAACCCCGCCTTCACAGACACAAACCAGTTCACACACACAAAGCACACAACACAATCAGCACCTAATAATTTGTACACCACCACCCAACGCACAGTCTCTCCCATACAAGCACACTTCTCCCTAGTCAATCCTAATGCAACATCCTTTTAACCGACTCAACATGCAAGCAACTTCCACAAGACAAAGCTTACTAACACAAACATCTTGTTAGCGACAGCAGAAATTCAAGTCAGGGCCACGGCAGGAAAAATAGTCAATCTCAGAGGTCTAGTAGACCCTGGATCAGAGGCGTATTTCATTACTGATGGAGCAGTCAAGCATTTAGGCCTTAACGGAATACCCACCTTTGTCGAGGTGTCAGGGTTGGGGAAGGTCAACAGCGGAGCGTGTCACAGCGTACATTGACCTTATTCTTGGTTCTCTACATTCGGGATACGAAACCTGCACCCGAGCACTAGTCTTCAAATCGCTAACTGACCTTCTTCCGGCCAATGAACTGACACCAAAGCGATGGAAGCACATTATGGGCTTACCTTTGGCTGACCCTAATTACCACAAACATGCTGAAGTCGACCTCTTGCTAGGAAATGACATCTTTTCGGAAAAAGTGCTCGCAGAAGTGATTCACAGCCCACAAAATACAAGGTTCGGCTTCATTTTAAAGGCAAAAGTGGAACAACACAACAGAGGAGTAATGGACATCGATTGGCAACTGTAGAAGTTCTGGGACACAGAAGAAGCACCATTTAAGTCTCACCAGAACTGTGAAAACAAGGCGTGCGAGGAGTTCTTCAGTGCAACAACAAGAAGATTGGATAGTGGACGCAAGGAAGTATCATTACTATTTAAAGAAAGGAGCAGACCTGCGCTTGGTTCCTCGAGAGGATTTGCCTTGCGTAGACTTGCTCAGTTGGAGTGACGGTTCCGGTTGGACTCTACACTACTCAAAAAAGATGTATGAACGAATACTTACGACTAGATCATATGGAAGAAGTCAATGTCATCAGGGGCGAAATACTCAGGACTCTATATCACTACTTCGTGCCACCCATGCCGTGATCAAGGAATCAAGTACAATGACAAAACTCCAGGTCGTCTTTGCTGCTGCGGCCGAAACTTCGGACGCGACTTCATAACATCCGCATATGATGACGGGACCTTAAATACAAACAGACATTATTGACATTGTACTTAGGTGGAGAAGACACAGATATACATTCACAGCAGACACCGAAAAAATATATCGGCAGATCTGTGTTAGTGCTGGGGACAGCGCACAAGTACCCTTTAGGGGCACGAAAAGGGGGGAAGGATTTATATGTTGATGATCTTTTTGCTGGAGCCGGCACTATAGAGGAAACGATACTTAGACGTGACCAGGTAAACAGTTTATTGTCGCCAGGAGGGTTCAATTTGTATAAGTGGACAAGTAACGTGAGCGAAATCTTAGAACAGATACCGTTAGACCAGCGGGAAGTTGATTTTTCTGTTCCTCTTAACTCATCTGAACACGTCAACGCCCTTGACATCAAATGGTTTCCGGGGGAAGACAGTCTTTCGTTTCAGAACATTCAACATGACACCGAGGACACAACAAAAAGGACGATCCTATCCACTGTTGCAAGACTTCTTGATCCTCTCGGTTGGATTTCACTATGCACCATTAAGGGGAAAATCATGATGCAACAACTGTAGCGTAAATAGCTTCAGTAGCATGATCCTATTTCGGGGAAATTGAAGAAAGAGTGGAATTTTTTTCGGGAACAACTACCACAACTTGAGGTTCTTCGTATCCCTCGGTGGATCCACACAGGTGACAACTATATCGATCTGTTGTATAACTGCGTGGTTTCAGCGACGCAACCGAAAATGCATACGGAGCAGCCATTTATCTTCGGGTTCCTGATGGCCAGAACAAGATCCGCACACAAATGCTTTTGCCCAAGACCAGAGTTGCTCCAGTGAAAACCCAAACCCCTCTAGAACTTGAACTCTGCGCAGCAGTGATTCTACTCGCATTACCGGACTACACTTCTAGGGTTTTAGGAATTCGACACGTAAAACAGTGGACTGACTCAGCAATTGTTTTATCTTGGATCGCAGCGCCTCCAACCAAGTGGGTCACCTTTGTCAACAATCAAGTAGCGGAGATACAGCGGCTAGTCCATTCAGATAGTTGGGGACATATTCCCAGTGAGGCCAATCCCACAGATATGGCATCGAGAGGTATAATGCCGTCAGCCTTGCAGTCGACCAGCCTCTGGTGGAATGGTTCAGCTTTTCTTCACGAATCTTGGAAGTTCCAGTGTCCTTCTCAGCCTGCGAGCCTAAGTACAGAAGTGGGCAAGGTATTAAGAATTTTAACATATTGTCAGCGATTCATACAGAAAACAAAAAAAAAACTTATCAAGAGAGTTAGAAATCTTGACATACTTTCTCCAGCTGAAATTCAGGCAACCACTCGTGTAGTACTTAAAGTAGTACAAAGAGACATGTTTGCTTCCGACACGAAAAGCGTTTCAAGCTCCCTCTGCTCTTTTATCGACTCCGATGAAATTTTACAAGTAGAGGGTAGGCTGCAGCATTCCGAGCTGTCCTATAATCAAAAAAATCCCATCATACTTGAAGGCAATCACCATTTTACGAAGCTATTGATAGCTGATGCTCATCAGAGAACACTACATGGAGGACTACAAAAAAAACTTCATATTTACGTAATACCTATTGGATTTTGAAATTCAAAAACTGCATAAAGAGTACCATCCGTAAGTGCCATATATAGTTCCACTGTCGAGCAAAACCATCACACCAGCTTATACCTTACCAGCTCCAAGGGTCCGTATATCCCAGCACTTCACCCATTGCAGGGTAGACTATACAGGCCCAATAGATGTTAAGGCCTGAAACTGACAAGGCTCTTAGACTTTCAAGACATATTTTGCCATTTTTACAGTCTAGCGATAAAGGCAATACGTATCGAAATGGTCGGCGACTTAACATCTCAAGTCTTCATCGCAGCTTTACGTCGTTCCACATCCATGCACACACATGTTCAGCGACAACGGGACCAACTTCATAGGAGCCAAGAAAGAATTGAAGAAGGCGTTTCGAAAAGCCCCAGTTCGATTGAAAGGGTGTTGCAGAAACCATCTCTAAGGAAGGTATACAGTGGCATTTTATTCCTCCCGTTTTTTTTTTTGATCCATTATTTCGAATTTCGCTTCTAGGGAATTCTTGAACTCCTCAACAGTGTCTTTCTGTGCGGCAACAATTGAATTCTCCTGTTCTTTAAACTTAGAATCCATACTTCTCCTCTTTTCTTCAAACTTAGAATTCAATCCAAGAAGCAATTCCATCGTGGCAGACATGTCAACCCCTGTGCCTACAAGCTCCTCTTCTACGTCGAACGAAATGGATTTAGGATCTTTTCCATCTTTTTCGATCGCTTCTTGTAGCCGAAGAATCAAATCACTTTTCCCTCCAGCTGCGGAGAGATTGCGCTTCTCTTGCTCAATTTTCAGCTGGAGTATACTTAGCTGTAGCAATGTACGTGACATTTTTTTTTTTTTTTTTTCTGACAGCACTCAGAATAAGTTTTATCTTACTTCGGACACCAATGTAATATTTCGGCTAGGGTTCGAAATGATAAAGCGTTATTCTGCTTCAAAACACTCTATTTATTATTATTTAAACAAAAAACTACTTTCAATTAGTTCACAAACGATTTCACTACTATTTCACAATTCAAATCTCTTATCTTTCACTTATTAAGACTTAGCTCCTTTTCTATCGCTTTCCAAAAATTAACTTATCGTCCACAGTTTCTCATCCTGTATTTATACCACATTTGTCGGGTTGTAGTTCTTTCTCGTAACTTCTGGTTTGAAATTTGGGTAATAACTCAACTCTCCAACGTGGAAAGTAAAATTTCTTTACTTCCATCCAACGACACACATATGTAGCAGTGGCGAGGGGTCGATTCCTACCGAGTTACCTTTTAAAGTTCTACTTTTCAACAATGTATCAATATGACAAGCAACATGAATCTTTACATGTGCATATAAACATAATATTTGTATGTTTCCTACACTAGCACCCGCAAGCGACAAATTCTCCCAACTCACAAGCCCCTACTAGTCATCCGCTTTCATATCATTGTACTGCGCTACATCATTGCATGCCTATTCTCCAACATCATATACTCTACATACCATTAGAAAGTCAACCGCAAAGCGATCGCAAAACAAAGAATAATAACCCGAAAAATGTCGGGCTATAAAATATCGGGCTGGTTAGAACAAATTGGTTTTCTTTCCTTGTATTCCCTTTATCGTTCACTGTGTTTGACTCCTCTCTGACTACTACACGCTTTCTTATGCAAAAAATAAACCGCTTTTCTTCGACTTATTTGGTGAATTTTGTATGTAGCTACCTCTGAGATTATTTCTGTTTGAAAAATTCAATTATAAAGCAGATCGTAATTATTGTTGTGAAAAGTGTGAAAAGTTTAAATTGTGATTTTTTAGTAATATTCAGCTAATTTTAAATAATTATTAGGAGAAAATGGCATTATTAACTTTAAATTGTTGTTTGGTAGATTTGCTTTTGGAGGAAGAAAATGATTTTTGTAAGCTGAATTTTTTTTTCAAAAAAAAAGTTATAGAGATAGGACGCCCTCTCCTTCTATGAAAATAGATTATAATTATGGTTTTTTTTCGCAATTCAATGCATCCCTATACCAAAAATATACTTGGTTGACTGGTAGTTGTAAGCTTAGTAAAATGTTTTGTTTTCCTTGTTTCTTTTTTCAAATTCCGCTAGTGTTTGGAGCCGTACGGCACTAATCGCATTGGAACCTCCTTAGGTGATTCATTTGTACTAGCTCACAACAAAAAAGTTGATAGAAACCTTAAATTAATCGAACGTTTTATAGATACAGTAGTAATACTTTAGGTTCATTGTAAATTTAACAATTAATGACTTGAAGTACATATAAAAAATTGGCTTGAATTTATTTACTTATATGCAATTTGCAATACACAAAATAATTTCAGAAAGCGTTTCCAGGTGCATATTTTTTCGACTTACAATTTAAAATTCTCCACGCCACGCCACTGATATGTAGCTACACACTATTTTAGCAAAAAATAAAATGTACCACAGATCTTGCAATTCGGTACGAAAGTTAAAACCAAAACACACACGAAAAAAAAAAATCAAATTGCCGACGGCAAACAGACACCTGAATGTAAACATTGAAATTATACTGAATTTTTTCTAGCGTTTTTTATTAATCAAAAAATCAAAATAATAACACACATTTACACACAAGATAATATACGAGTATATACAAGTATAATCATCGTAACATAAAAAAAAATTATTCAAAAGGAAATGACAATTTTAATTGTAAGAATACTCGTATAAACAAACACAAAATTTCATCATGGAAGTCGCATGCATTTACTCTCATGTAAGGGATGCTCGCATCACACTCACACACGATATCATGACCTACATCCGCAATGCAATTTGCATACCACACTTTTGAATATAAATTGCTTCAAAGGGAGGCAGACAGGGGAGAACAGTTTTCATTGACAAACAGCTACTACGCACTTATGAATCAGACATACAAATATCAACAATAATAATTGAACTAATAAAAACCATTATGTAAAACTGAAATTAATTCCTTAAAATTACTTACACACCATATATACATGCTGCTAAGAATTTATTTTTTTTTATCTATCCTTTTACTTTATAAACAAAAAAACTAACAATTACTGCACAACACCTCACATGTTCGGCAAACAAAGCAACAACTGCAGCAATATCAATTACGAACGAAGACAACGCCGTGGGTGATCGACAAAAAAACTACACAACATGAAGGTAGGAGCCCTTAAGGGTCGAACAACATTGAGAACTTTGTTCACGGCCGGGGAGGATGTTCGAGATGTTTATAAAATCATGAATTATACCTATAAATAATAGTAAAATAATTATGTATGTATACGAGTATGTAAAGTAAATATTCAAATATGGATTATGTAAATGAAGAGTAATGCACTGCATTACCAATTGATTGATTAAGAAAAATCCCTTTTCTATAAATGCTGTAAATAACAATATTATATTGCATACCTTTGAGGGGATATACATAACACAATAAAAAAATAAGTCAACCGATTAAGACGTGTTTCGCATTCATTCTATGCAGATCTTGAACTTAAGTTCCAAAATTATAAGTTTAGTGGTGAACCCTTAATATCATTTTCCTTCAATCAGTAAAGATCAAACTTTTTACCATTGGCACTCAAACACTTAAAATAAATTTTTTTGTAATGCTTTGATAAAACTGATTTGTTAGCAATGATCATTTCTGTGCCGGGAGAGAATGTTGGAGCCCATCTACACTCTTGCTAAAGTCTCCAACTCTCCACCTAAATCTCCAAAACAAAACAAAAGACAAATTTCAAAGATGTAAAGTGTAATGTTAAATACAAAAAAAAAAACTGTGGCGCTGGCAGCCCGGTATGGGCCATGGCCTAGCTTCTTGACACTCATGTTGTCATTTTTTGTCACATCTGAGCGGGGCCTACGGTTTATCGCCGAGTCCGAACGGCACTCCTTAGAAGCTTTTTCGTAGGTAATTTTACTTTTGGGAGTTTGGCATTGCCCGCAGAAAAGGGTGATGGCGACTTGAAAAATTGTGGGTGATCCAGCCTGGAATTGAACCTAGACTCTCTGCGTGATAGTCCAATGAGCTAACTATCGCGCCATCGCCATCATAATGTTAAATACATTAAAATAAAAAAACACCTTTCTGTTAACCATTGAATCAAGTGTGTGGTTTTATTGTTATACCTATAAAATAAACTATACAAGTCCAAAATTAACACAGATGTTACGGGAGTTCATTCAACTCACGACTTTCAATCACAGCACGAACCTGGCAGTTTCGAAAGTTGTGTAGCACATTGTGACCAATGTATCAGCGGTGTTTGCACGACCTCGTAGGCTGCCGGGACAAAGGCTTGCAGCAATTTTTAATGGCACATGGTATATGGAGCCCATCAAGTAGCTATTGGGGGAGTCCCATGCATGTGGTGCCAAAGGCATTGAACGCGAAGAGAGTTCCTGATTGGTACCCAATACCATTTTGCACTATGTAAGCATATAATAATGTGTAGAATTCAAACAAAGTTTCGTTAACAATACATTTTTATTCACTCTAATTATGTCTTTGGCTTTTCGCTTCCAAATCTAAACTACTACCTAGCCCGATCTCCTACAAGATCAGGTGAGAGAAGAGAGTTGGAATAAGCGAGGCTCCATACACACTCAGCGCTTGTTAGGCAAACGCTGAGTGTGAAGAGAATTCCAATCAAGCCAAGTGCGGATAGTACATAACTTTATGTAATACCTCCCCCACTTAGACTTTTTGGTCCCCAAAAAGTATCTTACATTTTTCATTTTTCATATATTAATAATCTTAAGTCAATTTTTTTTATTGTCAGTACCTATTCAAAATCATAAGGTTACAGGTACTTAATCTATTATTTGTTTGGTTCTTCAATTCTATTTTCTTAGACTAGATTATCAGATTGGTAGCTAGTAATCAACTTAATAACAAATTCAATTCATAAATTCTATTTTTTTTTTTAACAATAACAATCAAATTCAAACGTATCTTTTCTGAACAAACTAAATCATCGTTTTGATTGTATTGTAAGTGTGGTAAAGGATAAACAAAAATTTGATTTCTCATCATGGTTATTACGATATTTATTCTTTTGTGGATGATCGTAGCTTACGATCTCGTAACCATCTCCCACTCTCCTGTATACATATTTATATTTGAAATTGGAAATAGGGAAGGGCCCAGAAACCCAAAATTTAAAGGGTGGATAACTGGGGATCATTGCGGACAATCGAGTAAGTAATTAATTGGAGTTACATTTGGTAAATTACATGTTAGTTTTGGTATTTAAATTTCCTTCTTAGTTGCTTTTTGTAATACTTTGTATTTCTCTTTGTTGAGGTGTCTGTAACGTAATTTCCTTCGTCATTAAATTTGTTAAGCCTTCCATACTTTTCTTTACATTTACCAGATGATCTATTTTTTACTATATTCCTGCAAAGCCTACTGATTTGCCCGTTATTCGTCTTTCTATTTAGATGTTCTACCCTATTCTCCTTTTCCTTTAAAAATCTATCTGCTTACGAGTCGATTTGTTCTCTAGTAATATTTTTTATGATAAAATCTATCGGTCTCATATTCGTTGTTGAGTAAATTGTACAATTGTAGGTATTTATTATTTTGAATATTTTGTCGTCCAATTCGGATTTGTCGTTCGATACATTCCTAACTCTTAAGTGCTCATTAAGTTTTCCGTGTAGGCTCTCTATGTCAGCATCACCAGACTTTAGTGAACCTATGAAAAGCTGTATCGTTTCCTTTGAGAAATTGTTCGACCGCGGAGTGCAAAATACAAATTTCGTTATCTGACACTATCTTGTTTGGTTTTCCTACAAATTTGATCCTTTCTTTGATTGCATTCAGGATAGAAATCCAGTATCTATGTGAGAACAATGTCATTGAAAAGCTTTGGTTTTTCAATAATTTGCATGGGTATCCATAGAGGTTTCCTATCATGCTTGGCTATGATACAAATTTCACAGTTGTTTAAAAACTTCTGTATTTCTGTTTGTAGGTTTGGGTAGAAATAGAAATTTTTCAACTCAAAGAACATTTCGTTGATGCCGCGATGATTTTTACTAATATGTTCTTTTTTTATAATACTCGTATTTAGCTTTTTATTTTTATCTGTAATATCAATCAGTTTGATATTTAACTTGGTGTTCATAGAAAAGTATTTAACATATTTCCACGAGATTACTTTTACCTCTAACTATCTCTATGTAGTTTTGAATTTTTTTGTGGATTATCTTAATAAACACTCTTTTTTTACTTCCATAGGACAGATATATTTGGTTTTTATACATGGTAATGGGCCTCTCAGAGACATAAATGTAATGTATGGGATCTTCTGATGCGCTGTGAACAGTCGCGTCTGTCGACGAAATATCATTTTCTGCGATCCAACCGACCGCTTCATTCGCAACATCGCTGGATTTTTCAAGACAGAAAATACTTTTTAAGCTAATCGGATCAGCGTCTGACGTATCCGGTGTATCGATACTATTAATATATCTACTGATGCCCTAAATGCCCTAATGTATTCTGGGTCCGACTTGTTAACTTTTCCAGCCTTTTTTAGGAATTTTATAAGAGGATATGCCATTTTGGCATAATCCTTCATAAATTTGCGATAATAGCCCATTTTACCTAGGAATCGTTTGATGTTTTTCTTATCTTTGGGAAGTTTCATCGAAGCTATTGCCTGTATTTTACCCTCGTCCGGTGTGATACCATTATTCACAATAGTGTGTCCTAGATAATTAGTGGAAAGACCATCAAAACTAAATTTATTTATTTGTATTTTAGATTTAATTTGCTTGCAGAACTTTTCTCTGCAATTCTAGGTGTTCCTCAAAACTAGTGGAAAACACTAAAATGTCGTCTAGATACATGACACAGATCTTGTTTATTAAATTTGCTAAAACCGAATCCATGAGCCTTTGAAATGTCGCTAGGGCATTTTTCAGCCCGAACGGCATTCTAATGAACTCGTAGTAACCGTTCTTAATCGAAAAGGCTGTCTTCGGTCGATCACGCGGTTCTACTTCTATTTTATAAAATCATTTCAGTAAATCGAGCGTTAAGAAATAATTTCACTTCCCGAATTAATTGAACAGGTCATCGGCATTCGGCATAAGGAATCTATCCTCTATCGTCTGCACGTTCAACTTCCTGTAATCGATTACAATTCGCCACTGTTTTTGGCCCTTTTTGCCATCCTTTTTGGGAATTACCCAGATGGGCGAATTGCAGGGGCTATTCCCTGCTCCAGCATTTCTGCGATCTGTCTACCGACTTCTTCGGCATGAATTTCGGGATATAATTTGCTATAAACCGGAAATTCCGTCTTCGTTTTTATTGGGTGCGTTATAGCATTTTTAAAACTAAGGTGATCGCCCTCCTTAAGGAATACCTTGATAAGAGATCTGTTTTTATAATTTATAACTGGGTTTATCTGTGCATTATTATTCTGCGTGTAAAAGTAAATAATTTTATACGCCTCTCCTAGGCTCTGAGGGTTTTTGCATAAAATAATAGTTCTTGTCGGTTCAGCAATTTTATTATTTAATTCAATTATTTGTGGGTTACCCTGCTTTTTATTTAAAATGCATGCGTTGTTGTTTCTACCTAATAAATTGCTGATTTCCTCATAATAATTGCCTATTGTGGTTCTTACCCTAGCTGTTCGTATTTTGTCGATTAGGTTATTTATTGGTACTTTTTCCTCAGAACTGTTCTTTAAAAGTATCTTTAATTCTGCCCATGTATCCAACCTCCATTTGAACTTCGCACTTGGCCCTGCCAGTAATCCCATCTTAAATGTAACCTAGCAGAATAGCATTCGACTTTTCGTCGAAATCATTTAAAATTGGTAACAGCGAGTCTACCATGTCCAGAAAATCCACCGTAAAAGTTTCATTTCCATCGTGTTGCGGAATTTACTAATTAAATCTAGGGCTAGTCTAAACTTTTCGATAGCATGTACAGCATCCATATTTAGCGGCTTACCGGTGTCGTCTCTTTCTTCCTGCTTTACGTTGCTGGTGTTTTTGTTTTTTTTTGTTTTTTGCTTCTTCTTTTTCTTAGTTTTTCTCGAGCTTTTCGTGTGGACTTTGGACTTTGGCCTTGTGGTTTGCAGATTGGAGAACCACGCACAGATTAGGCGTTGTTCAATGTTTGTTAATTTGATTTTCTTTTTTTTTTGTGTTCTAACTTATCAGCGGGTCTATTGCCGTTTACGACTACTTTTAGCGTTACTTATGCTTTTTGATATGTCGAAGTTTCACAGTCTTATTACTGTTTACCACTATTTTTTTCCACCCACTCATAAATGTTTGATTTCCGTGTTGCATGTATTTATTTTTGGTTTTCTATTTTCTGAAACCCGGTTTCTTTTTCCGACAATAATGTGTAAAAATCAAACAACGTTGTCGTTCCGTTAACAATACATTTCTTTTCACTCTAATTATATCTTGTGCTTTTCGCGTCCAAATCTAAACTACTACCAAGCCCGACTTGTTCATCAGTCTGAGAGAAGAGAGCTGGAATGAGCGAGGGTCCATACCCACTCAGCGCTTGTTAGGCAAACGCTGAGTGTGAATAGAATGCTAATCAGGCCAAGCACGGTTAGTACATAACTTTATGTAACAATATACTCTTTGGTAAGAGCATTTTCTTGATTATATCTTACAGCGCGCTTATCATCAGATACCGATTAAGCCTAGTAATGTGCCAAGGACCGCAATTACGGCACCTTTCGGATTGTATGAGTTCTCCCCTATGACTTTTGGGTTGCAAAATGCTACAGAAACATTTCCGCTACGCATCCAGAATGCGCTGAAAGGCCTCAGCCTTGTGTTTGTGTATTAAAACGGTACATGCATTGCATCTACAAGTAAAGAGGAGCACGAACAACATTTAAGATCAGTTTTTGAACGACTTCAAGATTAAAACCAGCCAACCTGAATTGGCAAATGCCAATTTGGCCAAACCGAAGTCATAACTGCTCAAGGACTTCAACCGTTGTAGGAAAAAGTGGACTATGTGCATAGTTTTACCAGACCGGGGATCACGAGCGAGCTAAAAAAGTTTCTTGGAATGTTTAGCTTTTATTGGCCACTTTTGTCCAATGACACTATCAACCATAGCAAGCTCCAGCCATTGATGAAAGGCAACGTAAAAAATGATTCTACGCCAATGGAGCGGACGGAGGGAACGATCGAAACTTTCCAATTGTGCAAAGATAAACTTGCTAAAGCCTTGTTGTCATTCTAGCTCTCTACCGATTTATCACTGTGAAAAGCCCTGTATGCTTTAAGCAGCGCAGTGGGTGCCGTTGTTCAGCACACATGAACATTGAAATTGAAATTGAACACCTCACAACAGAACTATTCCACGTATGATCGTGAGCTATAAGCGATCTGACTAGCCATACAGCACTTCCAGTACATGCTTGAAAAAGTTCTAAAAGTTTCAAAAAGTGGAAATAACACCACCAAGAAGAGTTAGCACATCCAGGTTGGAAAACGACTTACAAGCTGGTCTTACAACGATTTGTATGGCCTTTCATGGCGAAGGATATTCCTTAATATTTGAGCAAGTGCGTGCGTTGTCAGCGCAACGAACTCCAATGACATTATAGATCAGCACTACGGACCAAAAGAGCGTTGTTTTGACTTCATCAACATGGATATTATTGGTCGACTGTTTCCAAAGGCAATCCTTACTGCTTGACTTGTATAGACCGGTGCCCGAGATGGCAGAGAGCAATCCCGATATAATACATCAGCGCGAAGACGGTTACTCAGACCTTATTTACTGGCTGGATCCATAAACTTCGTATAACAAGTCATCGAGGTCGTCAATCCGAGGCGGCTGTGATTGAATAGTTGGTGAGGTTATTGGGCATCAAATGGTTTGATCTAGCGTTGACGTATTACGCTTAAAGCAGCAATCAAATATTATCAGACGAGTGACAGGAGTGATTTCTTGCCGTTGATGTAGCTTGGACTACGAACAACATGGAAGGAGAGCTACGCTTGAATTCAACCAAAATGCTGTTCTGGAAGAGTTGCTACAGAACCAAAAATCTGCGTTAAACAAGTTCCGCAGTCACATGCAGGCGATAAAGCCAAATAATACATCTTGTCATGGCATGAAGGATATATTCATACAACCAGATCTTCAGAGCTGTTAAAAACCTTCATATGAAGGTCCATTCGAGATTATACAGCGAGGAGAAAAGTTGTTTGAATTGAAGACGTATCATCGATCAATCAACGTGTCCGTGGATTGTTAAAAAGCTGCTTTTCTGGATACAAACGATTCAGCTAGGAGTACAGTGGTTACACCGTCTAATGTTATGGAACCACAGCCAACTGAATTTTGTTCAACTACATCTTCGAAGGCAGCTTCTAAAACTGCATCATTCACCTCTCTGGTGTGCGTTTCCCAGCGCGTTACTGATAATTGATATCTAGGGGCGGAGCCCTGTGGCGGCAACATTGAAGTGGCCACAAATTAGATCTAATATTTTGTATATTATTTGTTTGAAATAAAGAGTGTGTTAGAAAATACAAGCGTTTTTGATTTACCGGTTTTGGCTTCTTTAACAGCACACAAAGAGGCAATGATTTATTTTAAGATGTCCTTACTAGATGTAGAGCTTTTTTCGAGAAGGAGTTCTTATTTATCCAAAAACAAAAATCACAGCGAAAATTAATTGACAGATGATCGTTTAGTTTCACCTTATTGGGTTTACAATTCACCATTGATCGTTTTATCTTACCTCAGTGGGCTTACATATAGTATAAAACAAATGTATGTTGGGCATTAACATTGAACGAACTCGGATCCTTTAATAGGAAGTCAACGGAGTTTTGTGACAGCTCGTTGAATATCACCAGTGCTGTTTTTTCTATTTTTTTTGTTATAATTAGCTCGCACTCAAGGGGTTATTAGTACCCTTAAAATGATTGCACACAGCGCATGGTCCTGAGTGTGACCATGCGCACAATACCATCCTTGCAAAATTGCACAGCTCGCCCGAACTTCTACTTTAGGGGTGGCATATTTTTATTTTCAACTAAAACAATGTCGCCAACTTATGTCGGTGTACTCTCCTGTCCATTTGGTACGAAGCTGAAGGTTCTGAAGATACTTCCATTACCATCTAAACCAAAACTGCTGAAAGTACCATTGAAGCTGGTGGTATCTTTTGAGTGATGTGCTGCTTATTTGGTTTCACCACAGTGCTAGGAGCCGTCCCGAAGATGAAGTGCGCAGGTGTAACGGCCTAGGTATCGTTTGGATTCTCCGACTTTTTTGTGATTGTCCTGGAAGTCAAAATAGATTCAATTTGTATAATAAAAGTATTTAGTTCTGGATAAGTGAAAGAAGAGTTATTTTTCAAATTTTGTTTCATGTGAAATTTTGCGCTTTTCACTGCAGCCTCCCACAAGCCGCCGAAATGCGGAGATCCTAGAGGAATGGTTCTCCACTCAATCCCGTTTGCATCGTAAGTGCTTATTTTTGCTTCTCTAGTCTCACGCTTGAGGAACATCTGATATAATTTGCGGAGTTCGTTACAAGCTCCAATGAAGTTAGTTGCGTTGTTGGTTTACGCCTTTCGTACCGTGCTTTCTGCGTATGACTGCAGAAAAGAGTAATCAAGCGAAGAGGTAGAAAAGACTTTAGTTTTAAGCGTTACTGCGCTTTATTTGATTAAATTTTTATAGTTTAATGCCCGCTGTGTTAACAAGCGCTGCGACCTTTTCTATTTAGAGTATCTTTTTATCTCTGCTTTGTTCTTTCCAACCACTGCCTTTTATACCAATTTCGTCGATAATTCTTCTTGCACTCTTACGCAATGAGGCTATAATTACCATAATTCATTTTCCACTTTGTCGATTTGAAGAGTCAGCATTTTTTACTTTACTAACCTCAGTGTCTCAGTCAGTTACCTTTCCGTGTTGACCTATTTATAGTTCATCCGCGCCTACGATCATTCGCACTGCCGCAGTGCAATGACACTCGATGCCTGCTCTATGTTGTTATTGTCGAATCGGCAATTTGGCTTTACCCTTAATAACACACTTCGGGGTGAATGCGTTGAACTGTCTCTCGATTATGGGTATGATGTACTGTTGCTATTGGAAGATGCAAGGTTGCTTGTGGCTATTTGTGGCTTATGAGGTAGGAATATAGTACGAGTACTATAGCGTAGTGTACTACACCCCATCCCACTAATAAGAAGAAAATTGCTATTTTGAAGATGTTAATTTTCTGAGAAAAAAAATTAAAAAAATTTTCTTATTTGCTAACATTTACATTTTTGGATATTAATTTACATGATTGGGTTTTTTTTTCATTGGGTAATCGATTAGATAATACTTCTTTTTTTCTCTTTTATACATTTGATTATCTTACATCCTAATATATTAATTACTGGATATTTTATACATGTATATATTTTATATGTGTATATATTTTATATATGGATATATATATGTATATAAAATATCCAGTAATTAATATATTAGAAAGCAAGTAAGATAATCAACTGTATAAAAGCAAAAACAAAAGAAGAAGAATTATCTAATCGATTACCTATTGAAAAAAAAAACCCAATTATGTAAATTAATATGCAAAAATGTAAATGTTAACAACTAAGAAAATTTTTTGTAATGTAAATTTTTGTAATGGACTCGAGGTGTCGGTATCGAATTAAGGGTGTGTTATGGGGCATAGAAAGTTTTCGTTCTGGTTTTTACAGGTATTGAGCTCGTTCAGGCTCAATAGTGAATAATATTCTCTTTTATTGTCTATAATGATGTATTCGTTTGCGGGCTGTATAAAAAATTGTTTTGGTGTTTTCTAAGAAAAATTGAAGTAAAAAAACACAATGTACCCATGACTTTGAGAGATTTATCTTGTGTAGTATAACAGAATTTAATAGTACAAGCACAGATACAAATTTTATCTCACGTGCAACGAATAATGGAGTAGACACTATCAAATATGATGAAGTAATAACTAACAATAATTCTAAGAGTAGATGTAATTTACGAACTAGAAGTAATACAAATAAATGAAGTGGATAGTGTGATGTTGGCAGAGATTGTAGTGAGTACAATGGCAGCACTGGATAGTTACGAGTACATACCTTCATCGTTATCAATGGCAACATTCAACAGTTTACCACTGGACTCGCAAGTAATTACTGTTATAGTAATTATTATTATAGCAATATCTTTAAGGGAAGTATCAAATGTCAAACTGCGAGTAGCACACGTGTCTTGTGAGCCCCGGCAAGTCTTTTTCTCAAAGTTGTGTGCAGTAGGCAATTCTACAGATCGGAAATAAAACACATCTTAAGTTAAAAACTATAAAATATGTCCATCTATAATGACGACTTACCCAAAATGATCGCCAAATTGCAAATTACAGTGGATAGCCAGATGATTGGAATACATAAAGAATTGCTTGAATTTAAATCCCAAACCAATAACGATTTCGAAAGTTTAAACAAAAAAGTTGATAGTCTTACCAACAGTTTAAAATGTGATCCAAGCGACCCAGATAATAAAATAAAAGAGAAAGGTGTTCCACAGTCAGTATGAGGTTGATCAAAAAATCCTGAAAAATAGACTTAATAAACTTGAAATTGAATTGCGTTAAAGTGAAATTGAACTTACTAGAATACCTGAAACTTAAAATGAAAATCTTTATGACACATTCCAAAAACTTTGCGTGCATATAAAACATACGGCAACTTCTTTAAGCATTATCCGTCTAAAACACACAGCAAAAGGTCGAAACAACAATAGCAGCGTAATATAAACAATGAAATTCATTGCCCCAGCGATTATCAAATTAAATAACTAACGTGATAGACACACATTTATCAAATGCTTTTATGCTGTCACTCCAGTTACACTATATAAAATTGTATTTACCTCCAATAGAGCAATGAGAGCATTCGAATATCTCTCCTTTAATGCACTGCATATTCGTAGGGCAGTGAAGTTAATGGAACAAAAAAAGCTTCACTCAGTGCAATCATTCAATGGAATTGTGACTATCAAGATAAGCCCTAATGATCGCTCCATTAAAACCAATTGTCTCGTTGATTTAAACGGTCTGCCAGTTGCTCCAATTTCAACAACACGACACCAACACAAGTATAAGGATCAACATTAAAGTACTTGACCACCTTTCTCAGGCCCTGAATAAGATATTACAATGATTTTTTTTTTCACTTTTATTTGAAGCTTATGGAATACAAGAATACTTGATTTTTTTTCATTTAATTTTTTAACCACTATCCAGGTGTCGCTTAAGTCGATTGGTAAATCCGGAAAAAAAAGGCATCTTCAAAAGAAAGGTCCTTTACCTGACAGTTTAATTAAATTCAATTCCATTAAATTTATTAGTACAAATATCGCTTACAGTAGTAAGATAACAACGATCTTTTAGATTGTGCAAGCCTTAGGATTATATTAAGTAATTATGCGTAAAAATGAATACGAGTAGGATCTTAGTTTAATTTTACAAAATACATTGAGACCATAAATTTCGAGCTTAAAAATTTATAGATAGTTATATTAACATATGCGTTCCAAAAAGTAAAACAATAATTAAAAATTACGAATTGTGATTGTTTCAGTGGCCAGATATCGTAATAGGGCGGACTGAACTTTGTTAGTGCTTCTAACTCTTTTAATGACGTTCGGAGTTAAGCAGACATAACTTGTTTGTAAGAGCATAAACAATCTACCTGACTGCAGAGGACAAAATTTTTTGTTCAGGTTCTTTGGTTTGCATGATATTGTGCAAGAGGCACAATAAGCAAATTGTCGAAGGTACATCGCAGATCTGCTTCGAGTAGGAAAAAACGTGATCAAGTCTTCTTAGCCTAAGAAGCGAGCAATATTATTGTAAACGAGCAATATTATTGTAAGCGACATTTAGTTTTCTTCTTGAGTCATAGGCTGGACTACAGATTATCCAACAGCAATACAACAGGATTGGCAGAAGAAGGGTTTTCACCAACAAGAGTTTTCTGTGGGTAGGAATAAAATACTGTGCAACCCAAAGAGCACATAGTCCACCATAAACTTCACCAATAGTGATATTAATATGTGCAAACCAAGTAGGAGTGCGAATAAAGATTACACCAAGGTTTTTGGCATATTCAACATACTCTATTGGGTTTTGCGCAAGTTTGATTGGTGGGAAATTAGATAGATCCAATCCTCTCTTATGTATCACGAGTGCTTTAGACTTTTGAGCGTTTAGGCGTAAATCGTTCTTAGTTGACCATTCGAGTATACGCTGAAGATCTTCATTCATCAACATAGCGGCTTCGTCAACACGATTTAAAGGCCGTCTCAAGTTAAGTGTCATCAGCACACATAAGTATTGAACAATGCTTGACTAATCTAGGCGGTTCGCTAACATACATGGAAAAAGTTTTGAACAAAGTATAAAGTAGTTGACTATGTCGAATGCTTTAGAAAGATCGAATAGTGCTAGAATTTTTGCCTGGTTTTAATCAACAGCTTTTCTGACATCATCAATGACCAATAGCAAAGCAGCCTTGCACCTACATTTAGGCCGGAAACCATATTGGTTTTCACATAGCAGTTTTTCACTTAGTAGATATTTTTGTATTTGCGATAAGACAGTTTTCTCCAGTTCAATTTGATTTCTTTAGAATAGGGACAACCTTGGCCTGCTTCCATTCCGAGGGAAAGATGTTGTTAGAATGGAATAAAAAACAAATGTTATTTATGGTAATATATCTATATATGGAAACAGCAGTTTGACGAATTTTTGGGTGCACTTCGTCGCGTCCTATGGCGTTAGATTTGATGGACAAGCTAGCACTATGGAGGTACAGCATTACAAGAGTAAGAAAGTATTGTAAAGGAAAACCACGACGGCAACTCTGTAGTCTTATTGATGGTATTTTCGTGTTGTTTTTGTTCGGTGATAGCTACTAGAGTTTCGTGGTTCTGTATGGCAAAGCTCCTCCTGTCTTCTTTCAGCTTAGCGGAAACGAATCCCACCTTGGTGTAAACAGCGAATAGTTTTGTCTTCTTCTTGAGCGGTACAGCAGAGCGCAGAATTTCACGTTTGTTCTCCGCCAGACTTTCATTGATATAGCAACTGGCGTTTGAATCAATTCCCAGGTCACGCAGTGAAAGCTCTTTCTGATGTTTTTTTCTATGGAGAGCACAAGCACGTAGCACAGAATCTCTTTCTCTCTGATCACGGAATTGCAGTTTTATTGACCGCGGTGAGCGGCTATTGTAATGTTTGCTGGGCTGAATACGAAAAACGTCCTTCATTGCCGGTGTTTGATGGTTTCACAGAGCTTCTTAAAATATAGAGGTATATTGTTATCGAGCAAAAATAAACGCGTCTATTTACATCACTGAAATCGGCCGAGTAGTTTCGGAGTTTCTGTCTGCCATTTGAAAAAAAGTAGTTTCGAGATAAGTTTTTACTCCCTAAGTCATCAAGTATGGACTGCACGCACACTTTCTAGTTTCACTATGTTAGAGTTCGAATTTAAAAAAAAGTTTTTTTGATGTGATTTTTAAAAGTGAAAGGATTAAAACAATGCAAAAAAAAATAGATTTTTTGAAATTTATAAGATCAATGTTTTAATCGGCCACATCGGATATCATCTGCATATCCGAAACAAGGTTAATAAGCGGTACTATTAAGGACTGGATATTTGATGTGATTTTTAAAAGTGAAAGGATGAAGAAAATGCAATAAAAATAGATTTTTTGAAATTTATAGGATTAATATTTTAATCGGCCACAGCGGATATCATCTGCCCATCCAAAATAAGTTTAACACTATTGAGGACTGAATGATTCAAATTAAAGACAAGCGTTTATTCCGTGTTGTTATCTATGTATGGGCACAAGGGTATGTAAGCACATCGTGCCGACTTCTTAAAACATAACGATATCCAATGCTTGCTTATTGAGATCACTTTTCCACACGAAAAAATTCTACTTAAGACTGTATGCAGACCCTCGGCTGGTTTTCCCTTTCTCGAATTCACGTCATTTTTTTCGAAACACAGTCTAGCATGTGAAAGAATGTTAGTGTGTGGAGATTGATTGTTCTGCTACAGGTTCATCTCGACATGTCAAAAATTTTTTTGATCTTCATGGTAAACATAACGTAAGCCTTGCTCGTACACGTATAACAAGTCATAGTGCTACGACCACTGATCTATTTGTAGTTTCAAATAAGTATTTGAAAAAATTGGGTTCATATCGATTTTCAAGTTGAATCAACATGGATGATCCAGTGTTTGCAAAGAAGTTAAATAATTCGATCGCTCTGTCGTGTTCAAATACCCATGGTAGCGAGGATATTCCTAACAACCCAAATGAAATTTTCTTATTGGACTGCGTTAGAACAAATGAATATTTCGTATTTCCTCACTCAATACAATGCCAAGCGACAGCCCTGGACAACATATCACCCAAATTAAAAAAACTAATACTACCCGCAATCATTTCAATCATCACTAACATTTACAAAGTTCGTTTTCCTAGTCTCTGGAAAATAGCCAAAATTATACGTCTTTAGAATAGCACATTAAATTATAATGGCTTCTTAAGTTACCGCCCTATTAATATATTACCATTTCTCTCTAAAATCTTAGAGAATTTAATGTTTAAACAAATAAATAACTATATAGAATCACATAATTACGTGATCAATCAGGTTTTCGCAAAAAACAATCTTGTGTATCAGGGATCCTAAAAGTACACGATGATATTCGAATGGCAATGGACGACGATAAAGTTAGTCAAGTCTTAACTTGATTTCACTAAAGCCTTCAGCTCAGTAGATCACACAATCTTGCTAAGAAAATTAAAATATACATTTGATTTTTCCTCATCAAAAAAAAGCAGATTTTGTTCATCTAAATAGGGGAGTCGCCTTGATGTTCAGCTTGTTCATCAATGACATTGTTATTAAATTAAATATTTCTCTTATCATCTATATGCAGACGACTTACAAACTTATTGTTCTTTCCCTCTGGGACTTATGGAAGATGTGGGCAATATACAATAATTTAACCTTGAACAAGTCAGGAAGTATGATAATATACAAGAAATGCTTGAATGAATCCTACTTTCCTGAAATTACTTCGGATACACATGTTATTCCACATCAATCCAAAGTGAACAAGTTAGGATCTATCCTTAATAAAACGCTATCATGGAATGAGCATGTAAATAAAGTAATAAATGGAATCAATGATGGTCTTATGCATCTCTGGAGAATTACAAATAATTTACCAAAACCCACAAGACTAACTTTATCCAAAACTTCATTACCACCAATCATAACGTACTTTAGCCCAGTACATGCTGGTATGGAGTCAATAAGCAAGCAAAAATTGAACGTAGCATTTAATTCCTGCATTCGATTGATTCCTCGTTAAGAAGATTCGACCGTATATCTCACTGTAAATTTATGTATCGACTTAAACACCATCGAACGCCTCCTCATTTATTTGAAAAAAAAAAATACATATTCTTCATCCTCGAGAACTTTAAGCATAAACACTTCAACATTGCAAACACGTTGATCTTTCTTCCCAATATGTGCAAAAATTTCGAATATATTACCGACTCAAGTTAAAAACACATACAATCTAAATGGTTTTGCCCGCTCATAAAAAAACTACCTTTAAAACCCAGACGAGGGTTTACGTTTTCACACTATTTTTGTAAATTAAGTTTTATTGTTTTGAAAAATTTTTCTGTTGGATTTTTCATATTTTCATATAATTTTAATAAGATATTGTATACATTATATATATAAAATTAATAACAAATTTGTAATTTTTAAAAACTACAAATGAGATTGTTATCTCAAGGCTTTGATCAACAACAAAATGAATTGAATTGAATTAACTATCTAAGTGAATAAAGTGAATCATGTGAAATCGGTGTTTTAATCATACATATATTCATATAAAATTTCGCAATTCCGAAGAATTCACCAACATGACGCGTCCAAGATAGACAGTCAACTACAAGAGCTTTCGAAAAAAACAAGAGAATTGGTACCACCTGTCGACAAACAAGATAGCCATAATTTCAAACCTTGTACACTTTTGCTTGATATCCCCACAATACAAATATACTCGTATTCCAAACAACACCCCAAGCTTAGAGGAGCTAGATTTTAATATGTATAGCATAAATATAAGAGATCTACGAGGGCGGGTCAATAAGTCCGTGACTTTTGGATTAAAACACAGATTTTTTGTTAAAAAAATAATTTTATTTTTCAACGTAGTCTCCCTTGAGCTCTATACACTTTGTCCAACGCTTCTCCAATTTTTTTATCCCTTCCAAAAAAAATGATTTGTCGAGGTCCTCAAAATAGGCCTTTGTTTGCGAGATGACTTCATCATTGGAGTCAAATCTTTTTCCACCAAGCCATTTCTTCAGGTTTGGGAACAAGAAGTAGTCGCTCGGAGCCAAATCTGGAGAATAGGGTGGATGAGGGAGCAATTCATAGCCCAATTCATGGATTTTTGTCATGGCAACTGCACATGTGTGCACCCTTGCATTGTCTTGGTGGAAAAGAACTTTTTTCTTGGCCAGATGAGGTCGTTTTTTTTTCAAATCGTCTTTGAATCGGTCCAATAAGTTGGCATAATATTCCCCATTGATTGTTCTTTTAACCATCAGTCGTCCCCAAATTCCCATCGGAAACTGCTCGACTTGCCCGAATTTAATGGAACACCAGAAGACTGGTGGCCTATGTTTTGCACAGCATTTCTGGAATCCACCAATATGTTTCAGTTTCCACGAAAGTGGAAAACGTGTTTCGTTTACAGAGGAGTATAAAGGGAGACGCAAGAGAAGTTGTTGAATCTCCTCTCATACATCCGAATGATGTCGAATAGGTCATGACCGTTTTAGTCTTATTCAAAGCCAATAAAAAAAGGGGAGAGAGATTAGACAGATCTCAGATGATAAATTAGAGCTTATAATACCCTTTTCAACGAAAATACAGATTTTAGTAATCTTTTAGAAGCTAGCGGCATATATCAACATCTGGCTAATCCCACGCTGATAGACGAGTTAGTGAACAAATTACCCATGTGCAAGAGGATTTATTGAGCGCAAGGCAGTGTCAACATACAGCCGTTTCCCACCATTAAACATTTTAGTGAGTGGTTGATCCTAAAAGCCCGTCTCATTTGTGTCGTCATAACAACTTCATTACCACTACTCACTCAAAGTAGAGGTGATTCGAGGTCAAAGCGGGAGAACATCTTACATGCCATGCAGAGCTCGTCATTAGCAAATAGGATAAATAATAAATGCCAGCACTGCAAAGGAAACAGTCATCCGACTTATAAATGCAACAATTTCGTCTGCTCCTGCCAAATGGGAATTCCTCCAACGAAAAAAATTATGTTACAGCTGTTTGAAATATCGGCATGGACTAAGGACGTGTAGACTTCAACGAACTTGTTGGATAAATGGTTGCACCAGAAAGCATAATCGATTGTTGCATGACCAGGACATCCAGACGACATCTCACTTAACAACTAATGAGAAGACTACTTCCGGCGAAAATACAGTGGAAAACGTTCAGAAACCCCTTCTTAGTCGTAACGACGATGCAACTAAAAAGATTCTTTTTCGAATACTGCCCGTAAGGATATACAAAAATGACCGCGTTGTACACTACTGCATGAAGGATCTTCTGTAACACTGATGAGCTCAAACCTAGTCAAACAATTACAACTAAGTGGGAATGTAAAAGAATTCAATTTGAAGTGATTTGGTAAAGAAACAGTGAGTAAAAAGACATTCGTTGTCAATATTAAAATCAGCGCTGATTGCGAACAGGCTAAGAAATACGAAGTTAGTGGTGTACATACAGTCGAAGGGTTGTGTCTTCCTAGTCAAATATTAAATGCTTCTGAATTGGACACAGAAGATAGCCATATCGAAGCTTAAGTCCAACAAAGCTGCTGGAGCGGATGGTCTGACTGCCGAGCTCTTCAAAGCGGCAGGCGATGACTTGGTAAGGAGCATACACCAACTCATCTGTAAAATATGGTTGGACGAAAGTATGCCCGATGAATGGAACCTCAGCATTGTTTGTCCAATTCTCAAGAAAGGAGACCCTCTGAACTGCGCCAACTACAGAGGCATCAGTCTCCTTAACATCGCATATAAGATCTTATCCGCCGTATTGTGTGAACGCCTGAAGCCGTTCGTCAACAACCTGATAGGTCCATATCAGTGTGGCTTCAGGCCAGGAAAATCCACCATCGACCAGATATTCACACTACGGCAGATCTTGGAGAAGACCCATGAGTTTCAGATCGAGACGAGCTATATAGAGCAATGTCTAGTTTTGGCATCCCTGCCAAACTCGTCCGTCTGTGGATGACGATGGAGAATGCACGCTGCTCCACCAAGGTCGGTAAAGATCTCACCGAGACCTTTGATGTCCAGAAAGGATTTAGACAAGGCGATGCGCTGTCATGCGATTTTTTCAACATCGTACTTGAAAGAATAGTGCAAAACTCACGAGCAAACACAAGAGGCACTATCTTTCAAAAGTCCGTCCAACTACTCGCATACGCCGACGATATTGACATAATCGGGAGAAAACAGCGTGATGTATGTGGCACTTTTGCGAGTATTGAGACGGAAGCGGCAAAAATGGGTTTAGCGGTCAATGAGGGCAAGACCAAGTATATGCTGTCAAGCAAAAAGGACAACCAACACCGACGTCTCGGACAGAACGTCACCCTCGACAGATACAACTTTGAGGTAGTTAAGGACTTTGTCTACCTAGGCTCCGCTATAAATACAGACAACGACACCAGCGCTGAGATCAAGCGAAGAATAACTCTTGCCAACCGCTGTTTCTTTGGGTTAAGAAGGCAATTGAGTAGCAAAGCCCTCTCTCGGACAACAAAAGTCACCCTTTATAAGACTTTAATAATCCCGGTCCTGCTCTATGGCGCAGAGGCATGGACATTATCAAAAATGGATGAGGGTGTTCTTAGTTGCTTCGAGAGAAAAATTCTTCGGGCGATCGTCGGTCCCGTCTGCATTGACGGTGAGTGGAGGAGGAGATGCAACGACGAACTGTATGGACTGTACAGCGACATGGACCTAGCCAAAAGAGTGAAGAAGAGTGAAAGACTGAGATGGCTGGGTCATGTAGAGCGCATGGACACCAATGCTCCGGTCCGAAAAGTCTTCGAATCCGCCCCCGAGGGACAGCGCAGTAGAGGAAGGCCAAGACTCAGGTGGCGCACGCAAGTGGAAGAGGACCTCAGCCAACTTAGCGTGCGAAACTGGAGGCATCTAGCCAGGGATCGAGCTGGCTGGAGAAGCTTGTTGACTGAGGCCCAGGTCCACCCCGGACTGTAGCGCCACCTAAAGTAAGTAAGTAAGAATTGGACACATACAACGCATTGCCATTATTAGAATACTACGACGCCAAACCAAATATTCTTATTGGACTGGATAACATTCATCTATGAGCTCCAATTGTGAAAGTTTATTCGATATCTAGTGGTCCAATTGTAGCACAGTCAAAACTTGGATGGGCCGTGTACGGGGAAGCAAATAATAATGGAAAAGGTGAGCGACATGATATAGTCGGATTTTGTAGCAATCACGGAGATTCATATTTACGTCAGATCGTCGAGGATGCCTTTCGCACCGAAAGCTTTGGTGTAAAGATACCGAAAGAGAAGGCGGACAAAAGGGTACTGAAAGTTCTATCAACAACAACAACAAAGCTCAAAGATAGATTCCAAACTGGTTTGATATAGAAGAAGAAGAATATCACTTTGCACGAAAGTTATCCCGTAGCCTGGAGAAAAAGGTGCATAGGGATCCTGGCTTTGGTGCCCAATAGAAGAAGATTATCGACAGCTATGTAACACAGGTATATGCTAGGAAGTTGAGTGAAGCCGAAGCAAAGATTAATACTTCAAGTACTTGGTACTTACCACACTTCGGAGTTAAGAATCCTAATAAGCCAGGAAACATCCGGCTAGTTTTTAATGCTGCGGCTGAGGTGAATGGGACTTCTTCGAACTCCTTCTTATTAAAGGGCCCGGATGACTACAGGCCTTTGATAGACACTTTATTTAATGTTCGACTTCGTCCTGTGGCAGTGAGAGGTGACATCCGGGAAATGTACCACCAAGTGTTGAGAAGACCAGAAGATAGACATTTCCAACGATTCCTGTGGCGAGACAGCAGTGAAAAGCCTATCGATTTATTTGTTACGGAGGCGATAATCTTTGGTGCCTGTTGTTCCCCATGTTCAGCTTACTACATAAGGAATTTAAACCCATCGACGTATAAGAATGGAAATCCGAGAGCTATCGAAGCCATAATAAATAACCATTATGTTGATGATTACATCGACTGCTTTGACAGTGTCTCAGGAGGTATTAGTGTCACCAGGGATGTCATTAACATAAATCATGGAGCAGGGTTTAAGCTGCACAGACTTATATAAAATTCAAATTAATTATTGCGCAGTATCGGCGACTCAACGGAGGATGAAGGAAAAAGGGACATGGTGGATGTGAATCAGTTGCAGAAACAGAGAAGGTCCTTGGGATGTATTGGAATAGTTCTGAAGACGTTTTCATCTTTCGAATCAACATTTTACGTGTCAGCCAAGATATTATAATAAACGGGAAGTGCCCAACGAAAAGGGAGTTTCTTAGTATAGTAATGTCCGTATTCGATCCCTTTGGCATGATTGATAATTATGTCATTTATTTAAAGTTGCTTATGAAATCAATCTAGCGTTCTGGTATTGACTGGGATTATCCAGTTCCCGAAGAAGTCTTTATGCGGTCGAAGCAATGCAAGTTAGAGTTTCCAATCTTAATGCAAATAAAGGTTTCAAGATGCCACAACTACAAGTTAAAAACGGCTAGCCGCGTTGAACTCCATACCCTTATTGACGCCAGCTAAGAAGCTTTCAGCGCTGTCTCATACATATATAAGAATACAGTGCTCCGAAAAAACTTTTGGTTATACCTCGCCTCGAACTTTCAGCTGCCGTCCTTGTAATAAGACTTAGTAACTCTATTGTCAACTCTCATAGACTTTCATTCGCCAACCGTATGTTCTGGAGCTATTCGAAGACCGTACTCCATTGGCTACTTTCCGATCCTCGCAGTCATAAGGAGTCATGTCAAACAATGATGATGGGTTCCGTCCAAGCTGAACTCAGCTGTTGAAGGTACCCGATCGCGTTACCCACCTCATTCCGAAATAAACAATGCTTGGATAAGAGAACCATCACAGCTAGAAGAAGCGGAGTGGCCAAGCAGAACTACACCCGAAGCATGTGCTGTTGATGAAACAAACAAATGACATCGTTTTCCACGCTGCTACAGTTTCTACCTTTTTGAAACAAACCATGTCCTGGGTAAAACGCTTGATTGCCTTTTGTCGTAGCAAGCCTGTGAAGAAAGGCGAATTATCTGCAGCCGAATTAAGTAGTGCAGAGGACATTATATGCCGCCAAGTACAAAGCGAGGCATTTGCAGATAAAATCGCCAAACTTTAAAAGAATTCGCCTGAATGAAGCAGGGCTCCTTCACATTGAAATACAATATTGGCAATACCTTATAAAAACCAGTATTATTCAACTTGATGTAACTCCAAGCGGTACTTACGAATTACTGGCATTTCCAAGAACATTTGTGGTTCTCTCGCTGGCCTTCGAATTAACAAGAGTTTCCATAGTATTAAGTTTTATAACACTTTATATTATAAATAGTATCAATGTGTATGTCGTAAATTGAATAAAGAATTAATTAAGAAATAAACGATGTTCAATTAATATAATTGGCGACGAGTATGTTTTTGAAGCGCTTATTTGTAAAAAATAATTGGTGATTGCTCTAATATAAATGGATTAAAATTGTCCACGTGACTAGGGAAGTGGTGCTGTAATGTCTACGAAAGCAAAAACACAAGTTAAAGAAATAGAAGAATCGGATAAATCTGACGAAGAAATCGTTGAAATTCCAAAGGGAATAATGGCATTTGTAGGAAATATTAATGAGTTTGTCCCGGGAGAAACCTTTGAAGCATATAAGGACAGAGTCCAACAATATTTTATAGCAAATAGTATCCAAGCAAGCACCTGTGTTCATAACTTCTGTGGATGAGAAGTCTATAAAGTACCAAAATCACTCTCCGCACCAGTGTTGCCGAGTACCAAATCATTTACAGAACTAACCAATTTGCTCCAAAGTCACTATGCACCAAAGCATAACAAACGCGCTGAACGTTTTAAGTTTCAGAAGGCCAGGCAAGAAGAAGAAGGATCCCTATTTCCGGACTCCCGCGCTTCTTTCAATGAGATGGTACAAGACCATGGAAATGTCCGAAAAAGAGCAGGGAACAATGCTCCCAACAACTGGTGTACATTTAATTGCGCAAATAACTCAACGAACCACATAAAGACGAAAAGAACAGAACTAAACAGACGAGATTTGAACCATAATAAATGCAAGCATTGTGGTAGGCAGCACAACGAAAGAGAGTGTCAAACCAAAAATATGATTTGTTTTATATGTAAAAAACAAGGCCATATAGCAAGTGTATGCTGGTACAGAAATAGAGGAGACGACGGCGACGCCGATTGGCAGAATGTGAAATCTGTTTATGTAGTAAATAATTTGAAAATTGAGCGGGGATTACTTATGCAGGCGAAGATAAACGACGTGTTGCTAGCGATGGAAGTGGACACCGGAGTGGGGACATCAATCATATCATACTCTGAGTTTAGAGATAAGTTTCCTAATGTTCAAAATATAAATTGTGATTTAAAATGATGTACTATTTCAGATTCTAAAGTAGAAGTGTTAGGCAAAGCTGCTGTTCAAGATGAAAAAACGGACTTGGAGTTGATCGTGGTTGATGGTCCGGTATTTGTGCCGTTGTCAGGAAGAATTTGGTTGTGTGAATTCGCACCGAGCTGGAAAGAAAATTTGTTTAAAAAGGAAATGAAGGCTGTTAAGACGGAAAATTGGGTCCAACAAATTGACCGCTGCAAACGTGCCCGCGGTGGCCATATGAACGAAGTCGAGTTCCATTCATAAATGTTTTGATTGTACTTCAAGCCGATAATAAAGTTTTTGAAATATCTTAAATGGCTTGCGTTTTATTTCAAAAAAAAAACTTGGCAAGTCCTTATAGGAAAACCCTTTAAAAGAAGGAATTATAGTTGCTGTAACGCATAGCCAGTGGGCATCGCCCATAGTCTGTGTCCCAAAGCAGAGTGGCGATATCAAGCAGTATTGACTGCAAAGTCCCCGTAAATAAGTTTACTGAAACTCACTACTATCCTATGGCAAATATAGAGGACATATTTGCGCATTTAGCTAACTGCAACGTTTTTGTGTGCTCGATTTACCAGGAGCATTCCTAAAACTCGAGTCAAGGGAGCTTTTAACGGTTAATACTAGTAAAGGCCTTTATCAATATACAAGAATGCCTTATGGCGTTGCAAGTGCACCATCAATATTTCAATCGGTTATCGCTATTTTATCTGGAATAGAAGGAGTCTGGGGTTATATTGCTGATATTATAGTAGGTGGCATTTCTGTGGATGAATGCAGAAACAGGCTTTATGAAGTACTAGGTCGTTTAAATCAGCACAATGTGAAAATAAATTTTGCCAAGTGTTCATTTGTAAAGAATTCTGTGTAATACCTTGGGCATGTTATTTGTAATAATGAAATAAGACCCAATCAAAAGAAAGTTGAAACAGTGTCACAAGCACCGCGTCCAATTAATTTAAAGGAGCTTCAATCGTATCTGGGGCTTATAAATTATTATAGGAGACTCACACCTCATCTCTCGGGAAATTTAAAAAAATATGTATGCCCTTTTAAACACGCAAAGTAGGTTTATTTCGGATAGTAATTGTCAAAATGAATTTGAAAAATTTAAGCAGCTTATACTGCAAAATAACGTTTTGGAACTGTACTATAAAGATAAGCCGATCATAATTAGTGCTGATGCGAGCCCATTTGGAATTGCTGCAATGCTGCTGCATATCGTGAATGGCGAAGAAAAACCAGTTATGTTTGCGAGCAGCACATTATCGTCAAGCGAGAAAAACTACTCGCAACTCCACAGGGAAGTATTGGCAGTCGTGTCCGCGGAAAATTTTTGTTTTAAATATATTTATGATAAAAGGTTCAATATATACACTGATAATCCAGCAACCAAAAAGATTTTTAATCCAAGGAAGGGTACTTCTTCAGTTGCTGTAGCTCGACTTCAAAGGTTAGCTAAAACACTTTTAATGTTTGATTATAGCATCAAACATAAACCGGCAAAATATAAGACAGAAGGTACTTGAATAAGTACATACTATAGTAATCACAACGGTGTTGTTATCGTGTGGTGGCCACGAATTGATGATGATATTAACGACTTTGTAAGAAATTGCAAGATTTGTCAAGTTACATCAGTTATACCAAAGGAAACGAATTGTTCTAATTGGCCGGTTAGTACGTATCCTTTTGAGAGGATTCATTTAGATTTTTTCTATTTTGAAGGAAAAACTTTGCTATTGTCAGTTGATGTTTTCATCAGATTCTTACATGTCACTATTATAAACAGTACTACAGCTGCATGTTTAATAGGAAAACTTAATCATGAAATTTTTTGATATCCTACGGAAATAGTTTCGTCATTTGAGTTGAAACAATTTCGTACCAAAAATAATATGAATGTTATTATATCCAATGACATTGCAGAGCGACGTGTGCGTATAGCTTAAGACGTATAAAAAAAATATTTGCTTAGTACAAAATCATGCTTCAATAAAAAGTAAATTCGTTTTTGCCCAACCATCGTAACACACCAAATTCTTTGTCTCAGAGAACTCCATCTGAACACATAATTTCTGTTAATCCAAGAGTTGCATTAGATATTATAAATAATAGAAATCAGATTAAATTTAATAACAAGAACAGAATAACTAAAATATAAACGTAAATTTATAACTTTCCCTTTTTTATATAAAGCGGGGGAGGAATGTCTATACAGAAATCATGCAAAAGAATTTAAACGTTGGCTACATGGAAGTGGTAAAAATTATAAGTACTGTTAGACATGTTCTACAAATCGGTTCGCAAAAAAGAATAGTGTATGTAAATCAATTAAGGGAAATTGAAAAAAATACATTTTATGAAAACTATTTCGAAAAACAAAAAGTAAATGAATCAAAAAGTTAATAAGAATGTAATTGCAAATAAAAATGTAAGTCTTCCGCTTCGTAGAAATAAGAGAATAATGGAAAGATAGATATGAATTTAAGAACCCAATGATTTTTTTTATACGTAACAATGTAAAAACATCTTAAATGAAATTATGAATTTGTAATAGACTTTGTCATTAAAATATGTTTCGAATTAAGCGCGGGAAGGTGAAATGTATTATTGGCAATGCCTTATAAAAACCAGTTTTATTCAAGTTGATGTAACTCCAAGTGGTACCTACGAATCACTGGCATTTCCAAGAACACTTGTCTTTCTCTCTCTGGCCTTTGATTTAACAAGAGTTTCCATAGTAAATTGAATAAAGAATTAATTAAGAAATGATCGACGTTCCATTAATATTATATGTATTACAAATCGAATCGTTGCAGCGACGACAATACTGTTTACTACCAGGCGGCCGTTTATTATGCCAAAGGACTACGAAGTGACTAAGCTGATTGAAAACAAATTTCATCATCGTTTTCGCCACCAATGTGACGATACAGTTGTGAACGAAATTCGTCAGAGGTTTTGGGTGTCAGCCTATCGCCCAGCCGCTAAGAGAGTCACGAAAGCTATGCTTTGCCGAATACGGAGTGCCAAACCAGAGCCGCCGCTAATGGGACAACTGCCGGAAGATCGCCGTACTCCCTTTGTTAGGCCGTTTACGTATGCAGGTCTTGATTATTTTGCCCCAGTAAACATAACGGCCATCGTCGAGAGAAACGATGCCTTACAGTAGGAGCAGTTCATCTTGAGGTTGCGGCAAATTTATCTACAGTTGCCTGCCTCCTATGTTTACATAATTTTGTCAACAGACGTGGAGACCCCTTTCGAATAAGAAGCGATAACGGAAGCATCTTTGTCGGAGCTAAGAAGGAGTTACAAAACGACGACAAATTTGTAATTTGTAATATAATATAAAATAATAAACCCGCATGCAGGAGGATGTTGGGAAAGACTAGTTCAGTCCGCTAAAAGAGTGTAATCATCGACCTTTCGTGAGATCCGAAATTGTAAACATTACAAAGTGCACTCACCAAACCAGAAAACATTTTGAACAGTCTGTTGCGTTTGCAGGTGAATACCTTTTCCGATTATTTTTAGCAATAGGGTCATTCCACGATAAATCGCCGAAGCTATATGGGGAGCTCTGAACGACATCCATCCGATTTGGCTGAAAAGTGGTAGAAATACTCATTAGAGTGGTACGAATCATAAGGCAAACAATTTTTTGCAGAATTCGCTATAGTTTGCGTGTAACGGAACGGAACTTTACAAAATTTTTAAAAAAATCATAACTTTGGCTCTGCTCATACATAGAATTTGATAAAATATACCTTGTTGAATTCAGAAAAAGGTGAACTTTCAAAGCTTTGGAATAATTTTTATTTTCAAGGACGAAGGATATTCCAGAATATCCTTTTAACATATATCCTTGAATAACTCAAAAAATGGTATTTGTTTTTTTTTTATTTATTTAGATATTATAGAGAGATTCGTCCTCTATTTCAATTTCAAATTTGGGATCTCTATGGGTTCGGCCAAAATATTGTTTTATTTGCGGCTAAATCCAAAATCTAAATATTTATTACGTTACTCCTCTTATTATCCTCACATATAACCCAAGTGCACATCCATAGGTACATAGCTGTTTTTTTTTAGAAAAAAAAACGGCACTGTGCTTGTGTTATATCTTCAATGACTAATGAATGAATACAGTATATTGGAGAAGATACATTCGACTCGAGAAGACTTAGTGACTTAAAATATGCGCAGTAAAAATTGAAAAAGTCTATGTTGAAAATTGCAGAGAAAATTTTCTCTGTTACTTTTGATAATGATAAAGATTATTCCAGAGAGGAAGAAAATTTCGTAGGGAAAATAAAAGAATATTTCCTAGTTTTGTTGTCTTTACTTTCAAGAGAATGGAGCATCGACAAAATTATAGAAGAGTTTCCAGGATCGACAAGTTATATGATCAAGAAATCTAGAAAACTTCAAGAAGATCAAAGCGTTCCATCAACTTATGGGAAAAGGTTAGATGCTGATATCAAGCAATTGGTAGAAAGTTTTTACCGTGAAGACGATATCAACCGTTTAATGCCAGAAAAAAAAGACTACGTATCTATAAAGGAAGCAAACATTTATTTTCTCAGGTTTAAAAATTAGACGTGATGCTGTTTTGTTAGATTGAAAATCAGAAAAAACATATTCACAAACGCCTGGTTCTGCATTTTGGCTGGGGCATCAGGAACTCATTCCGTGTGTGTTTGCACCATCCATCAAAATATCAAGCTCATGTTGAAGGGTAGCAATATATCAAGGCTGATAGAAAACGAAGATAAGCATCTCAATGACAGCGAACCCTGCTTAGCTTTGGTAATTTGTAACCCTCCTGATGTAAATTGTTAAGTGCCTTAATTGCCCAAACTTATTTAAGTTATTGGCAAAAGGTGCAAAGAAATATTCCGATAAGAACTAATTTTTTTTTGTACTATTAACGAATACCCTGACGATGGTTTTTAGAAATCATTTTCGCAAGAAAAGGTAAACTTTTCAGGTACGCATCACGTTATTTTAACATATTGAAAACATTCTTAATCTTTTTTTTTTGATAAGCTCTTCTTTACGACGACCTTAAGTGTACCTAAAGGCAGCACTTTACTTAATTATTTGGAAGATGTCTTATAATTATTCTTTTAGAAATGAGTAATTTTTTGGCCTAGGAAAGGAGCACCTTTACCCGAGCATCGAACTTGCCGATTTGAAGAGGCTGAGTAAGGTCGATGATTCACGAGACTTTCTCCAGATGAGTCCTGAAACTAAAGGGTGCTTATTCCTCCCACCCGTGCCGATTATCAGCCTGGCTGTGGGCAAAGCATGTCTAACTACCTCAGTTGTTGATGGAGTATCTGGATACCTGGCGACCCCCGGATAAGTTAGCCTTATCTGTATAAAACGGATCTCTATGCAGATTGACCTTCTTTCTCCGCTACTCGTGGGACCATTATGGAAAACAAAAAGAAAAGACAAAAACCCAAGGCCGGTACTCCTTTATTACCGGCAGGTAATACGGTCACTGGACCGACTACAGACAGGGATCCTGCAATACCGAACAAAGCCACATCTGCGGCAGGTCATGGTAAGCTTTTATAAGGCAGAAGCACCGAGCCCAAAGTAAAGTCTTCAGGGAGTGGCAGGACTGTGGCAAGACATGGTCTTACCACTTCCTCCATTCCTAGCAGCAGCAAGTCTGTGGCAGGCCATCAAAGGAGTTATGAGAGGCTCAACCACGCAACAGAGCTCCTGGCAAGGCGCTATGTGCGAAACGCCGAAATGCGGTACGCATTATCAAAACCTCCGGACCTATTGCGGAGGTTTAGCGATATGCGGAAACAAAAAGGAAATTAGAGTAGGCTAACAAAAAGACGGATTCCCATCGTTCCCAAATCGCTTAAAGACTCCTGCAAGTGCCAGAGACCATTGGAGGAAACCGTTCCGGTTCCCTAGAGGTCCAAGACATCTACACCTCTGAGGTCTTTAGTCTTTAGATGTCCTAAAGGACGAAATAACGATCGCGGTGATCGACAGGATCGACGCTGATGGATCCATTTCCCTAAGTGATTTAGCAAAGGTTTGGTCAGGTGCTAGGCTCGAGGTCTTGGCTAAAGAGGATATCAATAGCATACCTTGAACCCGCACCTGGACCCCAGGCGAACCCTACTCCCCAGTAGACATTCTGGAGATCAATAGGTTCACTAACCCGACCCTTCCGCCTCATGACCGGAAGGTCGCGAACCTGGAGGAATTAAGGGGCCGTTATAGTTGCGCGATAAGCGTAATCAATAAGGAATCACTTAACCATCTAGCGCAGATGAAAGACATGATTAGGTTCTGTTTCAAGTCTATAAGGGTCTTTAAAAAAGATGAACTGGATGCTGGCAAGCTACGTCCTTTACCAGAAGCTATAAGCTCAGTCTCAGAACTTGATGCGACGATAATCTTTCCTAAATTAGATAGCGCCGACTCCAACTAGTCCGTGGTGTTAAATCAGACGTCGTTATCCATCTCTGGTTTTATGTCGGAAACGGATACCGACGACGAAACAGAAAAATCAGAGCTCCTTCACGATTAGACTTGTAGGATGAGCTTTTGCCCTTGCCTTCAGAATCCGAGGAGTCTTCAGCACCGTAGTTCCCCTTCGCTGGATGATTGCAGCAATAATGCTACGATTTCTCCACATTAACCTCCACTCCTCAAAACAGACCCCGGGCGCACTAGTTCTGTGTCTATCCAAAGGCGTAGATGACATCATCCTAATTCAAGAACCACGAATTGCTGAAAACGTGGTTCGTGGACTGCTAGGATCAGAACTTGTATATTAGTAAAACGTAGCATAAATGCATTTTTACTTCCTAGAAGATACCTTTTGGATAGCATCAAATAGGCCCTTTCTCTCGTGATAACCTGGAAAGGCCAGCAGTGGAAGCAGAAAAACAGAAAATTGACCTCATCATAGCATGCGACGCTTATGCGTATCACACAACAAAGCGTGAATCCTGGAGGTCTTTTTGTGATAAAATTACAGAAACATCTGAGACATCGCGCCTTGGACGAATTCAAGTGACGAATTCAACCTGCTCCTGGATACTCATTTTTCAGGTAGCTCCCCTTCACGGCTAGCAACAATCACTGCTGCAGCCGCGACAAAAATTATTGGTCTTATCACAAGAGACAAACTGCTCTCGGCACTACATACCTCCAATCTATACAAGTCTGCTGGACCAGACGGTATAATTCCAGCCGAGCTACAAAGATCCTCTGATATAATCTTCCCATCGCTTAACAATATCATGAGGTATTGCGCAGAACAATCCTACATCTCTCTGTAATGGAGAGAATTATATGTAGCCTGCATCCCCAAAAGCGGAAAATGTTCTCATATTGCCCCAAACTACCTAAGACCTATTAGTCTATCATCTTTCCTTCTAAGAACTCTGAAACGACTGATTGATATCCATATACGATCTAGCCGTAATCCTGGACTGCAAAGCAAAGTCGGTGAAATCGGCTCTAAACTCGTTAACAAGCCACATCGAACGATCACTACATTATAGGGAATATACAATGGTAGCTTTCCTAGACATAGAAGGCGCCTTTAATAACGTCAACACATCCGCAACCACGACAGCGCTGTCAGCTCTAAGTTAGACGACTCACCTGGGGACTTGATTAGTCTCATGCTAAAGAGCAGGATTATCAACTCCAAATTGGGTGGGTCCTCCGTCATAAGAAGTGTCAGCAGAGGTACGCAGCAAAGCGGTGTCCTTTCACCCCTTCTCTGGAACTTAGTGGTTAACGAACTGCTGATATACCTGGAAGAGGGTGAACGGATGACTTTGCTATAGCCATCTGGGGAAAACATCTACATACATACGAGCTCCTACAGCTCCTACAGTATAACAGTATAATCTTAACATACTAACATTGCGGACTGGGAATAGACCCCCCTATAACCGATCTTGTCCTCTTCTCTAGGAAATAAAAAAATACGACTCAATCAAAGGTCTTCTTTGACGCAGCGAAATATCTGGGTCTAATTTTCGACAGGAAGCTAAGCTGGAAACTTAATATTAAAAAAGAGTAGTATAGAAAGCCTCAGCAGCTTTATTCTCTTGCAAAAAATCCATCGGGAACAAATGGGATCTCCAACCTCGTATCGTATAGGTACGGCCATTGTTTGGTGGACGGCCTTAGATAAATAAGTAAAGTGCATGAAGTTAAGAAAAGTTCAAGGAACAGCATGTCTGGGCATTAACGGAGCCCTACGCATCGGAGCCCGATAGTGAGGCCGGAAACAAATTTCTGGACTCATACTTTCTTAATTCAAGAATAGTTACGGACTGTCAATCATCTCTAATGGAGATGGCGGAGCAGTTTAATATTCATCTCTTTTGGGTGCCGGGACATAGATACATTCCAAATCTCCACCTAGAAGCCTTTTTCTACAATGAATTAAGTGACTTAAGCAACACAGACCTATGCTTTATCAGAAGCTCCAAATAGTTTCTGGAGTAGGAGGATCACAGATCCACGTACCATGATAATGGGTAAATAGGCCTAAATGGGTTGGTTTTCTTTTCCAACAGCTACTTTTACCTAACCTCACCTAACATAGGAATAGGGGCAGCTTTCAATCTTTTTATAAAAATTTTTAAGCTATTTGTAACCACAATCAGAAATTCATTAATATATACATGATTTGGATTTCGCTCAGGAAACACAGAACTTTTTTTTTTTTTGAAAAAGGGTGTTAAAGCGACAGAGGCGCAACGTTAGATTTGCAGCATATATGGAGTTCGGCTATTAGCACCGGCAATTTTCAGCGTTGGTTTACACGCTCAGGAAACACAGACCTTGCTGATGTTGTTCGCTCCGGGCGTCCAACCACCACCGACATAGAACCATTTCGCAGGGACTGGAAAGGCAAAAAGACAATTACGAAAAGGTAAATGTTTGGATTCCTCACGGACTCAATGATAGAAACATTGTGGATCGCGTAATTGTCTGTGAGTCTTTGTTGAGATGAAACTCGCTCGAATTTTTCCTGAAAAGAGCGGTTAAGAGAGACGAAAAATGGATGGTTTGCAACAAAAAGATCATGTTAAGTTTTTAGTGGAATTGGCGGGGTGTCCTTTACTTCGAGTTGCTTCCACGTATTCAGACAATAAATGCCATTGCTCTTTACTTTTAATCCGGCAGTGGAAGAAACGCGGCCGGAGGAAGGGCGTTGTTTTCCATAAGGACAACGTCGTACCACACACAGTTTTAGCGACAAAACAAAAGCTGAATTCATTTGGGTTGGAAGTTATGTAGCACACACCGTACTTGCCAATCCTTGCGCCTTTTACTAAATAACGTAACATTCGGTTCAATATCGGTTTTTTTTTCGATAACCAGTTTCTCCTTCTGGCACCATTTATCTTCTTCGAATTCCTATTGTAGAAATTGAAGGATTTCGGTATCTTAAGTTTTTTTTTTGTATCAATACGTTCGGGGCCTATATTTTCTACGATGTCGCTTTCTCTAATTACTTCAGCTACAAGACCGACCCGTGGTTCTATACTTTGCCTTGTTCCATATACCTAGCCGATATCTTGAGAGTAGGTCCATGAAATAAATTCTAGTTGTCGCCGCTTAAACTTTACACCTGAACCCAGCTTTTTTACCCTCCGTAAGTTATTTTTCCATATCTAAAAGGACAGAACTCTGCTCCTCGGCTGTAGAACGGGAACGGCAGCGTAAGTTAAGCTCATTAAATTCCGATATAAACAGCATAACCAAACTACCAACAGAGTGGAATTTAATGCTTCCTAAACACAATGCTGTCTGTGGTCGCTAAAGCCAAATTCAAATACCCAGCCATTATCCATGAATGGCACTTGTATCGTTGAAACCGAAAAACTTTCCATTCTCGGTATGTGTGTCAATGACAACTTACGTTGGAATGACCACCCATTCGAAGTCGCAGAAAATTCTGCGATATGTCTAGGTTTCCTTAAGCGATGTAAGAAATATTGTACCCTCTCTCATCGGGCTTTAATATATGAGGCTTTCATCCGCCCAAAATTGGAGTACAATGCTCAAATCTGGTCAGGTGCTCCCGAAACTTCTTTGCTAGGCGCCCACTTGATAGGTTTCAAAACCGTGCGATGAAACTTATAGGTGAGGCTAATATCACACAGTCGATTGACACCCTCGACCAACGACCTAATGTCTCCTGTCTCACCCTGTTCCATCGCTATTTTCACCACCAGTGCTCCTCAGAAATAGCATTCCGCCCCTTCAAGCCCCCAACCGTAACACCCGTCTCGCTATGAATGCTCATCAGTATACCCTCAAGTCCACTTTCGGACGTACCCTGAATATCGAAATGCCCTGCCGAGCTCTTCATTTCTTAGTCATTATAACCTCCAAACATTCAAGAACAACGTACATCGGTACCTCTCTTTTTTTCCTCCCTAACTTTTCATCGCCCGCGCTGTGTCCAATGATTTTAAGGGTACCAACAACCTCTTGAGTGTGCGTTAATTACAAAAAAAAACGAACAATTACCTGTTCCGTCTTCTCTACAAGATATATAATTTAATTAATTTAATTTAGCAACTAATAGCAATGTATCATGCTTATTTTCCTTACTTACATTGTAGCCGGGTTCCATTACAAAAAAGTAGGCAACTTTCTGCCATAAAATGAAATATGTTGCAAACTTGCAACAAATTGATTGCATACTGACTGTCAATTGACTTTTATAAATGCATATGTTGCCAAACTTTTAAGTAGAGAATACAGTTTTCATTCAATTATGAACGCAGTGTTTGCAGAGTTGCTGTTTTTTTTTTGCATATATGAACTCGGCCTATAGATCTATAAAAACAAAAAAAAATATTTTAACATGTGAATGCTTATGAAGCAAAAGATTGTAAAATAATTAGAAAACATATTGTAAACCAGATTGTAAAAGGTCTCACTCCTCACGTTCTGCGCATTGCATTGCATGGTGTTGAAAATTGAAATGTGCTGTGTGTCAACATATGTATGTACTATGCAGATTTTAATTTTTTCTTTCTACTTGACATACCAATAAAACTAAACAGTCTCTTTGTTACTCCCGTATCGAAAGGTTGCTCTTTCTTTTTTGCTCTAAGTTTCACAGGTTATGGGCCCAGAACACTCTGCTCTGCTCATTAAAACTAATTATAGATATACTTGATAGTATTTATTTATTTTTTGTTAATCGACCAAACCGCGGACCGTAGGTGGACATAAAAATGGAAACAGATCTGCAAAGGGTTGACAAATTGCAGAATAGTGAGCAGTGGCTAGTTTGGAAGTTCCAAATTAGGATTTTGCCTAAAGCATAAGATTTGTGGGAGATCGCTAATAGAACAGCGAAAAAACCGGTTGTCAAAACTTAAGCTTCAGCAGCGGACTCCGAGGCACTCCAGAACTGGTCAAAAGTCGACAGTAAAGCCTTAAAAGTGATTGTTACATCGATGGAACAAGGGCCATTACTGCATATAATGACATGTTGGCCAAGCTTGAAAACGTATATGAGCAAAAATCTAAGACATCCATCTACTTGCCTCAGCAAAGATTTTACAGTTTTGCAACAAGTGAAGATGAAAACTTATCGATTCACATATCAAAGCTTCACAAAATCGGTCAAGGGCTTAAAGATTTGGGGGAGGATGTCTCAGACTCAATGATCATCACACAAATTGTAATGGCTACCACCATCATATAATCACTTCTACAGTGCATGGGAGTCAACGGCCGCGAGAGAGCAAACATTAAATCATCTGACTGCCCGTCTCTTAATGGACGAGTCGAAAATGAATACACAAAATCAAATTGGATGTGGTCGCTAGGAAAGGAAAAGTAAAACCTGGTCAAAATCCGATTTTCGAAGTAGCAGCGGTAAATGAAAAAAATTGGGCAAGTATTTCATCTGCAAGAAAACAGGCCCTTGCAATGCGGAATGTCCTACAAAGCAGAAAGAGAAGAACAATTTTGAAAATGACGTCAAAACAGAGGAAGCATATACGAGTATATCACAAACTGTTTTTGCCAAAAACGTCGGAAAGAGATAGTTGGTTTCTCGACTCGGTTGCAAGTGATCACATGACACATAGAAAAGATTGATTTATTTCTCTCAAGAAATTTGAGAAACAGGTAAACATGCGCGTTGGACACGTGAAGTCATTTATGCATACGGTTCTATATCAACCGATCGATATCAACGTTATGGCATAAAATAAAATTGGCTGTATAAAGAAGCATATTTCAAATGTGCTTTATGTTCCCGATATAAAAATAGATTTCTTATCAGATGATGATGTGTTTGCTGTTGGTGAGCGCGAAAGTAAAATGTTCAAACTTTTGTTTCGAATGTTAATTGTGGGTGAACCCCAAGCTTCTCCAGCCAGCCCGATCGATTGATAACTTCTCAGATGGGGTTAAAACTGGTTTTGAATCATCCATATTGTTGCAACGAGGCCTGACATCTCTTTCGCCATTAGTTCAGTTAGCAGACACTTAGAGAAACTCGATTAGACCGATATATGCGCTCTGAAGCGTATATTTAAATACATCAAAGGAACTTTTAATTATGGTATAATTTATAATACTCGTACTAATGAATTGCACTTGCATTGTTTTAGCGATGCTGATTATGCGGGGGATGTTGAGACAAGAAGGTCGACGAGCGGTGCTGTTGTGATACTGGGGTGGGGCAGTCCCAGAAGCAGAAATGTGTATCGCTATCCACAACCGAATCCGAATATATCACTGTATTGGAGGCTGCTAAAAACTTGTTGTGGTTGCAGAAACTTTTTCGTAAGCTGACCAATGAAACTAGAGCCTGTTCTTCTTTATATTTGGATAACCAAAATGCTATTAGATTAATTAAAAATCCTGAATTTCATAAACGCACAAAACATATAGATGTGGGATATCATTTTATTAGAGAAAACTAAGAAGATAATTTGTTTGAATAGAATATGTCTAGGAAGAACAAGCTGCTGATTTGCTAACTATATCTTTGCAAAATTTTCTTTCTTAGAAAAATTTCAAAAGTTAAAATTAGGTTTGCATTTATATTCATTTACTCATTTTAAAATGTTGTTTAAAGTTTAAAATGCATTATTTTGGAAAACGTATGACACAAGTGGAAGGGTTGGAAATTTAAATGTGCTATGTGTTAACATATGTATATGTTCATAGTACATATATCCTAATATTTTTCTTTCTTAAGCGAAGAACACAATGTGTATCTGCGTCTGCGTCTACTGCCGCTGTCATCGATTTTGAAGCGACTCATGCGGTTCAAGCAAACACAATACGATTGATTGTCAAACATCAGCTGGGGAATCAATTTGCGAATTCACTTCACAACCATACATTTACTTCACAAACATGGCTACTGAAAAAGTTGTATTTCTGCTTTATGTTGTGAATTTTTGCTTTATAGCAACAAAATTGCGCATCGAAAAACAGACAATTGTGGTGGATACGATTCTTATATCAGAAAAGATATCAATGTGGCTATCTCGAAACCACTTCTTCTTCACATTTTTGTAATGTGGATTTTCCAAATTACACAATATTTCCTTTTCTCTAGCTGCCTCAATTAATTTTTCCATATTCATTGTGTACTTTCTTCGGGCTCCACAAAACAAATGTGATAAGACATTAAAGAAAATATTTCTACTTCATAACCACTATTTTCGTTTTTTTTTGTAATTTTGCAAAAAAATATGGCACATCCACATTATGAAATTAGCTTTTCCCCACCTTGCATTACATATCCAAACAAATATTCAATTTATTATCGCTTAAAAAATAAAATTGAACACATGAAAAAAAAGGAACTGTCAAATTTTCTTTATGCTAAATTGTAATGTTCCGCAAACACGTAAAAGAAAACAATAAACATGAAATTTGAATCGCTTCAAAAAGTTGAAGATGCAAACGCAGATGCACATTGTGGGCACTCTTATGGGTTGCCATATAAGTTAACAGTATGACAGTTCTCCGATTCGTCAGCAGACGCAGATTCACATTAAAACTAAACAGCCTCTTTGTTACTCTCGTATGGAAAGGTTTCTTTTTCTTTGTTGCTTTAGTTTCACACATGGATAACCCAGTTCACCGAAGACAACGCAAACAAAATCTAGAAACAACACTTCGAAGACCGTGTATATTACAAACTGCATAGTTGAAAACTACTTGTAGCTTACTTTGGGAAAGTGAACCAAGAGTGCTGTAGACAACCTCAACATAAGTAATGATGGCCAAGACTAATGTTCACAATTTACGTAGGCAACCGTAGATACGGGCAATAACTGCATTAGTGTGATTATAGGTAGCCTGAGAGGTCACTATTAATACTGAATCATAAACTGGTGCACTATACAACAGCCTTAATTTTGTTATTGCAAACGAAAATGTCAGGTAAAGTGCTAAGACCACTTGGGTATAGGTATGGGTATTACCTGAGATTTTTTTGGGTTAAGAAGTTACAGATTACCCATGGTTGCCTGGGGTAAGTTGAACGTCATCAGCATGAAGATGCACTGAGGTATGTGCCAAGTATATTGGGGCAAGAATAGACCCTTGAGGAACTCCTTGATTTAATGCTTTTAATGAGGAGGATCTGTCGCCGGAGATTAATTTCTGAAATCTCTCTGACAAATAGCTACCAACAAGTTTGATTGCCCTGTCACTGAAGCAATAGGAAGAACTCTTGCGATTTTCCAATATTGAAGAAAGAAGCAATGGCTGCGCAAAAGTTCACAATGTGGGTAAAGAAATGTATTATTGGCAATGTCTTGTAAAAACCAATATTATTCAACTTGATGTAACTCCAAGTGGTACCTACGAATTACTGGCATTTCCAGGAACACTTGTCTTTCTCTCGCTGGCCTTCGAACTAACAAGATTTTCCATAGTATTAACTTTTATAACACTTAATATTATAGTATCAATGTGTATCTTGTAAATTGAATAAAGAACTAACTAAGAAATAAAAGATGTTCAATTAATATTGTAATATTTCAGCTAGGATTCGAAATGATAAAACGTTATTCTCTTTCAAAACAACCTATTTCACAATTCAAATCTTTTCTTATCTTTCACTATTTAGACCTAACTCCTTTTCTGTGGCTTTCCAAAAATCTGGTTATCGTACCCTGTTTCCTGTATTCATACCACATTTGTCTGGTTCTAGTTCATTCTCGTAACTTCTGGTTTGAAACTGGGGTAATAACTGAACTCTCCAACGTGAAGAGTATATTAATAGGTGCATTTTATTGGCAGGTCAATAGCCAGCTCAGCATTCAATGCCAATAAAACAATTTTACTCACTCTAAATGTCATTTGACTTGTTGAATAAGCTTGCGGGGGGTTCGCAAAGTTGCGAATGTTTTTTTAACTCGCATTTAGTTTATAGGCCTACGCAAATAGATTTCGGTTCATAAAAGGCATGCGCGGCATTCTTCAGCGCAAATATATTACAAAAATGATCTCAATTAAATATGTTTCTCCTACTTGAATCGCTTTGTTTTGCTTTGGGAATATGTATTTTGTATAACTGTGCATGTAAATAAATATTTTTGTGCTGAAACTTAAGAATAAAGTAACAAAAGCAAGAAATTTGTTTAAATTCCACAAAGAAGTTAAACATAAACACGTACAAATTTAACATGAAAAGTATTTTTCTTTCTATTATTTCTTAGTTTGTGTAAAAACAAACACATAATTAATGAATGCATCCTTCATAAAACAAAATCATTTCTTATATCATACATTCCGCCATCTGAATTCCAATTTTTAAAACAATGTCGGCAGTAAGGAATGCTGGCTTATTTATCACCAGCATTCGACTTGGTGTTGTTTGCAATGTTAAATTTGACTGTGCTGGTTAATGACCTGCCAATAAAATGCACCTAATGATGTATGATCCTAAAGTTATGCAACACTGGACTCTTGATTTTATTATATCTATACCACAATAGCCCCTCTTAAACTTGTTCGGCCCGAACAAACTCTTCAACATTTTGCCCAATATAGCGATGTATTCGATCCACACGAACCACTTTCATCTTGCCTCTTCCTCGTTGAAGGCGATAGACAACATCGTTGATCCTGATCTTATCTCTGGTTCTTTAGTGCACGTTTCTAATAATCTGTCTGACGTCGGTGATCCAAATAACAATTCACTAGGTAATCGGACTGTTCAACCGAAAAGGACTTCCGAAGGAGTGTGACCTGTGCTGTTGTGTACTGCACTCCGATAGTCTAATAGAAAGATTGGAATTGGCCTATCCCAATCGCATTGCATGTCGCCAACAACCTTTGATAGGTGTTCATTCAAGATTCTGTTGAAGCGTTCTACCATCCCATCCTATTGTGGGTAGAGCGGTGTTGTTCTCGTCTTTTTAATTCCCAGTATCTCGCACACCATTGGAAAATCTTGGACTCGAAGTTGCGCCCTTGATCCGAATGCAATTCCATCGGTAAGTCGAATCTGCTCACCCAGTTGTAAACGATCTGCTCAATCACGGTATTGCCGTCCTGATTAGGGATAGCGAAAGCCTCACGCCACTTACTGAAGTAGTCCATAACAACAAGAATGTAGCGATTTCCATTTTCGGTGTGAGGAAACGGTCCTGCGATGTGTAGCGTGATCCATACGAGAATTATTTTTACTTAAATTCTACTTTGAACTTGAAAATTCGGCTGCAAATTGGTGTTCTTCAAGTATTCGTATAACAAAAAAAAAAAAAAAAAACACTGTGGCGCTGGCAGCCCGGTAGTGGCCATGGCCTAGCTTCTTGACACTCATTAGTGTTGCTCATGTTTTCTTTTTTATCACATCTGAGCGGGGCCTACGGTTTATCGCCGAGTCCGAACGGCACTCCTTAGAAGCTTTTTCGTAGGCAATTTTTTACTTTCGGGAGTTTGCCATTGCCCGCCGAAAGGGTGATGGCGATTTGAAAAATTGTTGGTGACCTAGCCAGGAATCGAACCCAGACTCTCCGCGTGATAGTCCAATGAGCTAACTATCGCGCCATCGCCATCGCCGTTCGTATAACAGTTCACTTAAATACCGAAGGTTCAAACCAGACTTTTTAGCTTGAACGCGACCCTTATACCAATTAATGCTTTTGGCCTAAATTTTCTTACCACATCAGTGAGCATTTAAGGCAGTGCAATGTCTCCTTCTTTCCTTTTCTTTTTCGTTGCTTCGACATCTGCTGCGTAAGTAATACATATAATTTTTTTATCATTGATTCATAAGACTCAAACCACGTTTCCAGCCTAACTAGTTAATTGAATTGTCCACCTTTTTATTTGGCAAATTAACTTGAACGAATATAATTACCAGTGGAGTTTGTACTTCCCTTTTTTATCATACGTAACTTACGAGGAGGTAAGAATTTTGTTAATTTAAAATATAATCGAGCTGGATGTAAAACGTGAGTACATACATACATAACTATCGATTCATCGTATAATGCTTTTCATTGGCTTATCTAATGCATTTATGAATTCTTTTTCCTCTTTGTTTTTCTTACTTACGAGTAAGGAAGTATACTTCATAAAACAATTTTTTTTACGATTTGCATTTAACTTAACATAACCTATACTTAACCTATAATAATTTTAATTCTACATACACTATACAATATATATATATAGACATACACAACTACACTACTACTTTCTTGCCTAATTCACATGAATTCAATTTATAGTTAAACAAAACCATTTTACCTCGTTAATAATTTTACATATTTACTTATGCCTGTCAACGTAATAAATTGAAATAAACTATCACCAGCTACCAATCTGGCCAATATAGTATATCTTTAATAGTTCTTCTATAATGATGGCCCACAATATGATGATGTGCTAAGCTTCTTGCGATCGTTGAAAGCTTCATGTTGTAACTTAGGAAAGGAATAATCACGGTGTAAATGACGAAGTCAGTTGTTTTGGGAGGGCTCCTTTGAGTGTTAAAACATCTAAGACACTGCAATGAATTTCGGTTCATGTTCATAGTTTCATACTTAGCCAACATAGTAATACCATGTTTTACTTTTTTGTTTAAATATCTTGTTACCTTATGGCACGATAAATCCGTATGTTACAGACCAGAGCAGCAAGATCCCACCCCACCGACGAACGAATGCCGTGCAACCGCAAGCGTGCCCTTCTGCTGCTACAAAGGTGTGTCGTCTTCAACCACACACCGTGAGAAAATTACAATGGCGCCCAACAACGTGTTACCCAAGATGCCAACTTTAGTAATACTTTTACTCTAAATAACACCTCCATGACCACAACCAGTTTTTTTGCGGAAGCTTGGGTACTCAACTTGTATTTGAGAAACTTTTATTGCGCAGTGGAAGCTCTTAATACAACCCAAAGTTACAATTGGTTAAAGTCTACTTCTAGTGAAGGGTCGAGAATAACGTCATGAGTCCAAACACACTTTGATAGTGTCCAAACATAGACAGTTGCCTTCAATTCCACAATTTTTGTCTATCGTTTTGAGTCGTTAAAGAGAAAAGCCTAATAGTCCAAATCGTTAAAGTTATACCATAAAATTAGTAGATCAAAGACCTAAACCAATCAACTTTTTCACCATTTATACCATTTACATGACATAAACCTCTATAAACTTGTTAATACATATATCAAGCACTATATTCTATCGAAAATTTCAACGATCATTTTCATTATTTTCTTTTATAACCCATTCACATAAACGTAGCTGTCCAACTTCTACTATTACATAACCAATCAGCTGTTTCATTTTGTCACGAGTTAATAAAATATGAGCAATCCCAACAATTCTAGTAACGTTGCTATTCCGAAACAACCAAGAGGAACCACACCACACTTACACCAAAAGGGAATTTCCGTAGATAATTATTCGTACTGCTCTAAATTCATTTTCAGATCATTAAAAATGTAGAAATAATGTAGTATTATACGGGCTTAAGCAGCTTATGGATTGAAGGCAATTACCTCGGGAAAGTTTCGAAGAATTTTTCAATTCAATCCTGCAGCTAAGAGGCTAATTGCGACAGCCGATTAGAGATCAAGATCTCATTGAAATCCTCCGAACAAACGTAAGCCCAAAGCTTATGCTATTTATATATCCCATGAAAATGTACTCCCTCGAGAATTTCAAAGATGAATGTAAAAAAAAGACGGAAAGACGGAATTCCCGTTTTACTTTACAAAATAGGACTATACCTTATCATTCTCTTCACGAGCTCGAAGAAATAAATGATTTTAATAAAGCCGAGGATGATAAAAACAATGTTTCAGCAATTTCAAATACTGACAGAGTACATTTTAATAGTCATATACAAAAGAAAACATTTTCACCGAAGATATCAAAGTGCTATAACTGTAATTGTCAAGGCCATATGTTCACAGATTGTCCTTCCCCCCTTAAGAGACTTTTCTGTTACAAATGTGCTAAGGATGGAGTCACAGTGCTAAGTTGTACTAACAGCAATAACTCGTTGGAAAACCAAAACTTGAACAAGGTGAGATCCGGGAAGTCTTGTTCGACATATACTCACCCGGACCAATAATGGTCGATGCAAGTACTAACACTAACACCTATGAGAATATACTCGTAATTGTATCTAAAACCAACAATATTCAAGCACAAAGCAATGCATCTAATCAATTAAAATGACACAAATTTCGCAAGAGAGTATAACCAACTTCGTGAAAAATTATTTCACATAGATGAACTCAAGTTACCCCAAGTTAAAAACAAATTTTCGAAAAGCCGCTTGCGTTTTAAAAAACGGGAACTATTTAAGCAATTGATCTCGTGCACACTCTCAATAACACCTTTGATTCAAGGCCATATGCAACTATCAAAATCCACGACAAAGAGGTGGTTGGCTTGTTCGACAGTGGAGCCAGCATTTCTTGCCTCGGCAGGGATTGTTTGAAAACTATTAAAGAGTTGAATATTCCGCAGATGGACGACAACAGTCCATCGCTGGCAGGATTAATACCGAAGTTGTTTTCAATAATCAAAGAGAGATGCTAGATTTCTACCTAATTCCAACGTTGTCTCCACCCCTTTATTTGGGTATTGATTTTTGGCAAAAGTTTAGAATCGCACCAAATATCGTAAGTGAGCTGGCTGAAGATCTGAAATCCGAAAAAGAAAACATTGTAGAAAATAGCCTAGAGATAAACTCGAGCGATATCGACAAAGAAAAACTAAGACGGGTTATAGCAAAGTTCCCCTCCTTCTCTGAACAAGCTTTACGAAAAACTTCACTAGAAAAGTATGTCATTGACACAAGCAATGCAGAGCCGGTAAAACAGCGGCATTATCCTATTTCACCACTAATTCAGGAAATGATATTGGGTCTATAACTTCGTGCGGTTTGCTAAGAGATGGCGTAACTTGTATTATTCCGTTGTTATCATTCCATTGGAACATGCGTTGGAAAGCTACTGTCATTGTACGTTATTTCAGTATATGTCATTCATTTGAAGCGTAAACAACAATAATTTTTTTTCACTCAAATATGTCGAACTTTGTGCCTGAAAAAGTGTTTTTGCTTGTTTGTTCTTCTTCATTACTTTGATATGAAGAAAACTGCTGCCGAAAGTCATCGTATTTTGGTGGAAGCTTATGGTGAACATGCGCTAGCTGAGCGAACGTACCAATAGTGGTTTGTACCATTTAAAAGTGGTGATTTTGGCTTGGAAGACGATGAACGTCCTGGGCAGCCAAAAAAGTTTGAAGATGAAGAACTGGAAGCATTACTCTATCAAGATTGTTGCCAAACACAAGAAGAGCTCGCAGAATCTTTGGGTGTCACTCAAGCAGCCATTTTAAAACATTTAAAAGCAGCTGGATATATTCAAAAGCAAGGAAATTGGGTTCCACATGAACTCAAGCCAAGAGACGTCGACAGGCGGTTTTGCATGTCCGAAATGAGTGCTGGAACGCCACAAAGGGAAGTCATTTTTGCATCGGATTGTTACTGGTGATGAAAAATGGATCCATTACGACAATCCCAAGCGCAAAAAATCATATGTGAAACCCGGCCAACCAGCCAAATCAACGGTAAAGCCGAATATCCATGGCGCGAAGGTAATGCTCAGTATTTGGTGGGATCAGATGGGTGTGCTAAAACCGGGTGAAACCATCAACGGGCAACGCTACCGAACACAATTAATCCGTTTGAAGAGAGCAGTAGCCGAAAAACGCCCGGAATATGCGACCAGACAAGAGGCAATAATTTTCCATCATAACAACGCTCAGCCCCACGTTAAGAACTATTTGGAAAACAGTAGATGGGAAGTCTTACCCCACCCGCCTTATAGCCCAGACCTTGCCCCTTCTGACTACCATTTGTTCCGGTCGATGCAGAATGCCCTCACTGGAATACGGTTCACATCAGAGCAGAATATCAAAAATTGACTTGATTCATTCTTGGCTACCAAGCCGGCGCAGTTCTTTTGGGATGAGATCCACAAATTGCCTGGAAGACGGGAAAAGGTCATAGCTTCAGATTGGCAATACTTAGTTTTAGTTAGTTTTAAATGCATTTTATTTTCTTAATCATGAATTCTTACATACTAACAAAAAATGCTTAAATGCTAGCTTAAAATTACTAAACAATCTTATACTAACTTACTGGCCCTACACAGGCACTCTAAGCTACTCTAAATTCTTATATCTATGTCTTTCGACTTTATTTACATTTTATTTAGGATTTCTTATTTTCTAAACTTAAGGCTAAGAAAAAATTTTTTTGATAAAAAACTTAGCGTATGGACATATTTTTTTATTCTTATAAAGACTTATTATCTAACTTAAAATAAACTTTAATCTACCTAACCTACATACAATACGTACATACACACATACCTTCGTATATACTAATATATATATATATAACTTAAATGCTAACCTAAACCTATGTAAGCTGGCCATCGCTATTTACAAAGCAAATAGATTGGTCAGCTCTGCCTCATTAGTGAGGCTGGTCCGTAATTGACGGATACGACGACGAAACATCTTCCCCGTCATTCAACCACCAGAAATGCTGGTGCTGCCGAACGACATCCCTTTTATCGCGATTCCCCACTGCCATACTGAACCTGAGACGATCCACCCTGCCGTGTGCGACGTCTCTGTTGTAGTTGAGTCGCCTGTCCCCAGCTATCCGAGCGACATGGAAGATTAACGGGACCGCTGATCTATCCTGGATCAACCCTATCTGATCAAGGTAGAGGAATGCTTCCGGTGGAACGAAGCCGTTAGAGCGCACACTCTCATGATAAAGGTGATTGGGGAAGTAAGCCCCAGATATCAGGTTATTCGTCGAGGCCATTGATCTTGCAATGTGCCTTCGAGTCAGCTTAATTACGAAGTTGTCCACTCGTATTAGGTTCGCCCTGTTGTAAAGGACCTCATTAGGATAAAAAATTTTTGTTCTCCGACTCTGGTCTTCTGTACAAGCGAAGACAAGCCCTAAGGCAAGCCCTCTCAAACACCCGAATCTTTTCCATTAAGCGTGCGCAGAAAGTTAAGCGTTTGTAAATTCGTACCTGTCAGTCGTATACGTTCGTCGTACAGTAATAGATCCAAATAAGACCCGCCTCTGGGAAACGACGGGTTATCCGTCGCTTTAAGACCGAGTCTATACATGGCATCGTGCTGACCCCACCAATCGAGTAGTAGGTTCCCTCTAGTATTTGGCAAATTATTTCCCCAATCTCTGTGTCTAGCGTTGAAGTCCCCGCCGATTATAAAATAATTCTCCCCCGATTCCAGCCTCAGAAGTCGAAAAAGTGTGTCGAGCTCTGTAATGAATAAGGTGGATTGTGAAGCCCCAGATGCATAAACAGAGGCCAAGTACAGCCGCTTTCCACTGCGGAGCGGGATGTAAATGACGACTGCCTCCAACACCCGGAACCTGCGCAACACTCTCTTGTACACTCTGTGAAATTTTATACCTTCTTTAATGAAGATCGCGACACCGCCTCCACGTTTGGATCTGGGCCTGGTTTCTTCTTCTAACAATATAATTATTGTACTCCAGTTTGTGCTTATCGGTTAGCTTGGTTTCCCTAGCGAAAAGCACATCAGGAGTTTGGTCTTGTAGCAATTTAAACATCGCGGCTCTTCGTTCGATCCTGATCAGTGAATTAACATTCACCGCAAGGACCTTCAAAGTTTGCTCCACCATGTGCGTACCCATTACGACATGTGTTGCGTTAGGCCCGGCAACAGTGCATAGATCTGGTCCACCCGCTTGGCCTGTTCTTGCACCTGCTGTTGCAGCTGAGCCATCTGCCCTTGGATTGCGAGCAAGATGGCCAGCATGTTGGGTGCAGCTTCTGTTGTTCTCGGCATTGGCGCCGGAGAAGCAACAGCCGCTTGCTGTGCTGGAGCCCCCCCTACCTGACACCATTTGGGCGTAGGAGATTTGGGACGTGACGGCTGGAGTTTGAAACCTTACAGGTGAACGTTTGACCTCCACCTTCTGTTGCCGAGCCAGTTTTGCTTTTTTAATGTCGGCGAACTTAGGACAACCCCGATAGTTTGCGGTGTGTCCCACGTTACCACATAACACGCACGAGAGCTGCGTCCTATCGGATGCTCCGTCCCTACCCAGAGCACACTCCTCGGAACTGTGGTTCTTTGCGCACTTCACGCACCGAGGCTGCATTTGGCAGTTCGATGCGGCGTGCCCGAACCTCTGGCAGCGAACGCATTGTATAACGCCTTCGCTCCTTTTTAATTTCTCCCAGTGAACCACCTGGTAGTCTAGGACATTGATGCTCCTTAGACTATCCAGATGGCTTTCGGGACTGAGCTGCACCAGGAAGAACGGCAGACCCCGTTTCTCCCGTCTGGCTCTAGCTGTGGTAAATGGCTTTACCCCCACAAATTTGAGTCCTTCGCACTCCTTCTCTTTGAGCAGTGCCAGGATCTCCTCAGGATCAGAAGACGGTTCCAACCCCTTGAGCAGCATCGATTGCCGCTTTTCACACTTCGGTGTGAATGAGTAGTGCTCCGTCGTCGTTTCTTTTAGGAGCTCTTTCACTTTCGCATAGCCCTCCACTTTATTACAGTGGATGGCATGGCGATCGTTCCCCAATCTCTTTATATTAAAATTATTGCCAATTGCCAACTTACAAAGGTCTTTGGTAGCATTTACCCTTTAATTTGAATGTATTGATGGGAGGAACCTTCTCCTTCTTCTTCATCTGTTGCTGCCGTTGTTGTTGTTGCTGCTGCTGTTGTTGTTGCTGCTGTTTTTTAAGCTGCTGTTGTTTTTGTAGCTGTTGCTCTTTTTGCAGCTGCTGTTGTTTCCGCTGCTGCTGTTTTGTTTGCTGCAGCTGTTGTTTCTGCTGCTGCTGGTTTTGTTGTTTCTGCTCTTGCCGCTTTTGTTGTTGGGAGCTTTCTGCTTCGTATTGCTCCCTTTGCCTGCGTGCAGTTTGCTTTTGCTTAATTGCAAGCACTTTTTCTTTCAGCTTTTGAATGCTGCTGGTTATCTCTTCTATTGCCTCGTCCTCATCTTCCGACTCGGATGCCGCTAAAGAGGCAAAGTTGTTGTTGGCCTCCTTATACTGGATGTGCATTAACGCATCATCAGGTTGTTTTTGGTTTTTTTGTGTTGCTGTTGCTGCTTCAGCTGTTAAAGCAGCACTTATTTTTGGTTTGGTTAAATTAGGAGTCGTTCTTAACGTCCTCCTCCTTTTAATGGCTTTTGCCACGGCACCGGCAACAGTGTTGCTCCCTTTTACAACTCCCGTTATGGGAAGAGCGAAACGCTCTCCACCATCCATCACGTGATTTCCTTGTGTTCGTTGTGTTTGAAATTATATTTATGTAAGTCACAAGAAAAAAGAAAAAAAAAAAAATTCTAACTTTTGGCCGGGGTTCGAACCCGCGCTCTATGTTTTGATAAACGACGCCGCTAACCGCTGGGCTACCGAGTCACTTAGAGTTACGACTGATTATCTTTATTAACCAAACTGGATCACTAGAATTTATACCACAGGAAAAGCCGAAAACACGTCTATTCTCTGGGGAGATCTGCGAACGACTGCGATTGGCAATACTTTGATTGATACTATTGTACATGTTTTTCTTAAATAAACGTTCAAATTTAAAAAAAAAAAATCGCACGATTAAGTTATATACCCAATATACCAAGAATAAGTAAGGATGCTTTCTTTGGGAGTGGTTGAGGAAAGTAATAGTTCATGGAGTTCACCCATCGTTCTTATAAGGAAACCTGGTAAGAACAGACTTTGTTTGGACTCTCGGAATGTGAACTCACTCACAAAGAAAGACGCTTATACTCTTCCTCATATAGAGGGTTTGCTGAGCCGTCTCAAAGATACACATTACATTAGTAGTGTGGATCTTAAGGACGTGTTCTGGCAAATTCCGCTAGAGTTAGAGCCCAGAGAAAAAACGGCCTTCACTGTGCCAGAAAGACCACTGTGTCAGTTCACTGTCATGCCTTTTGGGCTATGCAATGCTGCTCAAAGGATGTGCCGGTCAATGGATAAAGTGATCCCCAGCGCACTGAGAGAACAAGTTTTCGTCTATCTGGATGGTTTTCCTTGTCACCTAGACATTTTAGAGAAAGTTTCAGAATGCTTGCGAAAGTCGAACGTTACAATTAACGTGGAAAAGTCTCGTTTTTGTTTTAAAGAGTTGAGATACTTAGAGTATATCGTCGGAGAGGGTGATATAAAACCAGATCCTATGAAAGCGTCTGCAATCAAGGATTTTCCGCTGCCAACATCTGTGAAACAGGTGCGTAGCTTTCTTAGCTTTTGCGGTTGGTACGGAAGATGTATTCGAAATTTTCCTGCGATTGCGGGTCCACTAACGGATACCCTTAAGAAAAACAAAATATTTTCTATGACTCCCGATGCTTTTAGGTCCTTTGATGCTCTGAAAGTAGCCCTAACCTCTGCTTCACTTTTGTAAAATCCTGATTTATGAAAAAGGTTTGCTATTTAGTGTGATTCATCCAGTTAAGTTATAGGAGGTGTTCTTTTTCAGTTCGATGAGGAGAATAATGAGAAGCTAATAGCATTTTTCTCCGAAAAACTTAACGAATGTCAGCGCAAGTATAGCGTGACTGAAAAGGAATGCTATCCGGCAGTGCATGCTGTTAAAAAGTTTCGTCAATACATTGAACTGTCACCTTTCACAATCATAACCGATCACGCTAGCCTTAAATGGACGGCTAGAACGCTGGTTGCTGAAGCTTCAAGCGTTCAACAGAATTTAAGACACCTGAATATCAAAATCTCATAGAAAAGATTAGGACAAATCAAGACAAGTTACCAGGATTAGTTGTAAGAAATGGAGTTGTTTTCATGAAAATAGCTCAGAGAGACAGACGAGAATAAGCTGTTTTCGGAATTCCAGTGGAAGTTGTAGGTACTTGAAAAATTAACACAGTCTCTGATGGAAATGTGTCACCATCCTCCAAACTGTTCCCACGGTGGAATGCTGAAAACACTTTACTTTACTTTTGGCCAAATATGACAAACTACTTGCGCACCTTCATTCGCAACTGCTTAAAATGTAAAGAAAATAAATCACATAACGTGACATTAAGACCTTCAATGGGATCCCGTCATGAAATACATCGTCCTTTTCAAAAACTTTACATGAATTTCATGGGGTCCTATCCTAGATCGAAAAGGGGAAATGCATTCATTTTCGTCGTATTAGATGGCATTTCAAAGTATGTTTTGCTGAAAGCAATGCGTAGAGCAAACACCAGCGCAGTGATTGAATATCTATAGCAAAACGTGTTCCACCAATTTGGGGTGCCAGAGTTTATACAAAGTGATAATGGCCAACAATTCACATCCAAAGATTTTCAGCAGTTTCTTGCGAAGTACGGGTGCACTCATATCTGAAATGCAGTTTATTCTCTGCAAGTCAATGCGTCAGAAAGAGTAAATCAGTCCATCTTAGCTTGAATTAGGATGTATCTTTGCAATGATCAAAAAAACTGGGATAAGCATCTTTCCGAAATACAGCAGGCTTTGTGTCTTTCTATTCATCAATCCATATTTCTGCCTTTACGGTCAAAACATGTGCACACATGGAAATGTATACAAATTTTGACGCAGTTTGAATGCTCTTGGAGATGGATATATACAGTGTACAATATATATATACAAACATACACAACTACACTAGTACTTTCTTGCCTAATCCACATGAATTCAATTTATAGATTAACAAAACCGTTTTACCTCGTTAATAATTTAACATATTTACGAGTACTTATGCCTGTCAACGTAATGAATTGAAATATACTATCATCATCATCATCAGCTATCAATCTGGCCAATATATTGTAGTATATCTTTAATAATTCTTCTATAATGGAAGCCCACAATATGATGATGTGTTAAGCTTCGAATATAATGATGAAAGCTTCATGTAGAAAAGTGTTTTGGGATTGAAAGATAGGGACTGTTCAAGCGAAAATCTGAATGTAACATCTCTAATATTTTTCTATGTTATCGATTATGTATTTCAATATATTTTTGTAAGAGGTCGCTTCGTCACAGACGGACGAACCTACATCCGCCTAATATGGAGGTAACATCTCCGCATTTTTTTCCGAACCAGCAATCAAACTTGGAGTCATCATTTTCTGGTCCAGTCGAGCCAAATCATTGGTTAAAATAAGATTTAATATCTTCTTACAAACGAAATATTAATCATCGTGCCAAAATAGACACTTATTCAAATAAAAAAACCTAAAATACTTCATTTCAATCATTCATCAATAAAAGAAAATATTCAAATTATTTAGTGAAATAATTCATTAAAAAAAAAAAATAGAAACGCTCTCAAAGGAGAATAATGAAAGAAAGCGGACACTATCCGCATAATCAAATCAAAGTTATTGATATCCATCGTCATCTCATAATTGCCCTCAGTGATTGTGACAAAAAAAAAAACAAAAAAAAAACAAAAAAAAACAAAACAAAATCGCAAAACAATTGGAGTTCTTAGCGGGAGTCTGCCTCCAAATTCACACAAAAACAAAAAAAAGAGACTCTACGCCCAAACTCCACTCCGGAAGAACATCTCACCGCAGTCGACTTACGATCAGCATCAGTCATCTTTGAACTTTACGCCATCGATCATCACCCTCTACGCCTAGGAAAACGGAAATATCGCCGCATTTTCGTCAAAGAAGAAAAAAAAACAGGGAGACAAATCTTTTACGAGTATTTGCTTCAAAAAAACGAGTAAATGAATTGCTTTTACTATTTAAAAAAAAAAAACTGAGTAGTTGTATTAAGCTGGTGCTTATTTTTTGGTGGAACGCATTTTCAAGCCGTCTGCACGGCTATCGGTTTCGAGTAAAGAAAAAGTGTATATTCTTATATATTCTTCATATTCACGTGTTGGTTTGAGGAAGTCTTTCCAAAAGAAGAGTGAACTTATTCATTAAAATGATGGAATTAGATCAGTTCATTCCACAGACTGACCAATTGGTCGTAATCCAAAAGAATTTCAAGGGTGTTCCTCTAGTTGATCAAACGATTGTTTCTTTAGAAATGGTGAAGTGTGAGCTAAAAATGATATGGTCTGAGGTGCAAAAATCTTATCGAGCATGCCGTAGGGTGGAAGAAAGTGGTACTTCCGAAGAAGTAGAAGCTATTACAGGAAAGTATTGTTCATCCTCAGGTGTTTATATTGCATGTCTAAGTGAAATTATTGATTCAACAAGAAAGCTTGAGTTAATTAAAAACGATGAAGCAATTGAGAAAGGTAGACAAGAGAACGGGAGCTGTCAGAAAGCTCCTGTGACTAATTCAGAATTTACTTCATTTTTAAAAGTTCCTCCTTGTGATACTGAGATTTTCGTGGCCCTCTTTTAGGGACATGTTTACTGCTATATACATTAAGCATCCAAAGTTAAGTGACGTGCAGAAATTGTTTCATCTTCGGTCTAAGACCCGAGGAGAAGCAAATAATCTTGTTTCAAAATTCGAGTTCACAGCTGACAATTTCGATCTCGCGTGGAAGGCTTTGACCGACCAATATGAGAACAAGCGAATTTTAATCAATAATCAATTAAATATCTTGCTCAATTTACCTGCCGTAGGAATTGAGTCTGCCAAAGGCATAAAAAAGTTTCAAGGAAATATCAATGATTGCCTCTCTTTTTTGAAAGCGTATAAACTAGAAACCACATATTGGGACCTAATCCTAGTGTTTCTTTGCTCTAGCCGCCTTCCGAAACGGCTCTTTGGGAACAATCTATTAAAAAACCTCGTGAGCTTCCAGAGTGGTCTGAAATGGATTCTTTCTAAACTAACCGTTATCAAGTTCTTGAATCAGTTTCAGATATTAAAGATTTCAGTGCAAAGGACCAAAAACCAAGGGCAACATATTCGTCCAAGCCAAAGCAACAAACATGCTCCTTTCATGCTAGGACATACGATATTAATTGTCCACTGTGCAAGTTTCCTCATCCCATTCGTGCATGTTATAAATTTTTAAAACTTTCAATTACCGGTAGAAATTTAACGATAGAATTTGTAAGAATGTCTGTCTCCGACACAGCTTCTCAACGAATGTCGGAGTACATTCACCGGTAAAGTTTGTGGACAGAGCCACAACACTTTATTACATAATTTCCCCCGCTCTTAATTACAAACGAATGACGCTTTAGAAACTCAATGTACAAACTTCAATATTCCTAATCCGAATTCTAAGATACAGTCCGCTAAACAATCAAACACACCAGTACAATCATATTTTGGAAGAAATGGTTAACAAGTTCTACTTGCAACTGCTCTAATTGACATTCACCATCTCGGAAATAACTAAACCGTGCGCACTCTCCTGGATCCAGGATCAGAAGCGAGTTTTATTTCTGAGCAAATACAATAGAGATTGCGTTTGTCAGTCAAATCGATTCAAGCAAATATTTCAGTTCTTAATTCAGTTATCACCGCAAGATCATCCAAAATATGTGCACTCACATTGAGACCTAGGAATAGGGATACCTTTACTTTACATGCTAACGCAATTGTTTTGAAGAATCTTACGGGTAGCTTACCACCCTATTCAATAAATACTACAGATTTGCCATGTCAATTAGATCTTCAGTTAACTGATTCTTTCTTTTTCCAAAGCTCGCCAATCGATTTCATTTTCGGAGCTGACTTATATCCCTCCATTCTTCTTGATGGGGTTAAGTGTCATATTATGGGGTCATTATTGGCACAAAATACCGTCCTAGGATGGGTTTTGTGAGGTCCATTGATACAGAACACTTTTCAAACATACTCGACCACTTTGTCATTCTTCAGTGAAACATCTCTCGACGATCAACTCACCAAGTTCTGGGAAATTGAGGAGGTCCCCGAAGTAAAACCCTTTTCAACAGAAGATGAGTTTTGTGAAAAACTGTATAGCAAGATGACGGTTCGTGATGCTAATGGTCAATATATAGTCAAACTTCGGTTCAAAGAACCCCTACAAGAACTTGAACTGTCAAAAGATATTGCGTTAAGACAAGTTGTTCAAAACGAGAAATCTTTTTTGAAAAATCCAAAATTTCAACTTGAACACGATTGGATGCTTGCAGAATACATGGAACTCGGCCATATAGAAATTGTTTCTAATAAGGAATCCCAAGCCGTTAATCATAGCACTTGTTATCTACCCCATCATGCTGTCGTGAAACCCGAAAGTGTTAGTACAAAGGTTTGAATTGTGTTTAAGGTGGTAAGGTATTAAAATTTTTTTTTTGCATTTTTTTTAAATTTTTTGAATTAAATGAATAATATTTTAAGAATATTGTGTCAGAATTTCAAGTCGATTGGGGCAAAATTGACGAAGTTACGAGTATTTTTATATCTGTCGGATTTTAATTTCTACCTGACCCGAGCGCGCTAAATAAATAATCTTTGAGTTTTATCGACTAAAAAAAACTTCATTTATTTAAAAAGAACTTGATTTCACTTACAAGGGTAACAACGAACGAACGCTTAGAATGCTATCTTACGTCTACTTATACACTATGAAATGTTTACTCAGCTTTTTCTGCATTCCCACAGGTATGCAACTGCATGTGATCAGCGGAAAAAGTCTGGGAACATTTCTGTAACTTAATATCTACTGGTTCTAATATCTTTCAAAATATTCTCGATATCTGAGTATGCTGACTTATACATAACTCACGTGTACGTCTGCTCGAGAGAATATTTACTGGTATACTAAATTTTATACTCTTCACTGACAAAATATACAGTACAGGTATAAGGACGTTTGTACTTAAGTCGAAATTTCTATAAATAGAACTAGGGGGTAAGATTAGGTATTATATAGAGAGCAAAACATCTGCTAGGTAACAATAGCGAGTTATGTATAAGTCAGCATACTCAGATATCGAGAATATTTTGAAAGATATTAGAACCAGCAGATATTAAGTTACAGAAATGTTCCCAGACTTTTTCCGCTGATCACATGCAGTTGCATACCTGTGGGAATGCAGAAAAGGCTGAGTAAACATTTCATAGTGTATAAGTAGACTTAAGATAGCATTCTAAGGTTCGTTCGTTGTTAACCTTGTAAGTGAAATCAAGTTCTTTTTAAATAAATAAAGTTTTTTTTTATTCGATATAACTCAAAGATTATTTATTTCGTGCGTTCCTATATTTGCATCATTTAAGCTCCGTTTTCATTAAGTTTTGTGTTAAATTATTACTAAAATGCTTAAAAAAATTACAAGATCTGATAGACAATCAGCTGTTTCAAGATTATATCGACCTCGAAAAATTGTGCCTCCACAAAAACGTAGAACCAAAGACATTTCAACAAGTAGCCCGTCAGCTAAAAAAATTAAAGTGACCGTTGAAGGTCAAGTTACACGTACAGTGCTTTTCCTGAAGATGTTTTGAGTGCCATCAAGCCTATCTATGAAGATCTGAGCAAAGATGCTCTCCTGGAGCGATGTGTCGGAGGCTTCACGCAGAACAACAATGAGAGTTTGAACCAACTTATTTAGAAAATATCACCAAAGAATTTGAGTGGAACCTCTGTCATCGTTGAAATTGCAGCTTATGTTGCAGCCAGTGTCTTCAATGAAGGTTCTTTTGCTTTACTAACCTTCATGCAAGACATGGGAATCAGTAGTGGATCAAGTGCTCATGACTGAGCGCGATCAACTGATTCCATACGTATAAGCCGAGCAGAGCAGGAAGCTGAGAGAATCTAAAGAAGGCAGGATTCGTCGTAGACATCATGGATGATACCAACATCCTCTATAAACCTGGCATTGATGATTCAGTGTGAGGTAAGCCGATAAAATTTGCTTATGAACGTTTTATACCAGATTTTTTAGTGTTCAAAACTTTAAAGCGTTTTCCACATAACTCACGTTTTTGAAGTCGGTGCCCCTCATAACTTTAAAACTACTGCACCGATCCTTTTGAAATGTTGAACACTATTTCTGTACATACTTTACGAGGTAACGCTGGAAAGCTTTTTCAAATTTGTTGATAATTTTTATTTTACAATAACAAATTAGTCGATTTTTTTTTCGCAAAAAATCGCGTTTTTCCCTTCAAAGTGTTCCAAAAAAGTGAAAAATTAAAATTTCGAAAAACCCTCCCAGCATTTCCGGGGGAAAACTATTATCTAACGAATGAACTTTGATATTTTGATTTCAGCACCAATTCTATTTTTTTCCGAGACACGTCCGAATAATTGCTGCCATTGCCGTCTTTTTTAATATTTCTTCGTGAAAATTTTATGCAATATTTTTAAAATGTCATACTTTAATGTACTATTGGTTTTAGTATCGCCAGATTGGCGTTCATTCAGAACACACACCTTATCAACGTATTTTATTCAGAACATCGTCTACTAAACCATACGGTGATTATGAATTAAAAACAGTTTCATTTGGCGTCAACTGTTCACCTTATTTTGTTATTCGCACTTTAAAACAAATAGCAGATGATGTACATCAGGATTTTCTGATCGCATCTGACATACTTAAAACCGATTTTTACGTAGATGACGTTCTGTCAGGTTCTCATGATCTGGACTCGGCGTTACAGGCTCGAAACCAACTCTCACTTGTCTTAGGATCTGCCGGATTTCCACTACGTAAGTTCACGGCAAACCACGAAGATCTACTCAATGATCTCCCTCAGTCCTGTCTTGTCGATGGAGATTTTCTAAAATTTGAAAGCACAAGCATCACAAAAACTTTAGGAATAAAATGGAATGCTAAGCTCAATTATTTCTATGTCTTTTTAAATATCGAACGCGGGAAAGAGCAGTCAACTAAACGTGGCGTTCATCATTACTGCAAAAATCATTCTTCAGCAAATCTGGAAGGATGGCACGTCTTGGGTTTCGCCACTTTTAACAAATACTAGTCGACAATGGACAACATTCTTCACTGCCTTAACTGAAATTCAAAAAATGTATGTCCCTAGATGGTTTCAGAGCTACAGTCACGGATCTTGCGACGCATCCGAGAAAGCAAACGCGGCCGCTCTCTATTTGCGTATACAAGAAACGGAAGGTAGTTGGAGAAACTATCTTCTGTGTTCAAAAAGTAAAGTGGCACCTGTTAAGGACGTCGCTTTACCTAGATTAGAGTTGTGTGGTGCCGTTCTTTTATCGAAACTGGCTAAAAGTATTTTGCCACAATTACATGTGCAACCGTATGAGTTCATCCCATGGACGGATAGGTCAATTGTACTTGTATGGCTCTCCAAGCTACCTCATATGTGAAGAACTTTTATCGCTAATAGTCTTTCACAAATTCAAATCAACCTTCCTGATGCTAGGTGGTATTATGTTCGGTCGGCAGATAATCCCGCTGATTTAGCAACGAGAGGATTGTCACTGGTAGCACTGAGTGAAAACTCATTAAGGTGGAATGGACCAGCTTGGCTTACCAAGCCCAAAGATGATTGGCCGCATATACATCGTCCAGAGTTTGTCGAATGTGATTAAGAGAAAAAGCCAATCAAAGCGCATGCCTCCTTGATTGTTACCTATATTGAAGATATTTTAACAAGGTTTTCATCATGGTCAAGAGCTCTACATGTTATTTGTTGTATGCTTCGTTTTTTGCATAGAACCAACCCTCGATATAAAATTCTCGAGGAGTTTCAATACAATTCGACAGAGATTTCGCAGGAAGAAATCCGTTTGGCGAAAAATTTTGTAATTCGATATACACAGATTTCATTTTATCCTAATGAATATTCATGGCTGGATAGTGAAAGGCTTATGTCTAAAAAATGCAATATATTGAATTTAAATCCATTGCTCGATTCTGACCGAATCATTTGATCGAACGGAAGGTTAGCAAATTCAACTCTTTCGTATAACGAAAAGTTTCCTGTAATTTTACCATACCATGCTACTATTTCCAAGCTGCTTGTTAAGTTTTATCATGCTCTCATACTGCACGGCGGTAATCAACTTGTTATCCGAGTAATTCGCTTTGAATTTTGAATACCAAAGGTCAAAAATTTAGTAAAGAGACATATTCGCGCCTGTATAGATGCTTTCTCTAGAAACGGAAAATTTATTCGCAAATGATGGCTGCGTTGCCCAAAGAAAGAACTGAAATATCATTACCTTTTACTCATACAGGCCTGGATCTTGCGGGGCCTTTTCTAATTAAAAATTTCACAGGTCCTCACTGTAAGATCACAAAGGGTTACGCCTGTGTTTTTGTTTGCTTCCCAGCGAAGGTGGTACATCTTGAACCTACTAGCGACTTAACATCTGAATCTTTTCTTGCCGCTTTGCATAGATTTGTTTCCAGACGCGGAATGCCCAAGATCCTTTATTCAGACAATGGGACCGACTTAGTAGGAGTCGGTCAAATCTTAACCAAAGAGTTTAATCAGTTTCTTAAAACGTTTTCCTCTAAGGCGTCAGAGAATTACAGGGATCGAGGTCTGCAATGGAAATTCATACCAGCAGGTGCTCCGCATATGGGAGGCTTATGGGAAGCTGCCGTTAAAAGTTTCAAGATTCATTTCCGTAAGGTTGCCGTTAGTCACAGCCTCACATTTGAAGAATTTTCAACACTTTTAGCGAAAATTGAATCCTGCCTGAATTCGCGGCCCATATCCCCGACATCCGATAGTATTGATGACATACTCCCTTTAACGCCAGGACATTTTCTTCGAGGAGGCCCTCTTCTTTCTATCCCTGAAGGTTCAAGCGAAAATCTGAATGTAACATCTCTAATATTTTTGTATGTTATCGATTATGTATTTCAATATATTTTTGTTAGAGGTCACTTCATCACAGACGGACGAACCTACATCCGCCTAATATGGAGTAAAACACTTTCTTCTTTGCAAAGCCCTCAACGAGGTAACATCTCCGCATTTTTTTTCCGAACCAGCAATCAAACTTGGAGTCATCAGGGACTATTTCAAAAGAAATTTACGAAAGGAAAAAGGAATAGTCACGGTGTAAATGGCGAAGTTAGTTGCTGTGGTAGGGATCCTTTGAAAACACTGCAATGAGTTTTGGTTTTCATACTAAGCCAACATAGTAAAACTATATTTTACTTTTTTTGTTGAAGTATGTTGTTACCTTATAGCACGATAAATCCGTATGTTCCAGACCAGAGCAGCAAGATCCCACCCCACCGAAGAACGAATGCCGTGCAGCCGCAAGCATGCCCTTCTGAGCTTAACCCTCGGGCCTTTGCTGGCGGCGCAGGTGACACACTTTCTTCACCAATTTTCGACAACGTCCTTGGCGTGCACCCAATAAAAACGCTCTCCCACCTTCTCTAATGTCTTGTTCACTCTCAGGTGGCCTCCGGATACTCCATCGTGCATTTCACTAACTTTCGATCCGAGCTTTCCCACCTTCACCTCAAACACCATCTTGAACATGAGGCGAGTCCCATTGTGCCAAGGATTCCTTTAGTTCGGGACTTTTATTGGATATTGCCTGCCAATCTGTTTTTTTTTTATGATCTTTCCAGGCGAGTATTGACTCGATATCCGTATCCTCTTTTTGAACATTCCGGATTTCACTTTCATTCCAACCCTAAGTGGGCTGAGCTCTTAACCGTTGGGAGGATACCGCACTTATTTTTCCTTTCGTGCACAATGTTTTCAATCAGATTTGCAAGGTCGCCGGGACAGAGCATCCCCATTAGAGTGAAGGCTTCCCTTTCGATGCTGTATCTCGTAGTCGTACATCTGGAGTCGTTCAATCCACCTTGCGACTTGTCCTTCAGGATTTTTAAATTGCAGCAACCACTTCAGAGATGCATGGTCTGTGCGAAGAATGAATTTTCGTCCGTACAGGTACTTATGGAAATGCTTTGTTGCCAAGACCAAAGCAAGAAGTTCCAGCCTGGTAACACAGTAGTTCCTTTCCGGCTTAGAGAGCACCTTACTAAAGTCTTGCCCGTCATGCATCTGCGAAAGGACAGCTCCTTCATACAGTCAACTCCAATGATGCACTCGTCGCATATATCAGCCACAGGGAATACCTGGGTGAATGTTAGTCCTGCCAGATTCATCGTAAGTACAACCTCTCCATACAATTTCACCGTCCCTCCTGTTGCTGTTTTCAGACAGTAGCTACTGGTATTGTGCAGCCATGAGTCATGAGCGATATTCCTTCTTATAATGGAGGCAGTAGCACAGGTGTCAATGGTAGCCAAACACTTATTCTCACCAATGTGGGCTTCCACTGTGAAACTCTTGTTACTTCACTTTGTTTGGGAGACTTGGATTTTGATCCTGGGGGCGTCAATTCCAGAAACCAACTTCTGCCCCTCGAAGTTGATTCTTACACGTTTCCCGCCTGTTGGCTTGATGTTGCGCTGCTTGCACAAAAGATGTTATTCTTGTCAGATGCGTCTTCGTTATGCCTCCTAGCAGTGCAATGTTGACAAATGCGTTGTTTAAGTGGAGCCCTGCACTAACGCTTCAGATGTCCTATTTTGTTGCAGTTCCAGCAACGGACTTGTCCTGCACGTGCACTGTTCTGCTCCACGACGTCTGTTCCTTAGCAAGATTCTCAATATTGTCTTCAACCTTCCCGAACTGTTCCTCGACTTTCACGAGCTGTTCCTGGAATTCAGTTCCAACCTTTGCGAGTTTTGCCTCGTGCATATTTAATTTTTGATCAAATATTTCGAATTTCGCTTCTAGAGAATTCTTGAACTCTTCAACAGTGTCTTTCTGTGCAGCAACAATAGAATTCTTCTATTCTTCTAGAAAATTCTTCTGTTCTTCTAAAGAATTCTTCTGCTCTTCAAACTTAGAATCCATACTTCTCCTTTGTTCTTCTAAAGAATACTTTTGTTCTTCAAACTTAGAATCCATACTTCTCCTTTGTTCTTCTAAATTAGAATTCAATCCAAGGAGCAAATTTATCATGGCAGACATGTCAACCCCTGTGCTTAAAAGCTCCTCTTCTACGTCGAACGAAATGGATTTAGGATCTTTTCCATCTTTTTCGATAGCTTCCTGTAGCTGAAGAATCAAATCACTTTTCCCTCCAGCTGCGGAGAGATTGTGCTTCTCTTGCTCAATTTTCAGCTGGGGTATACTTAGCTGTAGCAATGTACGTGCCATTTTTTTTTTGTTTTTTTTTTTCTTTGCAGCACTCAGAATAAGTTTTATCCCACTTCTGACACCAATGTAATATTTCGGCTAGGGTTCGAAATGATAAAACGTTATTCTGCTTCAAAACACTCTATTTATTATTATTTAAAAAAAAATTTCAATTAATTCACAAACAATTTCACTACTATTTCAAAATTCAAATCTCTTATCTTTCACTTATTAAGACTTAGCTCCTTTTCTATCGCTTTCCAAAAATCGACTTATCGTCCGGAGTTTCTCATCCTGTATTTATATTACATTTGTCGGGTTCTACGAGTAATTCTTTCTGGTAACTTCTGGTTCGAAACTGGGGTAATAACTGAACTCTCCAACGTGGAAAGTTTGTATGATCCTAAATTTATGCAACACTGGATAATTGATTTAATCACATATATACCACAATAGCATTTGTAGGAAATATTAATGAGTTTGTGCCGGGAGAATACTTTAAAGCATATAAGGACATAGTCCAACAATATTTTATAGTAAACTGTATTGAAGAATCCATGCAAATATCTGTGTTCCTAACTCCTATGGGATCAGAAGTCTATAAAGTGCTAAAATCACTCTCCGCAACGGTGTTGCCAAGTACCAAATCATTTACAGAACTAATCAATTTGCTCCAAAGTCACTATGCACCAAAGCATAATAAACGTGCTGAGCGTTTTAAGTTTCAGAAGGCCAGACAACAAGAGGCAGAATTCATAAGCGACTTCACAGTAAAATTGAGAAATCTTGTCGAAACTGTGAAAAAAAATAAAAAAATGTCCCGTACATTGCTAAAGCTTAATATAACCCAGCTGAAAATTGAGCTAGAGAAGCGGAATCTTTCCGCAGCTGAATAAAAAGTTACTTGATTTTTCGGCTACAAGAAGCGACCGAAAAAGATGAAAAGGATCGTAGAAGTGGGGCTTGTGAGCACAGGGGATGACATGTCTGCTATGATGGAATTGCCCCTTGGATTAAATTCTAAGTTTGAAGAACAAAAGAGAAGTATGGTTTCTGAGTTTGAAGAACAGAAGAATTCCATTGTTGCATGAAACGTGGAACATTGTTAGCGCGTACGTCCCACAAAATGGATGCGACCAATCGGAAAAAGATAAATTTTGGTCAGAGTTCGGTAATTTGCTTAGAAATATACCTATCGATGAGATGCTCTTCGTAGGTGGGGATTTAAATGGTCAGCTGGCGAAGACATCCTTGTAGCGTGTAGGGCTTACGGCTTAACCATCTTAAATACAATGTTTATTAAACATCAACGACATCTTATCACCTTTAGCAGCGGAGGCCACGAAACGCAAATAGATTATCACCTCTGCAAAATGTCGATGAGAAACCGTGTTAAGGACTGTAAAGTAATAATAAAAAGTCATTACAGAATTTTTCACAGCGGAACCACCGAAAACACGGGCATCGTTTGGAAAGCCAAAAATCCGGTGGTATAATCTATCGAAGGAACGAAGCGCAAGATTTATCGCACTGGCTAAAGAAGTACTTCAAAATATAAATGGTATAGCAGACTCACTTAGCCCGCAAGAAATGTGGAACAGCATGCATGAGGAATGCATAACGCTCGCAAAGTCCCATCTAAGGACTATATCGAAATACCATCACGTCGGCAAAGAAACATGGTGGTGGAATGACGAAACCAAACGAGCTGTGGCCGACAAGAAGAGTGCATTCCAAGCGTGGACAAAATGCGATCGGAGCGAAGATATCGACAGAGCTCGACTGGCACTGAATACGAGCGTCTTAAAAAGATAGCAAAGAAAGTCCTGGCTCGAACTCGAGCGGCAGAAGCGGAAAACCTGTACCAGGAGTTGGAACAAATATCCTCACGATCGGCAGATAGAAGACAAGTTATCCAAGAAGTTCAAACGTCGTACAATACTAAAATGCCAAATATTTTTAAGCTCGCTGCACAGAGGAGAAAAAATTCAATGGAAATAACCTCGCCGAAATACATCAAAAACGCAGACGGTCGCTTACTAACAAATGAAAAGGAAATTTGTGACCGGTGGCTTAAATACTGCAAGGAGTTGCTTAACAAACAGTTTCCACGTGATATCGTGCCGACAGCTGGTCTATTCGAGGAGGAAGTTTCGGACTTTTCAATCGAAGAAATAAGTATAGCAATTGGAGAAATGAAGCCGGAGAAAGCGGTGGGACCAGACAGCATTCCATCAGAGTTTTGGTCGAAGATGGAGGGGATCGGCAGCGTTTGGCTATCGAAACTTTTAAATAAATTAAAATGTGGACAACCTATGCCGAATCAATGGAGAAGTAGCTTCTTGGTTCCATTATACAAAGGAAAAGGCGACACTCGAGAATGCAACAACTACCGTTCAATCAAGCTTATGTCACACACAAGAAAAATCGTGTGGATTTGTTGAAGGAAGATCGACGGTGGACACTGTCCAAAGCCTACGAATAATAATGGAAAAGCACCGAGATTCGTTTAAGGATCGACCTCGAGAAAGCATTCGATCGAGTGCCTAGGGATCTCATATGGGCCGCGCTGAGGTCTCAAAACGTACCGGAAACGTATATTAAAATAATACAAGACATGTACGGAAACGTGAAAACTGCGGTTAAAAGCTCTGCTGGACTAACGAGAGAATTTCCAGTTAATGTCGGAGTGCATCAAGGAAGCGTACTTAGCCCTTTCCTCATAAACGTAGTATTCGACTATCTTTTAAAAGACTGCATGCGCGAAGCAAATGTAACGCCAATTCTCTTCGCTGACGACGCAGTTATACTAAGCGATAACGTCGAAGATTTACAGAACGCCTTAGTTTCATGGAGAAATGCGCTAGAGAGAAACGGGTTTAAAATAAGTCGATCAAAGACGGAGCATTTGACTTGCCCATTTGCGCATCCGTTGCGACCTGTTCCGGATATAATGTTAGACGGAATAGTTCTTCCAAAAAGCACTATCTTTAAGTACTTCGGATCAATCGTTAACATGGAAGCGAAACGTGACGACGACGTAAACCACAGAGTTAGTGTGTGATGGATGAAATGGCGGGAAAATTCGGGAATCTTTTGCGACCGAAAATGTCCACTTAAATTAAAGGGGAAACTCTACACCACGGTTGTTAGACCACCTCTTATATACGGTTTACAATGTTGGACAATGTACGAAGCGTTTAAAAGCAAAATGACGGCAGCGGAAATGAAAATGTTAAGGATGGCAAATGTGCAACAACGCCTGGGGCTAACCACTGAAGCGATCCAGTACCGAGCATTATGTACACGCGTTCTGCGGCCTGCGACATTAGCCAATCCCATAGCGGAGCAGCAGCGATGCAGTCAAAATGGGAAACTCGTTACGCATAAGTTCGTATAACGAGGAAAGGGTTAATAAAAGGATAAGAAGAAGAAAAAGAAGAATTCCATTGTTGCCGCACAATGAAGAGTTCAAGAATTCTCTAGAAGCGAAACTCGAAATAATGGATCAGAAATTAAATATGCGCGATCCACAGCTCGTGTAAGTCGAGGAACAGTTCGAGAAGGTTGAAAACAACATTAAGAGTCTTGCTAAAGAACTAGCGAGAGTGAAGAAACAGAAGGCCCAAGAAATTTCTACAGACTGCCCTAGAAAGAAAGAGATACAATCGTCTGTTTTTGATGGCCAAACATCGTGGCTAATATTTAAAAGACTATTTGAAGCAGCTGCAATGACCAACAACCGGGACGTCGAGGAAAAGCCGATTACGCTAACTCTGGCACTGAAACACTTCAGCAGTTACATGCTGATATCGAACGATTGCCGCATTTATCTCATCAACGAAATGGCTCCAGAGGCGATTGAAGATAAGCAGTTGCAAATGGCTTTAAGAGTGGCTGGAAAATAAACGCTCCCTGTGGCTCTAGCATTTGCCCTGACGATGAAAGCTGCCGAACAATTCTAGGGGCAGAAGTTGGTTTCTGGAATTTACGCCCCCAGGATCAAAATCCAAGTCCTTCAAACAAACCGAAGAAACAGGAGTATTACAGCAGAAGCCCACATTGGTGCCACTGCCTCCATTATAAGAAGGGATATCGCTCATGATTCATGGCTGCATAATACGTGTAAATATTGTCTGAAAACAGCAACAGGAGCGACGGCGAAGGTGTATGGAGAGGTTGTTCTTACGATCAATCTGGCAGGACTAACTTTCACCCTTGTATTCCTAATGGCCGTTATATGATATGCGACGTGTTCATCGTTGGATTTGACTTTATAAAGGCGCATAATGTAGTGCTCGACATCAGAACTCAAGTACTTAGGTACAGGAACGTTGAGAATCCGATGGTGTACGGGAATGAGAATACCGCATGCCTTAGGAAAGTAGTCAGCAATAACGAGATTTTACCTCCTTCCGCAAAGGCACTTAATTGGGCGAAGCTGGAAGGTGATCTTGGGAGCCATCGATTCTAATTAATTTAGCCCGACTCTAAAAATCATTATCAGAACTACGCCGTGGGAAAGACGCTCGTTGAGTCGAAAGGCAATATGGTTCCTGTAAAAACCTTTAATGAACACATATCAACGGTCGTTGACGACAAGCAATGCCATTGAGATAGGCCGATTAAAATGTTTCTATTAGCCTATCGGAGCTTAGTGCACAACACCACAGGTCACACTCAATCGGAAATCTTTTCGGTCGAACAGTGCGATTACCTAGTGAATTGTTGCTTGGATCACCACCGTCGGAAGAGAACAGAAATGAGGACGACTATGTTGTAGACCTCAGATAGATTATTAGGGACGTGCACCAAGGAACCAGGGTTAAGATCAAGAGAGCCAGTGACCGTATGAAGACGAGCTATGATGTCAAGGCGACCACAATGGGATTCCAGGACGGAGATCTAGTGTGGCTATATAACCCTCATAGACGGAAAGACGTATCACCCAAATTACAGCAAGCCTGGGAAAGACCCTATAAAGTGGTAAAACGCATCAACGATGTTGTCTATCGCATTCAAAGAAGAAGAGGCAAGATTCCAGTGGTTCATATGGATCGAATACATCGCTATATTGGGCAGAATGTCGAAGAGTTTGTTCGGGACGAACAAGTTTAAGCGGAGGATATTGTGGTATAGATGTGATAAAATCAAGAATTCAGTGTTGCATAACTTTAGGATCATACATCATTGATAAACGCTCCACGTTGGAGAGTTCAGTTAATACCCCAGTTTCAAACCAGAAATTACGAGACAGAACTAGAACCCGACAAATGTGGTATAAATACAGGATGAGAAACAGCGTACGATAAGTTGATTTTTGGAAAGCGACAGAAAAGGCGCCACATGTTAATAGTGATCGATAAGAGAATTGAATTGTGAGATAGTGGTAATATCGGTTGTGAATAACTTGGAAGTTATTTTAAATAATAATAAATTAATTGTTTTGAAATAGAATAACATTTTATCATTTCGAACCCTAGCCGAAATATTACAATAGCATCAGACATAAACCGGCAAAAGAACTGGGGTGCTAGCACGTAACTTGATACAATCGAGGAGTGTTGATCGTCAGTCAGCTCGAAACAAATAAATTTCGGTAGCACGTAACTTGAAACGAGTTTCATTGTGACTTCTACCTTTTAAAAATCATTGTTAGCTTAGAAATAAAATGTCAAATCTGAAATAGATATTCTTTAATTTGAAAAGTAAAAATAAATGGTGGTATTTTTTGACTCGGAAAGTGAAGATGAGGAAGCCTCTAATTTTGAAATCAATAGAAGAGCTTTAAGAGATAATAGTAATCCATTTGATTTAAGTGAAGATGCCTAAGAATTCAGAAATAAATGCATTACATTGATGACATTGAAAAACTTAATGCCGTTTTTTTAATTTTGTGGGACAGATTAGGGTTCAGGTTTTCATTATGCGCACTAAGCAATTTTTATTTTGTAGTTTTTTTTATTTAATATGGATTACGGTTACAAATCAAATGCTTCTTGCAGAGATCACTCCAACAGATTGTTGCGGAAGCAATGTCAGAAATTAATTCTCTCGAAGAGTCAAATTGTTCTCTGAACAGAAAGGTTATATTTTTGGAGTCAAAGTTAAACATCATCGAGCAAAGAGAGTTACAATGCTCTGTTGACATTATTGGCATACCAGACGTCTCTAAATGCTAAGGAGAAAGTGTCAATTCTTCTTTCGGGTGGGATGAAAAGTAACCTCCATGGGAATGCAAAAAAATTTCTTTTTAAATGTTTTTTGATTTTATTCAATATATTCCCCTTTTAGCTTGATACACTTATTCCAGCGATTTTCCAACTACTTGATCCCGTCCGAAAAGTAATTTTCCGGAAGGTCTCCTCGCTCGCTACTACTCGCTGTTGAGTATTACAGTACTAATCTTTGTGGTATCTGCTAACTCACGCACCTTCACTTTCCGGTCAGCCAACACCATTTCATGCATTTTTTTGACATTGTCCCCGTAATATTCATCCAACTTTTCTTTTGTTTCCCTCGCCATTTTGCCTCTCAAAAAATAATGTTTTATGAGAGAACGAATATCGTTTTTGTTTGTACTCAACATGATGCCAAACACGTCACCAACAACCAGCTGTCAAAACAAAACTAAAGACAGTATCGCACTGAAATTTGGCATGTCTGCCTAAATATCAACTGACTTCAAGGCACCATAACCTCAATATTTTGTGAAAAGGAACTTAAATGAACTTAATTGTCTCTGTATAGAACATCCAAGCAATAATACTCGTAGTACAGGCTTTTCAATAATTCATCAGAATATCCGTAGCCTTTAGTTCTAAGGCTACATTTTTTGATAAATTTTTTACTCATCTTGCATCTCTTGAACATTTACCTCATCTAATATTTCTTTCTGAAATTTGGATATTTGAAGATGATATCTCGGATTATGCAAATTTCATTCCTAATTTCACTTTTGTTGGAAATTGTAATAATTCGTATTCAGCTGGAGGTGTTGCAGTATTTCATAGAAATAACTTAAATGACTGCGATTGTATTGAGTTTATTTTGTGAAATCCCTGGTGTACATTACTGCTTCTGTTGTATTTATAGACTTCATAAATATTCTTCTTGTATAAATTCTAGAGTTTCGTAGAGTTACAAACTTGTAAGAATGTTGTACTGTTGGGTGATTCTATAGACGATAATAATTATTTATCACCTATTGCGTCACATGGTTTTGATTCTCTATAGAATCAACCTACACGTCTTGATTCTTGTCTAGACCATATATTTCTAAGGCTTCACAGATGCAATTTTATTGGTTATCAAGTTATGGCTAATGACCTGAGTATAACAGATCATTATTTAACTTGTATTCAGTTCGATCATAAAGAATGCAAGTCTAGGAACTCATATTATCAAACTTTTGAGAGAATTGAATTCAATAGTCTCAAAAGTAGTCTTCATTTTGAATTTTGGGAAGAACTTTACAATTCAAGTGATCCATCTTATGCTTTTGGTAAATTTCTTAAAATATTACAGTTTCATCTATCATGCTGCACTAATCGTGTGAATAAAAAATGCGATAAGCTGAAGTGTATTAAACCATGGATGACTTTTCGCTTACTTAGGAAAATAAAATAGAACAAAATGCTGTATGTTCGTGTGAAAAAGCATCCCAATAATAAAAACCTGAAGAAATACTACGATAAAGTGTGCAAGGAGTTGAAAAACGAAATACCCATCTGCAGAGATTCTTATTTTACAAGCAAAGTATCCAAAAATACTGGAAGTATAAAAAAAAAATGGGCAGTAGTAAATGAGATACTGAACAGATCAACGAAGAATGATGAGTTTATTTTAAGACATAATAATGTTAACGTATCGGACATTTTGCAAGTTGCCAAGTTATTCAATGACTTTTTTACAAATTTGTGTTCCTCGCATGAATTCTTAAATGTAAATGTCCCTACTTCTCATTATGAACATTCATTTAATTCAGAAGGTGTAGAACTGCAAACATTTTTATTCTGTGAATTTACAGGTGCTGAGATTCAAAAAATGATTATGTCACTTATATCATCAAATTCATCCTCTTTTGATTCAGTTTCCAGTTCTGTTCTAAAGCAGATTTAATTTTTTCCTACGTCCTGTGCTACATTTTTAACCTTAATTAACACTGAAAACAGCTGTCAGACCATAGATAATTATCGGCCTATATCTCTATTATATGTATTTTTAAAAATTCTTGAGAAAGGTATAAAATAGAGAATTCTTTCGTTTTTAAGTAGGACGGATTTTTCCAACAGTTGTCAAATTGGCTTTAGAAGTGGTATGTCGACAGAAACGGCCTTGCAGAAATTCATCGGGAAATTTACAATAATATAAATTTGTCCAAAAGATGTGCAGCTCTATTTGTAGACATAACTAAGGAATTTGGCACAATGGACCACTCTTTATTATTAAATAAACTATATAATGCGGGCTTTAGGGGCTTTATTTTTAACTGGTTTGCTTCTTACCTAGCAAATCGAGAGCAGATGGTGAAGATCAAAGAGCCTTTTAGCTCGCTGAAATTCATAGATACAGGTGTTGCATAAGGATCGGTTTTGGGTCCTATTTTGTTTTTAATTTATGTCAACTCTCTGTTTAGTCAACTTTACAAAGGAATAATTTCTGCGTTTGCTGATGATACTGCTATTTTCTACTCTCATAGCAATAATTTTAACATTTTTATGGATGTAAATCAAGATCTGGAATACTGAAATTATGGTTCAGTCATCATAAACTTATAATTAGCATGAAAACTAAGTTTATGTTTTTTAATATCAGAAGCATGGACTATCAAGATTTTTCGTTACCTTACCATAGCCCGAATTGTACACGTTTTCCTTTAATCTGTTGTTCGCAGAATTCGATTAGTTTTGATCACAACACTATTGTTGTGATTCCTGCTTCGATATTGTGTGCATGCTAATTATTTGAAACAGTATATGAATAGAGTAGTAAAACAGTTGTACCACTTAAGACAGTATTGTAATACAACTATCCTTAAGCTAGTTTATAATGGTTTATTTAAATCTAAATTCTAGTATGGGTTATCCTGCTGGGGTGGGGCTCCACTCACATCCAACCCTTGTTAATTAAGCAGAAACATGCAGTCAGAATCATCTGCAAAGTGAATCGTACAACGCATAGCTTAGAACTTTTTAGGATCCCCGAATTTCTTCCTTTAAGATACTTATTATATCTGTGCCGAAAAGGTAAAACATCTTATGTCAATTTTATACACTTTTCAGGAGAGCAATTTTAAATTTTAAATGGTGCTCTGGAAAAAATTAGTGATCGGAAACAGGAAATTCTTTCGGAAAAATATAGGAACTTTATTTTAGAATATAATAAAAATAATTTTTTGTAATAGATTGAAGGATTAGGTAAACAAATTTAGGTTTTTTTTGACATAAGTCGTTTTACCGAATCAAATATGAGTACATTTTTAATCTTATGTAACATAAGATATTTTTCCAATTCAACAACTAACTATTTTGAAAACTTGGGTCGACTTAAGTTTTTTATCCAAAACGCGGTAGAAAGAATCCGTGAAAACAAGCTAAACTCCAATAGGCTTTAACACCGTTTTATTTATAATAAAAAAACACGTGAAATGCCATTAAGTCACGTGTAATAATTTATTAGGATGTAAAAAATAAATAGAAAACTTACAAAACAAAACTTAAAAGTAGATACACAAATTCATTTAAATTATTTAGGAAAAAGAAAGTCACATACAAATTAGGTATGTGAGTATAGTACGAGTACCTAGAATTAAAAATTAAAATTAGAAATAAATTAGACATAAATATTTCAGAACTGAAAGCCTTTTATTTTTCATTATCGGTTTCCTCGGTTTGGTCAGGATGATAATTTATAAGAACTGTGAAAAGTAGTACCGATTAGCGGCAGTAGATCCATCAAATCCTTTTTTTTTTTTTTTGCTAATAGCTAAAGGCTCCAAGTAACACAATGAAACATAAGATAGTAGTACGTTTAAAACACCACGACGCTTCAAATTTAATATTTGGAATGGGTCTTTTTCAGACAGTGAAGTTTTCTACATAATAACTGCAAATTTCTTTTCATATCTGGTCATTATGGTCAATAGTTTGAATGCTTGATTCTGTTTGCATGAATACTAGGAACACCCGTTGTTTCGGGTAAGCCCTTAAGATGCTCAAAAAGACATGAGGCAATTTCGTTGCCACCACGACGTCCATTACCCTCATGCCACATATAACAGAAAGGCTGGTTCTTTGCACCATCGTGTACAGTTAAATTAAAGGTCCATAACTATATCTTATAAAATGACACATTTGATCTTAGGAAGGGTGTGGGAAGGCACTGCTGCATATCGAAAGTAAACACTTTTCTGCGTTAATCATTTTGACAACGAATTTTTTCTTTCTTTTTAGTGTCGAATGCCAGGTCAGCAACTTCTTGGTGCTCTTTCAATTCCTTTATGAATTGTTGTTTTTCATTTGCACTGCTGGTTTTGAGTTTCATGTGCAGCATTTCACACTTATTGCATGTGTCGAACTGGGGTTTTTTGAATTTAATGTTCATCGTCTTAAAAATTTTGGAGTATGTAGTAAGGAATACTGTTGCTCCATTTTTCTCAGTAAAAACCGATACATTTGAGAAAGACTTAAATCAGCATGAAAGTACTTTTGCTCTGATTGCTTTCTAGTATAATGAGATTCATATGCTGGAAAGCTTTGTATATGTCTGCATATTTCAATTTCTTTTGCATAATTTAGCTTATTTGGAGGAGTCTTTCGACCTCGTTTGTCTTGTAAAATTATTGTACCCGGAGACTCTAGTTTTTTCTTCACCACTATTTTTATAAATTGTTCTGTTTCATATAGTGTGAAACAAAAACATTTTTGACAGGCCTTCATTCTTTCACCACCAGCTTTCAAAAAAAACGTGTTAACATGTGTTCTACTCCGCAAATGCATGGTCGGTTTTCTTTGCGTTTTTTTCTCTGAAAGTATTATGAGCCCAGCAGCGAATGCTACTCTCAAATTATAGTTGCCCAGCTTCCAATACTGTTTAAATATATTTCTTTGAACTTCAGGTGCAATTTTTTTCTTTGCAGTTCAAGCGATAATTTTCCAATTCCTTTGGAATTCATTGGTAGATCTTCAGTCTCATCAAAATCAGCTTCCTGGATTCCAACTAAGGTGCTCACAGTAGCTAAACTGCTTGGATCAACTAGAAGAAAATAAATTAAATTGTATTAAATTAATACATTATGCTATTAATTAAATCAATATGACGACTAACCTCTTTCAGCAGAACTCGATTCAACAAAGTCTTCTTTTTCAGGGCCTTCCCCGCCCTTATCACAACCTTCATTACTTTTTTCCATGATGGGTTTCTGTATTTTTTTTTTTGATTGCAAAGCTAGCATCAACATTTGATGTGCGCGTTTCATATTAAATTCCGTTTTACTAGTCAATTTTTTAATAATAAGATCACTTCACTTTCTAATTTTCTTCTCTTTTTATTCACCCCTATCGTAGAATACGCTGTATTTGAGATTCACTTCACTTCCTCGATTCACTTTCATTTTCCATATGCATAGTAGAATACGCCGGGCGAACTACTCGTACATTACCTATAAGTATTTCAAATTCGAAGTTGGCACGGCAAAACAGCTATTTTGTGAAAAGTGACGGAAATTAATATAGGAAAACAATTTCATTCAAGTTAAGCAAGTGAATAATAGTGAAATAAAACGTGGATAGCTATTTTACTAAAATACCTCTAATAATGAGGACGAAATACCCTGCATCTTTAAGAGGCACTGCAGAAGATATTATGGATCTTCCAGATTCGGCGTGAATATTCTAAAACTCAAAGTTTTATTAATTCTAATAAAAGATTTAATTAATTTTTCATTTATTTTTTTTTATTTAATTTATCTAAGGTCATTCCAGAATTGCCTTAGTACCTCAAGTGGTCGTTTGCAATCGTTCCTTGCTACATCTGGATTTAGCTTCATTACATTTATCAATTCTCTAAATTGATCGCGGTTTGTTGTTTTTTTTTTTGCTGCAATACGATACATTTACAAAAAATACATATTATAAATAAAAAAACAAATATGCGTATACTTTAAAAAAATCGAATAAATCTAGCACAACAACAGACACCCAAATACGCAATGAAATAGCTGCGTCTGAGAAATGTTAAAGTTTGTATGGGGAGTTTCCATTCGAACGTTTTCTACGATGGCCCCAAAACGCATTCACCTTACCGACAAGTGAAACATTCACTTTAAAATTATTCAACGATCAAAAGTTGTAAATTTGAGTGAAACGTTCCCCCCGCCGTATTCTATGATAAGGGTGAATATAATTATTTAAATCCTAATGTTCCAATATTAACTGCGCTTGCACACTGTAAAATACTTTTTGTTTGGAAATTATTTCAAAATTCGAAAAATAAATTTGGTAAAATAACTTAAGTCGACCTAAGAACTACAAACTCGCGTTAAATAATCTTAGGTGCACATGAGCTTTGTTTACTGTAACGTCAGTTAGGGAATTAGACATAAGATGTTTTACTGCCTTACCTTCTGAAATAATAAATATAAGCTGTCTTACCTTTTGTAAGGCACTACATTGATGACTTAAGCTATTTTATAAACAGTTATAACTTCCAAATTCTTTTAATTGTTTTCACCTGGATTGGCTAAAAAAATAAGATGTTTAAGATGTTTTACCTTTTAGGCACGGATATATTGCTATAAAGTTTTAAAAATATTCTTTGAGAAATCTGGTTATTATCAGGTTAGAACATATGAAAATTATAACTTGCGTAATAACACAAGGAATTTTGGAACAGCACCAGTTGTTAAAAAATCGCACTTTCTAGGTTTTATTCTGTTGTTGTACCTCGTCTTTTTAACTTGCTGCCTGATAACATTAGATGCGAAAGAGTAAAAACTGTATTTTTAGTGAATGTTAAAACGTGGTTTTTTTTTAATTATAGGAATATTGAACAAACTTTTGAACCACTAACTTAACCTATTAGTAACATCTGTTTGGATTTTCTTCTTTATTTCTTTCTTCTTTGAAACATATTCACAGTTTTTTTTCCCCATCAACATTTTAAATTTAATTTCTTACAATTTTATAAGTATACATTCGTCACTTGTCCATTAGGCAACAGAATGTGCTGCATTTTTAATGCCTTAATTGTTTTTTGATTATATAATATTGTTATTTATAGTATAAGTTTGCAATGAAATAATCAAAATAATAATAATAATTATTCTAAGGAGGAGGGCCTCCCATTGTTCCGATTTGAATTCTGTTTTTTTGTTAAGTTTGTACATCTGTTGTTGATATTCCCTCTAAATCTTAGCATCACAGCTTGACGCAAAAGTTACGTAGCCCCGTAGTGGTTTTTTTAACTCGATTGAACAGAAAGAGTCACAGGGAGCCAAATCAGTTGAATTCAATGGCTGTTTGATGGTATTTGTTGCATTTTTCGTCAAACAATTACGAATAATGATGGCACTGTGCGACTGTGTGTTATCATGGTGCAAAATCGACGAGTTTTCTGCCCACAATCCTGGTCTCTTTCGGCGAATTGCTTCATGCGAACGTCTCATAACGCCAAAATAATACTCTTTGTTTACTGTCTGTTGTTTATTGACCAACATTTCTTTTACTTCATCAGTGTTTTTGTCGGTTTTCGATGTCGATGAACGTAGTGTCAGTTCATCATCTTCGATTGACTCACGACCACTTTTGAACCACTCGTGCCACTGGTAAATGACCGTTTTCTTTAGAGAATCGTTGCCGAAACACTTTCCAACATTTCCAACGTTCGCGCATCATTAAATCCGTTTTTTACGCAAAATTTAATACAAGTTCGTTGTTGTAAATTGTAAAAAAAACCGCCAAACACACAGAGATAGATGTACTCTTCGCTACGTACCTTTTGCAAATGTCAAGCTATGACGCTAAGATTAAGAGGTAATATCAACAACAGATTAACCAACTTAACAAAAATATAACTCAAATCGGAACAATGAGAACGCCAACCGGTGGTTATTCCGGGAACTTTCTGATCAAGGTAGTATTGTTGTTTTTCTTAATGACTTTTCGAAAATATACTGCATTATACCCTAAACGTTGCATACACCAAATCTTGCACACACCCCAAATCCAACAGTGACCCCAAGCACCGGGATCATAATCATACTTTTTCTAAACAAATCTGGAGATTTTCACTTAAAACTTTCATTTTAAAACTGGCAGCATTGTTCCCAAATATAAATAAATGAAAATTTTGCGAAAATGTAACGAAGTATTTTTGCAACGGACTAATCGAACTGCTGTTTGACGAACTTCTTAAAGGGGTTGTGTATGACTATGGTGAAAACAGGTTTAAAACCCGGGTGTATGAGTCAAATAAACATGGCTGGATTCAAAAAAAAAATATTACAATTTTATTAAAAAAAAATTAAAATTTAATAACAAAAAAAAAATTAAAACTAAAAACAAAATTTCATTTCCTCAAGAAAAAATATTATATTTATGTTTTTTAGGTCATTTTAAACTAGAAAAAGAAATAAAAATTTTGCTTAATGCGCATAATGGAAACCCCCAGTTTAGAGTTTCCTTATGATTCTTAACTCTTCAAAACTTTCAGAAAAAAAGTAACACATCAGTACCCACAGTTTTGCAGCTTTGTGCAACATTGCGTCTCTTAGCCAGTGTGAGTTACCAAATTAATGTTGGATTTAGATAGCCGTTCCCATATAAAACTACATTTTTTTCTACATTGCTGTTTTTAAAATTCCTCTAGCTAAGTCGTAATAATCACTCATGAAATCCGCCAATATATCTACCCGTATTTGTTTTTCGTTCACTGTCATGTTTTGCGTATTTTCCTTTTATTTTTCCACAAATATTACTGTCAGCGGTAAGTATTTGCTATCGAGTATAAAGTTTTGTTTCAAAAGTCATTTAGGTTTGTCTGCTGCCATCTACGGCGATACAATCGAGGACAGTCGATTGAACTAAATTAGGTGCTGCCCATACTTGATTGTATCGACTAAACTCGATTGTATCAAGTTACGTGCTGGCACCCCTGACTTATATCGAGGCGCTTTCGAGGCTTCCTTTGAATAGCAAATAGATATTGAGAGTATCTGTATTAATTACGTAAATTTTTTTTGAAAATCTGCAGATTGATTTTTGCGTTGTCGCTGAGGAAACTCAGAAAGATGTTGAATTTTCCAAATTTTATAAAATTATAAAAGAAGGGTGGTCGAAGCCAACTATGCGTGAGGAGCATAATTTTTTAAGAGTAAAAAACGAGCTAAGTATAGACCAGGATTGTATTTTCTACAGAGATATACCAAAATATATATCAGAGGAAACTCAGAAAGATGTTGAACTTTCCAAATTTTATAAAATTATAAAAGAAGGGTGGTCGAAGCCAACTATGCGTGAAGAGCATAATTTTTTAAGAGTAAAAAACGAGCTAAGTATAGACCAGGATTGTATTTTCTACAGAGATATACCAAAATATATATCAGACAGAAGGTACTTGAAAAAGCACATAGTAATCACAACGGTGTTGTTGTGAAAAACTTTGCTTTTGTCAATTGACGCTTTCAGTAGGTTCTTGCATGTCATTATTATGAATAGTGCTACAGCTGCACGTTTAATAGAAAAACTTAATCATGAAATTTTTTCAATTATTGGATATGCTACAGAAATAGTTACGGATAATAGACCACCATTTGCGTCATTTGAGTTTAAACAATTTTGTACCAAAAATAATACTAAACGGTTATACAGCCCCGCGTATCATGTACAATCCAATGACATTGCAGAGCGATATGTGCGTATAGCTAAAGACGTATTAAAAAAATATTCGCTTAGTACAAAATCATGCCAACAGCTTCAAGAAAAAGTAAATTCGTTTTTACTTAACCATCGTAACACACCAAATTCTTTGTCTCAGAGAACTCCATCTGCACACATATTTTCTTTTAATCCAAGAATTACATTAGATATTATAAATAATAGAAATCAGAATAAATTTAATAACAAGCACAGAATAACTAAGTCAACAAAATATAAACGTAAATTTATAACTTTGCCTGTTTTATATAAAGTGTACTGTTAGACATGTTGTACAAATCGGTTCGCAAAAAAGAATAGTGTATGTAAATCAATTAAGGAAAATTGAAAAAAATACATTTTATGAAAACTATTTCGAAAAACAAAAAGTAAATGAATCAAAAAGTTAATAAGAATGTAATTGCAAATAAAAATGTAAGTCTTCCGCTTCGTAGAAATAAGAGAATAATGGAAAGATAGATATGAATTTAAGAACCCAATAATTTTTTTTATACGTAACAATGTAAAAACATCTTAAATGAAATTATGAATTTGTAATAGACTTTGTCATTAAAATATGTTTCGAATTAAGCGCGGGAAGGTGAAATATATTATTAGCAATGCCTTATAAAAACCAGTATTATTCAAGTTGATGGAACTCCAAGTGATACTTACGAATTACTGGCATTTCCAAGAACACTTGTCTTTCTCTCGCTGGCCTTCGAATTACCGAGAGTTTCCATAGTATTAACTTTTATAACACTTTATATTATAGTATCAATGTGTATCTTGTAAATTGAATAAAGAATTAATTAAGAAATAAACGACGTTCAATTAATATTATAGGTAAAATGGACAACAATCTGAAGTAAAGTAAAAATTATTAAATAGGATCGAGGTCACATCTAAGTCATTGCTGTTGAAAATATCGATCTTCCTTAAGTCGCTTCAGAGGTAGACAGTTGCTGAGCTTTGAAAAGTAAAAGTTGTTTTTGTCAGTAGCATAATGACGTGCCTTATTGAATGCTTCCCAATTTATTTACATCAGAACGCTTTCTTCTCCATCTGTGCAAGTTCTTGCTATTCTTGATTGAAGTAACCACAACAGAAGTTAGCCAAGGGCAATTTTGTTTTAAAAATTCCTACCATTTTAGTTGGTACATGTTCATTAAACAGTTGCAATAGGATCGACTGGAAAGTGTTGACTTTGTCATTGGGATCAGCACTTTGTCTACACTGAAACCAAGGTGCAAGGATTGTGGCTGGTTGGACTTTATTAACGTCTATACAACTGAAAATTGTTATGTAAAACACTCAGTAAAAGTAAAATGAGTTATATTTTATTGTAGGTGAAAAAAGGTAAGTCATGATTAGAAACGTCAAAAGATGACAAAAATGGGATTAAAGGGGGCAAAAAGATCAACATGACTGGGTAAACAGTTAGAAGCGAGTCGGGGAGCAGCACTGAAGGACAATTTCGTTTTTGTATAATAGGCACATGAAATAATACATTTGGTATTACAATCTCTAATTTCAACAACAATGAATTCAACAATAGGTCCGCTAGACTTAACAGTGCCATTAGAGTTAAAATATGTCCTCCAAAAAATTGATACTCCGACACCTCCGGTATCTGTGATTCTATCTTTTGTTTAAGCAAAAGTATAGTTCAGTATGTTATATACGATATCAAATATATCTGGGTTAACCCACGTTTCATTACTCGTAACAAATATTTTAAATAGTCTAATTTGCAATGGTTTAAGCTGAGAGCATATAGCATTGAACCCATTAGTTCCCAAGGTTAGGAAATAAAAATCATATAAATGGATACATACGAGTATATACTCAAATAGCTTTTTCTAAAGAAAGAAATTACGTGTTTAGTTGTTTAACAACAAAATGTGGCGTATGCCCAACTTTGGGAGTTTCGCGAAATAAAATCGTGTGGAATAGTTTAAAACAACTCGTGTGAAGATGCACCTGACACTTGGCACACATGAATGATATAGTGATGTCTTTACATTGTCACTTCCGCATGTTCTTCTTTCTTTATTTTGCTTCTCTACTATCACTTGACCTAATTCCTAGGGAAAAATTTTTCTCTGAATACTTTTTGTTCTCGGGAACTAAATCTACCTATCGTGAATTTCCATCGGAATTCTCTTTCCCCCGGAACTTTCGAAAATGCTAAGACAATTTAAAATAAATATTGAATTTTTAATAAAAAGTGATAAAAATAATACTTTAAGATATTGTAATATTTAAGCTAGGGTACGTAATGATAAAACGTTATTCTGTTTCAAAACATTCTATTTATTATTATTTAAATACAACTTTCAATTAATTCACAAACAATTTCACTACTATTTCACAATTCAAATCTCTTATCTGTCACTTATTAAGACTTAGCTCCTTTTCTATCACTTTCCAAAAATCAGCTTAATGTCCGCAGTTTCTCATCCTGTATTTATACCACATTTGTCGGGTCCTAGTTCTTTCTCATAACTTCTGGTTTGAAACTGGGGTAGTAACTGAACTCTCCAACGTGGAGAGTTTATCAATGATGTATGATCCTAAAGTTATGCAACACTAGATACTTGATTTAATCACATATATACCACAATATCCCCCTCTTAAACTTGTTCGTCCCGAACAAACTCTTCGACACTCTGCCCAATGTAGTGATGTATTCGATCCACATGAACCACTTTCATCTTGCCTGTTCCTCGTTCAATGCGATAGACAACAAAGTTGATGCGTTTTACGACTTTATATGGTCCTTCCCAGTCTTACTGTAATTTGGGTGATACGCCTTTCCGTCTATGAGGGTTATGTAGCCACACTAGATCTCCTTCCTGGAATCCCGATGTGGTCGCCTTGACATCATACCTCGTCTTCATGCGGTCACTGGCTATCTTGACCTTATCCCTGGTTCTTCGTTGCACGTCCATAATAATCTGTCTGAGGTCTAAAACATAGTCGTCTTCATTTCTGTTCTCTTCAGACGGCGGTGATCTAAACATCAATTCACTAGGTAACCGGACTGTTCGACCAAAAAGGATTTCCGATAGAGTGTGACCTGTGGCGTTGAAACATTGGAATCTAGTTTTCCCAATCGCATTGCTTGTTGACAACGACCTTTGATAGGTGTTCATTCAAGGTTCTGTTGAAACGTTATACCATCACGTCTGATTGTGGGTGGAGCGGTGTTTTTCTCGTCTTTTTAATTCCTAGTAGCTCGCACACCCCTTGGAAAATCTTGGACTCGAAGTTGCGCCCTTGATCCGATTGCAATTTCTCCATCGGTACGCCGAATCTGCTCACTCAGTTGTAAACGATCTGCTTAATCACGGCTTTGGCTTCCCGGTTAGGAATAGCGAAAGCCTCAGGCCACTTACTGAAGTAGTCCATAACAACAAGAGTGTAGCGATTCCCATTTTTGGTTTCGGAAAACGGTGCTGCGATGTCAACTGCGATTCTCTCGGAGAGTGCTCCAACGTTGTATTGCTGCATTCTGCCTTGAGTTTTAACCCTCGTGCCTTTACTGGCGGCGCAGGTGACGCACTTTCTGCACCAATTTTCGACAACGTCCTTGTGGTGCACCCAATAAAAACGTTCTCGCAACTTTTCCAACGTCTTATTCACTCCCAGGTGACCTCGGGATACTCCATCGTGCAGTTCCCTTAACACGTCACTGACTCTCGACCTTGGCACAACGAGCTGCATCACAAAAGTCTTCCCATCCGAGCTTTCCCACCTTCGCCTCAAAACACCATCTTGAAAATGAAGCGAGTCCCACTGTGTATCTCGTAGTCGTACATCTGGAGTCGTTCAATCCACCTTGCGACTTGTCCTTCAGGATTTTTAAATTGCAGCAACCACTTCAGAGACGCGTGGTCTGTGCGAAGAATGAATTTTCGTCTATACAGGTACTTATGGACATGCTTTGTTGCCAAGCCCAAAGCAAGAAGTTCCCGCCTGGTGACACAGTAGTTCCTTTCCGGCTTAGAGAGCACCTTACTAAAGTAGGAAACAACTTTCTCTTGCCCGTCATGCATCTGCGAAAGGACAGCTCCAATTCCGACGTAACTGGCATCTGCATCCACAATAAATGTTTTTCCTGGAGTAGGGTACGCTAGTACAGGGGCCTTACATAGTTGATGTTTGAGAGTTTTGAAGCTTCTTTCGCATTCACTTGACCATTTGAATTGTTTTCCCTTTTCTGTTAGTTGATGCAAACTCTTTGCTATCCCAGCAAAATCCTTCACAAACCGCCTGTAGTAGGTAGCGAGTCCCAGAAAGCTTCTCAGTTGGTGTTTGTCTCTTGGGACTGGCCCTTACCCCTTCGGATGAGATGATGTGTCCCAAGTTTTTGACATCTGGCCTAAAGAGATGACACTTCTTCGGGTTTCGCTTAGCTGTGCACTTCGTAGTCTTTGGAACACTTCCTTTAAGTTATCTTGATGTTCTTGAAAAGTTTTGCCGACCACGATGACATCGTCCAGGTAGACCAAACACGTTTTCCATGTAAGACCCAGCAAAACGCGTTCCATTAGACGCTCAAAGGTTGCCGGAGCATTGCACAATCCGAATGGCATTACTGTGAATTGCCAAAGCCCGTTTCCTGCGGTGAAGGCTGTCTTCTCACGGTCCTCCGGATGGATCTGTACTTGCCAGTAGCTACTCTTCAGATCGAGTGTGGAGAACCATTGCGCTCCTGACAGTGTGTCCAGTGTGTCGTCAATCCTTGGCAACGGGTAGCTATCCTTCTTGGTGACATTATTTAGCTGGCGATAATCCACGCAGAATCTATTGGTGCCGTCTTTCTTTTTGACCAGTACAACGGGTGATGCCCACGGACTCTTAGAGCCTTCAATCAACCCTTGATTTTCCATAGTCGAAACCATTTCTGCAACCTCCGTCTGTTTAGCTAATGGTAAACGCCTAGGAGGTTGAAGTATGGGTCCTGCATCTCCAGTGTCTATTCGGTGTTGTACCAAATGTGTGCTGCCATATTCGCTGTCCTGCGAGGCAAATACGTCTGCAAATTCGTTGATTAGTTCCTCTGCCATCGCTCGTTGCTCCTGGTTCAGTTCGGTTCGCCTGAGTATAGTTCTTTTCACCTCGGCTGTGCTTCTTAATGGCAAAGATATAGCAGCATTTTCCTTCGACAACTTGGTGATAGCAGTTATCGGTACGCATGCTCCGATCGATTGTCCTTGCTTTAGTTTGATGCTCTTGTTTCCCACATTCAAGATTCTTACTGGGACCATTTTGCCTTTCGGCTCAACGAGCATCTTTCCTACGACGTAATTCTGATAATGATTTTTAGAGTCCAGCTCAATCAAATATAATCGATGGCTCCCAAGATCACCTCCCAACTTCGTCCAAATAAGTGTCTCTGCGGAAGGTGCTAAGATCTCGTCCTTGCTGACTACTGTCCTAAGGCATGCGGCATTCTCATTCCCGTACACCATCGGAATCTCAACGTTCCTGTACTTGAGTACTTAAGTTCCGATGTCGAGCACTACATTATGCCCCTTCATAAAGTCAACTCCAATGATGCACTCGTCGCATATATCGGCCACTAGGAATACTTGGGTGAATGTTCTTGCCGTTCTTACAGCCATTTGCAACTGCTTATCTTCAATCGCTTGGGTAAACGCCTCTACAGCCATTTCGTTGATAAGGTCTTCTCCGGCATTAGGATAAGATAAATGCGCCAACCGTTCCATATCGGCCTGCAACTGCTGAAGTGTTTCGCCCCTCTTCTGGACTCTGCTGTGCAGTTGGACTCTGTATATTTGCTCCATATGGTCATCTCCGAAGCGCATTTCTATGGCTGCGTCGTAGTTGCGTTGTTTATCTTCTGAGATGGTTTGCAGCAATTCCGCAGCTGAACCTCTCAGTGCCAGCGTTAGCGCAATCGACTTTTCTCTGTCGTCCCAGTTGTTGGCCATGGCAGCTGCTTCAAATTGTCAAAATATAGAAATACTGGCCACGATGTTTGGCCATCAAAAACAGGCGGTTGCATCTCTTTCCTTCTAGGGCAGTCTGTAGAAATTTCTCGGACCTTCTGTTTCTTCACTCTCTCTAGTTCTTTGGCAAGATTCTCAATATTGTTTTCAACCTTCCCGAACTGTTCCTCGACTTTCACGAGCTGTTCCTGGAATTCGGTTCCAACCTTTGCGAGTTTTGCCTCGTGCATATTTAATTTTTGATCGTTTATTTCGAATTTCGCTTCTAGAGAATTCTTGAACTCTTCAACAGTGTCTTTCTGCGCGGCAACAATGGAGTTCTTCTGTTCTTCTGCTGAATTCTTCTGTTCTTCAAACTTTGAATCCATACTTCTCCTTTGTTCTTCTAAAGAATTCTTCTGTTCTTCAAATTTAGAATTCAATCCAAGGTGTAATTCCGTCATAACGGCCATGTCAACTCCTGTACTCACATGTTCTTCTTCTACGTCGAACGAAATGGATTTCGGATCTTTTCCATCTTTTTCAATCGCTTCTTGTAGCCGAAGAATCAAATCACTTTTCCCTCCAGTTGCGGAGAGTTTCCGCTTCTCTAGCTCTATTTTCAGCTGGGGTATACTTAGTTACAGCAATGTACGTGCCATTTTTTTATTTTTTTTTATTTCACAGCACTCAGAATAAGTTTTATCCCACTTCTGACACCAATGTAATATTTCGGCTAGGGTTCGAAATGATAAAACGTTATTCTGTTTCTAAAAACACTCTATTTATTATTATTTAACTACAACTTTCAATTAATTCACAAACAATTTCACTTCTATTTCACAATTCAAATCTCTATTTCACTTAGTAAGACTTAGGTCCTTTTCCATCGCTTTCCAAAAATCAACTTAACTTCCGCAGTTTCTCATCCTGTATTTATACCACATTTTTCGGGTTCTAGTTCTTTCTCGTAACTTCTCTCCAACGTGGAGAGTTCAGTTATTACCCCAGTTTCAAACCAGAAGTTACCAGAAAGAACTAGAACCCGACAAATGTAGTATAAATACAGGATGAGAAACTGCGGACGATAAGTTGATTTTTGGAAAGCGATGGAAAAGGACCTAAGTCTTACTAAGAGATTTGAATTGTGAAATAGAAGTGAAATTGTTTGTGAATTGATTGAAAGTTGTATTTAAATAATAATAAATAGAGTGTTTTGAAACAGAATAACGTTTTATCATTTCGAACCCTAGCCGAAATATTACATTGGTGTCAGAAGTGGGATAAAACTTATTCTGAGTGCTGTGAAATAAAAAAAAAAAAAATAAAAAAAAAAAATAAAAAAAAAAATGGCACGTACATTGCTGGAGCTAAGTATACCCCAGCTGAAAATTGAGCTAGAGAAGTGGAATCTCTCCGCAGCTGGAGGGAAAAGTGATTTGATTCTTCGGCTACAAGAAGAAAAAGATGCGGTATCCACTCAACGACTAAGAGCTGAGCCCACTGACGGTTGGAATGAGAGTGAAATGCGAAACGCCCAAAAAGAGGATCCGGATATCGAGCCAATACTCGCTTGGAAAGAAAACGAAGAAAAACCAGATTGGCAGGAAATATCCAGTAAAAGTCCCGAACTAAAGGCATACTGGGCACAGTGGGACTCCCTTCATGTTCAAGATGGTGTTTTGAGGCGAAGGTGGGAAAGCTCGGATGGAAAGTCGTTTGTGATGCAGCTCGTTGTGCCACGGTCGAGAGTCAGTGACGTGCTAAGGGAACTGCACGATGGAGTATCCGGAGGCCACTTGGGAGTGAATAAGACGTTAGAAAAGGTGCGAGAACGTTTTTATTGGGTGCATGCCAAGGACGATGTCGAAAATTGGTGCAGAAAGTGTGTCACCTGCGCCGCCAGTAAAGGCCCGAGGGTTAAAAATCACGGCAAAATGCAGCAATACAACGTTGGAGCGCCATTCGAGAGAATCGCAGTTGACATTGCAGGACCGTTTCCTGAAACCGAAAATGGAAATCGCTACATTCTTGTTGTTATGGATTACTTCAGCAAGTGGCCTGAGGCTTTTGCTATCCCTAACCAAGAAGCCAAAACCGTGATTGAGCAGATCGTTTACAACTGGGTGAGCAGGTTCGGCGTACCGATGGAATTGCACTCGGGCCAAGGGCGCAACTTCGAATCCAAGATTTTCCAAGGGGTGTGCGAGCTACTGGGTATCAAAAAGACGAGAACAACACCGCTCCACCCACAATCGGACGGGATGGTAGAACGTTTCAACAGAACCTTGAATGAACACCTATCAAAGGTCGTTGGCGACAAGCAATGCGATTGGGATAGGCAAATTCCAATGTTTCTATTAGCCTATCGGAGTGCAGTACACAACACCACAGGTCACACTCCATCGGAAATCCTTTTCGGTCGAACAATCCGGTTACCTAGTGAATTGATGTTTGGATCACCGCCGTCTGAAGAGAACAGAAATGAAGACGACTATGTCGCAGACCTCAGACGGATTATTAGGGACGTGCACCAAAGAACAAGGGATAAGATCAAGATAGCCAGTGACCGCATGAAGACGAGGTATGATGTCAAGGCGACCACAACGGGATTCCAGGAAGGAGATCTAGTGTGGCTATATAACCCTCATAGACGGAAAGGCGTATCACCCAAATTACAGCAAGACTGGGAAGGACCATATAAAGTCGTAAAACGCATCAACGATGTTGTCTATCGCATTCAACGAGGAAGAGGCAAGATGAAAGTGGTTCATGTGGATCGAATACATCGCTATATTGGGCAGAATGTCGAAGAGTTTGTTCGGGACGAACAAGTTTAAGAGGGGGATATTGTGGTATATATGTGATTAAATCAATTATGCAGGGTTGCATAGTTTTAGGATCATACAAACTCTCCACGTTGGAGAGTTCAGTTATTACCCCAGTTTCAAACCAGAAGTTACCAGAAAGAACTAGAACCCGACAAATGAGGTATAAATACAGGATGAGAAACTGCGGACGATAGGTTGATTTTTGGAAAGCGATGGAAAAGGACCTAAGTCTTACTAAGTGAAAGATAAGAGATTTGAATTGTGAAATAGAAGTGAAATTGTTTGTGAATTGATTGAAAGCTGTATTTAAATAATAATAAATAGAGTGTTTTGAAACAGAATAACGTTTTATCATTTCGAACCCTAGCCGAAATATTACAATATGTTTAGAAATACGTATTTCATCTTAGCGGCAGAAGCTATTTTCCCGAAGGATTTTTTTGTTCTCTTTCCAAATTATTCCCGATACCTAAGAAACATAAATATATTATTTGTTTGAGAAAATAAGCAACAAATTTTTTAAATTGCTTTTAATAATTTTTTCGCAGTCCACCATAGTTACACAAATTAAATCGAATGCATAAAGTTTTTATTAAAAAAAGACTTTATTCGGTTAAGATACAATTCAGACTAAAAAACTAAATATTACAAAGTTAACTTATAACCTACTACGACAAGGTGGAAACGGTGGAAACGGTGGAAACGGTGGATAGCAGCGGATCTAATTACTTTCATGCATTGTCAGCATTACCTGTCGAGTTTTGGGTTAAATGCATTTTTATGGGAATTTGCATTTCTGTGGGATCCATTTGTTTGTTGCATTATCGTGGGAATGGAATGTTGAATTAGAATTTGACCGGATGCAAGGGTGATTGACAGCACGTGTATGACTTATGATATTTTATGGAAGTGTGGTGTTAACTCTTTCCCTCTAAATGTAAGCGTCCTCGCGTTGCTTAAAAATATGGCAAATTGTAGGTATTTGTATGTTCTATTATTTTTGAAGGTTTCCTTGTTTGGTTTTCTGATTCGCCTTAGAGGGATATTGGAATGATTGTTGTTTCAGGAGTTCTTTTTGATCTTCGGCTTATTATTTGGAGGAGTATTACGATAATGACTATTATTATTAGGACAGAATAATTGATCCATTGATGAATTACTTTTCAGTTTTAATTAGATCGATCTGTTTTGTCGTATTGATATGAAGTTCTCTCATCAATTCAAGTTATAGAATTTGTTCAATTTAGGTTCCTTCGGGTGATGGTTGGAGGAAAGGTGGAAGTGCATGCAATTGGGTTATTTCATCAGATGTAAACTTTTGGTCATCTATTGTGACTGTGGTATTCACGAACTTGATGAGATATTTTCCTTTTACCGCTTGCGTGGTACCATTTATAGTTATTTGGCCTTGAAAGTTGTTCAGGAGTTTTAAGAAATTCAATTTTTTTATGGTACCTTATTCATTGTATTCACAATGAATGAATTACTTGATATTCGATTAGCGAGTGAGTACTACACCCATTGATAACAAAACATCTAGTTCAGTGTACTCATGTCAAACGGGTACACTTCATAGAGTACACAGAATACTCGGTGTGCAGTAGTGTAATTTGCGCACACACCAAATACTCGGTGTGCACTTGTCCATGCATACAGGCTGCATAGCTATCAAATATTCACGTTTATTTTCACTGTGGGTGTAATTGTGTGTTAACAAGAAATTATTTTTAACAAACAATTGCCTCATGTAACATGTCAGAACAACTGCATTTTTGTTTATTCCAAATGTAGGATAGTCCTTCAGAGATGGACTAGAGTTAAATAGACACATTTTACAACTTTCTTAATGGCTTTAAGTATACATAACATGAGAACATAATTCCAATTGTGTATGTATGGAAGAAGGCATGGGGAACTGGAACCCATATGTGAAGACCACACAGGGCTGGTGGAAGCCCTTCAGATGCAGCTTATTATAAAATTAAAACTGTTTCCAAACCGACTTCAACAATTTCTTATAGAGCAAGATGTAGCCCAACACCGACCAATTGGACAGACCGTACAATAGACAACATAACTTTGAGGTGGTTAAGGACTTTGTCTACCTCGGCTCTGCTATAATATCTAATAATGACATCTCATCGGAGATCAAACGAGGGATTACTCTTGCCAACCGCTGCTTCTTTGGGCTAAAAAATCAATTCAGTAGTAAGGTCCTGTTTCGAATGACTAAGGATACTCCATACAGCAACCGTTTACGTTGACAGGTGCTGAAGGCGAAGACTCTTCGACGCGACGAACTGTACCGTACTGTACTGCACATATCTAGTCAGGAGGCTTCGCAGAAGTTTTTTATGTATGTATGTATGTATAACTTTTCTTGAACATCGATATGTTATTTTAGATTAAACATAGGTATACGATATCTAAGAAAGGTTAAGGGTGAAAGGAAATAGTTTTAAGATATGGCTTAGCTTAGCGTGCTCGGATGGAGCCAGTAAGTTAGATTTAAGTAAAACTGTTAATTTTAAGTTATATTTATTCATTTTTATATAGTTTTAAGTAATAATGAAGGAAACATTCAAAATGAATATAGAAGTAAAACAGAGACTTCGCATTGGCCGTCTAAGGGAAGCTAGGACATGTAGAGAAAACGGCACCAATGCTCCGGCCCGCAGAGTTCTCAAATCCAACCCAGTGAGACAGCACAGTTAAGGAAGACCTCGCCTTAGGTGGCTTACACAAGTGGAAGAAAAAACTCGAGGTAGTAAGCTAAATACCGAGCTAGCTGGAGAGACTGTTAGTTGAGGCTCAGGTCCATCCCGGACTGTAGCCGTACCTAAGTAAGTAAGTAAGCCCAACCTGTTGACTACTAAATAATAATGCAACATAGTAGCTGAGAAAAATACTGTTATAAATAAAAAAGAATTATCGATACCAAAGAAAAAAGTGTTTATTATACAAAGATATACATTATTATTATTATTTATTTTTTTTTAAATGCGCCTTCACCTTCCTCTAAATCAATACGAATTTAAGATTTTTTTACATTATACTATACTATGACTTACTTCAAGCAATTCCATTATAATGAACAGGTAATTTGATCATTGATTGCATCAACACTGGACCAATGTGAGAGACACACTACCCACTCACTGCATTCGAATTATTCGAAACATTCGGTGTACTCGGTGTAGATTAACAGTTAAACATGCACTTGTTTTGCTTGAATGAAGCACCCAATCTCGAAAGAGAAATCAAGTAGTGCATTCGATTCGTTATCTTGTGATGGAATGTTGTGCAGTATTTGTCTCTTGAACAGTGGTACCCATTTTTAGAGTACACTAGTTTATATGACTTCAGTAAATAGAGTACACCGAACTACTGTACCCATTGGGACAAGTAAATGAATGAATTCATGCAGACCTCTATTAATTACTCGTAGATTCAAAACATCGTTTTCCTTACAAAGTAATAAGTTATTAATTGTTTTACAATCTTTTATTATGGCTAAAATTTCTTCACCTTTTCTTAAAATATTTTCGTATGGTTTATAGTATTTTATTTATTTTAATAGATTTTATTAACAATTTTTCCTTTGGTTGTGGGAATATCTATTATATATAAAAGTTGAGTTGAATTTAAACCAATCTTAACACAAGCTGATGACAATGCTTCTTCGGCATTTAGATATGGAATACTACTTTTATCTATCTTATTCAGTATTAAATTAATTTCCGTTTTTGACAATATATTTGAGTTCACAATGTTTTTTTTTGGTAACTCTATGGCATAAATTGTATTTGTTAGTTCTTCTTTTATTAATGTTATTTTTAAATGTAAACTTTATACTAATTCATTTGTAAATATTCGATCCTTTTTTATAACGTTAAGTATGTATGTCATTTGTAACATTTGTTAGTTGATAAATTCTATTGCTTTGTTTATAAAAAATTGATTATTTGTATTTTCAATTACATTATTAATTCTGTTTTCCATAAGGATCTGATCGTTGTGGTCGGGATTTCCCGCTATCCACTTCCAAGCAGACCCGATGAAATGTAGTGTTCTCTTCATTCTTTGCGTTTTGATATTATCTATTAAATTTTATATTAGGGATAATTCGTGTTCAAGGAATGGAAGGAAGGTATTGGTCTTGGGGATGTGCTCCGATATTAAGGATGAGGTGTGTGTTATGAAGGTCTCGTATTGATTTACTTCGACGACGTGAATTAGTTTCACGTTTCCCTTCGGGTTTATTGCTGTTCCAGTATGCAATGCTAGAATAGGAACCAGAGTAGTCTAGGATCTGGATATCACCATAGGAGGAGTGGGTGAGGAGTAACCTGTGAATGAGATAGTAATGACTGCTTAACTTCGAATATTACTTTTGTGTATGACCCTGCCTGATTTCGTTAAAACTGTTGTTGATCTGTTTTCTTCTTTGAACCGTGGCGTAAGCTTTGAACCTAATCGTTTATTGTTTTTGACAAAAATTGTTTGACCTAGTGAGTACGTTTTTGGTTGTTGTTTGTCTTTATTGTGGTAGTTAACATCTTTTACATGTTTTTCCTTCAACCGTTTTATGTTATCTAACCTGGATTTTTAAAATTGCTCAGGATCTGTAGTAACGTTTCTACCATAAAAAAGGTCAATCGGTTTTTTTTCCTGTAAAAGAGTGAATGGTACAATTGTATTCATATACAGATCTTTCGAGTAATTCCTCGGTGTACCGTCGGTCTTTATGCACCGCATTATTTCCGACAGAGTTGACTCTGTAAGATGGGGTTTTGAAAATGTTAATTTTTAGCTGGTCTTCCATCATGCATGTGATGGAAGCTGAATTTAAAGATTTCTCGTTATCTATAACTACGTATTTGGGAATTCCAAGAGAAATAATAGTTCTCTTAAAGGTTGTCTAAGTCTTCAATGGCTCGGGATTTAAGTGTTTTTGTTTGGGCTAGTTTTGTGAATTTGTCTATGGCTGTCAATACCAAATTTCGTTCTGTTGTGATGTCTATGTGTAGTGTGTGTCCAGGATATTCAGGAATGGGAGCAAGTTTTATAATGGGGTTGTTAGGATGGCGATTGTACTTGTTTCCTTTACAAATACCGCATTGATTAACAAATTTTTTTATTTTGGAGCTCATTTTCGGAAAAAAGTATCTTTTGATAATATGATGTCTGTTTTCTTTTGCGGTCCTATGTGCTCTTTTATGGCATTCTAAAATTATTTTTTCCTGTACTGTTTCATTTTCTAAATCTTCTACTTTTATTCGAGTAAATCTGATTTTATAGTTGTAGAAATACAAGGGGTAAATTCGTGGATGATTTCGTGGTCGTATTCCTCTAAGATGGCTTTCCACCTTTTCATCTTAGCATTATTGTTTCTATTGCTAAGTGCATACGTTTACGGTTGGTGATCGGTGAAAATTTTCACTTTTCTTGAACCGTAAAGGAAATTTCTCAGAGAGTTGAGTGCTCAGATGATGGCGAGCATTTCCTATTCCTTGGTTGCGTATACTTCCTCAGTTCTATTTAATGTTCGAGACAGAAAAGTTATCGGTTTGTTATCATGCACCAATTGCATGATTCGAGGCATCAGCGGTGAGTTCGAAATCTTTTGACCAGTCTAGGTATGCAAATAGAACTTCTTGGGATACGAGTGTGTTTTTAATTTTCCCGAATGGGTACGTTTTTTGACACGCATCTACGTCCTTCTTCCCCTCTTAAGAGAGCGGTAATAGGATTTGCCAGTTTGGCAGAACCAGGAATGAAGCGACGATAGTATCCTGACATGCCCAGCAAAGATCTCAGATCTTTCAGCGTTTTTGGGGGGTGCTGAATCAGCTATAGCTTTTACCTTATCAGGATTTCACAAACTAGAAATCCTAGAAATTCAACTAACGCTAGGAGAAATTCACACTTATTCACCATTTGGACTTTCATATTTGCTCTTTCTCATGTCTCAAAGACTAATGTGAGATTTCTTAAGTGCTCTTCCTCGTTACGACCGAAGATGATTATGTCATCTATGTAGACATAGCACCTTTTTCCTATATGTTCTCTGAGGATATCGTCGAGTGTGCGTTGGAATATCGAAGGGGCATTTTTCAACCCAGAAAGAAGACGGGTAAACTCGTATTTACCGTGATTGACTGAAAAGGCAGTCTTTTCGATATCTGATTCCTTCAAAATTATTTGGTGGAATCCGCTTTTTAAGTCAATAACTATAAATAGTTTATTCTTTCCCAGATTGAAAAACACTGGGAATTGGAAATTTTCAGGTATTGGATACATATCGGGTATAGTGACTAAAGTAAGTTTCCTGTAGTCAATCATTAACCTAAACTTTTTCTCCCCTGTAGCATCCAGCTTCTTCGGGACTACCCACACAGGTGCGTTATAGGGAGGCCGTAAAGGTCGTATGATAATATCATCTAGCGATTTCTTAATTTGATTATCCATAAATGTCTTTAGAGCCATTGGGTAAGGGTAGGACTTGAACTGGGTTATCATCAACAGTTCGAATTTCACCTCTTACTACTGTCGCATATCTCGGTCTCTGATCCGGTTCTGCAAAAAGGTTAGGAAATTTTCTTAAAACGGTATTGAGATTTCCTATTTGATTTCGATTTAAATGAGAAGTTCTTACACGTGTGTTATTAACTGATTCTGAAATGTGTTGTTTTATAGGAATTTTGATGTTGTTTTGAAGGGTGAGGAAACTTTTTGCGGTATGTATTACAGCATTTAATTCTTCGAAGCTATCATGGCCGATGATGCCGTGAAACGATTGTAGTGAAGGAAGGATAAAAAATTTAAGACTTACGTTATTGGGACCAAAAAGATTTAGTATAGCGTGGTGTGTTATTTTTATATTGCCACCGACAGAGTTGGCGTAAAATGGTTTATCGTTAGGTATAAGGTTTCTTACGCACTTCGGATGAATATAGTTCTTGTTGGAACTTGTGTCTATCAAAAACCTTAAAACATTCCCGCTCTCCGTCTGGTATTCAAAATAGGGCAGCGAAGAGATGTTTAGCCTAAAACATGGATATCTTGGGATTGGTGGGAAACTTCAGTGTTACTGGGGGCACTTATTTCAGGCTTGTGGTGTTCCTGATGATTGGTTTGCTCATGTCCGGAGTATCCGAGATAACCAATCAGTGTTTGATTGTTATTTGCATCTTCTATAGTGACAAGTTGTTGATATTCTTGCAATTCTCCATTCGGTACGCAGGCTGTAAAATGGAAATTCCTCTGCATTTTATTTGGAGGTGGTCCTTGGGCTGGAAGGACTGGTCTCTTCGGTGCAGGTGGCCAGTTGATCTGGGGCCTGGGTTGGTTTGTATAATTTACTATTCGTGTATGGTGCTTGCATCCATTGGTTCTGGACGAGATTGTCTATGTTGTGCTGGTGGTTTCCCATGGTTCCCTTGGTTTGGACAAGGGTATTGATGACTCTGATGGACTTGAGGTCGAAAACTTTGGTTTTGCTGTTGTTAGTTATAATTAGGGTGGTAAGCCTGATGAGGAACGTTATTATATGGAACGGGTCTTTGGTTAAAGTTATTAACCAGTTGTGGAAAGTGAGTTGTGGGAAGAAAGGAATATTACCTGCATAAGGATATGGGTTTTGGTTTTGTTTTCGGGGAGGAAGTGGAAGAGGATTTTGATGATGTGGTTTTCTGGACATTCCGTGGCTGTTGTTGGCACAATTGGATGTAAAGTTTTGATTCTCCAGTTTTAAACACAGGTAGAGTGCTTGTGCGAGATCAACTGGTTCACGTATTCCCAGGAGTCTTATTGAGGATCAATGACAGATGGGCGTACACGGTTTGATAAAAACCTTGTGTCGTGTTTCCTTGCACTAGGGAAGTCATCTGGTATTCCAGAGTTCCCAGATCACGCTTATCACGTTTAGAACGCCGAAATACTTTGGTGAGCCTCCGATGGGATCGTAGAGACGGATAATGCGGTCCACGCTCTTCTTACAAGAGCTGAACTCGCCTGGCTGACCGGAAAATTCTCTCAGGCAGCGAACTACATCATGGATCTTGTCAAGGTCCGTCAGGTTTCCACGTAGTTCAGATCTTATTGCGTGATCAACTCCCCTACCAACATCTGCGTTGGGATTGAGAATATTTTGGATTAGATTCCGACCCTGGATATTCAGTATTTAACTGATCATTCCTTCTATAACTACCCGTAACTCGGGTGCGACTTGGAGTTGGTTAGGTGCATTTGGGGCATTGGGAATATTAATAACGGGGGTCTAATTATATTCTCATTTACCATTTTTACTTATTAATCCCACATGGACCGAAAGAAAGGAAAAATAATGAAAAGGTAAAATGTAGCTTATGGAATACAAAATAATAACGAATTAAAACTATTTAAGTTAATTAGATCTTTCGCTAAATATTATGTAAAAAATTAACTCTATTCTTGTTTAACAAATAAGGTATGGTTTGATGTGTTTTTTTTTAAATTAAATTATTTAAATTCACTTGTATTCACTTATATTCTATGCAAAATATTGACGAGTTAAAACTATTTTAGTTAATTGCATTTGTCGCTAAATATTATTAAAAAAGAAAAACAAATCTATTTTTAGTTAACAAATAAAGTATGGTTTAAATTATTTTAGCTACAAATTCACTTGTATTCACTTATATTCTATGACTTTATATTAAATTGCTTAAAAATAAACTTACAAAACTAATGCGAGCATCGGCATTCTGTGGAGCGACAGCAGATTCTTGTGTTTTACGTCCCTTTCACGTTGGTTACTTGGGGGCCCCTAAGGTGGCTTCTCTAACTTTAATTTGTTCACTTATTCACCGTTTAAGAAACGCGATAATACCGACTGTCGCGTGGACTCTGGCTTTTGGTGCACTTCTATTTTCCCGTACCACTTTGGAAATTTTCGAAAAATAGTTATTTTGTACAACATTGGGACTTTCGCGATGTACCACTTTGTACCACTTTGGGACTTTTATTATTTTTAGTAATCGCATTAACACCTTTTTTAAATGTATATTGTTTTTATTAAAAAAAAAGAGTTAAGATACAATTCAGACTAAAAAACTAAATATTACAAAGTTAACTTATAACCTACTACGACAAGGTGGAAACGGTGGATAGTAGCGGATCTAATTATTGTACTTTCATGCGTTGTCAGCATTACCTGTTGAGTTTTGGGTCAAGTGCATTTTTATGGGAGTTCGCATTTCTGTGGGATCCATTTGTTTGTTGCATTATCGTGGGAATGGAATTTTGAATTAGAATTTGAGCGGATGCAAGGGTGAATGACTACACGTGTATGACTTATGATATTTTTTGGAAGTGTGGTGTTAACTTACACAATCCCTGAAGTTCGTCAAACAACAGTTCGAGTAGTTCGTTACAAAAATACTTCGTTACATTTTCGCAAATTTTTCATTTGTTTATATTGAGGAACAGTGCCGCCAGTTTTAAGTGAAAATCACCAGATTTGTTTAGAAAAAGTATGAATATGAAGGGGGGCATATTACTCCCCTGCTTGGGATCACTGTTGGATTTGGGATGTGTGCAAAGTTGGGTGTATGCAACGTTTGGGGTATGAAGCAGTGTATTTAAAAAAAAATCGATAAACTACAATATGTGGACTTTTCTAGTGAAAATTAAAAACTTTAAAAATTAAAATAAAAATAGAAAAAAAAGTTTGCCCTCCAAAGTTATTTTACAGGACATTCTAGAATAATCCATATTAAACAAAAAAAAAATAAAAATTGCTTAGTGTGCATAATGGAAACCTCAGCCGTATTAACAAATAAAAAATTTATATTTTCTAAATTTAATACTTACTTTTACTAGTTTCTATGATTAAGGTAAAAAGGAAGAAATGCTTAACACAAAATATTTATTTCATTTCAAAGAACAAATACATTTACATACATACAAGCATACATACTTAAAATATTAAGTGATGTTCAATAGAAAATCGAATTGTTGATCTATTCCAATATAACAATCAGATATCAAATAAAGGGTAAGACAAAAAATACCTTTATTTGGCGGAACATTAAAACACAATCGGTTAACAGAAAAATTATTTTTGAAGTTTACCCTTTTCATTGCAAAAAGCTCGTTAGTAGACTGGGAACCAAGTGTAAGAATCCATCCCTCCTGTTTAGGTTTATAGTATCTTGGACAGTACACAGTATTGCTCTTAACCGAAGAATACCGATGCAAATTTATGCTTATCACATAATCCTGGTTTGAATGGATCAAAATAATTAATAAAAACATAAATGAATTGATTTGAATTTGGTATAAACCTTTACCTTATTTGATTCAACATTAATGCATTGATTGCATGAGGTTATATTCTTAGATCCCCGATTCATTTCATCATCCTCCGAAGATGGCTGTAGATATATCTGTATGGTAAGCTCGGGAAATGTTTGTATTACCTACGAATTATGGGTAGTTAATAACCACTATATTATATGTCACATAATTTATTTACATTGTAAATGTCTTTAATTTCAGATTCCTCAAAGCATCCTCGCAGCGGTTCTAACCCTTCATAACTAATTTTGCACAGGTGTTTCAAAACTGGCAAAGTTATGTGCTCATATCCATTAACATCAATTTTATAAAAAACTTCCAAATTATTATGTGTAACATGTGGAAGAACTAAACAAGCAGGCTCATCAAACCACCTAGCTTGTATTATACATTGTAACAAAAACTGCAGCTTTAAGGTTGAGAGTAACCATCCCCTCTCTGCACTATAATCCATTAAAGCCTGTCAAATGCATATATGTACATATTATAAATACGAAAATAATTTTGACTGCATAGAAAATTAAGTATCTAAGCCAAGTAATTCTCAGACACAATTTTAAGGATGGGCAAAATAGTAACGTTAAATTTTAGTTAAATGCTTCTGGTATGGATTCTTTTAATTTGCATTAACAAATCTAAGTACAATATAACAAAATACAGTATAGCATACGGTGATGAGGAATCTCATTTAAAAATATCAACATTTAAATTGTTCGGCTTCCATTATTATTTTTTTGATTTACATTAATGGGCATAAAGTATGTTGATGAAATAAAAATCGTGCATTTTTGAGTTTAACTTTTAAATGGTTTTATAAAGAATTTTTGTTTATTTTTTCCTTTTTATATATGAACTAGCAGGTACATCCACGCTTTGCTGGGTCCTTTAATAAATGCATACATATGTGCATGAAGTATGTACATATGGATATACAACAATTTTTTTTCTCAAATTGAATACACATATATATTTATATTTTCAGAATCCATATGCGAATATGGAATTAAATGATGAAATGATATTTCAGTTTTGTTTTATTTGCTTTTTAATATATAAATAAAATAATGATTGTGCGTAAATGCCAAGTTTTAAGTTCTCATGTCAGACTACAACAACGGTATATGTAAAAATATACAAGGTGCCGCTAAATTAATAATCCAATTTTGTTTTTGAATTACTTTTTTGCTAAATAAAAAAAAATTGTTTTGAGTAATGGAAATCTTTATTTGGACCTTAACAATTTTGCCTGTAAGGTGGAAAAGAAGATGTCTACCAAGTGACTGCCGCCAGTGTTGATACACATTTGTGCCCGTTTTATCGAATTTTCCATGACTTTGCGCAAGATGTGATAACTGTTCGCATTCATGTCGAATATTCTGATTAAGGGCTGCGGTTGTATAGAGCTTGTTGACATAAACCGTTGACTTCAAGTCGCCCCAAAGAAAGAAGTCTGGGATGGTTAAATCGGGCGATCTTGCTGGCCATGCAAAATCGCCAAAACGGGAGATAACGCGACCAGAAAAGGCTTCCTTCACAATATCCATTGTGGCTCGTGCAGTGTGTGCGGTTGCACCGTCATGTTAAAACCACATGTTCACCAAGTGCCTCTCATCCAATTCCGGCAGCGAGAAGTCGTTTATCATAGCCGTGTAGCGTTCGCTAGTAACAGTGACCGTATTGCCGAAGCCATGCGGTTTGCTTCAGATTGGAGCCTGCGGTGACGTTGATCTCTTGTCTCTCTGCGGTGTGCAAGAAAGAGAGAGAAGAAAAAAAGTTTGATTGATTAACATGAATATTTCCGCACTCCACTGGTGGGCTGTTGATTGCATTGACCTACGCATATCTGTAAAATATTTTAATCTCAAATAACTACATTTTTGATTACTACTTTCGATATGAATAATGATTGATACATCAATCTTTCAGTTTATCAATCACTTCACCAGGAAATGTACTAATCGAAGAATAAATTCCTATTCAAATTTGTAGTAATATGTGTAAAAAGCATAAAATGGGTTTCTTCAGTTAAAAAATCATACAAAATGGGCTTAAAAGCCCAATAATGGACTTAGGATACTAAAACCCATCCTATGTAAGTAATGACGCTACTCACGACATATCGATTGATATATATGTTATTAAGGTATCGTCACGTACCTACTAGATGACAAACAGGAAAATGTGTTCTCTTCTATAGATGTAGAAAGAACAAGAAGAAGATTATACTCAAAGGAGCTTTCATCTGTCCATGCATAGAACTAAAAATAGATTCTTTGTTTAGCGCATCATTTTCGCACCATTATTTAAATATACTAAGCAAAGCTAGGTTCAATAGTCACAAAAACGTTCCGTCAAAATACTTATGCCGACTAGTGTAGACAACTAAAGTATTCTTCTACACCATGAACTCACTTTAAATCGGTTCGAGAGTTGAGTAATACATTTAAAAACAATTACATAAGGAGATCATTACAATGGGTTTTGGACCAAATCGATGATGAATTTATGGACGTCAAGGGGGTGTAAAAACTCTTCACAACTGTGATGAAGCAAATTCGATAGGAATGACATCTGTGCTAGAGAGTTAATAAAGATACCACACGTTTGTTTAAGATTTATTTTATGAGTAAAAATAATGGGAATGGAATACATAGTTTACTTTTATATAAAGAAACGCATTGAGAAGGTGAAAGCAAATATGGAATTATTACAATACAAATGGGTTGTGTTACTATACTAAAATGCTTCATGTGTAGAATTTAAACACTCCTTCTCAACTCAAATATTTGAAGAAATATTTAAAATTGAAAATTACGTTAATATAATCCCATCGCTTGGAAAGTTTACAATGTTTGACTTTAGGCAAATTTTTAGTTAATATATCTCACATCATTTCATTAGTTCTCACATAATTTAATTTGATTTCATTGTTTTTATACAAATCACAAAATGATGATACTTGATGTCTATATGACATTTATGGAATGATAAATAGGATTCTTTAATACTGGCACTCTAGTTATCGCTTCCTGCTGCAGTGAAGCTACAACCAGTAAATGACTTCCTGTCACTAGCATCACCTTCCCAGTCCGCGTGGACGAAATACTCAATAGACTTTCCTGTTTTATGATAATGTAACTTAAGCGGAGACTCTGCTTTATGAGGCTCAAATTTTGTTTATTGCTTAAATCTCTTCCTATTATATCTAATAATATATCTGTAAAGTTTTATAGGCTAATTTGAAATATTTTCAAAGATATAACACTAAACGCAGTGAGGTGTCAAGCAGATATACGAGCGTTCGGGCAGCTCGAGCGCGTGTTCCTCCCCTCGGAGGAATAAATCCGAACAATTTACCAGAAAAGGTTCAATTAACGTCTAAAACAATATTTTGAATTTGTATAAGCGCCGGGTCAAGCTATAATTCAAATTATAACCATACTAGTTGGGGTGAAAAGTAACCTCCTTGACTCTTTGACGCCAGAATGTGCTCCTACTGCAAAAAAGGTTATGGTGCCTTGAAGTCCGTTCATATTTAGGCTGACATGCCAAATTTCAGTGCGATCGATACTGTCTTTAGTTTTGTTTTGACAGCCGATTATTGTTGACGTGTTTGCCATCATGTTTAGTATGGACAAAAACGATTTTCGTTCTCTAATAAAACATTATTTTTTGAGAGGCAAAACGGCGAAGGAAACAAAAGAAAAGTTGGATACATACTATGCGACTAATTCTCCGTCAGATTACACCGTCAAATATTAGTTTTAAGAGCTTCCTGGTGGCCGCAACTACACTACCGATAAAGTCCTCAGCGGCAGGCCCTCCGATGCGGTTACAGAGGACAATGTCAAAAAAATACATAAAATGGTATTGGCTGACCTGAAAGTGAAGGCGCGTGAGCTAGCAGATACCAAAAAGATTAAAACTGAGTGCAAACGCCATATTTTGGGCAATATTCTGCATATGAAAAAGTTATCCTGCCGCTGGGTTATCTCGGCAATGGACTGAAGCCGGCACGAGTGCTCGGAAGCGGCCGAGGGAGGCTCAATGGGTCGGAAAGATTATGGCGTCGATTTTCTGGGATTATCATAGCATACTCTTCGCCTACCTCGAAATAGGAAAAACCATCAACAGCGAGTATTACTGTGCAATATTGGAGCGATTGAAGGCCGAAATCGCTGCAAAACGGTCTCACATGAAGCGAAAATAAAATTTTGTTTTTGCAAGACAATGCGCCGGCATTAAAAAATAATTTTTTTTCCATTCCCAAGGAGGTTACTTTTCACCCCACCATATACTGTAATAACGTAGTAAAATTCTTATTCCAACCGTTCACCATTGTAATGTAGGTACCTATTGTATATATTGGAGCGATTGTATAACTCTCTCTGTCTTGCTACCCATTTCTTTAATTTCTTTAGTATTAAGTCAAGCAGTTTCTCACCAGCTTTTCAATTGAGCAAACTTCTTCTTCTTCTTATCCTTTTATTAACCCTTTCCTCGTTATACGAACTTATGCGTAACGAGTTTCCCATTTTTACTGCATCGCTGCTGCTCCGCTTATGGGGTTGGCTAATGTCGCAGACCGCAGAACGCGTCTACATAATGCTCGGTCCTGGATCGCTTCAGTGGTAGGCCCCAGGCGTTGTTGCGCATTTGCCATCTGAGAAATCCAGGAATTCTTTTTCCGACCTCGTTTTCTTACAGTTGGAGTGACCGTAGTTGATAGTGCCTTTTTAACCGGATTTTCCGCTGATCTTCTTTGAACGTGGCAATACCAGCTTATTCTATTCGCCTCAAGCTGTTCGGTTACCGAATTCTTTATATGTAGACTTCCTCTTATACGCGTAGATCTATTACAATCGCGTTTAGTGACTCCACTAGACATCCTTAACATTTTCATTTCCGCTGCCGTCATTTTGTTTTTAAACGCTTCGTACATTGTCCAGCACTGTGAACCGTATATAAGAGCTGGTCTAACAACCGTGGTGTAGAGTTTCCCCTTTAATTTAAGTGGACATTTTCGGTCGCAAAAGATTTCCGAATTTTCCCGCCATTTCATCCATCCCATACTCACTCTGTGGTTTACGTCGTCGTCACATTTCGCTTCCATGTTAACGATTGATCCTAAGTACTTAAAGATAGTGCTTTTCGGAAGAACTATTCCGTCTAACATTATATCCGGAACAGGTCGCAACGGATGCGCAAATGGGCACGTCAAATGCTCCGTCTTTGAACGACTTATTTTAAACCCGTTTCTCTCTAGCGCATTTCTCCATGAATCTAAGGCGTTCTGTAAATCTTCGACGTTATCGCTAAGTATAACTGCGTCGTCAGCGAAGAGAATTGGCGTTACATTTGCTTCGCGCATGCAGTCTTTTAAAAGATAATCGAATACTACGTAAAAGAGGAAAGGGCTAAGTACGCTTCCTTGATGCACTCCGACATTAACTGGAAATTCTCTCGTTAGTCCAGCAGAGCTTTTAACCGCAGTTTTCACGTTTCCGTATATGTCTTGTATTATTCTAACATACGTTTCCAGTACGTTTTAAGACCTCAGCGCGGCCCATATGAGATCCCTAGGCACTCGATCGAATGCTTTCTCGAGGTCGATAAATACCATGTGTAAATCCTTAGACGAATCTCGGTGCTTTACCATTATTATTCGTAGGCTTTGGATAGCGTCCACCGTCGATCTTCCTTCAACAAATCCACACTGGCTATTATCGAGCTTTATTATTTGCCGAAGACGTTCGTTTAAGACTCTTTCGACGATTTTCATTGTGTGTGACATAAGCTTGATTGAACGGTAGTTGTTGCATTCTCGAGTGTCGCCTTTTCCTTTGTATAATGGAACCAAAAAGCTACTTCTCCATTGATTCGGCATGGGTTGTCCACATTTTAATTTATTTAAAAGTTTCGATAGCCAAACGCTGCCGATCCCCTCCATCTTCGACCAAAACTCTGATGGAATGCTGTCTGGTCCCGCCGCTTTCCTCCGCTTCATTTTTCCAATTGCTATACTTATTTCTTCGATTGAAAAGTCCGAGACTTCCTCCTCGAATAGACCAGCTGTCGGCACGATATCACGTGGAAACTGTTTGTTAAGCAACTCCTTGCAGTATTCAAGCCACCGGTCACAAATTTCCTTTTCATTTGTTAGTAAGCGACCGTCTGCGTTTTTGATGTATTTCGGCGAGGTTATTTCCATTGAATTTTTTCTCCTCTGTGCAGCGAGCTTAAAAATATTTGGCATTTTAGTACTGTACGACGTTTGAACTTCTTCGATAGCTTGTCTTCTATCCGCCGATCGTGAAGATATTTGTTCCAACTCCTGGTACAGGTTTTCCGCTTCTGCCGCTCGAGTTCGAGCCAGGACTTTCTTTGCGATCTTTTTAAGACGCTCGTATTCAAGAGCCAGTCGAGCTTTTTCGATATCGTCGCTCCGATCGCATTTTGTCCACGCTTGGAATGCACTCTTCTTGTCAGCCACAGCTCGTTTAGTTTCGTCATTCCACCACCATGTTTCTTTGCCGACGTGATGGTATTTCGATATAGTCCCCAGATGGGACTTTGCGAGTGTTATGCATTCCTCGTGAATGCTGTTCCACATTTCTTGCGGGCTAAGTGAGTCTGCGATACCGTTTATATTGTGAAGTACTTCTTTAGCCAGTGCGATAAATCTTGCGCTTCGTTCCTTCGATAGATTATACCACCGGATTTTTGGCTTTCCAAATGATGCCCGTGTTTTCGGTGGTTCGGCTGTGAAAAATGCTGTAATGAGCAGACGGTGTTGGCTTACTAGCGATTCTCCAAGTATTACTTTACAGTCCTTAACACGGTTTCTCATCGACATTTTGCAGAGGTGATAATCTATTTGCGTTTCGTGGCCTCCGCTGCTATAGGTGATAAGATGTCGTTGATGTTTAATAAATATTGTATTTAAGACGGTTAAGCCGTAAGCCCTACACGCTACAAGGATGTCTTCGCCAGCTGAATTTCTGGTTCCAAAGCCTTTACCGCCGTGGCAGTCCTCATAATCAACATTTGTTTCTCCGACGTAGCCATTTAAATCTCCGCCTACGAAGAGCATCTCATCGATAGGCATATTTCTAAGCAAATTACCGAACTCTGACCAAAATGTATCTTTTTCCGATTGGTCGCATCCATTTTGTGGAGCGTACGCACTAACAATGTTCCACGTTTCATTGTGTATGACGAGTTTAACACTCATCAAGCGGTCGCTTATTTTCAAGATACCAACGATGTTGTTTAGAAGATCCGCTGCAACAACGATTCCAACACCGTTTCGTCCATTGACCGTTCCATGGTAGAACATCTTAAATGCCTTAGTTTTTAAATCTAGAAAACGCGCTTTATTTCCTGTATTACACCACTTCGTTTCCTGTACGCACAGGATTTGTAGAGATCTGCGACGCATAATCGCTTCCAGTTCTAAACTTTTTGAGGTCATCGATCCGACGTTCCAACTTGCAAACCGAAGTTTATGAAAATATTTTGGAAACTTCATTTTGCCCGCCCCCGGAATCCGTCGGGCTCTGACACAAGCACTTCTGCTTGCTCTGGGATCACCCGAGTGCGTTGCAATCGTGGTGCCCAGCGGGGTAGTGCTATTAATTGCGATCATTTCCATGAAGTCTATCTAAAGTTTGAGTGGGTTGACACTTGTATGCTCATTTCGAATTGATTGACTGTTCTTTTACCCCACCGATAGTCTCCAGACGTGGGAACCCACTGATTGCATACAAACTTGTGGGAAAGTTTTAAGGTGTTAAAGTGTCACAGGCTCATTTTCGGTGTCATAGTTGCCTGTATATGATTGGTGTCCCATTTAGTCGCCTCTTACGACAAGCTGGGACGCACTGCGGCACTATTCTTTATCCGATGCCGCACGGATTGTGCAAACTATTCTTAAACTATACCAAATAAATTGTGAATAATTAAAAGATGGTGTCAGAAGTTAAGAAAAGAACAATTAAACGGACTATTTGTGTTTAATAAAAGAATAAAACAAAACGAAAAAAAAATCACTTCCAGTAGTGAATATTTAAACGTGTGCAAACCACAAACAAAATAACACCCATTGGGCTCTATAAAGAACACTAAAGAAAAAATAAAGTAATATTTACCACGGAAATACATTATTTGTGACATCTAACGGAATTTTCTAAATAAAAAGGGGAATAAAAACAAACATCGCGATGGCAATGGCGCGATAGTTAGCTCATTGGACTATCACGTAGACAGTCTGGGTTCGATTGCTGGCTAGGTCACCAACAATTTTTCAAATCGCCATCCCTTTTCGGCGGGCAATGGCAAACTCCCGAAAGTAAAATTGCCTACGAAAAAGCTTCTACAGAGTGCCGTTCGGACTCGGCGATAAACCGTAGGCCCCGCTCAGATGTGACAAAAATGACAACATGAGCGACACAAATGAGTGTCAAGAAGCTAGGCCATGGCTCATACCGGGCTGCCAGCGCCACAGTGTTTTTTTTTTAAGAACAAACATATCAAACGACTGTCTACCATGTGAACTGGACTGTAGCAACCTAGCTTCCGAATGGGTAAATTGGAAAACTGATTTCCTAATGGAAAGGAGGAGAGTGAACCACGGAAAGTAGCTACTTTCTACTTGTGGCTTGTTTGCTCGAAAGCAATGGATATATATAACACATTGTTCACCCATGACACTATTCTGGAATCAGTATTCTCCAAAGAGCATTCTGAACCAGAAGTTGAAGAGAACGATGATAGAGAAGGAGATGACAAAACCACAGAAATAGAAACTCAACCATCTAAGAAGGATGATACAAATCAGAGCGGACATCAAGAAAAATCGGAACCGATTGGAAGAAAAATGGAAACAAAAAGGAAATTAACACTTTAAGATGGGAAAGCTCAGGTAACTTAGGCCAATATAATGGTGAAATGGTTGATTTATTTAGTTTTCCTACCGATTTTAGAATAAACAATGTAGAAAAATTTAACCAGTGGACCAAAACATACTTGAGTGACTATGGATATGTTAAATTTCAGATAGACACTGGGTCTGATGTAAATTGCGTTACTAGCAAGATTGTCAAGAAAACCAAGATGCAAATTGACAATATGAATAATAACTTCTCTATTTTTTATATATATATATATTATTTTATAGTAATAACAAAATTACAATTTTTGCAAGAGTCGTACTAACCTGTATCGATTTGAAGTCTAAAATTAACAATAAAATTGAATTTCTAGTAGTAGTAGATAATTGTTTTACGCCATTGCTTGGTTTGAAACCCTACGTTGATCTGTGACTTATTAAGAGACTGGATATTAATAATGTTAAGAAGCTTCGTAGCACTGAAAGTGAGTTTTTAAGTAGTTTTAGTGACATCTTTGTAATATACAAATTGTAGAAAAAGCTAATAACCAATTAACAGTATGTTTGGATTCTAAGCCTCTCAACGAGTGCTAAAAAAGAGAAAACTTTCTAAATCCTACCGCGAAAGACTTACCCTCAAAAATAGCCAATAAAAAAATATTAACCGTCCTTCATCTAACAAGTGGATTTTGGCAAATGGAGCTGGAAAAAGCCAACTCTGAGTTAACGACTTTCATGACCCCTTTTGGTCAATACAAATTTAATCGCGTCCCGTTTGGGTTAAATTGTGCTCCTAAAATATTTCAGAGAGAGATGTTGAAACACATTGGTGATATACCCAGAACAATTATTTAGTTTGATGATATTTGTATAGTTGGTAGTGATGAAAAGGAACATGACGAAATACTATTGAATATCATGGGTCGCGCGAGAGCCGATAATGTAAGGTTTAATGCTGAAAAAATACAATACCGGACGAATCAAGTCATTTTTATGGGTCATGGTATATCTGCCAATTAAATAAAACATTATCACAAGCATTGTGATGCACTTCGGAATATGCCAAAACCTCCAAATAAAGGGGATGTTATGAGATTTCTTGGTCTTTTCAAATATTTAGCTAGGTTCATACCCAACTTATCAAAAATGACGGCTAATCCTCGGGAGCTAACAAAAATGAAACCGCTTTTAATTGGAATCAAAATCACGATCGGGAATTGTCCACATTAAATAAAATTATTTCATCTGAACCAGTCTTGAAACCCTTTGATCCAAAAGGAGCATTATTAATACAAACTGATGCGTCTAAAGATGGTTTAGGTTGTATCTTGTTACAAGACGGGCTTATGCGTCACGAACGTTAAATCCAAATGAACGAAAATGGGCACAGATAGGAAAAGAGCTCTTAGCTATTATGTTCGCGTATACTCATTTCCATTTATTTTTAATAGGCCGTTATTTCACCGTCATAGTGATCACAAACCTCTAGAAAGTCTTATGAAGAGGGATACTGATGATAGGGCTCCTAGACTACAAAGAATGTTCATGTTTCTATTAAAATATCCCTTTATAAAAATTATTTACAAGTCCGGTAAAGAACTGTTAGTGGCTGATTGGCTTTCCCGTGCACAGGTTTCAGAACAAGAAGAAGTAGCTAATCTAACTGGTATTATTCACACAGTCTCTAGAAATTTTGTTTTTCTCAAGAAAATTTTGATTTTTATAGCAAAATTATTAACGAAGAAAATTTGCTCTTACTTAAAAAAGGAACGGCCACTGTACAAACAATTAAGTAAATTGGAAAAAAAAAATTCACAAATATAAATCGGAGTTGCACTTTGAAAATGGATTACTTTTCGAGAATCACAAGCTTATCACTAATATGGACTTGCAAAACGTTATAACCAATTGGTTACATGCAGCCCACCTAGGTATTGGAAAAACACAAGCGAGAGCGCGAATACTATACTTTTGGCCAAATATGACAAAAGAAATTAAAGCAGTAATTGAAAATTGCACTACATGTGAAAAATTTAAAAGAAATAATTGTAAAGAAACTTGAAAGCACTCATCCGTTTCAAAAAATTGCTTTTAACCTTTTTGAATATGACGGAAAATATTTCAATCATATTCTTATTTTAAATACTTATTGGTTGAATCCTTTAAATCTAAAACAAAATAAATAATTGTAGAGGGTTTAAGGAAATTATTTGGTCGCCTTGGCTATCCAACAGTTTTCAAATCCGACAGTAACCCTTTTGGTTCAATGACGTTTGAAAAATTCGCGGAGGAATGCAATACTAGATGGGGTGAAAACCTCCTTGACCGCCAGAATGCGCTGCAACTTCAAAAAAGGTTATGGTGCCTTGAAGTGCCGTTCATATTTAGGCGGACATGCCAAATTTCAGTGCGATACTGTCTTTAGTTTTGTTTTGACAGCTGATTGCTGTTGACGTGTTTGGCATCATGTTGAGTATGGTATGGACAGAAACGATTTTCGTTCTCTTATAAAACATTATTTTTTGAAAGGCAAAACTAAAAACCATCAACAGCGAGTATTACTGTGCATTATTGGAGCGATTGAAGCCGAAATCGCTGCAAAACGGCCTCACATGAAGCGAACAAAAATATGTTTTTGCAAGACAATGCGCCGGCGCTCCAATTGCTGTCGCATCCACCGTATTCGCCTGATGTGGCTCCCTCGGACTATTATCTCTTCCCAAACCTCAAAAGATAGCTCATCAATAAAACATTCAGATCACGCGAGGAAATCATTGACGCCACGGAGGAGTATTTTGCAGACCATCCGGAAAATTTCTTTTCGGACGGGATCAAGAAGTTGGAAAAATAAAAAAAACTTTTAAGAAAAATTTTTTTTTACTTTAATTTTTTAATTTTAATTCAACACAACTGCAGTCGCATCTATGCGTCTAGTTCACCAGTTCACCTGTTTTTTGGTCGATTAGTTAAATCAAAATTACATGTAACAGAACAATTTTTATATACAATAGAATGAATAAAGATGAAGACACAGTTACTAGAAAATTCGAAAAAAGTTCTACTTTGATAGAAACGCAAGAAACTTATCTGAATTAGAAATTGGAGATAGAGTTATATTTAAAAAAAACAAAAGAATGGAATTATGGATCATATATTATAAAAGATAACTGTGAACATTATTTAAGAAGAAGTAGAAGATTTCTAGCAAAAACAAAAAATAGTAGGTATAACCCAAGTGAAACACTGTACATAATGTATATGTATACACATTACAACTTGTATACGAGATAATAATAATTGTAATCATTTGGAACCTATCAGCATCACTCCATCCACGAATTTGGATTTGAAAACACGGCAATTAGATTTATAATCGGAAAACGCTGGTATATCTTCACCTGATGAAAATCAATCCGATAACAATAACCTGTCTACATCTGATACGAATGCATTGCGTGATTCTGATAGTTCTAATAATGAAGAAGCTTTGAAAGGCAGACCAGATGAAAATATAATAACAAGTTCATACCGCACAAGTGATCGGGTAGTTGTACGGCCGTAAAGCGATTTGGTTTTAATTAATTAATTAAAATTTATTTTATTTATTTTTATTTATTCAAATTATTATATAAACATAATGGCGTGTAATAATGTAGTAGAATTCGTATTCCAACCGTTCACCATTGTAACGTAGGTACCTACTGTATATATTGGAGTGATTATATAACTCTCTCTGTCTTGCTTCCCATTTCTTTAATTTCTTTAGTACTCGTATTAAGTCAAGCAGTTTCTCACCAGCTTTTGAATTGTACAGTTCTCTGTTCTCTTGTATCACTCGAAGTGGTTCAGACGTGTTTTATTGTGCTCTCCAAAGTTAACCTACTTTTTTAGAAAAAAAAAACACATTAAGCATCGTATGCGGCGGTATTTGCTATCTAAAATTCCATAATAAATTTTTAACTTTATCTGAAAGTGCCTTGAACTTTTTGAAGTCAAGTATAGTATTTCATGGAAGTGTAATGCTTATGCGTGTCCCAGTGCTTGGCTTAGTGTGTAAAGTTGCCGAAATAAGCAAAACTGTTCAAATATTACATGAGAAAATTAAATCCTTATAAAATAATCCATCCATCTGAAATAAATAAGCCAACACCCACATCTAATAAAGACAGTCAGATTACCGAGCAAGCTACGCGGGTAAATCAAATGTACGCGCTGCTGCCGGGCCTAACGCACCTCCAGTCGTAATGGGTACGTACATGGCAGAGCAAACCCTGAAGGTCCTTGTTAATTCACTGGTTGGGATTGAGCGGAGAGCCACACTTTTCAAGTTGCTTATAGACCAAGCCCCTGATGTGCTTGATGAAGACACAAAATGAGGCACAGAACGTATAAAATTATGGGAAGAAATCGACCCAACTCCGTACAAGGAGGAAGCGTTGCAATCTTCGTAAGAAAAGGTAAACGTTTTAAAAGAATATACAGTCGTGTAGTGCGTAGGTTTCATGTGTTAGAAGCATGCATCATGTATATCCCTCTCCGTAATGGAAAGCGGTTATACATGGTGTCTGTTTATGCACCTAAGGCTACTCAATCCACCCTATTCATCTCAGAGCTCGAGAAACTTTTTCGATTTCTGAGACTGGTGTTGGAGCAAAACTATTTCATTATCGGCGGAGATCTCAACGCCAAACATAGCCATTGGGGAAATAATACACTAAACCAACTTTTAACAAATATGTAAATGTTGCTCTGGCCGGAGCCAAAGGTGCTTTTGCCCTTACAAAGAGACTGTTTTATAACAGGCAACTCGATGCGAGGGTTAAGGTGATCTGCTTCATGGCCCTTATCCGGTCTATGCTTGTATTTAGTTGTCCCGTGTGGTTCAACGTGAGGGCAAGTCTACTGGAAAAGATTTGGGTTTGCCTTAGGGCTTGTCTTCGCCTATACAGAACACAAGGACATCGTCGAACACCCTAATCTCCGGGGCTTACTACCCCAATTACATGTATCATGAGAGAATTCGCTTTGGCGGCTTTATCCCACCAGAAGTGTTCCTCTACCTAGATAAAAAAGGTTAGATCCAGGACAGATTAGCGGTGCCCTTAATCTTCCACGTCGCTGGAACAGCTGCGGACAGGCGACTCAACTACGACAGCGACATCGCACACGGCAGTGCGGAGCGTCTCCGGTTTAGTAGGGCGGAAGGGCAGCACCAACAATTTTGGTGGCTTGGAGAAGAAGGGGAAGCTCCATTGTCGAATTCCTCCAATACTAGCTAGCTTCGTTAGGGAGCAGAGTCGGTCTGCCTTATTTTAAGTCACAGTCGGCTTATATAGATTTAAGAAGGATTAAGATAGCTTTAAGAAAAAATAAATAAATAAGTAATTAAAAAAAAATTAAAAAAAAAATTAAATAAAATAAAAAAAAAACAGAGATGAGTGACTGTCAAGTAACTTCCTCTTGAATAAAAAATAATAATATCTATACAGTACGATAGTTTAAGTATGCTAAGTAGTTGTAGAATTTATTTTTAAGTAGGTATGTATAAGTTTTAGTCTTAAAGTTTTATAATAAGGTTCCCAACAAGTCCATGTACTAAGTTTTTAAAATAAAATTCATTTTCATTTCATTTCATTTCTTTTAATTAATGCAAAAAAGAACAAAAAGAACTGTAAGAAACTTCGAAAGACATAGATTAAGTGTTACGAGTATTTTTTACCTAGAGTAAAGTGTACGTGGCCCCGCATGGGGCCAGTGAGTTACAATAAGATAGGTTTAAGTGACTTAAGCTAATTTTTAAGCGCTTTTTGTCTATTTTGTAAGAATTCCTGATTTAAATTTAATAAAAATGCATTGAAAATTAATAAAATGAGGAAACCCGCACCAATACAGTTCGTGAGGAGCCCCCAGTTAGCTTTGTAAATGTCACTGACCTCTCATCCAACGTTATTTCTAACGAGTTGATTGAACCTGTGAATCTGCAATGAAATACAGTGAATAATAGGAAACGGAACGCAAAACGAAAACCGCCAAAAATCATCGGAAAAGACTCTGCATATACTGAAGTTAAGGTCTCGCTTCTCCACAATAACAAAAGCGGAATCAATACTGGCATACGCATCGAAGAAACTGCGTGTTCCGGTAAATCTTTTCTTCTGCTATCCCCTTTTCAAAAGAGATGACGATCTCTCGTCGCTCAAATTTGTAAATTTTCGGCTTGGTGTGACTGCATATATACCGTTTTGGGTTATTTTGATTTAGATGATATCAAATGGCCATATTCAAGTGAAGATAAATGCAGCCGAACAACTAGCGGAGGCCCTAGACTGCTGCAAGGCAGACATAACCGAAATTCCAGAAATTCGATGGGATGGGCCGGACAAAAAGAAGATGAAAAACTGCGATATCTACTACGGCAATTGCTATCGACGGCAAAAGCAGCGTTTATTTGGATGCGGATTTGTTGTCAGGGGCAGACTAAGACAAGAAGTCCTCCGCTTGCGGCATGTGAGCGAGCGCCTCGTAGCAATCCGCATCAAGGCAAAACTCGCCAATAATATCCTTATATGCACGCATGCCCCCACAGAGGAAAAAGATGACGCCACCAAGTATGCCTTCAATGAGCTTCTTAACAAAACCTACGAGCAATGCCCTAGCTATAGCATTAAAATTGTCCTCGGTGATTTTAATGCAAAGCTAGAAAGAGAGGGTATCTTTGGTAGCACTGTCGGAAGATATAGCCTGCACGACACCACCTCCGATAACGGATTCAGGCTTATCGACTTTGCGGTGGGACGAAACATTGTCGTAGCTAGCACGCGGTTCCCACATCTCGATATACACAAGGGGACTTGGAGCACTCCTGATCAATCAACTGTCAACCAGATTGATCACATTGCGATCGACGCAAGACACTCCTCCAGCATTATGGATGTCCGTACGTTCCGAGGAGCCAACATCGACTCGGACCATTACCTTGTTGTAGCCAAGATACGGTTGCGGATATCCCAAACTACGCCAAGACAAACTAATGTTGTGAGAAAATTCGACGTCAGACGGCTACAATCGCAAGAGATCGCCAAGTCCTTCTCCGATCTAGTGTCTCTTAATCTCTTAAGAGGTCCAATGCCGCCAGAATCAAGCATCGAAGACCATTGGAAACACTGCCAAAACGCCATCAGAGAGCCCCTTCTGATGTGCTGGGTTTCACTCGTCCACCACAACGAAACCCCTGGTTCGATGATGAATGCCGGCAAGCACATGCAGCTAAGCAAGATGCATATAACGCGGCGCTGCTTAGAAAGACCAGAGCTGCTCATGAGCTCTATGAGCGGAAGATGAGAGACGAGCACCGGCTTCTCAGGAGGAAGAAGAAAGAGCATGAGAAGCGCGCGATCGAGGAAATTGAGAGATGCTACTCCAGGAATGAGGTTCGGAAGTTTTACCAAAAGGTAAAAATAACATGCCGCGGAAACAAACCCCGAACCGAAGCCTGTAGAGATGAACAAGGGAATATCGTAATAGAATCGCAGTCGATGCTGAGGATTTGGAAAGATCATTTCTGCAGACTGTATAACGGCGATGACGGACCAAATACCGCTGTCAGGCAGAATCAACCTTTCAACCTGGACGATGATCACCAACAATTCCGTCCACCCGACCTGGATGAAGTGAAGATAGCCATATCGAAGCTTAAGTCCAACAAAGCTGCTGGAGCGGATGGCCTGACTGCCGAGCTCTTCAAAGCGGCAGGCGATGACTTGGTAAGGAGCATACACCAACTCATCTGTAAAATATGGTCGGACGAAAGTATGCCCGATGAATGGAACCTCAGCATTGTTTGTCCAATTCTCGAAAGGAGACAATCTGAACTGCGCCAACTACAGAGGCATCAGTCTCCTTAACATCGCATATAAGATCTTATCCGCCGTATTGTGTGAACGCCTGAAGCCGTTTGTCAACAACCTGATAGGTCCATATCAGTGTGGCTTCAGGCCAGGAAAGTCCACCATCGACCAGATATTCACACTACGGCAGATCTTGGAGAAGACCCATGAGCTTCAGATCGATACCCACCACCTATCCATCGATTTTAAGGCCGCGTATGACAGCATCTATAGAGACGAGCTGTATAGAGCAATGTCTAGTTTTGGCATCCCTGCCAAACTCGTCCGTCTGTGCAGGATGACGATGGAGAATGCACGCTGCTCCATCAAGGTCGGTAAAGATCTCACCGAGACCTTTGATGTCCAGAAAGGATTTAGACAAGGCGATGCGCTGTCATGCGATTTTTTCAACATCGTACTTGAAAGAATAGTGCAAAACTCACGAGCAAACACAAGAGGCACTATCTTTCAAAATTCCGTCCAAGACTCGCTTACACCGACGATATTGACATAATCGGGAGAAAGCAGCGTGATGTCGGTGGCGCTTTCGCGAGTATTGAGATGGAAGCGTCGAAAATGGGTTAAGCGGTCAATGAGAGCAAGTCCAAGTATATGCTGTCAAGTAAAAAGGACAACCAACACCGAATTCGGCCAGAACGTCAACTTTGACAGATATAACTTCGAGGTAGTTAATGACTTTGTCTACCTAGGCTCCGCTATAAAAACAGACAACGAGACCAGCACTGAGACCAAATGAAGAATAACTCTTGCCAACCGCTGTTTCTTTGAGCTCAGAAGGCAATTGAGCAGCAAAGCCCTCTCTCGGACAACAAAAGTCACACTTTATAAGACCTTAATAATCCCGGTCCTGCTCTATGGCGCAGAGGCATGAACATTATCAAAAATGAATGAGGGTGTTCTTGCTTGCTTCGAGAGAAATTCTTCGGGCGATCTTCGGCCCCGTCTGCATTGAAGGTGAATGGAGGTGGAGATACAACGACGAACTGTATGGACTGTACAGCGACATGGACCTAGCCAGAAGAGTGAAGATCCAAAGACTGAGATGGATGGGCCATGTAGAGCGCATGGACACCAATGCTCCGGTCCGAAAAGTCTTCGAATCCGCTCCCGAGGGACAGCGTAGTGGAGGAAGGCCAAGACTCAGGTGGCGCACGCAAGTGGAAGAGAACCTCAGCCAACTTAGCGTGCGAAACTGGAGGCAGCTAGCCAGGGATCGAGCTGACTGGAGAAGCTTGTTGACTGAGGCCCAGGTCCACCCCAGACTGTAGCGCCACCTAAAGTAAGTAAGTAAGTAAGTTTTGAATAGAAGGCAGTTTGTAAAAATTGGACCTTGGTGTGATTTTTGACACGGAACTAACATTTTCTTTTCACATGGATTATGTTTTTGCCAAAGCAAACTCGATACTTGGATTTCTTAAGCGAGCGTGTGTTGAATTTGATATTGTATATATGTCTATAGTACGACCCTTCCTTGAATACGAGGACGGGTCAATAAGTCCGTGACTTTTTGAATTTCTGACCTCTTTACTGAAACAGCAACACTGCTCCTGTCAACAGGCATCTGTCAGTTGACTCCTGTCAAAATTTAAACTTGCTGCGTCAGTTAGTTTATGTTTGACAGCTATTTTTATCAGACTACTCACTAATTTGAGGAGAAAATGGAAAAAAGTGAATTTCGTGTGCTTATTAAGCATTATTTCTTGCGAAAAAAAACCATTACCGAGACCAAGGCTAAGCTTGATAAATACTATGGGGACTCTGCACCATCGATTTCAATGGTAAAAAAGTGGTTTACTGAATTTCGTTGTGGCCGTACAAGCACTGAAGATGCCGAACGTCCTGGACGCCCAGTTGAGGTCTCTACACCCGAAACAATCGAAAAAATTCACGATATGGTGTTGGCCGACCGAAGATTGAAAGTGCGAGAGATTGTGGAAGCCGTAGGGATCTCGCATGGCTCAGTGGTTTCAATTTTGAATGATGAGAAAGCTTTCCGCAAGATGGGTGCCGCGTTTGCTCACAGTCGACCACAAACGCAATCGTGTAACAACTTCACAGGAAGGTTTGGCGTTGTTTAATCGCAATATGGAGGAGTTTTTGCGCCGTTTTGTAACCGTGGACGAAACATGGATCCATCACAACACACCAGAGAACAAACAACAGTCAAAACAGTGGGTTTCTAAGGGTGAATCGGCGCCAAAGAAGGCCAAGGTGGGTTTGTCAGCCAATAAAGTTATGGCGACTGTTTTTTGGGATGCACGCGGGATAATCCACATTGACTACCTTCAAAAGGTAAGAACAATCAATGGGGAATATTATGCCAATTTATTGGACCGATTCAATGACGATTTGAAAAAAAAAACGACCTCATTTGGCCAAGAAAAAAGTTCTTTTCCACCAAGACAATGCAAGGGTGAACACATGTGCAGTTGCCATGGCAAAAATCCCTGAATTGGGCTATGAATTGCTCCCTCATCCACCCTATTCTCCAGATTTGGCTCCGAGCGACTACTTCTTGTTCCCAAACCTGAAGAAATGGCTTGGTGGAAAAAGATTTGACTCCAATGATGAAGTCATCTCGCAAACAAAGGCCTATTTTGAGGACCTCTACAAATCATTTTTTTTGGAAGGGATAAAAAAAATTGGAGAAGCGTTGGACAAAGTGTATAGAGCTCAAGGGAGACTACGTTGAAAAATAAAATTATTTTTTTTATCAAAAAATCTGTGTTTTAATCCAAAAGTCACGGACATATTGACCCGCCCTCGTATTGCTCTATAGTCTGTTGTCCAATATATGTAAATTCTACAATGCGACCTTTACAACATTTGTTATAAGGAATTTGAACCTTGATATAATGCCCTCTTTTTCAGCAAGATGTGCTTTAATAGGATTAGATACTCGTACCTTGGAAAAAAGGCGAAACGTCTTTTCATGATGTCTTTTCTTATCGTACAATATGTCCCGATGTATTGTACTTAAATTTTAAATTACATGCACCAGAAAGAATTCTTAGAACAAGAAATCTTATAGTGAATCCTAGACATGTTTACAATTATGGCCTTAACGAACCAATTCATAAATGTATAAAACTGTTTAATTCTGTTTGTAATGAAATAGATTTATGTGATGAAAGATTAAAATTTAAATTATCTGTATTGAATATTAATATGTCCTGAATGATAATACCATATAGTTATGTATCTTGAATTATTATACATACATATTTTTAATACAAAGTCTGTTAGAGTTAAGCTCGGCAGATGAATAAACTAAACTAACTATACTGTTTATCGGCTTTTTACCGACCGTAAACTTTAAAGCGCGTTTTCTCGAGTTTTTATTTTAAGATTTTCTGATTGCAAGAAAATTAAACGACAAATCAAAATGAACCTAAGCTTGTTGTCTTCAGTTTTAAATTCTCTTCAATTTCAACTAAAAAATTCTAAACAACTTTTTTAGCAAAGTGAAATGATTTTTTTCTTGCAAATGCGCTCTTTTTTTCAAACCTGAGAAAAATTTAATTTTAAAATTCTTGGTGTTTTTCTTAGTTCACCTAGAAAAAAAATATATAGTAATTAAAATTTTCCAAGGTTTTTTTTGTTTCAGAAATCATCTTTCCCGCCGATTGGAGAGTTCGATTGCAAGGTGTTTCAAAAATGTACATATAAATTGGCTGCGTTTGAATATTATTTTTTTAACGTTAAAATATGCGATAAAATAATCTGAAAAGTTTGCTTCACTTGCATATTTGTTCTGTCCTAAGAAGATCCCCAAAAACGTTTTTTTTTTAGACCTCTTAAGTCCCCCCCCCCCCCCCCCCCCCCCCTAAAGTCAATGGTTTTTCTTAAGAAACCTTAGAATGTGCCAAGCACCAGCTCCATGTTCGACGTGGGGAGCCATATTTCGTTGTCAAAGCTTACATACCAAATGGAGATTATCTGGTCGAGTAGAAATTGCGAGATACAATACATAAGCGCCCAAATTAAAGACTTGTACTTTGTAGAACTGACCCTGTCACAGCTTTCTTTAAGGCAGCTTACTTGATACCCTGCGTCCAATAGTGATTAAACTGGCCAACAGTTCTCCATACCATACTGGTTTCACCTTGACAATTCATTTCCATTCCCAGGAAATACTTAAACTGGCCTCCGTCTACAATTTCGAATTCATTTGCAATTTGAGCTTTTATTTTAACAAGGTCATTTAACTTGGAGCTTGCTAGAATAAGATCATTAACGTAAACAGTTATATTAAAATAACTTTAAGACGGCTCACTAATAAACGGTGAGTAACGAATTAGGGCAGAATTTAACTCACATTCCATTCTCGCCCATGAAAGTGATTCGTTCAGGCTAAGATGTTATATTTGGGAAAATCCTGTTCTAAATCAACTCAATTATTTGTGACAATTCTTTTGTGTTTATTAAGTATCGATATATGTTTATTACGACTTCCCATTCATTTATATGTTTGTATTTTGCTTATTAAATATATTTAATTGATTGTAACAAAGCTTCTATTACATATATTTGCTTATGAATTATGTGATTATATATCTGTATATATTTATGTCTGTGCATAACGTAATTTTAATTTATTTACGAGTATTTATCCATTGTATACTATTTATTTATTGACATATAATGTCCTATTTATTTTGTTTCTTTGCTTCTTCTTCTTATCCTTTTATTAACCCTTTCCTCGTTATACGAACTTATGCGTAACGAGTTTCCCATTTTTACTGCATCGCTGCTGCTCCGCTTATGGGGTTGGCTAATGTCGCAGACCGCAGAACGCGTCTACATAATGCTCGGTCCTGGATCGCTTCAGTGGTAAGCCCCAGACGTTGTTGCGCATTTGCTATCTGAGAAATCCAGGAATTCTTTTTCCGACCTCGTTTTCTTACAGTTGGAGTGACCGTAGTTGATAGTGCATTTTTAACCGGATTTTCCGCAGATCTTCTTTGAACGTGGCAATACCAACTTATTCTATTCGCCTCAAGCTGTTCGGTTACCGAATTCTTTATATGTAGACTTCCTCTTATACGCGTAGATCTAATACAATCGCGTTTAGTGACTCCACTAGACATCCTTAACATTTTCATTTCCGCTGCCGTCATTTTGTTTTTAAACGCTTCGTACATTGTCCAGCACTGTGAACCGTATATAAGAGCTGGTCTAACAACCGTGATGTAGAGTTTCCCCTTTAATTTAAGTGGAAATTTTCGGTCGCAAAAGATTCCCGAATTTTCCCGCCATTTCATCCATCACACACTCACTCTGTGGTTTACGTCGTCGTCACATTTCGCTTCCATGTTAACGATTGATCCTAAGTACTTAAAGATAGTGCTTTGCGGAAGAACTATTCCGTCTAACATTATATCCGGAACAGGTCGCAACGGATGCGCAAATGGGCACGTCAAATGCTCCGTCTTTGAACGACTTATTTTAAACCCGTTTCTCTCTAGCGCATTTCTCCATGAATCTAAGGCGTTCTGTAAATCTTCGACGTTATCGCTAAGTATAACTGCGTCGTCAGCGAAGAGAATTGGCGTTACATTTGCTTCGCGCATGCAGTCTTTTAAAAGATAGTCGAATACTACGTTAAAGAGGAAAGGGCTAAGTACGCTTCCTTGATGCACTCCGACATTAACTGGAAATTCTCTCGTTAGTCCAGCAGAGCTTTTAACCGCAGTTTTCACGTTTCCGTACATGTCTTGTATTATTCTAACATACGTTTCCGGTACGTTTTGAGACCTCAGAGCGGCCCATATGAGATCCCTAGGCACTCGATCGAATGCTTTCTCGTGGTCGATAAATACCATGTGTAAATCCTTAGACGAATCTCGGTGCTTTTCCATTATTATTCGTAGGCTTTGGATAGCGTCCACAGTCGATCTTCCTTCAACAAATCCACACTGGCTATTATCGAACTTTATTATTTGTCGAAGACGTTCGTTTAAGACTGTGTGACATAAGCTTGATTGAACGGTAGTTGTTGCATTCTCGAGTGTCGCCTTTTCCTTTGTATAATGGAACCAAGAAGCTACTTCTCCATTGATTCGGCATGGGTTGTCCACATTTTAATTTATTTAAAAGTTTCGATAGCCAAACGCTGCCGATCCCCTCCATCTTCGACCAAAACTCTGATGGAATGCTGTCTGGTCCCGCCGCTTTCCCCCGCTTCATTTTTCCAATTGCTATACTTATTTCTTCGATTGAAAAGTCCGAAACTTCCTCCTCGAATAGACCAGCTGTCGGCACGATATCACGTGGAAACTGTTTGTTAAGCAACTCCTTGCAGTATTCAAGCCACCGGTCACAAATTTCCTTTTCATTTGTTAGTAAACGACCGTCTGCGTTTTTAATGCATTTCGGCGAGGTTATTTCCATTGAATTTTTTCTCCTCTGTGCAGCGAGCTTAAAAATATTTGGCATTTTAGTATTGTACGACGTTTGAACTTCTTGGATAGCTTGTCTTCTATCCGCCGATCGTGAGGATATTTGTTCCAACTCCTGGTACAGGTTTTCCGCTTGTGCCGCTCGAGTTCGAGCCAGGACTTTCTTTGCGACCTTTTTAAGACGCTCGTATTCAAGAGCCAGTCGAGCTTTTTCGATATCGTCGCTCCGATCGCATTTTGTCCACGCTTGGAATGCACTCTTCTTGTCGGCCCCAGCTCGTTTGGTTTCGTCATTCCACCACCATGTTTCTTTGCCGACGTGATGGTATTTCGATATAGTCCCCAGATGGGACTTTGCGGGTGTTATGCATTCCTCGTGCATTGTGTTCCACATTTCTTGCGGGCTAAGTGAGTCTGCTATACCATTTATATTTTGAAGTACTTCTTTAGCCAGTGCGATAAATCTTGCGCTTCGTTCCTTCGAAAATCCTCCACCGGATTTTTGGCTTTCCAAACGATGCCCGTGTTTTCGGTGGTTCCGCTGTGAAAAATTCTGTAATGAGCAGACGGTGTTGGCTTACTAGCGATTCTCCAAGTATTACTTTACAGTCCTTAACACGGCTTCTCATCGACATTTTGCAGAGGTGATAATCTATTTGCGTTTCGTGGCCTCCGCTGCTATAGGTGATGAGATGTCGTTGATGTTTAATAAACATTGTATTTAAGACGGTTGAGCCGTAAGCCCTACACGCTACAAGGATGTCTTCGCCAGCTGAATTTCTGGTTCCAAAGCCTTTACCGCCGTGGCAGTCCTCATAATCAACATTTGTTTCTCCGACGTGGCCATTTAAATCTCCGCTTACGAAGAGCATCTCATCGATAGGTATATTTCTAAGCAAATTACCGAACTCTGACCAAAATGTATCTTTTTCCGATTGGTAGCATCCATTTTGTGAAGCGTACGCACTAACAATGTTCCACGTTTCATTGTGTATGACGAGTTTAACACTCATCAAGCGGTCGCTTATTTTCAAGATACCAACGATGTTGTTTAGAAGATCCGCTGCAACAACGATTCCAACACCGTTTCGTCCATTGACCGTTCCATGGTAGAACATCTTAAATGCCTTAGTTTTTAAATCTAGAAAACGCGCTTTATTTCCTGTATTACACCACTTCGTTTCCTGTACGCACAGGATTTGTAGAGTTCTGCGACGCATAATCGCTTCCAGTTCTAAACTTTTTGAGGTCATCGATCCGACGTTCCAACTTGCAAACCGAAGTTTATGAAAATATTTTGGAAACTTCATTTTTCCCGCCCCCGGAATCCGTCGGGCTCTGACACAAGCACTTCTGCTTGCTCTGGGATCACCCGAGTGCGTTGCAATCGTGGTGCCCAGCGGGGTAGTACTATTAATTGCGATCATTTCCATGAAGTTTAAAGTTTGAGTGGTTTTTGTTTCTTTGCTATTTTCTTTATTTATTTTTTTATATATTTTTTATTTATTTATTTATTTATTTATTTATTTATCTAATTATTTTGTTATTTTTCACATTTTATATATATTTATTTTTATTTTTTTAATTTGTGTTTTTTTTTCATGATTTTCCACAATATTTATTTATTATTTTTTCCATATTGTTTATACGTTAAATAAGTCAATGCATAATGGTACTGTTGAAAGACAAAAATATGTTGAATCTCTGAAAATTGTACAATGTAAATTGAGCAACCACATACTGTTATTTCATGAAACAAATAAAAATAATTAATTAACTTCTGAACTAACACCATACTGCTGACCACAATCTTTTTCGACCAAACGCGATTTAAACTTTTGAATGCTGCCATCTAATATTCTCTTAATGTTGAAGACCCATTTGTTTCCAATGAGTTTTTCTTCAAGCGAGAGATCACTAACGACCATGTGCCATTGTTCACCAAACTTTCATACTCCTTCTGCATCGATGACTGCCATTGTTTAAAATGTTGGCAAGTTAGAGCCTCTTCAACAGCCTGTGGAATTCAAACATCATCTTCCTCCAACAGATGTAGTGCATGATGAAATTGCTGTAGGTCTTTCCCTGCTTGACAATCGTCACTTGTACTGTCATTTTCTAACTTGCGCCCACGAACTACAGCAACTTATGCCATTGAAACATCATCAACGACCTGAACATCTTCAGCGACTTCATCAACTTGAGCAACACAGACATCAGCAGCACTAGCAATTTCATGAGTCTTATGCAAATTATTTTCATTTCCCGAATATACGAGGGCGGGTCAATAAGTCCGTGACTTTTTGAATTTCTGACCTCTTTACTGAAACAGCAACACTGCTCCTGTCAACAGGCATCTGTCAGTTGACTCCTGTCAAAATTTAAACTTGCTGCGTCAGTTAGTTTGTGTTTGACAGCTATTTTTATCAGACTACTCACTAATTTGAGGAGAAAATGGAAAAAAGTGAATTTCGTGTGCTTATTAAGCATTATTTCTTGCGAAAAAAAACCATTACCGAGACCAAGGCTAAGCTTGATAAATGCTATGGGGACTCTGCACCATCGATTTCAATGGTAAAAAAGTGTTTTACTGAATTTCGTTGTGGCCGTACAAGCACTGAAGATGCCGAACGTCCTGGACGCCCAGTTGAGGTCTCTACACCCGAAACAATCGAAAAAATTCACGATATGGTGTTGGCCGACCGAAGATTGAAAGTGCGAGAGATTGTGGAAGCCGTAGGGATCTCGCATGGCTCAGTGGTTTCAATTTTGAATGATCACTTGGGCATGAGAAAGCTTTCCGCAAGATGGGTGCCACGTTTGCTCACAGTCGACCACAAACACTTGTGCAGTTGCCATGGCAAAAATCCATGAATTGGGCTATGAATTGCTCCCTCATCCACCCTATTCTCCAGATTTGGCTCCGAGCGACTACTTCTTGTTCCCAAACCTGAAGAAATGGCTTGGTGGAAAAAGATTTGACTCCAATGATGAAGTCATCTCGCAAACAAAGGCCTATTTTGAGGACCTCGACAAATCATTTTTTTTAGAAGGGATAAAAAAATTGGAGAAGCGTTGGACAAAATGTATAGAGCTCAAGGGAGACTACGTTGAAAAATAAAATTATTTTTTTATCAAAAAATCTGTGTTTTAATCCAAAAGTCACAGACTTATTGACCCGCCCTCGCACCATCTGACAAGCGTCATGTGTAACTGTACCAAATTCTTTATCGATAGTATCGATATATGGATGTTTCATTAATACTACGTCCCTACTGAAGATTACCTTCCTTGATTCAGGATCATATAACCGGTATGCTTTGGAAATGTTCAAATAGCCGACCATAATCATATCTTTATCTTTTGGATGAAACATCTTTCGTTCCGTTTTACCAATTACTATAGCTAAGCTACCGAATTTTGTTACTTGTATGCTTTTCAACCAATGCCTAAAAAGATTTGAAGACGCTGAATACTTCATCTTTTGGCTTAAGAAAATAGACAACCATTAACCGATACATCAAAAACGGAATATAAAAGGAAAGACTTTACTTTGCTCATTCAGCGAATAGTTTTATTTGACTGACTCGGAGCAATTACAATGGGGGGAAAAAATATAAAAAGCGGAAATAAACCTAGTGACAGTTCTTAAGAAGAAAACGTGGTACACATGTGCTGCCACGTGACTTATTCTTGCTTGTTTCTTAAAACTTAAATTTGGTCGGAACATTTTTCAGGAACTTATCAACCATTGACCATCGACGTCGCCTTTAAAGGCCAAGAACGGTGATATCTAGACAATGAGCCGCATCAATCTCAATAACTCTTCGCATCCTTTACTTGCTTGGTGGAAAGTTGTCCTCTCTAAGGATCACAAGATCTCCCTCGGTGATATTTGGAAACGACTTTGCCCATTTCTCTTGCAGTTGGGGTTGCTCCAAGTATTTACTGTCATCTTTTCCAGAAATGCTGACGCAACTGAGAAATAGGGCGCCTTCGGTTTTGAAGATTAATTTTGATGCCTTCGCTGTATGGTTCTAGAATGGATTTAAGCGGTTCTCCTATTATAAAATGACCCGGTGTAAGGGGTTGGAGATCGTTGACATTAGTAGATGCAGGGGACAATGGCCTAGAATTGACAAAGGCCTCGATTTACGTCAGAAGAGCCGAAATTTCCTCGAATGTAAATAAATGTAAGGACCGTCGCAGATAAAATTTTACACGTTTAACAGGAGCTTCCCAGTATCCGCCCATATGTGTTGCCGCAGGAGGTTTAAAGTGCCAATCTGTGTTGTCATCTCGTTAATATTTGACCAAGCTCTGGTTTTGCGTTGCTTAGAAGAAGAAATTTTTAAGCTCCTTTTCGGCTCCAACAAAAACCGTCCCACTGTTGCGTACAGGTCTCTATAGTGTCCCCTTTAAAGTGTCGCTGGAGCAAGCAATCCCTGTGGATCAAACAGCTTTGCGGCAACTGAAACAAGCAACCGTTTAGTACGATGTTAAATATTTATATCATGAACCTGCACTATGTACGCAAAAATATCAGAGTGTGTGTGCCATTGAAGATCTAACGTTCTAACACTATCAGCACTGGTTAAGTCAAAGATTGATTTGATTTCACGATGTTCGGCGGGTATGGAACCAAGAACGGCAGTTGAATTTGATGACCATTCACGATGATGGAAACCACCACGTTTTAAGAAATTGGCAATGGTGATCTGTAACAATTTTTCATCTTCATCATAACTACAGGTTAGAAGATCGTCCATACAAAAGCGGCAGGAGAATTGTGACCTTCGTCAATAGTAGTTTGTTGTAAGGCTTTAACACTTAATGAGACGCTGATGCAACCCCATATGTCACGGTCAGCAAATGGTAATCTTCGTCAGGATCTGTTGGCTTGCGACGCCAGACGATACGCTGGAAATCTACATGATCAGGATGGACACGTAATTGACGGTACATTTTTCCAACATCAGCAGTTAGCGCAAACCGATGACACCGAAATCGTAGCAGTTTTAACCAGATCAGCCTGAAGCTGCGGGCCAACCAATTGCGCATCATTCAGGGAAAACCCAGAGGTCGTCTTAGCTGACGCACTAAAAACGGCCCTCAGCACCTCCAATTGAATTCTTTCTCATTGGCCCACGCTCTTCACTGTACACAATATCTAAAAGACCATTAGCAAGGCTGGTTGTTCCATTTGGAAATGGCTTAAGACATATTTTGCTCTTTGCAAACGTCAAACAACTATTCTTTTGGGGAATATCATTGATTGTTAGACCAAGCACTAAATGCATATCTGACATTTCTTTTAAACAATTGTCCATAGCGGTTCTGCCATTCACAAGCATCATTAATTTGATTTTTATTTAGCATATAGGCCTATAGTCTTACATGAGAGCGGTTTTTAATGCGGCAAAAAAAAAATAGCTATAAGGTTCTTAAAGTGTTTTTCATGCGAAGCGGTTATAAAAACGAACTTAGGAGATCAAATGCATACAGACTAAGCGTAAATTATATGGCTTTCGATACTATTCCTTTAAGAACTCCCACTATTCAAAATTTTATATCGCGGCAACAACAACGCTTCTTGAAATGAAGTTAAGAAATTTGTTTTTAGTATAGAAAGTTCTGCAGTCAGAGCATTGTTAAGCACAACTCAAAAAATGTAATATTTTCATGTACAAAATTTTATGAGATATTCTTCTTTTTTTCTATAAGTTGTTAAGTGTTTTTTTTTTTTTTTTTTTTTTTTTTTAATTAAATCTGACTTCTTATTTTCCTATGTTTTGCTAATCTTTCCCACACGAATTATATTGAACTGTATCACTGAAAGATCATTCGCCTTTAGAGCTATTTCTTACATATTTTGGCTGTACAGAATAATTCTAACAATCACTTATATCATTGAATTTTTGTAATATTTTGAAACATTAAAAAAAAATATTGAAATCAGCTTCGAATGAAAAAAAGCGAGCGCACATATCTGCCCTAATGATGACGTCACCCTTTTTGTTTTTAATATTAGCACATTCTTTCGCAAAATCGACTGACAGACCGTTGTCTACTGCCAAATTCCCTGCATTGCCGGGACGTATAGAACATTTCTCAATTTGACCGACTTACCATTGCACTTTAAAGACAAATCTCCTCTACCATCTGCTTCTTAAAAATTAATCATATGTGCGACGTAGTTTCACTGTCAATACACCAGGAATATTTCCCTAAGCAACAAGCATTAGAAGCCGAAGCGAGAATTGAAAACGAATGTTCACTATTTGTTTCTTTAAAATAAGAAGCAAAGTGTGGGGTCATAATTATAACACTTGCCATTCACTCGTTTTTCGCCCTACTACCGGTACCGTCAGTCCCACTTGCGTGATTATTCCCACCAGAATTAATATACTTGCGTATATTTCAGAATAAAAAAAAAAATTCTTTGTAGGATCGCTGATCCTGTTTACTATTTTGTTCTTGTTCCTTAACACAATTTAAAATAACTTAATTATAATATAATTCTTTCGACGGTGGGGTGCTGTAGAAATTGGGTAGACACTGCAAGATGTCAACCTAGCGATATCTAGTGTTTCAACTCCTTGGTACACATCATTTGTGCTTATAATGCCTCCAAGTGATAACCATTGGATACTGGTCGGTGTCCATCCCGACTCAATTTGCTAAACTTATGAGCGCGAGCGCTGACCAGCATCGATTTCAGGGCCGCATACTCGTCTGTATGTGCAGGATGAGGGCAGAGAATGCACGCTGCTCCATCAAGGACGGTAAAGATCTCACAGAGACCTTTAATTTAGACAAGGCGATTCGCTTTCATGAGATTTTCTAACATCATTCTTGAAATAATGGTGCAAGACTCACACGCAGACACAAGAGGCACAATATTTCAAAAGTTCTTCCAATTACTCGAAAACGTCGATGATATTGACATAATAGGAAAAAAGCAGCGTGATGTCAGTGGCGCTTTCGGAGGCATTGAGATGAAAGCGGCGAAAATGGGTTAGGGCGCAAGACCAAGTATATGCTCTCAAGCAAAAAGCACACTCGACATCGACGTCTCGGACAGAATGTCACCTTCGACAGATATAACTTATAGATAGTTAAGGACTTTGTCTACCTAGACTCCACTATAAACTCAGAGAATGCCATCAGCGCTGAGATAAAACGAGGTATAAACTCTTGCCAATAGCTGCGTCTATAGGTTAAGAAGGCAATCGGCTAGCATTGTGCTCTTGCCTGCTTTGAAAGGAAAACTCTTCGAGTGATCTTCGTTCCCGTCTGCATTGACGGTGAGTGGAGGAAGAGATTTAATGACGAACTGTATGGGCTTTACAGCGACATTGATTTACCCAGAACAGTGAAGATCCACCGATTGAGTTGGCTGGGTCAGGTAGAGCGGTAGAGCTCTAATTCTCTTCGAAGGGTGTTATAAAATCGATATATGTAACAGTTAATCCGTAGCAATATGGTTCAAGTTGAGAGTTTCGAGAGCAGGTCAAATTCGAGGTTTGTATTCCATTCGGAATGGAAGTTCATATGTTGCTGATTTGGGCACAAAGATTTGAAAAGGCAAAACCACGGAAGGCCAGACCACCACAAAGGGTGAGTTGTAACTGAAGAGGAAGTACTGCTCGAGGGGCGAAACCAGCCGGGTTCTCTTCAGATCGGACATGGTTCCAATCAGCAAGAATAGTGTTTTGCTGTATCTCACTAACTCTGTTAGCTACGAAGGTTTTCCATCGAAAAGAAAGCACCTGAATCCAAGCCAGAACTATTTTTGAATCCGTCCACAGGTGGGATTGTATTTGCGGTAAATGATTTTGTATTGAAATTTGATATTTTTTATATAATCTCGCTAGTAATAATGCATTACATAGGCTGTAAACGTCAAAAAAAAAATCGAATTGCGTAAGCATCACAGCTTTTGTAATGCGATGTAATGATTTTTTGTTGTGCCGATGCACCACGATGCTTTAATTTTGACGTTCTTTAACGGCTTGTTGTTTTGTGTGCCGATTATTTTGTTTTTATAAAAAAAATGACAAAGAAATTAGCAGCGACGATTTTTCGAAATACTCTTTTTAATAATATTGGCAATTACAATGGCAACATATTTAAATATATTTTAGACATAAAAAAGAAAGAATTGAGTGGAAAAGTATTGTAAATTTCTTCGTCCTTAAATGAAAGAAGATGTATACCCAAGTGCAAACTTTTTTTTGAAGTTATAAAAACTTGTCCTCATGATGTTTTTTCCGTTTCCGCATGAAAAGAAAAACATTTTTGGTGAACAAACAATACTTTAAACAAATTTAAAAAAAAATATTAAGCTTTCTTTTTCTAGGCCCTCTACCAATTTCACATTTCATCACATCACGACAATCTATGACGCGCTGGTTGCTTTTTTTTGTGCAGCGTTTGCTTTCATGTTACATTTTAGAACGCGTTTTTGCAATTAAAAACGCTTGACGACGCAGTGCTGCGGTAATACTACAATTATGAACTCACCCATAACTCTAATCGAGGTAATGGGATTTGCTGTTTGGGTGCGAGTACTATAAGCATAGTTGGAAGTGTCACAAAATCCATGCACCTCATGACAAAAAGTAGAATTAGTTTCCAGGCATCTTGGTTTTTCGATAGCTTGTAAGCTTCCTGCTTTTTTCAAAGCCAAAAGACAATTCACGACCTTCTAATGGCAAATCGAATTAAATCTGAAAAAAGTAAAAAAAAACCTTTTCCTACGTTTAAATCCTCCAGATAGTAGGAGTGCGTTAAGTTCCGTTTGAAGACGTTTTACTAACTAGAAATGAAGTCGTCAACATATATATCTCTTTTGAGAACCTTAAATGCGATTGAATACCTTTAAGATTTGCCATCAGCCAGTTGTTGAAGCACTCTTATAGATAAGTAAGGTGGACTTGCAGTGTTGTAAGTTAGAACCCAACAAAGTTGATGATTAAAGCTATGGGATGCAGAAGCCGGGTGGTTATTTATTATTTATTTCATTTTCAAATTCATTTGGCACTGAGTTAAATAGATTAAAGCCTTTATATGTAATACTATTTTGTGTAGCATTTGAACGGTAAGATGGTAATCGTAAGTCATTTTCATTTCGTAAATAGTATGATTGTGATTCTCGAACATCGCATGTACTAGGTGGGGTGAAATGTAACCTCCTTGACCGCCAGAATACGCTGCTACTGCAAAAATGGTTATGGTGCCTTGAAGTCCGTTCATATTTGGGCAGACATGCCAAATTTCAGTGCGATACTGTCTTTAGTTTTGTTTTGACAGCTGATTGTTGTTGACGTGTTTGGCACCATGTTGGGTATGGACAGAAACGATTTTCGTTCTCTCATAAAACATTATTATCATTATATTATCTCATTATTATTTTTTGCGGCAAAACGGCGAAGGAAACAAAAGAAAAGTTGGATAAGTATTATGGGGCTAATGCTCCGTCAGATTACACCGTCAAATATTGGTTTCGAGAGTTTCGTGGTGGCCGCAACTACACTACCGATCAAGTCCGCAGCCGCAGGGCCTCCGATGCGATTACAGAGGACAATGTCAAAAACAAACAAGAAATGGTGTTGGCTGGCCGGAAAGTGAGGGTGCGCGAGCTAGCAGATACCACGAAGATTAGTACTGAGCGCACACGCCATATTTCGGGCAATATTCTGCATTTGAAAAAGTTATCCTGCCGCTGGGTGCCGCGCATGCCCACTCCTGACCAAAAACACGAACGTCTACCCCACCAAAACGGACCACATCTCGCACGAAGAAGTTCGACACGACGGATTCACCGCAAATCTCCCATTGTTCTCCCCTACGGAAAACCGCAAAAAAATTCATGGACGACAATTCGGAAATGAAGACTATGATGAACAAACTACTTAGTAAACAAAGTGAGTTCACTATTTCATTGTTATCTAAATAACTAACCGAATCCGAAAACAAAATCACCGCCAAAATTGACTTCGAAGACAACGAAATTAAATCTCGTACTTGCGACATAAACAATCGAGTAACGCACTTGAAATCCTCACACTCAAATTCGAATGCCGATATTGTTTCTATTAAAACTGAATTAACAGATATTAAAATATCACAGGCTAAAGCTTCCGCCGAATGCAATAACTTAAAATTACTTCTTTCTGTTAAAACAACTGACCTCTCAGAAATGAACGCACTTTTAAATCACAATGCCGTGGAACTTAAAGAAATGAGGATAACGCTAAACTCGTATGAAAATCGATTGGTTGCATGGGATGCTTTTATGTTCGGCATTCCGTATTTGCCAAATGAAAATTTAAAGTCTATTTTCAATCTTATATGCACGATAATTGATTAACTCCACTTTTTGAAAAATCTTAAATTTAAGTGTCAAAGCACTTGGGATAGTCATAGCTTTTTATATGTATAATAACTTTCCTGAATAGTAAAGATTAACTCCATTAAACGACAAAAATTTTTTGGCCATTGAATAATAAGTAATTTATTTCAGAAGCTATTTTACTCTAATGTAAATCGTTTCAATAACACGATTCAAATGCACTAGCAAGCGTTGAATGATAACCAGAATTAAAATAATATAAATTCGTCAGTCACAGCCTAATTGCAGCAGGATCAAGTACTTGTGAAGTGAAATTAATTATTTTAAAGTGTATTTGGGTTAAGTTTAACTTCTACTGTATACTTTACCAATATTACACAGACTACATATTTTTTTGGTCTTTTCACAACATTACTCCCAGATCGTATTTAGGTTTGAATTATTATAAATAAATAAATATTATACCGTTATAATCAAGATGAGTGAGACTAATAATAATGTGAATGTGGAAAACAGTGAATCATGTGATGGTTCTTCAATTCGATTTATCAACTTAGTCTTGCTCAAGAAGACGTTTGTTGTTTTCCTCGGATTCATCTAATTGTAACAGTACAAATATCTCAACAAACACATTGATTGGGAGGAAAAGAAGTCGTAATCCTGATAATTGGGCACGAAATTTACAAAAGAACGAAAGGTTTGGCATACAGGAATAGAGAAGGAAATTTAATACCCGCAAAAACATTTATCGATATAGTATGCAGATGCCGTCAAAAGTGCAACCAACAAATTCTTTCCGATGAGAGAGAGGCTGCCATGAAGGCATTTTATAGTTTACATAGTCAACTTGACCAAAATATTTTCTTAAGATGTTGTATTAAAGTTAAAGAAATAAAAAGAAGGCGTCCAATGAATAAAACTAAAAAACGAAGATCACATTCTTTTACATATTACTTTCGAAGAGGTAGACATGATATTCCTGTTCGCAAAAAATAATTTAGGGACACTTATCAGGTGAGTGACGGGCGGATATACAAATGATGTTCTAAAGAACCAGCTACGTCTTTGCTTGATCAGCGCAAAGGCCGTGTTGCAAGCAATAAGATAGATGAAAAAATGTTATCAAACATATAAAGTCATTTCTAGCCTACAGAAGTCACTACACCAGAGCTCATAATCCAAGACGACAATATTTTAATCCTGACTTAAATATTAAGAAAATGTACGAACTATACTAGGTGGGGTGAAAAGTAACCTCCTTGACTCTTTGACGCCAGAATGTGCTCCTACTGCAAAAAAAGGTTATGGTGCCTTGAAGTCCGTTCATATTAAGACAGACATGTCAAAATTCAGTGCGATACTGTCTTTAGTTTTGTTTTGACAGCTGATTGTTGTTGATGTGTTTGGCATCATGTTAAGTATGGACAAAAACCATTTTCGTTCTCTCTTAAAACATTATTTTTTGAGAGGAAAAACGGCGAAGGAAACAAAAGAAAAGTTGGATAAATACTATGGGGCTAATGCTCCGTCAGATTACACCGTCAAATATTGGTTTCGGGAGTTTCGTGGTGGCCGCAACTACACTACCGATCAAGTCCGCAGCGGCAGGCCCTCTGATGCGGTTACAGAGGACAATGTCAAAAAAAATACATGAAAAGGTGTTGGCTGACCCGAAAGTGAAGGTGCGCGAGCTAGCAGATGCCACAAAGATTAGTACCGAGCGCACACACCATACGTTGGGCAACATTCTGCATATGTAAAAGTGATCCTGCCGCTGGGTGCCGCGCATGCCCACTCCTGACCAAAAAAACGAACGCGAGAGCACTTAGAAAGAGTGTTTGGACTTGCTGATGCGGAATCGGGTGGACTTTTGGCGTCGATTGGTACGAGGGCGGGTCAATAAGTCCGTGACTTTTTGAATTTCTGACCTCTTTACTGAAACAGCAACACTGCTCCTGTCAACAGGCATCTGTCAGTTGACTCCTGTCAAAATTTAAACTTGCTGCGTCAGTTAGTTTGTGTTTGACAGCTATTTTTATCAGACTACTCACTAATTTGAGGAGAAAATGGAAAAAAGTGAATTTCGTGTGCTCATTAAGCATTATTTCTTGCGAAAAAAAACCATTACCGAGACCAAGGCTAAGCTTGATAAATATAATGGGGACTCTGCACCATCGATTTCAATGGTAAAAAGTGGTTTACTGAATTTCGTTGTGGCCGTACAAGCACTGAAGATGCCGAACGTCCTGGACGCCCAGTTGAGGTCTCTACACCCGAAAAAATCGAAAAAATTCACGATATGGTGTTGGCCGACCGAAGATTGAAAGTGCGAGAGATTGTGGAAGCCGTAGGGATCTCGCATGGCTCAGTGGTTTCAATTTTGAATGATCACTTGGGCATGAGAAAGCTTTCCGCAAGATGGGTGCCGCGTTTGCTCACAGTCGACCACAGTTGCATGTGCAGTTGCCATGGCAAAAATCCATGAATTGGGCTATGAATTGCTCCCTCATCCACCCTATTCTCCAGATTTGGCTCCGAGCGACTACTTCTTGTTCCCAAACCTGAAGAAATGGCTTGGTGGAAAAAGATTTGACTCCAATGACGAAGTCATCTCCCAAACAAAGGCCTATTTTGAGGACCTCGACAAATCATTTTTTTTGGAAGGGATAAAAAATTGGAGAAGCGTTGGACAAAGTGTATAGAGCTCAAGGGAGACTACGTTGAAAAATAAAATTATTTTTTTATCAAAAAATCCGTGTTTTAATCCAAAAGTCACGGACTTATTGACCCGCCCTCGTAACTGTTGATGAACCCTGGATCCACTATTACACACCAGAGAACAGAATGAGTGCCGGGCAATGGACCGAAACCGGCACGAGGGCTCCGAAGCGGCCGAGGGAGGCTCAATGGGTCGGAAAGATTATGGCGTCGGTTTTCTGGGATTGTCATGGCATACTCGTCGTGGACTACCTCGAAGAAAAAACCATCAACATTATTGGAGAGATTGAAGGCCGAAATCGCTGCAAAACGGCCTCAAATGAAGCGAAAAAAAGTTTGTTTTTGCAACACAATGCGCCGGCGCATAAGAGCATCGCAACCACGGCTAAAATCAATGACTTACGGCTCCAATTGCTGTCGCATCCACCGTATTCGCCCGATTTGGCTCCCTCTCTATACTATTATCTCTTCCGAAACCTCAAAAGATGGCTCATCAATAAAAAATTCAGCTCACGCGAGGAAATCATCGACGCCACGGAAGAGTATTTTGGAGACCTTCCGGAACATTACTTTTCGGACGGGATCAAGAAGTTGGAAAATCCCTGGAATAAGTGTATCAAGCTAAAAGGGGACTATATTGATGTGTGAAAAGGAAAATGTAGTACCAGTGAAAGACAAATATTACTATAATGTGTTCCCTACAAATTTACATTTTAAACAACCATCAAAGGATACGTGTCAAACTTGAGACGCTTTGCAAATAAAAATTCAATCTGTAGACAGTGAGGGAATTAAGACGGCAGAAATCGAAAAGGAAACTCACTAAGAAGAGGCAGAACGAGCTCGTAGTCAAATGGCTGCGGATCGAATGGCAGCATCAGAAAAAAATTTCGTATTTTCTTCCGACTTAGAAAAAGCTTTAGCCTTTCCTATACTAACCACATCTGTAGTTTAATAAAAGCGAAATTTATGTTTATGATTTATGATTTCGGATGTCATGAATTCAGTAAAAATATAAGCCACATGTTTGTTAGGCTAGAAACTGAAGGATCTCGTGGGTCTCAAGAAATTTCATCATAAGTACATAAAAACTTATGCTGCAAACTTTGAAAAAATAATAACATATTCAGATTCGTGTACCGGCCAAAATAGGAATATTAAAACTGTCTTAAGTTTATTGAAACTTGTTCAAAGTACGGAAATAGGAGCTGAGTCAATTGAAATGAAATTTTTGGTAAGTGGACATAGCTATTTGCCTAATGACTCAGATTTTTCCATTATTGAGTCACATGCGAAAAAAATTCAAAACATTTTTTCGTCATTTGGTTCTATAATCAAAAGATGCAACAAGAAAGCACCATTTAATCTAATCCAAATGACCCACCAAGATTTTTTTTCAACAAAACCTTTAGAAAAATCAACCATTAACAGAAAAGCAACCGTTACAGTGTCCAGTAAATTGGCTTAAAATACGCGGCATAAAGTTAGAGAGGTCCAAGCCCCATCTCATACAATTCAAATATGACTAATGAAGATTCAGAATTTAACGAAATTAACATTAGGAAATCTGTAGCAGGTAGGCTACAAAGTATGAAAAATGTAGATCAGCCTTTATTATATCCTAAAGGTAGAACTGTGACAAGGGAAAAAAGGAGAGACATGATGGACCTGCTAAAATTCATTCCTCCTGTTAACCATGATTACTTTAAAAACTTGACAACAAATCGAAATGACGAGTCCTTACATACAGCTGATGAAGAAGACATTATTTAAACTGCTGATAAATTAATCACAAATAATATATTATAACAGCACTGTCAACACTCATTATTATAAAAAAATTGTAATAAGAATATATTGGGTATATAACTTAATTCGTGCGGTTTTTTTCAAAATTTGAACGTTTATTTAAGAAAAACATGTACAATAGTATTATTCAAAGTATTGCCCATCTGAAGCTATAGCTTTTTCCCATCTTTCTGGCAATTTGTGGATCCTATCCCAAAAGAACTGCGCCGGCTTGGCAGCCAAGAATGAATAAAGCCAATTTTTGATATTCTGCTCTGATGTGAACCGTATTTCAGTGAGGGCGTTCTGCATCGACCGGAACAAATGGTAGTCAGAAAGGGCAAGGTCTGGGCTATAAGGCGGGTGGGGTAAGACTTTCCATACACTGTTTTCCAAATAGTTCTTAACCGGAATAGCAACGTGGGGCCCAGCGTTGTCATGATGGAAAATTATTGCCTCGTGTCTGGTCGCATATTTCGGGCGTTTTTCGGCTACCGCTTTCTTCAAACGGATTAATTGTGTTCGGTAGCGTTTTCTATTGATGGTTTCACCTGGTTTTAGCAGCTCATAATACAGCACACCTACCAAATACAGAGCGTTAGCTTCGCGTCATGGATATTCGGCTTTGCCGTTGATTTGGCTGGTTAGCCTGGTTTCACATATGATTTTTTGCGCTTGGGGTTGTCGTAATGGATCCATTTTTCATCACCAGTAACAATCCGATGCAAAAATGACTTCCTTTTGTGGCGTTCCAGCAGCATTTCGGACATGCAAAACCGCCTTTGCAAAACTCGGCTTGAGTTCATGTGGAACCCAATTTCCTTGCTTTTGAACATATCATAGCTGCTTTTAAACGTTTTGAAATGGCTGCTTGAGTGACACCCAAAGATTCTGCGAGCTCTTCTTGTGTTTGGCAACAATCTTGATAGAGAAATGATTCCAGTTCTTCATCTTCAAACTTTTTTGGCTGCCCAGGACGTTTATCGTCTTCCAAGCCAAAATCACAACTTTTAAATCGTGCATACCACTTTTGGCACGTTCGCTTAGCTAGCGCATGTTCACCATAAACTTCCACCAAAATACGATGTCTTTCGGCAGCAGTTTTCTTCTTATTAAAGTAATGAAGAAGAACAAACAAGCAAAAACACTTTTTCAGGCACAAAGTTCGACATATTTGAGTGAAAAAAAATTATTGTTGTTTACGCTTCAAATGAATGACATATACTGAAATGTCGTACTATGACAGTAGCATTCCAACGCATGTTCCAATGGAATAATAACAATGGAATAATACAAGTTACGCCATCTCTTAGCAAACCGCACGAATTAAGTTATAGACCCAATACAATAACTAACTTTTTCAGTAATAAAAAACTTAAAAATTTAAATATTGTACTTAATTTAACTTTAAAAATTGTAAATTTACTGAAGATTATTTTGTTGGCTATTCTTTCTTATTAATTTTATATACCATTTGATGAAAGTTATATCTATATTTATGTATTCTACAATATATATTTGAATTTTTATTATAAAGGGAATTTTAAAAACAATTTACATTATTTAATCGCATTTCCCAACTTTTTGTTTTATAGAGTTAGAGTGTGTACTGAGCGGCTCAATTGGTACTAAACCTCCAGCACTACGGAATATTTACCGTATTCATCAAAAAAACCATTCACACAATTCCGCTGTAATACTTAAATTTAATCTATCGTATGATAAAAACTACGTATTAACATCTAACGCGATCTATCGTAAAAATAGCAATCAACCACTTTGCCTAAAAGATATTGGCTTTGATACCACGACAACAACGAATATTTACATACTTTTTCTGTGTTTACTACACGAGGAGCTGTATTTATGAGACGTCATCCAAACCAATCAGCTGTATTAGTTGACTGCATTGAGAGCTTAGAAGAAGTTGCCAGACTACAGATGGAACAGAATTAATACACTAGCACTTTTAAAACTTTCCACGAATAGTATATTATTTTGCTGTTTGAATTTAGATTAAAATTTGATTGAATTTGATTTTGGGAATTAATTGTATTTCACTTATGGTATTTGTTCTTTTTTTTTTTTGGAATCATTTTTCGTCTTGTTGTGCAGCAATCATTCATTTTATTTTTCGTTTCTCTCGTAATACGATGGCAAATAATCACCACAATCCAGACCGAACACTGCGTTCTATGATTCGAGTTCTAAGTAGTCAGCAAAATGGCCTTCGGGTTTGCCATATTAACGCTCAAAGTTGTTTGCCAAAAATTGACGAATTTCGCGACTTATTTGAGGGTTCTAATGTGGACGTTATCTGTGTCTCTGAAACATGGTTTACGAGTGATTTAAGTGATACTTCCGGCTGCCTTATGGGTTATCGTGTCTATCGTTCGGACAGGAAATTCCGTAGTGGTGTTGTGTTGCAATATATGTCCGGAAGTCAATTAAGCGTGTTATTCATTGATTTGATAGGTGATGAAGGTAAAATTTTAATAGGTGCAATATATGGGCCCAACCAATATATTAACATGTCGCCCTTTCTAACTCTTTTGGAGAAAATATCGTTGACTTCCTCTAATATAATTCTTTGTGGAGACTTCAACATCAATTTCCTAACCTCTAATTTATTGACCAGTAGTATGAGAATGTTCAACCTAATACCAGCAAATGTTAGTATTTATTTCTTGTTAGTGATTTAAGCAAAGTCTGCTTATGCGACCAACTTACTGCACCTGCATTCTCAAAACATGATTTAATTGTTCTTACTTTTAATTTTAACATCAATCATGCCATCCAAACTCTTGATTATCGAGATTTTCGACACACACATAATAACCTATTGGAAACGTATAGTAGAAACGTACGAGTATGTTGGGATAACATTTTCTACAAGTCGTCGTCCAGTGAGCAAGTCGAATTATGAAATATAAATATTTTAAATCTCTATGACACACACATAGCCTTGAGAAGCAAGACTATCAAGGACAAAAGTGATCCATGGTTTACCAGCCAAATGCGTTCCTTAATGCAGCAGCGCGATAGAGCTTACAACAGTTGGAAGCGATGTAGACTTCCAGAGCTTCGGCAAATGTACTGCTCATTTCGCAACAAAGTTGTTACGGAGATCCGTTCCGCAAAATCAGGTATGTATGCGAGCAAGCTGAACACCTGCTTAAGTGGTCGACAACTGTGGAAAAATTTACGTGGCATAGGTATTGGCAAGGCAAAGTGTAATTTGGCAGATAGTAGTGACAGCATTGATCGCAATTCGCTAAACCGGAATTTCTTGTCTCAGCCCGTCTCGTCCGCGTTAGGTGTGACTGAACCGTTGTCAATCCTGGCTGTTAATCATCAAAGTGTTCATAGTTTTGGTTTTAGATCGGTCGATAGTGCTGATGTGGTAGAAAGTATACTCTCGATAAAGTCAAATGATCAATCATGTTGCCTTTTATCACCTTCATTTTTAACGCTATTTTGACAAAAGGAGAGTACTCTACTCAGTGGAAGTTGGCGAAAATTATACCTATTCCCAAAAGTGCTAAAGCTGATGAGTTTAGATCAATTTCAACTCTGCCCTTTCTGTCCAAGGCTTTTGAACGTATTTTGCAAAAACAGATGAGCACATATCTTAAAAATAATAACACGCTTACACCAAAGCAATCTGGTTTTCGTGCGAAACACAGCTGTACCACCGCCCTGTTGAGTGTTACTGACGATATACGACAAGCATTAGATGAAGAAAAATTAACTTTCTTGGTGCTCCTAGAATTTTCTAAGGCATTTGATATGGTTAATCACAATATCTTATGGAAAATGCTCATTCGGCAATATAACTTTTCATTAGATGCAGTACAGCTGCTTACATCCTTCTTAAACAACAGAATGCAATCAGTTCAGCTCAATGACAATATATATATATTTTCTTGCAACTGTTAGTGGTGTCCCTCAAGGTTTTATACTTGGCCCCTTATTGTTCTCATTATATGTAAATGTCACATATGTATGCTGATGATGTTCAAATGTATATGAGCTGTCCACTTGGTTTAATTGAGAATGGAGTTTGCTCTATCAATGAAAATCTTGACGAAATTTCACGTTGGTCTGAACTTAACAGTTTTTCTCTAAACGCTAATAAATCGAAGTGCCTAGTCATATCGAAGAAACCACTGGATCTTTCGTATTTTTCACCTGTTTTGTTGAAAAGCTCCACAATAGATTATGTTGAGACTGCAAAGAATCTTGGGGCACTTTTAATCGCAAGTTAACTTAGGAAAATCACATCAGCGCTGGCATTGGAAAGGTATATGGGGTGTTACGGAATTTTTGGGTAACACAGTCTTTTACTCCAACTAAAACGCGCTTGATGGTTGGTTATTCCTGTTTTACTCTACGGATGTGAAATCTTTTGTAGCTGTGACTCGATCAGTAGAAGAAAGCTCAATGTTGCTTTTAATAGCGCAGTACGTTATGTTTTTGGGCTCCGCAAACATGACAGAGCATGTAGTTATTCTTCTCGTTTGCTTGACATGCCTTTTGAGAGCTATCTCAAGTTTCGCACTCTAGCTCTGCTATCGGATATTGTCGTAACGCATCAACCATCATACTTATATGAAAAGATTCGATTTGGCTCTTCGCACAGGTCAGGTGAATTAATTCATCCCCAATACACATCCCTCACATCAGAACGGCAATTTTTCGTAAATTCAGTCCGATTGAGGAATTCACTACCGCGAAATTTAAGAACTAATTTAGGCACAAGCACAACAAGGCTTAAAAAGGATTTACACAGATATTTCTCTACAAATCTGTAGATACATTTTTCGCAGCCACTAATACATAACTACTATGAATTTTAATCTGTACCTTTATAAATTTTTCTAGTTAAGTTTTAATTTGGTACAACTACTCTACTAGCTTTCAATGTTCTTAATTAGCTTTACACTACCTTATAAGATATTGTATCTTAAAGTGTATAGCATTACAAATAAATAGATAAATTAAATAAATAAAAAATTAAATTGACGAACATTACTCAAAATGCGGCTTGATCATTGCATGTATTTATTGCACTTAGTGTTGAAATCTTATTTCGTATTAAACTTTAATTTACCTACATTATCAATAATAGCACCTAAATATTTAATCTCTCCTACCTGTTCCAATAATTGGCCTTCTCTTTAAGACTAGGACTACAATTAAATAACATACATTTCGATTTTGACACATTTAACTTTAGGTTTGTAGCGGCTCAGAAATGTAGAAGCACCTCCCGTAAGCGCTACATGCAGAAATTTCAATTTACAAAGCGCTACATACAGCAAACTCCAACATACAGAAGCGCTACTTGTACGCGAACACGCCCATAGAATGAGTCTGACCCTGAATGCGGCAAATGTTAACAGCGAGGAGCGATGACTTTAAAAAAAGAAGAAATTTGTGAATTGTATTTGAAATAAAGTTAAAGTATTTGGACTTATCATTGATAAAAAACATTTACATTGGTGACCCCGACTTAGAATAGTTTTTTGCACCCGCTGCTAACCACACGTCAAAATCAATGGCATCCGTGGCAATTATCCAATATTTTTTCCCGCTGAGACTCGCTCGTGCATATTTAGCCACGATAAACGCCAACGGCTCGTCCATGGCGGCCATCTCAGGACTCTCTGTCGCCGTTCTGTTACCTCAGTTTTGGCGCGACCGGCCATCGCTCTGGTTTGCACAGCTAGAGGCCATTCTCGCATGATGACGCCTTATTCCAATACGTAATCGCTAATCAGGAGAGAAGAGACTTAGAACAAGTGTCGGATATCTTACTGCCTCCACCAACAACCGAATAGTACGTCAAAGTCAAAACAAGGCTCCTGGAAGTATATGAAGAAAGTGAAGAGCATCGTCTGCAACGTTTAATCGAAGGCCTCGATCTTGGCGAATAGCGGTTCGCAGCCGTCGCACCTCCTTCGACGTATTCGTGACCTCTCGAGATCTTCAGGCACGCCAGACACGGTGGTCCAAGTAATTTTGTTGTCTCGATTACCTTCACATGTTAGAGCTATACTCTCAGCCATCACAGGGGATCTTAACACGCTAGCTGATGTGGCAGACAAAATAATTAGTCACTCTTCAGCAACTGAATCAATAGCTGCCACCTGCACCTTCAAAAGCAAGCACACCGACGGAGGAAATCCTCAAAGGTATTCTTCCACGACTCACTATGTTTGAGCGTGCGCTTAAGAACAATATCTCAACCGACGCGCCTTGTTCTGGGCGCCGGACCACGACAAATCAACCAGAGAACCAGAGACGTATCACACCCAGCGGGCGATGCTGGTACCACCAGCGGTACGGCTCGAGAGCCCGGAAATGTTCTTCATCCTGCTCCTTCCATCAGGGAAACGCCCACCATCAACTCTAGGTGAGGCTGCTACAGTTGCTGGTAAGTCCAATCGCCTCTTTATTCATAACAAAATTTCTGGCCATCGGTTTCTTGTCGACAGTGCAGCTGCCACCTCAATCCTTGCGATCAAGAGCACAGAAAAACAGCCACAGTGCTTCGAGCGGTCAACGGCACCAAAATACATACATTGGGGATGTCGACAATCACTTTGGATTTCGGCCTGGGTCGAACCTTTCGATGGACCTTCACTCGTGCTGCGTAATCATTCGATACTGGGTGCAGACTTTTTGCACTTCTTTCGTTTGGTACTTGAAGACAATCGGCCTATTTCGCCAAAATTTTACAAGTTCACATCGTCACAAAAAAGAGTGGCGACATCCGTCCATGCAGTGACTACATACGCCTAAACGCCCGTCACACTGCCCGATCGTTTCCCCTTGCCACGCCTAACAGATTGCCAGCTGACGCTGCCAGGTAAGACGATTTTCACTCGTCTCGACTTCGCCCGTGTATACCATCAAATTCCGATGGCACCGAAAGACATACCCAAGGCGGCGATCAACACTCTTTTCGGGTTATACGAATTTACCCGGATGACTTTCGGATTACTCAACGTTTTTCCTTGTTTGGCGATCTTACCTACGTGACGACGTGTTGATAGCTTCAAGAGGCTCAGAGAAACACGTGCGGCATTGAAAAGAAGTTTATAAACGCCTGGAAGGAAACGGCATCACCCTGAATCGGTAGAAGTGCGAATTCGGCAAGCAGTCACTCATCCCTGGATTAGACAGGACTTCTTAAAAATTATGATGTGTATCTGTGCACGAGAGACCGAGTTACTAAACGTTTACACACGCAGTTGAAACTAGGAATGTTTACATGTGTTGAGTACATGCACACGAGAGAGGAAATTTGTAGTCTATTGTCGGTCTACTTGCAGCAGAAATTTTGCCCGCTAGTATGGTGATTCTAAAATTTGAGAAATTTTGTGTGTTGCTTTCTTCTTCAGATTTTCTTCTCTCATTTTAGCATTCTCTTTTTTTAAACGATTTCATTTGACTTTTAGGATGAACATTTTGGAATTCTCAGTGCAAGATGCATTTAGGGTTTTTATGTCCAATTAAAAGCGCCTACACACAGACCATTTTACCAATCCAATCTAGGATTTCGTACGAGGAGGTAGTCATGTCGCTGTTATCGAAAAACAAAAATGTGAATTACATGCATTTAAATTTTCCTTTCATTTTCAAACATGTAATTCTGCCTGCAACAAATCTTTAATCATTAAATTTTGAGGGTGAAGATACCCAATACCCATCACCTTATAGCAGATTGCTCAAAATGTTGATTTACACTTCAAATCTCGATGAGGTTAATAAAAATGGGTTTGTTCACTTACGTGCCAATATCTCATTCTTTTCTGTTTGCTTCCTCAACATCTTTTTGTGATTTTTCCCCCTTTACCTCCGTCGTTGATGACGTTCAATTACAGAATAAACCGTCTGGTTGTCGGCAAAACGCAAAATGATTTTCTAAAAACACACATTCAGCCCTATTATGAATAAAATTCCTTTCTTTTCTTTCTTTTAAAGGAAAACCCGGTATTGTGAACAATTTTCGAAAGGAAAAGGAAAAAGTTCTCCCTATTGTGAATAACTTTCCGATGGAAATTTTGACAGAATTTCCCTCGAACTTTTTCCCTGTTATTTTTCCAGGGGAAAAAAAAAACAAAAGAAAACAAGTCGCACATTTGAAACAAAATTTTAAAAATGTAAGTATTTTTCGTTTAAATTTTAATGAAAATATTTATTAGCGTGCGTGTATTTACATATATAGGTCGAATGCTACAGATAAAAAACACATTGATCTCTTAATTCACTGGATGGAGAAATATCCAGATAAAGCTAACGGCTTCACAAGGCGGTGTAAGGAGGAGCCGAAAAAGAACTGCCAACGTCATGCTCTTTTCCAACTTCTTTTTGGTAGCCACCTTCCGCAAAAAACCACAAGCACGAAGTTAGCTTTACTATGGGAACGATAGCGCACGATTTTCTTGACGGTTGCAATGATTCTATCAAACCCTGAAGTACTGCTGGAATCTATTCAAATAAGTCGCAATGGTTTTATGAACATTTTGCAAAAAGAAGTAAGCTTACATGGTTGGTGGCAATTACAAAGGATTTGATTTGTATCATAACTTTCTTTTTATTGCCAGTATGGCTCTATTTTGCATTTCCTCTTCTTCCATACTTAGTAGCATAACACCAATTCTAAACATTTTTATTCTAATTTATGTTTTCTTAAATAAACACACTGATTTTAATATCTGGCTTCTTTTTTTCATTAGTAAACACACTGATTTTTTCATAGAGCGACACAGGCAACAAGAAGAAAGTTAAGAGACAAATCAAAACCTTTGGAATTGCCACCAACCATGTAAGCTTACTTCTTTTTGCAAAATGTTCATAAAACCATTGCGACTTATTTGAACAGATTCCAGCAGTACTTCAGGGTTAACAAAGCTGTTTTCAAATATCTTTTGAATGTTTTGATAGAATCATTGCAACCGTCTAGAGATCACTCTGTTTTTTATTTGTAGCATTCGACCTACAAATGTAAATACACGCACGCTAATAAATATTTTCATTAAAATTCAAGCAAAAAATACTTACATTCTTAAAATTTGGTTTCAAATGTGCGACTTGTTTTCTTTTGTTTTTTTTTTCCTGGAAAAATGACAGGGCTGAATGATAAATCCGGATTTTTAAAAAGTCCTGTGTAACCCAGGGGTGATATTCTTGGATGGAGTTGGTATTCGACCACCGCAGGATACCATACAAGCAATGGAGGAGTTCCCAAAACCAGCCATCGTTGTCGAATTGCGACGCTTTCTCGGCGCCCTTAACGTTTTCAGGACAAGTCTTCCGCACGCTGCAGCAGATCAGGCGCCACTTTGCCGAACGTTACATTGGTCCAAAAAAAAAAACGACAAAACCCCTCTCAATTGGACGTCAACATCCGATAAAGCGTTTCTTCTCTGTCGCCGAGTGCTATTACAGGTTGCCTCATTGGCTCATCTGCTACCAGACTCGGAGAGACGTTGGTGCAGTTCTTCTCCAGGTAGCCGGCGGGAAATCTCAAGCCCTCGGATTTTCCTTGAAGGCACTTTCCACCGCGCAGCAGAAATACAGCACTTTTGATCGCAAATTGTTGACAATAAAAAATGCAATTGAGCATTTCCGGCGGTTCATCAAAGGACGGTCAGTCACTATATTTACGGATCACAAGCCGTTAACTTTCGCTTTACGCAACCCGCGGTCAGCATCAGAAACCTCACGGCGACAACGACATTTGGAGTTCATTTCCCAATTCTCCACTGATATACGCCACATATGCGGATCTGGAAATGCGGCAGCAGACGCTCTCTCTCGTATTGCAGTAGCTAAGGAGCAAAGTTCAGTTAAGAGCTGGAGAACATGAAATCTGTAAGTGGCAAACTCAGTTTTACTAATCTTGTTCTTCCTGGGACAGAGGCACCAGTCACATGCGAAATGTCTTCAGGGCTAGCTCGCCCTTACATACAGCGACGATCAGAGGAACCGCATTCGACTCTGTCCACAACCTCAGTCATCCGGGGATTAGAGCCTCCCGCAAATCCATCGCCCTTTTTTTTTGCCATCAATGAATTCGAACATTGCAAAATGGGCACGCAGCTGTCACGACTGCCAGCGGAGCAAGGTAAGCAGACACACCAGTCCACCCTTAGGAGCGGTTGCGGCAGCTAAGAGGCTCGAGCAAATGCATCCGGAGAGCTGGCTTACTTCGCTTCCCGCCGTGCTCCTAGGACTTCGCTCAATGGTCAACGAGTCAGTTACGGCGCCTGCACAGCTTGCTTATAGCACCGAGTTACACCTTCCTCGAGATTTGTTCTAAGCAGATACCAACCTGAACGAGCCCGTTAACTACGTACAGGAACTGAGGGAAGCATTCCAGCGAACGTCGCCAACATTCTTCCGCCACTGTTCAAGACCCGTGTTTGTCCCTAGGGATTTAAATACAGTGTCACACGTATGGCGATGGCGCGATAGTTAGCTCATTGGACTATCACGCAGAGAGTCTAGGTTCGATTCCTGGCTGGGTCACCAACAATTTTTCAAATCGCCATCACCCTTTCGGCGGGCAATGGCAAACTTCCGAAAGTAAAAAATTGCCTACGAAAAAGCTTCTAAAGAGTGCCGTTCGGACTCGGCGATAAACCGTAGGCCCCGCTCAGAGGTGACAAAAAATGAAAACACACAAATGAGTGTCAAGAATCTAGGCCATGGTCCATACCGGGCTGCCAGCGCCAGTGTTTTTTTTTTTTTTTTTTGTCACACGTATACGTCAGCGTCAGCCATTATTTTGCCATGCCAAACAAGAAAGTTTTCGTGTCTATCCAGCGGCTTAAACCGGCTTACAGGTAAGCTGAGTGTGAGGGTATAAGCAGAACAGTTTCACCATGTGGGAAAAGCCCGTCACTCACGCTACTGCACGAAAAAACTGCGATTCGTACTACCAGAGCTGGCAGAAAAATTAGACCACCACTTCGATACATTTCTACTAAAGGGGGAGCCTTGTAGCGGCTCAGATATGTAGAAGCTCCTCCCGTAAGCGCTACATGCAAAAATTTCAATTTACAAAGCGCTACATACAGCAAACTCCAACATACAGAAGCGTTACTTATACGCGAACACGCCCATAGAATGAGTCTGACCCTGAATGCGGAAATGTCAACAGCGAGCAGCGATGACTTCGTCCTTTTCTCTTTCGACCGGCAACCAGCTAGCGCGGGTGTTTTCGCCTTCATATTTTGTAATTATCTAGTTTTTGCGCGACAAATTTTTACATTTAAAAAAAGAAGAATTTTGTGAATTGTATTTGAAATAAAGTTAAAGTATTCGGACTTATCATTGATAAAAAAAACATTGCTTTCAGCCTGCTGTGAAGAATAAATAGGTCATGTTGGATCTTTTGTTCACACTCCTTAACTATTTTTCCCCATATAAAAAGAAGGGCATCGTCCGCCAATAAACTATCTTTGAGTACTTTAGTATGCTTTTTATGTCGTTAATGTAAATTATAAAAAGAAGAGCACCCAGGATTGAGCCTTGAGGAACCCCAATTTTTGTTTCAGCTTTTTCGGAAGACACGCCATTTACAACCGTTCGTTGGGTACGATCACTTAGGAATAACTCAAACCAATTAAATTCATGCCGTAATTTTTTAATTTACACAAGAGGATACTTCGGTCGATGGTCACGAACGCTCTTTTGAGGGCAAGAAAAACCGCTATGACAAAATTATTTTCCGCGATTTCCTCTTTCCAGTTTATTATGCTTAAGAAGCCAATTGCTTATCGATTTCATTAAAGCAGATAGTACGAAACTCTTGCACGATCTGGACTGCTTCCTATGCCACACACAACACAATGGAGAAGATTTTGAAGGATGTTTAAGATCCTTAATCCACAAGTGCTCTCATAATTATATCTCCAGTAGCGCAGGATAATTTAACTCTTGTTGTTGCAAGGAGGATTCCGAAGGACAACGCAATAGAAGAAGACCGAGACTCAGGTGACTCTGTGCAAAAAGGGGTGTCGGCAACGACATTTAACCAAACCCTGACATATCGTATGTCGCTTATGAGTTATGCTATGTAGTCCAGTTGCCGTTCTTGTCTAGGACTATCCTTGGTTTTTGTTGTAAGAGCTTGTTATGATATAAGTACAAAAGCTTAATTACGTATGAATGCATAAGCCTATCTAAATGTTATAGATCCCAATGAAGTACATAAATAAAAAGAGTAATATTTCAAACATTCGTTGCGTTGTACGGTATGCACGTGATTTTTTAAAGAAAAATTAAAAGTTCAAAAAGTTTAGACGGTAGTGTTGGTATCTCTTGGGGTGGTAATATCAATATCGACTCCGAATCCACGAAACCGCTCATCGTGGCACTGCCGAATAGCATGGTCAGTAAAGATAATCTTGTCTCGAATTGAAACCCTTTCAAACAATAGTGGGAAAACTATCAGGTGGCAGCAGATTTATCAAAACAACCGGAAGAACGACAAGCAGCTATCTTAAAAGCATGTTAAGGTGACGAGTATTTTAGGATTTTAACAAAACTTTATATTTCAGCAGAAGAATCAAAAACTACTAAAGGTACCTTAGTATTCAAAGTTCTTTTAAACCGTCAGTCCATAAGCAATATGAAAGATTTACTTTTAACACAACCAAGCAAAGTGAAAATAAAATCGTAAATGAATTTGCTTGTAAGTTTCGAAAATTGATAAAAAGCTTTGAAAATCAGGCGACCCAATTTAATGTTTTGATATGTGACCGCATCATTCCAGGGATTGTTTATAGTGACACACGGCGAAGTCTTCTTCTGAAGCAGAACTTAAAACGAAAAAAAGGTTTGGAAATTTGTAAGGTAGGAGAACAAACAAAATAGCAAGTGAAACAAATAAATAAAGTAGCAACGGTCAACGAGAATGAGATAAAATATATATATGAAAAAAAGACAAGAAAAAAGAAATATGTTAAATACAAATAGAGCGAACACATAAAAACGAACACTTTTAAAGCGATGGAACAGGCGATTGTAAATATAGTGGACGAGACCATGTGAGAGGAAAATGTGCAGAAAATGGAAAAATAGGCTCAAAATGCAATCAAATTAACCATTTCGCCCTGGAACGCAAAACAGCAGACTTCATGAGGAAAGCAGTTAACTACATAAACGAAAACAGTAGTGGCGAAGAAAGAGAAAAGTCTTGTATGTAAACGGTTGAAAATATGAATATTGGGGCTATGTACACAAAAAAGGCCCGTGAGAGTATATATAAACACAGAATACAACTTTGTTGCTTCAGAGAGATCTTCTTAAGTGAATCTATTATGGGTTAGTGCATTCTAGGCTCGAATATGGTTTAGTTTCCTGGGGTGGAACTCATTTCAACAAAATGGACCCACTTCTAAAATCTCAAAAAAAAAACACATTATTCGTCTTATCTGTAAGAAAAATTGTCGTTTTAATAGTAAACTAATTTTCAGAGGCCTTAAAACATTTATACTGTTATAAGGTCTTAAAGATATTTTTTTCTAGATCACACTGTGAACTGAATAGAAGCTCCGATTACTATAACCTATGAACCAATAATTTGAATCTAGTTACTCTGCCACATCATAATCTGCAAATTTTCTTCAACTTTTTTACGGTTTTGGGTCACAGACTCTATAATAACTTACCACATAACATTCGAATCGTTAGAATTAAATCCGTATTTCTAAAGATGATAAAACATTGGCTCTTGGATAAAACCTATGATGAAATTTCTAACCTGCTTTGTTTTATCATCTGAATAATTCCCTCCATATATTATATTAGTACGCACATACTTATCTTTATCCATATTTTTTGTTGTCAACTTACTAGTAAATATCTCAATATGTTTTGCGACCCCACTATCTCTCTTTCTATCTGTTTATTTATTTTTGTTACTAATTTTTTACATGGCTCCCTGCTTTCGCACTAGTTCCTTCTGAACTATAGATTGCAGGTTGTTTTATTCAATTCATATATTATATATATAATGTAACTTAAAAAAATGTTTGTATTATCATAGTTTGAATTTTAAACTTAGAAACGTAATTCGCATAGACTTAAGTGGCATTGGGGGCCAGAGCAAGACAACACGTTCAAAGAACTAAAAAAGTCTATATTTGTCATCATAAATATGGACTTCCCGACACGGTGCAGCCGTATTGGGGCCGCGGAAACCAATTAACATCGCAGAACGGATATCTCCTTTAAGGTGAGAATATCGTAATACGTAAGATTGCAGGAATTACTCGTACACTACAATCATCAAGGTATGGAATCTTGTCAGAGAAGGGCGAGAAATACTTTCTACTGGCCAGGTATATCAATAATATTCGCGACATATGTGACAACTGTGAAATCTGTATTCAACCCTCTGCCAGTCAAGCAAAGTTACCGTTGCAAAGTACGGCTTCTTTGAAATACCCAATTGAAAGAATTGGTCTAGATATATGCGTGGTTATAGAAGGCAACAGGAAGATAACTAATAACAGCAGATCATAACTCGGATTATTTTTAAGTTGATGAGTTTAGTCCAGCTACGGCGGAAAAAGTTATTAGAACCTGCTAGAAAAATTTCAATCGTTACGGAACCAGAGGTGGTGACTACTGATCGAGGAACGCCATTTATAAATAAAAATATCGGTGAATTTTCAAAATAGTGGATGTTGCAACATTCGAGAAGTTCCCCAAAGCATCAGCAAGGTAATGGAAAAGTTGAATAGTGTAAAAATTATGAAAAGCGTTTTCAGAAAGGCACAAAGCTGTCGTCTAATGTCCCAGCGCACACGATGTGGTATTCCCGTTAGGTATAAAAGATTAACTCTGATGGTACAGAAAAATGTTACACAAAATATCGAGAGAAGGCAGACGTCAAAATATTTTTACGATAAGAGATGTCGCACCTTCCCAAAATAGGAATTTGGACAAGACGTTTGGGTGCAGCTACGCAATAGAACGAATAACAAGGAGTGGAAAAAAGGCATCATCACAAGCCGCCATCCGACCGTCAAACAATTGTCCGTGTGGATGAAATATGTGGTCAAATTTATATGGCATAAGGGAAAGATAAGGGAAACAAAAATATAGCCCTTACTGTAAAACTATAAAAAGCCTTAATATGTATAAGTCTTAGATAAACCATATTGAAAAGTGTAATAAATATTTCTTATATATGTCTTATTTCTGCATGTAAATAATTTATTAAAGAATTATTATAAAGCATATTATAATGTTAAGAATTACTTGGGAAACGTTTTTGTGCATGTCACACAGCTGCAGAAGAAAACAGAATGATCTCGACATAACTGTTTTCTTCTGAGTTTATTTTTCGTATCGGTTTCGCTAAGGATCATTGACTGGCAGTTCAGTGACGAATTTTGTGCGTGAAACGTATTACTTGGTGATTAATTAAATTAAAAAAGTGTTTTAAAGCTCTTAAAAATGAAAAAAAATTAAAGAGTAAGTAAAGTGAATTAAAGCAATATTTTAACGTGAAGTTAATTAATAAAGAATGGCAGTTTAAGGTGAATAAACTTTTAAAATCTAAATTTTTCGAATCGACTCTTTACGGTCAATTCATTATACTTTAGTTAAACTACAAAAAAATATTTTTTATAATGCCTTGTTATTCTATTCAGATTCCGTTTAAAATACCTACAAGTCTTACGAGGAATACGAGTCGGACATAAAAGATGCTGTCGAGAGAGGCAAAAATACACTTGACGATCAATTAAAGTACTAGTTTATTTTGAACAAACATTCTTTTTCAATAAAGTATCTTTTAATTATATACCTACATGTACATGTAATACACATGTACTATATACTCATAGGTACATATAAAATAAATTATTATTATAATTGCTATTTTGTATAGGTTACTAATGGCGTTTTCCATTGGACAAGAAAAAACACTCTTTTTGCACTCTAGAGTGAAGGTAGCACTCTAAAAAATGTTCAATTGGCACTTGTTTCACGTTTTCAGAGTGAATTTTTTCACTCCCGATTTCATTTTAATTGTATATATTTATAGACTGACAAAATATATATTGTTATGTTTGATTTTTCTTACTTTCGTTATAATTATGATTCATGAAAGGACTTTTAAAGTCATTATTATAAGGTCTATTTAAGCTATATAAAGTCTTATACAAGCCTTATAATAAGGCGTATCTAAATGCCTTATAATAAGGTATAGTAAAAGCTTATTTTATGACTTATAATAATGCATAAAATAAGGCAGATAAAGTGTATGCCTTAAAAAAATAATAAAATTAAAATATTTCTCTACATATATATGTATGTATACACATAAACTCTTTTGCATACGTTTACTTTAGATTTTTATTTTTTTTAATTTGAATTTACACTAATCTTAACATTTTTTTCTAAGTTGAAGTTTAATTAAATTTGAAATTGTTATAAATTTAATAAAAGAAAGAAAAGAAGGTATGATGATATTAGTGCAAAAGCTTAATTATGTACATATGTACGTATATACAATATAAGCCTATCCAAATGTATCTATCTAAATATCAATGAAGTACATAAATAATCACAAGTTCGTTGCGTTGTACGGTTAGCACCAAACAAACAGAGCTGTCGTAAGAGGCCATTTCTGACGTTTATGAACACTCAATGACTGATGACAATTGTACTAAAGCAATCCTGCAGCGTGTGTGCTCAAAAAAGAAATGCGATTGTACTAGCGCAGATTTCCGACGTTTATGAAAACACCCAAGCCTTTCGAGAAAACTGTACATCCATGAAGAATTGTAAAGAAATCATGTATATGCGGGAGCGGGTATCTGTCCGGGATTGTATTTGCATTTAGCATTTGGTAGTTGCCACAAAGACTTTAGTCATTTGCTTCTTGTTGAGAAGCCATATTTAGCGGAGGTGCACATGGAGATAAAGATGGCTGACAAATCCCTATTTGAAACTTATAGTCGAATTCGCCCCACACAATTTTGAGATTGGTGCTATTTAAGCGTCTCAGTGGCAGAGGACTCGTTGTTAAAATGTAGTACACTACCGTATGTTTCACATGAAAGTTGAAGTCAGATTTAATAGACCATTGGCTGCAAAGATGAATTGGTCTAGTTTTGTGGATGATGAGAGAATAGCTGAGACATCGGAACCGGAACCTATTAAACAAGTTAAGCCCGCAATTGAGTCTTTAATAAAAAAGACGGCATTATATTATATATTATTATGCCGACGCAACGAGAGCAGAATTTAGTTTGGGATATTTTTGATTTGTGGTCTATTGAAACCGCATGTGTGAATTGCACCAGCGCGTTGGAAATTATGGCACTCCGATGCGGCGGATGGGTAATTTCTGCTGGTGCTGATTCGTGTTTTTATACTTCTTTTGAATCGATCCGATCCATGGTGTGGCTTGTTGTAGATAAGTTTTCAATTAATTAATTTCGTTGGCTACGAAATGGACGTGATAACGGAATTGTGTAATAAACACGTATATTGTTAATGTGAAGTGGACGTGATAACGGAATAAACACGTATGTTGTTAATGTGAAGTGGACGTGATAACGGAATTGTGTAATAAACACGTATGTTGTTAATGTGAAGTGAACGTGAAAGAAAAGAATAGAACAGTGATTGTTTTCAATTTAAGGCTGCATGATACACACAATTTTTTGTTTTCTACTCCGTTTCCCAACTCGGAAACACGCCACATATAGCTGGCCGTGTGAAAAGCAGATTTTTCAGATTTATGCCTCACACTTCCTGCGAATGCGCGAATTCGCGGAATTAGGCATTCTTCTCCCTTTAACGGCCCTTTCAAAATCCTTGCCACTATCGCATTGTTCGTCATAGCTTCGTCAAAATCAATCGGGTTCCAATGCACAGTTTCGGGGCATAAGATTTCGTAGCACAATGATGACAGATCCAACTTTAAGACGCAAATAATGAGGCGGCATACAAAGCAAATCCAAAGTGTTTAGGAGCTCCACTGGATAATTGACGACTTCGTCTTCGTTTTCAACGCGATCGACCGATTTGTATGAACGCAGTTCTTCCGGAATCTGATTTTGAATCGTCCAATTGAAGTCATTGACATCACTATATTTCAGTACTAAAATTGCAAATTGGCGTTCAACGCAAATAACCGCCATATCGCTTCCTTTGGCGACGTATTTGCAAACATACTTAACCGATTTCACCAAACTGCAACATTGATATGTGTCTTTTTTAATGCCTTAGACAATATTGACGAAAATGGAACGATCGATGTGTTGTCAACCACTATATCCGCTCATTTCAATCAAGTGATAAATGTTCTGCCATTATTATCTGATGAGCGACGCCCATAGAGTGGATGTCCATCGTTTCCAGTTTGAGTTTCCGAAATAAATGCACATGGATAGCTTTTTGTGTATTTATTGAAGGACATACAAACCGAAGTGGAAGTTTAGTCTTCACCACTTCATGCAACTATGGGTCTATCTCAGCATCAGGAATATCGGCGGAAATGATGTAATCAATTTGGTATGGTTTAATTTGTCCTACATCCAAAGAAGAATATGTGCGTGCGGCAAACCTCTTTTCTGCCACTCAACTGAATACATCCAGCAACGAACAGTACCGTATACACGTTGTTTCGCAATGAAATCCATCAAATATTTGAGTTTTTATTTGAACAATCGTGCTGTAACGTCGCTACGATCGCTTGGTGATTGACCGGAATGCAATAACTGCGTAATCTCTGGCTATTTTGGATTGCAGGTAAACATCACAAATAAATCCGGCCGTCCACAATTGCGCACATTAGTCATCGCGTCGTGGAAGTACCCGTGCATGTGTCTCGGACTGCCAATATATGTCGACGACAAAATTGTGCGTCGACCAATATATGTAATATCTGATTGAATCAAATGTAATTGAGTCGTTCTGTCTCACCCTTAATGTACAATACAAATCAACTGCATATTGTTGAAACAATCGGCGATATCTCAGTAGATGATTGGCGAATCATCATTCGATATCCGCAAAAGTTTATTAAACTGACCTTTTTATTTGTCTCGACCCCTACAAATTTTGAATTTATGAAATGACAATGAAAGTGTTTTTGTTTTGTTCCAACCAATGGCCAGATTTATGATGTTGTATCTGAAGTGATATCCGTCTTCAACAGTAAGATGATAAATTTGCCCATGAACCTATATTGTTAAAGGCAAATTGTGTAGTTTTTGTATTTTCTTTGCAAGATAGCAAGATATCGTGTATTGTGTGTGGTGTGTTAGTGTATTTGTGGTGTTAGTGTTGGTGTATTAGCATTCATCGCTGATGTTGGACAAATTAACTTGAACGTCGGATTGTAATTTGGTTCATTTACAATTTCACCACCAAACGACGTCATTTGAAAACAATCGTTGTACATCTTGATGTGTTGCAAGAAATGGTTCGAATTTGGAGATTCACGGTACAACAGCGTGCGCAATGGCTCTGGTGGTGGAAGCAACTCTGGAAATATCACCAAAAAAAAATCGACGGCTTGTTGGCATGTAGCCATGCAGCAATCGGTAATCGTGGGTCGGTAGCTCTCCCCATTGACTGTAACATTTGTTCCATTGTCGTCTTGCAAGAAAAATTAGCCAATGATGCCGTCACTACGAAAACCACATCAATAAGACACACGTGTGGATCTTCCGAGCCAAACAGAGGAGCGATAACAAGGTGGATGGTCATTTTGCTTCAATAGCTAAGTCTATTGTAAGCGAATAATCCGAGATCTTTATGCACAATTCTTCTCAGGCTGATCTCACTTTTGGAATGGAAATTGAATTTGTGCTTTGATCTGGTACAAACAAGGTACCACATGAAGGAGTGGCCTTAACTACACCAACACCTATGATTTCGGTCGTTTGTTTAATTGATGCGGGTCTAACGATAAAAAATTGTTTTTTATCATAGTACAATACATGTGTGATACAGCCCATTTATCTAAACACCTAAACTGCCTTTACTCACTTCTATCTATAACCCTCGACTCCCCTATCGAAAATGATTCTTCTGTAATAGCAGGTCTCTCTCCATTGTTTAATCTCACTTTACAATTTGCCGCTTTGTGACCTGATTGGCCATAGGGAAAACATTTAAATCGTGTTTAATCTTCATGTAATCTCTAATTGTCTTCAAACAAATTATGTATTTGTGTGTACCGAAGAGAAGTGTTGCACGTTTATTTTGATTTATACTTTTGATATTTCTGTTTCGCATCATTGTTCTACATTTTTGAACATTTTTGGATTTGGAAGCTTATCTTTCGATTCCAAATCCCTAATAGCAACAGGATTGAGAATAATTCTTCATTGATATCTTACTGCATGTCCGCTTATTAGTCTACGTCAGAAAAAAAATTAGACAAATGTCATGCAAAGAATATTCTCACCTTCAGGATTTTTATTCAAAACAAGTTCAACAAGCTCAACTTCTTTAATTCTGATGAGCCTGGTGGTCTTTTCTTTAATCCACATACGGATCCCCACGGATACTTTCAAGTATCGAAGTTGTCCCTTGTAAGTGGCGTTATTCTTAGTATTATAATTGAGATTTTCCATATTGCGGTTATTACATTAACGTTAGAAACAAAACTTTACAACTTTTCTTAAAAAGCATGATTCTGATTTGTAAAGATTTCTTTCCCTAAGATTTAATACACAATGGCCATTTATTCAGTGACAGGAAAAAGGATTATAAAGGATGTAAATGTTATTAGTGTGCGTTCAACACCAATTTTTGAGCGAACGATATTTATTATAAGAAATTAGACAATAGTATTCAATGAGAGTTTATACACTAGGACAGTGATAATTCACATAAATAGACTGAAACTTTACGTCAAAAACCAATCAAATGGTAATAGACGATCGGCTTAACACTTCATTATATACTTAGGGAAAGATATGGATAGCAAAAAGCGAGCAGAAAATGTGTACAAGAAATATTCCAAAGATAAGGAATTTAAATTGTTTGATTAATTACCCCATAAAATTAAAACAATCAAATTTAAAAAATATGTCTTTAAATTTACGAAAAAAAAATTTTTTCCTCTATTCTCTTTTAATTTTTTATTCAGTGAAGTGCGTGCTATTACACAGTGACTTTTGAGTCAAGACTCTTTCATTTTTTCTTTCGCTAGAAATAAGCGATATAGAAGAATAACGAAGAAGAAAAGAAGAAACGACAAAAAGTCATCGAAGTTTTGCCCGACGACTCACAGAGTTGTTAATTTTTTGCCTCATCTTTTTTATCTTTTGCACTTGTAAGAGTCACAACTCAAAAGTCACCTTGTTGTGAACCATGAAATTATATTTTTGTAATATCATGTAAGACAATATTTGAAAAAATAAATAATAAATTAAAGACATTTTTCAGAGCAAATCTCAATGACTATAAAGCAATGCACTCATAATTCATTTAAGCATTAATATACAAGATGGCGCAAAATTAATCATCCAATTTTGTTTCTGAATTACTTTTTTGAGTGATGGAAATCTTTATTTGGACCTTTACAATTTGTTCTGTTAAGTGTAAAAGATGATGTCCGCCAAGTGGCTGCCGCCAGTATTGATAAACATTTGTGCCCACTTCGCATTTCCCAGGACTTTCCGCATGATTTCTGGTGATGACTGTTCGCATTCCTGTCGAATATTCTCCTTTAGGGCTGCGATTGTCTGAGGCTTGTTGGCATAAACCCGCGACTTCAAGTAGTTCCAAAGAGAGAAATCTGGGGTGGTTAAATCGGGCAATCTTGCTGGGCATGGCAAATCGCCAAAACAGGAGATTACGCGACAAGGAAACGCTTCCTTCACAATATCCATTGTAGCTCGTGCTGTTTGTGCGGTTGCACCGCCTTATTAAAACCACATGTACACCAAGCCCCGCTAATCCAATTTTGGCAGTAAGAAGTCATTTATCATGGCCCTGTAGCGTTCGCTAGTAACAGTGACCGTATTGCCGATGGCATCCTTAAAAAAAATAGGGCCCAATCACTCCTCCCGCGTGAACGCCGCACCAAACAGTGGCTTCGAGTGGATGTAATGGCTCTTCGTGCATCACACGCGAATTTTCAGTGCCCCAGAAACGAAGATTTTGCTTATTGACGTAACCACTGAAGTGGAAATGCGCCTCGTCGCTCATGATGATTTTCGACACAACATCGTCCTCTTCGTTGTTGAGATTGAAGATGGCTTGACAGTAGTTCAAACGCGACTGACAGTCAGGAGGCATTAACTGTTGCACTGTTTGCACTTTGTACGGGAACATGAGTAAGTCTTTTACTAAATTTCGCTGCAGGGTCCATCGGGTGGTGCCTAATAGCTTTGCCAGTCGTCTGGTTGATGTTTCTTCGTTTTCAGGGATATCGGTAGCTACAGCCGCGATATTCTCGGCCGAACGACCGGTCCGGTGGCGGCCACGACCTGCATAGATTAGGAAATCAACGTCGAAATTCACGCTCCGCTAACACCACCGACCGATTATTGGTCAAAAAACTCGACACAATTATTACACGCTCTTGCGGACCATTGCTTGTCTGTTTGTAGACTGCAGCTGTCCAGTTCATAAATGTCAACTATGATTGACGTACGACGCCATTTGCAAATGTTATTACATCTTCTGATAGGATGATTAATCAATTTTTTCGTAAAGGGAGAGAACTTTTAGCAAAAATTCGCAGTACTAGTCGAAACCTTATATTGTAATATAAAAGAAATCTATCCAGAATTATCTGAGTTACTCAGGCAATACCAATAATTTACGGTCATTAATATACGCAGTACGTTTTTATGAATTTTACAACGTAACATTCAAGTTAAATTATTGTAAAGTTTTTTAAAAAAAAAATCCACTTTAGTGTTTCAAACTCAACTTAGAACTTAAATTACAATTATAATGAATTAGATACTTAGTCTATTGCAACCAAGTGAACAGATAGACAGATGTAGCATCAGCAGATCTAGTTTCGGCATGTGCATGCTTTTCGTGAGAAAATTATGAAAAAAAAATTGTCATGGTAAAGAACTCGCATGGTTTCAAATTATATTTCCAAATTCCTGTATGGGGTGTTAATTTCCACAAATAAATATGAACTGTACGACTTGATAACAGAAATTCCGGTTCAAAAATTTCTTTGCTCAGACTGCAAGTCCCTTTTTTATTTTGCTTGTGTTAAAATTGAACAATCTAATAAATGCAGGCGCAAATCGTTCCAAGCGTCCGATCCCGGACGAATGTCATAAAGTGGCAGTAACAGCAACAACACCATTAACAACATTACCAACAACAGTAAACCACTATTGATCACGAAACCGGCTGAACATAGCGAAGATGAAGAAAGTGGCCGAAGTGAATGTACTATCCAAAAGGTTTATACGAAGCTTTCCAACATAGAAGACAAATACGATCATTGTCTTGAATCACTTAACGAGTTGGGTGCAGACAACAACGATCTAAAATCTAAGCGTGGAGTTCTGGAGAATAGGTTCAACTGGCAGCAGCAACACCATCTCAAAATATGCATCGAAATTGTTGGAGTCCCTAGTGTTAACAACAACAATGCACTAACAAAAGCACAGTCGATTTTTCAGAGCTCTCTGAAAATTACGCTGCAGGCGGTGTGGGATGTTTTATTAAAGAAGAATTTATGGACTGTAAAGTGTCTGAAGTTGATTTTCTAAGTGGTGACGTCTTGAAAATTTCCCTTAGAGTAGATAAAAAAAAGTCGTTGTTTTTTTATCTGTCCAAATGCATATAATGCTTGTTTTTATTGAAGAATTTTCTGTTTTATTAGAAAGGAATAAGTCTAAGAACCCTATTATTGTAGGTGATATCAATTTAAACATCTTTAAAAAGCAAGCAGTAAATGAATTGGCTACCTACAGGCCTATATCATGTCTTCCAGCAGTTAGCAAAGTATTCGAAACAATTATGAAGGACAGGTGAGTTTGCATTTTAAGAAAAACAAAATTCTTTAGTTCTGTTTAGTATGGGCTTCAAAAAGGAAAATCAACTGAAGATGCCCATTAGAATTTTGTTCTCACATCTTTTCAAATCGTGACGAGAAAAAGTTTACGTGCGGTCTGTTTATCGATATAACGAAAGATATGATCAATTACAAGATTTTGCTAAGAAAACTAGAAAAGTTGGTTTCAGGCTTAATTGGTGTAGGTCCTACCAGCAAAATAGTTCCAACGAGGTCCAGCGTTGCAGACTTAAATTGGGATTTTAATTTGTTGAGACTGTAGTTTGCTGAGCACAAATTGATTAGTCCAAAAAATAAAATTATGTTTTTTAGCTTGTCATCACTAAATTCATTTGCAACTGATGTTTACTGATATTTACAATGTTCTTGAAGTTGGTCAGATTCTACCTTTTACAAAAGTCGTAGTTGTAGCAATAATTGTTTTGCTATAGAGATAGTTAATAATTTTAAGTACCTGGGACTTTGTATTGACTCAAGGTTAAACTTTGCATTTCATACGGAAACCTAAAAAAATATTTTTTCTATTTTTCTATTATCTGAGCAATGTTTGCTCTATAAATCTACTCACAACAATCTACTACAGTATCTTCCACTTCAAGTTACAGTACGGAAAAGTGTGTGGGGTGGGGTGGGGGGGGGGGGGGGGGGGCGTATCGGGACAATATTCAACCGCTGCTTATACTCCTGAAGTTTGTGTACACATTGTATCGATCACACAAAAAGTCAGACACATCTCAAATGGGACGTCAGTAGGTCAGCTTTATGCACCATTTATGACTTCTATGAAAGTACTTTCGCCTCCCTTCTTATGTGTCAGCACTTTGGCGTGTGCCGTCAAGTGTTTTTGTTTTGTGATCGTTGACTTTAGTGTCATATGATAATTTATACAATGTGTTCTTGGGTTCTTTGTTTTGGTGGGTACACTACTCTACGCATTTAAAAAAAATATTCAGGTCATTAATTACAAAGTCCTGTTATTTGTCACAAATTCAAGTTTGTGTTCAACTCTTTTTTTCTCGGCGGAAGGGGGAAATAGTCCCGCCTACTAAACTTTTTTTTCTTATCTCTCCTAGTCAGTTTAAATCTGTTTTTCAACTATTTTTGGATGATTCAAAAAATCGTTGGTATGTACTAGATATGCGAATAGTGATTTAGCCGAATACCGAATAAAAAAAAAGTTATAAAACAATATGTACGTACTACGTTTCAAGATGCAACCTGTCTCATTGTTGTGCATGCGTGCCGACAAATCGGCAGTCTTTTGTTTCATTTGCGAGTGGATTCCGTCGCGACAAGCATTATTTGCTCATTGTTCACTGACTGCATCTCATTGTATTACCAGTGTTAAGTTAGCACTTACAGGCAAGAAGTTTTAGTTAAGTTATACATCTATCAGTGTTTATACAGTGAGAGACTGTTTTCGGAATCTGGCATTATTTATGAGGAGAAACGCAATCGTTTGCTACCAACAAATGCTGAAAAAGTTGTTTTCATTCACCACAATTTACCGTTGATTGATTTTAAGTATCGAAATAATTTTTATGAATACTAGGTTGGGTGAAAAGTAACCTCCTTGGGAATGAAAAAAAAAATTATTTTTTAAATGTTTTTTTTATTTTATTCAATATAGTCCCCTTTTAGCTTGATAGACTTATTCCAGCGGTTTTCCAACTTCTTGATCCCGTCCGAAAAGTAATATTCCGTAAGGTCTGCAAAATACTCCTCCGTGGCGTCGATGATTTTCTTGTTTAAGCTGAATTTTTTATTGATGAGCCATCTTTTGAGGTTTGAGAAGAGATAATAGTCCGAGGGAGCCAAATCGGTCGAATACGGTGGAGGCCTCATGTGAGGCCGTTTTGCAGCGATTTCGGCCTTCAATCGCTCCAATATTGCACAGTATTACTCGCTGTTGATGGTTTTTCCTTTTTGAGGTGGTCCACGAAGAGTATGCCATGACCATCCCAGAAAACCGACGCCATAACCTTTCCGACCCATTGAGCCTCCCTCGGCCGCTTTGGAGCACTCGTGCCGACTTCAGTCCATTGCCGGGCACTCATCCTTTTCTCTGGTGTGTAATAGTGGATTCAGGTTTCATCAACAGTTACCAATCGACGCCAAAAGTCCACCCGATTCCGCATCAGCAAGTCCAAACACTCTTTCGAAGTGCTCTCGCGTTCGTGTTTTTGGTCAAGAGTGAGCATGCGCGGCACCCAGCGGCAGCTAGCTCGCGCACCTTCACTTTCCGGTTAGCGAACAACATTTCATGTATTTTTTTGACATTGTCCTCTGTAACCGCATCAGAGCGCCTGCCGCTGCGGACTAGATCGTATAGTTGCGGCCACCACGAAACTCTCGAAACCAATATTTGACGGTGTAAACTGACGGAGCATTACCCCCATAATATTCATCCAACTTTTCTTGTTTCCTTCGCCGTTTTGCCTCTCAAAAAATAATGTTTTATGAGAGAACGAAAATGGTCTCTGTCCATACCCAACATGATGCCAAACACGTCAAAACAAAACTAAAATCAGTATCGCACTGAAATTTGGCATGTCTGCCTAAATATGAACGGACTTCAAGGCACCATAACCTTTTTTGCAGTAGCAGCGCATTCTGGCGGCCAAGGAGGTTACTTTTCACCGCGCCTAGTATAATGGATATAGTTTTGAGTTCCACAAACGTTTTTTTGTTCATGAATTGATATTCGGTATTCCGCCGAATACTGGGTACTATATTGAAATAAGTGACCGAGTAGGCCGAATACCGAATAGCAGCCGAATATTCGTGGAATCTGTAATATGTACTACCATGTACCCATTTGGGCTAGTTTTATTTTCTTGTATAATGCCTAGGGTGCACAACCTGAAAAGATTCAATCTTAGATGTACAAGAATTTTATAAATGAATAAGTAGCCATTGTGGAAATTATCCGTGTGTTTTGCGTTAGATCTCCTTAATGCTTAACTGTCATCTAGGTAGGGGACATAAGTAAATAAATTTTCAATAAACGTTGGTTTTATCGATTCGTTTCACGGAAATAGATACTGCCAACTTTTGTAGTGAGTGTTTGAGTCCAAAATAAATTCGATTGGTTCTGATGGCAAATGTTTTGTACGTCGCCCTTTTCGTAAGAAACTTGACCCAAAATACTCAAAAAAAAAACAAAATTAACGAAGCAGGCAAAAGTAAAATCTGGGAACGTTTAATGAGGAAATAACTTTGATAAGAGACATCTTAACGAAAGTAAAGTATACTGAAATAATCCAAAATAAGATAATCCAAAATGATGTATGCCACTTATTTGGACATATCAGCTCGACAACAACTGTAAAGATAGCGCAAAAGCAGTGGGAAGTGGTTTTGGACAATATGGTTTCGGTTTTGACATGGCCGTTGCAATCTCCAGATATTAATAACATCGAAAATTTGCGGAGATTTAAAAAAGGAAGTGGCGTTTAAAAAAATGTTGAATGTGCAAGTTTACAAAACTTGAATACAGATTAATTTTAAATACCTATTTTTTTAGACATCACTTTATGTTAGTGTCATCCTGTTTTCTGGCTGAGTTTAAGGCCCGTATTGCGGTTGTCGATCGTCGATTCGACAAAGGATTGCATTATTGTGAATAAAAACCAAAAAAGTGACTATTGTGAACACAATTTGTTTTGACAGTTGTTTGCTTATTTATTCATTTCCGCAATATTTTTCAAAAAAAAACTTTATAAAATGAGCTCCATCGAATTGCTTAAGATATTCAGACGAATTTTTTAAAATGGCCAAATAAAAAAACGGGTTAAGAGATGCCTCAAACCCTTTAGAATTGCAGAAAAGGGTGTAAGTATTTCGTTCGAAAAATCACATACACACATACATTACTTCAGTTTATCTTCTGCAGTTTTGTGAAATATTTCCGTTTGTCTAAATAGAAACTAAGCAGAAGTCAACTATAAGAAACTATTCTATTCTAAATATTTTGAAACTGAATGTGTTGTATTGGTCACTTGCTTCGCCCTAAATTCAAATTATTGTTTTTTTTTTACATAAACTTCATGTTTTTTTTTATAAAAATCCTCACATTATAGTTTATTTTTCTGCAAACCACAGACCAACGATCATGAAATTTCGATCGACTAAATACAGCTGTCAAATCGACAATTGACAATCGACACTCACAATACCGAAATTAAAAATCGACGATCGACAATCGCAGTACGGGCCCAAGACAATATAAATATTATTGCTTTCTCTAGAGTTTTATTACTTCGAGTTTCTATATTATTCTTTTTAACCCTTTCACGCTTTGCAATATTATGTTTATGTTTCTAGCTTATGATGAAATCACATACGTAATCCAAATCTTACTTTAGGTGGCGCAACAGTCCGGGGTTGACCTGGGCTTTAATCAACAAACGTCTCCAGCTAGCTCAATCGTTTGCTAGCTGTCTCCAGTTTCGCACGCTAAGTTGGCTGAGGTCCCCTTTCACTTGCGTGCGCCACCTGAGTCTCGGTAATCCAAATCGATTAATCTGTTAATGTTCTAAAGCATTCAATTTAAAAAGTTTATCAATTTACCTGAAATATCCTTATCGTTTGATCTAAAACGGATTTTGTATCAGTCATATAGTCCGAATTCGGTAAAGGCAAACGCATTATATGAGCTTGTAGTAGAAGAAATGCTTTGGTAAACGGAGAGTCGTAGCTTGAAGAATCAGGTTGATATCTGCAATTGAGTGCTAGTTCCCTAATAGAAGAAATTAAAATCTTGTTAGTAAAATAGCTTGTTTCTTGTTTTAATACTTACTTATTGGATGAGTCCTCATTATGTCTCACAGGTAATTGATTGAATTCAAATGATTGCGAAATAGTTAAAAGGAGATCTCGAGTGCTCATATTAGGTCTAATCTCATCAAAAAAGTGTTTCATTGTGTGATACGAAAGGTAGTAAAAAGATGAAATTCGCCCCAAAAAAGTTGGCACAACAACATTTCTGTATATTGAAATGCAAGACGCGTTTTCTAACTCAAAGAAAGTTTTTTCTATCAACGAAGATAGAAATATATTTATATTTTGTGGTTCAACACTTTGTAATTTATAGTATGATGGGTTTCGTAACAACCTTCTATAGAAAAAGGTCCAAGTTAAAAAGTCTAAAGCTGATTCCCTAGTTTGCACCGTACCTGCTACTATTTCTGCATTTATGTGATCCGGTAAAACATTATACAGACTTGATTCTACTGGAAATGGGTCGTAAAGAAATTTTTTATAAAAATTCTTTTTTATATCATGCACAAAAACGACCGCAATTCCTTCATTATCAAATTGTGGCCGCCCAGCGCGGCCCATCATTTGTAAAACGTCGGTTATTGGCATATCAACGTACTTTTTTAACTTATTGTCAAAATATTCTGTTCCTTTTATAACAACAAGTCGTGCTGGCAAATTAACACCCCATGCAAGAGTAGCGGTTGCAATAAGTATTTGTATTTTTCGATTTAAAAAAAGATCCTCAACAACATTTCTGTCACTTTCAGAGAGTCCAGCATGATGAAGTCCTATTCCAAATGCAAGACAAAATTTTAAATTGATATCCTTTATACCGCGCAAAACTACTTGGATCTCAGAATCTGATATGTTAAGAAACTGTTTTGGATCATTATCTGCACCTACATATGATATAAGGTCTAAAGCAGTAAGTCGAGTTTGTCTACGAGATGCAACGAAAACAATAACTGGTGTTATTGGTGAATATGTTCGAATAGCTTGGTAAGTCGGCCTATTCATTGTTGCCATTCGGGGGCAGTAGTGCTTAACACTAAATCCGCTTATATGTACAGCTAGCGGAACTGGTCTTACGGAAGGTTTAAAATTGTATAAACCTGTTCTCCCAATACCTAGCCAATTCGCCAGATCTTGGGCGTTCGCTAATGCGGTTGACAGTCCAATGATTCTTATACGTCTTTTCGTATGTGACATAATAAAATTGGTGCGCGAAACAATTACTTCAATAACTGGTCCACGATCTTCCCCCAATAAATGAATTTCATCAATAATAATCAATACAACATTCTTCACATATTCTCTAGTTTGCCACGATCTGCTAATGCTGTCCCACTTCTCTGGAGTTGTTACTATCACCTGGGATTTTCGAATAGCGTTAACGTCTGGAGAGGTATCGCCTGTCAGTTCAACAACATTTTTTTTCAGATTCCGTTCAATCCTTACTTTCCAATCATTTACCCGTTCTTTAACCAATGCTTTGAGAGGAGCTATGTAAACAACTTTGCCATGTTCTTGTTTTTGTAGAGCACGAAGGATTGCGATTTCAGCGACAATTGTTTTGCCTGAACCAGTTGGTGCCCCTAGAAGAATATTTTTGTCAGTGTGGTACAGATTAAAAAATATTTGCGTCTGTATAGGATTGAAGTGGGAAAACGTATAGAGTGATTCGTATTGATGATTATTTAACGCCTTAACACCAAGTGGTTGCAAAGGGAGCAGTTGAGTAAGAGGTGGATTATGTGTTGGTAAAATAAGCTGCTTAAAACTTAAAGGATACAATGATTTACTTCCCAACCAGGTATCGCTGGTAACTCTTACAAAATATTGAGAAGGCAGTGGTTCCCTAAGTGGGATGGTAAGTGTAATATTTTGTGCACTTTTACTAGAAACAAATTTTCTTGATATCTTTAATAACTCGAAATGGTAAATGAAATTAGTTTCCGGGTCTTCTATCCAAATCCAAAAATCCTGACTTGCTTTACCATGTTCTCTCTCATTCCAGATGAAATTTGCCCATAGATCGATTTTGATACGCAGTACTGTTCGTGTTATTGGCTGCAAAGCAAGTTCCATTTCCAAAAGTGGAAATTCATTTACGCATTTTAAAAGCAATGCCGCATATTTTTGGTTGCGTATAAGCTCTTTTGTTTCTAGAAAATCCATATCTCTAAGAGTAAATAAATTTAGCCCACGTTTTTCTATTTTATTAATAGTTTCGGAATTTAAACATGAAAATTGTCTAAATGGTGTTTCAGTGTTCCATTGTTGCCTTTCAAACATTTGACTTATTTGGAGCATCCTTCCAGCTAAAATAGAATTATTGTTGTGTAATACAATAGTAAAAATTGCTCTAGATAATCGTACCACATTTTGTACAATATATGACATGTCGGACACAAGAGAAAATGACTTTATGAAGCCATGTGAAAGATAAGTCTGTAAAAGAATATTCACTTTTTCAGGAACATTGTCAGCACAACCTCGACATGACAGTCTACAGTTGTGATTTTTAAGTTCATCCAGTTCTTCTAACTCATCATCTCGAACTTTAAGCTGTTGGAATTCTTGGGCACGTGATATCATACTAAATATTTCAGCTTCTGTCATGTATGGCTTCATGGTTTCATTAAAAACCTCAACTGTATCATACTTAACATAAAAGTGTGAAGCAGTTCGACCTAAATCGGTTATGCTAAAATCATTCGTTCTATGGTTGAAACGTATCATTTTTGCCTTATCTAAACTTATTGCTGCAGAAGTAATTAGAATACGTCTTCTATTTTCCAGATTAGGATCTTGTCGAAGTTCATTATAATCTATTCCATAGCAAAGAGGATTAATGCGCATTCGCACAAATAAGTAGGTATAGCTTAGCCATTCAATAGCTTCTTCGACATTAGTTACAGTTCCTGACGCAATTTCCGCATTCAAATTATCGGCTAAGTAATGAATAAAATTAGATTCGATAGGAAATTGATTTGTTAAAAGTGATAGATAATGCGTTAAATTTTCTTGTGACGTGATGATTGTTCCGACCCCCATTGTATCGTACTGGGGCCGACCAGCCCTACCGAAAATTTGAAGGACATCAAGAATCCCAAGATTAACAAAGGATCCATGTTTGGGGTCATAAATATCAGTTCCCCTTATAATTACTGCATGTACTGGTAAGTTAACACCCCAGGCAAGAGTCGCAGTGCAGACAAGAACCCTTATGTATCCTTCAGCGAAATATTTTTCTACCAACCGCCGATCCGTCCTAAGCATTCCAGCATGATGAATGGATATGCCGTATTGAAATAGCTCAGATAATTTTTTATTATTACTTTGTAACATGCACCGATATGCAATATTATATCCATTTGACTTTTTGGGTAAAAAAAAAGCACTTTGGTTTTTTTTTTGTGCCAAATCCCGCAACATAGTAGCAGTTCTTATTGTAGAATTTCTAGCGTGCACAAAAACCATAACTTGCTGTTCTTTCTGCACAATTTCAAAACATTTGGAATAGCAAACGTTATCCATGTCTGCCATTTGTTGTAATGGTTTAACTGCCTTTACGCCAATAAAGTTCATGTCAAGTGGTACCGGTCGAAATCGTTCATCAAAATAAAATAATCCTTTTGTCGGATTGACACGCAAAAAATGTGCAACGTCTATATAATTCGGTAAGGTAGCGGATAATCCGACAATGCGTATCATGTTTTGAGAAGACTCAACTAGTCGCAATGTCCTAGCGACAAGAGCTTCAACTACAGGTCCACGCTCACCGTGTAGTAAATGTACCTCATCAATGATTAATAATTTAACAGCGCTAATAATCGAAACATCACTAGTGCCCTTTCGTGTTACTACGTCCCATTTTTCAGGTGTTGTTACAATTATCTGAGTTTGCTGCATTTCAGCTTTTGTTAGTTGCATATCACCTGTAAGTTCTCGTACGTTTATTTGCAATGGTTTAAGCCGTTCTTGAAAATTGTCAACAATTTCGGAAGCTAATGCTTTCATTGGAGCTATGTATATAATTTTGAAAGAATCTCGATGAATTATATTACTTTCCAAATGAGAACGTATAACAGCTGCAATTGTAAGCATCGCAATATTTGTTTTGCCAGCCCCTGTTGGTGCGCAAATCAGCATATTGTTATTAGTACAGAATGCAGTAGAAAATACTATTGACTGAATGCGATTAAGTTTCTTAACGCCGTGAAAGGCTTGTTTTGCAATATCATCCAGATCTTTAATTAATATTTCATTGATATCGTCGAATTTAGGGGGTAAAGATGCAACTATCTTCACTTCTGTATATTGATTATTATCTATCCTTTGTGCAGTTTCAGGAAGTGTAATTTTATTACCACCAACAAAAGCCGGGTGAAGCTTTTTAAGCAAATGGCTATCAAATACATATGGATACCTTGGAGTTGTACTTCGATCTCCCTTCTTGTTGTCGATTTTTGTTCGTAGTAAAGGTTGATTCCTGATATTTTCTATTAGTTTTTTTTGTTGTTGCAGCCGCAGCTGGATTGGGTTAATTGTTGTCAATGATACTTTAATGGGCGCATCGCAGTTAATTGTGCGATTTAGTTTTTTTTCGTCTTTACGGCGTTGTTTTATAAGTTCCTTTTCTAGTTTTGACTGCACAATAACAGACTTACTGACAGTTGGAATGCGTTTGCTTGAATTCAAGCCTTTAACTTTATCTTTAAATTGGTTTCTACTGTTCAGAATTTTTTTAATCATTTCAATTGCAGTTTCGCGATTGGAAAGAATGTTTAAAACTAGTTCAAAATTGCTAAGACCGAAAATTTCGCATAATTGATTTTGAACTTCTGAAGTGCTTAGCTCAGATTTGAGCAAATAAAATATTTCTTCTAATATAGCAGACCTTTTAACAAGCAATAGCTCATATACATTTATCTTATAAGAATCATAATCTTGTAAGGATGAAGTGGAAATACATATTTTATCATCGAAAGAGCACCGTAACGAAATTTCAACAAGGCGTGAAATATCCATAAACTTTATAATTGGAAATTGAACAGATATATGCTGACCCCAAAATTTTCCGATTATTTTCTTTGAAAACGTATTGACCGTCGCTTTCATTAATTCTGGTTTTTCTTTTTTTATACAATCACTTATCTGTCGAACTATTTTAAAAATGGGTTCATATTGGTCATCAAACCTTGTTCCAAAAATTGATTTTAAGTTGTCAACAACAAAACGACTAAGTATTTCCTGATTGACGAATAGGCATAGAAAGTAAAAAACAGTTTCATCAATAACATCGGGTGCTTCGCCAAACTGCACATCAGCAACAATTTTACGAATACTTTTCATCAACATCCCTATACTTGCCGAAGATTTACTCAAAAGCAAACTGTATTCCGAATCGTAACTGCAAGACAAAACTTTATTATAGCAATATATTACTTTATATGTAAAACCATACATATTAAACGAAGTGCGTATATCTTTGAACCCAATCCCTGTATTTGCTGGCGTCAAACATATCTTTTTTTCTAACTCACAATTATTTGTCCTCAATTGTGAAGAAAATCTTGCAAAATCTTGCATTTTAAAATATTACTAAAATGACTTTATCTGAACATTAAGACGTAAACAACTAGTTAGCATTAGGTGTCTCAAAGTGAACAGTAACGTATTCAATATTTTGCTGCTTAAAACTTATATTTGCAACCCCTTTCACTTGGACGAAAAATTATTAAATGGCGGACAAGATACATGGTTTGGTGCTTGGTACATGGATATATATGAACTCACATAGATGGCAAACCCTACTACTACAGCTGCAAGCCTGGACCTTTTCCACAACTCCACTGTAAGTGAATCACCAACCCTAAACCAAGCGTGATATCTGTCAAAATAGCTAAAATGACAGCAAATTTCACGTAACGTCCACTAGGTATATATAAAAAAAAAAAAAACTTAAAAGAAAAAGTATTTTAACGTGGTCAATATTTATTTCAAGGAGGTGAACAAGTAGATATAGTAGAACATATGAAAAAATACTTTTGTTTTGCTTTAAGTGTACCAAAAAATGATGGTTTAAGAACTAAATTAGTAAGAGCCCTTAAAATCATAATTTAAAAGATTTATTTCAAGATGTAAATGAATTGCAAATCAGCTTATCATAAAACTTAAACTGGTATTGAAAGTCAATTGTGTAAGCTCTAAGTATAGTTAGGAGCTCTGGACATTTTTTTGTTGTTGTTTGACACGCATTAAGTAAACATTGTAATTTTATTAAGTAATACGATCCAATAAATTATAAATTATTATTTTTATCGTTTTTAAGTATTTCGAGAAAATATTTGTAGACTCGTTTAATTTAAAACTTTCAGGAATGTTATTTATTTTTATTTACCATAAATAATAAAAAGGGTGGTGTTTTTGATGTTAGTTTCATCACCCGGAATAGCAAACGTGTACCAATATTGTTGAAATAATATGATTTCTTGACCTTTTCGAAAAATTTTACCATTATAGTGTGGTATTTGTGGCAAATACAGCGTTCAATTTACACAGATTTAGTTTTTCTCTTTCTTTTGTTTCTTACGTATTTATTTTTAAGCAACATTATGCTAAGGTTAACAATTTTCTAATTTAAGCATTTTAAAATAGAGATAAATCGATATACACATCTGCATGTAGTAAATATAGCTAGTCTTAAGAAACTTAAAATAAGTTCACGTAAGTAATAGTATTAAGAAAACGAGTAAGAGCGAAATAAGCTTTTTATAATAATTTCTTTTTAAAATTTAATAAAACAAGTGAATGTATATCGTTTCTTCTGTATGCATGTATGCATGGTCTTTTTCAATTTGAGAAAACAATTTTGCATTGTTTTTTTTTCAAATCTGATCTAGTAATCTCTTTCTTTAATAGAGAAATGTGGCGACGAATTTTAAACTTAGAAAAATTCAGTAAGTCGCAGAGAGTATGCGAAAAGCATTTCGCAGAGAAAATGTTTGCCGGGGAAGCCAAAAAATATCTGTGCCCATTGTCATAACCATCGATTCTGGTAAGGGGGGCATCAATTTCAGAAGTTTTCAGCATGGCGGTGACAACCGAAGTTGAGCGTGATTGTCCAAAGAGTGAGGTTCCAATATCGTTGGGAATAGATGAACTTCATTCTTTGGATAGCCAGGAGCCAACTTTGGAGGTGCCCGCTCCGGCGACAGAACAGATTGAAGACGAAGCCTTTCCCAAAATTCATAAAGCTCTTGGCTGTTTGGAAGTGCCCTTGACAAGCGCATTCAAGAAGGACTCACGTACCCAAACATGTAAGAAATTAAGTGTTTCTACACCAAGAAAAATAAATTTAAAACTTCGTTTGCATGCGGCTTACGAACAAATTGCGAAAATGGATGCATGTAATCTCTCTTTAAGGAATATTCTAAAAAAAAAAGACGACAGAATCTTGTTCCTTGAAAGGCAGTTGTCCTTGAAGGAAAAGAAGCTCATTTGCTCAAAAAAGAAGCAGAGGAGAATTTTTGCCATAGGTTATCCACCGAACTTCAAACAGTTGTAGAAAATGTGAAATCAAATTTAGATAGGAAAGCTAGGGGCTGTAGGTATACAAATGAATTGAAAATTTTGAAACTTACGATTCATTTTACTTCACCAATCAGCTATAGGTTGCTAAGACCGTTTTTCAATTTACCTTCGGCTGTCACTCTGCGGACATTTATTTCATCATGGCCGAAGACACCGGGCAATATCGAGTTCAATGTTAAGAGCTTAGAGCTCAAGATGAGTCAGCTACCAGATATTTATAAATACTGTTCGATTTCAGCTGACGAGATGTCCCTAAAAGCAAATTTGTCCTATTGAAGGAAAACCGATAGCGTTATTGGTTTGGAGGACTTTGGTGCCAGCGAGTTTCGTTCAAAATGGCCTGCACACAATATTTTGGTGCTAATGGTCCAAGGCATTGCGAAAAGATGGAAACATGCTCTGGCCTATTATTTTGTTCGCACCTGCTGCACGCCATTTATGCTGAAAAAAATCATTTTTGAGGCAATTTCTGAACCCCAGAAAAGTGGCTTCATCCCGATGCAATTCGTATGTGATCAAGGGTCGAATTTTAGAGGTTTGGCGCGGTTCCTTGATGTAGATTTTGGTAGGCCATACTTTTTAGTAAATGGAAGCAGAGTATTTTTTTTTTCTTCGACCCTCCCCATTTACTGAAAATTGCCCGGAATTGCCTATTGAAAAATGATATTACCTTTAATGATTCGGGTATTCGACGAGCAACCTGGAACGATGTCGCTAGATTTTATGACATCGATTCCAAATCGAAACTTAGGTTAGCACCGAAACTGACAGAGGCGCATATAAGACCTAACAACTTTCAACGAATGAAAGTTAAATATGCCTCCCAAGCTTTAAGTAACACAGTTGCAGCGGGTCTTTTGACTTACTGCAGCTCTGGGCAAGCACCGGCAACTATTAGCAACACATCTGATTTCCTTTTATTTTTTAATAATTTGTTTGATATACGAGCATTTAATTCGTCGAGGCGTAAAGACGCAAACCATTTTTAACAGGCATACAGTCAAAGTGAAATTCAGGAGCAATTTTTTGTCAAGCGCCAAACAACTTCTTCAGTCAATGAAAATTCTAGATTCTGAAGGCAAAGATGTAACCAACCAGTTCTATTTTATAAAGGGCTGGTTGCTAAACATCTCTTCGTTAAAATCTTTGTGGCAAAGTATAAGAACCTGCGATTTCATATATTTATATACTTGACATCTAAATCAGGATTGTGTGGAGAATTTCTTTTAGTGAAGTAAGAAGCCACGGAGGCAAAAGTTCGCGCGTAACTCCCGTTCAATTTTCGACCATTTTCCAAAAATAATGGGGTCTTCAGTATTTGAAGATTGTGAGAACGGGAAATTGTGAGTTGGTTAGTTGGTTGGCTAAAACTGTTTTCTTCTAGAAAACTCATCGTATCTATATCTGCTGTTAGATGTACATTAGCGTGTTTTTTGGTACTGCGTCCAACTGTGTTTGGACCCAAGATGTTTGCTTAACCAAATGATGGTCATATATTTCATTTAGTTTAATGTAGTCCACCAACTCACAATTTCCCGTTCTCACAATCTTCAAATACTGAAGACCCCATAATTTTAGGAAAATGGTCAAAAATTGAACGGGAGTTACGCGCGAACTTTTGCCTCCGTGGCTTCTTTCTTCACTAAAAAAAATTCTCCACACAATCCTGATTTAGATGTCTAGTATATAAATATATGAAATCGCAGGTTCTTATACTTTGCCACAAAGATGTTAACGAAGAGATGTTGAGCAACCAGCCCTTTATAAAATAGAACTGGTTGGTTACATCTTTGCCTTCAGGATCTAGAATTTTCATTGACTGAAGAAGTTGTTTGGCGCTTGACAAAAATTGCTCCTGAATTTCACTTTGACTGTATGCCTGTTTAAAATGGTTTGCGTCTTTACGCCTCGACGAATTAAATATATCAAACAAATTATTAAAAAATAAAAGGAAATCAGCTGTGTTGCTAATAGTTGCCGGTGCTTGCCCAGAGCTGCTGTAAGTCAAAAGACCCGCTGCAACTGTGTTACTTAAAGCTTGGGAGGCATTTTTAACTTTCATTCGTTGAAAGTTGTTAGGTCTTATATGCGCCTCTGTCAGTTTCGGTGCTAACCTAAGTTTCGATTTGGAATCGATGTCATAAAATCTAGCGACATCGTTCCAGGTTGCTCGTCGAATACCCGAATCATTAAAGGTAATATCATTTTTCAATAGGCAATTCCGGGCAATTTTCAGTAAATGGGGAGGGTCGAAGAAAAAAAAATACTCTGCTTCCATTTACTAAAAAGTATGGCCTACCAAAATCTACATCAAGCAACCGCGCCAAACCTCTAAAATTCGACCCTTGATCACATACGAATTGCATCGGGATTAAGCCACTTTTCTGGAGTTCAGAAATTGCCTCAAAAATGATTTTTTTCAGCATAAATGGCATGCAGCAGGTGCGAACATAATAATAGGCCAGAGCATGTTTCCATCTTTTCGCAATGCCTTGGACCATTAGCACCAAAACATTGTGTGCAGGCCATTTTGAACGAAACTCGCTGGCACCAAAGTCCTCCAAACCAATAACGCTATCGGTTTTCCTACAATAGGACAAATTTGCTTTTAGGGACATCTCGTCAGCTGAAATCAAACAGTATTTATAAATATCTGGTAGCTGACTCATCTTGAGCTCTAAGCTCTTAACATTGAACTCGATATTGCCCGGTGTCTTCGGCCATGATGAAATAAATGTCCGCAGAGTAACAGCCGAAGGTAAATTAAAAAACGGTCTTAGCAACCTATAGCTGATTGGTGAAGTAAAATGAATCGAAAGTGCCAAAATTTTCAATTCATTTGTATACCTACAGCCCCTAGCTTTCCTATCTAAATTTGATTTCACATTTTCTACAACTGTTTGAAGTTCGGTGGATAACCTATGGCAAAAATTCCCCTCTGCTTCTTTTTTTGAGCAAATGAGCTTCTTTTCCTTCAAGGACAACTGCCTTTCAAGGAACAAGATTCTTTTGTCTTTTTTTTTTAGAATATTCCCTAAAGAGAGATTACATGCATCCATTTTCGCAATTTGTTCGTAAGCCGCATGCAAACGAAGTTTTAAATTTATTTTTCTTGGTGTAGAAACTTAATTTCTTACATGTTTGGGTACGTGAGTCCTTCTTGAATGCGCTTGTCAAGGGCACTTCCAAACAGCCAAGAGCCTTATGAATTTCGGGAAAGGCTTCGTCTTCAATCTGTTCTGTCGCCGGAGCGGGCACCTCCAAAGTTGGCTCCCGGCTATCCAAAGAATGAAGTTCATCTATTCCCAACGATATTGGAACCTCACTCTTTGGACAATCACGCTCAACTTCGGTTGTCACCGCCATGCTGGAAACCTCTGAAATTGATGCCCCCCTTACCAGAATCGATGGTAATGCCGATGGGCACAGATATTTTTTGGCTTCCCCGGCAAACATTTTCTCTGCGAAATGCTTTTCGCATACTCTCTGCGACTTACTGAATTTTTCTAAGTTTAAAATTCGTCGCCACATTTCTCTATTAAAGAAAGAGATTACTAGATCAGATTTGAAAAAAAAACAATGCAAAATTGTTTTCTCAAATTGAAAAAGACCATGCATACATGCATACCAAAGAAACGATATACATTCACTTGTTTTATTAAATTTTAAAAAGAAATTATTATAAAAAGCTTATTTAGCTCTCACTCGTTTTCTTAATACTATTACTTACGTGAACTTATTTTAAGTTTCTTACGACTAGCTATATTTGCTACATGCAGATGTGTATATCGATTTATCTCTATTCTAAAATGCTTAAATTAGAAAATTGTTAACTTTAGCATGATGTTGCTTAAAAATAAATACGTAAGAAAAAAAAGAAAGAGAAAAACTAAATCTGTGTAAATTGAACGCTGTATTTGCCACAAATACCACACTATAATGGTAAAATTTTTCGAAAAGGTCAAGAAATCATATTATTTCAACAATATTGGTACACGTTTGCTATTCCGGGTGATGAAAACTAACATCAAAAACACCACCCTTCTTATTATTTATGGTAAATAAAAATAAATAACATTCCTGAAATTTTTAAATTAAACGAGTCTACAAATATTTTCTTGAAATACTTAAAAACGATAAAAATAATAATTTACAATTTATTGGATCGTTTTACTTAATAAAATTACAATGTTTACTTAATGCGTGTCAAACAACAACAAAAAAATGTCCAGAGCTCCTAACTATACTTAGAGCTTACACAATTGACTTTCAATACCAGTTTAAGTTTTATGATAAGCTGATTTGCAATTCATTTACATCTTGAAATAAATCTTTTAAATTATGATTTTAAGGTCTCTTACTAATTTAGTTCTTACACCATCATTTTTTGGTACACTTAAAGCAAAACAAAAGTATTTTTTCATATGTTCTACTATATTTACTTTTTCACCACCTTGAAATATATATTGACCACGTTAAAATACTTTTTTTTTTATGTTTGCTTTTTTTTATATATACCTAGTGGACGTTACGTGAAATTCGCTGTCATTTTAGCTATTTTGACAGGTATCAGGCTTGGATTAGTGTTGGTGACTCACTTGCAGTGTAGTTGGCAAAAAGGTCCAGGCTTGCAGCTGTAGTAGTAGAGTTTGCCATCTATGTTAGTTCATTTATGTACATGGATATCTCACTAAAATGTACTAATTACAGATTAAAAATGAGCAGGGGTGATGGCACACTTTCCAGATTTTACCGTTCCAAGGACAGTCTTCCACTGATCTACAATAACCGTTTGAACCATAAATGAACTAACATAGATGGCAAACTTTCCAGATATCGGCCGTGCCAGAAACCGGTTTCTTCTGAGGGCCCTTAACCGTGTGAAACCTGTCCGTGAATACGTGTGAACGTCAAAATCTGAGATTACGTCATCCATAAGAAAATGGCGAGGTAAATTATTGTTTTGACATTTCTAATGTTTACATCTCTAATTTCGTGTAAGTTTGAAACAAATTTTAATGTTGGACAATAAATTGCTTTTTTATATATTTCAGGACAACAAAAAAGGGAATCCGAAGACATCTACAACAAGAAGAAGCAATATTCTAGAAAATACTGCTGCCACCAACGGATTGGTTTTTTGTGGATGTGGCAAAAGCAGTTGGAATAGTTTGTTTACGTTTCCTTTTCAGTAAGTAAAACTATTTTAATTTGAAACTAATTAATCAAACTTCTTATTTTGCAGAATAATTTTACTATTCAACATCTTGGCAAATGCTTTGGAAGAATGGAAACAACCCTAATTAACTAAAGACATGTGAGTAAAATGCAATTGTATCGATTGAGCCGTGAATTTAATGTTTTTCTTTCGCAGATTCAACATTTGCAGTTCCAACATCTTGGTGAATCCGTCTGAAGAGTGAAAATCAAGTGGAATCAAACAGAAAACATGTGAGTAAAATGCAATTGCATCGATTGAGCCGTGAATTTAATGCTTTTCTTTCGCAGATTTAACATTTGCAGTTCCAACATCTTGGTAAATCCGTCTGAAGAGTGAAAATCAAGTGGAATCAAACAGAAAACATGTGAGTAAAATGCAATTGTATCGATTGAGCCGTGAATTTAATGCTTTTCTTTCGCAGATTCAACATTTGCAGTTCCAACATCTTGGTGAATCCGTCTGAAGGGTGGAAATAAAAAAAAAATTTGGTGTTTTACGGTTTTAAAACAAAGTATGAACTTTTTGTTTGATTTTCTTATATCATAAATAAAATAAATAAATTTCCTTTAAAAAAATTGTGTTTATTTATTTCTTTTGATAAAGCAATTCCACACCACCCTTGAGGTATGCATGGCGGCGCGTTAACCGATTTTTTTTGGTTGGGTGTTCGGTTTCCCCTAGGATCTGCTATGTCTCTATTCCAAAATTCTAAAATGAAGTATAACCTTACTCTGAGAAAATAATTGGCAAATTTTCGCAGCAAACGAAAGTGCAAACAGATTTAATTTTCGCAGAAATTTCCGCTGCAACCCCGTGCAAAAAATAGCATTCATCGAATACAGGGCAAAATTGCTCCTCCAGCACACGTATGTATTCGACGAATTCTCGGGGCGGGGCAAGCAAGTTGCAATTATCGTACTGCTTAAATGAGGAAAAAATGAGTTTGGTGGACTTCTCAGCACTGTCTAAAGTGGGCAATGGCAAGCTGCACTTGTGACTTTTAAAACACTTCCTGTACAGCCAACCACAGACATACATAAAACTGTTTTGTTCCAGAAAACTCATCGTATCTATATCTGCTGTTAGCTGTACATTTAGCGTGTTTGGAACAAAGATGTTTGCTTAACCAAATGATGGTCATATATTTCATTTAGTTTAAAGCAGTCTACCAACTCACAATTTCCCGTTCTCACAATCTTCAAATACTGAAGACCCCATAATTTTAGGAAAATGGTCAAAAATTGAACGGGAGTTACGCGCGAAATTTTGCCTCCGTGGCTTCTTACTTCACTAAAAAAATTCTCCACACAATCCTGATTTAGATGTTTAGTATATAAATATATGAAATCGCAGGTTCTTATACTTTGCCACAAAGATGTTAACGAAGAGATGTTGAGCAACCAGCCCTTTATAAAATAGAACTGGTTGGTTACATCTTTGCCTTCAGGATCTAGAATTTTCATTGACTGAAGAAGTTGTTTGGCGCTTGACAAAAATTGCTCCTGAATTTCACTTTGACTGTATGCCTGTTTAAAATGGTTTGCGTCTTTACGCCTCGACGAATTAAATATATCAAACAAATTATTAAAAAATAAAAGGAAATCAGCTGTGTTGCTAATAGTTGCCGGTGCTTGCCCAGAGCTGCTGTAAGTCAAAAGAACCGCTGCAACTGTGTTACTTAAAGCTTGGGAGGCATATTTAACTTTCATTCGTTGAAAGTTGTTAGGTCTTATATGCGCCTCTGTCAGTTTCGGTGCTAACCTAAGTTTCGATTTGGAATCAATGTCATAAAATCTAGCGACATCGTTCCAGGTTGCTCGTCGAATACCCGAATCATTAAAGGTAATATCATTTTTCAATAGGCAATTCCGGGCAATTTTCAGTAAATGGGGAGGGTCGAAGAAAAAAAAATACTCTGCTTCCATTTACTAAAAAGTATGGCCTACCAAAATCTACATCAAGCAACCGCGCCAAACCTCTAAAATTCGACCCTTGATCACATACGAATTGCATCGGGATTAAGCCACTTTTCTGGAGTTCAGAAATTGCCTCAAAAATGATTTTTTTCAGCATAAATGGCATGCAGCAGGTGCGAACATAATAATAGGCCAGGGCATGTTTCCATCTTTTCGCAATGCCTTGGACCATTAGCACCAAAACATTGTGTGCAGGCCATTTTGAACGAAACTCGCTGGCACCAAAGTCCTCCAAACCAATAACGCTATCGGTTTTCCTACAATAGGACAAATTTGCTTTTAGGGACATCTCGTCAGCTGAAATCGAACAGTATTTATAAATATCTGGTAGCTGACTCATCTTGAGCTCTAAGCTCTTAACATTGAACTCGATATTGCCCGGTGTCTTCGGCCATGATGAAATAAATGTCCGCAGAGTAACAGCCGAAGGTAAATTGAAAAACGGTCTTAGCAACCTATAGCTGATTGGTGAAGTAAAATGAATCGAAAGTGCCAAAATTTTCAATTCATTTGTATACCTACAGCCCCTAGCTTTCCTATCTAAATTTGATTTCACATTTTCTACAACTGTTTGAAGTTCGGTGGATAACCTATGGCAAAAATTCCCCTCTGCTTCTTTTTTTGAGCAAATGAGCTTCTTTTCCTTCAAGGACAACTGCCTTTCAAGGAACAAGATTCTTTTGTCTTTTTTTTTTAGAATATTCCTTAAAGAGAGATTACATGCATCCATTTTCGCAATTTGTTCGTAAGCCGCATGCAAACGAAGTTTTAAATTTATTTTTCTTGGTGTAGAAACACTTAATTTCTTACATGTTTGGGTACGTGAGTCCTTCTTGAATGCGCTTGTCAAGGGCACTTCCAAACAGCCAAGAGCCTTATGAATTTCGGGAAAGGCTTCGTCTTCAATCTGTTCTGTCGCCGGAGCGGGCACCTCCAAAGTTGGCTCCCGGCTATCCAAAGAATGAAGTTCATCTATTCCCAACGATATTAGAACCTCACTCTTTGGACAATCACGCTCAACTTCGGTTGTCACCGCCATGCTGGAAACCTCTGAAATTGATGCCCCCCTTACCAGAATCGATGGTAATGCCGATGGGCACAGATATTTTTTGGCTTCCCCGGCAAACATTTTCTCTGCGAAATGTTTTTCGCATACTCTCTGCGACTTACTGAATTTTTCTAAGTTTAAAATTCGTCGCCACATTTCTCTATTAAAGAAAGAGATTACTAGATCAGATTTGATAAAAAAAACAATGCAAAATTGTTATCTCAAATTGAAAAAGACCATGCATACATGCATACCAAAGAAACGATATACATTCACTTGTTTTATTAAATTTTAAAAAGAAATTATTATAAAAAAAAAAATTTTAAATTAAACGAGTCTACAAATATTTTCTTGCAATACTTAAAAACGATAAAAATAATAATTTACAATTTATTGGATCGTTTTACTTAATAAAATTACAATGTTTACTTAATGCGTGTCAAACAACAACAAAAAAATGTCCAGAGCTCCTAACTATACTTAGAGCTTACACAATTGACTTTCAATACCAGTTTAAGTTTTATGATAAGCTGATTTGCAATTCATTTACATCTTGAAATAAATCTTTTAAATTATGATTTTAAGGTCTCTTACTAATTTAGTTCTTACACCATCATTTTTTGGTACACTTAAAGCAAAACAAAAGTATTTTTTCATATGTTCTACTATATTTACTTTTTCACCACCTTGAAATAAATATTGACCACGTTAAAATACTTTTTCTTTTACGAGGGCGGGTCAATAAGTCCGTGACTTTTGAATTAAAACACAGATTTTTTGATAAAAAAATAATTTTATTTTTCAACGTAGTCTCCCTTGAGCTCTATACACTTTGTCCAACGCTTCTCCAATTTTTTTATCCCTTCCAAAAAAAATTATTTGTCGAGGTCCTCAAAATAGGCCTTTGTTTGCGAGATGACTTCATCATTGGAGTCAAATCTTTTTCCACCAAGCCATTTCTTCAGGTTTGGGAACAAGAAGTAGTCGCTCGGAGCCAAATCTGGAGAATAGGGTGGATGAGGGAGCAATTCATAGCCCAATTCATGGATTTTTGCCATGGCAACTGCACATGTGTTTGTGGTCGACTGTGAGCAAACGCGGCACCCATCTTGCGGAAAGCTTTCTCATGCCCAAGTGATCATTCAAAAGTGAAACCACTGAGCCATGCGAGATCCCTACGGCTTCCACAATCTCTCGCACTTTCAATCTTCGGTCGGCCAACACCATATCGTGAATTTTTTCGATTGTTTCGGGTGTAGAGACCTCAACTGTGCGTCCAGGACGTTCGGCATCTTCAGTGCTTGTACGGCCACAACGAAATTCAGTAAACCACTTTTTTACCATTGAAATCGATGGTGCAGAGTCCCCATAGTATTTATCAAGCTTAGCCTTGGTCTCGGTAATGGTTTTTTTTCGCAAGAAATAATGCTTAATAAGCACACGAAATTCACTTTTTTCCATTTTCTCCTCAAATTAGTGAGTAGTCTGATAAAAACAGCTGTCAAACACAAACTAACTGACGCAGCAAGTTTAAATTTTGACAGGAGTCAACTGACAGATGCCTGTTGACAGGAGCAGTGTTGCTGTTTCAGTAAAGAGGTCAGAAATTCAAAAAGTCACGGACTTATTGACCCGCCCTCGTATGTTTGCTTTTTTTATATATACCTAGTGGACGTTACGTGAAATTTGCTGTCATTTTAGCTATTTTGACAGGTATCAGGCTTGGATTAGTGTTGGTGATTCACTTACAGTGTAGTTGTGAAAAAGGTCCAGGCTTGCAGCTGTAGTAGTAGAGTTTGCCATCTATGTTAGTTCATTTATGTACATGGATATCTCACTAAAATGTACTAATTACAGATTAAAAATGAGCAGGGGTGATGGCACACTTTCCAGATTTTACCGTTCCAAGGACAGTCTTCCACTGATATACAATAACCGTTTGAACCATAAATGAACTAACATAGATGGCAAACTTTCCAGATATCGGTCGTGCCAGAAACCGGTTTCTTCTGAGGGCCCCTATCCGTGTGAAACCTGTCCGTGAATACGTGTGAACGTCAAAATTTGAGATTACGTCATCCATAAGAAAATGGCGAGGTAAATTATTGTTTTGACATTTCTAATGTTTACATCTCTAATTTTGTGTAAGTTTGAAACAAATTTTAATGTTGGACAATAAATTGCTTTTTTATATATTTCAGGACAACAAAAAAGGGAATCCGAAGACATCTACAACAAGAAGAAGCAATATTCTAGAAAATACTGCTGCCACCAACGGATTGGTTTTTTGTGGATGTGGCAAAAGCAGTTGGAATAGTTTGTTTACGTTTCCTTTTCAGTAAGTAAAACTATTTTAATTTGAAACTAATTAATCAAACTTCTTATTTTGCAGAATAATTTAACTATTCAACATCTTGGCAAATGCTTTGGAAGAGTGGAAACAACCCTAATTAATTAAAGACATGTGAGTAAAATGCAATTGTATCGATTGAGCCGTGAATTTAATGTTTTTCTTTCGCAGATTCAACATTTGCAGTTCCAACATCTTGGTGAATCCGTCTGAAGAGTGAAAATCAAGTGGAATCAAACAGAAAACATGTGAGTAAAATGCAATTGCATCGATTGAGCCGTGAATTTAATGCTTTTCTTTCGCAGATTCAACATTTGCAGTTCCAACATCTTGGTGAATCCGTCTGAAGAGTGAAAATCAAGTGGAATCAAACAGAAAACATGTGAGTAAAATGCAATTGTATCGATTGAGCCGTGAATTTAATACTTTTCTTTCGCAGATTCAACATTTGCAGTTCCAACATCTTGGTGAATCCGTCTGAAGAGTGGAAATCAAAAAAAAATTGGTGTTTCACGGTTTTAAAACAAAGTATGTACTTTTTGTTTGATTTTCTTATATCATAAATAAAATAAATAAATTTCCTTTAAAAAAATTGTGTTTATTTATTTCTTTTGATAAAGCAATTCCACACCACCCTTGAGGTATGCATGGCGGCGCGTTAACCGATTTTTTTTGGTTGGGTGTTCGGTTGCCCCTGGAGGCCTATTGCACCCGTTCTGTAAAATAAAAGATCATAAATATTTGGACAAAAATGGATGCTGTTTTTTTTTATTAATGATTTACCCGAAGAAACTTGTTCCTGAAAGAGGGATCTGCTATGTCTCTATTCCAAAATTCTAAAATGAAGTATAACCTTACTCTGAGAAAATAATTGGCAAATTTTCGCAGCAAACGAAAGTGCAAACAGATTTAATTTTCGCAGAAATTTCCGCTGCAACCCCGTGCAAAAAATAGCATTAATCGAATACAGGGCAAAATTGCTCCTCCAGCACACGTATGTATTCGACGAATTCTCGGGGCGGAGCAAGCAAGTTGCAATTATCGTACTGCTTAAATGAGGAAAAAATGAGTTTGGTGGACTTCTCAGCACTGTCTAAAGTGGGCAATGGCAAGCTGCACTTGTGACTTTTAAAACACTTCCTGTACAGCCAACCACAGACATACATAAAACTGTTTTGTTCTAGAAAACTCATCGTATCTATATCTGCTGTTAGCTGTACATTTAGCGTGTTTGGAACAAAGATGTTTGCTTAACCAAATGATGGTCATATATTTCATTTAGTTTAATGTAGTCCACCAACTCACAATTTCCCGTTCTCACAATCTTCAAATACTGAAGACCCCATAATTTTAGGAAAATGGTCAAAAATTGAACGGGAGTTACGCGCGAACTTTTGCCTCCGTGGCTTCTTACTTCACTAAAAAAATTCTCCACACAATCCTGATTTAGATGTTTAGTATATAAATACATGAAATCGCAGGTTCTTATACTATGCCACAAAGATGTTAACGAAGAGATGTTTAGCAACCAGCCCTTTATAAAATAGAACTGGTTGGTTACATCTTTCACTTAATTTCTTACATGTTTGGGTACGTGAGTCCTTCTTGAATGCGCTTGTCAAGGGCACTTCCAAACAGCCAAGAGCCTTATGAATTTCGGGAAAGGCTTGGTCTTCAATCTGTTCTGTCGCCGGAGCGGGCACCTCCAAAGTTGGCTCCCGGCTATCCAAAGAATGAAGTTCATCTATTCCCAACGATATTGGAACCTCACTCTTTGGACAATCACGCTCAACTTCGGTTGTCACCGCCATGCTGGAAACCTCTGAAATTGATGCCCCCCTTACCAGAATCGATGGTAATGCCGATGGGCACAGATATTTTTTGGCTTCCCCGGCAAACATTTTCTCTGCGAAATGCTTTTCGCATACTCTCTGCGACTTACTGAATTTTTCTAAGTTTAAAATTCGTCGCCACATTTCTCTATTAAAGAAAGAGATTACTAGATCAGATTTGAAAAAAAAACAGTGCAAAATTGTTTTCTCAAATTGAAAAAGACCATGCATACATGCATACCAAAGAAACGATATACATTCACTTGTTTTATTAAATTTTAAAAAGAAATTATTATAAAAAGCTTATTTAGCTCTCACTCGTTTTCTTAATACTATTACTTACGTGAACTTATTTTAAGTTTCTTACGACTAGCTATATTTGCTACATGCAGATGTGTATATCGATTTATCTCTATTCTAAAATGCTTAAATTAGAAAATTGTTAACCTTAGCATAATGTTGCTTAAAAATAAATACGTAAGAAAAAAAAGAAAGAGAAAAACTAAATCTGTGTAAATTGAACGCTGTATTTGCCACAAATACCACACTATAATGGTAAAATTTTTCGAAAAGGTCAAGAAATTTTATTATTTCAACAATATTGGTACACGTTTGCTATTCCGGGTGATGAAAACTAACATCAAAAACACCACCCTTCTTATTATTTATAGTAAATAAAAATAAATAACATTCCTGAAATTTTTAAATTAAACGAGTCTACAAATATTTTCTTGAAATACTTAAAAACGATAAAAATAATAATTTACAATTTATTGGATCGTTTTACTTAATAAAATTACAATGTTTACGTAATGCGTGTCAAACAACAACAAAAAAATGTCCAGAGCTCCTAACTATACTTAGAGCTTACACAATTGACTTTCAATACCAGTTTAAGTTTTATGATAAGCTGATTTGCAATTCATTTACATCTTGAAATAAATCTTTTAAATTATGATTTTAAGGTCTCTTACTAATTTAGTTCTTACACCATCATTTTTTGGTACACTTAAAGCAAAACAAAAGTATTTTTTCATATGTTCTACTATATTTACTTTTTCACCACCTTGAAATAAATATTGACCACGTTAAAATACTTTTTCTTTTATGTTTGCTTTTTTTATATATACCTAGTGGACGTTACGTGAAATTTGCTGTCATTTTAGCTATTTTGACAGGTATCAGGCTTGGATTAGTGTTGGTGATTCACTTACAGTGTAGTTGTGAAAAAGGTCCAGGCTTGCAGCTGTAGTAGTAGAGTTTGCCATCTATGTTAGTTCATTTATGTACATGGATATCTCACTAAAATGTACTAATTACAGATTAAAAATGAGCAGGGGTGATGGCACACTTGCCAGATTTTACCGTTCCAAGGACAGTCTTCCACTGATCTACAATAACCGTTTGAACCATAAATGAACTAACATAGATGGCAAACTTTCCAGATATCGGTCGTGCCAGAAACCGGTATCTTCTGAGGGCCCCTATCCGTGTGAAACCTGTCCGTAAGAAAATGGCGAGGTAAATTATTGTTTTGACATTTCTAATGTTTACATCTCTAATTTCGTGTAAGTTTGAAACAAATTTTAATGTTGGACTATAAATTGCTTTTTTATATATTTCAGGACAACAAAAAAGGGTATCCGAAGACATCTACAACAAGAAGAAGCAATATTCTAGAAAATACTGCTGCCACCAACGGATTGGTTTTTTGTGGATGTGGCAAAAGCAGTTGGAATAGTTTCTTTACGTTTCCTTTTCAGTAAGTAAAACTATTTTAATTTGAAACTAATTAATCAAACTTCTTATTTTGCAGAATAATTTTACTATTCAACATTTTGGCAAATGCTTTGGAAGAGTGGAAAAAACCCTAAATAACTAAAGACATGTGAGTAAAATGGAATTGTATCGATTGAGCCGTGAATTTAATGTTTTTCTTTCGCAGATTCAACATTTGCAGTTCCAACATCTTGGTGAATCCGTCTGAAGAGTGAAAATCAAGTGGAATCAAACAGAAAACATGTGAGTAAAATGCAATTGCATCGATTGAGCACTGAATTTAATGCTTTTCTTTCGCAGATTCAACATTTGCAGTTCCAACATCTTGGTGAATCCGTCTGAAGAGTGGAAATAAAAAAAAAATTCGTGTTTTACGGTTTTAAAACAAAGTAGGTACTTTTTGTTTGATTAATAATAAATAAATTTCTTTTAAAAAAATTGTGTTTATTTATTTCTTTTGATAAAGCAATTCCACACCACCCTTGAGGTATGCATGGCGGCGCGTTAACCGATTTTTTTTGGTTGGGTGTTCGGTTTCCACTGGAGGCCTATTGCACCCGTTCCGTAAAATAAAAGATCATAAATATTTGGACAAAAATGGATGCTGTTTTTTTTTTATTAATGATTTACCCGAAGAAACTTGTTCCTGAAAGAGGGATCTGCTATGTCTCTATTCCAAAATTCTAAAATGAAGTATAACCTTACTCTGAGAAAATAATTGGCAAATTTTCGCAGCAAACGAAAGTGCGAACAGATTTAATTTTCGCAGAAATTTCTGCCGCAACCCCGTGCAAAAAATAGCATTCATCGAATACAGGGCAAAATTGCTCCTCCAGCACACATATGTATTCGACGAATTCTCGGGGCGGGGCAAGCAAGTTGCAATTATCGTACTGCTTAAATGAGGAAAAAATGAGATTGGTGGACTTCTCAGCACTGTCTAAAGTGGGCAATGGTAAGCTGCACTTGTGACTTTTAAAACACTTCCTGTACAGCCAACCACAGACATATATAAAACTGTTTTCTTCTAGAAAACTCATCGTATCTATATCTGCTGTTAGATGTACATTAGCGTGTTATTTGGTGCTGTGTCCAACTGTGTTTGGACCCAAGATGTTTGCTTAACCAAATGATGGTCATATATTTCATTTAGTTTAATGTAGTCCACCAACTCACAATTTCCCGTTCTCACAATCTCCAATTACTGAAGACCCCATAATTTTTGGAAAATGGTTGAAAATTGAACGGGAGTTACGCGCAAACTTTTGCCTCCGTGGCTTCTTACTTCACAAAAAAAATACTCCACACAATCCTGATTTAGATGTCTAGTATATAAATATATGAAATCGCAGGTTCTTTTACTTTGCCACAAAGATGTTAACGAAGAGATGTTTAGCAACCAGCCCTTTATAAAATAGAACTGGTTGGTTACATCTTTGCCTTCAGGATCTAGAATTTTCATTGACTGAAGAAGTTGTTTGGCGCTTGACAAAAATTGCTCCTGAATTTCACTTTGACTGTGTGCCTGTTTAAAATGGTTTGCGTCTTTACGCCTCGACGAGTTAAATATGTCAAACAAATTATTAAAAAATAAAAGGAAATCAGCTGTGTTGCTAATGGTTGCCGGTGCTTGCCCAGAGCTGCAATAAGTCAAAAGACCCGCTGCAACTGTGTTACTTAAAGCTTGGGAGGCATATTTAACTTTCATTCGTTGAAAGTTGTTAGGTCTTATATGCGCCTCGGTTTCGGTGCTAACCTAAGTTTCGATTTGGAATCGATGTCATAAAATCTAGCGACATCGTTCCAGGTTGCTCGTCGAATACCCGAATCATTAAAGGTAATATCATTTTTCAATAGGCAATTCCGGGCAATTTTCAGTAAATAGGGAGGGTCGAAGAAAAAAAATACTCTGCTTCCATTTACTAAAAAGTATGGCCTACCAAAATCTACATCAAGCAACCGCGCCAAACCTCTGAAATTCGACCCTTGATCACATACGAATTGCATCGGGATTAAGCCATTTCATCGAGCCACAAGGCTTAGATAGTATTACTCGTATTTTGTTTTGTTAAGCTTTTATTTTATAACATAAGTTTGTTATACACCGCTGGCAACTCCTTTAAACCAAGTTTAGAATTATTTCAACCATCACATAGCTTTGTCCCTCTCTTTGAAGAATTTGCAAGTGCAGTTTACAGCTCTATTTCTCCAACTGTCATACTAATACGCTCACAGCTTTGAGCGGATTGGAAATTTACCGGGTGAAAGGGTTGGAAGACGAAGTGAATAAAAAAGAACACTGGGATTTGCTACGGTCACTCAATTGTAAAAGTTAAAAGGAGTTGCCACTGGTGGAATTTTAAGGGTACACTTTCCCGACACCTATGTAAGTTCAAGAAATTATTTAATGATAGTCTAGAAATCTCTTATTATACCTTTCTGATAGAAAATAAAATCATAAGCTGAAGAAGCCTGGTTGATATTTGTTTGGGTGCATGGGGAAGCGGAAATTCCTAAGGCGCGCAACAACAAGCCACTTTTCTGGAGTTCAGAAATTGCCTCAAAAATGATTTTTTTCAGCATAAATGGCGTGCAGCAGGTGCGAACAAAATAATAGGCCAGAGCATGTTTCCATCTTTTCGCAATGCCTTGGACCATTACCACCAAAACATTGTGTGCAGGCCATTTAGAACGAAACTCGCTGGCACCAAAGTCCTCCAAACCAATAACGTTATCGGTTTTCCTACAATAGGACAAATTTGCTTTTAGGGACATCTCGTCAGCTGAAATCGAATAGTATTTATAAATATCTGGTAGCTGACTCATCTTGAGCTCTAAGCTCTTAACATTGAACTCGATATTGCCCGGTGTCTTCGGCCATGATGAAATAAATGTGCGCAGAGTGACAGCCGAAGGTAAAGGTAAATTGAAAAACCTATAGCTGATTGGTGAAGTAGAATGAATCGAAAGTGCCATAATTTTCAATTCATTTGTATACTCGTGCCTACAGCCCCTAGCTTTCCTATCTAAATTTGATTTCACATTTTCTGCAACTGTTTGAAGTTCGGTGGATAACCTATGGCAAAAATTCTCCTCTGCTTCTTTTTTTGAGCAAATGAGCTTCTTTTCCTTCAAGGACAACTGCCTTTCAAGGAACAAGATTCTTTTGTCTTTTTTTTTTTAGAATATTCCTTAAAGAGAGATTACATGCATCCATTTTCGCAATTTGTTCGTAAGCCGCATGCAAACGAAGTTTTAAATTTATTTTTCTTGGTGTAGAAACACTTAATTTCTTACATGTTTGGGTACGTGAGTCCTTCTTGAATGCGCTTGTCAAGGGCACTTCCAAACAGCCAAGAGCTTTATGAATTTCGGGAAAGGCTTCGTCTTCAATCTGTTCTGTCGCCGGAGCGGGCACCTCCAAAGTTGGCTCCCGGCTATCCAAAGAATGAAGTTCATCTATTCCCAACGATATTGGAACCTCACTCTTTGGACAATCACGCTCAACTTCGGTTGTCACCGCCATGCTGGAAACCTCTGAAATTGATGCCCCCCTTACCAGAATCGATGGAAATGCCGATGGGCACAGATATTTTTTGGCTTCCCCGGCAAACATTTTCTCTGCGAAATGCTTTTCGCATACTCTCTGCGACTTACTGAATTTTTCTAAGTTTAAAATTCGTCGCCACATTTCTCTATTAAAGAAAGAGATTACTAGATCAGATTTGATAAAAAAAACAATGCAAAATTGTTATCTCAAATTGAAAAAGACCATGCATACAAAAGAAACGATATACATTCACTTGTTTTATTAAATTTTAAAAAGAAATTATTATAAAAAGCTTCCTGAAATTTTTAAATTAAACGAGTCTACAAATATTTTCTTGAAATACTTAAAAACGATAAAAATAATAATTTATAATTTATTGGATCGTATTACTTAATAAAATTACAATGTTTACTTAATGCGTGCCAAACAACAACAAAAAATTGTCCAGAGCTCCTAACTATACTTAGAGCTTACACAATTGACTTTCAATACCAGTTTAAGTTTTACGATAAGCTGATTTGCAATTCATTTACATCTTGAAATAAATCTTTTAAATTATGATTGCAAGGTCTCTTACTAATTTAGTTCTTACACCATCATTTTTTTTACACTTAAAGCAAAACAAAAGTATTTTTTCATATGTTCTACTATATTTACTTTTTCACCACCTTGAAATAAATATTGACCACGTTAAAATACTTTTTCTTTTATGTTTGCTTTTTTTATATATACCTAGTGGACGTTACGTGAAATTTGCTGTCATTTTAGCTATTTTGACAGGTATCAGGCTTGGATTAGTGTTGGTGATTCACTTACAGTGTAGTTGTGAAAAAGGTCCAGGCTTGCAGCTGTAGTAGTAGAGTTTGCAATCTACGTTAGTTCATTTATGTACATGGATATCTCACTAAAATGTACTAATTACAGATTAAAAATGAGCAGGGGTGATGGCACACTTGCCAGATTTTACCGTTCCAAGGACAGTCTTCCACTGATCTACAATAACCGTTTGAACCATAAATGAACTAACATAGATGGCAAACTTTCCAGATATCGGTCGTGCCAGAAACCGGTATCTTCTGAGGGCCCCTGTCCGTGTGAAACCTGTCCGTAAGAAAATGGCGAGGTAAATTATTGTTTTGACATTTCTAATGTTTACATCTCTAATTTCATGTAAGTTTGAAACAAATTTTAATGTTGGACTATAAATTGCTTTTTTATATATTTCAGGACAACAAAAAAGGGAATCCGAAGACATCTACAACAAGAAGAAGCAATATTCTAGAAAATATTGCTGCCACCAACGGATTGGTTTTTTGTGGATGTGGCAAAAGCAGTTGGAATAGTTTCTTTACGTTTCCTTTTCAGTAAGTAAAACTATTTTAATTTGAAACTAATTAATCAAACTTCTTATTTTGCAGAATAATTTTACTATTCAACATCTTGGAAAATGCTTTGGAAGAGTGGAAAAAAACCCTAATTAACTAAAGACATGTGAGTAAAATGGAATTGTATCGATTGAGCCGTGAATTTAATGTTTTTCTTTCGCAGATTCAACATTTGCAGTTCCAACATCTTGGTGAATCCGTCTGAAGAGTGAAAATCAAGTGGAATCAAACAGAAAACATGTGACTAAAATGCAATTGCATCGATTGAGCCGTGAATTTAATGCTTTTATTTCGCAGATTCAACATTTGCAGTTCCAACATCTTGGTGAATCCGTCTGAAGAGTGGAAATAAAAAAAAAATTCGTGTTTTACGGTTTTAAAACAAAGTATGTACTTTTTGTTTGATTTTCTTATATCATAAATAAAATAAATAAATTTCCTTTAAAAAAATTGTGTTTATTTATTTCTTTTGATAATGCAATTCCACACCACCCTTGAGGTATACATGGCGGCGCGTTAACCGATTTTTTTTGGTTGGGTGTTCGGTTTCCCCTTTTATTTCTGTAAAATAAAAGATCATAAATATTTGGACAAAAATGGATGCTGTTTTTTTTTTTATTAATGATTTACCCGAAGAAACTTGTTCCTGAAAGAGGGATCTGCTATGTCTCTATTCCAAAATTCTAAAATGAAGTATAACCTTACTCTGAGAAAATAATTGGCAAATTTTCGCAGCAAACGAAAGTGCGAACAGATTTAATTTTCGCAGAAATTTCTGCCGCAACCCCGTGCAAAAAATAGCATTCATCGAATACAGGGCAAAATTGTTCCTCCAGCACACATATGTATTCGACGAATTCTCGGGGCGGGGCAAGCAAGTTGCAATTATCGTACTGCTTAAATGAGGAAAAAATGAGATTGGTGGACTTCTCAGCACTGTCTAAAGTGGGCAATGGCAAGCTGCACTTGTGACTTTTAAAACACTTCCTGTACAGTCAACCACAGACATATATAAAACTGTTTTCTTCTAGAAAACTCATCGTATCTATATCTGCTGTTAGATGTACATTAGCGTGTTTTTTGGTGCTGTGTCCAACTGTGTTTGGACCCAAGATGTTTGCTTAACCAAATGATGGTCATATATTTCATTTAGTTTAATGTAGTCCACCAACTCACAATTTCCCGTTCTCACAATCTTCAAATACTGAAGACCCCATAATTTTTGGAAAATGGTCGAAAATTGAACGGGAGTTACGCGCGAACTTTTGCCTCCGTGGCTTCTTACTTCACAAAAAAAATACTCCACACAATCCTGATTTAGATGTCTAGTATATAAATATATGAAATAGCAGGTTCTTTTACTTTGCCACAAAGATGTTAACGAAGAGATGTTTAGCAACCAGCCCTTTATAAAATAGAACTGGTTGGTTACATCTTTGCCTTCAGGATCTAGAATTTTCATTGACTGAAGAAGTTGTTTGGCGCTTGACAAAAATTGCTCCTGAATTTCACTTTGACTGTGTGCCTGTTTAAAATGGTTTGCGTCTTTACGCCTCGACGAATTAAATATGTCAAACAAATTATTAAAAAATAAAAGGAAATCAGCTGTGTTGCTAATGGTTGCCGGTGCTTGCCCAGAGCTGCAATAAGTCAAAAGACCCGCTGCAACTGTGTTACTTAAAGCTTGGGAGGCATATTTAACTTTCATTCGTTGAAAGTTGTTAGGTCTTATATGCGCCTCTGTCAGTTTCGGTGCTAACCTAAGTTTCGATTTGGAATCGATGTCATAAAATCTAGCGACATCGTTCCAGGTTGCTCGTCGAATACCCGAATCATTAAAGGTAATATCATTTTTCAATAGGCAATTCCGGGCAATTTTCAGTAAATAGGGAGGGTCGAAGAAAACAAATACTCTGCTTCCATTTACTAAAAAGTATGGCCTACCAAAATCTACATCAAGCAACCGCGCCAAACCTCTGAAATTCGACCCTTGATCACATACGAATTGCATCGAGATTAAGCCATGTCATCGAGCCACAAGGCTTAGATAGTATTACTCGTATTTTGTTACACTCCTTTAAACCAAGTTTAGAATTATTCCAACCATCACATAGCTTTGTCCCTCTCTTTGAAGAATTTGCAAGTGCAGTTTACAGCTCTATTTCTCCAACTGTCATACTAATACGCTCACAGCTTTGAGCGGATTGGAAATTTACCGGGTGACAGGGTTGGAAGACGAAGTGAATAAAAAAGAACACTGGGATTTGCTACGGTCACTCAATTGTAAAAGTTAAAAGGAGTTGCCACTGGTGGAATTTTAAGGGTACACTTTCCCGACACCTATGTAAGTTCAAGAAATTATTTAATGATAGTCTAGAAATCTCTTATTATACCTTTCTGATAGAAAATAAAATCATAAGCTGAAGAAGCCTGGTTGATATTTGTTTGGGTGCATGGGGAAGCGGAAATTCCTAAGGCGCCCAACAACAAGCCACTTTTCTGGAGTTCAGAAATTGCCTCAAAAATGATTTTTTTCAGCATAAATGGCGTGCAGCAGGTGCGAACAAAATAATAGGCCAGAGCATGTTTCCATCTTTTCGCAATGCCTTGGACCATTAGCACCAAAACATTGTGTGCAGGCCATTTTAAACGAAACTCGCTGGCACCAAAGTCCTCCAAACCAATAACGCTATCGGTTTTCCTACAATAGGACAAATTTGCTTTTAGGGACATCTCGTCAGCTGAAATCGAATAGTATTTATAAATATCTGGTAGCTGACTCATCTTGAGCTCTAAGCTCTTAACATTGAACTCGATATTGCCCGGTGTCTTCGGCCATGATGAAATAAATGTCCGCAGAGTAACAGCCGAAGGTAAATTGAAAAACGGTCTTAGCAGCCTATAGCTGATTGGTGAAGTAAAATGAATCGAAAGTGCCAAAATTTTCAATTCATTTGTATACTCGTGCCTACAGCCCCTAGCTTTCCTATCTAAATTTGATTTCACATTTTCTGCAACTGTTTGAAGTTCGGTGGATAACCTATGGCAAAAATTCTCCTCTGCTTCTTTTTTTGAGCAAATGAGCTTCTTTTCCTTCAAGAACAACTGCCTTTCAAGGAACAAGATTCTTTTGTCTTTTTTTTTTTTAGAATATTCCTTAAAGAGAGATTACATGCATCCATTTTCGCAATTTGTTCGTAAGCCGCATGCAAACGAAGTTTTAAATTTATTTTTCTTGGTGTAGAAACACTTAATTTCTTACATGTTTGGGTACGTGAGTCCTTCTTGAATGCGCTTGTCAAGGGCACTTCCAAACAGCCAAGAGCTTTATGAATTTCGGGAAAGGCTTCGTCTTCAATCTGTTCTGTCGCCGGAGCGGGCACTTCCAAAGTTGGCTCCCGGCTATCCAAAGAATGAAGTTCATCTATTCCCAACGATATTGGAACCTCACTCTTTGGACAATCACGCTCAACTTCGGTTGTCACCGCCATGCTGGAAACCTCTGAAATTGATGCCCCCCTTACCAGAATCGATGGTAATGCCGATGGGCACAGATATTTTTTGGCTTCCCCGGCAAACATTTTCTCTGCGAAATGCTTTTCGCATACTCTCTGCGACTTACTGAATTTTTCTAAGTTTAAAATTCGTCGCCACATTTCTCTATTAAAGAAAGAGATTACTAGATCAGATTTGAAAAAAAAACAATGCAAAATTGTTTTCTCAAATTGAAAAAGACCATGCATACATGCATACAAAAGAAACGATATACATTCACTTGTTTTATTAAATTTTAAAAAGAAATTATTATAAAAAGCTTCCTGAAATTTTTAAATTAAACGAGTCTACAAATATTTTCTTGAAATACTTAAAAACGATAAAAATAATAATTTATAGTTTATTGGATCGTATTACTTAATAAAATTACAATGTTTACTTAATGCGTGCCAAACAACAACAAAAAATTGTCCAGAGCTCCTAACTATACTTAGAGCTTACACAATTGACTTTCAATACCAGTTTAAGTTTTATGATAAGCTGATTTGCAATTCATTTACATCTTGAAATAAATCTTTTAAATTATGATTGCAAGGTCTCTTACTAATTTAGTTCTTACACCATCATTTTTTTTACACTTAAAGCAAAACAAAAGTATTTTTTCATATGTTCTACTATATTTACTTTTTCACCACCTTGAAATAAATATTGACCACGTTAAAATACTTTTTCTTTTATGTTTGCTTTTTTTATATATACCTAGTGGACGTTACGTGAAATTTGCTGTCATTTTAGCTATTTTGACAGGTATCAGGCTTGGATTAGTGTTGGTGATTCACTTACAGTGTAGTTGTGAAAAAGGTCCAGGCTTGCAGCTGTAGTAGTAGAGTTTGCAATCTACGTTAGTTCATTTATGTACATGGATATCTCACTAAAATGTACTAATTACAGATTAAAAATGAGCAGGGGTGATGGCACACTTGCCAGATTTTACCGTTCCAAGGACAGTCTTCCACTGATCTACAATAACCGTTTGAACCATAAATGAACTAACATAGATGGCAAACTTTCCAGATATCGGTCGTGCCAGAAACCGGTATCTTCTGAGGGCCCCTATCCGTGTGAAACCTGTCCGTAAGAAAATGGCGAGGTAAATTATTGTTTTGACATTTCTAATGTTTACATCTCTAATTTCGTGTAAGTTTGAAACAAATTTTAATGTTGGACTATAAATTGCTTTTTTATATATTTCAGGACAACAAAAAAGGGTATCCGAAGACATCTACAACAAGAAGAAGCAATATTCTAGAAAATACTGCTGCCACCAACGGATTGGTTTTTTGTGGATGTGGCAAAAGCAGTTGGAATAGTTTCTTTACGTTTCCTTTTCAGTAAGTAAAACTATTTTAATTTGAAACTAATTAATCAAACTTCTTATTTTGCAGAATAATTTTACTATTCAACATTTTGGCAAATGCTTTGGAAGAGTGGAAAAAACCCTAAATAACTAAAGACATGTGAGTAAAATGGAATTGTATCGATTGAGCCGTGAATTTAATGTTTTTCTTTCGCAGATTCAACATTTGCAGTTCCAACATCTTGGTGAATCCGTCTGAAGAGTGAAAATCAAGTGGAATCAAACAGAAAACATGTGAGTAAAATGCAATTGCATCGATTGAGCACTGAATTTAATGCTTTTCTTTCGCAGATTCAACATTTGCAGTTCCAACATCTTGGTGAATCCGTCTGAAGAGTGGAAATAAAAAAAAAATTGGTGTTTTACGGTTTTAAAACAAAGTATGTACTTTTTGTTTGATTTTCTTATATCATAAATAAAATAAATAAATTTCTTTAAAAAAAATTGTGTTTATTTATTTCTTTTGATAAAGCAATTCCACACCACCCTTGAGGTATGCATGGTGGCGCGTTAACCGATTTTTTTTGGTTGGGTGTTCGGTTTCCACTGGAGGCCTATTGCACCGTTCCGTAAAATAAAAGATCATAAATATTTGGACAAAAATGGATGCTGTTTTTTTTTTATTAATGATTTACCCGAAGAAACTTGTTCCTGAAAGAGAGATCTGCTATGTCTCTATTCCAAAATTCTAAAATGAAGTATAACCTTACTCTGAGAAAATAATTGGCAAATTTTCGCAGCAAACGAAAGTGCGAACAGATTTAATTTTCGCAGAAATTTCTGCCGCAACCCCGTGCAAAAAATAGCATTCATCGAAAACAGGGCAAAATTGCTCCTCCAGCACACATATGTATTCGACGAATTCTCGGGGCGGGGCAAGCAAGTTGCAATTATCGTACTGCTTAAATGAGAAAAAATGAGATTGGTGGACTTCTCAGCACTGTCTAAAGTGGGCAATGGTAAGCTGCACTTGTGACTTTTAAAACACTTCCTGTACAGCCAACCACAGACATATATAAAACTGTTTTCTTCTAGAAAACTCATCGTATCTATATCTGCTGTTAGATGTACATTAGCGTGTTATTTGGTGCTGTGTCCAACTGTGTTTGGACCCAAGATGTTTGCTTAACCAAATGATGGTCATATATTTCATTTAGTTTAATGTAGTCCACCAACTCACAATTTCCCGTTCTCACAATCTTCAATTACTGAAGACCCCATAATTTTTGGAAAATGGTCGAAAATTGAACGGGAGTTACGCGCAAACTTTTGCCTCCGTGGCTTCTTACTTCACAAAAAAAATACTCCACACAATCCTGATTTAGATGTCTAGTATATAAATATATGAAATCGCAGGTTCTTTTACTTTGCCACAAAGATGTTAACGAAGAGATGTTTAGCAACCAGCCCTTTATAAAATAGAACTGGTTGGTTACATCTTTGCCTTCAGGATCTAGAATTTTCATTGACTGAAGAAGTTGTTTGGCGCTTGACAAAAATTGCTCCTGAATTTCACTTTGACTGTGTGCCTGTTTAAAATGGTTTGCGTCTTTACGCCTCGACGAATTAAATATGTCAAACAAATTATTAAAAAATAAAAGGAAATCAGCTGTGTTGCTAATAGTTGCCGGTGCTTGCCCAGAGCTGCAATAAGTCAACAGACCCGCTGCAACTGTGTTACTTAAAGCTTGGGAGGCATATTTAACTTTCATTCGATGAAAGTTGTTAGGTCTTATATGCGCCTCTGTCAGTTTCGGTGCTAACCTAAGTTTCGATTTGGAATCGATGTCATAATATCAAATATGTCAAACAAATTATTAAAAAATAAAAGGAAATCAACTGTGTTGCTAATAGTTGCCGGTGCTTGCCCAGAGCTGCAATAAGTCAAAAGACCCGCTGCAACTGTGTTACTTAAAGCTTGGGAGGTACATTTAACTTTCATTCGTTGAAAGTTGTTAGGTCTTATATGCGCCTCTGTCAGTTTCGGTGCTAACCTAAGTTTCGATTTGGAATCGATGTCATAAAATCTAGCGACATCGTTCCAGGTTGCTCATCGAATACCCGAATCATTAAAGGTAATATCATTTTTCACTAGGCAATTCCGGGCAATTTTCAGTAAATAGGGAGGGTCGAAGAAAAAAAATACTCTGCTTCCATTTACTAAAAAGTATGGCCTACCAAAATCTACATCAAGCAACCGCGCCAAACCTCTGAAATTCGACCCTTGATCACATACGAATTGCATCGGGATTAAGCCATTTCATCGAGCCACAAGGCTTAGATAGTATTACTCGTATTTTGTTTTGTTAAGCTTTTATTTTATAACATAAGTTTGTTATACACCGCTGGCAACTCCTTTAAACCAAGTTTAGAATTATTTCAACCATCACATAGCTTTGTCCCTCTCTTTGAAGAATTTGCAAGTGCAGTTTACAGCTCTATTTCTCCAACTGTCATACTAATACGCTCACAGCTTTGAGGGGATTGGAAATTTACCGGGTGACAGGGTTGGAAGACGAAGTGAATAAAAAAGAACACTGGGATTTGCTACGGTCACTCAATTGTAAAAGTTAAAAGGAGTTGCCACTGGTGGAATTTTAAGGGTACACTTTCCCGACACCTATGTAAGTTCAAGAAATTATTTAATGATAGTCTAGAAATCTCTTATTATACCTTTCTGATAGAAAATAAAATCATAAGCTGAAGAAGCCTGGTTGATATTTGTTTGGGTGCATGGGGAAGCGGAAATTCCTAAGGCGCCCAACAACAAGCCACTTTTCTGGAGTTCAGAAATTGCCTCAAAAATGATTTTTTTCAGCATAAATGGCGTGCAGCAGGTGCGAACAAAATAATAGGCCAGAGCATGTTTCCATCTTTTCGCAATGCCTTGGACCATTACCACCAAAACATTGTGTGCAGGCCATTTAGAACGAAACTCGCTGGCACCAAAGTCCTCCAAACCAATAACGCTATCGGTTTTCCTACAATAGGACAAATTTGCTTTTAGGGACATCTCGTCAGCTGAAATCGAATAGTATTTATAAATATCTGGTAGCTGACTCATCTTGAGCTCTAAGCTCTTAACATTGAACTCGATATTGCCCGGTGTCTTCGGCCATGATGAAATAAATGTGCGCAGAGTGACAGCCGAAGGTAAAGGTAAATTGAAAAACCTATAGCTGATTGGTGAAGTAGAATGAATCGAAAGTGCCAAAATTTTCAATTCATTTGTATACTCGTGCCTACAGCCCCTAGCTTTCGTATCTAAATTTGATTTCACATTTTCTGCAACTGTTTGAAGTTCGGTGGATAACCTATGGCAAAAATTCTCCTCTGCTTCTTTTTTTGAGCAAATGAGCTTCTTTTCCTTCAAGGACAACTGCCTTTCAAGGAACAAGATTCTTTTGTCTTTTTTTTTTTAGAATATTCCTTAAAGAGAGATTACATGCATCCATTTTCGCAATTTGTTCGTAAGCCGCATGCAAACGAAGTTTTAAATTTATTTTTCTTGGTGTAGAAACACTTAATTTCTTACATGTTTGGGTACGTGAGTCCTTCTTGAATGCGCTTGTCAAGGGCACTTCCAAACAGCCAAGAGCTTTATGAATTTCGGGAAAGGCTTCGTCTTCAATCTGTTCTGTCGCCGGAGCGGGCACCTCCAAAGTTGGCTCCCGGCTATCCAAAGAATGAAGTTCATCTATTCCCAACGATATTGGAACCTCACTCTTTGGACAATCACGCTCAACTTCGGTTGTCACCGCCATGCTGGAAACCTCTGAAATTGATGCCCCCCTTACCAGAATCGATGGAAATGCCGATGGGCACAGATATTTTTTGGCTTCCCCGGCAAACATTTTCTCTGCGAAATGCTTTTCGCATACTCTCTGCGACTTACTGAATTTTTCTAAGTTTAAAATTCGTCGCCACATTTCTCTATTAAAGAAAGAGATTACTAGATCAGATTTGATAAAAAAAACAATGCAAAATTGTTATCTCAAATTGAAAAAGACCATGCATACAAAAGAAACGATATACATTCACTTGTTTTATTAAATTTTAAAAAGAAATTATTATAAAAAGCTTCCTGAAATTTTTAAATTAAACGAGTCTACAAATATTTTCTTGAAATACTTAAAAACGATAAAAATAATAATTTATAATTTATTGGATCATATTACTTATTAAAATTACAATGTTTACTTAATGCGTGTCAAACAACAACAAAAAAATGTCCAGAGCTCCTAACTATACTTAGAGCTTACACAATTGACTTTCAATACCAGTTTAAGTTTTATGATAAGCTGATTTGCAATTCATTTACATCTTGAAATAAATCTTTTAAATTATGATTTTAAGGTCTCTTACTAATTTAGTTCTTACACCATCATTTTTTGGTACACTTAAAGCAAAACAAAAGTATTTTTTCATATGTTCTACTATATTTACTTTTTCACCACCTTGAAATAAATATTGACCACGTTAAAATACTTTTTCTTTTATGTTTGTTTTTTTTATATATACCTAGTGGAGTAAGGTCTCTTACTAATTTAGTTCTTACACCATCATTTTTTGGTACACTTAAAGCAAAACAAAAGTATTTTTTCATATGTTCTACTATATTTACTTTTTCACCACCTTGAAATAAATATTGACCACGTTAAAATACTCTTTCTTTTGTGTTTACTTTTTTTATATATACCTAGTGGACGTTACGTGAAATTTGCTGTCATTTTAGCTATTTTGACAGGTATCAGGCTTGGATTAGTGTTGGTGATTCACTTACAGTGTAGTTGTGAAAAAGGTCCAGGCTTGCAGCTGTAGTAGTAGAGTTTGCAATCTACGTTAGTTCATTTATGTACATGGATATCTCACTAAAATGTACTAATTACAGATTAAAAATGAGCAGGGGTGATGGCACGCTTTCCAGATTTTACCGTTCCAAGGACAGTCTTCCACTGATCTACAATAACCGTTTGAACCATAAATGAACTAACATAGATGGCAAACTTTCCAGATATCGGTCGTGCCAGAAACCGGTATCTTCTGAGGGCCCCTGTCCGTGTGAAACCTGTCCGTAAGAAAATGGCGAGGTAAATTATTGTTTTGACATTTCTAATGTTTACATCTCTAATTTCGTGTAAGTTTGAAACAAATTTTAATGTTGGACTATAAATTGCTTTTTTATATATTTCAGGACAACAAAAAAGGGAATCCGAAGACATCTACAACAAGAAGAAGCAATATTCTAGAAAATATTGCTGCCACCAACGGATTGGTTTTTTGTGGATGTGGCAAAAGCAGCTGGAATAGTTTCTTTACGTTTCCTTTTCAGTAAGTAAAACTATTTTAATTTGAAACTAATTAATCAAACTTCTTATTTTGCAGAATAATTTTACTATTCAACATCTTGGCAAATGCTTTGGAACAGTGGAAAAAACCCTAATTAACTAAAGACATGTGAGTAAAATGGAATTGTATCGATTGAGCCGTGAATTTAATGTTTTTCTTTCGCAGATTCAACATTTGCAGTTCCAACATCTTGGTGAATCCGTCTGAAGAGTGAAAATCAAGTGGAATCAAACAGAAAACATGTGACTAAAATGCAATTGCATCGATTGAGCCGTGAATTTAATGCTTTTATTTCGCAGATTCAACATTTGCAGTTCCAACATCTTGGTGAATCCGTCTGAAGAGTGGAAATAAAAAAAAAATTCGTGTTTTACGGTTTTACAACAAAGTATGTACTTTTTGTTTGATTTTCTTATATCATAAATAAAATAAATAAATTTCCTTTAAAAAAATTGTGTTTATTTATTTCTTTTGATAATGCAATTCCACACCACCCTTGAGGTATGCATGGCGGCGCGTTAACCGATTTTTTTTGGTTGGGTGTTCGGTTTCCCCTTTTATTTCTGTAAAATAAAAGATCATAAATATTTGGACAAAAATGGATGCTGTTTTTTTTTTATTAATGATTTACCCGAAGAAACTTGTTCCTGAAAGAGGGATCTGCTATGTCTCTATTCCAAAATTCTAAAATGAAGTATAACCTTACTCTGAGAAAATAATTGGCAAATTTTCGCAGCAAACGAAAGTGCGAACAGATTTAATTTTCGCAGAAATTTCTGCCGCAACCCCGTGCAAAAAATAGCATTCATCGAATACAGGGCAAAATTGTTCCTCCAGCACACATATGTATTCGACGAATTCTCGGGGCGGGGCAAGCAAGTTGCAATTATCGTACTGCTTAAATGAGGAAAAAATGAGATTGGTGGACTTCTCAGCACTGTCTAAAGTGGGCAATGGCAAGCTGCACTTGTGACTTTTAAAACACTTCCTGTACAGTCAACCACAGACATATATAAAACTGTTTTCTTCTAGAAAACTCATCGTATCTATATCTGCTGTTAGATGTACATTAGCGTGTTTTTTGGTGCTGTGTCCAACTGTGTTTGGACCCAAGATGTTTGCTTAACCAAATGATGGTCATATATTTCATTTAGTTTAATGTAGTCCACCAACTCACAATTTCCCGTTCTCACAATCTTCAAATACTGAAGACCCCATAATTTTTGGAAAATGGTCGAAAATTGAACGGGAGTTACGCGCGAACTTTTGCCTCCGTGGCTTCTTACTTCACAAAAAAAATACTCCACACAATCCTGATTTAGATGTCTAGTATATAAATATATGAAATAGCAGGTTCTTTTACTTTGCCACAAAGATGTTAACGAAGAGATGTTTAGCAACCAGCCCTTTATAAAATAGAACTGGTTGGTTACATCTTTGCCTTCAGGATCTAGAATTTTCATTGACTGAAGAAGTTGTTTGGCGCTTGACAAAAATTGCTCCTGAATTTCACTTTGACTGTGTGCCTGTTTAAAATGGTTTGCGTCTTTACGCCTCGACGAGTTAAATATGTCAAACAAATTATTAAAAAATAAAAGGAAATCAGCTGTGTTGCTAATGGTTGCCGGTGCTTGCCCAGAGCTGCAATAAGTCAAAAGACCCGCTGCAACTGTGTTACTTAAAGCTTGGGAGGCATATTTAACTTTCATTCGTTGAAAGTTGTTAGGTCTTATATGCGCCTCGGTTTCGGTGCTAACCTAAGTTTCGATTTGGAATCGATGTCATAAAATCTAGCGACATCGTTCCAGGTTGCTCGTCGAATACCCGAATCATTAAAGGTAATATCATTTTTCAATAGGCAATTCCGGGCAATTTTCAGTAAATAGGGAGGGTCGAAGAAAAAAAATACTCTGCTTCCATTTACTAAAAAGTATGGCCTACCAAAATCTACATCAAGCAACCGCGCCAAACCTCTGAAATTCGACCCTTGATCACATACGAATTGCATCGGGATTAAGCCATTTCATCGAGCCACAAGGCTTAGATAGTATTACTCGTATTTTGTTTTGTTAAGCTTTTATTTTATAACATAAGTTTGTTATACACCGCTGGCAACTCCTTTAAACCAAGTTTAGAATTATTTCAACCATCACATAGCTTTGTCCCTCTCTTTGAAGAATTTGCAAGTGCAGTTTACAGCTCTATTTCTCCAACTGTCATACTAATACGCTCACAGCTTTGAGCGGATTGGAAATTTACCGGGTGAAAGGGTTGGAAGACGAAGTGAATAAAAAAGAACACTGGGATTTGCTACGGTCACTCAATTGTAAAAGTTAAAAGGAGTTGCCACTGGTGGAATTTTAAGGGTACACTTTCCCGACACCTATGTAAGTTCAAGAAATTATTTAATGATAGTCTAGAAATCTCTTATTATACCTTTCTGATAGAAAATAAAATCATAAGCTGAAGAAGCCTGGTTGATATTTGTTTGGGTGCATGGGGAAGCGGAAATTCCTAAGGCGCGCAACAACAAGCCACTTTTCTGGAGTTCAGAAATTGCCTCAAAAATGATTTTTTTCAGCATAAATGGCGTGCAGCAGGTGCGAACAAAATAATAGGCCAGAGCATGTTTCCATCTTTTCGCAATGCCTTGGACCATTACCACCAAAACATTGTGTGCAGGCCATTTAGAACGAAACTCGCTGGCACCAAAGTCCTCCAAACCAATAACGTTATCGGTTTTCCTACAATAGGACAAATTTGCTTTTAGGGACATCTCGTCAGCTGAAATCGAATAGTATTTATAAATATCTGGTAGCTGACTCATCTTGAGCTCTAAGCTCTTAACATTGAACTCGATATTGCCCGGTGTCTTCGGCCATGATGAAATAAATGTGCGCAGAGTGACAGCCGAAGGTAAAGGTAAATTGAAAAACCTATAGCTGATTGGTGAAGTAGAATGAATCGAAAGTGCCATAATTTTCAATTCATTTGTATACTCGTGCCTACAGCCCCTAGCTTTCCTATCTAAATTTGATTTCACATTTTCTGCAACTGTTTGAAGTTCGGTGGATAACCTATGGCAAAAATTCTCCTCTGCTTCTTTTTTTGAGCAAATGAGCTTCTTTTCCTTCAAGGACAACTGCCTTTCAAGGAACAAGATTCTTTTGTCTTTTTTTTTTTAGAATATTCCTTAAAGAGAGATTACATGCATCCATTTTCGCAATTTGTTCGTAAGCCGCATGCAAACGAAGTTTTAAATTTATTTTTCTTGGTGTAGAAACACTTAATTTCTTACATGTTTGGGTACGTGAGTCCTTCTTGAATGCGCTTGTCAAGGGCACTTCCAAACAGCCAAGAGCTTTATGAATTTCGGGAAAGGCTTCGTCTTCAATCTGTTCTGTCGCCGGAGCGGGCACCTCCAAAGTTGGCTCCCGGCTATCCAAAGAATGAAGTTCATCTATTCCCAACGATATTGGAACCTCACTCTTTGGACAATCACGCTCAACTTCGGTTGTCACCGCCATGCTGGAAACCTCTGAAATTGATGCCCCCCTTACCAGAATCGATGGAAATGCCGATGGGCACAGATATTTTTTGGCTTCCCCGGCAAACATTTTCTCTGCGAAATGCTTTTCGCATACTCTCTGCGACTTACTGAATTTTTCTAAGTTTAAAATTCGTCGCCACATTTCTCTATTAAAGAAAGAGATTACTAGATCAGATTTGATAAAAAAAACAATGCAAAATTGTTATCTCAAATTGAAAAAGACCATGCATACAAAAGAAACGATATACATTCACTTGTTTTATTAAATTTTAAAAAGAAATTATTATAAAAAGCTTCCTGAAATTTTTAAATTAAACGAGTCTACAAATATTTTCTTGAAATACTTAAAAACGATAAAAATAATAATTTATAATTTATTGGATCGTATTACTTAATAAAATTACAATGTTTACTTAATGCGTGCCAAACAACAACAAAAAATTGTCCAGAGCTCCTAACTATACTTAGAGCTTACACAATTGACTTTCAATACCAGTTTAAGTTTTATGATAAGCTGATTTGCAATTCATTTACATCTTGAAATAAATCTTTTAAATTATGATTGCAAGGTCTCTTACTAATTTAGTTCTTACACCATCATTTTTTTTACACTTAAAGCAAAACAAAAGTATTTTTTCATATGTTCTACTATATTTACTTTTTCACCACCTTGAAATAAATATTGACCACGTTAAAATACTTTTTCTTTTATGTTTGCTTTTTTTATATATACCTAGTGGACGTTACGTGAAATTTGCTGTCATTTTAGCTATTTTGACAGGTATCAGGCTTGGATTAGTGTTGGTGATTCACTTACAGTGTAGTTGTGAAAAAGGTCCAGGCTTGCAGCTGTAGTAGTAGAGTTTGCAATCTACGTTAGTTCATTTATGTACATGGATATCTCACTAAAATGTACTAATTACAGATTAAAAATGAGCAGGGGTGATGGCACACTTGCCAGATTTTACCGTTCCAAGGACAGTCTTCCACTGATCTACAATAACCGTTTGAACCATAAATGAACTAACATAGATGGCAAACTTTCCAGATATCGGTCGTGCCAGAAACCGGTATCTTCTGAGGGCCCCTGTCCGTGTGAAACCTGTCCGTAAGAAAATGGCGAGGTAAATTATTGTTTTGACATTTCTAATGTTTACATCTCTAATTTCATGTAAGTTTGAAACAAATTTTAATGTTGGACTATAAATTGCTTTTTTATATATTTCAGGACAACAAAAAAGGGAATCCGAAGACATCTACAACAAGAAGAAGCAATATTCTAGAAAATATTGCTGCCACCAACGGATTGGTTTTTTGTGGATGTGGCAAAAGCAGTTGGAATAGTTTCTTTACGTTTCCTTTTCAGTAAGTAAAACTATTTTAATTTGAAACTAATTAATCAAACTTCTTATTTTGCAGAATAATTTTACTATTCAACATCTTGGAAAATGCTTTGGAAGAGTGGAAAAAAACCCTAATTAACTAAAGACATGTGAGTAAAATGGAATTGTATCGATTGAGCCGTGAATTTAATGTTTTTCTTTCGCAGATTCAACATTTGCAGTTCCAACATCTTGGTGAATCCGTCTGAAGAGTGAAAATCAAGTGGAATCAAACAGAAAACATGTGACTAAAATGCAATTGCATCGATTGAGCCGTGAATTTAATGCTTTTATTTCGCAGATTCAACATTTGCAGTTCCAACATCTTGGTGAATCCGTCTGAAGAGTGGAAATAAAAAAAAAATTCGTGTTTTACGGTTTTAAAACAAAGTATGTACTTTTTGTTTGATTTTCTTATATCATAAATAAAATAAATAAATTTCCTTTAAAAAAATTGTGTTTATTTATTTCTTTTGATAATGCAATTCCACACCACCCTTGAGGTATACATGGCGGCGCGTTAACCGATTTTTTTTGGTTGGGTGTTCGGTTTCCCCTTTTATTTCTGTAAAATAAAAGATCATAAATATTTGGACAAAAATGGATGCTGTTTTTTTTTTTATTAATGATTTACCCGAAGAAACTTGTTCCTGAAAGAGGGATCTGCTATGTCTCTATTCCAAAATTCTAAAATGAAGTATAACCTTACTCTGAGAAAATAATTGGCAAATTTTCGCAGCAAACGAAAGTGCGAACAGATTTAATTTTCGCAGAAATTTCTGCCGCAACCCCGTGCAAAAAATAGCATTCATCGAATACAGGGCAAAATTGTTCCTCCAGCACACATATGTATTCGACGAATTCTCGGGGCGGGGCAAGCAAGTTGCAATTATCGTACTGCTTAAATGAGGAAAAAATGAGATTGGTGGACTTCTCAGCACTGTCTAAAGTGGGCAATGGCAAGCTGCACTTGTGACTTTTAAAACACTTCCTGTACAGTCAACCACAGACATATATAAAACTGTTTTCTTCTAGAAAACTCATCGTATCTATATCTGCTGTTAGATGTACATTAGCGTGTTTTTTGGTGCTGTGTCCAACTGTGTTTGGACCCAAGATGTTTGCTTAACCAAATGATGGTCATATATTTCATTTAGTTTAATGTAGTCCACCAACTCACAATTTCCCGTTCTCACAATCTTCAAATACTGAAGACCCCATAATTTTTGGAAAATGGTCGAAAATTGAACGGGAGTTACGCGCGAACTTTTGCCTCCGTGGCTTCTTACTTCACAAAAAAAATACTCCACACAATCCTGATTTAGATGTCTAGTATATAAATATATGAAATAGCAGGTTCTTTTACTTTGCCACAAAGATGTTAACGAAGAGATGTTTAGCAACCAGCCCTTTATAAAATAGAACTGGTTGGTTACATCTTTGCCTTCAGGATCTAGAATTTTCATTGACTGAAGAAGTTGTTTGGCGCTTGACAAAAATTGCTCCTGAATTTCACTTTGACTGTGTGCCTGTTTAAAATGGTTTGCGTCTTTACGCCTCGACGAATTAAATATGTCAAACAAATTATTAAAAAATAAAAGGAAATCAGCTGTGTTGCTAATGGTTGCCGGTGCTTGCCCAGAGCTGCAATAAGTCAAAAGACCCGCTGCAACTGTGTTACTTAAAGCTTGGGAGGCATATTTAACTTTCATTCGTTGAAAGTTGTTAGGTCTTATATGCGCCTCTGTCAGTTTCGGTGCTAACCTAAGTTTCGATTTGGAATCGATGTCATAAAATCTAGCGACATCGTTCCAGGTTGCTCGTCGAATACCCGAATCATTAAAGGTAATATCATTTTTCAATAGGCAATTCCGGGCAATTTTCAGTAAATAGGGAGGGTCGAAGAAAACAAATACTCTGCTTCCATTTACTAAAAAGTATGGCCTACCAAAATCTACATCAAGCAACCGCGCCAAACCTCTGAAATTCGACCCTTGATCACATACGAATTGCATCGAGATTAAGCCATGTCATCGAGCCACAAGGCTTAGATAGTATTACTCGTATTTTGTTACACTCCTTTAAACCAAGTTTAGAATTATTCCAACCATCACATAGCTTTGTCCCTCTCTTTGAAGAATTTGCAAGTGCAGTTTACAGCTCTATTTCTCCAACTGTCATACTAATACGCTCACAGCTTTGAGCGGATTGGAAATTTACCGGGTGACAGGGTTGGAAGACGAAGTGAATAAAAAAGAACACTGGGATTTGCTACGGTCACTCAATTGTAAAAGTTAAAAGGAGTTGCCACTGGTGGAATTTTAAGGGTACACTTTCCCGACACCTATGTAAGTTCAAGAAATTATTTAATGATAGTCTAGAAATCTCTTATTATACCTTTCTGATAGAAAATAAAATCATAAGCTGAAGAAGCCTGGTTGATATTTGTTTGGGTGCATGGGGAAGCGGAAATTCCTAAGGCGCCCAACAACAAGCCACTTTTCTGGAGTTCAGAAATTGCCTCAAAAATGATTTTTTTCAGCATAAATGGCGTGCAGCAGGTGCGAACAAAATAATAGGCCAGAGCATGTTTCCATCTTTTCGCAATGCCTTGGACCATTAGCACCAAAACATTGTGTGCAGGCCATTTTAAACGAAACTCGCTGGCACCAAAGTCCTCCAAACCAATAACGCTATCGGTTTTCCTACAATAGGACAAATTTGCTTTTAGGGACATCTCGTCAGCTGAAATCGAATAGTATTTATAAATATCTGGTAGCTGACTCATCTTGAGCTCTAAGCTCTTAACATTGAACTCGATATTGCCCGGTGTCTTCGGCCATGATGAAATAAATGTCCGCAGAGTAACAGCCGAAGGTAAATTGAAAAACGGTCTTAGCAGCCTATAGCTGATTGGTGAAGTAAAATGAATCGAAAGTGCCAAAATTTTCAATTCATTTGTATACTCGTGCCTACAGCCCCTAGCTTTCCTATCTAAATTTGATTTCACATTTTCTGCAACTGTTTGAAGTTCGGTGGATAACCTATGGCAAAAATTCTCCTCTGCTTCTTTTTTTGAGCAAATGAGCTTCTTTTCCTTCAAGAACAACTGCCTTTCAAGGAACAAGATTCTTTTGTCTTTTTTTTTTTTAGAATATTCCTTAAAGAGAGATTACATGCATCCATTTTCGCAATTTGTTCGTAAGCCGCATGCAAACGAAGTTTTAAATTTATTTTTCTTGGTGTAGAAACACTTAATTTCTTACATGTTTGGGTACGTGAGTCCTTCTTGAATGCGCTTGTCAAGGGCACTTCCAAACAGCCAAGAGCTTTATGAATTTCGGGAAAGGCTTCGTCTTCAATCTGTTCTGTCGCCGGAGCGGGCACTTCCAAAGTTGGCTCCCGGCTATCCAAAGAATGAAGTTCATCTATTCCCAACGATATTGGAACCTCACTCTTTGGACAATCACGCTCAACTTCGGTTGTCACCGCCATGCTGGAAACCTCTGAAATTGATGCCCCCCTTACCAGAATCGATGGTAATGCCGATGGGCACAGATATTTTTTGGCTTCCCCGGCAAACATTTTCTCTGCGAAATGCTTTTCGCATACTCTCTGCGACTTACTGAATTTTTCTAAGTTTAAAATTCGTCGCCACATTTCTCTATTAAAGAAAGAGATTACTAGATCAGATTTGAAAAAAAAACAATGCAAAATTGTTTTCTCAAATTGAAAAAGACCATGCATACATGCATACAAAAGAAACGATATACATTCACTTGTTTTATTAAATTTTAAAAAGAAATTATTATAAAAAGCTTCCTGAAATTTTTAAATTAAACGAGTCTACAAATATTTTCTTGAAATACTTAAAAACGATAAAAATAATAATTTATAGTTTATTGGATCGTATTACTTAATAAAATTACAATGTTTACTTAATGCGTGCCAAACAACAACAAAAAATTGTCCAGAGCTCCTAACTATACTTAGAGCTTACACAATTGACTTTCAATACCAGTTTAAGTTTTATGATAAGCTGATTTGCAATTCATTTACATCTTGAAATAAATCTTTTAAATTATGATTGCAAGGTCTCTTACTAATTTAGTTCTTACACCATCATTTTTTTTACACTTAAAGCAAAACAAAAGTATTTTTTCATATGTTCTACTATATTTACTTTTTCACCACCTTGAAATAAATATTGACCACGTTAAAATACTTTTTCTTTTATGTTTGCTTTTTTTATATATACCTAGTGGACGTTACGTGAAATTTGCTGTCATTTTAGCTATTTTGACAGGTATCAGGCTTGGATTAGTGTTGGTGATTCACTTACAGTGTAGTTGTGAAAAAGGTCCAGGCTTGCAGCTGTAGTAGTAGAGTTTGCAATCTACGTTAGTTCATTTATGTACATGGATATCTCACTAAAATGTACTAATTACAGATTAAAAATGAGCAGGGGTGATGGCACACTTGCCAGATTTTACCGTTCCAAGGACAGTCTTCCACTGATCTACAATAACCGTTTGAACCATAAATGAACTAACATAGATGGCAAACTTTCCAGATATCGGTCGTGCCAGAAACCGGTATCTTCTGAGGGCCCCTATCCGTGTGAAACCTGTCCGTAAGAAAATGGCGAGGTAAATTATTGTTTTGACATTTCTAATGTTTACATCTCTAATTTCGTGTAAGTTTGAAACAAATTTTAATGTTGGACTATAAATTGCTTTTTTATATATTTCAGGACAACAAAAAAGGGTATCCGAAGACATCTACAACAAGAAGAAGCAATATTCTAGAAAATACTGCTGCCACCAACGGATTGGTTTTTTGTGGATGTGGCAAAAGCAGTTGGAATAGTTTCTTTACGTTTCCTTTTCAGTAAGTAAAACTATTTTAATTTGAAACTAATTAATCAAACTTCTTATTTTGCAGAATAATTTTACTATTCAACATTTTGGCAAATGCTTTGGAAGAGTGGAAAAAACCCTAAATAACTAAAGACATGTGAGTAAAATGGAATTGTATCGATTGAGCCGTGAATTTAATGTTTTTCTTTCGCAGATTCAACATTTGCAGTTCCAACATCTTGGTGAATCCGTCTGAAGAGTGAAAATCAAGTGGAATCAAACAGAAAACATGTGAGTAAAATGCAATTGCATCGATTGAGCACTGAATTTAATGCTTTTCTTTCGCAGATTCAACATTTGCAGTTCCAACATCTTGGTGAATCCGTCTGAAGAGTGGAAATAAAAAAAAAATTGGTGTTTTACGGTTTTAAAACAAAGTATGTACTTTTTGTTTGATTTTCTTATATCATAAATAAAATAAATAAATTTCTTTAAAAAAAATTGTGTTTATTTATTTCTTTTGATAAAGCAATTCCACACCACCCTTGAGGTATGCATGGTGGCGCGTTAACCGATTTTTTTTGGTTGGGTGTTCGGTTTCCACTGGAGGCCTATTGCACCGTTCCGTAAAATAAAAGATCATAAATATTTGGACAAAAATGGATGCTGTTTTTTTTTTATTAATGATTTGCCCGAAGAAACTTGTTCCTGAAAGAGAGATCTGCTATGTCTCTATTCCAAAATTCTAAAATGAAGTATAACCTTACTCTGAGAAAATAATTGGCAAATTTTCGCAGCAAACGAAAGTGCGAACAGATTTAATTTTCGCAGAAATTTCTGCCGCAACCCCGTGCAAAAAATAGCATTCATCGAAAACAGGGCAAAATTGCTCCTCCAGCACACATATGTATTCGACGAATTCTCGGGGCGGGGCAAGCAAGTTGCAATTATCGTACTGCTTAAATGAGAAAAAATGAGATTGGTGGACTTCTCAGCACTGTCTAAAGTGGGCAATGGTAAGCTGCACTTGTGACTTTTAAAACACTTCCTGTACAGCCAACCACAGACATATATAAAACTGTTTTCTTCTAGAAAACTCATCGTATCTATATCTGCTGTTAGATGTACATTAGCGTGTTATTTGGTGCTGTGTCCAACTGTGTTTGGACCCAAGATGTTTGCTTAACCAAATGATGGTCATATATTTCATTTAGTTTAATGTAGTCCACCAACTCACAATTTCCCGTTCTCACAATCTTCAATTACTGAAGACCCCATAATTTTTGGAAAATGGTCGAAAATTGAACGGGAGTTACGCGCAAACTTTTGCCTCCGTGGCTTCTTACTTCACAAAAAAAATACTCCACACAATCCTGATTTAGATGTCTAGTATATAAATATATGAAATCGCAGGTTCTTTTACTTTGCCACAAAGATGTTAACGAAGAGATGTTTAGCAACCAGCCCTTTATAAAATAGAACTGGTTGGTTACATCTTTGCCTTCAGGATCTAGAATTTTCATTGACTGAAGAAGTTGTTTGGCGCTTGACAAAAATTGCTCCTGAATTTCACTTTGACTGTGTGCCTGTTTAAAATGGTTTGCGTCTTTACGCCTCGACGAATTAAATATGTCAAACAAATTATTAAAAAATAAAAGGAAATCAGCTGTGTTGCTAATAGTTGCCGGTGCTTGCCCAGAGCTGCAATAAGTCAACAGACCCGCTGCAACTGTGTTACTTAAAGCTTGGGAGGCATATTTAACTTTCATTCGATGAAAGTTGTTAGGTCTTATATGCGCCTCTGTCAGTTTCGGTGCTAACCTAAGTTTCGATTTGGAATCGATGTCATAATATCAAATATGTCAAACAAATTATTAAAAAATAAAAGGAAATCAACTGTGTTGCTAATAGTTGCCGGTGCTTGCCCAGAGCTGCAATAAGTCAAAAGACCCGCTGCAACTGTGTTACTTAAAGCTTGGGAGGTACATTTAACTTTCATTCGTTGAAAGTTGTTAGGTCTTATATGCGCCTCTGTCAGTTTCGGTGCTAACCTAAGTTTCGATTTGGAATCGATGTCATAAAATCTAGCGACATCGTTCCAGGTTGCTCATCGAATACCCGAATCATTAAAGGTAATATCATTTTTCACTAGGCAATTCCGGGCAATTTTCAGTAAATAGGGAAGGTCGAAGAAAAAAAATACTCTGCTTCCATTTACTAAAAAGTATGGCCTACCAAAATCTACATCAAGCAACCGCGCCAAACCTCTGAAATTCGACCCTTGATCACATACGAATTGCATCGGGATTAAGCCATTTCATCGAGCCACAAGGCTTAGATAGTATTACTCGTATTTTGTTTTGTTAAGCTTTTATTTTATAACATAAGTTTGTTATACACCGCTGGCAACTCCTTTAAACCAAGTTTAGAATTATTTCAACCATCACATAGCTTTGTCCCTCTCTTTGAAGAATTTGCAAGTGCAGTTTACAGCTCTATTTCTCCAACTGTCATACTAATACGCTCACAGCTTTGAGGGGATTGGGAATTTACCGGGTGACAGGGTTGGAAGACGAAGTGAATAAAAAAGAACACTGGGATTTGCTACGGTCACTCAATTGTAAAAGTTAAAAGGAGTTGCCACTGGTGGAATTTTAAGGGTACACTTTCCCGACACCTATGTAAGTTCAAGAAATTATTTAATGATAGTCTAGAAATCTCTTATTATACCTTTCTGATAGAAAATAAAATCATAAGCTGAAGAAGCCTGGTTGATATTTGTTTGGGTGCATGGGGAAGCGGAAATTCCTAAGGCGCCCAACAACAAGCCACTTTTCTGGAGTTCAGAAATTGCCTCAAAAATGATTTTTTTCAGCATAAATGGCGTGCAGCAGGTGCGAACAAAATAATAGGCCAGAGCATGTTTCCATCTTTTCGCAATGCCTTGGACCATTACCACCAAAACATTGTGTGCAGGCCATTTAGAACGAAACTCGCTGGCACCAAAGTCCTCCAAACCAATAACGCTATCGGTTTTCCTACAATAGGACAAATTTGCTTTTAGGGACATCTCGTCAGCTGAAATCGAATAGTATTTATAAATATCTGGTAGCTGACTCATCTTGAGCTCTAAGCTCTTAACATTGAACTCGATATTGCCCGGTGTCTTCGGCCATGATGAAATAAATGTGCGCAGAGTGACAGCCGAAGGTAAAGGTAAATTGAAAAACCTATAGCTGATTGGTGAAGTAGAATGAATCGAAAGTGCCAAAATTTTCAATTCATTTGTATACTCGTGCCTACAGCCCCTAGCTTTCGTATCTAAATTTGATTTCACATTTTCTGCAACTGTTTGAAGTTCGGTGGATAACCTATGGCAAAAATTCTCCTCTGCTTCTTTTTTTGAGCAAATGAGCTTCTTTTCCTTCAAGGACAACTGCCTTTCAAGGAACAAGATTCTTTTGTCTTTTTTTTTTTAGAATATTCCTTAAAGAGAGATTACATGCATCCATTTTCGCAATTTGTTCGTAAGCCGCATGCAAACGAAGTTTTAAATTTATTTTTCTTGGTGTAGAAACACTTAATTTCTTACATGTTTGGGTACGTGAGTCCTTCTTGAATGCGCTTGTCAAGGGCACTTCCAAACAGCCAAGAGCTTTATGAATTTCGGGAAAGGCTTCGTCTTCAATCTGTTCTGTCGCCGGAGCGGGCACCTCCAAAGTTGGCTCCCGGCTATCCAAAGAATGAAGTTCATCTATTCCCAACGATATTGGAACCTCACTCTTTGGACAATCACGCTCAACTTCGGTTGTCACCGCCATGCTGGAAACCTCTGAAATTGATGCCCCCCTTACCAGAATCGATGGAAATGCCGATGGGCACAGATATTTTTTGGCTTCCCCGGCAAACATTTTCTCTGCGAAATGCTTTTCGCATACTCTCTGCGACTTACTGAATTTTTCTAAGTTTAAAATTCGTCGCCACATTTCTCTATTAAAGAAAGAGATTACTAGATCAGATTTGATAAAAAAAACAATGCAAAATTGTTATCTCAAATTGAAAAAGACCATGCATACAAAAGAAACGATATACATTCACTTGTTTTATTAAATTTTAAAAAGAAATTATTATAAAAAGCTTCCTGAAATTTTTAAATTAAACGAGTCTACAAATATTTTCTTGAAATACTTAAAAACGATAAAAATAATAATTTATAATTTATTGGATCATATTACTTATTAAAATTACAATGTTTACTTAATGCGTGTCAAACAACAACAAAAAAATGTCCAGAGCTCCTAACTATACTTAGAGCTTACACAATTGACTTTCAATACCAGTTTAAGTTTTATGATAAGCTGATTTGCAATTCATTTACATCTTGAAATAAATCTTTTAAATTATGATTTTAAGGTCTCTTACTAATTTAGTTCTTACACCATCATTTTTTGGTACACTTAAAGCAAAACAAAAGTATTTTTTCATATGTTCTACTATATTTACTTTTTCACCACCTTGAAATAAATATTGACCACGTTAAAATACTTTTTCTTTTATGTTTGTTTTTTTTATATATACCTAGTGGAGTAAGGTCTCTTACTAATTTAGTTCTTACACCATCATTTTTTGGTACACTTAAAGCAAAACAAAAGTATTTTTTCATATGTTCTACTATATTTACTTTTTCACCACCTTGAAATAAATATTGACCACGTTAAAATACTCTTTCTTTTGTGTTTACTTTTTTTATATATACCTAGTGGACGTTACGTGAAATTTGCTGTCATTTTAGCTATTTTGACAGGTATCAGGCTTGGATTAGTGTTGGTGATTCACTTACAGTGTAGTTGTGAAAAAGGTCCAGGCTTGCAGCTGTAGTAGTAGAGTTTGCAATCTACGTTAGTTCATTTATGTACATGGATATCTCACTAAAATGTACTAATTACAGATTAAAAATGAGCAGGGGTGATGGCACGCTTTCCAGATTTTACCGTTCCAAGGACAGTCTTCCACTGATCTACAATAACCGTTTGAACCATAAATGAACTAACATAGATGGCAAACTTTCCAGATATCGGTCGTGCCAGAAACCGGTATCTTCTGAGGGCCCCTGTCCGTGTGAAACCTGTCCGTAAGAAAATGGCGAGGTAAATTATTGTTTTGACATTTCTAATGTTTACATCTCTAATTTCGTGTAAGTTTGAAACAAATTTTAATGTTGGACTATAAATTGCTTTTTTATATATTTCAGGACAACAAAAAAGGGAATCCGAAGACATCTACAACAAGAAGAAGCAATATTCTAGAAAATATTGCTGCCACCAACGGATTGGTTTTTTGTGGATGTGGCAAAAGCAGCTGGAATAGTTTCTTTACGTTTCCTTTTCAGTAAGTAAAACTATTTTAATTTGAAACTAATTAATCAAACTTCTTATTTTGCAGAATAATTTTACTATTCAACATCTTGGCAAATGCTTTGGAACAGTGGAAAAAACCCTAATTAACTAAAGACATGTGAGTAAAATGGAATTGTATCGATTGAGCCGTGAATTTAATGTTTTTCTTTCGCAGATTCAACATTTGCAGTTCCAACATCTTGGTGAATCCGTCTGAAGAGTGAAAATCAAGTGGAATCAAACAGAAAACATGTGACTAAAATGCAATTGCATCGATTGAGCCGTGAATTTAATGCTTTTATTTCGCAGATTCAACATTTGCAGTTCCAACATCTTGGTGAATCCGTCTGAAGAGTGGAAATAAAAAAAAAATTCGTGTTTTACGGTTTTAAAACAAAGTATGTACTTTTTGTTTGATTTTCTTATATCATAAATAAAATAAATAAATTTCCTTTAAAAAAATTGTGTTTATTTATTTCTTTTGATAATGCAATTCCACACCACCCTTGAGGTATGCATGGCGGCGCGTTAACCGATTTTTTTTGGTTGGGTGTTCGGTTTCCCCTTTTATTTCTGTAAAATAAAAGATCATAAATATTTGGACAAAAATGGATGCTGTTTTTTTTTTATTAATGATTTACCCGAAGAAACTTGTTCCTGAAAGAGGGATCTGCTATGTCTCTATTCCAAAATTCTAAAATGAAGTATAACCTTACTCTGAGAAAATAATTGGCAAATTTTCGCAGCAAACGAAAGTGCGAACAGATTTAATTTTCGCAGAAATTTCTGCCGCAACCCCGTGCAAAAAATAGCATTCATCGAATACAGGGCAAAATTGTTCCTCCAGCACACATATGTATTCGACGAATTCTCGGGGCGGGGCAAGCAAGTTGCAATTATCGTACTGCTTAAATGAGGAAAAAATGAGATTGGTGGACTTCTCAGCACTGTCTAAAGTGGGCAATGGCAAGCTGCACTTGTGACTTTTAAAACACTTCCTGTACAGTCAACCACAGACATATATAAAACTGTTTTCTTCTAGAAAACTCATCGTATCTATATCTGCTGTTAGATGTACATTAGCGTGTTTTTTGGTGCTGTGTCCAACTGTGTTTGGACCCAAGATGTTTGCTTAACCAAATGATGGTCATATATTTCATTTAGTTTAATGTAGTCCACCAACTCACAATTTCCCGTTCTCACAATCTTCAAATACTGAAGACCCCATAATTTTTGGAAAATGGTCGAAAATTGAACGGGAGTTACGCGCGAACTTTTGCCTCCGTGGCTTCTTACTTCACAAAAAAAATACTCCACACAATCCTGATTTAGATGTCTAGTATATAAATATATGAAATAGCAGGTTCTTTTACTTTGCCACAAAGATGTTAACGAAGAGATGTTTAGCAACCAGCCCTTTATAAAATAGAACTGGTTGGTTACATCTTTGCCTTCAGGATCTAGAATTTTCATTGACTGAAGAAGTTGTTTGGCGCTTGACAAAAATTGCTCCTGAATTTCACTTTGACTGTGTGCCTGTTTAAAATGGTTTGCGTCTTTACGCCTCGACGAGTTAAATATGTCAAACAAATTATTAAAAAATAAAAGGAAATCAGCTGTGTTGCTAATGGTTGCCGGTGCTTGCCCAGAGCTGCAATAAGTCAAAAGACCCGCTGCAACTGTGTTACTTAAAGCTTGGGAGGCATATTTAACTTTCATTCGTTGAAAGTTGTTAGGTCTTATATGCGCCTCTGTCAGTTTCGGTGCTAACCTAAGTTTCGATTTGGAATCGATGTCATAAAATCTAGCGACATCGTTCCAGGTTGCTCGTCGAATACCCGAATCATTAAAGGTAATATCATTTTTCAATAGGCAATTCCGGGCAATTTTCAGTAAATAGGGAGGGTCGAAGAAAACAAATACTCTGCTTCCATTTACTAAAAAGTATGGCCTACCAAAATCTACATCAAGCAACCGCGCCAAACCTCTGAAATTCGACCCTTGATCACATACGAATTGCATCGAGATTAAGCCATGTCATCGAGCCACAAGGCTTAGATAGTATTACTCGTATTTTGTTACACTCCTTTAAACCAAGTTTAGAATTATTCCAACCATCACATAGCTTTGTCCCTCTCTTTGAAGAATTTGCAAGTGCAGTTTACAGCTCTATTTCTCCAACTGTCATACTAATACGCTCACAGCTTTGAGCGGATTGGAAATTTACCGGGTGACAGGGTTGGAAGACGAAGTGAATAAAAAAGAACACTGGGATTTGCTACGGTAGTTAAAAGGAGTTGCCACTGGTGGAATTTTAAGGGTACACTTTCCCGACACCTATGTAAGTTCAAGAAATTATTTAATGATAGTCTAGAAATCTCTTATTATACCTTTCTGATAGAAAATAAAATCATAAGCTGAAGAAGCCTGGTTGATATTTGTTTGGGTGCATGGGGAAGCGGAAATTCCTAAGGCGCCCAACAACAAGCCACTTTTCTGGAGTTCAGAAATTGCCTCAAAAATGATTTTTTTCAGCATAAATGGCGTGCAGCAGGTGCGAACAAAATAATAGGCCAGAGCATGTTTCCATCTTTTCGCAATGCCTTGGACCATTAGCACCAAAACATTGTGTGCAGGCCATTTTAAACGAAACTCGCTGGCACCAAAGTCCTCCAAACCAATAACGCTATCGGTTTTCCTACAATAGGACAAATTTGCTTTTAGGGACATCTCGTCAGCTGAAATCGAATAGTATTTATAAATATCTGGTAGCTGACTCATCTTGAGCTCTAAGCTCTTAACATTGAACTCGATATTGCCCGGTGTCTTCGGCCATGATGAAATAAATGTCCGCAGAGTAACAGCCGAAGGTAAATTGAAAAACGGTCTTAGCAGCCTATAGCTGATTGGTGAAGTAAAATGAATCGAAAGTGCCAAAATTTTCAATTCATTTGTATACTCGTGCCTACAGCCCCTAGCTTTCCTATCTAAATTTGATTTCACATTTTCTGCAACTGTTTGAAGTTCGGTGGATAACCTATGGCAAAAATTCTCCTCTGCTTCTTTTTTTGAGCAAATGAGCTTCTTTTCCTTCAAGAACAACTGCCTTTCAAGGAACAAGATTCTTTTGTCTTTTTTTTTTTAAGAATATTCCTTAAAGAGAGATTACATGCATCCATTTTCGCAATTTGTTCGTAAGCCGCATGCAAACGAAGTTTTAAATTTATTTTTCTTGGTGTAGAAACACTTAATTTCTTACATGTTTGGGTACGTGAGTCCTTCTTGAATGCGCTTGTCAAGGGCACTTCCAAACAGCCAAGAGCTTTATGAATTTCGGGAAAGGCTTCGTCTTCAATCTGTTCTGTCGCCGGAGCGGGCACTTCCAAAGTTGGCTCCCGGCTATCCAAAGAATGAAGTTCATCTATTCCCAACGATATTGGAACCTCACTCTTTGGACAATCACGCTCAACTTCGGTTGTCACCGCCATGCTGGAAACCTCTGAAATTGATGCCCCCCTTACCAGAATCGATGGTAATGCCGATGGGCACAGATATTTTTTGGCTTCCCCGGCAAACATTTTCTCTGCGAAATGCTTTTCGCATACTCTCTGCGACTTACTGAATTTTTCTAAGTTTAAAATTCGTCGCCACATTTCTCTATTAAAGAAAGAGATTACTAGATCAGATTTGAAAAAAAACAATGCAAAATTGTTTTCTCAAATTGAAAAAGACCATGCATACATGCATACAAAAGAAACGATATACATTCACTTGTTTTATTAAATTTTAAAAAGAAATTATTATAAAAAGCTTCCTGAAATTTTTAAATTAAACGAGTCTACAAATATTTTCTTGAAATACTTAAAAACGATAAAAATAATAATTTATAGTTTATTGGATCGTATTACTTAATAAAATTACAATGTTTACTTAATGCGTGCCAAACAACAACAAAAAATTGTCCAGAGCTCCTAACTATACTTAGAGCTTACACAATTGACTTTCAATACCAGTTTAAGTTTTATGATAAGCTGATTTGCAATTCATTTACATCTTGAAATAAATCTTTTAAATTATGATTGCAAGGTCTCTTACTAATTTAGTTCTTACACCATCATTTTTTTTACACTTAAAGCAAAACAAAAGTATTTTTTCATATGTTCTACTATATTTACTTTTTCACCACCTTGAAATAAATATTGACCACGTTAAAATACTTTTTCTTTTATGTTTGCTTTTTTTATATATACCTAGTGGACGTTACGTGAAATTTGCTGTCATTTTAGCTATTTTGACAGGTATCAGGCTTGGATTAGTGTTGGTGATTCACTTACAGTGTAGTTGTGAAAAAGGTCCAGGCTTGCAGCTGTAGTAGTAGAGTTTGCAATCTACGTTAGTTCATTTATGTACATGGATATCTCACTAAAATGTACTAATTACAGATTAAAAATGAGCAGGGGTGATGGCACGCTTTCCAGATTTTACCGTTCCAAGGACAGTCTTCCACTGATCTACAATAACCGTTTGAACCATAAATGAACTAACATAGATGGCAAACTTTCCAGATATCGGTCGTGCCAGAAACCGGTATCTTCTGAGGGCCCCTGTCCGTGTGAAACCTGTCCGTAAGAAAATGGCGAGGTAAATTATTGTTTTGACATTTCTAATGTTTACATCTCTAATTTCGTGTAAGTTTGAAACAAATTTTAATGTTGGACTATAAATTGCTTTTTTATATATTTCAGGACAACAAAAAAGGGAATCCGAAGACATCTACAACAAGAAGAAGCAATATTCTAGAAAATATTGCTGCCACCAACGGATTGGTTTTTTGTGGATGTGGCAAAAGCAGTTGGAATAGTTTCTTTACGTTTCCTTTTCAGTAAGTAAAACTATTTTAATTTGAAACTAATTAATCAAACTTCTTATTTTGCAGAATAATTTTACTATTCAACATCTTGGCAAATGCTTTGGAAGAGTGGAAAAAACCCTAATTAACTAAAGACATGTGAGTAAAATGGAATTGTATCGATTGAGCCGTGAATTTAATGTTTTTCTTTCGCAGATTCAACATTTGCAGTTCCAACATCTTGGTGAATCCGTCTGAAGAGTGAAAATCAAGTGGAATCAAACAGAAAACATGTGACTAAAATGCAATTGCATCGATTGAGCCGTGAATTTAATGCTTTTATTTCGCAGATTCAACATTTGCAGTTCCAACATCTTGGTGAATCCGTCTGAAGAGTGGAAATAAAAAAAAAATTCGTGTTTTACGGTTTTAAAACAAAGTATGTACTTTTTGTTTGATTTTCTTATATCATAAATAAAATAAATAAATTTCCTTTAAAAAAATTGTGTTTATTTATTTCTTTTGATAATGCAATTCCACACCACCCTTGAGGTATGCATGGCGGCGCGTTAACCGATTTTTTTTGGTTGGGTGTTCGGTTTCCCCTTTTATTTCTGTAAAATAAAAGATCATAAATATTTGGACAAAAATGGATGCTGTTTTTTTTTTATTAATGATTTACCCGAAGAAACTTGTTCCTGAAAGAGGGATCTGCTATGTCTCTATTCCAAAATTCTAAAATGAAGTATAACCTTACTCTGAGAAAATAATTGGCAAATTTTCGCAGCAAACGAAAGTGCGAACAGATTTAATTTTCGCAGAAATTTCTGCCGCAACCCCGTGCAAAAAATAGCATTCATCGAATACAGGGCAAAATTGTTCCTCCAGCACACATATGTATTCGACGAATTCTCGGGGCGGGGCAAGCAAGTTGCAATTATCGTACTGCTTAAATGAGGAAAAAATGAGATTGGTGGACTTCTCAGCACTGTCTAAAGTGGGCAATGGCAAGCTGCACTTGTGACTTTTAAAACACTTCCTGTACAGTCAACCACAGACATATATAAAACTGTTTTCTTCTAGAAAACTCATCGTATCTATATCTGCTGTTAGATGTACATTAGCGTGTTTTTTGGTGCTGTGTCCAACTGTGTTTGGACCCAAGATGTTTGCTTAACCAAATGATGGTCATATATTTCATTTAGTTTAATGTAGTCCACCAACTCACAATTTCCCGTTCTCACAATCTTCAAATACTGAAGACCCCATAATTTTTGGAAAATGGTCGAAAATTGAACGGGAGTTACGCGCGAACTTTTGCCTCCGTGGCTTCTTACTTCACAAAAAAAATACTCCACACAATCCTGATTTAGATGTCTAGTATATAAATATATGAAATAGCAGGTTCTTTTACTTTGCCACAAAGATGTTAACGAAGAGATGTTTAGCAACCAGCCCTTTATAAAATAGAACTGGTTGGTTACATCTTTGCCTTCAGGATCTAGAATTTTCATTGACTGAAGAAGTTGTTTGGCGCTTGACAAAAATTGCTCCTGAATTTCACTTTGACTGTGTGCCTGTTTAAAATGGTTTGCGTCTTTACGCCTCGACGAGTTAAATATGTCAAACAAATTATTAAAAAATAAAAGGAAATCAGCTGTGTTGCTAATGGTTGCCGGTGCTTGCCCAGAGCTGCAATAAGTCAAAAGACCCGCTGCAACTGTGTTACTTAAAGCTTGGGAGGCATATTTAACTTTCATTCGTTGAAAGTTGTTAGGTCTTATATGCGCCTCTGTCAGTTTCGGTGCTAACCTAAGTTTCGATTTGGAATCGATGTCATAAAATCTAGCGACATCGTTCCAGGTTGCTCGTCGAATACCCGAATCATTAAAGGTAATATCATTTTTCAATAGGCAATTCCGGGCAATTTTCAGTAAATAGGGAGGGTCGAAGAAAACAAATACTCTGCTTCCATTTACTAAAAAGTATGGCCTACCAAAATCTACATCAAGCAACCGCGCCAAACCTCTGAAATTCGACCCTTGATCACATACGAATTGCATCGAGATTAAGCCATGTCATCGAGCCACAAGGCTTAGATAGTATTACTCGTATTTTGTTACACTCCTTTAAACCAAGTTTAGAATTATTCCAACCATCACATAGCTTTGTCCCTCTCTTTGAAGAATTTGCAAGTGCAGTTTACAGCTCTATTTCTCCAACTGTCATACTAATACGCTCACAGCTTTGAGCGGATTGGAAATTTACCGGGTGACAGGGTTGGAAGACGAAGTGAATAAAAAAGAACACTGGGATTTGCTACGGTCACTCAATTGTAAAAGTTAAAAGGAGTTGCCACTGGTGGAATTTTAAGGGTACACTTTCCCGACACCTATGTAAGTTCAAGAAATTATTTAATGATAGTCTAGAAATCTCTTATTATACCTTTCTGATAGAAAATAAAATCATAAGCTGAAGAAGCCTGGTTGATATTTGTTTGGGTGCATGGGGAAGCGGAAATTCCTAAGGCGCCCAACAACAAGCCACTTTTCTGGAGTTCAGAAATTGCCTCAAAAATGATTTTTTTCAGCATAAATGGCGTGCAGCAGGTGCGAACAAAATAATAGGCCAGAGCATGTTTCCATCTTTTCGCAATGCCTTGGACCATTAGCACCAAAACATTGTGTGCAGGCCATTTTAAACGAAACTCGCTGGCACCAAAGTCCTCCAAACCAATAACGCTATCGGTTTTCCTACAATAGGACAAATTTGCTTTTAGGGACATCTCGTCAGCTGAAATCGAATAGTATTTATAAATATCTGGTAGCTGACTCATCTTGAGCTCTAAGCTCTTAACATTGAACTCGATATTGCCCGGTGTCTTCGGCCATGATGAAATAAATGTCCGCAGAGTAACAGCCGAAGGTAAATTGAAAAACGGTCTTAGCAGCCTATAGCTGATTGGTGAAGTAAAATGAATCGAAAGTGCCAAAATTTTCAATTCATTTGTATACTCGTGCCTACAGCCCCTAGCTTTCCTATCTAAATTTGATTTCACATTTTCTGCAACTGTTTGAAGTTCGGTGGATAACCTATGGCAAAAATTCTCCTCTGCTTCTTTTTTTGAGCAAATGAGCTTCTTTTCCTTCAAGAACAACTGCCTTTCAAGGAACAAGATTCTTTTGTCTTTTTTTTTTTAAGAATATTCCTTAAAGAGAGATTACATGCATCCATTTTCGCAATTTGTTCGTAAGCCGCATGCAAACGAAGTTTTAAATTTATTTTTCTTGGTGTAGAAACACTTAATTTCTTACATGTTTGGGTACGTGAGTCCTTCTTGAATGCGCTTGTCAAGGGCACTTCCAAACAGCCAAGAGCTTTATGAATTTCGGGAAAGGCTTCGTCTTCAATCTGTTCTGTCGCCGGAGCGGGCACTTCCAAAGTTGGCTCCCGGCTATCCAAAGAATGAAGTTCATCTATTCCCAACGATATTGGAACCTCACTCTTTGGACAATCACGCTCAACTTCGGTTGTCACCGCCATGCTGGAAACCTCTGAAATTGATGCCCCCCTTACCAGAATCGATGGTAATGCCGATGGGCACAGATATTTTTTGGCTTCCCCGGCAAACATTTTCTCTGCGAAATGCTTTTCGCATACTCTCTGCGACTTACTGAATTTTTCTAAGTTTAAAATTCGTCGCCACATTTCTCTATTAAAGAAAGAGATTACTAGATCAGATTTGAAAAAAAACAATGCAAAATTGTTTTCTCAAATTGAAAAAGACCATGCATACATGCATACAAAAGAAACGATATACATTCACTTGTTTTATTAAATTTTAAAAAGAAATTATTATAAAAAGCTTCCTGAAATTTTTAAATTAAACGAGTCTACAAATATTTTCTTGAAATACTTAAAAACGATAAAAATAATAATTTATAGTTTATTGGATCGTATTACTTAATAAAATTACAATGTTTACTTAATGCGTGCCAAACAACAACAAAAAATTGTCCAGAGCTCCTAACTATACTTAGAGCTTACACAATTGACTTTCAATACCAGTTTAAGTTTTATGATAAGCTGATTTGCAATTCATTTACATCTTGAAATAAATCTTTTAAATTATGATTGCAAGGTCTCTTACTAATTTAGTTCTTACACCATCATTTTTTTTACACTTAAAGCAAAACAAAAGTATTTTTTCATATGTTCTACTATATTTACTTTTTCACCACCTTGAAATAAATATTGACCACGTTAAAATACTTTTTCTTTTATGTTTGCTTTTTTTATATATACCTAGTGGACGTTACGTGAAATTTGCTGTCATTTTAGCTATTTTGACAGGTATCAGGCTTGGATTAGTGTTGGTGATTCACTTACAGTGTAGTTGTGAAAAAGGTCCAGGCTTGCAGCTGTAGTAGTAGAGTTTGCAATCTACGTTAGTTCATTTATGTACATGGATATCTCACTAAAATGTACTAATTACAGATTAAAAATGAGCAGGGGTGATGGCACGCTTTCCAGATTTTACCGTTCCAAGGACAGTCTTCCACTGATCTACAATAACCGTTTGAACCATAAATGAACTAACATAGATGGCAAACTTTCCAGATATCGGTCGTGCCAGAAACCGGTATCTTCTGAGGGCCCCTGTCCGTGTGAAACCTGTCCGTAAGAAAATGGCGAGGTAAATTATTGTTTTGACATTTCTAATGTTTACATCTCTAATTTCGTGTAAGTTTGAAACAAATTTTAATGTTGGACTATAAATTGCTTTTTTATATATTTCAGGACAACAAAAAAGGGAATCCGAAGACATCTACAACAAGAAGAAGCAATATTCTAGAAAATATTGCTGCCACCAACGGATTGGTTTTTTGTGGATGTGGCAAAAGCAGTTGGAATAGTTTCTTTACGTTTCCTTTTCAGTAAGTAAAACTATTTTAATTTGAAACTAATTAATCAAACTTCTTATTTTGCAGAATAATTTTACTATTCAACATCTTGGCAAATGCTTTGGAAGAGTGGAAAAAACCCTAATTAACTAAAGACATGTGAGTAAAATGGAATTGTATCGATTGAGCCGTGAATTTAATGTTTTTCTTTCGCAGATTCAACATTTGCAGTTCCAACATCTTGGTGAATCCGTCTGAAGAGTGAAAATCAAGTGGAATCAAACAGAAAACATGTGACTAAAATGCAATTGCATCGATTGAGCCGTGAATTTAATGCTTTTATTTCGCAGATTCAACATTTGCAGTTCCAACATCTTGGTGAATCCGTCTGAAGAGTGGAAATAAAAAAAAAATTCGTGTTTTACGGTTTTAAAACAAAGTATGTACTTTTTGTTTGATTTTCTTATATCATAAATAAAATAAATAAATTTCCTTTAAAAAAATTGTGTTTATTTATTTCTTTTGATAATGCAATTCCACACCACCCTTGAGGTATGCATGGCGGCGCGTTAACCGATTTTTTTTGGTTGGGTGTTCGGTTTCCCCTTTTATTTCTGTAAAATAAAAGATCATAAATATTTGGACAAAAATGGATGCTGTTTTTTTTTTATTAATGATTTACCCGAAGAAACTTGTTCCTGAAAGAGGGATCTGCTATGTCTCTATTCCAAAATTCTAAAATGAAGTATAACCTTACTCTGAGAAAATAATTGGCAAATTTTCGCAGCAAACGAAAGTGCGAACAGATTTAATTTTCGCAGAAATTTCTGCCGCAACCCCGTGCAAAAAATAGCATTCATCGAATACAGGGCAAAATTGTTCCTCCAGCACACATATGTATTCGACGAATTCTCGGGGCGGGGCAAGCAAGTTGCAATTATCGTACTGCTTAAATGAGGAAAAAATGAGATTGGTGGACTTCTCAGCACTGTCTAAAGTGGGCAATGGCAAGCTGCACTTGTGACTTTTAAAACACTTCCTGTACAGTCAACCACAGACATATATAAAACTGTTTTCTTCTAGAAAACTCATCGTATCTATATCTGCTGTTAGATGTACATTAGCGTGTTATTTGGTGCTGTGTCCAACTGTGTTTGGACCCAAGATGTTTGCTTAACCAAATGATGGTCATATATTTCATTTAGTTTAATGTAGTCCACCAACTCACAATTTCCCGTTCTCACAATCTTCAATTACTGAAGACCCCATAATTTTTGGAAAATGGTTGAAAATTGAACGGGAGTTACGCGCAAACTTTTGCCTCCGTGGCTTCTTACTTCACAAAAAAAATACTCCACACAATCCTGATTTAGATGTCTAGTATATAAATATATGAAATCGCAGGTTCTTTTACTTTGCCACAAAGATGTTAACGAAGAGATGTTTAGCAACCAGCCCTTTATAAAATAGAACTGGTTGGTTACATCTTTGCCTTCAGGATCTAGAATTTTCATTGACTGAAGAAGTTGTTTGGCGCTTGACAAAAATTGCTCCTGAATTTCACTTTGACTGTGTGCCTGTTTAAAATGGTTTGCGTCTTTACGCCTCGACGAGTTAAATATGTCAAACAAATTATTAAAAAATAAAAGGAAATCAGCTGTGTTGCTAATGGTTGCCGGTGCTTGCCCAGAGCTGCAATAAGTCAAAAGACCCGCTGCAACTGTGTTACTTAAAGCTTGGGAGGCATATTTAACTTTCATTCGTTGAAAGTTGTTAGGTCTTATATGCGCCTCTGTCAGTTTCGGTGCTAACCTAAGTTTCGATTTGGAATCGATGTCATAAAATCTAGCGACATCGTTCCAGGTTGCTCGTCGAATACCCGAATCATTAAAGGTAATATCATTTTTCAATAGGCAATTCCGGGCAATTTTCAGTAAATAGGGAGGGTCGAAGAAAACAAATACTCTGCTTCCATTTACTAAAAAGTATGGCCTACCAAAATCTACATCAAGCAACCGCGCCAAACCTCTGAAATTCGACCCTTGATCACATACGAATTGCATCGAGATTAAGCCATGTCATCGAGCCACAAGGCTTAGATAGTATTACTCGTATTTTGTTACACTCCTTTAAACCAAGTTTAGAATTATTCCAACCATCACATAGCTTTGTCCCTCTCTTTGAAGAATTTGCAAGTGCAGTTTACAGCTCTATTTCTCCAACTGTCATACTAATACGCTCACAGCTTTGAGCGGATTGGAAATTTACCGGGTGACAGGGTTGGAAGACGAAGTGAATAAAAAAGAACACTGGGATTTGCTACGGTCACTCAATTGTAAAAGTTAAAAGGAGTTGCCACTGGTGGAATTTTAAGGGTACACTTTCCCGACACCTATGTAAGTTCAAGAAATTATTTAATGATAGTCTAGAAATCTCTTATTATACCTTTCTGATAGAAAATAAAATCATAAGCTGAAGAAGCCTGGTTGATATTTGTTTGGGTGCATGGGGAAGCGGAAATTCCTAAGGCGCCCAACAACAAGCCACTTTTCTGGAGTTCAGAAATTGCCTCAAAAATGATTTTTTTCAGCATAAATGGCGTGCAGCAGGTGCGAACAAAATAATAGGCCAGAGCATGTTTCCATCTTTTCGCAATGCCTTGGACCATTAGCACCAAAACATTGTGTGCAGGCCATTTTAAACGAAACTCGCTGGCACCAAAGTCCTCCAAACCAATAACGCTATCGGTTTTCCTACAATAGGACAAATTTGCTTTTAGGGACATCTCGTCAGCTGAAATCGAATAGTATTTATAAATATCTGGTAGCTGACTCATCTTGAGCTCTAAGCTCTTAACATTGAACTCGATATTGCCCGGTGTCTTCGGCCATGATGAAATAAATGTCCGCAGAGTAACAGCCGAAGGTAAATTGAAAAACGGTCTTAGCAGCCTATAGCTGATTGGTGAAGTAAAATGAATCGAAAGTGCCAAAATTTTCAATTCATTTGTATACTCGTGCCTACAGCCCCTAGCTTTCCTATCTAAATTTGATTTCACATTTTCTGCAACTGTTTGAAGTTCGGTGGATAACCTATGGCAAAAATTCTCCTCTGCTTCTTTTTTTGAGCAAATGAGCTTCTTTTCCTTCAAGAACAACTGCCTTTCAAGGAACAAGATTCTTTTGTCTTTTTTTTTTTTAGAATATTCCTTAAAGAGAGATTACATGCATCCATTTTCGCAATTTGTTCGTAAGCCGCATGCAAACGAAGTTTTAAATTTATTTTTCTTGGTGTAGAAACACTTAATTTCTTACATGTTTGGGTACGTGAGTCCTTCTTGAATGCGCTTGTCAAGGGCACTTCCAAACAGCCAAGAGCTTTATGAATTTCGGGAAAGGCTTCGTCTTCAATCTGTTCTGTCGCCGGAGCGGGCACTTCCAAAGTTGGCTCCCGGCTATCCAAAGAATGAAGTTCATCTATTCCCAACGATATTGGAACCTCACTCTTTGGACAATCACGCTCAACTTCGGTTGTCACCGCCATGCTGGAAACCTCTGAAATTGATGCCCCCCTTACCAGAATCGATGGTAATGCCGATGGGCACAGATATTTTTTGGCTTCCCCGGCAAACATTTTCTCTGCGAAATGCTTTTCGCATACTCTCTGCGACTTACTGAATTTTTCTAAGTTTAAAATTCGTCGCCACATTTCTCTATTAAAGAAAGAGATTACTAGATCAGATTTGAAAAAAAAACAATGCAAAATTGTTTTCTCAAATTGAAAAAGACCATGCATACATGCATACAAAAGAAACGATATACATTCACTTGTTTTATTAAATTTTAAAAAGAAATTATTATAAAAAGCTTCCTGAAATTTTTAAATTAAACGAGTCTACAAATATTTTCTTGAAATACTTAAAAACGATAAAAATAATAATTTATAGTTTATTGGATCGTATTACTTAATAAAATTACAATGATTACTTAATGCGTGCCAAACAACAACAAAAAATTGTCCAGAGCTCCTAACTATACTTAGAGCTTACACAATTGACTTTCAATACCAGTTTAAGTTTTATGATAAGCTGATTTGCAATTCATTTACATCTTGAAATAAATCTTTTAAATTATGATTGCAAGGTCTCTTACTAATTTAGTTCTTACACCATCATTTTTTTTACACTTAAAGCAAAACAAAAGTATTTTTTCATATGTTCTACTATATTTACTTTTTCACCACCTTGAAATAAATATTGACCACGTTAAAATACTTTTTCTTTTATGTTTGCTTTTTTTATATATACCTAGTGGACGTTACGTGAATTTTGCTGTCATTTTAGCTATTTTGACAGGTATCAGGCTTGGATTAGTGTTGGTGATTCACTTACAGTGTAGTTGTGAAAAAGGTCCAGGCTTGCAGCTGTAGTAGTAGAGTTTGCAATCTACGTTAGTTCATTTATGTACATGGATATCTCACTAAAATGTACTAATTACAGATTAAAAATGAGCAGGGGTGATGGCACACTTGCCAGATTTTACCGTTCCAAGGACAGTCTTCCACTGATCTACAATAACCGTTTGAACCATAAATGAACTAACATAGATGGCAAACTTTCCAGATATCGGTCGTGCCAGAAACCGGTATCTTCTGAGGGCCCCTATCCGTGTGAAACCTGTCCGTAAGAAAATGGCGAGGTAAATTATTGTTTTGACATTTCTAATGTTTACATCTCTAATTTCGTGTAAGTTTGAAACAAATTTTAATGTTGGACTATAAATTGCTTTTTTATATATTTCAGGACAACAAAAAAGGGTATCCGAAGACATCTACAACAAGAAGAAGCAATATTCTAGAAAATACTGCTGCCACCAACGGATTGGTTTTTTGTGGATGTGGCAAAAGCAGTTGGAATAGTTTCTTTACGTTTCCTTTTCAGTAAGTAAAACTATTTTAATTTGAAGCTAATTAATCAAACTTCTTATTTTGCAGAATAATTTTACTATTCAACATTTTGGCAAATGCTTTGGAAGAGTGGAAAAAACCCTAAATAACTAAAGACATGTGAGTAAAATGGAATTGTATCGATTGAGCCGTGAATTTAATGTTTTTCTTTCGCAGATTCAACATTTGCAGTTCCAACATCTTGGTGAATCCGTCTGAAGAGTGAAAATCAAGTGGAATCAAACAGAAAACATGTGACTAAAATGCAATTGCATCGATTGAGCACTGAATTTAATGCTTTTCTTTCGCAGATTCAACATTTGCAGTTCCAACATCTTGGTGAATCCGTCTGAAGAGTGGAAATAAAAAAAAAATTGGTGTTTTACGGTTTTAAAACAAAGTATGTACTTTTTGTTTGATTTTCTTATATCATAAATAAAATAAATAAATTTCTTTTAAAAAAATTGTGTTTATTTATTTCTTTTGATAAAGCAATTCCACACCACCCTTGAGGTATGCATGGTGGCGCGTTAACCGATTTTTTTTGGTTGGGTGTTCGGTTTCCACTGGAGGCCTATTGCACCCGTTCCGTAAAATAAAAGATCATAAATATTTGGACAAAAATGGATGCTGTTTTTTTTTTATTAATGATTTACCCGAAGAAACTTGTTCCTGAAAGAGGGATCTGCTATGTCTCTATTCCAAAATTCTAAAATGAAGTATAACCTTACTCTGAGAAAATAATTGGCAAATTTTCGCAGCAAACGAAAGTGCGAACAGATTTAATTTTCGCAGAAATTTCTGCCGCAACCCCGTGCAAAAAATAGCATTCATCGAATACAGGGCAAAATTGCTCCTCCAGCACACATATGTATTCGACGAATTCTCGGGGCGGGGCAAGCAAGTTGCAATTATCGTACTGCTTAAATGAGGAAAAAATGAGATTGGTGGACTTCTCAGCACTGTCTAAAGTGGGCAATGGTAAGCTGCACTTGTGACTTTTAAAACACTTCCTGTACAGCCAACCACAGACATATATAAAACTGTTTTCTTCTAGAAAACTCATCGTATCTATATCTGCTGTTAGATGTACATTAGCGTGTTATTTGGTGCTGTGTCCAACTGTGTTTGGACCCAAGATGTTTGCTTAACCAAATGATGGTCATATATTTCATTTAGTTTAATGTAGTCCACCAACTCACAATTTCCCGTTCTCACAATCTTCAATTACTGAAGACCCCATAATTTTTGGAAAATGGTCGAAAATTGAACGGGAGTTACGCGCAAACTTTTGCCTCCGTGGCTTCTTACTTCACAAAAAAAATACTCCACACAATCCTGATTTAGATGTCTAGTATATAAATATATGAAATCGCAGGTTCTTTTACTTTGCCACAAAGATGTTAACGAAGAGATGTTTAGCAACCAGCCCTTTATAAAATAGAACTGGTTGGTTACATCTTTGCCTTCAGGATCTAGAATTTTCATTGACTGAAGAAGTTGTTTGGCGCTTGACAAAAATTGCTCCTGAATTTCACTTTGACTGTGTGCCTGTTTAAAATGGTTTGCGTCTTTACGCCTCGACGAATTAAATATGTCAAACAAATTATTAAAAAATAAAAGGAAATCAGCTGTGTTGCTAATAGTTGCCGGTGCTTGCCCAGAGCTGCAATAAGTCAACAGACCCGCTGCAACTGTGTTACTTAAAGCTTGGGAGGCATATTTAACTTTCATTCGATGAAAGTTGTTAGGTCTTATATGCGCCTCTGTCAGTTTCGGTGCTAACCTAAGTTTCGATTTGGAATCGATGTCATAATATCAAATATGTCAAACAAATTATTAAAAAATAAAAGGAAATCAACTGTGTTGCTAATAGTTGCCGGTGCTTGCCCAGAGCTGCAATAAGTCAAAAGACCCGCTGCAACTGTGTTACTTAAAGCTTGGGAGGTACATTTAACTTTCATTCGTTGAAAGTTGTTAGGTCTTATATGCGCCTCTGTCAGTTTCGGTGCTAACCTAAGTTTCGATTTGGAATCGATGTCATAAAATCTAGCGACATCGTTCCAGGTTGCTCATCGAATACCCGAATCATTAAAGGTAATATCATTTTTCACTAGGCAATTCCGGGCAATTTTCAGTAAATAGGGAGGGTCGGAGAAAAAAAATACTCTGCTTCCATTTACTAAAAAGTATGGCCTACCAAAATCTACATCAAGCAACCGCGCCAAACCTCTGAAATTCGACCCTTGATCACATACGAATTGCATCGGGATTAAGCCATTTCATCGAGCCACAAGGCTTAGATAGTATTACTCGTATTTTGTTTTGTTAAGCTTTTATTTTATAACATAAGTTTGTTATACACCGCTGGCAACTCCTTTAAACCAAGTTTAGAATTATTTCAACCATCACATAGCTTTGTCCCTCTCTTTGAAGAATTTGCAAGTGCAGTTTACAGCTCTATTTCTCCAACTGTCATACTAATACGCTCACAGCTTTGAGGGGATTGGAAATTTACCGGGTGACAGGGTTGGAAGACGAAGTGAATAAAAAAGAACACTGGGATTTGCTACGGTCACTCAATTGTAAAAGTTAAAAGGAGTTGCCACTGGTGGAATTTTAAGGGTACACTTTCCCGACACCTATGTAAGTTCAAGAAATTATTTAATGATAGTCTAGAAATCTCTTATTATACCTTTCTGATAGAAAATAAAATCATAAGCTGAAGAAGCCTGGTTGATATTTGTTTGGGTGCATGGGGAAGCGGAAATTCCTAAGGCGCGCAACAACAAGCCACTTTTCTGGAGTTCAGAAATTGCCTCAAAAATGATTTTTTTCAGCATAAATGGCGTGCAGCAGGTGCGAACAAAATAATAGGCCAGAGCATGTTTCCATCTTTTCGCAATGCCTTGGACCATTACCACCAAAACATTGTGTGCAGGCCATTTAGAACGAAACTCGCTGGCACCAAAGTCCTCCAAACCAATAACGCTATCGGTTTTCCTACAATAGGACAAATTTGCTTTTAGGGACATCTCGTCAGCTGAAATCGAATAGTATTTATAAATATCTGGTAGCTGACTCATCTTGAGCTCTAAGCTCTTAACATTGAACTCGATATTGCCCGGTGTCTTCGGCCATGATGAAATAAATGTGCGCAGAGTGACAGCCGAAGGTAAAGGTAAATTGAAAAACCTATAGCTGATTGGTGAAGTAGAATGAATCGAAAGTGCCAAAATTTTCAATTCATTTGTATACTCGTGCCTACAGCCCCTAGCTTTCCTATCTAAATTTGATTTCACATTTTCTGCAACTGTTTGAAGTTCGGTGGATAACCTATGGCAAAAATTCTCCTCTGCTTCTTTTTTTGAGCAAATGAGCTTCTTTTCCTTCAAGGACAACTGCCTTTCAAGGAACAAGATTCTTTTGTCTTTTTTTTTTTAGAATATTCCTTAAAGAGAGATTACATGCATCCATTTTCGCAATTTGTTCGTAAGCCGCATGCAAACGAAGTTTTAAATTTATTTTTCTTGGTGTAGAAACACTTAATTTCTTACATGTTTGGGTACGTGAGTCCTTCTTGAATGCGCTTGTCAAGGGCACTTCCAAACAGCCAAGAGCTTTATGAATTTCGGGAAAGGCTTCGTCTTCAATCTGTTCTGTCGCCGGAGCGGGCACCTCCAAAGTTGGCTCCCGGCTATCCAAAGAATGAAGTTCATCTATTCCCAACGATATTGGAACCTCACTCTTTGGACAATCACGCTCAACTTCGGTTGTCACCGCCATGCTGGAAACCTCTGAAATTGATGCCCCCCTTACCAGAATCGATGGAAATGCCGATGGGCACAGATATTTTTTGGCTTCCCCGGCAAACATTTTCTCTGCGAAATGCTTTTCGCATACTCTCTGCGACTTACTAAATTTTTCTAAGTTTAAAATTCGTCGCCACATTTCTCTATTAAAGAAAGAGATTACTAGATCAGATTTGATAAAAAAAACAATGCAAAATTGTTATCTCAAATTGAAAAAGACCATGCATACAAAAGAAACGATATACATTCACTTGTTTTATTAAATTTTAAAAAGAAATTATTATAAAAAGCTTCCTGAAATTTTTAAATTAAACGAGTCTACAAATATTTTCTTGAAATACTTAAAAACGATAAAAATAATAATTTATAATTTATTGGATCGTATTACTTATTAAAATTACAATGTTTACTTAATGCGTGTCAAACAACAACAAAAAAATGTCCAGAGCTCCTAACTATACTTAGAGCTTACACAATTGACTTTCAATACCAGTTTAAGTTTTATGATAAGCTGATTTGCAATTCATTTACATCTTGAAATAAATCTTTTAAATTATGATTTTAAGGTCTCTTACTAATTTAGTTCTTACACCATCATTTTTTGGTACACTTAAAGCAAAACAAAAGTATTTTTTCATATGTTCTACTATATTTACTTTTTCACCACCTTGAAATAAATATTGACCACGTTAAAATACTTTTTCTTTTATGTTTGTTTTTTTTATATATACCTAGTGGAGTAAGGTCTCTTACTAATTTAGTTCTTACACCATCATTTTTTGGTACACTTAAAGCAAAACAAAAGTATTTTTTCATATGTTCTACTATATTTACTTTTTCACCACCTTGAAATAAATATTGACCACGTTAAAATACTCTTTCTTTTGTGTTTACTTTTTTTATATATACCTAGTGGACGTTACGTGAAATTTGCTGTCATTTTAGCTATTTTGACAGGTATCAGGCTTGGATTAGTGTTGGTGATTCACTTACAGTGTAGTTGTGAAAAAGGTCCAGGCTTGCAGCTGTAGTAGTAGAGTTTGCAATCTACGTTAGTTCATTTATGTACATGGATATCTCACTAAAATGTACTAATTACAGATTAAAAATGAGCAGGGGTGATGGCACGCTTTCCAGATTTTACCGTTCCAAGGACAGTCTTCCACTGATCTACAATAACCGTTTGAACCATAAATGAACTAACATAGATGGCAAACTTTCCAGATATCGGTCGTGCCAGAAACCGGTATCTTCTGAGGGCCCCGGTCCGTGTGAAACCTGTCCGTAAGAAAATGGCGAGGTAAATTATTGTTTTGACATTTCTAATGTTTACATCTCTAATTTCGTGTAAGTTTGAAACAAATTTTAATGTTGGACTATAAATTGCTTTTTTATATATTTCAGGACAACAAAAAAGGGAATCCGAAGACATCTACAACAAGAAGAAGCAATATTCTAGAAAATATTGCTGCCACCAACGGATTGGTTTTTTGTGGATGTGGCAAAAGCAGTTGGAATAGTTTCTTTACGTTTCCTTTTCAGTAAGTAAAACTATTTTAATTTGAAACTAATTAATCAAACTTCTTATTTTGCAGAATAATTTTACTATTCAACATCTTGGCAAATGCTTTGGAAGAGTGGAAAAAACCCTAATTAACTAAAGACATGTGAGTAAAATGGAATTGTATCGATTGAGCCGTGAATTTAATGTTTTTCTTTCGCAGATTCAACATTTGCAGTTCCAACATCTTGGTGAATCCGTCTGAAGAGTGAAAATCAAGTGGAATCAAACAGAAAACATGTGACTAAAATGCAATTGCATCGATTGAGCCGTGAATTTAATGCTTTTATTTCGCAGATTCAACATTTGCAGTTCCAACATCTTGGTGAATCCGTCTGAAGAGTGGAAATAAAAAAAAAATTCGTGTTTTACGGTTTTAAAACAAAGTATGTACTTTTTGTTTGATTTTCTTATATCATAAATAAAATAAATAAATTTCCTTTAAAAAAATTGTGTTTATTTATTTCTTTTGATAATGCAATTCCACACCACCCTAGAGGTATGCATGGCGGCGCGTTAACCGATTTTTTTTGGTTGGGTGTTCGGTTTCCCCTTTTATTTCTGTAAAATAAAAGATCATAAATATTTGGACAAAAATGGATGCTGTTTTTTTTTTATTAATGATTTACCCGAAGAAACTTGTTCCTGAAAGAGGGATCTGCTATGTCTCTATTCCAAAATTCTAAAATGAAGTATAACCTTACTCTGAGAAAATAATTGGCAAATTTTCGCAGCAAACGAAAGTGCGAACAGATTTAATTTTCGCAGAAATTTCTGCCGCAACCCCGTGCAAAAAATAGCATTCATCGAATACAGGGCAAAATTGTTCCTCCAGCACACATATGTATTCGACGAATTCTCGGGGCGGGGCAAGCAAGTTGCAATTATCGTACTGCTTAAATGAGGAAAAAATGAGATTGGTGGACTTCTCAGCACTGTCTAAAGTGGGCAATGGCAAGCTGCACTTGTGACTTTTAAAACACTTCCTGTACAGTCAACCACAGACATATATAAAACTGTTTTCTTCTAGAAAACTCATCGTATCTATATCTGCTGTTAGATGTACATTAGCGTGTTATTTGGTGCTGTGTCCAACTGTGTTTGGACCCAAGATGTTTGCTTAACCAAATGATGGTCATATATTTCATTTAGTTTAATGTAGTCCACCAACTCACAATTTCCCGTTCTCACAATCTTCAATTACTGAAGACCCCATAATTTTTGGAAAATGGTTGAAAATTGAACGGGAGTTACGCGCAAACTTTTGCCTCCGTGGCTTCTTACTTCACAAAAAAAATACTCCACACAATCCTGATTTAGATGTCTAGTATATAAATATATGAAATCGCAGGTTCTTTTACTTTGCCACAAAGATGTTAACGAAGAGATGTTTAGCAACCAGCCCTTTATAAAATAGAACTGGTTGGTTACATCTTTGCCTTCAGGATCTAGAATTTTCATTGACTGAAGAAGTTGTTTGGCGCTTGACAAAAATTGCTCCTGAATTTCACTTTGACTGTGTGCCTGTTTAAAATGGTTTGCGTCTTTACGCCTCGACGAGTTAAATATGTCAAACAAATTATTAAAAAATAAAAGGAAATCAGCTGTGTTGCTAATGGTTGCCGGTGCTTGCCCAGAGCTGCAATAAGTCAAAAGACCCGCTGCAACTGTGTTACTTAAAGCTTGGGAGGCATATTTAACTTTCATTCGTTGAAAGTTGTTAGGTCTTATATGCGCCTCTGTCAGTTTCGGTGCTAACCTAAGTTTCGATTTGGAATCGATGTCATAAAATCTAGCGACATCGTTCCAGGTTGCTCGTCGAATACCCGAATCATTAAAGGTAATATCATTTTTCAATAGGCAATTCCGGGCAATTTTCAGTAAATAGGGAGGGTCGAAGAAAACAAATACTCTGCTTCCATTTACTAAAAAGTATGGCCTACCAAAATCTACATCAAGCAACCGCGCCAAACCTCTGAAATTCGACCCTTGATCACATACGAATTGCATCGAGATTAAGCCATGTCATCGAGCCACAAGGCTTAGATAGTATTACTCGTATTTTGTTACACTCCTTTAAACCAAGTTTAGAATTATTCCAACCATCACATAGCTTTGTCCCTCTCTTTGAAGAATTTGCAAGTGCAGTTTACAGCTCTATTTCTCCAACTGTCATACTAATACGCTCACAGCTTTGAGCGGATTGGAAATTTACCGGGTGGCAGGGTTGGAAGACGAAGTGAATAAAAAAGAACACTGGGATTTGCTACGGTCACTCAATTGTAAAAGTTAAAAGGAGTTGCCACTGGTGGAATTTTAAGGGTACACTTTCCCGACACCTATGTAAGTTCAAGAAATTATTTAATGATAGTCTAGAAATCTCTTATTATACCTTTCTGATAGAAAATATGGCATGGGGAAGCGGAAATTCCTAAGGCGCCCAACAACAAGCCACTTTTCTGGAGTTCAGAAATTGCCTCAAAAATGATTTTTTTCAGCATAAATGGCGTGCAGCAGGTGCGAACAAAATAATAGGCCAGAGCATGTTTCCATCTTTTCGCAATGCCTTGGACCATTACCACCAAAACATTGTGTGCAGGCCATTTAGAACGAAACTCGCTGGCACCAAAGTCCTCCAAACCAATAACGCTATCGGTTTTCCTACAATAGGACAAATTTGCTTTTAGGGACATCTCGTCAGCTGAAATCGAATAGTATTTATAAATATCTGGTAGCTGACTCATCTTGTGCTCTAAGCTCTTAACATTGAACTCGATATTGCCCGGTGTCTTCGGCCATGATGAAATAAATGTCCGCAGAGTAACAGCCGAAGGTAAATTGAAAAACGGTCTTAGCAACCTATAGCTGATTGGTGAAGTAAAATGAATCGAAAGTGCCAAAATTTTCAAATCATTTGTATACCTACAGCCCCTAGCTTTCCTATCTAAATTTGATTTTACATTTTCTGCAACTGTTTGAAGTTCGGTGGATAACCTATGGCAAAAATTCTCCTCTGTTTCTTTTTTTGAGCAAATGAGCTTCTTTTCCTTCAAGGACAACTGCCTTTCAAGGAATATTCCTTAAAGAGAGATTACATGCATCCATTTTCGCAATTTGTTCGTAAGCGGCATGCAAACGAAGTTTTAAATTTATTTTTCTTGGTGTAGAAACACTTAATTTCTTACATGTTTGGGTACGTGAGTCCTTCTTGAATGCGCTTGTCAAGGGCACTTCCAAACAGCCAAGAGCTTTATGAATTTCGGGAAAGGCTTCGTCTTCAATCTGTTCTGTCGCCAGAGCGGGCACCTCCAAAGTTGGCTCTCGGCTATCCAAAGAATGAAGTTCATCTATTCCCAACGATATTGCAACCTCATTCGTTGGACAATCACGCTCAACTTCGGTTGTCACCGCCATGCTGGAAACCTCTGAAATTGATGCCCCCCTTACCAGAATCGATGGTAATGCCGATGGGCACAGATATTTTTTGGCTTCCCCGGCAAACATGTTCTCTGCGAAATGCTTTTCGCATACTCTCTGCGACTTACTGAATTTTTCTAAGTTTAAAATTCGTCGAAACATTTCTCTATTAAAGAAAGAGATTACTAGATCAAATTTGAAATAAAAGAATGCAAAATTGTTTTCTCAAATTGAAAAAGACCATGCATACATGCATACAAAAGAGACGATATACTCGTACATTCACTTGTTTTATTAAATTTTCAAAAGAAATTATTATAAAAAGCTTATTTCGCTCTCACTCGTTTTCTTAATACTATTACTTACGTGAACTTATTTTAAGTTTCTTAAGACTAGCTATATTTACTACATGCAGATGTGTATATCGATTTATCTCTATTTTAAAATGCTTAAATTAGAAAATTGTTAACCTTAGCATAATGTTGCTTAAAAATAAATACGTAAGAAAAAAAAGAAAGAGAAAAACTAAATCTGTGTAAATTGAACGCTGTATTTGCCACAAATACCACACTATAATGGTAAAATTTTTCGAAAAGGTCAAGAAATCGTATTATTTCAACAATATTGGTACACGTTTGCTATTCCGGGTGATGAAACTAACATCAAAAACACCACCCTTTTTATTATTTATAGTAAATAAAAATAAATAACATTCCTGAAATTTTTAAATTAAACGAGTCTACAAATATTTTCTTGAAATACTTAAAAACGATAAAAATAATAATTTATAATTTATTGGATCGTATTACTTAATAAAATTACAATGTTTACTTAATGCGTGTCAAACAACAACAAAAAAATGTCCAGAGCTCCTAACTATACTTAGAGCTTACACAATTGACTTACAATACCAGTTTAAATTTTATGATAAGCTGATTTGCAATTCATTTACATCTTGAAATAAATCTTTTAAATTATGATTTTAAGGTCTCTTACTAATTTAATTCTGAAACCATCATTTTTTGGTACACTTAAAGCAAAACAAAAGTATTTTTTCATATGTTCTACTATATTTACTTTTTCACCACCTTGAAATAAATATTGACCACGTTAAAATACTTTTTCTTTTATGTTTGCTTTTTTTTATATATACCTAGTGGACGTTACGTGAAATTTGCTGTCATTTTAGCTATTTTGACAGGTATCAGGCTTGGATTAGTGTTGGTGATTCACTTACAGTGTAGTTGTGAAAAAGGTCCAGGCTTGCAGCTGTAGTAGTAGAGTTTGCCATCTATGTTAGTTCATTTATGGTTTGAATATAACCAGTGTTTTTATGCACGCATGTTATGAGAAATCGCAATATTCCATCAAATTTCTCCAAATCTCCGAGGTTTCGCCATAAATTTTCGGAGTTTCAAAAACTCGCGATTTCGGCAAAATGTAGTTGTAATCCCCTTGAGATCATCTGTCCGTGAGAGGTTGTCAAACCGAAGCGTGAACTTCAGTTTATTTTGGTGTTCATTTTTATATGTCAAAACTATTGTGGCAATCGGACAAAGATGTAATATTTTCAATAGAAATATGTCTAAATATTTAAACAATTGGTTTGTTTTTTTCGACAAAGGTAGACAAAAATATGGACAAAAAAAACAAAATTGTGGACGCTCATGGAGAAGGAATATTTGGTCGAATTTTGGGATGAACAGATTGGCGAGCTCCGTGGCAACAGGAAAAACATACACGTTTACGCCGAAATGGCAAACATGCTAGAAGCGATGAATAGTCCGGTATTACACGGTTACTTTTGAGTCACGACTCACACAAGTGCAAAAGAGAAAGAAGATGAGATAAAAAATCACCAACCTTGTGAGTCGTCGGGCAAAATTTCAATGACTCTTTTTAAGTTTTCTTCTCTCTTTGTTATTTTTTTAAATTGCTTTATTTCTATTCGTTTTTCTTGAAGGATGGTTCGCAAAAAAACGGAATAAATTTTTGGGTCAAAGGAATCAGGGAAAAATTCAAAACTTTTTTTAAGAGAGCGAATCGTTTGTGTTTAAAGCGAAAGAAGAAATAAAAGAGAGTTGTCAAAAAGAGTCGTGTACTCAAAGGCACCGTGTTATAGCACGCGCCTCACAGAATAGAAAATTAAAAGAGAACTGCCAAAAGGAGTCATGACTCAAAAGTCACCGTGTAATACCGGACATACTGCTTTTAAGCCAGAGGAAGTAAAAATGAAAATACCCAACCTCACAAACATACCTGTACCGGTTCTTTTGCTGCAATCCCTATTACTACAAGCTCAACTATAACCAACATAGGGAAACAAAAGCCAATGTCATAAATTAACGAAATGCTTCCTTATGTTTTGCTCTAACCGATGACCATAATACTTTTGCCTTAATAGCTATCTGTCAAATACATTAACAAATAATCAATTTCTCATTGTACGTACTTGGTGGAATGATCGAATTGAACAAAACAAACTATTCAAACATTTTCTATCAAATTTTGAATAAAAGTATGTCATCTGTCAAACGAATCGACTGTGGGCATATTATGGTCTGTCTCATATGTTTCTGTGTAATCGCACGTTTGCATATGCGTGCATGTGTGGCCGTATGTTTATTATGGTTCTCATTTATTTGCCAACCGAACCGAGATCGAGTGGTTTGGACGAACTTTTACTGAAACCTTAATAGGCCATTCCCAGCGAATTGAAGTGTTAAGAAATATCATAAGCTGTCAATTTTGAAGTGGCCGACAAAACAGCTGTTTGTTCACAGGAAATACTGGTGTTGAAAAGAAAAAAATTAACAATGGGTTATGCAAAAATGAGAAGGAAAGTAATTTCAGTGTATGCATGTGATTTTGGTACCAACAAATCCATGAGGTATATCAGTTAATAACAACATGAAATGTATAAGTTACTAAACACCTACAATTATTAAAAAGAAGGAAGAAAGCTCAGGATCGCAAGAAATCTCAAAAAGTCTGGACAAAACTAAGTCATGTATCTAATTAATTATGATTTTCAATACTTTTTTAAACTAATTTAATTTTTAGTCACGCTCAAGCACTTTTTGGGAGAAGGATGTATGTGGAAATGACAATAATGTCTCTAAAGAAAGCTTCCGGATGTCGTGAGAAGTATTTGACTGACTATGCAATGAGCTTCAAAGTATGGGCAAGTGAGATACAAATATCAGAAAATGTATTCCATTGCAAAAGAGAGTCGCTATCGTCTCATACGCTGTAGGATCATCAGCGGAATACCGAAGTATTGCAAATCTGTTTGGAGTTGGAAAATCTTCAGTTTCCAAAATTGTAAAATCATTTTGTGACGAAGTGTGGAATGTTCTACTGCCGAAGTATTTAAATTCGTATCCAATTACCAGGCAACTAATAGACGAAAATGTCCGTGGCTTCGAAAAATTAGGGTTTTCGCAGTGCCTCACCGCTTTTGGTACATAGAATAAGTTATATGTTGTATGGTCAAGCATTCATTCTTTCATTCTTAAAATGATTGTCATATTGGGGTTAATTCATCTGCCGGAGATGCTACAGATTACTACAATTATAAAGGATGGTATTCTAGGTCCAGTTTTTCTACTTGCCGTGGAATTTGAATTTTTCTTGTAGTAAATAAATATGTTAAGATTCTAATATAAATCATTTATATAAAGTTATAGATTCCTTTACACCAACATCGGCAGCCCAGGTCGTTGCAATGACTAACAAATATATAAATATTTTAAATCAAAAGTACAACACCAAAACCCCATTCTGAAGGAGAGCTCCAAGAATATTTGTAGTGTTGACGTTCTCGTGGCTCTAATTGTTGATGCCGCATTCCGCTTTTCGGAAATGGTTATGAAACCATCCATACTAAATAGTCAACCGGCAACTGCCGCGAAAAAATTTTTTTTAACTATGATTTATCAAAATGCCGAAAGATAGTTGAAAACGCGTTGGAGCATTTGAAAGCACGATTCAAAGGATTTGGTAAAGGATTGAGCAACCACATAGACAACACTTTCTTTATAGTTAAGTCCTCCCGCTAAATTTCTTATACTCGTATGTGCACAACGACCAAATAAACAATCTCTGGCTACTAGAAGAAGAGGAAGCTTCAATTCATGAGAAACTGGAGCATGTTTCACATACAACAGACAGCAACCTTTCCGCTGAAAATTTTAGAAAAGCTATCAGCAATCATGTACGTACGAGTATTAGGTAGAAAACACAATTTATACTTTTTTTAACTTTTCAATATTTTTATTAATTCTTTTAAATGTCCTTTCTTTTCATTTTCAATTTCTATATATTTTTTTAAAAGTTATTTGCTAGAATCTTCAATTCCTTTCAACATTTTCTTTATCTCCTCATCGAGATCATCCACTTTCCTCTTTTTTGCAGCTCGTGGTGTTGGCCTGTTTGGAGGCGATCACACTGTGCCGGAGGTACCTGCTGCCGAATCGCATTAGTGCTATGTAGCCATATTGAGGTTGTCTATTTTGATTTTTAACTTCCTCTGTCGTAAAAGCAATATTCATCGCTGCTGGCTTATTGGCCATTTCGGCGTAATCGTGACTGACCAGAGTACCCTCCTCCGTGAGCGTCCACAGTTGTCTTGTTTTGAATTTTTTTCTCCATATTAGTCGTGTTTTTTTGCGAATCCGCTATCCGCTTAAAAAGTAATTTACATGTTAATTACAGCAATAACATAGCGATCAACGGTAAGTCAATTTATACCCGCTATCTATTAAGCGGATATAAAACAGTGCTTCCAAATCATATTTGCTTCGTTTCGGATGAATTTTTCCGATGAATTAGCAAAAATATCAACCATTCGGCTACAAATTTTTTTCAAAACAATTGTTCACCAACCGAAAAATGAGCCACTACTAAATGCCATAGAGATATCTGTGCTACCAAGTTTCTATGATGAACTCTTATGCGGGGATGGATCGTTTTTTTGCGAAGATAACTAACATGCATGCAAAAAAACACACTCTTCTTCAACTCAATAATCGAAAATAACGGTGTTTTGAATATTTCTTTTTTGTGCTTACATTTTCAACCATTGTTTTGTTGAAGTGTAGTTGGAATTGGTCAATTTTATTGTGAATTTTTAATTGTGTTCTTGTTCTGTGCTTCTTGGTTTGTTGTTCATCGAATAACAATTGATATATATTTGTATTTTCATATTTCTTGTATATTATAGTTATTAAGCATTACAGAATGCTACGGAATTACGGTTCGCGTTTCGTTCAGAAAACTGAAGTTGGAATAAAAGATTCTGTACCGCGTTATAATTTCGATACACCGAAAAGATTAAAATGTGATAAGGAGTATAATTTGGAGAAAAACGTTGACTTGCAATTGCAGGATGAACAAGTTGATGTTAAAAGATTTGTTTGCATGCAAGTTTTTCATAATGTAAATGCACGTTGGGCAAATGAAGAAAAAGATTTGTGCCTAAAGTTTTTTTATAAGTCTAACTCATTATATTCCCATATGCTGAGTATAGGACTTAGCTTACCATCTGTAAGCACAATATATAGATGGCATTCATCATTGAGTTTACCGGCTGGGTTCCCTACTCAAATAATTGAGCTTTTGAAAAGTAGGGCCGAAACCATGTCAAATATACAAAAAAGGTGTGTTTTGATTTTTGATGAAATGGCAAATAAGCCCGAACTTGATTCTGATACGAAAACGGATATGATATACGAGTTTTCGGACTTTGGGGAGCTGGGAAAACACACGACTGTTCAAAGGTTATGGAATTCACCCTTAGAGGATTAAATATGAATTGGAAGCAAACAGTATCGTATTATAAGGATTATAAGGATGGAGGCTATCGCCGAGATATTGAAATTAACAATAACCAAAACATTAGATTGTGGATTTGAAGTTATTGCTGTATGCTGTGACCAAGGCAGTAATAAAAGAAAAGCATATAAATTACTGGGAGCAACAGAAAATAAGCCGTTTTTTGAAATCTTGGACCAGGTAATATTTTTTTTATATGATTACCCGCATTTATTAAAAAGCGTGCGAAATCGCTTCTTAAAAAATAATATTCGAATAGCTGATGATATTGTTTCTTGGGGAACTCTTGTCAAACTGTTTGAAGAGGATTTCAAAAATATCTTTCAATGCTTCAAACTAATGAAGAGTCATATAAATCCAAACAGTTTTGAAAAATTACCATTCAAGCTGGCTACACAGGCTTGCAGTGCTAATGTAGCTGCTGGAATTTTCAACGCTATCTCAGCAAATTGTTTTGACACCAACACAGATAAAAAAATCGCTACCTCAACGACACATGTTGCTATTAAGATGAATAATCTTTTTGACAACTTAAATAGATACACTCTTAACACAACCAACCCTGATCGTCGACCTGATTCGGCATATAGTGAAACTCTACAGTGTATTAAAGCTGCTTGGGAGCGGATCTCATTATGGGAGTCTACTGGTAAGATGGAAAAGCCATATTGCTTCGGTGGACTAATACAAACTTTACTGGCCATAGAATTAATATGGGAAAAATTAAAAAATGACCAGCTATTTGTGCTCCTTGCACATCTTAATACTGATGTCGCAGAAAATTTATTTTCAATGGCTCGATCAAACAGGGGATCATACGAACGAAACACTTCAGCCTACATATTTATTAGAAATTTTAAACAAATAATTTTTAAGAATCTAAAATCGTCAGAGAATCCAGGCTATAAAGATTCTGGAGCTGAATCGGCACTTACGTTTTATGTCGGCTTTGCAGCTTTTAAGTTAGATAAGAAACTTAATTGTTCAAATTTCACTCTGTTTATGATCGACAAAACAGACAAATTTCAAGAACAAGCTCTGTTGATTAAATTACGAGCTTATGACAACTCCACCACTTCTTCCCAATTTGGAAAGTCAACTGTCCCCTCTGTGAAATTTGAAGAGTTGGTGAAAAGTCATAAAGAACACCTTATCGAGACTTTGCTGACACCCACATTAAAAATGGCTGCCTGTGAGACCCTGACATGTAATAATAATGAACACAAATACTCCATTTGTATGTTCATTTTAATAGGACTAGGCAAATTTTCTATAAAAACAATCAATAAGGATTTCTGTGGAGTTAAAAGTGCGAGGAACTAAGATCTCCACTTTAATTTTTTTTTAAGTTTTGCATGTTTATTGAACTATCGATATTTTTTCTGTTTTTTACTCCGTTTATATATGTACTTTGTTACGTTTTCTTATATTTATTATATGTAGATATAAACTTATGTTTTTATTTTACATATTTTTCCCTTTAGTTCTTACTAAAATGCGAGGTTTAGTCCTACGGGGTATACCTCGAAAAAAAAAACGCGTCTCATATGCTACTTCTTTGGGTGAAGTGGAAAAGAATAATAAAGTTATTTACATACAGCCCTACATTAAAATATGTGCATATCTGTATATATGCATGCACAAAACTCTAACATATCAGCTATAAGCTCAGTATTTTCACCCATCATCAGCCCTATTTTCGAGTCAATTAAGTTACATCACAAAGATAACGCTCACCTTTACCATTGGATATTGCTCATTATATCTTATTTAGTTCAGTGCGAGTGCGACAAAACCGGTTTGCTATTTTGTTTGCACTCTTCAAGTTACTCATCAACTCACTCAATATGCTATTTTTACTCCATTCAGAAGGAGTGAACTTAGGTTCTTCTCTCGCTAAAAACGATCGATCGCCACCTAGGCGGCTGGAGGGAGAAATAATGAAATTGCCTTGATGATACTACTATAAGTTTCATATACAATGATATTATTAAATATTATTTTTTTAACAAAGCCTCAAGAACACTCAGTTTCTTTTGACCCAGTTCAGCTTCCTGCTTCCACTTATTTTCAAGTGATTCTGCCATCCGTTTCAATAATTCTGCCCGCTGCGCCTGCTTTATTTTACGATCTTCCTGCTTGGCGGCCAGCTTGGCAGCAATCGCTTCCTTTTCGCTTTAAGAAGGACCTCGAAATAACAGTTACGTGCTGATTTCTTTTTGCGAAATGTTGTTAGTGGGGAATCCGAAGAAGAAGATGATACGTTATAAACCATTGGAGAAGGGGTCGGCGGCTGGTCTTCACTCATTCTACCCTTTCTTTCAATTAAAGAAATGCTCCCAAGGTGGGTTGTATGGTTATTTGAGATGATGGGTTTATCCCGAAAAATTTCATCCATGTGATGCGCAATGCAAGGGCTCGCTCCAGTCTTGGACGCGTTATCCTTTGCCGCCTTTTAAGTTTAAGTAGTGTCCTCATATTTCCTTCCAAGGCACTTACTGTTGTACTTAAATTCTGAGAGAAGTGTAAAAGTTTAGCACAATGTACTTTAATTAAATAATAAATATAACTTACCGTGACGCCTTGACAAAGCCTATCCCCAAAAACATTCGCACATGCAAATTTTTTCCTGCGGGGATGGGAAAATTCTTCCTTCCTTCCCAGGTAGCAATAAAGAGTCTCTTCCCTTGTCCAAACCTTGCGCTTTCCCTTTTCAGCCATTTTGAAATTATCAAAAGGACTAATAATAAGCCAACATGATTATTAATACATTATATTTTCATGTACCAACCTTCTATCTGAAAATAAAGTTATTTTTTTTGGCGGAATATGTCAGCTGTTGGCGGGAAATGTCAAATGTTTGACATCTCTCAAATTCATTGCAAAAATTCATCGCAATCTAAGAATATAGTACGTGGAAGCACTGTTCTAAATCCGCTTAATACGTAGATAGCGGGGAGAAATTGACCTAGCGTTGATTGCTTTGTTATTGTTGTAATTAATATGAAGTTTGCTTTTTAAGCGGATAGCGGATTCGAAAAAAAATACACCTAAAGTAATTTGCATGTTAATTACAATAATAACATAGCGATCAATGCTTAGTCAATTTATATACGCTATCTATCAAACGGATATAAGACAGTGCATCCAAATCTTTCTTTCATTGTGTCGGATGAATTCTCAGAAATTTCAAACATTCGCCTAAATATTTGTTTCAAAGCGATTTAAGTTACTTCACAAACCGACAAATGAGCCACCACTAAGCATCATAGACGCGTCTGTGCTATCAAGTTTTTATGATGAGCTCTTAAGCGAAGAACAGAAGGTAAATCTGCGTCTGCGTCTGCTGCCGCTGGCATCGATGTTGAAGCGACCCATGTGTCCCAAACAAACTATACGATTGGTTGTCAAATATCAGCTGGGGAATAAATTCGCAAATGTACTTTACTTCATAGACATGGTTATTGAAAAGGTTTTCTGCTTTATTGTGTGATGTTTTGCTTTTTAGCAACAAACTTGTTTAGCGAAAAACAGACACATGTCGTGGATGCGATTCTTATATCCAGAAAGATATCAATGTGTTTATTTCGAAACCACTTCTTCCTCATATTTTTGCAATATGGATTTGCCAAATTACACAAAGTATCGAGTTTTACTAATCCAATTTTTGTTATTTTTTAGATTTTGCAAAAATTATGACCCATTCATTACATTTTCTTACTTTGTAAAATTGGAACTGTGTCAAAGTGCCCTCTGGCAGCTGAAACGATTTATCAGTAGTGCTGCCCAGTTTCCAGTGATTCCACTCAATGTGCGGGCTTTAATCTCTCGACTGTTCTGTTCTGTTTTATTCAGTTCAAGTCGATTATGTTGGTGAACTTTAGACTGTTGACATTGTAAGCAGATGCGAGACCATTTCAATGCGTCCTTTCTTATGCTTGGCCACACGTTCTTCTGACGCAGTTGTCGGATTATCTTTCCACTCGGATAGGATAACCCGTGCACGGAGTCAAACGCTTTAAGTCGGTCGTAAAGGTGTTATAATGAATGGTTTGTTGAAGCCAGCGGAAACGTCACAAAAAATTTGCCAACTCGGCTCGATCGAAAGCTGTTGCAACTTTAGAGATTTGTTCTGCTCTTTGTTGATGATCGCCTGGAGCTCAACGTCCTTCGATTGCAGGTCTTGTAGTTCACAGGCCTCAATCTTTGCTGGTAACGAAAGTGCGAAGTTGTAGTATTGTGAATGGCTTGGGGTAGTCAAGAATGGCCTTTACCATGTCTTCTGGTGGCTTACTACCGTGTTTATTGATGACATGGTCCAGGTAATTAACTTCGGCTTTTCTAAATACGCACTTGTTAACGTTGATGGTAAGTCCATATTCTTTCAGGCGCTGCAAAACTTGGCGAACGTACTCCCAGCGTAAGGATTCCGATTCAGAAAAAATTAGGATGTCGCCTATGTAGCAAAAAACGAAGTCAAGACCATAGTGTGCGATGAGATCCTTTCTGATTATAGCTACCTTTGATGTTCCAGTTTGACTGCGGTGAAATAGATTGTGAGAAATTGCAAGGCAGGCTGCATTTCTTCGCTTGTTTCCGAACCGCCGATGGTACTACCAAATTTTAGACTGCGCTTCGTGTGTAGACGTTTAAGTTTTGAGCGGTTGGTAGATCTAAGCGAGACCGGACTTTGGTGTTATTGTTGGGTCCTGTGGTCCAGGATTCTTGTAAGAGATTCGAGAGTTCCTTCTATGGTGCTCAAACGTGACTGAACAGAATCGTTAGTTTCGTTGGATGCTATTGCACAGTTGTTTGTCGGCGAAGTGTTTTCAACAATCCTGTCCGCCATTTCTGTCAGCGCATCTAATTTTATTTCCATATTGGTTGACAAAATTCGGCGGATGCGGCTTGGCATGCGAGACATCCATAAAGTGCATAGCATCTCGTCAAGAACGTTCCAGAGAGTCTGCGCATTGCTCTGATAAGATTTATGCACTTCTCCCACCTCCAAACCAGTCATCAAACGGTTCAGTTGACGCTCTTGTGAATCAGAAAATTGAGAAATTAGTTGACATTTGAAGTTTTTATATTGTACTTATCTTCTTCTGGGGGTTTTTCGACCAAGTTTGCGACCTCATTTAAGATTTCTGGATCAAGTGATGCGATTACACAATTGAATCGATTGGTGTTTCACAGAAATCTGTTATTGTTGAATTGCGCTTCTACCTGTGTAAACCACTATGAGGGACTAACTTTCCAAAACGCTCGCATTTGGATATTTCTCAGCGCAGCTATTTCCTGTATATATTATTTTGGATTGGAGGTTGTGAATGTGTACGTTGCGGTTGAGGTCCTGGAGGGCTTGGCGAGGAGCTTGATCCAAGCAACTCCTGGTCATTTCCAGGGGTAAGTGTTCGATTCATTGTTTTTTGTTTTTGAACTATTTCTTCTGTTTTTGAATATTTTAATTGAGGTCGATAAAGAAAAAACTCGAAAATCACTTAGCACGGTTGATTTTTTTTACCGGGTCACCAGTTTAAGCGTTTATTTTCTACTTTTTACTTTTAATATAATTGTCTGTCTTACGAGTCTGGCCTCTGCCCTAGCAGTCGTTTAGAAGTCGTTATTTTAAATTGGAACTCTGGCAAGGCTGAAACGATTAACCACTGGTGCTGCCCAGTGATGCCAGCATTATGAACAGCTGCAAACGTATACAAAACATTGAAAAAAAAACTTCAATTGTAAAGATTCGCGAACACGTGAAGATTCAGTAAACCTCACATTTTAATCGCTTCAAAAAGTTGAAGTCGATTCAACTTGAGCAGCAGATGCAGACGACAACCGCGTATATCCGTACAAAAAAAAAACAAAGCTAGAGATGGCAAACTTTCCAGACCCTCTCGTTCCAATAAACGGTTTTTACTAAAGGGCCCGTGGGATCCTGTCCGAGAATACGTGAGAATGTCAAAATTTAAGGTTGACGTCATCCATTAGAAAATGGCGAGGTGAAAACTTGTTTTACTATTTGTAATATTTACAACTCTAATTTTGTGTAAGTTTCAAACAAATTTTAATGTTGGGCAATAATTTGCTTTGTTATATTTTTCAGGACAACAAAAAAGGGAGTCTGAAAACATCTTGAGAAAGAAGAAACAATTTTCTGCAAATTACTGCTGCCACCAACGGATTGGTTTTTTGTGCATGTGGCAAAAGCAGTTGGAATAGTTTGTTTAAATTTGAAAATAATTTATTAGACTGAATGTTTTTGCAGAATAATCGATATAATTTAACAATTCAACATATTGGCAAATGCTTTTGAAGAATAGAAGTACGAATACTAACTATAGACATGGGAGTAAAATGTAATTGTTTTAGTTAAGCCATGTATTCAATGCCTTTTTCCTCGCAGATTATACACTTACAATCCGGACATCATGGCAAATGCCTTGGAAAAATGAATGTGTCCAATAGTTGCTGAAGACATGTGAATAAAATGCAATTGTTTCAGTTTACCTGTGAATTTATTGCATTTTTCTTCGCAGATTCAATATTTGCAGTCCGAACATCATAGATGTGTCCAATAGTTGCTGAAGACATGTGAGTAAATTGTAATGGTTTTAGTTTAGCCGTGTATTTAATGCCTTTTTCTTTGCAGGTTCAACATTTCCAATCTACTCTTTAATGATTTTAAAGAGTGGAAGCACTGATTACCAATAGCAGCATGTAAGTAAAGTATGATGGTTTCAGTTAGCCGTATAATGCATTTTTCTTTGCAGATTCAACATTTGAAGTCCACACATCTCGGTAAATGCTTTTGAAGAGTGGAAGCATCGAATATTGACTAAAGATCTCACAGTTTTAAAAGATAAATATTTACATTGTAGTAAATAATATATTTGTAAGTGAAAACGACCACTCCCTGAACGCAACTTTATATTGCGATTATACCTTAAGCATTGCATAACTGCTCGTCATTCAACGAAGCTGTCATTTTCTATTGCGTTCTCTCTCTTTTATAATATCTGTGTAAGAGGTACCATTCTCGCTGGATTTACGAACGCTTCTGGTGAGATTTTGGATGAAATTTTAGGTGATTTAACTTCCCATTCTGCTGTCCGAAAAACGTATGCTGTACCTGCTGAGACTTCCGTTAGTGCGAATTTGGCTTCCGTATAAGAAATAAGTTCCTCTGATTGTGCCAACACATCAAATACCGTCGATGCTGAAGAGGAGAAAGAACTATCCAGGTTAGAAAGGCGTATAAAAATACTTGCTGTTTTCAGCAGGGCATTGGCAGGGAGTCGCATACCCCGATGACAGGAAGAAAGGTAGATTTTTCTGAAATAGAAAACGCTTTCCCAACTTTTTCAGGTGACAAAACGGATAACAGACTTTGAAGACGTCGGCCATTGTCTTGGCTGCGATGAGCGATGCAAACATCTTTCCGCGTGGCGACTTATGCAGGGCACCGCTAAAATGCTTCTTCGTTCTGTTCGTATCGATAATTGGATTTCGTTGAAGCATATCCTTATTAAGGATTTCGACCACAAAGTGAGAAAACACCCAGTGTATCGCCAACTAAGTCAAAGAACTAGTTGTCGAGATAAATCGCTCCAATATTATGTGATTTCCATGCAGAATTGGCGGCTCGTGCCGATAATGATGAAGTCGACTTAAAAGAACAAATCATTGATTTTCAAATATTATCGTTTATTCAGATAAGACCGTTTTCGAATTGAAGAGCCTTTTGACACGTATTGAAAAACGAAGGGTCGTCAAATCTCTGCCTACGAAAACTATCCCAGTTAAAAGTGTGAATTCAGTGCAAGTGGTCGGCCAAAATATAAGGTGTTTTAATTGTTCCGCACTTGGCTTCATTGCAGTAATTTGTCCAAGGGAAAGACCCCAGTCCGGACCCTGCTTCAGATATACCGACCCGAGTGCATCAGAACCAAATATTAAAACCGGAGCGGGTAGAGAAGATACCAAAGCTGGTGCACAAAATTTATTAAATGTCAATCTCTTTTGGACACCGGTAGTCCGATTAGTTTCGTACATAAATCCGTGCTGCCTAAAGATGTTTTTATAGAAAGGACGCTGAAATGATTGATTATTTCAGGTAACGTAACTCCTGTGCCGTCATTTATCGGACGGGATATAATCCGCATTTTTGATATTCGACTTACAATGAATTTAAAAAAAAAGATGTATCTTTAGAGCAGTAATGTAAAACCTTAAGAGGATTTATGTACTATGTATTATTTAATCTATTGTATCTGTGCACTAGTAAGCCAACTGGTAGTATTCTTGATTGCGATTTGATTTGAGCGATAATAATTTTGAGGAAAGTAAAAGAATGGATTGTTGTATTCTTAAGAGTCACATCAGAAATTGTTTTGTCGAAAATTCTTCTAGTGAAAAACTGACTAATTTAGTTATCACGGATAAAATGAATGATATCATAAGGGAAAACTATCTTAATTTTAGTAAGATTGTAATGCGACCTTAAGATTAGTATTAAGGTATTAAATTGACGACTGACACACCTATCTGCTTTGCGCCAAGGAGATTATCTTTTTCAGAAAAAAACATTGGTGAACGAAATTGTCAACGACCTTTTAAACAAGGGTATTATTCAATCCAGTAGCTCTCTGTACGCTTCACCCATAGTGTTGGTTAAGAAGAAATCGGGTGAAACACGTATGTATGTTGATTATCGCTTCCACTTCCTTTAATAGTAGATTGCATTGAATATTTAGAAGGGAAGTAAGTGATGGCTTTGCTTGACCTCAACATTTTTTTTACCAGGTTTAAGTTTCAAGGGACTCAATACACGTTTCCGCTCTTGTTACCCAAAGTGGTCAATGGGTGTTCTTGGCTAGATGAGCCGAGAATTAATTTTTAATAGTTGGAAAAGAAGTCTTCGAACGTTTAGAACGTTTTTTATTGATCTATATTTGATGAAGAGGTGGATTCAACTGTGCCAATGTGCTCTACGCACTAATCTTGTAATCTCTATACCTTGTAAAATAGCTGGTTTTCTTTACATTGGTACGTATATGGTCATTGATCCTACCTAAATGATCATTGACCCTGTCTTGCATCTTATGTGCCATACTGTTTATTTATAATGCACTAATATTGTTACATTTGTTAACAATGCCCCCTACTTTACATTGTGGAAATGGGATGGCTCTATCGCTGATTGCTCTCTCACTTCATGTGTTGACAGCACTCCCATTTGATTGAAGGTGGTTGGAGTGACCCCTTCCCAGTCCCTTGTGGATTCAACGTAGGCGTGAGTGTGTCGGCATGTTCTTTGACCTGCTGCCTGTGATTCTTGTGACAGTTCGGCAGATCATTTCGTGGTCTGTGATATTTTATTTGCCAGACATTTAATGGCGGGGTGTATACTCCGTTCGCCTTGTGTTTTCCAAAGATGTATTGTTTGAATTTTTAGAGAATTCATAGATAGAGAATAAATGGTAGTTTACTTAGATGATATACTTACCTATAGCTAGCAAAAATATGTGTCATCATCTTGAGTTGGTCGTTTGAATTATACGGTGTCTGGCGATAAACGGACTGAAACTAAATTTATCATAATGTCATTTTGCGTACTCAACTATTGAATATTTGGATTACAAGGTAACTGAGAATGGTATTCAGCCGAGTGATTCACCAGATATCCTATACTTAAAGAATGCAAAAAGTTACATTCTTTCCTTCGTCTTTGTTCTGTCGATTTGTATAGTCATTTTCACGAATAGCACGACCATTATATGAATTCTAATCTTCAGTTTTTCTTCAGAGTGTGGGGTTGCCTTCCGCAATTTAAAATAACGTTTGACTTCTCCACCAGTATTGGCAACTTATAATCCAACTAAAGAGACAGAATTACACTGTGATGCAAGTGCTCTAGGTTATGGTGTAGTTCTTCTTCAGCTATAGGATGATAGCAAGTTCCATTAAATTGCATATTTCTCAAAAAGCACAACTGCTCAAGAATCTAGATACCACAGCTTTGAGCTCGAGATTCTCCCTATAATTCCAGCTCTTCACCGCTTCCGTGTTTATTTACAATGTATCACTTTACCGTTGTTACTGGCTGTAGTTCCCTTAGAATGACGTTAAACAAAAAGAGTGTCAATCCTAGAATTGTCCATTGGGCCCTTGAACTGGGGAACTAATGGATCATACTGATACACTGAGTAGGTGTCATGTAGTTTCTGTAATTAATTCTGAGGACATTGACTTTCAACTTAGGGCCCTTAGAATCGAGATGCAACGATTTCAATACTTAGAGACAAATTATGTACAGAGGATTGTAAGGCACTTGCTCTTCAAAATGGTATAGGGTTTGAAAAAAACCGAGCTAACAAGCTCCGATTCTATGTTCCTTCAGCTATGGAAGATAATCTAATAAGACGTATTCATGAGAAAATTGGACATCAAGAGTCATTATTGGTTCGCAGATATTCAGAAAAAGGTGGAAATGTATACAAGGATGTGTACGATGTATTATGTACTCTTCTCCTTTCCGTTCAAATAAATGTAACTTGTTTAACATTCCGAAAGAATCCCATCCATTTCATACAATTCATTTAGATCACTTTGGTCCCTTTCCATCTATTCGATCCAAATGGAAGCATATTCTTCTTGTCGTTGATGCATTTAAAAAAATTATTAAGAGGTTTTCGCGTTACTTAATAAATGTTTCGATTACTATGGTAGACCATTTAGAGTGATCACAGGGGTAGCTATTGCACCTTGTTAAAATTTGGTTCTTTCCTTTTAAACCAAAACATAAATCATGCAAAAGTTGCTCAAGAGAAAATTAAATAATGCCACTAATTAAAACGCGCTAAACTTCGTTATAATATTTGAATTTATTGTGAAGAGAATTGACGCATTTTATATGGGGGCAATAGCATCTTTGATGTTCGGCTGAGTTGTGAACCATTTAGAGCGAACCTGGATATTTTTGAAGTACTGGCTTAACCATCTCTTCCAAAAGCGTTGCTTGATTGGAGATTGACGTTGCCATCTGTTAAAATAAGAAAATTCGTGGAGTAAGCGCACTGATATCGTTGGGATCTTGCGACACTGGAGTGATTAGCCTCGAATTTAAGATGCCTTCGACTTCAACTAGTGCCGTCGCCAGCTCCCCAAATGTCAATAGCGCGCTGCCCAAGGTCTTGTTAAGAAGTCCCTTTGCCGACTTCACAGCTGCTTCCCAGAGCCCTCCGAACTGAGGCGCTTGAGGTGGGATGAACTTGAACTCCATCATCTTCTCTGAAGCGAAAATTGAAAGATTGGTTTTATTATGGGATTTGGTTATGGCTAATTTGGTCTTAGCTCCTACAAAATTAGTCGCAATAGATTTTTGTTGGACAACCTCTTCGCCCTATCAAACGCTTAAGTGCTGCTGTAAACGCATCGGATGTTAGATCAGAAACAACTTCCAAACGCACAGCTTTTGAAGAAAAACAGATTAAAACTGCTATGTAGGTTTTATAGGGTGGCTTCTCGCGAATCTTGCATGACGTCAGCATCGACAGAGAATGGTCGAGTGGGTGTTAACTTATCCTTGGGTAGATTTTCCATAATTTGCTGCGACAGTTTCGGCTTATACCGTCTGCAATGGACGCAGTTGCGCACGATCTGCCTAACCACTATTCTTCCATTCATGATCCAAAGTCGAACCCTCACGAAGTTGAGCAGCGCCTGCGAACCAGAGTGAAAATTACTACGATGCACGTATCTTACATAATTCTTGACGAAAGGATTGTCGTCTAGCAAGAGCATAGGAAATTTTTGGTCGAGCGCTAAATCGGCATTGCTTATGCGACCACCTACTCTGGCTATACTCCTTTTTCCGGTCTCGTCCAAAACCAGGCACAACTTCGTAAGTTTTGGGTTCGACGTAGTTCTTCCAGCCTTAATTTCTGCTGTCTCCTTGGCGAAATTTTGTTGTTGTTCCAGTGGATCTGTTACCTCTAGCAGCCGGGATAAATTTCAGCTTACGTCTTAAAGTAGGAGCTGTGTCTGTAGAAGATTTCTGAGAAGTCTTTTTCTGCAACTTCGCAGCGAAAATGCTTTTTCGTTTCTTTCGTTCTAATAGCGGTTCATGTATGTCGACTTCAGCTAAATTCGTGTTGTTTGGCCATTCGCTGTATCCTTTTCTCAGGAAATCAGGCCCCGAAAACCAAGATGAGTGTTGTAAGTCCTTGACGTCGCATCCTCTTGAGATTAAATCCGCTGCATTATTCTCCGATCTTACATGCCTCCAGTAGATACCCGGAAACGAGACGTTTCCGAATTCGTACTCACACCTTGCATACAAACAGCATCCGTAGGCCTTTGTTGACGCGTCCGAAAACCCATGAATCTGAACCTTTCTAAAGTTTGGTTGAAAGATGCATCGGAGAATTCTGATAGCATTCAAATTTCGCAAGTCTGTCGTGATTTCTTTCCAACAAGCGTTAAATGCATCAGGAAGAGCATCGTTACAGTCTGATTTTTCCATCCACAATGATTTTATAAACATTTATGCCTTTACTACAATTGGACAAATTAAGCCAAGAGGATCGAACAATCGACTTGCAGACGATAAGATAGTGCATTTTGTGAGCTTGCTTGGTGAAAAGGAATCTTTGTAGCAATATTGAAATGTATCCTTTCGTGGATTCCAAAAAATCCCTAACGCCTTTGTTGTTTCCAGGTCCAGAGCTGAACGTACTTTACGTTCGTTGTTTCTGTCGATGTTTCTAATGAAACGTTAGATTGCCACTTGTGCAGTTCAAAATGAGCCGATTTGAGGATAGTATTTACTTCCCTTTGAATTTGGCGCAAATCGTCGACGGAATTAGCTCCTCAACATAAAAATCCCTCAAAACGGCCTTTGCTCCTAATGGAAACTCCTCACTACACCTAACACCAAGTTCTTTCAGACACCGAGTTACGAGAAATGGCGCCGACGAAGTTCCGTATGTGACGGTATTAAGCTAAAACGTTTTTAGATCCTCCTTTGGGTGGTCTCTCCATAGAGTTAGCTGATACTTCCTGTCCTCAGGATCGATTTCAACTTGGCGATACATCTTTTGGATGTCAGCTGTTAAGACATATCTATGACATCTGGATCTAAGCACGATCATGGACATTTTTTCCTGAATCGTTGGTCCTAGCATCAATATGTTGTTGAGGCATATATGCGAGGTAGTTTGACCCGATGCGTCAAACACTACCCTGAGTTTTGTGGACAAACTGTCAGACCGGAGAACGCACTGGTGTGGCATGTAATAATGCGACTGTGTAAATTCCATTTTATCAATCATTGACATGTGGCCCAAATCCAATACTCCTGAATGAATTTCGCATATTCGACTTTCAAATCTGGATTCTTATTCAATCTTCGTTCGGGCGACCTAAAACGCTATCTTGCTATTTCGAAAGAACTGCCAAGTTGACGCGGGTTGTTCTTGGATGGAAGCGTGACCCTAAATCTTCCACCTTCAAGGACTCTAATATTTTGGACAAAATGCTGCTCCCAAATAGTTTGTTCAGAAGCGCGAATAATTTTATTGGAAATGTCTTCCGTTCTCCAAACCTTTCAACCACCTTCTCTAAATCGCGACATGGTTTGCTCAACGATTTCTCCAAGAGATTACACGACGGTCTACTTGCTCCGTTTGCACTATAAGCTCCTGAAACCGTCCATCCGAGAAGAGTGTTTTGCAGAATTGACAAGTTTGGGCTCAATGTAATGTGCCCCTTTATAATCATATCAAAGAAGAGATCGGCACCCAGTAGCATATCGATTGGTTGAGGCTTGTAGAACAATAGATCCCCCAAGCCTACTTCCCTGGGATTTCTCCAATCCTTTATTTGCAATCGATGTTGAGGTTGGAAATCTGTTATTAAGTGAGCGACCCAAAACTCAATGTTTTTCTCGAAATTGTCAAACCTTGATTGCACTGTTGTCCTAGTTTTGGAATGAATTTTCGCAGAAATATCTCCAACACCGCTAATGTCTATGGGGCTTTTCAATGTTCTTAGGCCGAGATTGTTTGCTAAGGTCTCTGTTATCAAATTGATCGGCGAACCTGAGTCGATCAAAGATCAAAAAAACACCCTGCCTGATTCTTGACCTTTACTACTACCGTTGCTAAAACGACCTGAGGCATTGACATCTATCGCATTATGCAGAGTGGTCCTTGCATTTCCAACGAGCTGAGAGGAAGTTGACGGATCATCCTTTGGCCGAGACGTATTGTACCTATGCAGCAATAGATGATGAGGGTCTGAGCAAACATCACACCTTTTTGACGAGCACTTGCTTACCTCATGTCCTTTTTTCAGGCAGTTTATACACAGTGACAACCGTTTTGCATTTTTAATCGATCATATACATTCAAATTTTTAAATTTATTGCGATCCAATACTGCATAATGCGGTGACTTGCAAACACTACAAGAAGAACTGGTTACCGGTAAAGATGTGTGAGTTGGTTTCCAGAGTTCTTAGCTGAGTGGGCGAGTCATTTTTCATTTTTGGAAGCTCAAAAAGCATCGAAAATCAACGATGGATCGGACGAGGGGGTCCGAGGCAATGGCCTGCTAGATCACCTGATCTTACGTCACTTGATTTCTTCTTCTAAAAAGTGAGGTCTACAGAAAAAAGCCAACAACACGTGAGGACATGAAAAGACGACTAACTGAAGCTTGCTGGAAGATTACGCCAGAAATACTTCTCAGTTCTGTTGGTTCATTTAGAGCGCGGATAGACAAGTGTATTGAAGTGAATGGTCACATTTTCGAGCATTTGTCGAAATAGTCTCGGGAAATAAACGTCGAAATGGAAAGAATTCAATGATTCAACAGTGGGAGGCAAGGGGATCCACTCTAATCAATCACCCCGAAGGAAACAAAATACTGCTACGTCCACGTCGTTGTTTCTGGGTTATGCTAAACGCAGTATGTAATAATAAATGACAAGCCTACGAGCAATACGACTGAGCAATGAAAATCAGGCATTATTATTTGAAAAATCAAAAGACCTTTGTTTGACCTTGAAAATGGGTCTCAAGGTCAAACTCGTGGTCACCATCTTATGTCCCCTTCAGAACCTTGTGACTTTTGTCTGAATAATTTTTCGCGATGTTTCCTACTTTTTGAGTAATTTCGATGTCTCAAGTTTTATAGCGCCCTCTGACGGGAAAAGAACGCATTTTTGAAAAAAGTGCTTCAAGTAAAAGAATTGTAATTTTTCACGCAGACTACGAATCTGTCAAAAAATAGGGGTTCCCATTAAAAAATCAAAAGTGGCCTTCGTTTGACATTGAAAATGGGGCTCAAGGTCAAACTCGTGGTCACCATCTTATGTCCCCTTCAGATCCTTGTGACTTTTGCCTGAAACATTTTTCGCGATATAGCGTATTTTCCGAGTAATATGGATATCTCAAGTTAAAAAAACTCACCCTTTATACTCCAGAAATATCAGACAAGTGTTGTCATATCGCTCTTCTAGTCTTTTGAGCGCCTTTGGATGATTTTCCTCCATAATTTGGGAGGCCTTCACTGTTCCAAGTACTTGCTCACTTAAACAATACACTAAATGGTTGAATTTGTCAATCCCACTGAAAGAAGCATCACTATCCACCAATGTATTAAAGGTGCTTATAAAATTTTTGTACTCAGAATATTTTCCTGAAAATTTTGGAACACGAAGGTGCGGCAATCGAGAACTCGGCTGAGGAATAGCGAACGACATTTCTACTCCACTGGGTCTTCTTGTTGGTCCCGTCAAAGATAATATTCTCGCTTTGGTAACACAAAACAGCTCTTCTAACTCACCACGACAAGTGTTAGATGGACACAAGTCGTCTATTTTGGTTTGGTAGTGGAGAACTTGCTTAAAATATAACTCTACAATACCTGAACGACATTCTAACTCTGCGAACTCGAACTTCCTATCTTTCGACTACACTAAAGTTTTTATTCGAGAAATGCTTCCCTTTGTGGACGCCCTACTGGCTTTCAGCGCCTCCAACGATTGTCCGAAGACACAGCTGCTTGATCTTTTCCCATATTTGCTTTTTTTTTGTTAACGAAGGTAAATAACAAGCAGATCAATTTAATTTCTGTCTTCAACGGACCGATCAGCTGTTCTGTTTCACAATTTGAAAGCTTCGGCAAACAATAATTTGATTCCTAACGCACTAAAGCTTTTTGTGAAGAATTCTGCAAGCAACGGCGACGAAACCATTTCCAACAGCGAATATCTTTAAAGTTCCTCAGCGACAAATATACGCAGTCAAATCCAAGAGCAAAACTTTCCAAACATGTATGCATGTTTGTGCGTGTGCTGCACTGAGAGAATATCAAGTCCCAAACTGAACGATTATAAGAAAAAAAAACGACAGTTCACTGGCGCTGAAGATCTGGCAGTGGTGTGGCGGTGGCTGTGTAAAGTTTAATGTGCAGCTGAATTACAACGATTCTGATTCCAAAACGAGAGAAGATGTGGGTGACTGCCGGCTGAAGACTTCGATACGACTGACTGGCTGACAACTACTGTGTTGAGAAAACTGATCGATCTGATGATTAACTGTGTCGCTCATACGATGTGTTTTTGTACATAGCTGCGACAGTTACTTGCATTTTTCTTGCTATGTTTTGCATGTGCAGTCACCTGATCTGCGGGGTAGTTATGTATTCGTATTTATGTGTGTGGTCGCCACATATACATGTATTAACTGCCCTAATGGAAAGCTTCGAATGGTTGGGAAATAACTCGAATGGGGAATTGTATGCAGCGAATTAATGGCCCAAGAGCGAAATAGGTGATGACAAAGGTGAAACTTCGTTCCAACCAAAGGTTCGATTGTAGCGAATAACTATCGCTACGAATTAAATAAAATAATTTATTTCTTGAGAAAGGAACGATACAGACTCACCAATAAACGTCTGGACATATGGATGAACATATATGTAGCTGTTCCTTTTGTTGTCGGTTGATTGCGTTGTGTAGATCCGTACGCTATCGCCGAACCGTAATCGTGCACTTTCTGTTAACTATGAACTTTGTCCGTTTTGTTCAAATACTATCCCTAAATAGTCAGTGTTTTTTTTCCCCCTTTAGGCAAATTGGGTATTAACACACTTATGAAATCTTTCTATTGACTTAAAGTCCTGTCATGGTCGCCATGAAGAGAAAATTAAATAATGCCACTAATTAAAACGCGCTAAACTTCGTTATTATATTTGAATTTATTGTGAAGAGAATTGATTCGGTTTAGCGAGTATAAAGGTAGGTTTTGAATGCGAAATTAGGGTTGGGGCGCGTTTTATATGGGAGCAAAAGCAGGTGTGGTGAATATTATTCTGCAAAAATTGGTACTGTTGGGGAAATTGGTACTATTGGCGAAATCGATACTGTTTTTAATATGATACAGTGACTAAATCGTTATTTAGCGCGAACAGTCACCATCCACTACCCGCAAGCTAACGGTCAGGTCGAACGAGTCACCGCGTCCTCACTGGTATGCTTGCTAAAGTTTCTGACCCACTTGAGCATTCTGACTGGGTGAAATCACTAACACATGTTGAGCATGCATTAAAAAATAGCATACACAGATCAATTCACACTACACCGAGCCAGTTATTATTAGGGGTAAATTAAAGGGGAATAATTGTTGAAAAACTTCCAGAATTTCTTGATGAAAAGGAATTGAATCGTCCTGAAAGAAATTTATGTAAATAAAGGGAAAGGTCATCAGAAACGATTAATAAGGTTCAAGGCTACAATGTTAGATATTTCGAGAAACATAACAATCCAGCACGTATTTATGAAAGGAGTGATTATGTGGTTATCAGAAACGTTGATAAAACGATTGGCGTAAACAAATTCCTTAATTTAGGGGTCCATATGTCGTTTAGAAGATACTGCCTAATGGTAGATACGTAACACGCGATATTGAGAATTGCCAAGTAATGCAGCTCCCATATGATAGAGGTGTTGAGGCGCGAAGCATTCGGTTATGGAAAGAGTATGTTGCGGAAGATCCAGTTGCTAAAAGTGACACCTAACATTTGCAGTAGGAAATTATTACGACGGTTTGTAAAAATAGATATCTCTCTTCTTGATCGTGGTCGATCAAGTTTGTTAGGTTGACAGAGCTGTATATATATATTTGTAAGGAAAAACGACCTTTCGCTAAACAAAACTTTTATATTGCGATAAAATCTTTAGCATCGCATAACTGCTCGTCATTCAACGAAGCTGTCATTCTCTATTGCGTTCTCTCTTTTTAAAAATATCCGTGTAACAAGAGGTCGTGTTTTTCATTCCGTTATAAAGAAAAACTTAATAATTATATTTAAAAAACATTAAACAATAAAGAGTAAGAGATTACAATATTCATATTTTATTTACCAAAATATTAATATTTCATTTATATTCACTTATATTTGATAAATAAAAATGATCTACTGTCAACAAATTGAATTTTTAAATACCTAACTTACAATGTTCCCTATTAGTCATTGCCTGGCATTCTTGTTTGGCCGATATTGAAGTAAATATTTAAAGCTACCATTGCTCCTGTTCTGATTCCAAAACGAAATGCGCTGTTATTAAATGATTTGTCGTGGAGTCTGAACTAGAGCGATGAAATTACTACGAAAGAGTTAGCAAAAATAAAAGTCACATGTAAAATTATATTGAAATATTTCGGATAGGGTTCGAAATTATAAAATGTTATTCTGTTTCAAAACACTCTATTTATTATTAATTAAAACCAACTTTCAATTAATTCACAACCGATTGCACTACTATTTTACAATTCAAATCTCTTATCTTCTGTCGTTTTCCAAAAATCAACTAAACGTAAGCTGTTGCTCATCCTGTATTTATACCATATTTGTCGGGTTCTAGTTCAGCCTCGTAACTTCTTGTTTGAAACTGGGGTAGTTACTGTACCCTCCAACGTTGAGAGTTTATTGATGATGTATGATCCTTAAGTTATGTAGCACTGGATTCTTGATTTTATCACATCTATACCACAATATCCTCCGCTTAAACTTGTTCGTCCCGAACAAACTCTTCGACATTCTGCCCAATATAGCGATGTATTCGATCCACATGAACCACTTTCATCTTGCCTGTTCCTCGTTGAATGCGAAAAACAACAAAGTTGATGCGTCTTACGACTTTATATGGTTTTTCACAGTCTTGCTGTAATTTGGGTGATACGCCTTTCCGTCTATGAGGGCTATATAGCCCCACTAGATTTCCTTCCTGGAATCCCGTTGTGGTCGCCTTCACATCATACTTCGTCTTCATACGGTCACTGGCTATCTTGATCTTAACCCTGGTTCCTTGGTGCACGTCCCTAATAATCTATCTGAGGTCTACAACATAGTCGTCCTCATTTCTGTTCTCTTCCGACCGTGGTGATTCAAGCAACAATTCACTAGGTAATTGCACTGTTCGATCGAAAAGATTTCCGATTGAGTGTGACCTGTGGTGTTGTGCACTAAGCTCCGATAGGCTAATAGAAACATTTTAATCGGCCTATCTCAATGGCATTGCTTGTCGTCAACGACCGTTGATATGTGCTCATTAAAGGTTTTTACAGGAACCATATTGCCTTTCGACTCAACGAGCATCTTTTCCACGGCGTAGTTCTGATAATGATTTTTAGAGTCGGGCTAAATTAATTAGAATCGATGGCTCCCAAGATCACCTTCAAACTTCGCCCAATTAAGTGCCTTTGCGGAAGGGGGTAAAATCTCGTTATTGCTGACTATTTTCCTAAGCCATGCGGTATTCTCATTCCCGTACACCATCGGATTCTCAACGTTCCTGTACCTAAGTACTTGAGTTCTGATGTCGAGCACTACATTATGCGCCTTTATAAAGTCAAATCCAACGATGAACTCGTCGCATATCATATATCGGCCATTAGGAATACAAGGGTGAAAGTAAGTCCTGCCAGATTGATCGTAAGAACAACCTCTCCATACAACTTCGCCGTCGCTCCTGTTGCTGTTTTCAGACAATATTTACTCGTATTATGCAGCCATGAATCATGAGCGATATCCCTTCTTATAATGGATTGATCCGAAGTACTTAAAGATAGTGCTTCTTGGAAGAACTATTCCGTCTAACACTATATCCGGAACAGGTCGCAACGGATGCGCAAATGGGCAAGTCAAATGCTCCGTCTTTGATCGACTTATTTTACACCCGTTTCTCTCTAGCGCATTTCTCCATGAAACTAAGGCGTTCTGTAAATCTTCGACGTTATTGCTTAGTATAACTGCGTCGTCAGCGAAGAGAATTGGCGTTACATTAGCTTCGCGCATGCAGTCTTTTAAAAGATAGTCGAATACTACGTTTATGAGGAAAGGGCTAAGTACGCTTCCTTGATGCACTCCGACATTAACTGGAAATTCTCTCGTTAGTCCAGCAGAGCTTTTAACCGCAGTTTTCACGTTTCCGTACATGTCTTGTATTATTTTAATATACGTTTCCGGTACGTTTTGAGACCTCAGCGCGGCCCATATGAGATCCCTAGGCACTCGATCGAATGCTTTTTCGAGGTCGATCCTTAAACGAATCTCGGTGCTTTTCCATTATTATTCGTAGGCCTTGGATAGTGTCCACCGTCGATCTTCCTTCAACAAATCCACACGATTTTTCTTGTGTGTGACATAAGCTTGATTGAACGGTAGTTGTTGCATTCTCGAGTGTCGCCTTTTCCTTTTTATAATGGAACCAAGAAGCTACTTCTCCATTGATTCGGCATAGGTTGTCCACATTTTAATTTATTTAAAAGTTTCGATAGCCAAACGCTGCCGATCCCCTCCATCTTCGACCAAAACTCTGATGGAATGCTGTCTGGTCCCACCGCTTTCTCCGGCTTCATTTTTCCAATTGCTATACTTATTTCTTCGATTGAAAAGTCCGAAACTTCCTCCTCGAATAGACCAGCTGTCGGCACGATATCACATGGAAACTGTTTGTTAAGCAACTCCTTTTGCAGTATTCAAGCCACCGGTCACAAATTTCCTTTTCATTTGTTAGTAAACGACCGTCTGCGTTCTTGATGTATTTCGGCGAGGTTATTTCCATTGAACTTTTTCGCCTCTGTGCGGCGAGCTTAAAAATATTTGGCATTTTAGTATTGTACGACGTTTGAACTTCTTGGATAGCTTGTCTTCTATCCGCCGATCGTGAGGATATTTGTTCCAACTCCTGGTACAGGTTTTCCGCTTCTGCCGCTCGAGTTCGAGCCAGGACTTTCTTTGCGATCTTTTTAAGGCGCTCGTATTCAAGAGCCAGTCGATCTTTTTCGATATCATCGCTCCGATCGCATTTTGTCCGCGCTTGGAATGCACTCTTCTTGTCGGCCACAGCTCGTTTGGTTTCGTCATTCCACCACCATGTTTCTTTGCCGACGTGATGGTATTTCGATATAGTCCCCAGATAGGACTTTGCGAGTGTTATGCATTCCTCGTGCATGCTGTTCCACATTTCTTGCGGGCTAAGTGAGTCTGCTATACCATTTATATTTTGAAGTACTTCTTTAGCCAGCGCGATAAATCTTGCGCTTCGTTCCTTCGATAGATTATACCACCGGATTTTTGGCTTTCTAAACGATGCCCGTGTTTTCGGTGGTTCCGCTGCGAAAAATTCTGTAATGAGCAGACGGTGTTGGCTTACTAGCGATTCTCCAAGTATTACTTTACAGTCCTTAACACGGCTTCTCATCGACATTTTGCAGAGGTGATAATCTATTTGCGTTTCGTGGCCTCCGCTGCTATAGGTGATGAGATGTCGTTGATGTTTAATAAACATTGTATTTAAGATGGTTAAGCCGTAAGCCCTACACGCTACAAGGATGTCTTCGCCAGCTGAATTTCTGGTTCCGAAGCCTTTACCGCCGTGGCAGTCCTCATAATCAACATTTGTTTCTCCGACGTGGCCATTTAAATCCCCACCTACGAAGAGCATCTCATCGATAGGTATATTTCTAAGCAAATTACCGAACTCTGACCAAAATTTATCTTTTTCCGATTGGTCGCATCCATTTTGTGGGGCGTACGCGCTAACAATGTTCCACGTTTCATGCAACAATGGAATTCTTCTGTTCTTCAAACTCAGAAACCATACTTCTCTTTTGTTCTTCAAACTTAGAATTTAATCCAAGGAGCAATTCCATCATAGCAGACATGTCATCCCCTGTGCTCACAAGCCCCACTTCTACGATCTTTTCCATCTTTTTCGGTCGCTTCTTGTAGCCGAAAAATCAAGTAACTTTTTATTCAGCTGCGGAAAGATTCCGCTTCTCTAGCTCAATTTTCAGCTGGGTTATATTAAGCTTTAGCAATGTACGGGACATTTTTTTATTTTTTTTCACAGTTTCGACAAGATTTCTCAATTTTACTGTGAAGTCGCTTATGAATTCTGCCTCTTGTTGTCTGGCCTTCTGAAACTTAAAACGCTCAGCACGTTTATTATGCTTTGGTGCATAGTGACTTTGGAGCAAATTGATTAGTTCTGTAAATGATTTGGTACTTGGCAACACCGTTGCGGAGAGTGATTTTAGCACTTTATAGACTTCTGATCCCATAGGAGTTAGGAACACAGATATTTGCATGGATTCTTCAATACAGTTTACTATAAAATATTGTTGGACTATGTCCTTATATGCTTTAAAGTATTCTCCCGGCACAAACTCATTAATATTTCCTACAAATGCTATTGTGGTATATATGTGATTAAATCAATTATCCAGTGTTGCATAAATTTAGGATCATACAAACTTTCCACGTTGGAGAGTTCAGTTATTACCCCAGTTTCGAACCAGAAGTTACCAGAAAGAATTACTCGTAGAACCCGACAAATGTAATATAAATACAGGATGAGAAACTCCGGACGATAAGTCGATTTTTGGAAAGCGATAGAAAAGGAGCTAAGTCTTAATAAGTGAAAGATAAGAGATTTGAATTTTGAAATAGTAGTGAAATTGTTTGTGAATTAATTGAAATTTTTTTTTAAATAATAATAAATAGAGTGTTTTGAAGCAGAATAACGTTTTATCATTTCGAACCCTAGCCGAAATACTACATTGGTGTCAGAAGTGGGATAAAACTTATTCTGAGTGCTGCAAAGAAAAAAAAAAAACAAAAAAAAAATGGCACGTACATTGCTACAGCTAAGTATACCCCAGCTGAAAATTGAGCAAGAGAAGCACAATCTCTCCGCAGCTGGAGGGAAAAGTGATTTGATTCTTCAGCTACAGGAAGCTATCGAAAAAGATGGAAAAGATCCTAAATCCATTTCGTTCGACGTAGAAGAGGAGCTTTTAAGCACAGGGGTTGACATGTCTGCCATGATAAATTTGCTCCTTGGATTGAATTCTAATTTAGAAGAACAAAGGAGAAGTATGGATTCTAAGTTTGAAGAACAAAAGTATTCTTTAGAAGAACAAAGGAGAAGTATGGATTCTAAGTTTGAAGAGCAGAAGAATTCTTTAGAAGAACAGAAGAATTTTCTAGAAGAATAGAAGAATTCTATTGTTGCTGCACAGAAAGACACTGTTGAAGAGTTCAAGAATTCTCTAGAAGCGAAATTCGAAATATTTGATCAAAAATTAAATATGCACGAGGCAAAACTCGCAAAGGTTGGAACTGAATTCCAGGAACAGCTCGTGAAAGTCGAGGAACATTTCGGGAAGGTTGAAGACAATATTGAGAATCTTGCTAAGGAACAGACGTCGTGGAGCAGAACAGTGCACGTGCAGGACAAGTCCGTTGCTGGAACTGCAACAAAATAGGACATCTGAAGCGTTAGTGCAGGGCTCCACTTAAACAACGCATTTTTCAACATTGCACTGCTAGGAGGCATAACGAAGACGCATCTGACAAGAATAACATCTATTGTGCAAGCAGCGCAACATCAAGCCAACGGCGGGAAACGTGTAAGAATCAACTTCGAGGGGCAGAAGTTGGTTTCTGGAATTGACGCCCCCAGGATCAAAATCCAAGTCTCCCAAACAAAGTGAAGTAACAAGAGTTTCACAGTGGAAGCCCACATTGGTGAGAATAAGTGTTTGGCTACCATTGACACCTGTGCTACTGCCTCCATTATAAGAAGGAATATCGCTCATGACTCATGGCTGCACAATACCAGTAGCTACTGTTTGAAAACAGCAACAGGAGGAACGGTGAAATTGTATGGAGAGGTTGTACTTACGATCAATCTGGCAGGACTAACATTCACCCAGGTATTCCTAGTGGCTGATATATGCGACGAGTGCATCATTGGAGTTGACTGTATGAAGGCGCATAATGTAGTGCTCGACATCGGAACTCGAGTACTTAGGTACAGGAACGTTGAGATTTCGATAGTGTACGGGAATGAGAATGCCACATGCCTTAGGACAGTAGTCAGCAAGGACGTGATCTTACCACCTTCCGCAGAGACACTTATTTGGGCGAAAGGTGATCTTGGGAGCCATCGATTCTATTTGATTGAGCCTGACTCTAAAAATCATTATCAGAACTACTTCGTGGGAAAGATGCTCGTTGAGCCGAAAGGCAATATGGTTCCTGTAAGAATCTTGAATGTGGAAAATAAGAGCATCAAATTAAAGCAAGAACAATCGATCGGAGCGTGCGTACGCGTAAACAACTGTCACCAAGTTTCCCAGGAAAAATGCTGCTTTATCTTTGCCATCAACCAGCACAGCCGAGTTGAGAATAATACTCAGGCAAACCGAGCTGAATTAGGAGCAACAAGTGATGGTAGAGGAATTAATCAACGAATTTGCCGATGTATTTGCTTCGCAAGATGGCGAAAATGGTAGAACACATAGTATAACACCAAATAGACACTGGAGATGCAAGACCAATACGTCATCCTCCTAGATGTTTACCTTATGCTAAGCAGACGGAGGTTGCAGAAATGGTTTCGACTATGGAAAAGGAAGCTTTTATTGAAGGCTCTAAGATTCCGTGGGTATCTCCAGTTGTACTGGTCAAGAAGAAAGATGGCACCAATATATTCTGCGTGGATTATCGCCAACTAAATAATGTCACCAAGAAGGATAGCAGCCCCTAGCCAATGGTTCTCCACACTTGATCTGAAGAGTGGCTTCTGGCAAGTACAGATCCATCCGGAGGACCGTGAGAAGAGAGCCTTCACCGCAAGAAACGGTCTTTGGCAATTCACAGTAATGCCATTCGGATTGTGCAATGCTCCGGCAACCTATGAACGCCTTTTAGAATGCGTTTTTCTGGGATTTACATGGAAAACCTGTTTGGAATACCTGACCGATGTCATCGTGGTCGGCAAAACTTTTCAAGAACATCGAGATAACTTAAAGGAAGTGTTCCAAAGACTACGAATTGCACAGCTAAAGCTAAACCCGAAGAAGTGTCATCTCTTTAGGCCAGATGTCAAATACTTGGGACACATCATCTCATCCGAAGGGGTAAGGACAGACCCAGAAAAGATCGAAGCGGTGAAAAATTGGCCGGTCCCAAGAGATAAACACCAACTGAGAAGCTTTCTTGGACTCGCTACCTACTACAGGCGGTTTGTGAAGGATTTTGCTGGGATAGCAAAGAGTTTGCATCAACTAACAGAAAAGGGAAAACAATTCAAATGGTCAAGTGAATGCGAAAGAAGCTTCAAAACTCTCAAACAACAACTATGTGAGGCCCCTGTACTAGCGTACCCTACTCCAGGAAAAACATTTATTGTGGATGCAGATGCCAGTTACCTCGGAATTGGAGCTGTCCTTTCGCAGATGCATGACGGGCAAGAGAAAGTTGTTTCCTACTTTAGTAAGGTGCTCTCTAAGCCGGAAAGGAACTACTGTGTTACCAGGCGGGAACCTCTTGCTTTGGTCTTGGCAACAAAGCATTTCCATAAGTACCTGTACGGACGATAATTCATTCTTCGCACAGACCATGCATCTCTGAAGTGGTTGCTGCAATTTAAAAATCCTGAAGGACAAGTCGCAAGGTGGATTGAACGATTCCAGATGTACGACTACGAGATACAGCATCGAAAGGGAAGCCTTCACTCTAATGGGGATGCTCTGTCCCGGCGACCTTGCAAATCTGATTGCAAACATTGTGCACGAAAGGAAAAATAAGTGCGGTATCCTCCCAACGGTTAAGAGCTGAGCCCACTTAGGGTTGGAATGAAAGTGAAATCCGGAATGTTCAAAAAGAGGATACGGATATCGAGTCAATACTCGCCTGGAAAGATCATAAAAAAAAACCAGATTGGCAGGCAATATCCAATAAAAGTCCTGAACTGAAGGAATCCTGGGCACAATGGGACTCGCTTCATGTTCAAGATGGTGTTTGAGGCGAAGGTGGGAAAGCTCGGATGGAAAGTCGCTTGTGATGCAGTTGGTTGTAGCAAGATCGAAAGTTAGTGAAATGCACGATGGAGTATCCGGAGGCCACCTGAGAGTGAAGAAGACATTAGAGGAGGTGGGAGAGCGTTTTTATTGGGTGCACGCCAAGGACGTGGTCGAAAATTGGTGAAGAAAGTGTGTCACCTGCGCCGCCAGCAAAGGCCCGAGGGTTAAGCTCAGAAGGGCATGCTTGCGGCTGCACGGCATTCGTTCTTCGGTGGGGTGGGATCTTGCTGCTCTGGTCTGGAACATACGGATTTATCGTGCTATAAGGTAACAACATACTTCAACAATAAAAGTAAAATATAGTTTCACTATGTTGGCTTAGTATGAAACTATGAACATGAACCAAAACTCATGCAGTGTTTTCAAAGGATCCCTACCACAGCAACTAACTTCGCCATTTACACCGTGACTATTCCTTTTTCCTTTCCTAAATTTCTTTTGAAATATTCCCTGATGACTCCAAGTTTGATTGCTGGTTCGGAAAAAAAATGCGGAGATGTTACCTCGTTGAGGGCTTTGCAAAGAAGAAAGTGTTTTACTCCATATTAGGCGGATGTAGGTTCGTCCGTCTGTGATGAAGTGACCTCTTACAAAAATATATTGAAATACATAATCGATAACATACAAAAATATTAGAGATGTTACATTCAGATTTTCGCTTGAACATTGTCGGCCGCCTTGCACCAACCGGTGCAAAATCTAACCTTAGATACATGTAAAATTATGAATAAAGCTCTATCTATATATATCAATGATATCACTATATATAACTAAAAAAGAAACGAATGAAATTAATTAATACACTTAAATTCAAGCCTGAGTATTTATGAAATTTAAGATTTTACAAAGTACTTTAAAATATCTGGGAAAAAAGTTTCGTCAAATGGTTATTGATCAGTTCGTTGTATTTTATTATTGACTTTCAAGTACTCGTATTAAGATGAGGTGGATACGCATTAAAGTTAATCCTCATACAATACGCATAATTTTACGATGGGACGTATTAGAACACCCTCAGCAGTTTCAATATCTGCTACATGAATTCTACCGTCAGGCCCCGGATGGACCTTCAATACGCGTCCTAACCGCCATTCGTTCGGAGGAAGCCTTTCATCCCGAAGAACAACTAAATCACCAATGACGACATATTTCTTCGGGTTTTTCCACTTGTATCTTTTATGCAATTCGTTGAGATACTCCTGTTTCCACCTTTGACAAAATTGTTGATGTAAAAGTTGAACCTTTTGCCAACGTTTTATACTACTTAGAGATCTCTCCTCATTAATCTCACCTTCAGGGATAGAAAGAAGAGGGCCTCCTCGAAGAAAATGTCCTGGCGTTAAAGGGAGTATGTCATCAATACTATCGGATATCGGGGATATGGGCCGCGAATTCAGGCAGGATTCAATTTTCGCTAAAAGTGTTGAAAATTCTTCAAATGTGAGGCTGTGACTAACGGCAACCTTACGGAAATGAATCTTGAAACTTTTAACGGCAGCTTCCCATAAGCCTCCCATATGCGGAGCACCTGCTGGTATGAATTTCCATTGCAGACCTCGATCCCTGTAATTCTCTGACGCCTTAGAGGAAAACGTTTTAAGAAACTGATTAAACTCTTTGGTTAAGATTTGACCGACTCCTACTAAGTCGGTCCCATTGTCTGAATAAAGCATCTTGGGCATTCCGCGTCTGGAAACAAATCTATGCAAAGCGGCAAGAAAAGATTCAGATGTTAAGTCGCTAGTAGGTTCAAGATGTACCACCTTCGCTGCGAAGCAAACAAAAACACATACGTAACCCTTTGTGATCTTACAGTAAGGACCTGTGAAATTTTTAATTAGAAAAGGCCCCGCAAGATCCAGGCCTGTATGAGTAAAAGGTAATGATATTTCAGTTCTTTCTTTGGGCAACGCAGCCATCATTTGCGAATAAATTTTCCGTTTCTAGAGAGAGCATGTTTTACAGGCGCGAATATGTCTCTTTACTAAATTTTTGACCTTTGGTATTCAAAATTCAAAGCGAATTACTCGGATAACAAGTTGATTACCGCCGTGCAGTATGAGAGCATGATAAAACTTAACAAGCAGCTTGGAAATAGTAGCATGGTATGGTAAAATTACAGGAAACTTTTCGTTATACGAAAGAGTTGAATTTGCTAACATTCCGTTCGGTCAGAATCGAGCAATGGATTTAAATTCAATATATTGCATTTTTTAGACATAAGCCTTTCACTATCCAGGCATGAATATTCATTAGGATAAAATGAAATCTGTGTACATCGAATTACAAAATTTTTCGCCGAACGGATTTCTTCCTGCGAAATCTCTGTCGAATTGTATTGAAACTCCTCGAGAATTTTATATCGAGGGTTGGTTCTATGCAAAAAACGAAGCATACAACAAATAACATGTAGAGCTCTTGACCATGATGAAAACCTTGTTAAAATATCTTCAATATAGGTAACAATCGAGGAGGCATGCGCTTTGATTGGCTTTTTCTCTTAATAACATTCGACAAACTCTGGACGATGTATATGCGGACTGAGTTTTCACTCAGTGCTACCGGTGACAATCCTCTCGTTGCTAAATCAGCGGGATTATCTGCCGACCGAACATAATACCACGTTACATCAGGAAGGTTGATTTGAATTTGTGAAAGACTATTAGCGATAAAAGTTCTCCACATATGAGGTAGCTTGGAGAGCCATACAAGTACAATTGACTTATCCGTCCATGGGATGAACTCATACGGTTGCACATGTAATTGTGGCAAAATACTTTTAGCCAGTTTCGATAAAAGAACGGCACCACACAACTCTAATCTAGGTAAAGCGACGTCCTTATCAGGTGCCACTTTACTTTTTGAACACAGAAGATAGTTTCTCCAACCGAGAAACCGGCCCAGATCCAAACGTGGAGGCGGTGTCGCGATCTTCATTAAAGAAGGTATAAAATATCACAGAGTGTACAAGAGAGTGTTGCGCAGGTTCCGGATGTTGGAGGCAGTCGTCATTTACATCCCCTCCGCAGTGGAAAGCGGCTGTACTTGGCCTCTGTTTATGCATCTGGGGCTTCACAATCCACCTTATTCATTACAGAGCTCGACACACTTTTTCGACTTCTGAGGCTGGAATCGGGGGAGAATTATTTTATAATCGGCGGGGACTTTAACGCTAGACACAGAGATTGGGGAAATAATTTGCCAAATACTAGAGGGAACCTACTACTCGATTGGTGGGGTCAGCACGATGCCATGTATAGACTCGGTCTTAAAGCGACGGATAACCCGTCGTTTCCCAGAGGCGGGTCTTATTTGGATCTATTACTGTACGACGAACGTATACGACTGACAGGTACGAATTTACAAACGCTTAACTTTCTGCGCACATTCGTGTATGACAGCGACCATTGCGGTTTTAGCACCGAAATCACAGTTCCCAACGAAATTGCGGAATTGGAGGAGTTTGTCCAAAGATACTCTTACAACTACAGTAAGACTCGATGGACACGCTTCTCCACAACCTTGACAAGAGCACTCTTCTCGAACACGCTCCACCCACCGTCCAATAGGAATTTATCAAACGAGGAGATCGATAAGTACCTTAAACAAATGGACCAGACAATAAAACAAACTATGGACACTACAATACCGCGGTATAAGCAAACGACTAACGAAGATCTGTTCCGCAATCCTACTATTGACGCACTGCACCGACAGAAAAGTAGACTTCTGACAAGACTAAAAAACTTATACAGACAGTTTTAGGACAGACAATACCCAGAGATTAGGACACTGAAGTCGTCGATTAAAAATATTCAAACGTTAATTAAAGAGAATTACAGAATTGCTGTAAGTTTGTATTGGAACAACAAGGTTCGGGCTGTAAACACCAGCAACCCGAATATGTTCCCACAAATAAATAAACTATTTCGAAGAAAAAATCAAAACGACCTTCAGTGTCTTAAAATAGCCCGGACAACAGACAACGAACGGTTACTAACAATAGCAGGCATTGATACAAATGAGGCCGCTGATGATGACGACTTCTTTGTGATCGAGGATCCACAGGAGAAGGTTGAGGCCATAGGGGCGACTTTCCAGGAAGTATACAAGGTCAATGATATCATTGGCCCTAATTATGACCTGGACAATCGCGTCTTGGTGCACAACTTTTATATTCGAAATGAAGTAGAGAACTGGCGATCCGAGGGCTCTGGTTTCACCCGCTTCAGCGACGAAAATATGGCAAATAATGTCATTGCTAGAGAAGGTGGCCTACCCCCGTTCATTTCGAAGGAAGAACTCCATGAGATCTTCGACACAATCAGAAGTAAGAAATCAGTGGGGACCGATGGTATTCCGAACATCGTGCTTCGACATCTTCCTCTAGAAGCGGTGGACATTTATACCACCCTGTTTAATAATGCAATGAATAATGCACATTATCCAGCGCATTGGAAAACGGCGGTGGTTCAACCTATCCCCAAAAAGGGAAAGGATATATCTAATCCGGCGAATCTTCAGTCGATAAGTCTCCTTCCGAATATCAGTAAGGTGTTCGAAAAAGTAATCAATAGAGCTCTGACTAGGTGGGTTGAGGACAAACATATAGTTCCGGATAATCAATTCGGTTTTAAGGCAGGACATGCTATCTCACATGCCGCGTCTAAACTGGTGTCCGATATCCAATGGAATAAAGCCAAAAAACAGTGTACTGGTGCCTGCCTAGTTGACTTGGAGAAGGCTTTCGACACTGTATGGTTAGAAGGTCTTTTCTACAAGCTGGCTAGTTTGGGGATCAGTAAACCTCTCTTGTACATTCTTTATAATATGCTAACCAACAGACAGTTCATCGTGAAATATGGTGATGTGACTTCTGTTGGAATATTTCAAATTAAAAATGGTCTTCAGCAAGGCGCGGTCAATTCGCCGATCCTATTCAACATTTATACAAGTGACTTGATAGGTTCACTTCCCCATACTACGTACGCAGATGACTTGATAGCGTACAGAACAGGTCCAAAAAATAGTCTCTTACAGCGTGACTTCGATAAGATAAGACGATTTTGCGATGACTGGAAGTTGAAAATCAACTTTCAGAAGTCGGAAACCATTCTTTTTAGGACGCCGTTGTCTGGAGCCTCTAGGGACACCAGAAAAAATTGGCGAAAGTTCTCGATCATTGGACAACATGGACAGCCTCTTGCCTGTCAAAATGTAGTTAGATACCTTGGGATTTGGCTAGATCAGTTTCTGTATTTTAACAAAAATGTAGATGCTGCTCTATCCAGAACTAAAGGCGCTTTTGCCCTCACAAAGAGACTGTTTTATAGCAGCCAACTCGATGCGAGGGTAAAGATAATTTGCTACATAGCCCTTATCAGGCCCATGCTGGTGTTTGGGTGTCCCGTGTGGTTCAATGTACGAGCAAGCTTAATGGAAAAGATTCGGGTGTTTGAGAGGGCTTGCCTCAGGGCTTGTCTTCGCTTGTACAGAACACCAGAGTCGGAGTACAAAATTTTTTATCCTAATGAGGTCCTTTACAACAGGGCGAACCTAATACGAGTGGACAACTTCGTAATTAAGCTGACTCGAAGGCACATTGCAAGAGCAATGGCCTCGACGAATAACCTAATATCCGGGGCTTACTACCCCAATTACATTTATCATGGGAGTGTGCGGCTTCGTTCCACCGGAAGCATTCCTCTACTTTGATCAGATAGGGTTGATCCAGGATAGGTCAGCGATCCCGTTAATCTTCCATGTCGCTCGGACAGCTGGGGACAGGCGACTCAGCTACAACAGAGACGTCGCACACGGCAGGGTGGATCGTCTCAGGTTCAGTAGGGCGGTGGGGAATCGCGATAAGAGGGATGTCGTTCGGCAGCACCAGCATTTCTGGTGGTTGAATGATGGGGAAGATGTTTCGTCGTCGTTTCCGTCAATTACGGACCAGCCTCACTAATGAGGCAGAGCTGACCAATCTATTTGCTCTGTAAATAGCGATGGCCAGCTTACATAGGTTTAGGTTAGCATTTAAGAAATATATATACATATTAGTATATACAAAGTTATATACTAATATATGCATATTATTGTGTATAATGGCTATGTGTTTATATGTGTGTATTGTGTATGTAGGTTAGCTAGACTAAGGTTTATTTTAAGTTAGATATTAAGTTTTTATAAAAAATAAAATTTTTTTTCATATGCTAAGTTTTTGTTAACAATGTTTTTCTTAGCCTTAAGAATAGAAAATTAATATCAAATAAAATGTAAATGAAGTCGAAAGACATAGTATTAAAAATTTAGAGTAGCTTAGAGTGCCTGTGTAGGGCCAGTAAGTTAGTATAAGATTGTTTAGTAATTGTAAGCTAGCATTTAAGCATTTTTTGTTAGTATGTAAGAATTAATGATTAAGAAAATAAAATGCGTTTAAAACTAAAACTAAAAACTAAACTGTGAAAAACATGAATCTCCCAATTTTGCATGGGAAAGAATTTTCATGGACATATTTGAACATGAAGGCCTATCATATTTGGCTATATTCGATGGGTATTCTAATTGCTTGTATGTAGAGAGGCTTCGAGATCAATCAGTAGATCATATAATACTCGTACAAGTAATGACTTCTCGGGTATTTGATAAGTTTGGGGTTCCTTCTGAGATTCGATCATATAACAGTCCTGTTAATAGCCGTAAACTCAGGGAGCTGGCAGAAAAGTTCAACTTAAAATTGATTTTTTCAAGCACACGATGTCCGTGCGGCATCGGATAAGGAATAGTGCCGCAGTGCGTCCCAGCTTGTCGTAAGAGGCGACTAAATGGGACACCAATCATATACAGGCAACTATGACACCAAAAATGAGCCTGTGACACTTTAACACCTTAAAACTTTCCCACAAGTTTGTATGCAATCAGTGGGTTCCCACGTCTGGAGACTACCGGTGGGGTAAAAGAACAGTCAATCAATTCGAAATGAGCATACAAGTATTAAACCACTCAAACTTTAAACTTCATGGAAATGATCGCAATTAATAGCACTACCCCGCTGGGCACCACGGTTGCAACGCACTCGGCTGATCCCAGAGCAAGCAGAAGTGCTTGTGTCAGAGCCCGACGGATTCCGGGGGCGGGTAAAATGAAGTTTCCAAAATATTTTCCTAAACTTCTCAAAAAGTTTAGAACTGGAAGCGATTATGCGTCGCAGAACTCTACAAATCCTGTGCGTACAGGAAACGAAGTGGTGTAATACAGGAAATAAAGCGCGTTTTCTAGATTTAAAAACTAAGGCATTTAAGATGTTCTACCATGGAACGGTCAATGGACGAAACGGTGTTGGAATCGTTGTTGCAGCGGATCTTCCAAACAACATCGTTGGTATCTTGAAAATAAGCGACCGCTTGATGAGTGTTAAACTCGTCATACACAATGAAACGTGGAACATTGTTAGCGCGTACGCTCCACAAAATGGATGCGACCAATCGGAAAAAGATAGATTTTGGTCAGAGTTCGGTAATTTGCTTAGAAATATACCTATCGATGAGATGCTCTTCGTAGGCGGAGATTTAAATGGCCACGTCGGAGAAACAAATGTTGATTATCAGGACTGCCACGGTGGTAAAGGCTTTGGAACCAGAAATTCAGCTGGCGAAGACATCCTTGTAGCGTGTAGGGCGTACGGCTTAACCGTCTTAAATACAATAGTCCCATCTGGGGACTATATCGAAATACCATTACGTCGGCAAAGAAACATGGTGGTGGAATGACGAAACCAAACGAGCTGTGGCCGACAAGGAGAGTGCATTCCAAGCGTGGACAAAATGCGATCGGAGCGACGATATCGAAAAAGCTCGACTGGCTCTTGAATACGAGCGTCTTAAAAAGATCGCAAAGAAAGTCCTGGCTCGAACTCGAGCGGCAGAAGCGGAAAACCTGTACCAGGAGTTGGAACAAATATCCTCACGATCGGCGGATAGAAGACAAGCTATCCAAGAAGTTCAAACGTCGTACAGTACTAAAATGCCAAATATTTTTAAGCTCGCTGCACAGAGGAGAAAAAATTCAATGGAAATAACCTCGCCGAAATACATCAAAAACGCAGACGGTCGCTTACTAACAAATGAAAAGGAAATTTGTGACCGGTGGCTTGAATAATGCAAGGAGTTGCTTAACAAACAGTTTCCACGTGATATCGTGCCGACAGCTGGTCTATTCGAGGAGGAAGTCTCGGACTTTTCAATCGAAGAAATAAGTATAGCAATTGGAAAAATGAAGCGGAGGAAAGCGGCGGGACCAGACAGCATTCCATCAGAGTTTTGGTCGAAGATGGAGGGGATCGGCAGCGTTTGGCTATCGAAACTTTTAAATAAATTAAAATGTGGACAACCCATGCCGAATCAATGGAGAAGTAGCTTTTTGGTTCCATTATACAAAGGAAAAGGCGACACTCGAGAATGCAACAACTACCGTTCAATCAAGCTTATGTCACACACAATGAAAATCGTCGAAAGAGTCTTAAACGAACGTCTTCGGCAAATAATAAAGCTCGATAATAGCCAGTGTGGATTCGTTGAAGGAAGATCGACGGTGGACGCTATCCAAAGCCTACGAATAACAATGGAAAAGTACCGAGATTCGTCTAAGGATTTACACATGGTATTTATCGACCTCGAGAAAGCATTCGATCGAGTGCCTAGGGATCTCATATGGGCCGCGCTGAGGTCTCAAAACGTACCGGAAACGTATGTTAGAATAATACAAGACATGTACGGAAACGTGAAAACTGCGGTTAAAAGCTTTGCTGGACTAACGAGAGAATTTCCAGTTAATGTCGGAGTGCATCAAGGAAGCGTACTTAGCCCTTTCCTCTATTCGACTATCTTTTAAAAGACTGCATGCGCGAAGCAAATGTAACGCCAATTCTCTTCGCTGACGACGCAGTTATACTTAGCGATAACGTCGAAGATTTACAGAATGCCTTAGATTCATGGAGAAATGCGCTAGAGAGAAACGGGTTTAAAATAAGTCGTTCAAAGACGGAGCATTTGACGTGCCCATTTGCGCATCCGTTGCGACCTGTTCCGGATATAATGTTAGACGGAATAGTTCTTCCGAAAAGCACTATCTTTAAGTACTTAGGATCAATCGTTAACATGGAAGCGAAATGTGACGACGACGTAAACCACAGAGTGAGTGTGGGATGGATGAAATGGCGGGAAAATTCGGGAATCTTTTGCGACCGAAAATTTCCACTTAAATTAAAAGGGAAACTCTACACCACGGTTGTTAGACCAGCTCTTATATACGGTTCACAGTGCTGGACAATGTAGGAAGCGTTTAAAAACAAAATGACGGCAGCGGAAATGAAAATGTTAAGGATGTCTAGTGGAGTCACTAAACGCGATTGCATTAGATCTACGCGTATAAGAGGAAGTCTACATATAAAGAATTCGGTTACCGAACAGCTTGAGGCGAATAGAATAAGTTGGTATTGCCACGTTCAAAGAAGATCTGCGGAAAATCCGGTTAAAAAGGCACTATCAACTACGGTCACTCCAACTGTAAGAAAACGAGGTCGGAAAAAGAATTCCTGGATTTCTCAGATGGCAAATGCGCAACAACGTCTGGGGTTAACCACTGAAGCGATCCAGGACCGAGCTTTATGTAGACGCGTTCTGCGGTCTGCGACATTAGCCAACCCCATAAGCGGAGCTGCAGCGATGCAGTAAAAATGGGAAACTCGTTACGCATAAGTTCGTATAACGAGGAAAGGGTTAATAAAAGGATAGGAAGAAGAAGAAGAAGAAGCACACGATATACCCAGAGTAATAGGTTGGCAGAAAAGGGTGTGGCTATTGCTAAGCGAATACTTAAAAAATGTTTAGAAGAAGGAAAGGAAAAGGAGTTTCTATATGGAATATTAGAGTATAATGCGACGCCTTTGTCAAGTATGTTAATGTCACTTGCTCAGCTTTTAATGGGAAGAGAAAGAAAGACGAAAATTCCAACAACAGCTAACTCTTTAAAACCACATGAACTAAGTTCAGATGCCATTTAAAAATGCATCGATAGTAAAAGAAAACTTCAAGCTGAATACTACGACAAAACATCGAAATCTTTATCCAAATTGAAAGAAAGTGACAAAGTAATGCTTAAAAAAAGTGAACGACTGCTTATACGGTACTATTTTTAGAAAGGTGAATGAAAGATCATATCTAGTTGTTGTAACATATCTGTGAAAAGTTGAGTTTTTTTAACATCTCTGTCTAATTGTCTTTTTTTGGCGTTTCGGTTATCTCTATCTGTCGCTCTCCTTTTTTTTGCTCTTCTCGGATCGCCTCGCTACCAAGTGGTACTAACTGGTTTTTTATCTACAATGAATGTTGTAATAAATTTAAGTTAATTAGAAATAAAAGCGAATATTGATAATTGTATCCATTTCGGACTTGGTTTTAAAAAATCTCCCATCATTTTTGGTCCTTCGAGCCGAATGGAAACAGATTAAATTTGTTTAAGCACGCGTCTCTTTCGGCAAAATGTCTGCTGCATAAGAAAATCTCGTGGAAAAACAAAAAGAACGATATGAATCAATTTGTGCATCGGTTAATAATTTACGTGCTCTTGGAGAAGATAAAGTCAACAAATCTTGAATTGAAACCAGACTGAAAATTCTCGATGTCAACTGGGAAAAGTTCCAGACTGGGCATGATCACCTCACAAACGCTCGTGTGACGGATGCTATCAGGGAACTTCCATATTTAACTGATGGAATGTACTTCGAATGTGAAGAGGTGTATGCAGACTCCCGGACACCCATGATGGACATGATGGAAAAATTAGTTCCTTCTCAACCAATTGTAGATGTGAAAAGTTCATCTCATCCGGTACTTTCTCTTCCTAACAGTATATTACCCACTTTTAGAGGAGAATATCATCATTGGCGCAGTATTCATGACCTCTTTACCTCAATGATAAATCACAATGCGCAGCTCACAAACGTAGAAAAATTACACACTCAAAACATGTTTAACGGATGAAGCTGCTCTTCTTATAGCCAATATACCGATCTCCAGTGAAAACTTCACACTTGTTTGGGATATTCTTATGGCCAGCTATGAAAACAAGCTGTTACTGGTTGATACTTATCTCGATAAAATCTTTAAGCTTAAGCCAATTCAAAAAAAATCAGCGAGTGAACTTAAAAGCCTCCTAGCGTTAACGAAGTAGTCTCTGGGCGCGTTGAACTTACTTGGTGCTCCAACTCAACACTGGGACTACATGATAGTTTACATCATGGTACGTCGCCTGGATTCAGCATCGCACGAAGCGTGGGAAGTTCATCGTGGTGCGTCGCCGAACCCTGCGTCACTTAAAGAACTTGAATCATTCCTCGGTGGCAGAATACGTGCACTCGAAATTGTGGAAACGCGAAATCCCATTTCAAAGCAAGTAGATCAGAAAGTCATTCGTCATAGAACTTTTCTGCGAAAATACACGTTGCTTGCATGGAGAACTCATCGGGAACATCGCAATCTACTCATACTCAACGGACTGCGTCTACCCAGACGTGTGTTATGTGTAAAAAGGAACATTACATATTTTCTTGCACTGTTTATGCAAATTTGAAGCCGAATTAACGTCTTTTGTTAATGCCTTTGTTTTAATTGTCTTGGCCCTCATCGAATAGGTGTTTGTCGTTCAACAAAGAGGTGCCTCTATTGTGACAAAAATCATCATACTTCAATCCATCGCTCGATATCAAACTCACATCTGTTACAGTCCACTGCATCAACAGCAACAAAATCCAATAAGGAAAATATCAACCAATCATCCGCGGATCCTCCAATATCTCAAACGCTGATATTCCACCGGTTTTATCTCACCAAGCAATACCACAAGTTATAACTCAACATGTTCGTACTCTACTGGCAACCGCTCTCGTACGAATATGCACTACAGGAGGAACAGAATTACAATTTCATGCCCTAATCGATCCGGGTTCTCAACTCACAATCATTAGTGAGTCTGCCATACAACAACTACATCTCAGACGCCAACGTGCATGCATTCCTCTTTACGGAGTTGGGGCTCAATTATCTGGATCGATAAAAGGTATTGTAAAATTTACTTTAAAGCCTCATTTTATTTCAGAACTCGAATGGGATGTAACAGCCTGTATATTACCGAGGCCTACAGCAGATCTGCCCTCATTTGAATCAGACAATAGGCATTGGTTTCACCTGCATGGACTCACATTAGCCTACCCAACGTATCTCTATCCAGGATAAATAGATCTTGTAATAGGAATCGACCTCTACGCTCAAATCATTGAACCTGATCTAGTTAAAGGACCTCCAGGAACACCATTCGCTAGGCGCACTGGCCTTTGTTGGATAATCTCTGGGCCGGCTACAGGATTCTCATCGGCTCTTCCAGACGCTATTCCAATGCAGATCTACCAGTGTTCAACAGACAACGATCTCCTAGAAGCCATTTAAAGATTTTGGCTTCAAGAAGAAGTACAAGTTTCACCGTCGTTGCTCTCCAAGGAAGAAGAAGAGTGTGAAAATCACTTTGTCTCTACATATTCAAGGAATGCATCAGGAAGATATATTGTCCGTCTTCCTTTTAAGATTTCCTTTAATAATCTCGGGACTTCGCAACCAGCTGCTACCTGAATGTTATCAAGGACGATAGGAAAACTTGCTTTGGATTCAACATTCAAAACTCTACTCAGATTTCCTAGAAGAATACTTGACACTAGGTCATATGGTTATATGGTTCAAGTACCTGACGACATCCCAGAATCACGATTCGGGTATTATTTGCCACATCACGGAGTAATTAAGGATTCCAGTACTTACATAAAGGTGAGAGTTGTTTTTAACGGCTCATCTCCTTCATCCGATGGAAAATCTCTCAACGATCTCCTTCACGTCGGTAAGAAATTACAAAATAATCTTTCAGATGTTATAACATGGTGGCGTCAATTTCCGTATGTCTTTTCCGCGGATATGGAAAAAATGTTTAAACAAATCCTGATCCATAAAGACGATTGGGATTTTCAACGTATTCTGTGGTCAACGACTTTAAGTATGCATTTATTCCGCAAATACCAATTGACAACTGTGACATATGGACTTGGCTGAGCTCCATTCCTGGCTAATAGAGTCATCCAGCAGCTAGTAACTGACGAAGGCCATCGATTTCCATTGGCTGCAGAAATACTCAAACGTGGTACCTACGTGGATGATTGTTTTGGTGGAGCAGATTCTCTTATCGAAGCTAAGCAGTTGGCTCATCAACTCAATTATCTCTGCATGGCGAGCGGCTTCAAGCTTATTAAATGGACTTATAATGACACAGACATTCAGCCTTCTCAGCAGATCACCTTGAAACCTCAGTTGACAAATATCTGGATGGAAATCCTCTTTTCAAAGCATAAGGAATTGCTTGGCAACCGCATTCTGATGCATTTGTTTTCTCGATACCTTGGGAAAAGGATAATACCCCTCCTACCAAAAGGAAAGTACTCTCTCTGATTGCGCAACTATTTGATCCTCCCGGATGGCTTGCACCTGTTACTATTCGTGCCAAAGTATTTGTACAAGCTCTTTGGCTTGAGAAGGCTGGTTGGGACGACGAGCTTTCGGATGCACTTTCTTCTCGATGGACTAGCTTTATCGATCAACTCGAATACGCATACCTTGCTGGCTAGGACTCACCTCGGACGCTTGTCCTGTTGAAATACATGGCCTCTCGAATGCTTCTCGAGATGAAATGGCAGCTGTCCTTTTTCTGCGAGTAATGAAAACTATGGGAGATATCGAAGTCAAGTTAATCTCAGCAAAGACAAAGGTTGCTCCAATCGACAAGAACAGGACAAAGAAGATTACTCTGTGCTGCTGCTATGCTAACCAAACAGGCTGCTCATATTTGCAAGACGCTTAATCTCAACCCAGCTACAGTCCACATATGTACAGATTCCTCCGTGACATTCACTTGGATTAAGTCTCACCCTTCTCGCTGGAAGGACTACGTAACAAATCGTAATCTATACAAAATACTTTTCCTAGACTAAATGGCATCATGTACCCGGAAAGGAAAATCCGGCTGATTGTGCGTCTCGAGGAGTGTCACCTCCTCAACTCAGCTAAAGCACTATTTAGTGGAAGGGACCACGTTGGCTCTCCCAACACTCAACTTTATGGCCATCTACAGTATCTTGATTAGAACACAATCTAGATCCGTTGGAAAGATCTCAAGTACTCGTATCTACTAGTTATAATATTGAGGGATATAATCGATCATTACTCTACTTTGAATAGCCTCATCAGAGTTACAGCTGCATGCCAACGAGTAATCAAAATACTTCGGAAAGAATCTCCCAGTGTGAAAATCCAACCCTTAACAAGAGAAGAATTTGATGCGGCTCGTTGCTATTGGGTAAAAGAAGTTCAGGAAACTTATTTCTCATCAGCGATATCCACGTTAACTCGGGGTCATGAAATAGCCAATGGAAATCCATTAATCAAATTAATACCTTTTCTAGATTCACTAGGCTTACTTCGTGTTGGTGGACGGTTGCGCAATTCTCTTTTGGATCCAGATACTAAACATCCTCTTATATTGCCTAGGAACTCTGTACTAACAAAGCTTATCATACATCAAGGTCATGAAAAGACTCTTCACGGTGGGACGCAAGTTACGTTGGCATTGGACTTACTTATTGGATTGTTGGCGGCAGAACGCCAGTTCGAACCTTTATTTTACGTTGCGTTATCTGTGCTCGGCTACCTTCCACGAGGATTAATACCGCAAGACCATTTCTCAACTCAGGCGTCGATTACGCTGGACCATTCACACTAAGGACTTGGATGGGGCATTCAGCGAAGACGTATAAAGGATATATTTTCTTTTCATCTGTTTCGCAACGTCAGCAGTGCATTTAGAAGTTGCGACAGACTACTCAACTGAAGGATTTATTGCGGCGTTTAAATGTTTTACTGGTCATCGTGGGACTTACTCAACTCTCCACAGCGACTGTGGAACGAATCTTATCGGAGCAGATGCCGAACTGCGGGGACTTTTTTCCTCCGCTTCCCAACAACTAGGAAACCTGGTGGGCCTTCTGGCAAATGATGGAACACAGTGGCTGTTCAATCTCCCATCCTCTCTTCACTTTGGCGGGAAGTGGGAAGCTGGGGTGAAATTAGTCAAATTTCACCTCAGACGTGTCATCAAACAAACTACGCTCACATATGAAGAGTTCTCGGCTTAACTCGTACTAATCGAAGCCGTTGTTAATTCGAGGCCATTATGCCCCTTAACAGATGACACTGATGACATCGAAGCTCTTACACCTGGTCATTTTCTGATAGGGTCAGGACTTAACACCCTGCCAGAGCCATTAACATCTGAAACGATTTCAATTTCACGACTCTCTCGCTGGCAACACATCAGACGACTGATAGATGGATTTTGGACTCGATGGTCCGCTGAATATATTCAACGTTTTTAATCCATCTCAAAATGGAAACAGGAAACTGATTCTATAAAAAAGGACTCATTAGTTCTCATCGTAGTTGAAAGGTATCCTCCAGCTAAGTGACTTCTCGGACGCATTGTGGAGATTCATCCTGGACGCGATGGATTAGCTCGTGTGGTTACAGTCAAGACCAAGAATTCCACAGGTCTCTTGAGGCCTGTTGTTAAACTGTGTCAACTGCCTATTAGATCTCCAACGTCATTTTGTACTTTGCTTTCTTATAGTCATATTAAGTTTACAAGTAACTGAATTAAATATTAATACTTTGCTGTGTTTAAATTCAGTATTAAGTTTTCAAGTAGTCTTTAATCATTGATTGTGACTCTTCACTGATTTGACGCATAGAAAAGGTAAGGAGATGAACGATGAATAGTTGGTAGCTAGATGGCAAGAGAAGTGAACGGTTTAAATAAAGATAAGCTAAATTAAAATATACTCGGAGTTTTATTCATAGCATATTAATATCGTTTTACAAACAGTGCTTCCAAATCCTATTTTCTTCGTTTCGGATGAAATTTTTCGATGAATTCCTAGGGATTGCAAATATTCACATGTTTTCACATTCCTATACAAGTTATCGCTATTTGGAAGAAATATGTCTGACAGCACAGTTGCTAACTCCGTGGTTTGAAGATAAGCGCCAATACCCATACCAAAAAAAACACATACCGTATATTTCCCACTACGGAAGCGGTTGCGACAGTTTTGCATATGAAAATTAAGAACGCAATCATTTGCTTCTGTGAACTAGATCAAGCGCAGCGTATTTTTGCAGAAAAATTAATGGGTGGGTACGTTGACATACTAACTACATAGTATCCTGAATATGGATGTACTCAACTTGTTTAACGCCGAATTAAGGTCATTTGGAGTTCTTCCTTTGAAATGAATGGGTGTTGGTCCCTCTTATTGGCAATAACATTATGTGCCATATTATTGTCTCTAAACTGGATGAAACCGGGTGCTCGGCTTCTTAGTTAACTATTTAATTTCACCTGCGGATCTTCGATCAGAAAGAAGTTATCATCCATAGCCTTATTGAAATCTATTCCTGCTGTCAACAGTTGGTGTTCATTGTCCGTTGTTGCGATTTTAAGACATCAAAGGAAATTTTTTTCGAAACAAATGACCTTACCCGGGCTACTCCGACATATCTAGAGCTCAGGCCAGTAAGCATTTCCAAATCCAAGTCCTGGAAAAGAGATGATGGCGGAAGAACCCTTAACCCTCAACGGCAGCACTCACATCCCATAACGGTTTACTGTCTTTCAGTCCAACCGACCCCTCGTCCTAGGGGTATCACAAAATGGAACTGGCTCTCCAGGTTGGGGGTTTTGCCGCCGGGGTAACTGCCCGACCATGGAAAGAATACAAAAGTTACGAAGCAACATCAAGCCTCGGATACGAACGGATCTACTGTTGACAGCCCATGCAAACGAATTACGGACGACGAACTTCGGATATGCACGTGTAATGTTAAATACCTTAATATGCCACGTGCAGCCGAACAACAAGCGGAGGCCCTAGATTGTTGCAAAGCAATCGACGCATGACACTCCTCCAGTATTAAGGATGTCCGAACGTCCCGAGGAGCCAACATCGACTTGGACCATTACCTTGGTGTAACCACGGCGAAAATGAGTTTAGCGGTCAATGAAGGTAAGACCAAGTATATGCTATCAAGCAAAAAGGACGACCAACGCCGACGTCTCGGGCAGAAATTCACCCTCGAAAGATATAACTTTGAGGTAGTTAAGGACTTTGTCTACCGACACCAGCGCTGAGATCAAACGGAGAATAACACTTGCCAATCGCTATTCTTTGGGCTAGGAAGGCAACAAAAGTAACCCTATATAAAACCTTACGTACTGTCTGCACAAGATTTTTTATGTTAGACAGCAGACTACTTCTATGTCGGTGCAGTACACCAATAATTACGAGTATGTTGCGAAATAATTCTTCGTTGTCAGTGTTGATATCGGGGTGTAATTTTATCCATTGTTTGCTTCACTAACTCGTTCATTAGTTTTAGTTTAGTTGGACGGTGGGTCTAGCGATTAGCCGGGCACCTCTTCCATTGTGCTAATCTGCCCCTGTGGTTTCAATTGCTAGAATATTATTCTAAGGAAAAGCCAACAACCATGTTTACTTGGTCTGACCATTTAAATGGTATTGACTTGTCTCTTAACCTAATACCGAACGAACTTTGTTAGCTCATGCTCTTTGAAACAAATTTTTCTCCTAAAACAGGTAGTGGTTATACTTCAGTGATAGTCGACAAGACTGCCAACAGGAGAAAAATTCAATTTTGAAAGCTGCTATGGAGTATCGCAAGCTAAATAATAGATAACTTTGCCTAAATGACTTCGGTTTATAGAGAGAGAGAACTATGTTTTATGCCAGCCTTACTAAATTTAATCTCTCTCTCCGTCAACATGCCATTAGCTTAAAGCGCAACAAATAACTGGCCGCGGTGTTTACTACATTTGGAACTATGGTAATGAAAAAATCTTCTGGTAAAAGGACATAAATAATCAAGAGTAGATCGATTGTATAAAGACTTTTATTTCACTTAAAAGCTTAAGGTTAACATAAAGAACAAAGAGAAAAATTCCTCGGTTATTGCTTGGGTAGCTATAGTCACCCTTTTTGTGAAGCGGGAAAATTATTGCCTTTTCAAAGCTATCAGGGACAGCTGCGCCTTCGAAAATGTGATTGAACTCCATGGTTAGTGCGTATAAAAACTCTGTTGTGCAATTTTTATAGAATTCCACAGGAATTCGGGAGTCCCGGGGGCTTTATGTGGCTTAGCGCTTTCAATGACTTTTTATTCCTCTAGAGCTGTAAAAGGTTGTTTTTTTTATAATTTACGCACGCCTAAAGGGGTTTATGATACCCTTTTACTGTCGCCAGGGCGCGGGCGGAAAGATAGAAGGAGAAGAAAGGAAAGTTGTTGTGATGTAGTGGTTTAAAACTCAGGTGTGTTTGGTTTCGTCCAACAGGACATTTTTATGGCCGTTTATATATTTCACCGCTTTCAGAATTCTGCCGAGGAGTTTGAGTTGCTTATTACGTTAATAATTTGAAGTTCGAATGCCGTCTTTTGTGCATAGCAAATGTGCTCAAAGTGCTTGTTGGCTGGTCCGTACAGCGACTTAAAAATGTAAGTGTTGTGCAGCCGCAGTAGCTTAAGAAACACAAAAACTATTATTGTACAAGCTGTTCCTCATATAAAAGTAAACTCACCGCTAGAATCTCCTTCGCAACTTCTATTAAGAAATGGACCGTCGAAGGCATCTGCAGGGTCCAATATTTTGTCACACTTGTTATCCCGGATTTCATCCTTCGGTGTGCGAATCATGTGCATAAATTGTGATTTGAGACCACTATTAAAATTGTTTTGAGATAGATCCGAGACCCGACCATTAAAATCCCCCACAAGCATTACGAGTATATCCGTTGAGATTAAAATTTCAAGTTCGTCGTTTAGCTTATCATAGTCACGTTGCTTAAATCTAACCTCCACCTTTTCTAACACATGGGTTTCATGTAATAGAAAAGTATCAGAATCCTTAATATAGATGCCAGACCACATTTGACTCCAGGTTCTTTCGCGTGAGTTTATCCAATTGTTCTTTAAGCAGTTTGTTTGGCCTTTCTTATTGGTTGACTCTTTCAGAGATAATCTCCTGACGAAATTTTAACCCAGCTTACTCAGTGCAAAGCACTTGAAAGTCCTCTTTAGCCGCTAACTGCTTCGCAAACTCTTTGTTCTTCTCGTCCAAAATGTGCTTTAATTGCTTGACGAAAATTCTAGGCATTTTTGAAAATGTGGGATCGGAAGAATTCACACGGGGTTTTTCGTTGTTGGCAGGATCCGGAGAGATTTGTGATAGAACTCTTTTGCTCATTTAGTGAGGCTAGTTCTATGTAGGCACTTGATATTGTCGTGGAAATGTTTTTAGAGGCTAGGACTAACTCAGAGTATGTTTTCTTTTGTGCAGTGTGTTCTTAATTATAAATTAATTGCAGCACTAATAAATATTGGCATTTAGTTTTATATGTTTTTTTTTTAAACTTATGAGGAGATCTTTACTTTCACATCCAAGTTGTTAGAGCTGTCAGCTGCTAACAATCAAGAGTATAACGGATTTATATGATAGTGCTGCGACAGAGGGAACCAGGTGAAGATGTTCTTAAGACTGTTTCTGAATACTAGCTCTGAGTTTAAGTAACCATGAGTTGTTTCATTCCATTTTTGCAAAGAATTGTTCTTTCTTATAAAAGTTGCTTGATTAATATAGTTGTTTAACTATTTATATTAACGCAGTGACGTAAAATTACACGGGCATATCATACATTTTAATCCATACGATTCAAATAATACTGAATGTGGTAGTGCAAAGCGAGATGGACAACGCAATTTTAGAAAACGAAATTTGTTGCTTTCCCTATTTTAATTTGAAAATAAATATTTTCGTATATGATTTTTTTAATTAATTTTTTTAAAAAAGCATGTACAATGCACAACTTTTACTTTTAAGGACTATGAAAACATACATTTTGACACTCTACACACAAATGGTAATGCAATATATGGGAATCAATGTTTGCTACTGGATCTTATGAAAAATTATTTTTCTTTCAAAACTCTGTATCTGGAGGTTCGAAATGTCCCTGATTTTATCGACTCCATTAATAAGCGAAGGAAACTGTATCTCAAATAGAAAGAAAGGTCAACTTCGAGGAACAGAGAAAATTTCCAGCAAGTCAGAAACTACTTGAACAGTGAGACGCAGCAGTTCAAGCGTCTTTACTACCTCTCCAAATTATCATATCAGTAGATTCCAAGATCCTTTGTATAAATATGTATAGTATTGATGTTGGCAAACAAAATGGCCTTGCTTGCTTGTTAAGTCTTGACGGTTTAAATAACTCATTCTAATTGTATATAAGAAGAAGTCATTACTTCTCGATAATAATTATGTGTATACTAATTTTAACTAAGCCTTAGCTACTGTTGTATCAACGAAGTCGATAACTGCGGCTAAGTGGGCCTTTGATGGCAACGGTTATTTAACGGTTTTATTACGAGTACATCTTGTCTTCTCAAAAGCGTTTGATACAGTTAATCACGAAATATATCACATTGCAGAAAGCATGTTTTTTTATTTTGAGCCTTGTCAAAATGCGATGAAATTCTTATCGAGCTATTTGTTTGTTTGAAGTCAAAGGACATAAAAGTAATGGAAATTTCTCTCAATCTAGATCTCTATATTGGGCTATGTTAGGTTAAGTTAAACATGGGTGTGTCATTACACAGCACTAGGTAGCAAAACGAACCCGTCAAGGGAAAAAGCATACGCAGTTTCCCTGGTAAAACACCAAATTTCGTTACAAAAGTATAGAAGTCCTTTGAAATCCATGTCATCTGTTTTCTCTAGGTTTTCAAAATAGTATTTTCCTAAGAATTTCCTTCGACTATGCAATATTGCCTCGCATTCACATAATGGCTGTGTTATGTCCTCAACAGCTTGCAGATCGCCGAGAAATCTGAAAATATCTATATTTGATAATTTGAGTCTCTTTGCGTGTTTCAGCAGGAGACGGCTTTACCAAAGCTTAACCCTGATTAGTTTTATTGACTCAATACCCAATGTCCTTTAAGATTCGACCACCTTATCCTAGCAGTTCTTATGGTTTTTTCCTTGATAGTGCCCCTTATTATGTAGAGGGGTGGTTTGATATGTCAGTCTCACTATTACTGAGTAGTCCTCCTCTTTTTGCAAACTCATTCGCTTGATCATTGCCCCCTATACCGCATTGTGAGTGTGATTCGACCACCGCAACAAAACCTCTGGTTTGATTACTAATGCCGGCAAGCACATATACCTTAGCAAGACGTACGCGATACGGTGGTGCAAAAACAAACTACAACTGCTCACGAGCTCAATGAGCAGAAGAAGAATGGAAAAAAAAGAGCATGAGAAGAGCGCGGTCGAGGCTATTGCGAGATCCCAATCCAGGAAAGAGAAGTTTAACCAAAAGTTAAAAAAACATGCCAAGGGCACAAGCCCCGAGCCGGGGCCTGTAGAGACGAATAAGAGAGCATCGTAGTAGAGTAGCAGTCGATGCTGCGGAATTGGAAAGAATATTTCGGTTGACTGTATAACGGCAATGACGAACCGAATACCTATGCTATTTTCTCAAAATCATAATTGAAAGAATAGTGCAAGTCTCACGCGCAAATACAAGAGACATAATCTATTAAAAGTCATTTTTCATTAATTTTAAATGCTTTTTTATTGGTATTCATTCATTGATTCTTACATGCAAGACAAAAAAATGCTTAAAAATTGTCTTTATTAACTTAAAACTATATTCATCTAACCTACTGGCATCTTGCGGGCACTATAAGTTAGATATGTAGTTAACCTATGATTTTCGACGTTTCGTACATTTCTGCTATTTGACATTGTGTCAAGCAGTGCTCGTATATCTGCTTGACACCTCACTGCGTTTAGTGCTATATCTTTGAAAATATTTCAAATTAGCCTATAAAACTTTACAGATATATTATTAGATACAATAGGATAAGATTTAAGCAATAAACAAAATTTGAGCCTCATAAAGCAGAGTCCCCCCTTAAGTTACATTATCATAAAACAGGAAAGCCTATTGAGTATTTCGTCCACGCGGACTGCGAAGGTGATGCTAGTGACAGGAAGTCATTTACTGGTTGTAGCTTCACTGCAGCAGGAAGCGATAACCAGAGTGCCAGTATTAAGGAATCCTATTTATCATTCCATTAATGTCATATAGACATCAAGTATCATCATTTTGTGATTTGTATAAAAACAATGAAATCAAATTAAATTATGTGAGAACTAATGAAATGATGTGAGATATATTTACTAAAAATTTGCCTAAAGTCAAACATTGTAAACTTTCCAAGCGATGGGATTATATTAACGTAATTTTCAATTTTAAATATTTCTTCAAATATTTGAGTTGAGAAGGAGTGTTTAAATTCTACACATGAAGCATTTTAGTATAGTAACACAACCCATTTGTATTGTAATAATTCCATATTTGCTTTCACCTTCTCAATGCGTTTCTTTATATAAAAGTAAACTATGTATTCCATTCCCATTATTTTTACTCATAAAATAAATCTTAAACAAACGTGTGGTATCTTTATTAACTCTCTAGCACAGATGTCATTCCTATCGAATTTGCTTCATCACAGTTGTGAAGAGTTTTTACACCCCCTTGACGTCCATAAATTCATCATCGATTTGGTCCAAAACCCATTGTAATGATCTCCTTATGTAATTGTTTTTAAATGTATTACTCAACTCTCGAACCGATTTAAAGTGAGTTCATGGTGTAGAAGAATACTTTAGTTGTCTACACTAGTCGGCATAAGTATTTTGACGGAACGTTTTTGTGACTATTGAACCTAGCTTTGCTTAGTATATTTAAATAATGGTGCGAAAATGATGCGCTAAACAAAGAATCTATTTTTAGTTCTATGCATGGACAGATGAAAGCTCCTTTGAGTATAATCTTCTTCTTGTTCTTTCTACATCTATAGAAGAGAACACATTTTCCTGTTTGTCATCTAGTAGGTACGTGACGATACCTTAATAACATATATATCAATCGATATGTCGTGAGTAGCGTCATTACTTACATAGGATGGGTTTTAGTATCCTAAGTCCATTATTGGGCTTTTAAGCCCATTTTGTATGATTTTTTAACTGAAGAAACCCATTTTATGCTTTTTACACATATTACTACAAATTTGAATAGGAATTTATTCTTCGATTAGTACATTTCCTGGTGAAGTGATTGATAAACTGAAAGATTGATGTATCAATCATTATTCATATCGAAAGTAGTAATCAAAAATGTAGTTATTTGAGATTAAAATATTTTACAGATATGCGTAGGTCAATGCAATCAACAGCCCACCAGTGGAGTGCGGAAATATTCATGTTAATCAATCAAACTTTTTTTCTTCTCTCTCTTTCTTGCACACCGCAGAGAGACAAGAGATCAACGTCACCGCAGGCTCCAATCTGAAGCAAACCGCATGGCTTCGGCAATACGGTCACTGTTACTAGCGAACGCTACACGGCTATGATAAACGACTTCTCGCTGCCGGAATTGGATGAGAGGCACTTGGTGAACATGTGGTTTTAACATGACGGTGCAACCGCACACACTGCACGAGCCACAATGGATATTGTGAAGGAAGCCTTTTCTGGTCGCGTTATCTCCCGTTTTGGCGATTTTGCATGGCCAGCAAGATCGCCCGATTTAACCATCCCAGACTTCTTTCTTTGGGGCGACTTGAAGTCAACGGTTTATGTCAACAAGCTCTATACAACCGCAGCCCTTAATCAGAATATTCGACATGAATGCGAACAGTTATCACATCTTGCGCAAAGTCATGGAAAATTCGATAAAACGGGCACAAATGTGTATCAACACTGGCGGCAGTCACTTGGTAGACATCTTCTTTTCCACCTTACAGGCAAAATTGTTAAGGTCCAAATAAAGATTTCCATTACTCAAAACAATTTTTTTTTATTTAGCAAAAAAGTAATTCAAAAACAAAATTGGATTATTAATTTAGCGGCACCTTGTATATTTTTACATATACCGTTGTTGTAGTCTGACATGAGAACTTAAAACTTGGCATTTACGCACAATCATTATTTTATTTATATATTAAAAAGCAAATAAAACAAAACTGAAATATCATTTCATCATTTAATTCCATATTCGCATATGGATTCTGAAAATATAAATATATATGTGTATTCAATTTGAGAAAAAAAATTGTTGTATATCCATATGTACATACTTCATGCACATATGTATGCATTTATTAAAGGACCCAGCAAAGCGTGGATATACCTGCTAGTTCATATATAAAAAGGAAAAAATAAACAAAAATTCTTTATAAAACCATTTAAAAGTTAAACTCAAAAATGCACGATTTTTATTTCATCAACATACTTTATGCCCATTAATGTAAATCAAAAAAATAATAATGGAAGCCGAACAATTTAAATGTTGATATTTTTAAATGAGATTCCTCATCACCGTATGCTATACTGTATTTTGTTATATTGTACTTAGATTTGTTAATGCAAATTAAAAGAATCCATACCAGAAGCATTTAACTAAAATTTAACGTTACTATTTTGCCCATCCTTAAAATTGTGTCTGAGAACTACTTGGCTTAGATACTTAATTTTCTATGCAGTCAAAATTATGTTCCTATTTATAATATGTACATATATGCATTTGACAGGCTTTAATGGATTATAGTGCAGAGAGGGGATGGTTACTCTCAACCTGAAAGCTGCAGTTTTTGTTACAATGTATAATACAAGCTAGGTGGTTTGATGAGCCCGCTTGTTTAGTTCTTCCACATGTTACACATAATAATTTGGAAGTTTTTTTTATAAAATTGATGTTAATGGATATGAGCACATAACTTTGCCAGTTTTGAAACAGCTGTGCAAAATTAGTTATGAAGGGTTAGAACCGCTGCGAGGATGCTTTGAGGAATCTGAAATTAAAGACATTTACAATGTAAATAAATTATGTGACATATAATATAGTGGTTATTAACTACCCATAATTCGTAGGTAATACAAACATTTCCCGAGCTTACCATACAGATATATCTACAGCCATCTTCGGAGGATGATGAAATGAATCGGGGATCTAAGAATATAACCTCATGCAATCAATGCATTAATGTTGAATCAAATAAGGTAAAGGTTAATATCAAATTCATATCAATTCATTTATGTTTTTATTAATTATTTTGATCCATTCAAACCAGAATTATGTGATAAGCATAAATTTGCATCGGTATTCTTCAGTTAAGAGTAATACTGTGTACTGTCCAAGATACTATAAACCTAAACAGGAGGGATGGATTCTTACACTTGGTTCCCAGTCTACTAACGAGCTTTTTGCAATGAAAAGGGTAAACTTCAAAAATAATTTTTCTGTTAACCGATTGTGTTTTAATGTTCCGCCAAATAAAGGTATTTTTTGTCTTACCCTTTATTTGATATCTGATTGTTATATTGGAATAGATCAACAATTCGATTTTCTATTGAACATCACTTAATATTTTAAGTATGTATGCTTGTATGTATGCAAATGTATTTGTTCTTTGAAATTAAATAAATATTTTGTGTTAAGCATTTTTTCCTTTTTACCTTAATCATAGAAACTAGTAAAAGTAAGTATTAAATTTAGAAAATATAAATTTTTTATTTGTTAATACGGCTGAGGTTTCCATTATGCACACTAAGCAATTTTTATTTTTTTATTTTTTTTTTGTTTAATATGGATTATTCTAGAATGTCCTGTAAAATAACTTTGGAGGGCAAACTTTTTTTTCTATTTTTATTTTAATTTTTAAAGTTTTTAATTTTCACTAGAAAAGTCCACATATTGTAGTTTATCGATTTTTTTTTTAAATACACTGCTTCATACCCCAAACGTTGCATACACCCAACTTTGCACACATCCCAAATCCAACAGTGATCCCAAGCAGGGGAGTAATATGCCCCCCTTCATATTCATACTTTTTCTAAACAAATCTGGTGATTTTCACTTAAAACTGGCGGCACTGTTCCTCAATATAAACAAATGAAAAATTTGCGAAAATGTAACGAAGTATTTTTGTAACGAACTACTCGAACTGTTGTTTGACGAACTTCAGGGATTCTAATTCAAAATTCCATTCCCACGATAATGCAACAAACAAATGGATCCCACAGAAATGCGAACTCCCATAAAAATGCACTTGACCCAAAACTCAACAGGTAATGCTGACAACGCATGAAAGTACAATAATTAGATCCGCTACTATCAACCGTTTCCACCTTGTCGTAGTAGGTTATAAGTTTACTTTGTAATATTTAGTTTTTTAGTCTGAATTGTATCTTAACCGAATACTCTTTTTTTTTTAATAAAAACTAAATACATTTAAAAAAGGTGTTAATGCGATTACTAAAAATAATTAAAGTCCCAAAGTGGTACAAAGTGGTACATCGCGAAAGTCCCAATGTTGTACAAAATAACTATTTTTCGAAAAGTTCCAAAGTGGTACGGGAAAATAGAAGTGCACCAAAAGCCAGAGTCCACGCGACTGTCGGTATTATCGCGTTTCTTAAACGGTGAATAAGTGAACAAATTAAAGTTAGAGAAGCCACTTTAGGGGCCCCCAAGTAACCAACGTAAAAGGGACGTAAAACACAAGAATCTGCTGTCGCTCCACAGAATGCCGATGCTCGCATTAGTTTTGTAAGTTTATTTTTAAGCAATTTAATATAAAGTCATAGAATATAAGTGAATACAAGTTAATTTGTAGCTAAATTAATTTAAACCATACTTTATTTGTTAAATAAGAATAGATTTGGTTTTCTTTTTTAATAATATTTAGCGACAAATGCAATTAACTAAAATAGTTTTAACTCGTCAATATTTTGCATAGAATATAAGTGAATACAAGTGAATTGAAATAATTTAATTTAAAAAAAAAACACATCAAAACATACCTTATTTGTTAAACAAGAATAGAGTTAATTTTTTACATAATATGTAGCGAAAGATCTGATTAACTTAAATAGTTTTAATTCGTTATTATTTTGTATTCCATAAGCTACATTTTACCTTTTCATTATTTTTCCTTTCTTTCGGTCCATGTGGGATTAATAAGTAAAAATGGTAAATGAGAATATAATTAGACCCCCGTTATTAATATTCCCAATGCCCCAAATGCACCTAACCAACTCCAAGTCGCACCCGAGTTACGGGTAGTTATAGAAGGAATGATCAGTTAAATACTGAATATCCAGGGTCGGAATCTAATCCAAAATATTCTCAATCCCAACGCAGATGTTGGTAGGGGAGTTGATCACGCAATAAGATCTGAACTACGTGGAAACCTGAAGGACCTTGACAAGATCCATGATGTAGTTCGCTGCCTGAGAGAATTTTCCGGTCAGCCAGGCGAGTTCAGCTCTTGTAAGAAGAGCGTGGACCGCATTATCCGTCTCTACGATCCCATCAAAGGCTCACTAAAGTATTTCGGCGTTCTAAACGTGATTCGAAACAAGATTGAAGGAAATGCGAATATCGCATTAGAATCCTACAATACATCCCTGGATTGGGACTGTATATCACGCTGTCTGATTATTCACTACGCCGATAAGCGTGATCTGGGAACTCTGGAATACCAGATGACTTCCCTAGTGCAAGGAAATGACACGATACAAGGTTTTTATCAAGCCGTGTATGCCCATCTGTCATTGATCCTCAATAAGATCGCTAGTATGGACATCGGTACCGATGCTTTAACTCTGCTAACAAAGACATATAGAAACAAAGCATTAGACACGTTTGTAAGAGGACTGAAAGGGGACCTCCCAAGACTCCTGGGAATACGTGAACCAGTTGATCTCGCATAAGCACTCTACCTGTGTTTAAAACTGGAGAATCAAAACTTTAGATCCAATTGTGCCAACAACAGCCACGGAATGTCCAGAAAACCACATCATCAAAATCCTCTTCCACTTCCTCCCCGAAAACAAAACCAAAACCCATATCCTTATGCAGGTAATATTCCTTTCTTCCCACAACTCACTTTCCACAACTGGTTAATACCTTTAACCAAAGACCCGTTCCATATAATAACGTTCCTCATCAGGCTTACCACCCTAATTATAACTACCAACAGCAAAACCAAAGTTTTCGACCTCAAGTCCATCAGAGTCATCAATACCCTTGTCCAAACCAAGGGAACCATGGGAAACCACCAGCACAACATAGACAATCTCGTCCAGAACCAATGGATGCAAACACCATACACGAACAGTAAATTATACAAACCAACCCAGGCCTCAGATCAACTGGCCACCTGCACCGAAGAGACCAGACCTTCCAGCCCAAGGACCACATCCAAATAAAATGCAGAGGAATTTCCATACTACAGCCTGCGTACCGAATGGAGAATTGCAAGAATATCAACAACTTGTCACTATAGAAGATGCAAATAACAATCAAACACTGATTGGTTATCTCGGATACTCCGGACATGAGCAAACCAATCATCAGGAACACCACAAGCCTGAAATAAGTGCCCCCAGTAACACTGAAGTTTCCCACCAATCCCAAGATATCCATGTTTTAGGCTAAACATCTCTTCGCTGCCCTATTTTGAATACCAGACGGAGAGCGGGAATGTTTTAAGGTTTTTGATAGACACAAGTTCCAACAAGAACTATATTCATCCGAAGTGCGTAAGAAACCTTATACCTAACGATAAACCATTTTACGCCAACTCTGTCGGTGGCAGTATAAAAATAACACACCACGCTATACTAAATCTTTTTGGTCCCAATAACGTAAGTCTTAAATTTTTTATCCTTCCTTCACTACAATCGTTTCACGGCATCATCGGCCATAAAAGCTTCGAAGAATTAAATGCTGTAATACATACCGCAAAAAGTTTCCTCACCCTTCAAAACAACATCAAAATTCCTATAAAACAACACATTTCAGAATCAGTTAATAACACACGTGTAAGAACTTCTCATTTAAATCGAAATCAAATAGGAAATCTCAATACCGTTTTAAGAAAATTTCCTAACCTTTTTGCAGAACCGGATTAGAGACCGAGATATGCGACAGTAGTAAGAGGTGAAATTTGAACTGTTGATGATAACCCAGTTCAAGTCCTACCCTTACCCAATGGCTCTAAAGCCATTTATGGATAATCAAATTAAGAAATCGCTAGATGATATTATCATACGACCTTTACGGTCTCCCTATAACGCACCTGTGTGGGTAGTCCCGAAGAAGCTGGACGCTAAAGGGGAGAAAAAGTTTAGGTTGATGATTGACTACAGGAAACTTAATTTAGTCACTATACCCGATATGTATCCAATACCTGAAAATTTCCAATTCCCAGTTAATTTCAATCTGGGAAAGAATAAACCATTTATAGTTATTGACTTAAAAAGCGGATTCCACCAAATAATTTTGAAGGAATCAGATATCGAAAAGACTGCCTTTTCAGTCAATCACGGTAAATACGAGTTTACCCGTCTTCTTTCTGGGTTGAAAAATGCCCCTTCGATATTCCAACGCACACTCGACGATATCTTCAGAGAACATATAGGAATAAGGTGCTATGTCTACATAGATGACATAATCATCTTCGGTCGTAACGAGGAAGAGCACTTAAGAAATCTCACATTAGTCTTTGAGACATGAGAAAGAGCAAATATGAAAGTCCAAATGGTGAATAAGTGTGAATTTCTCCGAGCGTTAGTTGAATTTCTAGGATTTCTAGTTTGTGAAATCCTGATAAGGTAAAAGCTATAGCTGATTCAGCACCCCCAAAAACGCTGAAAGATCTGAGATCTATGCTGGGCATGTCAGGATACTGTACTCGCTTCATTCCTGGTTCTGCCAAACTGGCAAATCCTATTACCGCTATCTTAAGAGGGGAAGAAGGACGTAGATGCGTGTCAAAAAACGTTCCCATTCGGGAAAATTAAAAACACACTCGTATCCCAAGAAGTTCTATTAGCATACCTAGACTGGTCAAAAGATTTCGAGCTCACCGCTGATGCCTCGAATCATGCAATTGGTGCATGATAACAAACCGATAACTTTTCTGTCTCGAACATTAAATAGAACTGAGGAAGCATACGCAACCAACGAAAAGGAAATGCTCGCTATCATCTGAGCACTCAACTCTCTGAGAAATTTCCTTTACTGTTCAAGAAAAGTGAAAATTTTCACCGATCACCAACCGTAAGCGTATGCACTTAGCAATAGAAACAATAATGCTAAGATGAAAAGATGGAAAGCCATCTTAGAGGAATACGACCACGAAATCATCCACGAATTTACCCCTTGTATTTCCACAACTATAAAATCAGATTTACTCGAATAAAAGTAGAAGATTTAGAAAGTGAAACAGTACAGGAAAAAATAATTTTAGAATGCCATAAAAGAGCACATAGGACCGCAAAAGAAAACAGACATCATATTATCAAAAGATACTTTTTTCCGAAAATGAGTTCCAAAATAAAAAATTAGTTAATCAATGCGGTATTTGTAAAGGAAACAAGTACGATCGCCATCCTAACAACCCCATTATAAAACTTGCTCCCATTCCTGAATATCCTGGACACACACTACACATAGACATCACAACAGAACGACATTTGGTATTGACAGCCATAGACAAATTCACAAAACTAGCCCAAACAAAAACACTTAAATCCCGAGCCATTGAAGACTTAGACAACCTTTAAGAGAACTATTATTTTTCTTTGGAATTCCCAAATACGTAGTTATAGATAACGAGAAATCTTTAAATTCAGCTTCCATCACATGCATGATGGAAGACCAGCTAAAAATTAACATTTTCAAAACCCCATCTTACAGAGTCAACAGTGTCGGAAATAATGCGGTGCATAAAGACCGACGGTACACCGAGTAATTACTCGAAAGATCTGTATATGAATACAATTGTACCATTCACTCTTTTACAGGAAAAAAACCGATTGACCTTTTTTATGGTAGAAACGTTACTACAGATCCTGAGCAATTTGAAAAATCTAGGTTAGATAACATAAAACAGTTGAAGGAAAAACAGGTAAAAGATGTTAACTACCACAATAAAGACAAACAACAACCAAAAACGTACTCACTAGGTCAAACAATTTTTGTCAAAAACAATAAACGATTAGGTTCAAAGCTTACGCCAGTTCAAAGAAGAAAACAGATCAACAACAGTTTTAACGAAATCAGGCAGGGTCATACATAAAAGTAATATTCGAAGTTAAGCAGTCATTACTATCTCATTCACAGGTTACTCCTCACCCACTCCTCCTATGGTGATATCCAGATCCTAGACTACTCTGGTTCCTATTCTAGCATTGCATACTGGAACAGCAATAAACCCGAAGGGAAACGTGAAACTAATTCACGTCGTCGAAGTAAATCAATACGAGACCTTCATAACACACACCTCATCCTTAATATCGGAGCACATCCCCAAGACCAATACCTTCCTTCCATTCCTTGAACACGAATTATCCCTAATATAAAATTTAATAGATAATATCAAAACGCAAAGAATGAAGAGAACACTACATTTCATCGGGTCTGCTTGGAAGTGGATAGCGGGAAATCCCGACCACAACGATCAGATCCTTATGGAAAACAGAATTAATAATGTAATCGAAAATACAAACAATCAATTTTTTATAAACAAAGCAATTAAAGATAGAATTTATCAACTAACAAATGTTACAAATGACATACATACTTAACGTAATAAAAAAGGATCGAATATTTACAAATGAATTAGTATTAGATAAAAGTAGTATTCCATATGTAAATGCCGAAGAAGCATTGTCATCAGCTTGTGTTAAGATTGGTTTAAATTCAACTCAACTTTTATATATAATAGATATTCCTACAACCAAAGGAAAAATTGTTAATAAAATCTATTAAAATAAATAAAATACTATACACCATACGAAAATATTTTAAGAAAATATGAAGAAATTTTAGCCATAAAAAAAGATTGTAAAACAATTAATAACTTATTACTTTGTAACGAAAACGATGTTTTGAATCTACGAGTAATTAATAGAGGTCTGCATGAATTCATTCATTTACTTGTCCCAATGGGTACAGTAGTTCAGTGTATTCTATTTACTGCAGTCATATAAACTAGTGTACTCTAAAAATGGGTACCACTGTTCAAGAGACAAATACTGCACAACATTCCATCACAAGATAACGAATCGAATGCACTACTTGATTTCTCTTTCGAGAGTGGGTGCTTCATTCAAGCAAAACGAGTGCATGTTTAACTGTTAATCTACACCGAGTACACCGAATGTTTCGAATACGAGTAATTCGAATGCAGTGAGTGGGTAGTGTGTGTCTCACTTTCAGATAAAGTTAAACATTTATAATGGAATTTTAGATGGCAATTGTTTTAATTATTCACAATTTGTTTGGTATAGTTTAAGAAAAGTTTGTACAATTCAAAAGCTGGTGAGAAACTGTTTGACTTAATACTAAAGAAATTAAAGAAATGGGTAGTAAGACAGAGAGTTATATAATCACTCCAATATATACAATAGGTACCTACGTTACAATGGTAAACGGTTGGAATACGAATTCTACTACATTATTACACGCCATTATGTTTATATAATAATTTGAATAAATAAAAATAAATAAAATAAATTTTAATTAATTAATTAAAACCAAATCGCTTTACGGCCGTACAACTACCCGATCACTTGTGCGGTATGAACTTGTTATTATATTTTCATCTGGTCTGCCTTTCAAAGCTTCTTCATTATTAGAACTATCAGAATCACGCAAGTCATTCGTATCAGATGTAGACAGGTTATTGTTATCGGATTGATTTTCATCAGGTGAAGATATACCAGCGTTTTCCGATTATAAATCTAATTGCCGTGTTTTCAAATCCAAATTCGTGGATGGAGTGATGCTGAAAGGTTTTAAATGATTACAATTATTATTATCTCGTATACAAGTTGTAATGTGTATACATACATTATGTACAGTGTTCCACTTGGGTTATACCTACTATTTTTTGTTTTTGCTATAAATCTTTTACTTCTTAAATAATGTTCACAGTTATCTTTTATAATATATGATCCATAATTTCATTCTTCTTTTGTTTTTTTTTTTTAAATATAACTCTATATCCAATTTCTAATTCAGATAAGTTTCTTGCGCTTATATCAAGTAAATCTTTTTTCGAATTTTCTAGTAACTGTGTCTTCATCTTTATTCATTCTATTGTATATAAAAATTGTTCTCTTACATGTAATTTTGACTAACTAATCGACCAAAAAACAGGTGAACTGGTGAACTGGTGAACTAGACGCATAGATGCGACTGCAGTTGTGTTGAATTAAAATTAAAAAATTAAAGTAAAAAAAAATTTTTCTTAAAAGTTTTTTTTATTTTTCCAACTTTTTGATCCCGTCCGAAAAGTAATTTTCCGGATGGTCTGCAAAATACTCCTCCGTGGCGTCGATGATTTCCTCGCGTGAGCTGAATTTTTTATTGATGAGCTATCTTTTGAGGTTTGGGAAGAAATAATAGTCCGAGGAAGCCACATCAGGCGAATACGGTGGATGCGACAGCAATTGGAGCGCCGGCGCATTGTCTCGCAAAAACAAAATTTTTGTTCGCTTCATGTGAGGCCGTTTTGCAGCGATTTCGGCTTCAATCGCTCCAATAATGCACAGTAATACTCGCTGTTGATGGTTTTTAGTTTTGACTTTCAAAAAATAATGTTTTATAAGAGAACGAAAATCGTTTCTGTCCATACCATACTCAACATGATGCCAAACACGTCAACAGCAATCAGCTGTCAAAACAAAACTAAAGACAGTATCGCACTGAAATTTGGCATGTCCGCCTAAATATGAACGGCACTTCAAGGCACCATAACCTTCTTTGAAGTTGCAGCGCATTCTGGCGGTCAAGGAGGTTACTTTTCACCCCATCTAGTATTGCATTCCTCCGCGAATTTTTCAAACGTCATTGAACCAAAAGGGTTACTGTCGGATTTGAAAACTGTTGGATAGCCAAGGCGACCAAATAATTTCCTTAAACCTTCTACAATTATTTATTTTGTTTTAGATTTAAAGGATTCAACCAATAAGTATTTAAAATAAGAATATCATTGAAATATTTTCCGTCATATTCAAAAAGGTTAAAAGCAATTTTTTGAAACGGATGAGTGCTTTCAAGTTTCTTTACAATTATTTCTTTTAAATTTTTCACATGTAGTGCAATTTTCAATTACTGCTTTAATTTCTTTTGTCATATTTGGCCAAAAGTATAGTATTCGCGCTCTCGCTTGCGTTGTTTCAATACCTAGGTGGGCTGCATGTAACCAATTGGTTATAACGTTTTGCAAGTCCATATTAGTGATAAGCTTGTGATTCTCGAAAAGTAATCCATTTTCAAAGTGCAACTCCGATTTATATTTGTGAATTTTTTTTTTCCAATTCACTTAATTGTTTGTACAGTGGCCGTTCCTTTTTTAAGTAAGAGCAAATTTTCTTCGTTAATAATTTTGCTATTAAAATCAAAATTTTCTTTAGAAAAACAAAATTTCTAGAGACTGTGTGAATAATACCAGTTAGATTAGCTACTTCTTCTTGTTCTGAAACCTGTGCACGGGAAAGCCAATCAGTCACCAACAGTTCTTTACCGGACTTGTAAATAATTTTCATAAAGGGATATTTTAATAGAAACATGAACATTCTTTGTAGTCTAGGAGCCCTATCATCAGTATCCCTCTTCATAAGACTTTCTAGAGGTTTGTGATCACTATGACGGTGAAATAACGGCCTATGAAAAATAAATGGAAATGAGTATACGCGAACATAATAGCTAAGAGCTCTTTTCCTTTCTGTGCCCATTTTCGTTCATTTGGATTTAACGTTCGTGGCGCATAAGCCCGTCTTGTAACAAGACACAACCTAAACCATCTTTAGACGCATCAGATTGTATTAATATTGCTCCTTTTGGATCAAAGGGTTTCAAGACTGGTTCAGATGAAATAATTTTATTTAATGTGGACAATTCCCGATCGTGATTTGGATTCCAATTAAAAGCGGTTTCATTTTTGTTAACTCCCGAGGATTAGCCGTCATTTTTGATAAGTTGGGTATGAACCTAGCTAAATATTTGAAAACACCAAGAAATCTCATAACATCCCCTTTATTTGGAGGTTTTGGCATATTCAGAAGTGCATCACAATGCTTGTGATAAGGTTTTATTTAATTGGCAGATATACCATGACCCATAAAAATGACATGATTCGTCCGGTATTGTATTTTTTCAGCATTAAACCTTACATTATCGGCTCTCGCGCGACCCATGATATTCAATAGTATTTCGTCATGTTCCTTTTCATCACTACCAACTATAGAAATATCATCAAACTAAATAATTGTTCTGGGTATATCACCAATGTGTTTCAACATCTCTCTCTGAAATATTTCAGGAGCGCAATTTAACCCAAACGGGACGCGATTAAATTTGTATTGACCAAAAGGGGTCATGAAAGTCGTTAACTCAGAGTTGGCTTTATCCAGCTCCATTTGCCAAAATCCACTTGTTAGATGAAGAACGGTTGATATTTTTTTATTGGCTATTTTTGAGGGTAAGTCTTTCGCGGTAGGAATTAGGAAGTTTTCTCTTTTTAAGCACTCGTTGAGAGGCTTAGAATCCAAACATATTGTTAATTGGTTATTAGCTTTTTCTACGATTTGTATATTACAAAGATGTCACTAAAACTACTCACTTTCAGTGCTACGAAGCTTCTTAACATTATTAATATCCAGTCTCTTAATAAGTCACAGATCAACGTAGGATTTCAAACCAAGCAATGGCGTGAAACAATTATCTACTACTACTGGAAATTCAATTTTATTGTTAATTTTAGACTTCAAATCGATACAGGTTAGTACGACTCTTGCAAAAATTGTAATTTTGTTATTACTATAAAATAAAATATATATATATATATATATATATATATATATATATTGTTAATATATATATATATATATATATATATATATATATAAAATAGAGAAGTTATTATTCATATTGTCAATTTGCATCTTGGTTTTCTTGACAATCTTGCTAGTAACGCAATTTACATCAGACCCAGTGTCTATCTGAAATTTAACATATCCATAGTCACTCAAGTATGTTTTGGTCCACTGGTTAAATTTTTCTACATTGTTTATTCTAAAATCGGTAGGAAAACTAAATAAATCAACCATTTCACCATTATATTGGCCTAAGTTACCTGAGCTTTCCCATCTTAAAGTGTTAGTTTTCATATTGTTTCCATTTTTCTTAAAATCGGTTCCGTTTTTTCTTGTTGTCCGTTCTGATTTGTATCATCCTTCTTAGATGGTTGAGTTTCTATTTCTGTGGTTTTGTCATCTTCTTCTCTATCATCGTTCTCTTCAACTACTGGTTCAGAATGCTCTTTGGAGAATACTGATTCCAGAATAATGTCATGGGTGAACAATGTGTTATATATATCCATTGCATTCGAGCAAACAAGCCACAAGTAGAAAGTAGCTACTTTCCGTGGTTCACTCTCCTCGATTTTGTTGGTGGCTATCATGTTCATTAGGAAATCAGTTTTCCAATTTACCCATTCGGAAGCTAGGTTGCTACAGTCCAGTTCACATGGTAGACAGTCGTTTGATATGTTTGTTCTTAAAAAAAAAAACACTGTGGCGCTGGCAGCCCGGTATGAGCCATGGCCTAGCTTCTTAACACTCATTTGTGTTGCTCATGTTGTCATTTTTGTCACATCTGAGCGGGGCCTACGGTTTATCGCCGAGTCCGAACGGCACTCTTTAGAAGCTTTTTCGTAGGCAATTTTACTTTCGGGAGTTTGCCATTGCCCGCCGAAAAGGGATGGCGATTTGAAAAATTGTTGGTGACCCAGCCAGGAATCGAACCCAGACTGTCTGTGTGATAGTCCAATGAGCTAACTATCGCGCCATTGCCATCGCGATGTTTGTTTTTATTCCCCTTTTTATTTAGAAAATTCCGTTAGATGTCACAAATAATGTAATTCCGTGGTAAATATTACTTTATTTTTTCTTTAGTGTTCTTTATAGAGCCCGATGGGTGTTATTTTGTTTGTGGTTTGCACACGTTTAAATATTCACTACTGGAAGTGATTTTTTTTTCGTTTTGTTTTATTCTTTTATTAAACACAAAAAGTCCGTTTAATTGTTCTTTTCTTAGCTTCTGACACCATCTTTTAATTATTCACAATTTATTTGGTATAGTTTAACAATAGTTTGTACAATTCAAAAGCTGGTGAGTTAATACTAAAGAAATTAAAGAAATGGGTAGCAAGACAGAGAGTTATATAACCACTCCAATATATACAATAGGTACCTACATTACAATGGTGAACGGTTGGAATAAGAATTCTACTACATTATTACACGCCATTATGTTTATATAATAATTTGAATAAATAAAAATAAATTTTAATTAATTAATTAAAACCAAATCGCTTTACGGCCGTACAACTACCCGATCACTTGTGCGGTATGAACTTGTTATTATATTTTCATCTGGTCTGCCTTTCAAAGCTTCTTCATTATTAGAACTATCAGAATCACGCAATGCATTCGTATCAGATGTAGACAGGTTATTGTTATCGGATTGTTTTTCATCAGGTGAAGATATACCAGCGTTTTCCGATTATAAATCTAATTGCCGTGTTTTCAAATCCAAATTCGTGGATGGAGTGATGCTGAAAGGTTTTAAATGATTACAATTATTATTATCTCGTATACAAGTTGAAATGTGTATACATACATTATGTACAGTGTTCCACTTGGGTTATACCTACTATTTTTTGTTTTTGCTATAAATCTTTTACTTCTTAACTAATGTTCACAGTTATCTTTTATAATATATGATCCATAATTTCATTCGTCTTTTGTTTTTTATTTTTAAATATAACTGTATCTCCAATTTGTAATTCAGATAAGTTTCTTGCGTTTCTATCAAAGTAAATCTTTTTTTCGAATTTTCTAGTAACTGTGTCTTCATCTTTATTCATTCTATTGTATATAAAAATTGTTCTGTTACATGTAATTTTGATTTAATTAACCGACCAAAAAACAGATGAACTGGTGTTAGACCCAACATCAACTGCAGTCGCATCAGTTGTGTTGTATTAAAGTAGTTTGTATTGATACTCGTTAAATTTGCCGTCTTCCAGTCACTTCTTAAGTAAGTTTTTAGCAATTGCAACGCCTTTTTCGGCAAGACCATTACTCTGAGGGTATCTCGGACTCGAAAATAAATTTCTAACACCAGGTGGGGTGAAAGTAACCTCCTTGGGAATGAAAAAAATTTTTCTTCTTTAATGTTTTTTTTTATTTTTCCAACTTCTTGATCCCGTCCGAAAAGTAATTTTCCGGATGGTCTGCAAAATACTCCTCCGTGGCGTCGATGATTTCCTCGAGTGAGTTGAATTTTTTATTGATGAGCCATCTTTTGAGGTTTGGGAAGAGATAATAGTCCGAGGAAGCCACATCGGGCGAATACGGTGGATGCGACAGCAATTGGAGCCGTAAATCATTGATTTTAGCCGTGGTTGCGATGCTCTTATGCGCCGGTGCATTGTCTTGCGAAAACACAATTTTTTTCCCTTCATGTAAGGCCGTTTCGTATCGATTTCGTGTGGATTGAGTAGCCTTAGGTGCATAAACAGACCGTTTTCCACTACGAAGAAGAATATACACGATGCATGCTTCTAGCACTTGCAACTTACGTACTATATAACTGTTTATTCTTACAAAGTCACAACGCCTCCTCCTTGTATGGAGTTGCGTCGACTTCTTCGTATTATTTTATATCTTCTGTGCCTCATTGTGTGTTTTGGTAAGCTTAGTTATGCTAACCAAAAGCACAGCAAGGGCTTAGTCTTTAAGCAACTTGAAAAGTGTGGCTCTGAGCGTAGAGCCTAATCATTAATTAAAATAATGTTTTAAGTGAAGTGTGTTGAGTTGAAGTGCGATAGAAAAGCACTTCGACCTGAGAAGATCTTTTCTGCTGATTTGTCAGAATTGAGCTTAGGCTAGTAGGGTTTCTACTTTCCGAATGAAGTTAGCAACTCTATCAGTAGGCGAATCTCTTAGTTCAGAGAAGTCGAGTTGTTCTCTGAAGAAGGTGTTCGCTTGATTTCGTTAAGGGCTGGGCAGTCACATATAATGTGTTCAGCTGTTTCTTCGTCTTCGAGACAGAGTCGGCATTCCGAGAAGTCAGCAAGTCCTATTTTGCTGGGGTGGTATCTTAAACCGTGGTGTTTAAGGTAATTTAGATTTAGATTATTTCTGCTGTCAGCTTTGGCAGAGCTCCTTCTGTTGATTTGCCTCTCTGATAAGCGTATTTAAATGCGTGCTGAGACAAGCTGTCTCTATGGTTTCTGTGATTTGTACGTCAATATTTTTCTTCATTGTTTTCAGGTAAAACGATTTCAAGCTTATAGGACTATAAGGTTAAGTGAGCTCACTAGGTCTGTTTCCCGGCTTGGGGAGAAATACTATGTTTACCTCCCAAAAGCAGGGGGTACTTGAAGTACGTAGTATGCAACTCCAGTTGAAGCTGAACCTAAATAAGGCTGTAAGAGTTTATATAAGAAAGTGTTTTCCACTTTGTAGCAAAGCTGGGGATATGACGTCCGTATCCGGTGTCGTATATGGTTTGAATGAGCTAATAGGCCATCTTAATTTTTTCGGGCTTAAAAGTTTACCGGATAAACTGTTGATTCTGCCGAAACTTCTAGGTATTAAAAGCTCAGCTAACTGTCGATTTGACATGTTAATATTGTAAGACCCTGGGAAGTGAACCAGAAGTAAGGTATTCGGGGTTTCTTCTCGGTCGCTTGTGATCTTGCCATCTGCTTTGATTAGCAAGCCTTTACAGTTGTTGTGATATTTGGGGAGGGCTCTATTGAGACGTGCCACTGCCGGGAGGTTTTCAGCTTCTCGTAGTTTGCGCGCCAGGAGGCCCTCTTTGATCTTCTCAACTCCAGGTTGAAGGAACTTGGGAAGGATTTGTATTGTTCCCAACTACCAGTGCGTTTAGCTTTGTTGAAAAGATTTCTCACTCTTTCGCAAATAGCTTCAAGGTTTTCATCCCACCATGGTACATTTTCACTACAGTTTCCTACTTTTACAGCTTTTTTTTAACGTCACTTAGCTGGACTTATGCCTCGTCAGCATCCAATGTTGTATGTGGTGCGAAAGGCAACAAGTCAGCTTTGACCGCTAGATGTTCGTGGTATGTTCTCCAGTTCGTAAGTTTATAGTCGTATCTAACTGGCTCGTGTTCGGTGTTGCATCTCACTTGAACATAATACTCGTATGCATTTGATCTGATAGGGATGCATCATAGCTTTGTGGGAAGAAGCATCTGATGAGATGTTGTTTTTGAAAATGGTTCCTCCTTTACAGGCATCACCTCCTACCCACATTTTCTTTTAAGCAAATCAAAGTTTGTATGCATCCGCTCTGCGTATTTTCCTCAGATCGCATGCGTTTGACCTCAGGACCTTTATTGTCATTGGTTGCTTTCGCGAGAATCACTGCTTCTTCAATGCTAACGCCACTTTTCAGCGCTCTTTTGAAACGGCGTCTCTCAGATGGTGTGAGTTTGAAGAAACTGGTCTGTTGTAGGACCTCATTGTCCGAACTCACCGATATGTCCATGTCTAGGTATGTTATCTCATCCGACATGAATCTTTGCTTGGATATGGTGCTGGTCTCTGAAATTGAGTCGCTGAGGAGATTCTGATTCAGTTCTAGGTCATCCATCTCAGATTCCAGGTTAAGTGAACTTATTCGAGTGGCAGAAGTCATGTAATTGTCGACAAGTTGTTCTGAAACATTCCTTGTTGATGCTGCATTTGTAGAGGCAGCATTCTTTATTATTTTCTCTTTATTTGGATCTAATCGTATTTTGGTTAAACGGGATAGTAGGTTGCCCGTGGTCTATCCGTATAACCACAGAAAGGCTTGTTTGAAATCGGAGGTCGCCAGGTGTCCGAAGTTCGCAAACTAGCGACTAAGCTCCCTCTTTGCCATGCATCCCCCGGCGTTCCACCTTGGATTTAGGGATTTATTGTCGAGGTGAACTCCTCTATCCGGACTGGGACATCTCTCCTCCTTTATCCAGGCTTGGGACCGGCAGATTACTTATGTGGCAATTGCACAAAAGTGATCAAGCGGAGTGAACTAACATACACTGCAGCGACCTTCAAAGTTCGCTCAATGTCATCAGCAAAAGCAGTTAATGGACCCTTGGATTTTAGAGCAAAAAGAAAATTGATATGTAAGAGGAACATTATTGTATATAAAACTGAGCCTTGAGGAACGCCTCAGTTCAAATATTCAACTCCACTCCTGACCTCGTCAAGGTTTACTCATTGTGACCTGTTTTTAAGAAACGATCTTAACCATTGGATCTCGAAACCGGGAAAACCAGCCTTTAACAGTTTTTTTTAAGAAGAATATTATTGTTTTTCATGTCGAATATTTTAGTTATATATCCAGCCTTACATTTTTTCCCATCTATTTCCTATTATATAAGAACAAAACTATAAGAACGCAGCTTCCGTCGATTTTCCTTTTAGAAAACCGTATTGCGCAGGGTTAAAAAGCCTACTATTATCTTTAAAAAACCCAATATTCTATTTTTTACAAGTTTACAAAATTTTACTTAGAATTAAGATGGGCCTATAATTATCAATTTCTGTAGCTGAACCAGTTTTATATATAGGAAGTGATTTTGCGTGCGTTTAGTGTGAAGGAAAACATCCGACTGATAGCTGTCTGCTAAAAAATGACGAGAAAGTGAAATGTACCAATTGTCTTGGAACCCAGAGGCTGTGCAGCTGATAAAGAAAGAAAATACAAACCTACAACTAGTCTCCAACAAAACACAAAAACAAGCAACAACGTTTAGAAAACAAAAAAGTAGACAAAATACCAATTGCTGCTAAAACAAACACACCAACTGAGAATAAGAAATCGTATTCTGAAATTATCATATATTATTTATCGTATATTTTTATTACGACATTATATTAATGATTAAAAATCTGAAAGTCGCAACCTGGAGATCTATCTCTGGGTCATACATCCGTTATCCTAACGGTCAAGGGCATGTCAGTAGAATAGATAAAAAATGTAATGCGTGCAAATTACGCCCCAAAAATCCTCCAGTCCCAATCCCCCTGTTGTCTCTTGGCCTTCTTTCTTCTCCTTACCTTTCTAGTTTTGCCCGTTCTCTTTTCTTCCCCTATCACTCCCTGGTAGTCATGGCACAGGCTGGATTCACTGGATCCTTTGGATTCAGTTCCTTCGCTCTGACTACCACTCCAGAGGTGACTCTTGGTACCCCGAGGATAGAGCCTGGCGGACGGCCTGGAGACCCTCCCTGTGATGCCCCGAAATGCTTTATACCCAACAACGGCCGCGAGCTCAACATAAACACGAATTGTTTGCAAAAAAAAAAGAAGATTTGTAAGAACCCCCTATATCAAAAAAGAAATAACTTAAGCCAATTGTAAAGGAAAACCCATAACTCTCCGCGGTCGTTTTCTGCCCCATATCTGCAAGAAGGCTTACGGTCACGTTCCCCTAATGGGTTTTTGAAATAGTTTTCCTACCTATTGGGCGGTCTCAAATCTTGGCTCCCAACGTTTTAGCTTTGGTTTCGGTTCAGTGGTTTGGCTCAACAAAACAAACATAACTTACAAACATGACCCACAAACATCGACAAGTGTGATTGGCTGGGGATTTCAGGAGAGGCTGTTAGAGGTCTGGATGTGATTCCCTATGCTCTAACAGCTGAATTGGCAGAACCCCATGTGTGTGTATGTTCATATGTGAATGAGTGCGTGAGTGGTGGTGGTGGCCAAATAGCGCGGTAAGCTCATTCGATAGCCTATCGTCTTAGCGGCAACAACCCAAAAAAAAAAAACGTATGAAAGCGCAGTATCTCCAGCAAATGTTGTAACTTTACCTTTGAATGGTTGGATGAACAGGGAGTTTACGTAAATCAAGAATAGGATAGGACTTAATACCAAGACTTGTGGCACACAAGTTACTTTATTTTTTGGAGAACTGTAAATATTCTTGATCTTTACCAATTGCCAACGATTATTGAGATAAGATGCAAACCAACTATATGTATGTACATCCTCTAAAACCCAACTGGAACGTTTATCTAATAGTATTTCATGATCTACCATATCGAAAGCTTTAGATATGTCAATAAACAGAGAAGCAGGAATCTCAGAAGAGTTAATACTGTGATAAAGCTCCCTTGTCATTTTCAACAGTGCAGTTTCAGTAGACATTTCGCTTCTAAAATCAAATTGACAACTACTGAAAAAATTTGTTCCTTCTAGAAATGACAACATTCTAGATTTAATACCTCTTTCAAATATTTTTGAAAAGACCGGAAACAACGAAATAGGACGATAATTGTTCAAAATGGTGTTGTCACCCTTTTTGTGAAATGGCATAACTGTAGCCGTTTTCAAAGGTTGTGGAAAAACATCTTGTCTTATGCTGTTATTGAAAATAAAGCACAAAACATCAGAGATTTGAAATTAAATTTTTTTCAACACATGAATAGAGATCATATCAGCGGAGGTAGAATTAGATGGTTTAAGAGAGCAAATTATTTTATGCATCTCTAGAGCAGTGAATGGTTCACAGAAAAAACTCTCAGTTTGACTCCCAATCTCAACTAGGTCATTATTGATCCTATTATTGTAGTTGTGGTTGGATAAGTTCTGAAAAGACCTAACATAACAAAAGAAATCACTGAATGAATTAGCATTTCTGAAGTTTTTCTATTAAGAATTTCATCAATAACACGCCATTCTTTTTTAGAATTACATAAACTTGCTAATAATTTTCTACAAAAAATATCTCTATAATAAGGAATATCACCTTTAAGCTCATTATTAAGTTTTTTGCAGTGTTGTTTGAGTCCGAGATTATTTGGATGCCTTCTTACTTGAAGGTAAAGTTGAAGTTTCAATCGGAACAAGCAACAGTGTACCCTATGCTAAAGTAGAAAATAGAAAAAGCTTTCGCTACGCAGAAGTGCGCGTACTGCCGCATCAAGCAATATTGTGGAAAAAAAAAACCAAAATAGCATGGCCCAGTTCTTCGAAGAGCAACCAAAAGCCTTCATTGAAGCAATACAAAGGCAAGGAATAATAGAAGGTAGTTTTAGCTATTGCACTTAACGTTTTAAGGGAGAAAGAGATCCAGCTACTGTAGAAAGTTTCATCGCTACCATCGAAGTATATAGAGGAATCGAGCGCATAACAATAGCGACGCTATAAAAGGTTTTCCTTGGCTTCTAGAGGAAGGTGCGAGTAATTGGTGGCAAGGCGTTCAAAATCAAGCCAAAACCTGGAAAGTTGTTCTTAGTCTCCTTCCCAACGCATATGCTCCCTCTAAGCCTGCATATCGAATCTATATGGAGATTTTCGAAAAGAAGCAAAAGGTACATGAAACAGCTGATGACTTTATATGCGAAAAACGAGCCTTACTATCTAAGCTTCAAGATCCTAAGCCAGCAGAAGCCATGATCATCGATATGGTGTATAGATTATTACACATATGTATACAAGAGAGTGTTCCACGTGATACTGTCAACATATTTCAAGTTCTACTGACCAAAGCAAGAACCGTAGAAATGTCAATATCTGAAAAAAGTGCTCAGAATGAATCGAAAATCGAAACAGGGTAAGCGAAAAGGCGTTGTAAGTTTTTCAAGCATGTTGGTCATACCACTGCTGAATGTAGGAAAAAGGAGAAGTTTGAGAAAAAATCGAAAGTTTCATCAGAACCATAAGAAACCAAGATTCATTGTTATAAATGCAAGACACTAGGAGTTGTAAGATCCAACTCTCCTACATGCAAAGACTTGCCGAAAGGTCCTTCAGCAGTATCTTTTAACTGTATGACAACCACACTGGGAACTGATCTACCAGCCATCCCCATAGCTTTTCAGAAATTGCCTATTTGGATACAGCAGCACGAGTAAGCGTAGCCGGTAGACAACTATTTTTATACCTGCTTAGAAACCGCACAAAATTTAAAAAAGCTGGCAGATGGGGATCAAATATGCACGGAGTCTATATCGAGAAACAAATATTATATCTTGAGACCGTCTAAGACCAATCAAGTTTATAGCAATTACATAGGAAAAGATAACGCTAATCGGAATAGACTTTCTAAAGAGAAATGGCGTAGTACTTGATTTAGGATAACGACACTGGTATTTTGCTGACCAGTCAAATAAAAAATTAAATTTTTATGACACATCATACACTAAAGTCACAAAAAATACATCTCCAAAGGACGTAAAGTCATTGCTTTCGGAACGAAATCTTTTCAAAGCCATAGCCGCTTTACAAAAAACACCAGACTTTGGACTAAGACCACAGACGATTGAATCCAAACCAATACCAATTGCTCTCTAGCGAAAGCAACACCGCTGAAACAGAGAAATGCTTTTCTTAGCTGGCCTAACGAAATAGAAACTGTTTCAACACTAGCGACAACTCGAGCACAGAAACGTTCTGCCGGGCCCCAATTTCCAATGAAGCGCAAAACCACAACATCATCGCTGACAAATAACGAGTACTCGGCGCTTTCAATTCAAAGTATTTTTACCAATTCCCTAAGAAACGAAATCACACCGCAAAGGAACCATGAAAAACAGAGCTTATTTCCTTCATTAATATGTTCTGAAGAAGAAGTTAATCCTGAAACTTTTTTCACTAAAATACTGGCCATCAATATTGAACTTCCCGATAATGAAGCCGTTGATTTGGACCAAGAAAATCGAAAACTTTTAAATGAACTTAAAGAGCAAGATCAATTTTTATTTGATCCACCTTGCCAACCATGTGCAGTTCACAAAATCAATATAAGTTGCCAGGAACCTATAGCTACAACACCTTACAGACTTTCACCTATCAGGAAAGACAACTGAAAGAGCACTTAAGAAGATGCTTGAAAGCGACATCATTGAAAGCGAATCTCCTTGGGCTGCACCAGTCGTGCTTATAAAAACTGCCTTTAAAAGCACGCTAGATCGGAAAAACTGGCTACTACCAGATAAGAATAGAAAAAAATGATGCCGAGAAAACCGCGTTCATAACTCCGTTTGGAAAGTTCCAGTTTAAGCGTATGCCATTCTGCCTACGAAATGCTCCTGCTACTTTTCAGAGACTGATGGACCAACTTAGAATAGGACTCCCTGGAATGCTTATCCTCATTTACTTAGACGATATCATCGGAATTTCAGGGAGCTTTCAAGAACACTACGAAGATTTACAACGAGTATTCGAACGCCGCAATACATTTAAACTTAAGGTAAATAGATCCAAATCCAAATCTTGGACATCTTATAACTAAACAAGGTTGACAAGTTGACCTTATCCGGGTTTTCGCAATCTCATCGCGACCAGATCCTAAGAATGTATAGTAAGTTTTATCATTTCTGCAAGCTTGTTCATGGTATCGACCTGTTAAAAACTTTGCAGATGTGTCAAAACAACTTAGCAACCTAACAAAGAAAAGCGCTGATTGGAAGTGTTGGAAGTGGGGTGAAGAAGAGAAAATGGCATTTCGTACTATGAAAGCCTCCCTTGCAACTGCACGAATCTTGCAACAAGCAATTGACGACGAGCTATTTATTTTAAAAACAGATGCTAGTAAATATGTTCGAGGAGCAATTCTGTTCCGAGGGGGCATGATAATGAATATCCAATCGAATATGCATCAAGACTACTTACCGAAGCCGAACGTAACTATTCCACCACAGAAAGCGAGGCTCTTGTTATAGTCTGGGCAATCAACAAGTTTCGTGGAATCATTGAAGGAGGGGAAGTAACACTTAAAGCGGACCATGAATCCCTAAAGTGGCTTTTAACGCTTAAGTCCCCCACGGGTCGAAATACACGTTGGGCGTTACAACATTAGCCGTACAATTTTAACATCGAATATACAAATGGAAAGACGAATGTTGTAGCTGAAATGTTGTCCAGAACTCCATGCGACAACGCTGAAACCCTGAATTTGAATGCAAACTAAGCAGCTTCCAAGTTGGCTTACCGTCGAAGAGACCGAAAGAAATTCGGGATTCTCAGTTAAGAGATATTCAACTAAAGGCCAACGCGCCCTGGCGACAGTAAAAGGGTATCATAAACCCCTTGAGGCGCTCGTAAATTATAAAACAAAAAAAAAAAGCTTGCAATTTTAGTGGGCACTAATGTCACAACATGGTCCGACAACTTACCTGCCTTACGATTTGCAATGAATGCAGTGAAATGCCAAAGTATGGGATACACCGCTTCGTATATTATGTTTGGACGTGAGCTAAGAACTATCGACGATGTCAATCACGATCTCAGAATCATAACGGAAGACGCAAATTTTATCCCACATTAATTGCGAGATTGCTGGAGCTCACTAAAGTAATTCAAAATGCAAAAGAAACTATTGAAATGACCCAGGATCATAATAGGCGCAATAGTGACCGACAACAAGATCTCATCTGCTATATATTGAGTGAACGCCTTAAGCCGTTCGTCAACAACCTGATAGGTCCATATCAGTGTGACTTCAGGCCAGGAAAGTCCACCATCGACCAAATATTCACACTACGAAGATCTTGGAGAAGATCCATAAGCTTCCGATCGATACACACCACCTTTTCATCCATTTTAAGGCCGCGTATGACAGCATCCATAGAGACGAGCTATACAGAGCAACGTCTAGTCTTGGCATCCCTGCCAAACTCGTCCATCTGTGCAGGATGACGATGGAGAATGCACGTTGCTCCATCAAGGTCGGTAAAGATATTACCGAGACCGTTGTGCCCAGAAAGGATTTAAACAAGGCGATACGCTGTCATGCGTGCAAAACTCACGAGCAAACACAAGAGGTACTATCTTTCAAAAGTCCGTCGAACTACTCGCCAACGCCAACGATATTGATATTATGGCGTTTTCGCGAGTATTGGGACGGAAGCGGCGAAAATGGGTTTAACGGTCAATGAGACCAAGTATATGCTGTCAAGCAAAAAGGACACCCAACACCGACGTCTCAGGCTCGACAGATATAACTTTGAGGTAGTTAACGACTTTGTCTACCTAGGCTCCGCTATAAGTACAGGCAACGACACCAGCGCTAAGATCAAACGAAGAATAGCTCTTGCCAACAGCTGTTTCTTTGGGCTCAGAAGGCACTTGAGTAGCAAGGCCCTGTGTCGGACAACAAATGTCACCCTTTATAAGATCTTAATAATCCCGGTTCTGCTCTATGGCGCAGAGATTGACGGTGAGTGGAGGAGGAGATAAAATGAACTCCACGGACTATACAGCGGCATCGACCTAACCAGAAGAGTGAAGATCCAACGACTGAGATGGCTGGCTCTTGTAGAGCGTATGGACCGCAATGCTCCGGTCCGAGAAATCCTCGAATACGCTCCCGGGGGACAGCGCAGTGGAGGAAGGCCAAGACTTAGGTCGCGCACGCAAGTGAAATTGGACCTCAGCCAACTTAGCGTGCAAAACTGGAGGCAGCTAGCCAGGGATCGACCTGACTGAGATTATTTACTCATTGTGAATAATCTCTGGATGGCAGCCAATGACGAACGCATAAGAAAAGGGGGGAAAAACTTTACCCGTAAACATTCTACAGCCTTTTGCACTCTGGGGAGGGAGAAAAACTACTCACAAAAATCTTTGGATGGCAAGTAATTCTCCATAAGAAAAAAATGACGGGTACACTATTGTATGCATTCTAACAAAATGAAAGGGTTTTGAAATTTGAACCAAAGCAATAAATCTACTCTATTTAATCTAATGAGTCGTTGTTGTTGGTTCTTTCTACCCTGAGTGGATTTATTCACTCAAACTGGGAGTGATCCTTGATTCTTGTGATTCTTGTTATTATCTCGACGAGGAGTGACGGATGCTTGGCCTATTATTTTATTATACTATTATTATTTTAAAGTCAAGCGAGTAGTACCAATAATACCAATAATTTATCTAAAGAACAAACTTTACATTCTAGTCGAAATGTTATCGCAAACATTCAAATAGCAAATGTACATAAATTTGCTCACACAATATTGAAGGATTTACCGCGTTATGTTCAGACTATAGTCTGAATAGTCTAGGTTTTCTTGTAATCCGTAAGTAAAGGACTATTTTCTGTATTTTTTCCAATATTTTAGGCTTAGTAGTTTCGGCGATAAAGGGGGGAATGGTCAATTTTCATCTATTTTCTTAAATCACTTTGAAGCTATTTGTTTTATTTGATATATATTATATGGTACAGTTTGCAAACATTTTTTTTTAATTTCATAATTCGCCCCCAAAAAATGACCCCCATATTTAAAATTAATTTATTTACGTTATGTGTCCGTGTTGGTCACAGAAATACATATGTGTACCAAATTTCAACTTAATCGGTCCAGTAGTTTCGGAGCAAATTGGCTATGACAGACGGGTGGACAGACACACGAGTGATCCTATAAGGGTTCCGTTTTACATTCGGACGTATGGAATCTTGAAAATGCGGTTCACTAAAAAAATTCAAATTCCGTAATTAAAAATGTCTTTATTACTTGCTCTTAGAGTTGCTACTGAACTCAAAAGGAAAATTCATCATAATACACATAAAATTGATTGATACATACACAAAAGTTGATTATACATCCATTTAAAGACTTTGATAACATATAATTCATACATGTGAATAGTTATATATGTGTGTTTATAGATTACATATGAAGAAAAGCAAATTCGTTAATAATTTTTAATGGTTGTATGAAAGGTACATGGATTCATTAGTGGTCTATCCATTTGCAAGGATTTTCTGCCCTTGAATGTTAAGATGAAATTAGTTAAAACAATGGCTGCGAACTTTTCTCCGAAATGGACTCTAGTTCATCGCACAAACCTAACATGGTTTTGAATTATTTTGCACGCTTTGCTTTTATTATAAGAAGATCTGAACGCATCTCAGCGCAATCACGCTAAATCCTTGGCAGCACCTTAGAAAATTTTCTCAAATATAAATGTTGTGCTCTTTTTGGCAATGTTATCCATAAGAAACAGCCAGATTATCTATATAGTAAACTGACTTTTAACTGCTCTACGCATTCTATCACCTTAAGGCCATCCACGTTAACTTGTTTAACACCTCGCGGGCAATTTCTAATTCATGCCGTTAGTTGTTGGAACCGATTACCGCTAGCAATAAGGTCATCTCACGATATGAATAAAGGAAGTTTGCATCTTTATGATGCGCACCCCACGACGATAAATCTGAGGCTCAAATCTATTAAATGAAAATTCCCACAAACCTTCTTCTCAATTTAATTGTTTTATCTTTAATAATGACAATATTAGGGGTATTCACGCTTTGTTGTATCTGGTGTTGTATCATTATAAAAGCATAAAAGCAGTGTATCGTTTTCTTACAATACAACAACAAAATGCACAGTATGTTATTTAGTTACACTTATACACTTTAGCAATGCTCCAACCCTATTGTTACGGAGAGTGTAAAAGTGTAACATTGCATTGAAAATACTTTTTCGACAGCTGGTTTTTGTCGTTTGGTTTTCTCAATTTATAAAATTTCTGTTAACGAAAAGAATTGGCAAAATTATGGACGAGGACAATGTGGTCGTAAATAAAAAACGCCAATAATTTTATTTGCAGCATCTTCGACTAAGAAGTTAATGATTTAGCTTTTGTCGCTTTTTTTTGGCATTGTATCTTAGCATTTGATTTTAGGCTATAAAGACACAATTATTTTATAAACGAAATCAGCTGATTTTGACTTAAGACCTAATGTTGCTACAAATATGCCAGAGTGCGTTCACTCTTTGCTTTTAAAAAAATACATTTTTACAAGACCAAATACAATAAAGCGTGAATACCTGTATTGTTACGAATTTCTACTTCAGTTTTAACTATCAACGGATCCTTTTGTTTTAGATTTTAATTGAATGTTTTTTAGCTAATTCTTACATCAGAAAGATTCAAGTTCAAATCAATATAGCAATTGTAAGAGGTTATTTTTCCCCTTAATAAAATAAAGAATTTATTTATTTTTCTTAAACAATTCATACACAATAAAATACCAACGACCCTCCTAGGGAAACCTTAGAGTAGCCAAATGGAAGTAGATCATGTCTGAATGATCTCTTCAGTAATTCTACAGTCTTTATATACAAAATTGTAAGAGCTTTTTAGAAGTTTATTCAATATATTGTGAAAGCTTTTTTTTAAATGTACACAGTGTGTGAACAAAAATATAGTCACTTAAAATAAAAATAAAAATATATAATTCATAGGCAATTAAAAATAAAAGTACAAATTCATGGCAAAATGAGAACGATAAACAAAATGTTTCAATCTCCCCCTTTGACACTACAATCGCCTCGATGTGGAGTCAACATTCTATGTAGTCTTCTTAGGACGTCCTCTTTTTCTAAGTCTCATCACGGGTTCATGGTTGGGTTTACCGTGATGTGGCGTAATCTCAGAAGTGACAGATACTAAGGGGTTTTTCAATGTCTCCTTCTCTGGAAACTTCGTAACTATTAGACCCAATCCTTTTAGTTATGATGTATGGTCCATCGCGTCTGGGAACAAACTTCGATGTGATGCCTTTTGCTGATTGACTTAAAACGTGAGTAGTCACCATAACTCTCTGTCCGGCGTACAGTGGAGGCTGGCGACGTCGTCGTTTGTCTGCATACTTCTTGTTTTTGTCTAGTTGGCCAGCTTCACTTTCTTTTGCGTTCTTAAGGGTATAGGCATCGATTTCAGAAACGGAGTGATTTGAGGAATAAAGTTCTCAGACAAAGCAATAGATTTAACGTCGTGGTTTTCGTCATCCAACGTCCTCAACTCCCGGCCAAAAGTCAAAAAGGCGGCAGAGTAGCCCGTACTCTGGCATCGGGCGTTTTCATCGCAAATCTAATGGCAGGCAGTTCTTGTGCCCATGAAGCGTGGTCGTTTTTCACAATCATAGAGAGCTGAGTTTTTAAGTCTCTATTCTTCCTCTCCACTGGGTTAGCCTGGGGATGGTAAAGAGGGGTAAAGGTTTGTTGCATATCCTGGCAAAATGTTAATTTTTGCATTATTACACATATAAATTGAACGCCGTTATCACTTTAATGCGCCTTGGAAGTCCATAACAAAAAAAAATTTCTTCAGTTAAAGTCTTTGCACAAACTTCTGCAGTAGTTTCCATGAGTTTGAACAGTTCGATCCATCTACTTGCGACATCTTTGACAGTAAAAATCCATTGAAAGCAGTCGCTTGTTATTGGCAATGGACCGAACAAGTCTACGGCAATGAATTCAAAGCGCTGTCGACTGGAAACAGTTTGCAACAATGCAGCTGGTTTTAAATTTGTAGCCTTGTATCGTTGACACTCGATACATGTCTTAACATGGTTGGCGATATCTGTTCGCATTCCGGGCCAAAAATATCTTCGCGCAATTTTTGCAATCGTGAGCTCCACTCTATAGTGGCCAGCGGTTGGATCATCGTCGTAAGTTCTTAAAATATGTGGATGTTCTTTCTTCGGAATAACGAGCTGGGGTTTGTCATTATCCAAGTCGTTATCGTCATAGCAGTACAATACACCATCGTTTAAGACATAGCCTCTTTTGGTCCAACGAATAAAGTTCTTAAGAGAGTCGATAATAGTTTTTATTAAAGCGTCTTTCATTTGTCCTTCACGTAGCTCTTTTGATCCCTTTCTGGGCATATCAGTTCCGAAAGTGCAGATTCCGCAGTTCTCCAGATGCAATTCTTTGCACGGTGGCCTTGATAGTGTACCAGCGATGGTGTTTGTACGTCCGGGCTTGTATTCAATTTGAATATTAAACGGTTGTATTAAAGGGAGCCCATCTTGCTAGTCGGCTTGTTGGTGTTTTCAGGGTCATTAACTATTTCAAAGGCTGATGGTCTGTGATATGTCGGCACCTTCAATATATCCCCGAAATTTTATTATGGTCCAGACTATTGCAAGTGCCTCCCGCTCGGTTTTAGAATAATTTCTTTCGGCATCAGTAAGCAATCTGCTGGCATATTCGATAGGGTGCTTCTCTGCTCCCTCCCCCTGGAGTAATGCTGCTCCAAGAGCATTGCTGCTTGCGTCAGTCTTAAGTAAGAAAGGTTTGTTGGGATCTACTTGTTTTGAAACGGGGGCGGTAGTTAGCAGTTCCTTCAGTTTTTCAAATGCTTCCCTCTGCTCTGTCGACCAGGACCATGGTACTTTCTTCTTTGTAAGTTGACTCAATGGCTTTGATATATCAGCAAAGTTGGCAATGAACCTCCGACACCACCAACAGGTTTGAAGAAAGCAGAGTACTTACTTTACGTTTTTCGGCTCAGGGCGATTTTTAATTGCTGCTACTTTTTCTGGGTTCATGCAAATTCCATTAGTATTTAGTATGTGGCCTAAATATTTCACTTCCTTGGAACAGAACTGACATTTATCTTTATTGATTTTTAATTTAAACTTCTCCAGTCTTGCAAATATTTTTTTCAAATCCTCTAAATGCTGATCAAATATTGGGGAACAGATAATTATATCGTCTAGGTAGGCCACAATTAATAAATCTCCAAGTCCGGCCCGAAATTTATCGATAAGCCTCTGGAAGGTCGCTGCAGCATTTCTTACCCCAAATGGCATACAGTTAAATTTGTACATGCCGAATGGTGTCACGAACGCTGTTCTTTGCTGGTCTTATCTGCCTGCAAATCGAGAGTGGTCTTAAATCGTGTACTCTTTGCTTCGTGGAGCAAATCGTTAATTCTGGGCATTGGGTATTTATCTGGAATAGTTACTGAATTGAGTTGCCGGTAATCTATGCAGACTCTCATTCCTCCATTTTTTTTGGGACCATTACCACTGGAGCTGACCAAGAAGATTCCGTTTCTTCTATTATCCCCAATTTTAGCATTTCCGTAATTTCTGCCTTGAGCTGATCCCTTTTGGGCTGAGAAAGTCTATACGGTGGTAATGAAATGGGGTCACTGTTACCTGTATTGATGCGATGAACTGCAAACGGTGTAACTTGGTTGGATAAGTGAAAAATCTTCGCGTTCTGACGTAAAACTTCTTCCAATGCTATTTTCTGGTCTTCTTTGAGATCAAATCCATCATCAGGTTTCAAGAATTTGAAGTCAATCGAATGGATAGTAGTACACCAGGTTTCCACTTTTCTGGCTTGGGGAATTTTTGTTGTTGAAGCTCGCTCAGGTGCCACTACACTAGTTGGTATTGCATCTCTGAATATCTCTTGAATAGAGTGGGGCGAATAATCGCTGATGCATGGTCCATAAAAGTTCATATTATCATTTCTTACTGGTGTTTTAATTGGACTTATTGTGCAATATTGTTTCAGCCATCGATTCTATATGATTTAGCCGGGCTCTAAAAATCATTATAGGAAATTCGTCTTGGGAAAGATGCTCGCTGAGCCGAGAGGCAATATGGTTCCTGTAAGAATCCTGAATGTCGATCGGAGCATGCATGCCGATAACTGCTGTCACCAAGTTTTCTAAGGAAAATGCTGCTGTTGAAAAGAACTATACTCAGCCAAATCGAACTGAATCAGGAGCAACGAGCGATGGAAGAGGAATTGATCAACGAATATGCCGCAGGATGGCGAGTATGGTAGAACACATTTCGTAGAACACCGAATGGAGACTGAAGATGCAAGACCAATACGTCAACCTCCTAGGCGTTTACCATTAGTTAAGTAGACGGAGGTTGCAGAATTGGTTTCGACTATGGAGAAGGAAGGGTTGATCGGAAGCTCTAAGAGTCCATGAGTATCACCGGTGGTACAGGTCAAGAAGAAAGACGCCACCAATACATTCTGCATGGACTATCGCCAGCTAAATAATGCCACCAAGAAGGAAAGCTACCCCTTGCCAAGGATTGACGACACACTAGACCCGCAATGGTTCTCCACACTTGATCTGAAGAGTGGCTACTGGGAAGTAAAGATCTACCCGGAGGGCCGTAAATAGACCGCCTTCACCACAGGAAACAAGCTTTGACAATTCGCAGTAATGCCATGCTATACAACCCTCATAAAAGGAAAGGTATATCTCTCAAGTTATAGCAAGACTGGGAAGAACCCAATAAAGTGGTAAAATGAAACAACGATGTTGTCTGTGGCATTCAACGAGGAAGAGGCAAGTTGAAAGTGGTGCATGTGGATCGGATATACGAGTATCTCTATATTGGGGAGAATATCGAAGAGTTTGTTCGCAACGAACAAGTTATATTTTGGGGATTTTGTGGAATGAATGTAATTAGAAATCCAGTGTTGCATAACTTTTGGATCATACATCATTAATAAACTATCCACACGGTAAACCATACTGGAAACACGTACACATGTTAAAATGGGCCTTATTGCAACTCTTCTGTTGGGAGAGTTACGTTTCAATAAAGGCATAAGCCTATAGGAAATTTTGTGAGCCTTTAGCAAAGTCAACTCTGAGGGTTTATTAAATTTGAAAAGAGTGTTTAAATTGAACCTGAGAAACTTTATATTCTTTTGAATGAAATAAGGTGTTTGCCTTAAGTTAGACTTTCCAAAACATCTCTTTTAAAGAGAACAAGTTATCTTTTTTGACTAAGATCTTTCTTATTCTTTATTTTATCATGAAATTCTTTTTTTTACTCTTTTTTACTAATATACAACATTATTAATCATTATTAATCTGACTTACTAAATATACTTTGTCCCCCAAAATAAAACAATAAGACCAGAACCTACCTTTTCGGAATTTATCAACGAACCCAAGTTCGAACATTTAAACAATAATAATTTATTGTGGTATATATGTGATTAAATCAAGTATCCAATGTTGCATAACTTTGGAATCATACAAACTCTCCACGTTGAAGAGTTCAGTTATTACACCAGTTTCAAACCAGAAGTTACGAGAAGGCACTAGAACCCGGCAAATGTGGTATAAACACAGGATGAGAAACTGCGGACGATGAGTTGATTTTTGGAAAGCGATAGAAAAGAAGCTAAGTCTTAATAAGTGAAAGATAAGAAATTTGAATTGTGAAATAGTAGTGAAACTGTTTGTGAATTAATTGAAAGTTGTTTTTGAAACAGAATAACGTTTTATCATTTCGAACCCTAGCCGAAATATAACATTATTTTCTAAAAGAAGTTTTTGTCTTTTTTTTTGTTTTGTTTTGTCTTTGTCATCTAATGTTGATTTTTTTTTAAATAAAATTTGGATTTTCGAAAATGTTCTCATTTTTTTCAAACACGTTATGAACACCCTATAGTTAAATTTTTACTTTCTCTGACTACACCCTTCTTACCTTTGCCCGTTCGATTTCTGGAACAGATGCATTGCATCAAGTTGTGATTAACAGGTTTTTTAACAAGTGGGATCAATCTCGCCAATATTTTTGTGGGAAATATCCATTATTTGCAATTGTTGAAAATTATTGTGGAAGAGTTGACAGCAGAGGGGAGAAATTGAAATTTTTCCTGGACCGCACAATTTTCTACCGTTTATTCTGCTGATTACATCAGAAACGACTCCAGCGGAAGATTAGATATATGGAACGCGAAGATGTATAAATTTTCGAATAGCAGTTTTGAAAGGCCGAGACCAACTCTTTTCCGTCTAAAACCTGAACACCATTAACGATGATCTGATTACAGGCAAATGTGTTTTTCTTTCCTAATGAATCATTTTTAAAAGACACGAGGTGAGTTTAGAGTTCAACCAATTCCCCCTCTATCTTGTATGATAAGTTTCGGCAGTAAATTCTGTTCGGGAGACCTATATTCAGAACTGATTCTATTGTAAGAACAATGGAAAATGTTCTTCAACGCTGCCAAAGCTGCTTGGTTCTGAAAAGGACTTTTATATTTTCTGGAAGAAAAGCGTATTTTTTTAAAACAATGGCGGACTTTGAATTTAAATTGTGGCATTTTTAAATTTTTCTATATATGTGTATATCAATCTCATTAGCTAAGGGACTAATGTTTTCAGGAGGAGTAAGTGGTGCGAATTTAGTATTCAAGTCTTTTCTAAAGTTAGGCCAATGGGTATTCTTGATATACAAGACGTGATTTGAATCGGCAGCTGTGATATCTAAGTCCCAATTGTTTAGGCTCAGGGAAGGCGGAAAGAAAGCGAGAATGTGGGAAATATCTGTATTCTCGAGAAATGTGGGCAGTGTCTCTATAGTGTAATTGGTACAAAGACTTTTGATAAAATTATTCAGAAAGAGATCCAGAAATGACGACGAATACAGGAAATTTGGGCTATGTGCATTGATGTTTTCTAATGAGAGCGCTATAGAAGGTAACCATGTTTCGATGTATCTGACTTTCTGATTTATTTAACAATCTATCCAGTATGTGAGTCTGGCATTAAGGTCTCCACCTATAATACAACCATCGTACGCATTCGCCTTAAATGCTGCAACACACTAGCGTCGCTATGGTAGAAGCAGTTGTCGTCGCACATGCTGTCAAAGGTTGAAATTTTCAATTTGCCAAATCCACTTTATAAAAATATAAAACAAAAAACAATCATGTGGAAGAAAAGAGGAGACGAATTTTCTTTTTTTTCATCCATTGCTTAAACAAATTTTTATATCGAAAAACTGATTGCATAAATTATTTTTATTTTGATTTAATAAACACAATTCCAATCCGGATGACATTTAAAATGACATAATGTATGACTTCTGTTTTACAATCTAATATTTTTCAAATTGCTTCAAAACTTCAATTATTAAATAAGGTACTGAATATCCTTTTTAACAAAGATCGCTTTATTATACAATTTATAAGATCCATCCAAGATCCTATCGCCACCGTAAGAAAAAGAAAGCAAAAAACTACCGTGCTTCTAATTATGGACAAACGGTGCAAGTAATTGGAAACAGATCTATTGCACTAATCTAATAAGTGATTTACAGTGGTGATCATATGCAACGATTCATTAAATATAGAAAATCTATAAAAAAACAGAATGAGATTAAATTGAATTCATATATAACGTAATATTGAACATGCTCCCTAGGTTCCATCAGCTTATGTCATTAAAAAATAGAAATAAATAAATAAAAGTGCATATATATGTGTACATCTCTCTATATAAAAATCAATGTTTGTTTGTTTGTCCTTTATGGACTCTTAAATGGTAAGAGATAGAGCACTGATATCCTTGGCAACTTTGTTCAAAATTCTGTAAAAAGGTTTTGATACCATTGTTTTTTATCTATTTTTTAGTTTTATCTATTTTTTATTTTTTTTATTTTTTATTTCATGCAAAACTTTATAAATAGTCACAATTATACGTATTGACCGGACACATGACTGATGAGTTACAATCGAAAATGTTTATTTTTTGATCTAGTTTTGCAAAAATTAAGGTAATGTAGGAAACAATTGTTAAATATTGAAAGCTATAATATTTGTGAAGGAATTTTCCAATTGTAAGCACGAGTGACGAGATATAGAGTAAAAGTACTCGATATCAAAAAGAATAATTTGATTCAGATTTTGTGAGTTTTTCATACAGTTTTTCCATATTAACCATAGACCCGTATCTCGGGCAATCAGTGAAAGGCGGATTTCAGTTCAAATTCTAATATATGTCTTACACAGGACCATCCCAAATAGACCCACACAAACATATGTTAGATAATAGTGTTTTGGATTATAAAAATGTATCCTTGAGAAGTTTGATTTTTTTAAAGTAACTATAACAAGACTGCAAAGATAATGACCCGAAAACCTTACCTCGGGCACTTCTAATTGCTATCAATATGATATCGGCTCGACTCGAGTTAGTGAGTTAGTGCAAATAACAAATATTTTCTTATACGGCAACTGGAATTGTTGTGGGATATGTGTCTATGGTTAAATCATAAGTGCTTTGCTCTGCTTTTTAATATTGAATTTTTGTATTTTTTGAAATTGATTTGAAAACATTATTATTGCCAACATTGATAGTCCTTTCGGTTTATGAATACACATATGGGATATACTTTTCATCTACTTTTGCTGAATTTTTTTTGATGAGTTTTTCTACATTACATCCTCCCAAACGAGCAGCGATCGGTAGAAATACTTACTTTTTTACTTTAGGTGGCGCTACAGTCCGGGGTGGACCTGGGCCTCAGTCAACAAGCTTCTCCAGCCAGCTCGATCCCTGACTAGCTGTCTCCAGTTTCGCACGCTTAGTTGGCTGAGGTCCTCTTCCACTTGCGTGCGCCACCTGAGTCTTGGCCTTCCTCTACTGCGCTGTCCCTCGGGGGCGGATTCGAAGACTTTTCGGACCGGAGCATTGGTGTCCATGCGCTCTACATGACCCAGCCATCTCAGTCTTTGGATCTTCACTCTTCTGGCTAGGTCCATGTCGCTGTACAGTCCATACAGTTCGTCGTTGTATCTCCTCCTCCACTCACCGTCAATGCAGACGGGACCGAAGATCGCCCGAAGAATTTTTCTCTCGAAGCAACCAAGAACACCCTCATCCATTTTTGATAATGTCCATGCCTCTGCACCATAGAGCAGGACCGGGATTATTAAAGTCTTATAAAGGGTGACTTTTGTTGTCCGAGAGAGGGCTTTGCTACTCAATTGCCTTCTTAACCCAAAGAAACAGCGGTTGGCAAGAGTTATTCTTCGCTTGATCTCAGCGCTGGTGTCGTTGTCTGTATTTATAGCGGAGCCTAGGTAGACAAAGTCTTTAACTACCTCAAAGTTATATCTGTCGAGGGTGACGTTCTGTCCGAGACGTCGGTGTTGGTTGTCCTTTTTGCTTGACAGCATATACTTGGTCTTGCCCTCATTGACCGCTAAACCCATTTTCGCCGCTTCCGTCTCAATACTCGCGAAAGCGCCACTGACATCACGCTGCTTTCTCCCGATTATGTCAATATCGTCGGCGTGTGCGAGTAATTGGATGGACTTTTGAAAGATAGTGCCTCTTGTGTTTGCTCGTGAGTTTTGCACTATTCTTTAAAGTACCATGTTGAAAAAATCGCATGACAGCGCATCGCCTTGTCTAAATCCTTTCTGGACATCAAAGGTCTCGGTGAGATCTTTACCGACCTTGATGGAGCAGCGTGCATTCTCCATCGTCATCCTGCACAGACGGACGAGTTTGGCAGAAATGCACCTCAAGCAAAAAAGAAAAATCAGTTGCGAACCTCAGAATCTAACGAACGTGAGCAAAGACTCGAAGCTGAACGATCACGCACAGTTGAAGCCCGGTCATCTGAAACAAGCGAGGAACGTGAGCAATGACTTGAAGATCAACGATCACGCACAGATCGGTCTAGACGATCACTGAATGATTCATGGATGCCATTATTGGAGCTGGCTGCGTTTCATTATGATCAAAATTATGATTACAATCTTTATCCGAGTGTTGTTTTTAAGAAAATGAACAAGTTATGAGTGCATTGTAAAGCACTTAAAATTAAGAGTGAAACACATGGAATGTGCTGCGCGGCTGGGAAAGTTAAATTGCCGGAGTTACATCCACCGCCTGATATATTATCGACATTGGTATCAGGTAACACAAGCCAATCGAAACATTTTTTGGGAAACATTTAGAAGTACAATTCGTGTTTCCAAATGACATTGTTCGGCGCAAAAAATATTATAAGCGAGAATTACATGATAAACTTCAAAAGGCAGGGCCAAATTTATCATCGTGCTGGGTCATTACTACAACTTCCAGACACAGATCACAAATTTCTTCAGATTTATTTCATGGGAAACATAGATAATTCAATAGCGACTCTAGAAAATCAATTGTCGCTGAACTCTAAACTTTATTCGATCAACACAACGAATTGATTCAACTGTCCAGAACTGCCCTTGCCAGCTGACGATTATAAAGTTGTACAATAATTCGCGCAGATAAGGCACCCGTTGGTCTACACGCAAGACAATATAATGTTACAACGATTGATGAATCAGCAATCGTTATAGTTGGCCAAGAACTCGAGTCACGCGATATTATTCTCCATCGCAGAAATGGTCAGGTCGAACGAGTCCCAGAAATGCATGGCTCATACGACGCATTGCAATATCCAGTTCTATTTTGGCAAGGAGGAGATGGGTATCATTTCGGATTCAAAATGAGAAATCCGCTAACCAATGCAGAAACGAATGAGAAAGTCAGCGCAATGAACTACTATTCGTATCGACTAATGATACGCGATAATCACATCATGAAATGTCGTCAATTGTTCCACCAATATGGTATATTGTCGATATGCATGTGAAAATTGAAACCGAACGACTTCTCTACATTCGCTTGAATCAAACCAAGCTGCGATCGGAAGGGTACATCCATTTACGCGATGCAGTCGTTAATGATGGCAACGTCAATTCCAATAAATTAGTCAAAATGGTCATACTTCCATCTACATTCATAGGAAGTACACGGCACAGGCACGAATACGCGCAACATGTGATGACATATGTTCGCTCATATGGTCGACCTGACTTATTCATAACATTCACGTGCAATCTTGCATGGGATGAAATTAAAGAACTTTTGATGCTCGAACAGTCACTTTCAGATCGTCATGAAAGAAATTGAAAGCTTTGATGGATTTTATGGTCAATTTAATTCACGTTCATATTTTTGGGAAGACCGAAGTTGGATGTACTCAATCGAATGGCAGAAAGGGGATTGCCACATGCACATATTTTGATTTGGTTATTCGAAAATCATCTCAGCAGAAATACCAAATGCCGAAGTCGATCCAAGATTATTTGAAGTCGTTACCAAAAATATGATTCATGGTCCATGTGGCTTACTGAACAATGATTCGCCATGCATGTCTAATCGGAAATTCACAAAACGGTACCCAAGAGACTTAGTCGCGGAAACTTTTACTGGAAACGACGGATATCCACACTACCGTCGACGATCGACTGAAGATAGCGGCAAATCCATAATTTTGAAAGTGCAAAATAATTAAGTTGAGGTCGATAATCGTCGATAATCGATAATCAATATCAACTAGGACGCTACGTAAGTAGCAATGTAGCAGTATGGCGCATTTAATCATTTCCAATCCATGAACGACATCCAACACTTGTTCATTTGGCAGTGCACCTTGAAAATGGACAGTGCGTCTATTTTACAATAGAAAGTGTGCAAGCAAGGGCATAGTCACCACCACGTTTGCAAGAACGTTACTTTACTCCGAAGTACCGACATATTTTACATGGAACGCGTCAGCGAAAAAGTTTCAACGTCGCAAACAAGGTCAAGCAGTTGAAGGACATTCCAATTAGTTTTCGACCGACGCACTAGGCCGTCCGTACATTGTTCACCCAAACAATGCAGAATGTTTTTTCTTGCAATTACTGCTAATCAATGTATGTGGGCCCACATCCTTCCAAGAACTGAGAGCAGTTGACCGTCGAGTGTACGCCACTTATCGTGAGGTTTGCTAAGATTTAGATCTTCATGAAAATGATGCACATTGGGACATTTCCCTCGCTGATGCATCGAATACTGCTCGACCAAAGCTAATACGTACATTATTTGCGATCATATTGACAACATGCTTTCCATCCAATCCTAAAGATGTGTTGGAAAAATATAAAGAATACATGAGTGAATATATTCTACACCGATTGCGTACCACAAACAAAAATCCGGACATTCAATTCACACCAGACGTTTCTAATGAGGCATTGGTTTTGATTGAGGATATATAAGTGGGAATTGCTAACAAAGCATTGGTCCATTTAGGAATGCTTACGCCGAACCGACCTGCGGACAACCTTTTCGATCGCGATTTGCAACGAGAAACACATTTAAATGTCGGAGATTTGGATATGTTCGTTCAAACGAATTTTCCGAAGTTGATTCCAGAACAACGCAGAGTGTACGACACGATTATGGATGCAATTACAAGACCAGGCGGTGGATTGTATTTCATAGGTGCGCCCTGAGGCACAGGCAAAATATTTCTGATTTCTCTTATATCGGCAACCATACGATCTCGAAATAACATTGCATTGGCTATCGCTTCACCTGGAATTGCGGTAACACTTTTGGATAGTGGTCGAACAGCGCATTCTGCACTAAAATTACCATTAAACATGCAAACCATTGAGACACCAACATGCAATATCACCAACAATTCTGGAATGGGTAAAGTACTAGAACAATGCCAAATGAACATATGGGATGAATGCACAATGGCGCACAAAAAATCATTGGAAGCGCTGCATCGCACACTAAAAGACCCCACGAACGACTTTTCGGTGGTGTGCTCATTGTATTGTCTGGTGACTTTCGACAAACTTTACCAGTCATTCCACGTTCAACACCGGCTGACGAGCTTAATGCATGTTTAAAATCATCCGTTTTATGGCGACATGCGTATAAAATTGTAACATAATGGATCCGCTTAACGTTTTGCAAAACATTTGTTGGATATTGGAAATGGTAAAATGACCATCGATGAAGCCACATAATGTATCACGTTGCCACCAGATTTCTGTATATTCACAGCAACTACAGACGAGCTAATACACCAGGTGTTCCCAGATATCGCAAGAAATTACAAAAACCATCAATAGCCAAAAACAATAATGTTAACTCCATTAATTTTACTACTCAATGCGAAATACCAGGCGAAGCGAAAACGTAAGAATCCATCGATACTGTGATGAATCAAGACGAAGTTGTCAACTATCCAACTGAGTTCTTGAATTCACTTGACTTCCCTGGCATGTATCCGCACGTTTTAACATTGAAAATTGGCGTGTTTATCATTTTGCTTTGAAACATTAATCCGCCACGACTTTGCAACGATACCAGGCTCTAAGTGAAAAAAATTATGGCCAATATCATCGAAGGTACTATTTTGCTATTTTAAATGGAAAACTCAAAGGAGAAGATGAACTATTGACTCACAATCCAATGATTCCAACAGATTTAGCATTCGAATTCAAACGTTTGCAGTTTCCGGTGCGACTCGCCTATGCAATGACCATCAACAAAGCACAAGGACAATCTTTACAAGTGTGTGGCCTGCATTTAGAAAGTCCGTGTTTCTCTCATGGGCAACTATATGTGGCCTGTTCATGCATTGGAAAACCTTCTGATTTATTCGTATATGCACAAGGCGGAAAAAAAAAATTGTATATCCAACATCACTTCTATAAACTAAATAAAAAATAAGTGTGAGTATGTATAAACTCGTATTTTTTCAATTTAATTTTTTTAATATGCGTATCAACGCGCGCCGGGTACAGCTAGTATATATATATAATATATACCCATTTTATGTTTTCTTATGGCTTGAACAATGCATTGTTTTGAAACTACCCTCTTTACCAGTCTATCTTGGCTTTGAAGATTCACAACCGAAAAGGTCCATCAGCACCCGTAAATATTTCCATAACCCAGGTCAATTTCATCGATGGCAGATTGTCGTTTTTGATAAAAAACCAGTGTGCCCACCGCAATGTTCTTAGACGAAACTGTCCATTTGTGCTATTTTTGAAGAACGTTGAGATACTCTCTACTCCATCCATTCCAAAAGTGTTGTTGCATGGATTGTCTTTATTGCCAGGTAGCTAGTCGACCTAGGTTTGAGTAGTAGAATCTAGTTCTGGTGTCGCGTTCATAGATGTTCCAATCAAGAAGTGTCCCGGAATGAGGGCACTTAAATCATGAGGATTACCTTAAGTTGATAATTCCAACGGACGGTTGGGTGCTGCAGAAATAGGATACGCACTGAGAGATATCAACCTGGCGATATTCGGTGTTTCAACTATCTCATACACATCAATTGTGCTTATAATACCTCCACGTGGTAAACGCCGGATACTGGTCAATGTCCATCCGGACTGGACCTGCTAAACTTATAAGTGCGAGTGCTGACCAGTAGACAAAGATAGCAGGACTATAATCTCTTAAGAGGTCCCTTGCCGCCAGCATCAAGCATCGAAGACCAGTGGCAACACTGCCAATAATTGAAAGAAATCAGCGTGATGTCAGTGGCACTTTTGCAAGTATTGAGATGGAAGCGGCGAAAATGAGTTTAGCGGTCAATGGGGGCAAGACTAAGTTTGTGCTGTCAAGCAAACAGGATACTGAGCACCGACGCCTTGGACACCGTCTGCATTGACGGTGAGTATGGACTGTACAACGACATTGACCTAGCCAGAAGAGTGAAGATCCAACGACTGAGACGGCTGGGTTATGTAGAGCGGATGAACACCAATGCTCCGGTCCTAAAAGTCTTCGAATCCGCGCCCAAATTACAGAGCAGTAGAGGAAGGCCAAGACTCAAGTTCCAACTTAACGTGCGAAACTGGCGGCCGTTAGCAAAAGATCGAGCCAGCCGAAGACGCTTGTTGATTGAGGCCCAGGTTCACCCCGGACTGTAGTGCCACCTGAAGTAAGTAAATATCTTACATGAGTTTGTGTTTGGTTAAACGTTTTTGCTGCTTCCTCTTTTATCACTATTGTGTTGCAGTGTGCCTTACATGTTTAGGCATCCAGCTTGTTGCCAATCAGGAATATGAGCAACCCATCTGCAAGTTATTCCTTGTTCCCCAGAGATTGGAGGGCCCGGAGATGCGAATTGACTGAATCACTTAATTTCTTCAGATTATACGCAGTTGCAGATATAACATGTCGAAGATTAAATATAGCAATTTGTGCCTAAAAGATTAATATATTATTATTGAATCTAGCCTCTAGTAATTTTATTGCCTTTGTGTAGTTTTAAGAGGATATATCCGACGATTCAGTGGTTCGCAACGCCTAATCCGTTGAGCACGATCGTAAGTACTTAACTTGGACTGACAATTAGTCCACTCTATGTATTGGCCAGAGAATTTTGTTAGCTCGATGTTGGATAAATGTGCATTATTGGTTCGGAGGGCGGGGGTAACAAATGTCTTATTGTGAGTCTGAGGTTTTGCAAGCGGTTTTTCTTGCACCGATTAATATCAGAATTTTGGTTTTTACTTCAAAATAATTTTTATCAAAATCAGTCCGCTTATAACCGGCAATATCCTTCTGTTTTTGAGAATTTCGAGAGTGGTTTTATTTTCATTAAAGCTCTCAGCCAATGGCTCTAGCATACCAAGCCGAGTTTCCAGCTCAGGTGAGGAAATATCATCAGTGTCTGTTAAAAAGCATGTTCTTAATTTATTTAATCGTCCGATAACCAACGCCCGCTTGGTTTTCAAAATTGCAATTTCTTTTTCACTTGACATTGCGAATGTGAAAATTATGTGAATGCGCAAGCGCGTACTATAATAACTGAATGCGGTTTTACATAAAGCCAATGTTTGACAATCTAATATTTTTAAGATTGCTTAGCTTCAATTATAGAATAAGGCATAAAATGTCCTTTTTAACAAAGTTCGCTTTATGATACAATTTATAAGATCCACGACCGATCACCGCCGTAAGCAAAAGAACAAAAAACTATAGATCAAGCAAATTGCGCACAGAACCTGTGCTTTCAATTATGTAATAATTGGACAGACGGTGCAACGCGATATGGGTGTGCGACCTAAAGTGACAGCGACTACGTTTGACAGTGACGCTTTGGTATTCCAGCAGTTAGAATAATTTTTGTAAGGTCCTCGACAATCGTATGTTTTGGACTGTTACGTGGAATATAGATAAAACCTTATAAACCTTAGAACATAACCTTAGAACATTCATACTAATTCCGTTAGCTTTGAATTTGATTGAAATAAATTTGGAAGAAAAGCTTATATCTTAGATGTCGACTGGGGAATAATGTGAAGTATTTTTAATAAGAAGGGCGACACCCCTGCCTTTGTCGGCACGAAGTATATTATAAGAGTCGATGATAGGTTTGAGGTTTTTGCTTAGATTTTTAGATTTAGGATTGGTAATGGAGGTGGTAAAATATATCTCAGATCATTGTGGCCGCAGATGGGCCTATTGTGATGTCCTCGATTTAGAGTTCATCTATGATGCCAAAGTTTGTTGGAAAAATGGTAAGCCTTTAGGTGAGCTGGCGGCGATGGTAAAATTTACCTAGGTAACGTTGACGTGTTTTAACTAAACCATTACAATCATATAATATGTGTTCTGCTATTTCAACATCCTCGTTGCGCAATTCGCATATGCTTTCATATCCACTATGTCGTGACACCCAAATCAGATGGACCTTGTTTGTCGGGGTTAGTAGTAGTAGGAATTGAAGGCATTCCCAGACCAGTTTTGATTTAATTTCAAAGGCAAATGCAATTGCAAGTAGGGCTGCTTTGCTATCCGAGAGAATGTAAATGTTTTTGTTTTTAAAATTTCTGTTTAGATTCTCCCGGATGCAGAGCTCTGTTGCGTGAATTTCTGCCTGAAATGCGGTGCTGCTAATATCCATGCTACGAGTAGCATACATGAATGTTTTTGTGCGAGGACCATATATCCCAGCTCCAACTCTTTCATTTGTTTTGGATCTATCTGTCTTCAGCAAGAGTTGGTTTTTTCTGTTCCCAGTTAAGACGTTTTGGGAGTTGAAGTTGTGCCGAAAGTTGTATCATGGTAAACATTTGTCTATAAGGTGTATTCCGAGTATTTCGTTTTCCTGAATTCCAGAAGGATTGGATGATAAACTAGCTTGGAATTTGTTTCATCTTCTGTGATGAACATTTAGGCATTTATCATTGCTTCTTTCATAAGTTCTAGATGAAGTGGTGGGATGTTTCGGATAACTTCCAGCGCAGCTGTTGGTAGAGTTTTCATAGCATCAGTTGCGCAGACACAGTTATTTATTAGCGTAGCCTGTGTTTACCTCTCCGTAGATTTACGCCACCAGACGGGGGCTGCATACGTGACGATGGGTCTCGTTATTGCCGTGTACATCCACAGTGTCATTTTGGGGTTAAGCCCCCAATTTTTTCCGACTAACATTTGCTGGGCCATAGTGAGTTCCTGGTCTTGTCGGTGGTCTTGGATAGATGAGTGTTCCACGTAAGTTTCACTTCCAGTGTGATTCGTAGATATTTGACTTCCGTTGAGAACTGTATTGTTTTACCGAAGAGTGAGACATTTCTGAGTCCATCTCGCCTTCTTCTCTAAGTGAAAGCAACAATCGTGCTTTTCTCGGGACTGACTTTGAGGCTAATCTCGGTACACCATTCAGCAACTAGGTTCAGAGCCCACTGGAGGCGTTCCGAGATTGTGTCTTTGAATTTACGTCTGATAACAATGGCAATGTCATCTGCATAAACTTGGACATAGAAACTATCATTACTGAGAATACTCAGTAGCTCATTAACCAGGATGGACCATAGTAGGGATGAGAGTCCTCCTCCCTGTGGGCATTCTTTCGTAGTTAATACACTGAGTTTATTGCTGCCTAATGAGGTTTTTACTATTTTATCCTTTAATTTAAAGTGAGTGAAATTCAGTTGGTGAGTTTGTGATGGTTTCTTGTGAGAATGATTTTGATCGGTAGGACTTAGTGCATGCATTTTTTATTTACTTATTCATTTGTTTTTTTGATTGCTTTGTGTTGTATTGTGTGTTGCGTGTTGTGTGTTTTGTGTTTTGAGTTTTGTGTTTTGTGTTGATGTCTGCACGTTTGAGCCTTTGTAGTGCGTTGTGTATTGCATGGATGTAAATGGAGATCGAATTCGATATGGCTTGTGTTTTGTTATCGCTTTGTGCATTGGTTGTATTGCGAGTTATACCTATGGAATACATGATTGAGTGCTTGTGTTTGTGTGTTGTGCTATTTAATGTCGATTTCTGTGATATGCGAGATTTGTCTATTTGTTTAAATTTTTATTTGAGTGGCATGTAATTTGAATGTTTTGATTTGATAACGTTTCTTAAAAACGTTATAATAATTTATTTGCTATTGTTTCCTTTTATATTTAACATTTGACATTTGCCGTACTTTTGAGATATGAATAAATTTTATTAATTTCGAATACTAAAGAATTAACTTTGGTTTCCAACATTTATGAGTTGACTTTGATATCCAACAGCGGCTGTAGCCCATTTTTTGTATATGTGCCATCTGGTTTTTGCATTGAACCAATAGGATTAGTGTGTTGTTTAAAGAGAACTTATGAGTGCGGGCACAACTTCTAGTGTCATCAATTGTATGAAAGAAGTTTCTCCACGATTCTCTCTCGGCTCTTCGAATTTCTTGGTTGTACATGGTGAGTATGTTCCTGTATATCTCCCATTCACTATTACTTTTAGTCCGATTGAAGAGCTTTCTCGTCTCTGCTCTCAGTTTGGCTAATTTTCATGACGAATGTAGGGAGGCACATGCAGCCAAGTATGAGGCAAATAAAGCTGTTCTGCATCGCAGGACGAGAGTTGCTCGTGAGCTCTACGAATAGAAAATAAGGTGGGAACATAGGCTTCTTAGAAGAAAAAAGAAAGAGCATGAGAAGAACGCTGTCAAGGAAATGGAGAAATGGTACGACAGGGATATCAGGGCCACAAGGCCAGAACGGAAGCCTGCAAGGACGAAAACGGAATCCTGCAAGTAGAATCGCAGTCGTTGCTTAAAATATGGAAAGACCGCTCTTGCAGACTGTATAATGGCGACGACGACCATAATTCCGTTGTCAGGCAAAATGAACTATATCGGGACTTAAGGTTAATAAAGCTGTTGGCTCAGACGGGCTTCCAGCTGAGGTATTTAAAGCAGTTGAAGATGATCTGGTAAGGAACAAGCACCAGCTCATCTAAAAGATATGATTAGGACCGTTTGCCCAATCTACAAGAAAGGAGATTCTTTCAACTGCGCCAACAATAGGGAAATCAGTCTGCTTCAGACCAGGGAGGTCTACCATTGATTAAATTTGACACTTCGGCAGATCATGGAAAAGACCTTTTGATTCCCGATCGGATGGACATGTGACGGTACATGTCAGCGTGCATAGCAACGATCCTCGTTTAATTTTAGGATTCCTGCCGAAGTCGTTAGTTTTTGCAGGATAACAATGGATAATACATGTTGCTCTTACAGTCTTTAACGAACTAACCGTGACCCTCAATATCACAAAAGGTTTTAAACAAGGCGACGCGTTTGAGGCAAATGATTAAAAATCAAGTATATGCTGTCATCTATAAAAGACCCCCAACCTCGTCAAATTGGTCAGAATGGCACAATTGGCATTTCCGTAGCAGTGATATCAGCACGGAAATAAAACGTAGAATAACTCTTGCCAACCACTGTTTTTTCGGGCTCAGAAGGCAATTGAGTAGTAGAGACCTTTTATGCAAAACTAAACTGATCTTGCATATGAAAGTTCTAAAGTGCAAATCATTTGTTAGATTCGCTGCATTGCATTGTTCATTGACGGATTTCAGAGCTGTTGAGGAATTTCGTTGCTACCAAATTTCTATGGTTAAGGTGAGCTGAAGCTAGATATCAGGCGATGTAGCTAATTATCTGAGTTGAAGGTTTTACAATCTACAATAGAATCAACAAGCCTGTCAAGAAAAGAGGTTCAACCAACTCAGCTACAGAATAGAAGTGTCGGTAAGGCATTCTTGAATCCTATTTCAAACTAAATTTTAAGTGTTTAATCGTCGTTAGAAAAGGTTTGATTTCGATACGAAGGCCAAGGGGTATGAAGTGGTTGATCAATCCAAACTGTCGCCGTGATCAGATTTTTCGCAGTTGTTTGATCGTCGTTGTTACACTTTAGATGCAAGAGAATCTTTTACATCAAATAGAAGTGATACTAATAACCACAGTCCTTCTCGGAACATGAATACGAGCTTTTCGTGAATAAAGCAATGTGATTTCCGTCAGTCTTTAAAGCATGCTATAGGTGTGGGTCCGACTCTTGACCGGTTTTCTAGTATTTCCTAGAAATTTAGAGTTCTTTGGATAAAGGGTAAGGTCATTCAGTAAGAAGATGATATTCGCAAAAGTGAAATATTTTTTCATTGCAGCATCATGGATTACTCTTAAGATTTACGGTCAAACAGGCCACTGAAAAAGTTTAGAACAAATACGCAGTGGTAAGTTCAAGCACTAGTTGTACTATTGCTTCCAATACAGTACGTGTAATGATTATCGTGAACACCTGGCTAAATGACTTAATTTCACGGGATGCCCATACATCCATGGGGGCAGGAAAGCCTTGCCAACGCTTATTTGCTACAATTAATAACAATGTGGAACTTAGTTGAATGCACAGCTCCACCCTTGGTATGAGTCGAGGCCTAGCTTAAACTCCTTACTGGGGTTAGGATCTCAGTACCCAGCATTTTCAGCAACTCCACTGCGGGTATTGAGCCCTAGCAGGGTCACAGTCCCGGCGATTTAGGTTAAAACCACAGCCCCCATGCCGCTCCCACAAAGGGACCTACCTCAACAAGTTAGGCCAGGACCGAAGTCTGGAGGCTACTAAATCCCACGGTACTGTATTTTAAGTCCTGGTATGGACTACCGTTGGTCTTGCCCCTCGACAAGATTTATGACCGGTAGCTTGTAAGGGGATAAATCACAGCAACCATCAGTGGCAAAAGGTCTGATAATGTTTGTGATAAGTCCAGTTTTACTCTACCTACCTACTTTAAAAACATGGTAACAGGTAACATGGTAAAACAGGTAAACATGACAAAGTAAATGTTATTTTAGCAACTGCTACCGTCTAGTATGAGACGTATGTGATAAATTTTCACCAGACCTCGCCTTTTTTGATTCTGCGTCACATTTGAACTTAAGTTGCCATATGTTTCCAGAATAGGGAAATCAAACTTTGTCATACATTAAAAGACAGAACTAATTGCCAGTCCCGGACTTCTGACTTCAAACTAAATTTAAACTTTTTGTCTACAATCAATCACTAATAATCAACCTATCTCTGACTGATATTTATTTTAACATTCCAAGTCGATCTCCGTTGTATTGGGGAGATTAGACTTGGTCCCCAGCTGTCTATTTTACAGAAAACCTTGCTGGGCTGTACAGCCATTGAAAGTTATGTGTTTTCTGACGTACCCTAAGCCGCTTGAATGGTAATTGGTTCTTCCGCTTTTAAAGACACTTCGTTTAACTAGACAGTTCGCAAGTTCCAGGAGATGGAAAAAGTAAATAGGAGATGGAAAATTCCCTTTGATCCCAGCTAGGGACAATTGGGTGAGGTACGGCGAGGTAAGGTGAGTGTCCGTGGCTCAAGTGGTAGTGAACTGGCTTCAAAATCGGAAGGTTCGGTGTTCGAATTACAGATGTACCGAAAAGATATTATGGTTTAATTTTTGAAAGGTTTTCGTACAGGTTGGTGTGAGAACTCATGTCCGGGTCAGTGGGAGAATCATCCCCATGTATGGGGCTTGGCGTCAAGGTAGCGCGCGCAGCTTCACACTTGGGCGTCGTATGTTCAATTCCCTATGGAACCTTGTTCTTTATACTTTTTCATAGGCCATTTTAGCTGCGGTTTTCATTATGTACACCAGCGAAAAAATGGCCTGATCCATGGAATGGGCTTAGACAACCAAGCCATATGATCGAATCCACGGCGAGGTTAGGCTGTAGCTAGCTGAGAGTGATTTGCGAGGGTCAGTTGGTTCGAAAAAGGCAGTGAGTCAAGTCAATTAAAGTGCTGTAACGTAGTGTCGTGTCAGGCGTTTAATAGTAGTGCAGTGTATGGAGCAGCAGAAAAAAAGTACAGTCTATACTAAAAACTTAGTAATTAAAAAAAAAACCACTTCGAGCAAACAAAAGGTCGGTTATTTTGTTTGTTTTTGGTTTCTGACGAACGTTACCTTGAAGTCCTTTAATCTTATTTGGTTAAGACCCTTAGGACAAAATCGTGGTTGGAGGTTCTTATTGTTGGTTGCGTGAAAACCTAGACTAGATTGGTGCTGTTGGGCGATTCATTCTTCCCAAGTCAAACCCTAGTTGAAATTGGAGCGAGACGATCGAAGCAGAGCCCAGAGTCAGTTAAGTGCTTTAAAGTTTTGTTTTGATTTATTACCAAATTTACACTATATGTAAGAATAAGCAACCCTTATTTAGCCCCAATTATAAGGGGTATTAGCAAAAAAAAGGAGAGTGATAAAACGTGCTCGGTGCCAACTCTTATACGTCGGGTATACTTATATCATTTTAGTCAAAAAAAAACATACGGTCGGTGGTCGTGATAGCCATTTACTTGCATTTTTCCAGTCAACAAAAATCAAATAAGATGTATAATTGTCTAGAACACTACAACAAGCCAGCTCTCTCACTAACAATTAAGTTTCCCCATTCAATGCTGGACGCCAGCCATGGAGCAAAATAATCTTGAGCCCAAACATCTTTCTTCTCTGTCCAATTTAAAAAAAAAAAACTAACCAAATGCTGAGCATTATAAGTGTATTCATTCCAACTTTAATGTTAAGTTCTTTTTTTTTTTTTTTTAAAAAAAAGGAAGATTTTTTAATTTGGAAGACGACTTTAGAAAAATGAAAAAGTGCGAGATCAGTACGTCCAATTTATTGACGAACAGGAGATTCTGGGACATGAGGAAGTTGTCCCGAAGAATCGAGTTTCGCTACTTCGATATTTCGCGCCTCACCAATTCCTACATAGACCTGATTTAATTTCGTCATGTGTTTCCCTAAATCATTTTTGTTAAGCGGACATGTAATTCAGGATGATCTTTATGACATTTTATAACGCTTTAGGTTATTTAAATTTTAATTACTGGCGGCATCTCCAAAATATATAGACAGATATTGGAGGATAAGGAAGATCAAAATTTTCAATATTTTATATGGATGGCGAACGAACAAAAGGAGTTATTACCACAGATTAAATACGAGACTATGTCAGCCTCTTACCCTGCTACTAGATGTTTAAAATGGTTGGGAGATGAAAATGTATCACAATTCTATTAGGGACGAAAGTTAAGGGAAAAGGCCTTTATATGGATGACACTGTGATCGTGTAGGCAGATTTATTGGGTTTTATTTACATGACTTATAATAAGACCAAGTACGAGTACATTCTTCAGAGTGCTGGATTTGATCTGCAAAAGTGGTGCACTAATGTCTTGAAAAATATTTTTGTTAACGAGCAGGTTATGCGTTGTGAATCAACGAAAAGAATGTCACAAAGACTTTAGGGGATGGAATCCTTAAGAAGACAGTTGTGGAGTTCTGAAAAGAACTTGTACGGCTGCTTGTCTTAACAAATGTTTTTTGTTTTATTAAAACAAAAAATTTATTTTTGATAGTTATAAGTAATTTATTAAATATTTTGTATAAGAAACTTTTAAGAAAAGGGAACAAAACTTGACAATTCGTATTTAGTAAAAATCAACGCGTCTGTTCTTTCGGGAGTTTAAACTGAGTTATTTTTGAGGAAGCCTAGTCGTTCTTCTAATCCATTTGTCTCTCTCACTGCCGGGCTGTGGTGCCAAGCTATAATACACTTTCGGTGCTGCCAGGTTTGCTAACACTCCCCCCTCGTAAGCTGGATCGGTCCTGGTTACCCCCTGGTTTCTCCACTCGGCGTAGAACATCTAACTTGGCGAGCTTTGTAGCTGATCGAGTGTAGGTCCTTGTTGAAGTGCGCACGGTTGCTGTTCTGACCTGTTCATCTCTCCTGGGAAGACTTCGAACACGATGCCTTTCTGCCACAGGTTCCTAGGGTTGTTTGGATCGACGATAACGACAACATCACCCTTCGTAAGGGGACTGGCTGGAGTATGTCACTTGGTTCTTCTCGTCAGCGTCGCTAACTACTCCTGGATACAACGTCTCCAAAAGGAATTTTTAAATTGCTCGGACGTCATCCAGTTCTTTCTCATTACGGCTCTGTCGTCAGTTGCCTCGCCAAATTGCTTGACTCCGCTTGATGAACCCAGGAGGAAATGTTTCAGTGTCAGAGCCTCATCGCCATCGCTCTCAACACGAACATAGGTCAATGGTCGTGAATTAATTATGATCTTAACCTCCGCCATCATACTCAGCACCTGTTTTACAGAGCTTACCATTCGCTTCCAACTCCTTCAGTCCTGGCTAGCCCCTCTAAAGTTGGTCCCGTTGTCGCTGTGGCAAGCCTCTCCTCGCGATGAACCTTATTACGGCTAGGATGCATGAATCCGCAGAAAGACTATGCACGATTTCAATGTAGATGGCTCGAATAGTGAGGCATGTTATCAGGACACCCCATCGTTTCTCTGAACGTCTGCCGACTCGTATTGCAATCGGGCTGAAGTAATCGATTCCGATGTAGGAAAAGAATCGAGTAAATGATTTTAGCCTTTCTAAAAGAGCATCGGAGATTCTAGCTTCTCGATTAAAGCAAAGAAATCTTTTAACCCGAGAAACAAGAATTTCGTATTATCGTAAAAGAGAGACAGACCTGCTTTCATTCTTTTCTGAAGATGATGACTTTGTTTGCTGTTCAGATATTCCTGGTTTATTGACAGCAATGGGAGTACAAAATTATGATCCAAATGAATGGGGTTTATTTATTGATTCCTCTGAACGTAGCCTGAAATGTGTACTTATGCATAACGGCAATAAGCTGGGTTCGTTACCGATTGCACATTCAACTAAAGTCAAAGAAGAGTATGCTACTGTAGCTTCTGTTATGGGTAGAATCAAGTACAACGAATACAAGTGGCTATTAAGTGTGGATCTGAAAATGGTGAATTTTCTTCTCGGCCAACAAGGAGGCTATACAAAATATCCGTATTATATTTGTCTGTGGGATAGCAGAGCTAAGTCTGAGCACTGGATTAGAAAAGACTGGCCTTCCAGGCTAACTATGGTTCCGGGACAACTGAATGTGATAAGGTAACCACTAGTGTCTAGGGATCACATAATACTGCCACCTTTGCTTATCAAACTAGGGCTCATGAAACAGCTTGTCAAAGCTCTGAACAAGGATGGTGATTGTTTTAAATACATCTCTAAAAAGTTCCATAATTTAAGTACGGAGAAACTGAAAGCCGGAATTTTCGATGTTCCACAAATAAGAAGGTTAATAAAGGACGAAAACTTCAACAGTCATTTGACTTATATCGAAAAAAAAGCCTAAAATGAATTCGTTTGGATTGTAAAAAATTGTCTTGGAAACAAAAAGGATGATAGCTATGTGGAGCACATAGAAGAGAAGATAATATGAGCATCAAAGTGCACTTTCTCCACAGCCATTTAGACCGTTTGCCTGAATATCTTAGTGATCTGAGTGAAGAGCAAGGGGAACGGTTCCATTAAGATATTCGATCTATAGAGGAGCGGTACCAGGATCACTGGAATGCCCACATGATGGCGGACTACTGCTGGAGCATTAAAAACAGCCCTTGTGAACCAACTGAAGAAAGAAAATCTTATAAAAGAAAATTTTTTGATATGTAGTAGTGGTTTTTTAAATACAATATTTTTTTAATTAAAATATTTTTTTCTTGAAAAAAAAGTTTTTTTTTTTATATCTCAAAAACTCAAGCTTATACAAAAAATTAGACTTTAGATCTAAAATCAGTACCCCGAAAATCTATAATATTAGACATAATATTGCGTGCAACAAAAATGCTGTTCCCTTGTGTTACGAGTTCAGTTATGTGACGTGTTTTCGGCAAGATTATAGGCCGTTTCACCTCGCTCATATCAATGTTAGCATTGTCAATACGACCGTTTATTCTTTTAACATTGTTCTTGTCCATATAGGGCAATAGTTTGTACAACAAGTCGTTACTATTAAATATTGCAAAATTATTCAAACTAGCTCTTAAAATAGCAAATTCTTCTGGAAACGCTTCCTGTTGACATTGGCGGTACAGGTAGTTTTGAGACTGTTCAAGATCGTAGGCCGTAAGGCACTTCCATTTTGAATTATCTCGTTTTTTTTTGCTTAATATCAGTGAACATGAAAACATAAGCAAGCGATCGCACCAATTTGTTCCGACTAGAGAATCTAGTGTAGTCAATGATACTGATGCCATGAGCGAAGTGTACTCTAACTGCTCCGGTTGTGCTGAAGTTTAGGGATTCGTCTTTAGGCCTGTCCTCTGGTTGCGCGTATAGAAATTCTGGCCATCGATACCATTGATTGTCGGACTGGAACAGATTAGTACATTTCCATTTGGTAGTTTTGTCTGCCAATATTTCTCCGATCCTGAATGCTACATAATGCTTGTATCTTTTTTGTTCTGATCTTATCCAAAAAAAGTACGATCTTCGAGTCACTCTAAAATGTGCACTTTTTCACCTGCAGATTAAGACATATAGACTTGCATAATCGTTCCCCCAGCACTGCTGATTCTAGCTACTTTTACCTTTGCGCCTACAAGTGAGCATTCGACGTGCAATCCCGAAAAGAAACACAGATAGGCTGCCACAGCGTAAGCATTCTCGCTGTCATCTAGAAATATGTGCAGTTGTACCGCATCGTGGAAGTGAGGCAATCGACGTCATATGGACGTCTTATTTAAATTCATTTTATCTCTGGTAAATGGCTTACCCATTCCTTCCATTCTTCATTATGACTGTCGCCTATCTCATCATCCCATTGCGTAGATGAGCGCCAAATTTCTCTTAGTAATATCTTGAGCTTGACCAGAAAATTTGCGATAAGGCCAATGGGGTCGAAAATACTTATTTTAAAACTTCTCTCTTCATTGGATGTACCTGACCTGATAATATTGAGGGAAAAGAAGAACGTATAGCTTCTATTGCTCTAGGGTATCGATCTATGAACTCGCTGGCGTTTTCGTTTTTAACAAATTTCGCGCAATATGGAGAACAGGTTGAACCGAATGTCATCACCGTCATGACGTATTATTCTATTGTATTTCCTTGGTCGTAGTTTTTGGCCTCATGGTAGTCTTTGGCAATTTTCACTTGATGAAACATTCCGCGTATATCTGCGCATATTGCTATCTTTCCTTGACACATACATTCTGCACTGCAAATGAGAATACAATAATACTTTCCAGTTTGTCGGCTCTTGTGGGTGGCTCCTTCCTGAATTAGAAGTGTATTTATTACGATATCAGGCCTTCAATTAGATTTTCGTCATTTCAGTAGCCGCATGTGCTTGTTGGGTTCTGAAAAGAACTTATAAAGAGTGCCCAATTTTCTGGATTCCCACTATAAACAGGTAATTCCCTGCTAATTCCAGCCCTTATTTGCGTAATTTGCGGTTTATTACACTTAACCGAGATTAATACCGCGGAGGGGACTTTTTTGTTCTCAACTATACCATTAGCGTTATTCGCCTCACTTTCGTTTTCAATGCCTGTCCTAACCATAGGATTTTCACATATGGTGTTGACAACTGATATCCACTTAACACATCTTCCTTGCCTTGTAATAGGAGCTTCCGAAACTGCATCTTACTCCGTGTCAGAGTCCATTTCACCGAGTATGTCATCGAGGTATTCACGGTCTCTTTTTTCTTTAAGAAGACGCTATTCCTCAAGTTTTTTTAATTTGAGATTAGTGGATCTGGAAGTAGACTTGCTGTTTTTTGAACACACGGATGGTTGTTTTGATTCCGGTTCAGCCTGAAAGGCAGCTCTGAAATGTGACTGCGAAGTAACTAGTTGTGTGTAACGAAGTAACGAAGTTGGTGTAAGTTGCAGCCGTGAAGATGGTTTTGGTTATGAGGACACTGCCGTTGATGTTGATACTTTGCAGACTTTGACTGACTCCTTAGAGTTCTGGACTACTGTCGTGGTGTTTGAGGCGTGTGATTGTACGCAGCTGTCGCACATCCAATTTGTTTGGGCGACTCTTTCATCGGCACCCACACATGATAAATGGTAACAAGTATCACACACATCGCACTGCATCATTTCCTCGGCGCTATCCTCGCATTTGCACTTAAAGCAAATGTGTTGGTCTTTTTGCTTTTCTACAGGTATTGCTAGAAATATGAGACATAACGACTTACCCCAGACTCCGGCAGTAAATGAAGCTCTGATGCGATCTGATTGTTCGGTGATGATGATGATCTGAACGGATAACGCTCTGAGGAATTCCTGTCTGATGACTTCTTCTGGCGTTAGGCTGGATTACGAATTTTCAAGAATGTTGAGCTCTGAAAAGAACTTGTAGGGCTGCTGGTATTAACAAATGTTTTTTGTTTTATTAAAACAAAGAATTTATTTTTAACTTAGTTATAAGTAATATATTAAATATTTTGTACAAGAAACTTTTAAGAAAACGGAAGAAAACTTGAAAATTCGTATTTAATAATCCACGCGTCTGTCCTTTCGAGAGTTTAAATTTAACAGTTAGTTTTGAGTAAGCCCAGTCGTTCTTCTAATCCATTTGTCTCTCTCACTGCTGAGCTGTGGTGCCAAGCTATAATACACTTTCGGTGCTGCCAGGTGTGCTAACAACAATCTTCGATACATCGTCGATACTACTGGTCGACTTGGTGCAAACGATTTTACCGAATGTAAAAGAAAACATTGAACAAATTTTTCTGTGGTCAGATCCAGAAATCCTGCGCTAGATTTCTGCTTACCTTTCATCGAGCACAATATTCGTTTCCAATGGAGTTTCAAAGATACAGTATAAACTGCCAATTTCCAGCGGATATAATATTACGTGAATCAAATGTTTCTAAGCTCATTAAAAGCATGAGGATCCATGGTCCGTCATTTTTTTACTAACCCATTGGCCAAAACAAGAGGCAACTACATCGATAATTAATTACCAACAACCCTGTTGTTTTGTTGACAAGGATAGTTTCTGATGAGTTTTGCGAACACTTTGTATATTGAGCAGCTATCAAAAGCTAATTCAAGTTTTTGAATTCCATTTAAAAGATCACTTAAAGCAAAATCGTGTAATCGAATTTCACACACTTAGGCCAGTTGACCCGTTCTGATGCCACGTTGATCTGTAGATCCTACTACTCCAGAAACCAACTTGAGCTTTTGACATAGCATATGAGATTTGTGATGTATGGATTGTAGAAGAGTCTCCTAAGTTGAGTTTTCTTTTTTGGAAGGGAGTTTGGCATGTACAAAAAAGGTGGGGGATTATCTCCAGCAGATACCGTTTGTCAATATGCCAAGCATCCTTTTATGTTAACCTATACGACAGTGTCCAGTGATGACAACCACGATAGCGTTGATATGGTTTCTGTCTTAAAGGATCAAACTCTTAGAGCGATTCAGATCCAGCTTTGACCAAATTTGTTTTATCGCTAAATATGTTGACCCAACGGTCGACGTTAGGTTTGCTGTTTTATTAACATTCGGCTTTAGTTCTTGTTTACACGTAGCGATTGTAATACCAATGCTGCCATTTTCTGGTAGAATGAATGTTCCAATTTTGGTAAGTAAGGTGCGAATATTCATTACAGGTATTACATTTTTTTTCAGCCAGGAAAAGGCTCCCTTTATCGCCAGAATTTTCGTGTGGAACACTCTTCAGATCTTCCTACCAGAAAAATCTAAAGGGGATGCGTACATGAAAGTTTTTGTCAATGTAGTAGTAGTAGTCAATGTTTTCTAGTAGGATTTCTTACATATTAAAGATATTAGCCAAATACTTTATCTGTCCATAGCGAAGTTACTTTGAGACTAATTCTATGCAGCGGAGGGAATAGTGCAGAAGGCTCTGCTTATGCCCAGACACGTTGTTCTTTGGAGTTTGCCTAGCTTCATGCAGTTAACTGCTTCGTGTAAGGCCTTCGACAACATAACCACCCCGAAAGTGAGTATCTCAATCTTATAACCGAGACGTATAACCAATGGGCGGAGCGAACTTGGAGCCTTGTTGCCAATGGCTCTTTGCAAGAAAATAAAGCTACTGAAGCTTTCTTTCTTTTAAATATTAGGTTTTCAGCTTATCACATTATAATTTCGTGTCGAAAATTAGACCCAGATATTTCGCTGTGTCAGAGAAGGCCAAGCTGGTACCGTTGATTAGGAGAGGGTCTTTGATCGGGATTTTATATGATGTTTCCTAGAGAAAGCAAACTATCATTTTTATGGGAGTTTATTCCCAATATACAACGATCCACCCATCGTGTTAATATGATGAGATTAAAATTTTTAGTATGTGTCCTTCAGGATTAAAAAATGATAAAAAAAAACAGTTTTACCTTTTTTTAAAACTTTATTTGTGCGAATCATTCTCAAACTTAAAACTATAAGTACAATGTTTCTTGTTTCTTTAAGGTAACTTAAGCTAATAATAATAAAAGGGGCATAGTTTGCACAGGTGATCGAGCGAACCGTGAGAATTATTTCAGTCAGATGCTTACTCTGTATTTTGATTGTTAAATGAGCGAGTGTGTTTTGCTTATTCTTCATTCTTCAACACGTTCGCGTGTTATTTGCTCGATTATGTTTGGAAGGTATGCATTACATACATGTTTATTTGATTGAATTGTTCTTAAATAATTGTATTATATTTTTAAGAGGTGAACTACCTCTGACGGTAACTTCCCGATTGTTTGCTTAAGGCTTCGACGAAATAAGCAATTTGTTATTATTAAGTTCAACGTTTACAAAAATTAACATAAATATAATAATAACAGTTAAAATAATAATATCAGCTAATGCTAAATATGTTAGTATTTTTATTTTTGTAAAAAAACTCATTTATATTTTCTTCGAATTTTGTTTATTTTAAAAATAATTTTTCCAATTTGAGACTCGTAAATGATTCGATAGCTTTACTTCTAGTCATATAATTGGGTAATATACGAGTAAGTTTTTCGTCGATTTTTGTATAAGAATTTATATGCCTTTAGTAGTATGATTTAAAACGCAGTTCCAAGCTTACATATAAGAAAAAAAAAACATCACAAAACAAAGGTGGTTTGATTATGAGTGTCTGAGAGCTAAAAATAATTTTTTCAATTTACTAAAACTTTTTAGGGGAGATATTATACCTGCATATTTAAAACACACCATGGCGAAGCAAATAAGAACTACAAGCGGATGTGTTATGAAAAAAGATTTTCACAGCAACGTATTGCTATTATAAACAGTTCCACACCTTCAGCAAACTTTTGGAAAGCTGTAAAATATATAAACGGACAAACAAGTAGCATCGCCACGTCGTTTAAAGCAACACAGCTGAGGGACCACTTCATTAATCTGCTTTATACCCCACACATCCCACCACCACCACCACCACAATGTGCAGCTCCATAGAATTCTATGAATATGAGTCGATAAAAACCAGTTTTCCCAAAAATTGAGTCTTGGTAAAATGGCTAAGATTTCCAAACGAAAACAATTCTTGGATTGAAAAAGATGATGTATTAAGTATCACATACACATGCACCCACAAACACATGAACGCACACACATGCACCCACACACACGTACAGATTACTATAGGGATAGAAGGCTGCAATACACAACGGATGTCGGTGTGCAGCGTTACAGAGTGACATGCGGAGTCCCCCAAGGTTTGGTGCTGTGCTCCACCCTATGGAACCCGATGTACAAAAACGTGCTCGAGATTGCACTGCCCAAGGAGTGCACGATCGTGGGGTGCGCGGATGACCTGGCCGTAGTGGTTGTGGCCAAGACTATTGAAGATATCACAGAAATGTGATAGATGCACGGAGGCAGTCGGCAGGGTGACCAGTTGGCTGCAAAGAAATTAATTGGACCTGGCGGCACAATAGACCGCAGGAGTGCTCTTGACTACAAGCAAAAAGAGAGAGGTGTTTTCCTTTCAGAGTGGCGATTTCACGGTCACTTCGAAGCCTTTCCTGCGATACCTCCTAGACGCAAGGATCTGCTTTAAGGAGCATCTTAAGCAAGTAAAAGCCGACAGGATGACGATGGCTCTGTCCCGGATAATGGCAAATAACTCGGGCATTCGGTTTAGTAAGCGAAGACTGCTAGCAAGAGTCACCAGCTCGGTGATTTTGTACGCGGCTTCCACCTGGGCATCGGCAATGGCGAAGCGCTCTTACGCTCCCGGAATAACTTCCACACACCGCCTAAGCGCGCTCCGTGTAGTGAGCGCATATAGGACCATTTCTCATGACGTTGCATGCCGCCGATCGACCTGATCGCGGAAAAGCTGCAGAAGATCCGACGGGACAACCTGCCAAAAGAGGATGCCCGGCGTAATACAATTCATGCATGGCAAAGTAGATGGAACCGTTACCAAAAGGGTAGATGGACGTATGCCCTAATCTCCAACGTCGATGAATGGCTGCAGAGGAGGCATGGAGAGGTAAACTACTACCTCACGCAAGCCTTCAGTGGACATGGCTACTTTAGAGGCTATCTCCATCGCTTAGGAATTGAAGATAATCCTCACTGCCCAAACTATGAGAGAACAGTAGAGGATGCAGAGCATATTCTCTTCTCGTGCCCGAGATGCGAACACATCAGGAGCTCCATTAACGAGGCGATTGGGGAACTAGCTTCAGCGATAAACCTGGTCCCCAGTATGTTAAGCAGCCCCCGGAAATGGCAGGCTATTGAAGGCTCAATCGTGACACAGGACATACTTCTGACGAAATACCTAACGGTGGTTCCAGGAGGAGCTTCCCGTCCGGACGATGAGGACATGTTTTTAGTGCGGTTAAAGTCCCACACTGACCTTTAGGCTTTCGATGTTTTTGTGTCCTCGTTAAAAAAAACACACACATACACACACACACAAACATACATAATAACATAAATGTATAAAATTTGTAATTGAATATTTTACAAATTTAAAGATACATACATTAAATTTTTTTTTTTAATTTAAAACTTATCTTTACGATGTCAATATCATTGACTTTAAATGGAATATTGTTTCATTACTGGGATTCAGTAGACGGTGTAGGTTGATGGGTTTGCATAGCAATCGAATAAACGGGGTTTGGAGGAAAGCGTTTCTGATTTACCAATGACTAGAGGTTTAAAGAAAACGACCATACTTAAACGTTATAAAAACAGTGGTTTTTATTGTCTTTGTTTCATAGACTTAATACATATTTTTTGGCGGTCAAGAGTTACTTATTTTGAATTTTAATACTAACAATTACATTTGACATTCTACTACATTATATTTTAGTGCTAGCACTTTATTCTTTTAATATTTAAACATAGTATTAGGCACTAGTGAGGATCATCTGCAACATACTCCCCCGCCGTGAAGCTATGCATATAGTTCGCAACTGGGACTTCATCAAAAATTTTCCGCCTCTGTCACAACCCTGGTTTATTTCTGTTGGTGGATAAAACGAACAAGATTAGCAAATGTAATTGATATGCAAAAGAGTGACAGCCACAAACATAACACGTAAACAATGATTGCAGAATATGTGCATATGTGCATAGTATGTGGGCTAAATCTCACCCACTTCTTTCGTCGTTGTTTACTCTTATCGCCGTAGTTCGTGCTTTATCGTTTCTCCATTGAAGACAACATTTCCAGCTTCATTGAGGGTTTTTGTTGTCAACTGGGTTGTGCGTGTTCAACAATTTTTTTTTTTTTTTGTGATAGCATTTTGAAATTAATGTTTTGGGGATTCCTCATACTATTTGTGCACAGGATATCAATTAATTGTCCTTGTTCAAACAATAAATTGAATTACGAGTATATTAAATATCTAGTTTTATTATATGTATAATTATATTTACAAGTGCTACGTTTTGTTTAATATTTTGTTGTGGTTAACTATTTCATTCTGTTTTTGGTCTGATTTTCGATCGCGGTGGGTGTGTGAGTGTACGATAGGCGATCGATTTCGCCAAAAAAATGTACTGTATGTACATTATGTACTGATTAAGGGCTGATTAGAATGTGAATCTGAATCTCGTATCTCGAATCGCTGTCAAACGCAGATACACGGCTGGTGGCTACATCGAACAGAATGGTGACGATCATCGAATCTATATCTGTCAGTCAATTTACGTTTACCTGTGTGAACAATTTGTGAAAAATAAAAGTCGTGAATAAATAAAATGGAAGCCGTACTAAGGATTTGCCAAATTCCACAAAGATTTTTTATTCCGCACCGCTTCAAGAAATTTTTCCACGTCTATTCTTTTCAATTCTCAAAGGAAAGTCCAAACAATGCTTACAAACAAAGCAACGTCAATTTGTATCTCGAAGTTGAGTGATATTCAACACTCAACGACTTGTTATGTCTGCTGTATCGTTCCTAGTCGGAAGTGGGCATACTTTGGCAATAGGTCTATTCAGCTCGCTAGTTTCCATATTCAGGGTGGCTACTCGAACCAAATTATCTGGACTTGGGTGAAGTTCTATGACTCGGGCTATGCTAGGCTAGTAGTCGCTCATCCTTTACCAAGACCAAGTTTCTTTTTGATATTTGCTGTCGGTTGATCTCTACCCATTTTGTTCGTTGTTAAAGTCGTGAAAGATACTCCGTGCTCCACTGCTTCCAAAACGATTGCATTAGTGTTTGAACGCGCTTCGAAAGATCTAAGTGTGTAATCTTTTCAAGGGTATATTCGGGATGTGGGTTGCGGTAAGTGGTGCTGCAATCAGAAAGAAGTGACCTGGCGTGAGTGGTTGCAAATCGTTGATCTCGTCCGATGAGGGCACAATGGTCGTAAGTTTAAATACGCTTCGATTGGAATAAGAAGTGCATTGAGCTCCGCAAACGTCATCAGTTGGTAACCGGCAACACGCTTCCCATAGACCTCCAAAATTCGGAAAAGCTGGTGAAATGAAATTCCATGTTGTGCAATCGTTTGCCAGTGTCACTACCAGCTCTCTGCAATTCAGTTGGGCTTCTCTTAAGAGCCTTTGTAGGTCACCGCTTGCTCCTACAAAGTTCCGCCCGCATTCGCTATACAGTTGCTGACAGAGTCCTCGTGAAACGAAACTCCGGAATGCAGCAAGAAAAGCTTGCGTGGTCATGTCGCTTACCAATTCTATGTGAACTGCCTTTGTCGCCATACAAAAAATATCGCGAAGTATCCTTGAGCAGTTTTGCATTGCGAAATCTTTTTGTGGGCTCCTCTTCGTTGAATGGCATTACTTGGAATGAGAAAACATCCGCTTTTGGAAGCCGCCGTTTTCCCAGAGTTTTGGACGTTGATGCCTCATCAAATGGAATGTCAAAATCTATCCCACATTGCTCAGCTGGGATCTGCTCCAATACTTCCTCCACGTTGCTTACATGTTACGCAAGTTGAAATCTCCCGATGCCAACAGACTTTTAACATCCCTTAATTTTTGCTGAGCTTCTTGAATGCTGTCGGCTCCGGATATAAAATTGTCAACATATGTTTCTACTCTGATGACGGATACGGCCAATGGAAATCTTTTTACTTCGTCTTCTGCAAGATTCAGTAGCCAGATATAGTGCAAACGCTGTTCCCAAAGTTACTGCCTCCAATCGAAACATGTAGATATCCTGACTTGGATTATCTCTCCATAGAATCAGCTGATAATCGGCGCCTGGGGTGTCTACACGTATCTGGCGATACATCTTCTCCATGTCGCCTGTAAACGTAACACGATATGTTCTCTATTTTAAAACAATATCTAAAATATTTGTTTGTTTTCTGGGTCCAACCATCACCTTGTCATTTAAGGAAGAGCCAAAAGAAGGGGTGCACGTTGTATCGAACACGACACGCAATTTCGTTGTCGTACTGGATTCCTTTACGACGGCGTGATAGGGAATGAAAAAATGAAAAGGTTAGTACAATACCCCTGATAATGACCATCCGCTAGACATGTTCCTTTCGAAATAAACTTCACAAACCTTGTCCTCTTCCGATTCACATGCCTCGAATGGTTTTTCTTCCACCTCCCAAAATCTTCGCAGAGTTGTGTCGAAATTGACCTGACTTACGAAACTTTGAATCGACCTTGCAGTTTCTTGCTCCACCTTTCCAAGTAAAATTCATCCCAGCTGGATTCTTTGCGCAATGGGGCCAGCCGAGTCAGCATCCTTGATGACTTCTGCAAGTATGATGTTGGCGTCAACTTCACTTCCTAGAAGCATATCAACTTCAGCAAGCGTGTTAACAATGGGTCAGCTAACTCCAGCCCCTCCAAATAGGGCCATTTATTCAGATATATTTTCTGGGCCGGGAGAGGTCCAGTCAGGGATTTAAAAATGAATGCTCGCATTCTATCTGTGAAGGTTGACGTTGACGACTCAAACTCCAAGTGGACCTGAATAAATGTTCGCTTGGTATTTAAGTTTAGAAGTTGGACTGCCGATTCAGTGATAAATGAAGATTCTGATCCAGGGTCGAACAAAGCTCTCAACGTGATGTTGCTTCCTAAGGCTGTCTTCACCCTTATCCTTGCTGTAGCTACCAACGTTGCGCGTAAGTGTTGACGAAAAAGTTTTTGGCCTGAGAGCTTCCTGAAGGATCATTGTGTTGCCGTGGGTGAAAGACGGTTGAATTTAGGTTGAATGTTGATTGACAGCCCGCTTTCTGTGTAAACGGCTGATGAACACTTTTGTTTGATAGAGATTGTTGTTGCAAGGGGGGGAATAATCAACGATAACGCTGTGAGAAAGGGCATGATGACGCTACCTTCAAAAATAGCAAGACTTAGCACTGGGACACCTTTTCTTGAAATGGCTGTATGCAAGACAGTTCTCACTACTTTGACACCCCGAACTACTTGCTTTCGTTCACCTATTGTCATCTCGAGAAAGTTTTGACATTCGCTAAGTGCATGTTGTCCCTTCTTACACAACTTACAACTACTTCGCCGCTTTTCCTCCTGTTGTACTAAGAAAACACTCTGTGCCCCTGGCCTATTACCAGATTTTTTTCTCGCCACATTCTGTTCGACAGTCTCTAGGGTCCTAAACCTATATTTCAAAAACTCTACAAAATCTTTCCATAGAGGCAGCTCTTTACTGGCTGCGTATTTTTGTTCCCATGGTTGTTTAAAAATTAAAATTGCATCTCATTAATCTACCGGAAACCCCAAATTTCTCAAAGAGTGGATAACCTCTTGGAAACTGTCTAGAATGCGCTTTACTAGTGACGCCGCGGCGCGCCGACTCAGTAATGATTGCCTTTTGGTCGAACAGCACTCTTAGTTGGATTTCGACAAACGCTTGTTTGTGGTCGTAACTCAACCAGGAGATCCTAAACACGAGCATAGTTCTCTTTGTCGATGGCCAAGTGCTACAACAACCTGCCTGCCTCCCCGCTGATGCTCGACTTAAGATAGTGGAGTTTTTGGACATCGAACAACGAGGTGTTCGTATGTATTAGCGCTACAAAAAGATCATTTAATGACCTCCACGTAGTATAGCTACCTGAGAAACTGGGAAAATTGATTGTTGAAAGTCGAACAGTACTTGAAATGGTGTCCATTTTCCCTTTGTCCGACGTTTCACTACTCGCAATAAACACCACCGCGGTGGTTCGAAGAAGTTTGTTCAAAGCGTCTCGGACATCTGCCTTCTATTCCGCGTAGATTTCCCGTACTTTATCGTACGGGATGTCGTGAATTTTTCCGTTTCGAGTTCAGCTTCCAGTTTTCCCTCTCCCACGTCCCTTCACGGTAGTGGCTGGCCTTGGCTATCGGCTCATTTAGCATTTCAAATACGGCTTCCAAATAGGTTACCCTCTTGAGTTGGCCCTTATTTGCCTTCAAGAAATTTCCCCAATCTTTGGGCATACGACAAGCCAAGCATGTATCAGTCTTAGCAAAAATAACCTACGCATCCTAACTGGAAAATAGGGACATCAGATGAAGGTCTCTGCAGATTCTGCAATGAGTCCAATGCGGGGCATTGACCCAAAAAAGGTTTAAATAGTGGGAAAACACCAAATTCAAGAAAAGGATTTACCAACCAAGGATCCACTGCTCATTCTCAGATTCTTAAAAGAAACTGGTCTGGATGATGTGCTGATTGCCTCGGACCCACTCGTCCGATCCATCGTTGGCGGTAAACATTGTTTAATACGCCCCGGGCTATTTGGGAATAATGGGCTGGACAACCATCATGTTGAAACCACATTGTTTGTGGCAACTCCAATGGCAGTTCTTCTAGTAATACTGGAAGATGGTCCCGCAAGAAGTTTGCATACTTTTCGCCATTCAAGTTGCCTTCAATAAAATATGGACCTATTAATTTATCCCCAATAATTCCCGCCCAAACATTAACATTCCAAGGGTGCTGGCGTTCAACTTATCGCAACCCAAAAGGGTTATCGGTAGCCCAGTAATGCATATTATGTCGATTGACCGTACCGTGGTTGGTGAAAGTCGACTCATCAGAGAATAACACCTTTTCGAAGAAAAGGTGATCTCGTTCAATTTCCTGAAGTGCCCATGGACAAAAGGAAACCCGGTTGCGAAAATCCTCACTAGAAAGTTCTTGATGCACTGAAAAATGATAAGGATGGTATTTATGCCGATGTAATATCTTACAGACAATCTTTTGAGAAATTTCTGATTCACGACTTATTTGGCGAGTGCTAATGTGAGGATCATGTGCAACGGCAGCTAACACTGCTATTTCATTGTCCTCAACAGCCACCCTATCTGACCGATTCCTTTTCTTTGGTTGCACACTTTCTTCACCAGTGAATTGTTGGATGACCCGATAAAAGGAAGCGCGCGATCGTATCTGGTCAGGGAAACGTTGGGTGCTCCATCAATGTTCCTTCCACTTTCTCCATAAATGATTATCATTTAAATTTTTTCTTGAATTGAAATAGCCTGCATTATTAATCTGGGAAACGTTACTAATAATAATCAGTTCCTCAAAACAAATATCGAACTTCTAATACCCTAACAACGTTAGAAACCAATTAATGATTTAGGCGTGCCAGTGCAGTGGTATCTAGCACTGAATGAATAAGACCTTTGAGACAAAGTCGTGTGCCCCATTTCAGGAATACGACGATACGAATCAAAAGTGACCTTCGTTTGACCTTTAAACTGGGTCTCAAGGTCAAACTCGTGGTCACCGTCTTAAGTCCCCTTCAGAACCTTGTGACTTTTGTCTCAAACATTTTTCGCGATATCGCGTATTTTTCGAGTAATTTGGATGTCTCAAGTTAAAAAACGCACCATAGTATCTAATATTTAATACCTAATATATTGTATAATATCTGGTGTCTTATGTCTTACATCTTTTTCTTATATAATTTTAAAGTAATTGGATTGATAATATTCTACTTTTAGAAAATTATAGTATTAAAATAAACAGTTTACAAAATGAAATACAAATTTGTACTAATTGCTAAGTATGTATATATGTCTTAACATTAGTTGGGCTAACTACTTAAGGGCGGTACAAGTGTCGCGTGAAGAAAGACATGCGCCACTGCAAAGAAAGACTGTACTCTGTCCAATATAAATTAGCAATAAAAGGCTTATGGGGAAGCTTTTTCAAAATCAGTAGCACGCCATATATTTGAACCATATTGAATTGAAATAGAAAGTGTTCACCCGTCAGTGAATTTCCAATTGCATCTGACATAAATTTAATAAGTCTTATTCAACGCACATCTGAAGGTTCACTGATTACATTTGGCCTGTCTGCTGCTATTCAACCCCTATTAAATTAATGTGCATTCAGAGTTACCAGTGTCCATTTGGTAACTCTTTTCCTTGAACTTATGTTGAGGAACTTTTGGTTTTAGAGCTTTGAAAAAAGATTTTAATGATGAGTGTTATTGTGGAGATCTTGCTTTGATTTTGTATTTATTTTAATATGTGGAAAATACGTTAAACAGAATTGCAAGCTGTTTTCTTTAAAGAAAAAATTATTTGCGTAGGTTTTCGTAGCGCGTGGCCAGTTATTTGATGTTACATGTATTTTTATAAATTTGGTTTGTGATATTAATGTGAAGCTAAGTGTTATTATGTAAATTGCCTACTGGGGATACGCTTCAAAAACGCGCCTTTTATCTTACCTCTTGGTGGTGTGGAAAAAGATAACTTTGTTTTACTTATAAAAATTATGTAAATAAAAATTGCAGTCTACAAAAAGTACGTCAACCCTACATACTATTCTTTCAGATGTTTGCTAATTTAAAATGCTTACAACGGAACACCTGTAGAGCTTTTGTTGGAATAGGACCTTACGGAAAACTAAAGAGTGCGAATTAGAGACAAACATTCCTATCTTCCCTGTACTTCTAATTTATGTTGGACAGAGTATAGAACTGTTCACGAGCTCTGTCAGCAGAGGAGAAGAAACGAACACCGGCTTCTTAGGAGGAAAAAGAAAAAGCATAAGAATCGCGTGGTCGAGGAAATTGAGAGATGCCAGATCTTCAGGAATGTGATTAGGATGTTTTACCAGACGGTAAAAAAAAGTATGCCACGGACACAAACCCCGAACCGAAGCTTGTAGAGACGAACAAGGGAACATCGTAGTAGAGTCGCAGTCGATACTGAGAATTTGGAAATATTATTTCTGTAGACTGTATAATGGCGAATAAGAAACAAATACCGCTGTCGGCAGAATGAACCTTTCAACCTGGACGATGTAGACCAACAATTCCGTCCTCCGACCTGGATGACGTGAAGATAGCAATATCTAAGCTCAATTCCAGAAAAGCTACTGTAGCGGACGGCCTGACCGCTGAGCTCTTCAAAGCGGCAGGCGATGACTTGGTAAGGATCATACACCAACTCGTCTCTAAAATATGGATGGACGAAAGTATGCCCGATGAATGGAGCCTCAGCATTGTTTGTCCGATCCTCAAGAAAGGTGACACTCTGAACTGGGCCAACTACAAAGGTATCAGTCTTCTTAGCAACGCGTACAAGATCTCATCTGCCGTATTGTGTGAACGCCTGATGCTGTTCGTCAACAAGCTGATAGGTCCATATCAGTGTGGTTTAAGGCCAGGAAGGTACACCATTGCCCAAATATTTACTCTACGGCAGATCTTGGAGAAGGCCCATGAGGTTCAGATCGATACACACCACATATTCATCGATTTTAAGGCCGCGTATGACAGCATCGATAGAGACGAGCTATATAGAGCAATGTCTAGTTTTGGCGTCCATTCCAAATTCGTTCGCCTGTGCAGGATGACGATGGAGAATGCACGCTGCTCCATCAAGGTCGGTAAACATCTCACCGAGACCTTTGATGTCGAAAAAGGATTTAAATAAGGCGATTCGCTGTCATGCTATTTCTGTAACATCATACTTGAAAGAAAAGTGCAAAACTCACGAGCAAACATAAGAGGCACAATCTTTCAAAAATTACTCGCATTTGCCGATTACATTGGTATAATCAGAAGAAAGCAGAGTGACGTCAGTGGCGCTTTTGAAAGTATCGAGACGGACGCTGCGAAAATGGGTTTAGCGGTGAATGAGTGTAAGACTAAGTCTGTCCTGGTCTCGGACAGAACATCACCGTCGAAAGGTATTTGAGGACTTTGTCTACCTGGGCTCGGCTATGAATTCAGGCAACGACACCAGCGCTGAGATCAAACGAAGAATAACTCTTCCCAATCGCTGCTTCTTTGGCAAAGCCCTCTCTCGAACAACAAAAGATTCCCTATATAAGACCTAAATAATCCCAATCCTTCTCTATGGCGCAGAGGCATGGACATTATCAAAAATGGATGAGGGTGCTCTAGGATGCTTCGGGAGGAAAATTCTTCGATTTGCATTGACGGTTGAGGAAGAGATACAACGTCGAACTGTATTGACTGCACAGCGACATCGACCTAGCCCGAAGAGTGAGGGTCCAACGACTAAGATGGCTGGGTCATGTAGAGGGGATGACCACCAATTTTCCAGTTCGAAACGTCTTCGAATCCCCCCAAGAGACGAGAAAGTAGAGGAAGACCGAGACTCAGGAGTCGCATGCAAGTGCAATGGGACCTCAGCCAACTTAGTGTCCAAAACTGGAGCTAGCTGGAGACGGCCCAGGTCCACCCCGGACTGTAGCGTCACAGTGCGCCAAAGAGGATAAAAAATTAAATGGCATTTTGTATAAACGGAGGTGTTAAGTTTAAAAGTTAAAACAACCGACTTAAAGGGAAATCCAAAACAAAGAAGAGAGTTTATTAGCGGTTTTGTGGTTCTATATATACCCGGAAAGTGTTATACATTTCAAGCAGAGTTGCCATGTTAAATTATATGAATTGACAGAGTATTAACTCATATTTTTCTTAACACTCCCACTTTTAGATAATTTAATATTTTAATTACATGGTTTCATCATTATTTTTTTTCTATAATTCCAATTAACAATCTAAATTTTTGAAATTTATCTTTACTTAGACCCTTTGTTAAAATGTCAGCTTGTTGTTGTTCAGAAGGAACAAAGTTTATCAAAAATTCTCCTCTTTCGGGTCGCTCACGTATGAAGTGATAACGAACGTCTATGTGTTTCGTTCGTTTATGAAACTCTGGATTTTTGATGAGCCGAATCGCTCCTTGGTTGTCCATTTTCAGCATAGCATCGCCAATACCTCCCGGAATCATCTCAGAGAGTAGCTGCTGTAGCCATATCATGTCTTTTACTGCTTGTGATGCGGCTACGTATTCTGACTCAGTAGTTGACAAAGAAACACATTTTTGCCTCTGTGATGACCAAGACAACGGGCCACTCCCGAGTGAAAAAATGAACCCAGTGGTAGACCGCCTTGTTCCAGGATCCCCTGCATAATCAGCGTCACTGAAACAAACTAACGAATAACATTTAGTTCTTTTAAAAAATATACCCATTCGTCTGGTTCCACTGATATATTTCAAGATTCTCTTCACAGCGTTGACATCATGATTACTTGGCGAATCCAAATATCGGGAAACCACTCCTACAGCAAAGACAATATCTGGACGAGTCGCCACCGCCAAATACATGAGAGAGCCTACGGCTTCTCTGTATGGAAATTTCACTACTTCCGAAGATAGAGTATCTGGTGAAGAATATTGCTCCGCTGGAGTTGACACCGGCTTGCAACAACTCATGTTGAATCGTTTCAACAACCGCTCAATGTAGTTCGATTGGCCAACATGAATTCCATCGCCTGGTTGAACTGTGATTTCCATCCCGAGAAAGCAACCAGCTTCCAAAACTGTGACTTCGAAATTCTTCTGCAGAAATTTCACCAACTGATTCGCATCATCTTTGTTCTTCGAAGCCACGAGCCCATCATCGATGTAAACAGCTAATATTACTCTGCATTTATTATCTGCTGATAGAAAAATGCAAGGATCCATTTTGCTAGGCCTTAGCCTGAACTCTCGCAGAACTCCTGTCAGCTTTTGATTCCAGCAGCGAGACGCCTGTTTGAGTCCATATAAGCTCTTTCGCAATTTGCAAACCTTATCTGTGCCATCACCAAAACCCTCTGGCTGTTGCATGTAAATTTCCTCAGTGATATCGCCATATAAAAATGCAGTTTTGACATCAAATTGGGTCAAAACAAGTCCTTCGTTGGCTACTATGGCAAGAATGGAACGAATCGAGGTGAACTTAGCCACTGGACTGTACGTTTCTCCATAGTCGATGCCATATTCCTGGGTGTAACCCTGTGCAACCAATCTCGCCTTATACTTTTGTTTTCCAGCGCCTAGATCTTTAAGTTTATAAACCCATTTGTTACCAATAACTTTCCTACCCCCAGGTCGAGATACCAAATCCCATGTGCGATTTTTGTAAAGACTACTTATCTCGTCTGCCATTGCTTCTTTCCAATTTGTCATCTCGTCGCAGGAAATAGCTTCTTTGTAACATTGTGGCTCTCCTTGCATAAAATACGCATGCTTTTCCACAAAATTACAAGCCCCTGGTACAGTATCCTTTCTTTTGCGTAGTCGACTCTTCAAAGGAATAGACTCGTTGGGGTCATATACCATGTCTATAGCGTCCTCCTCATCACAATGGTAATCCTCCTTTTCCAATTGTTCTTTTGTCCTTACATCAACATCGTCTTGTTTTTCCGTATCAATAAAAACATTTTCTAGTGAAAGATTATCGTGCTTGCTCATATGGATAACAGATGTACTTGGAGATTCGTCGAAAACACTATTTGGAAGTCTTTCTTGTTCGCTGTGCTGCTCCACTTCCCTAAAAACGACATCTCTGACGATTATCACTTTATTTGTTGCAGGTGTCCAGATCCGATAGCCTTTGGATGTGTCCGAGTATCCCATGAATAGACACTTTTCAGCCTTTCTGTCCCATTTTTGGCGTTTTTCCTTGGGAGCATGTATAAATCCCTCAATACCAAACGTTTTAAACTCCTCGACCCTTAGCTTTCCTCCACACCACATTTCGAAGGGAGTTTTACCTCCTAAGGCGCTGTCCTCAGTGCTGTTCAAAACGTATACAGCAGTGTAAACTGCTTCTGCCCAAAACCGTTTACTCAAATTCTTCGCACTAAGCATAGTCAGAGCAGCTTCGACGACTGTGCGATTTTCTCGTTCGACGCTCCCATTTTGCTCGGGGGTGTAAGGAACACTGGTCTCATGCCGAATGGAATGTTTCCTTAGAAGCAATTCAACGCCTTTGTTGACAAATTCCAAACCATTGTCAGTACGGAGTGTTTTTACTGAGTAGTGGCTTTCTGAGTTAGCAAGATGTAAGAATTCTTCAATGGACGAACAAACTTCTGATTTCTTCTTCAAAAATTGTACGACTCTGTAATGTGAAAAATTATCCTTGAAGAGGACAAAGTATTTAGCTCCTCCTAATGATGTCTCTTCCATTGGTCCACATACGTCGGCATGCACAAGTTCCCCTGGTTGACTTGCCTCAAAAGAACTCCTTGAAAACGGGATTCGATGCATGTTTCCAAAGACACAAGCATCACACATAAAATCTTGATCGTCTATGAAACTGATCCCATTCCTTTTAAGATGATCACGCACTTTCTTGATGTTTTGGTGAGCCAGTCTCTCGTGCCATACCTTTAGTGGCAACGCTTTAGTAGTTGCCAAATTTGCCGTCGGCTTAACCGAAACCTGTACACGAAAACACATTCTGAATAGCTGCGCCTCACGCTCTCCCACTGCCACGATAGCTCCGTCTACATTAATAAATTCGCATCTCATCTTATCAGAAACAAATTTTAACCCTTTATCCAATGCACGACTTTGGGAAAAAAGATGAATGGAGATTTTGGGCACATACAAGACATTAGATAAATGTTTTTTACACCACCCTTTTCCATTAAACGACAAGATGTTGATGTCGCCCGTACCTAACGCTAATATTTTTTGACCGCTTCCAACTCTAATCTCAATGGGGTTAGAAAATGTTTTATAATTTATAAACCAATCCTTTCGAAATGTCATATGATCACTAGCACCTGAATCAAGATACCAAGAATCATTGAACTCACCATCATCAACCAGCAGTGCATTGCACACCTTTAATTCTTTCTCCTCTACCGTGCCTGCACTTCCACTCCTTTTAGATTCCGTTGAATTGGATTTTCTTCCTATTGGCACTTCGCCCCTGCTTCCAGTCCTCACACGATCATCGTTCTTTGAATTTGGCTTCCTCACCACTATTACCTCGCCCTTGCTTCCAGTCCTCACACGATCATCGTTCTTTGAATTTGGCTTCCTCACCACTATTACCTCGCCCTTGCTTCCAGTCCTCACACAATCATCGCACTTTGAATTTGGCTTCCTCACCACTATTACCTCGCCATTGCTTCCAGTCCTCACACAATCATCGCAGCAGCTTTTAGCACCGCAGCTTTCAGCACTGCACATTAGTGCATCTGCTTTTCTCATACCACCTTTGATTCCATTGGTTTTATATTCAGTTAGCTTTTTGGGACATTCTCTTTTCCAGTGTCCTACTTCATTGCATCTGAAACACTTACCGGGTTGGAAAGTTTTGTTTTTGTGTTGTTTCCAATGTCTTCGTTTCGCAATTAGTGCCGAGGTGCTTGTGTCTGGAACAGATGAGCTTGAAAGCATTCTTGTTTCTTCCATGATTAACCGTGACGTTAAGTTCTCCAAAGTTTGCTCATCTTTTGTTGTTGACTCCCACGCAGAGAAAAAATGCTTAAAGTTTTCGGGAATTGTCATCAAAATTTTTGTGATTACCATGCTTTGCGTAATCTCCTCCCCTGCGTCCCTCAGCTGCCGTACTATGTTTTCTTATTTTGATATGTGAGTTGCAACGTCATCCTCAGGTTCCATCTTAAATGTATAAAACCGCTGCAGCAGCATATGAACATTTGCATTTGATGATTGCTCGTATACCGACCGAAGTTTTTCCCACATTTCTTTTGCAGTGGTGCAGTTTACAATATGGCGAAGTGGTGTCGGGCCAACACTCATTGCAATTATACGTTGCGCCTTACAATCATCTTTCGCCCACCCAGCTAACCGTTTTTCATAAGCTACCTCAGTCTCAGATTCTGCCTTAACCGGTCGGTTAATAGCACCATTAACAAAATTATATAGATCTGAGGCACTGAGTAATATTCTCACCTGGAACTTCCATACAGAATAGTGTTCAGAGTTCTGCAATTTGTCAATCTTGAAAATTTCGTTTTCCATTTTCACTTTACTTCGCAAAAAAAAATTAATTTATTTAAATGTATTATGCAGCAATTTCCGAATATATGTAAATATATAGGTATATATGAATATGGATACTCGGGGATACTCGGGTATATATGAATATAAAACGAAAGGCAGAAAACTAGGTATTTTAATGGACTACCGGATTTAAAACTGTTTCAGAAATTTTTCTCTAAAAAACAACCGCGCGATCTGGGCCCATAACCTGTTAAGTTTAAAAGTTAAAACAACCGACTTAAAGGGAAATCCAAATCCAAAACAAAGAAGAGAGTTTATTAGCGGTTTTGTGGTTCTATATATACCCGGAAAGTGTTATACATTTCAAGCAGAGTTGCCATGTTAAATTATATGAATTGACAGAGTATTAACTCATATTTTTCTTAAAAGGAGGCAATACGATTTCATAAGGGTGATTTTCTTACTCAAAAACGCTCCCTCTATATTCCAAAGATGTGTCGACTACATCCTTATAAACTATATCGGAAAATTTGAATAAGTTTGTTGACGATGTTCTTATATACTCCTCCACAGTCGAAGAACATACAAAAAACATAAATATAATTTTTAACGCTGTTGATGAAGCCACCCTTAAGGTATCAAAGGAAAAGTCTTTTTTCAGACCGTGGTCGGGTATCCTGCACCCCGAACATTGAAAGAATTGAGAGGTTTTTTTAGGAATAACAGGTTACTATAGGAAGTTTATCAAGGGAAATGCAGGCGTAGCCAAGCCCCTAACGACACACCCAAAAGGAGAAAATTATCAATAGTAAAAAGTAAGAGTAAATATACTAATATAAATCTAGACGATGCAGCAAGTAAAGCCATAAGTAGTTTGAACGCATTTAACATAGCTATTGGAGCCGTCCTTAGGCGATGACGCGATAGTTTGCTCATTGGACTATCGCGCAGAGCGCCTGGGTTCGATTCCTGGCTGGGTCATCAACGACTTTTCAAACTCCCGAAAATGAAATTGCCAACGGAAAAGCTTCGAAGGAGTGCCGTTTACATTCGGCGATAAACCGTAGGCCCCGCTCAGATATGACAAAAATGACAACATGAGCAACACAATTGAGTGTCAAGAAGCTGGGCCATGGCCCATACCGGGTTCCCAGCGCCACAGTGTGTGTTTTCTATTCTTTTAGTCAAAACAGAAGACCTATAGATTTGACTTTATATACCGATAACCAATCGTTAGTATATTTAATACCGGAAAAAAATCCGAACACGAAGTTAAGGAAAGGAAAAATTATAATAGTATACAAAACGGGACAATCAAATGCAGTCGCACATGAGTCCAACTGGAGACGTATTTAAGGTGGTGAGCCAACCATTTAACACATATAGCGTACAAGTAGAATTAGTACCGAACAATGAAATAAACAAAATAGAAACACAAACCGTTCTAAAAAATGAAACGTTATTCTGTTTCCAAACACTTTATATATTTTTTATTCAAAATACTCGTAACTTCCCGTTGTTTAAAACCGATTTCACTACTATCTCACAATTCGAATCCCTTATCGTCATAATTCCTTGTCCATTGCTTTCCAAAAATCAACTCATCGCCGCTGTTTCCCATCCTGTGTTAATACCACATTTGTCGGGTTCTAGTTCTTTCTCGTAACTTCTGGTTTGGAACTGGGGCAATAACTGAACTCTTCAAAGTGGAGAGTTTATTAATGATGTATGATCCTAAATTTATGCAACACTGGATTTCTAATTTTATAACATTCGTTCCACAATATCCCCCTCTTAAACTTATTCGTCCCGAACAAGTTTGATATTCTCCCCAATATAGCGATGTATCCGATCCACATGAACCACTTTCATCTTGCCTTTTCGTCGTTGAATGCTATTGATAACATCGCTAGTATTTTTTACCACTTTACAGGTCCTTCATAGTCTTGTTGTTATTTGGGTGATACGCCTTTCCGTATACGGTTGTAAAGCAATACTAAATCTTTTTATTGGATTCATGTTGTGGTCGCTTTGACATCATACCTCGTCTTCATGCGGTCACTGGCTATCTTGATCTTATCCCTGGTTGTTTTTTGCAGGTCCCCAATAATATGCCTGAGATCTGCAACATAGTCCTCTTTATTTCTTTTCTCTTCAGTCGGCGATCCAAACATCCATTCACCCGAATGGTTGACCGAAAAGGATTTCCGATGGTGTGTGACCTATGGTGTTGTGTATTGCACTCGAATAGGCTAATGGGAACATGGAAATCTGCCAGCCCAATCGCAATAATTGCCGCCAACGACCTTGGATAGGTGTTCATTTAAGGTTTTGTTGAAGGGTTCTGCATCCAGTCCGATTGTGGGTGATGCGGTGTCGTTCAAGTCTTCTTAATCCCCAGTAGCTCGCACACTCCTTGGAAAATCTTGGACTCGAAGTTGCGCCCTTGATCCGAGTGCAATTCCATCGGTACCGCTCATGCAGTTGTAAACGATCTGCTCAATCACGGTTTTAACTTCCTGGCTAGAGATAGCGAAAACCTCAGGCCATTTACTGAAGTAGTTCATAACAACAAGAATATAGCGATTTCCATTTTCGGTTTCAGGAAACGATCTTAAGATGTTAACTGCGGTTCTCTCGAATAGTGCTCCAACGTTGTATTGCAGCATTCTGCACGGGCCCTTACTGGCGATGCAGGTGATACATTTTCTCCACCAATTTTTGACATCGTCCTTGGCGTGTACACTCCCAAGTGGCGCTCCTGACAGTGTGTCCAGTGTGTCATCAATCCTTGGCAAAGGATAGCTATCCTTCTTGTTGACACTATTTAGGTGGCGATAATCCACGCAGAATCTATTGGTGCGGTATTTGTTCTTGACCAGTACAATTGGTGATGCCCACAGACTCTAAGAACTTTCGATCAACCTTTCCTTTTCCATAGTCCAAACCATTTCTGCAACCTCCGTCTGCTTAGCTAATGGTAAACGCCCAGGAGGGTGACGTATTGGTCTTGCATCTCCAGTGCCTATTCGTTGTTATTCCCAATGTGTTCTGCCATACTCGCTGTCCTGCGAGGCAAATACATTGGCAAATTCGATGATTTATTCCTCTGCCATCGCTCATTGCTTCTAATTCAGCTCGGTTGCCTGAGTATAGTTATTTTCAACACGGCTGTGCTGGTTGATGGCAAAGATAAAGCAGCATCTTCCCTTGGAAACTTGGTGACAGCTGTTATCAATACGAACCCATATTGCCTTTCAGCTTAACGAGCACCTTTCCCACAAATAAGTTCTGATATCGATGTTTACAGTCTGGCTCAATCAAACAGAATCGATGGCTCTCAAGATCACCTTCCAGCTTCTCCCAAATAAGTGTCTCTGCGGAACGTGGTAATATCTCGTCCTTCCTGATTACTGTCGTATGGCATGCAGCATTCTCATACACTACATCATGCGGCTTCATAAAGTCAACTCCAATGCTGCACTCGTCGCACCGGTGTCAATGGTAGCAACGCTTTCACTGTAAGACGCTTGTTACTTCGTTTTGCTTGGGAGACTTGAATTTTGATCCTGGGGGCGTCAATTCCAGAAACCAACTTCTGCCCCCGTTGGTCCTTACACGTCTTCCCGCCTGTTGACTGGAAGATGCGCTGCTTGCAGGATAGATGTTTTCCCTACTAGATGCTTTTTCGTTATGCCTCCTAGCAGTGCATTGTCGACAACTGCTGCAGATGTCCTATTTTGTTGCAATACCAGGACCGCACACTGTTTCGCTCCACGACGTCTGTTCGTTGGCATGAGCATGACCGGAATGCATGTACTTAAGTACAGAACCGTTTAGATTCCGATGGTGTACGAGAATAAGAATGCCGCATGCCTTAGGACAGTATTCAGTAAGGACGAGTTACGGAATCGAAAGGGAACCCTTCACTCTAATGCGGATGCTCTGTCCCAGTGACCTTGCAAATCTGACGGTAAATCTTGCGCAAGACAAGAAGAAAAAGATGCAGTATCCACCTAACGGCTAAGATCTGAGCCCACTGAAGGTTGGAATGAAAGTGCAAAAAGAGGATCCGGGTATCGAACCAATACTCTCCTGGAAAGTATATGAAGAAAAACCAGATTGGTAGGAAATATCCAATAAAATCCCGAGCTAAAGGCATACTGGGCACAGTGGGACTCGCTTCATGTTCAAGATGGTGTTTTGAGGCGAAGGTGGAAAAGCTCGGATGGAAAGTCGTTTGTGATGCAGCTCGTTGTGCCAAGATCGAATATCGGTAACGTGCTAAGGGAACCGCTCGATGAAGTACCCGGAGGCCACCGTTAGAAGGGTGCGTTTTATTTGGTGTACGCCAAGGACAATGTCGAAAATTGGTGCAGAAAGTGTGTCAACTGCACCGCCAGTAAAGGCCCTTCGAGAGGATCGCAGTTGACATCGCAGGAAATCGCTACATTCTTGTTGTTATAGACTACTTCAGTAAGTGGCCTGAGGCTTTCGCTATCCCTAACCAAGAAGCTAAAACCGTGATTGAGCAGATCGCTTACAACTGGGTGAGCAGATTTGGCGTACCGATGGAATTGCACTCGGATCAAGGGCCTAACTTCCAGTCTAAGACTTTCCAAGGAGTATGTGGACAATTGGGGACTTAAAAGACGAGAACAGCACCGCTTCACCCACAATCGGACGGGATGGTAGAACACTTCAACAGAACCTTGAATGAACACCTATCAAAAATCGTTGGTGACATGCAACGAGATTGGGATAAGCAAATTCCAATGTGCATATAAGCCTATTGGAGTACAGTAGACAAAACCACAGGTCACACTCCATCGGAAATCCTTTTCGGTCGAACAGTTCGGTTACCTAGTGAACTGATATTTGGATCACATACGTCTGAAGAGAACAGAAATGAACGGACGTGCACCAAAGAACAAGGCATGAGATCCAGATAGCCAGTGACCGCTTGAAGACGAGGTATGATGTCAAGGCGACGACAACGGAATTCCAGGAAGGAGATCAAGTCTTGCTATACTATAACCCTCATATACGGAAAGGCGTATCATCCAAATTATATCAAGACTGGACCTTATAAAGTGGTAAGACGCATCAACGATGTTGTCTATCGCATTCAACGGGGAAGAGGCAACATGAAAGTGGTTCATGTCGATACATCGCTATGGTTTAAGAGGGGGATATTGTGATATAGATTAGATAAAATCGAAAATCCAGTGTTGCATAACCTTAGGATCATGCATCATTAATAAATTCTCCACGTTGGAGAGTTCAGTTATTACCCCAGCTTCCAACCAGAAGTTACGAAACAGAACTAGAACCGGAAAAATGTGGTATAAATACAGGATGAGAAACAGCGGACGATAATTTGATTCGGAAAGGAGCTAAGTCTTAACAGTGAACGATAAGAATTTGAATTGTGAGATAGTATTAAAATCGGTTGTGAACTACTTGGAAGTTATTTTGAATAATAATAAATTAAGCGTTTTGAAATAGAATAACGTTTCACCATTTCGAACTGTAGTCGAGATAAATATGAATATGGATGCAACGAGGGCTCTTAATTCACATTCCTACAACCTATAATTCAGACTCATCATAACTCACTACCCATAGCATTAATTTTTTTGGGTATGTGTGAATGCTGTACTGAAAAACTACCGTACTAAAGAGACATGCAATAATGGAGGAAAGTGCATTGAAATTATTATTGTTACTCGAGTTATTGCGCAGACGATTTTGGGATACATCATTGCTGCAGGTTGGATTCTGTTGTACGTTTTGGATTTTTTTTTTTCAATTAACAGGTATACATGAATTTTCGTGAATTTTCCCACAAGCATTCACAATTCTCATTACTTGGAAACACAATTCCTTGTTATAGTCAACTCTTGTGAGTCGTGTGAATGTGAGTTAGCCCATCCATGAGACGAATGAGTATGAATTTCGAAGGTTGACAACACAACTACGCGTAACACAACTTTAATACTGGCACTCTTTCAGACTCATTCACAGGTCTCATGGTACAATGTGTAATGAGAAGTATCCATGAATCAAGTTGTGCATCCATTTCGTGAATGTATCCATGCAGATGCTTTTTACCAATCAAGAAGAACAAAGAAAGATAGTGAAAGAGACTCATGAGAGAGCTCATAGAGGATTTAATAATAATATTGTAATATTTCGGCTAGGGTTCGAAATGATAAAACGTTATTCTGTTTCTAAAAACACTCTATTTATTACTATTAAAATACAACTTTTAATTAATTCACAAACAATTTCACTTCTATTTCACAATTCAAATCTCTTATCTTTCACTTAGTAAGACTTAGGTCCTTTTCCATCGCTTTCCAAAAATCAACTTATCGTCCGCAGTTTCTCATCCTGTATTTATACTACATTTGTCGGGTTCTAGTTCTTTCTGGCAACTTCTGGTTTGAAACTGGGGTAATAACTGAACTCTCCAACGTATAGAGTTTGTATGATCCTAAAACTATGCAACACTGGATCCTTGATTTAATCACATATATACCACAATATCCCCCTCTTAAACTTGTTCGTCCCGAACAAACTCTTCGCCATTCTGCCCAATATAGCGATGTATTCGATCCACATGAACCACTTTCATCTTGCCTCTTCCTCGTTGAATGCGATAGACAACATCGTTGATGCGTTTTACGACTTTATATGGTCCTTCCCAGTCTTGCTGTAATTTGGGTGATATGCCTTTCCGTCTATGAGGGTTATATAGCCACACTAGATCTCCTTCCTGGAATCCCGTTGTGGTCGCCTTGACATCATACCTCGTCTTCATGCGGTCACTGGCTATCTTGATCTTATCCCTTGTTCTTTGGTGCACGTCCCTAATAATCCGTCTGAGGTCTGCGACATAGTCGTCTTCATTTCTGTTCTCTTCAGACGGCGGTGATCCAAACATCAATTCACTAGGTAACCGGATTGTTCGACCGAAAAGGATTTCCGATGGAGTGTGACCTGTGGTGTTGTGTACTGCACTCCGATAGGCTAATAGAAACATTGGAATTTGCCTATCCCAATCGCATTGCTTGTCGCCAACGACCTTTGATAGGTGTTCATTCAAGGTTCTGTTGAAGCGTTCTACCATCCCGTCCGATTGTGGGTGGAGCGGTGTTGTTCTCGTCTTTTTGATACCCAGTAGCTCGCACACCCCTTGGAAAATCTTGGATTCGAAGTTGCGCCCTTGGTCCGAGTGCAATTCCATCGGTACGCCGAACCTGCTCACCCAGTTGTAAACGATCTGCTCAATCACGGTTTTGGCTTCTTGGTTAGGGATAGCAAAAGCCTCAGGCCACTTGCTGAAGTAATCCATAACAACAAGAATGTAGCGATTACCCTTTTCGGTTTCAGGAAACGGTCCTGCAATGTCAACTGCGATTCTCTCGAATGGCGCTCCAACGTTGTATTGCTGCATTCTGCCGTGAGTTTTAACCCTCGGGCCTTTACTGGCGGCGCAGGTGACACACTTTCTGCACCAATTTTCTACATCGTCCTTGGCGTGCACCCAATAAAAACGTTCTCGCACCTTTTCTAACGTCTTATTCACTCCCAAGTGGCCTCCGGATATTCCATCGTGCAGTTCCCTTAGCACGTCACTGACTCTCGACCTTGGCACAACGAGCTGCATCACAAACGACTTTCCATCCGAGCTTTCCCATCTTCGCCTCAAAACACCATCTTGAACTTGAAGGGAGTCCCACTGTGCCCAGTATGCCTTTAGTTCGGGACTTTTACTGGATATTTCCTGCCAATCTGGTTTTTCTTCGTGTTCTTTCCAAGCGAGTATTGGCTCGATATCCGGATCCTCTTTTTGGGCGTTTCGCATTTCACTCTCATTCCAACCGTCAGTGGGCTCAGCTCTTAGTCGTTGAGTGGATACCGCATCTTTTCCCTCTTGTCGTGCGCAATGTTTGCAATCAGATTTGCAAGGTCGCCGGGACAGAGCATCCGCATTAGAGTGAAGGCTTCCCTTTCGATGCTGTATCTCGTAGTCGTTACTGAATACTGTCCTCAGGCATGCGGCATTCTCATTCCCGAACACCATCGGAATCTCAACGTTCCTGTACTTAAGTACATGAGTTCCGGTGTCAAGCACTACATTATACGCATTCATAAAGTCAAGTCCAATGATGCACTCGTCGCGTATATCGGCCACTAGGAATACGTGGGGGAATGTTAGTCCTGCCAGATTGATCGCAAGAAGAACCTCTCCATATACCTCCGCCGTCGCTCCTGTTACTGTTTCCAGACAGTTGCTACTGGTATTGTGTAGCCATGAATCAGGAGCGATGTCCCTTCTTATAATGGAAGCGGTGGCACCGGTGTCAATGGTGGCCACGCATTTATTCTGGCCAATGTGGGCTTCCACTGTAAGACTCTTGTTACTTCGTTTTGTTTGGGAGACTTGGATTTTGATCCTGGGGGCGTCAATTCCAGAAACCGACTTCTGCCCCCCGAAGTTGGTCCTTACACGTATTCCCGCCTGTTGACTTGATGATGCGCTGCTTGCAGTATAGATGTTTTCCCTGCTACATTCTTCTTTCTTATGCCTCCCAGCAGCGCATTGTAAACAACTGCGTTCTTTAAGTGGAGCCCAGCACTGACGCTGCAGATGTCCTATTTTGTTGCAGTTCCAACAACGAACTTGTCCTCCACGCACACTGTTCCGCTCCACGACGTCTGCTCGTTGGCATGAGCATTCCACGGCTGTCACTTCTCTCACGCGGTGGATTTCTTGAGATGCTTGGTCGGCAGCTTTCATCGTCAGGGCAAATGCTAGGGCCTCAGGGAGGGTTCGTGTTCCAGACATTCTTACAGCCATTTGCAACTGCCTATCTTCAATCACTTGGGTAAACGCCTCTACAGCCATTTCGCTGATAATGTCTTCTCCGGCATTAGGATAAGATAAATGCGCCAACCGTTCGATATCGGCCTGCAACTGCTGAAGTGTTTCTCCCCTCTTCTGGACTCTGCTGCGCAGTTGAACTCTGTATACTTGTTGCATATGGTCATCTCCGAAGCGCATTTCTATGGCTTTAACCAAAGCGTCGTAGTTGAGTTGTTTATCTTCTGAGATGGTTTGCAGCAATTCCGCAGCTGTACCTCTCAGTGCCAGCGTGAGTGCAATCGACTTTTCTCCGTCGTCCCAGTTGTTGGTCATGGCAGCTGCTTCAAATTGTCTTCTATATATTGGCCACGATGTTTGGCCATCGAAGACAGGCGGTTGCATCTCTTTCCTTCTAGGGCTGTCTGTAGAAATTTCTCGGACTTTCTGTTTCTTTACTCTCTCTAGTTCTTTCGCAAGATTCTCGATATTGTGTTCAACCTTCTCGAATTGTGCCTCGTGCATATTTAATTTTTGATCGATTATTTCGAATTTCGCTTCTAGAGAATTCTTGAACTCTTCGACAGTGTCTTTTTGTGCGGAAATAATGGAATTCTTCTGTTCTTCTAGAGAATTCTTCTGTTCTTCTAGAGAATTCTTCTGTTCTTCTAACTTAGAATCCATACTTCTCCTTTGTTCTTCTAACTTAGAATTCAATCCAAGGAGCAATTCCATCATGGCAGACATGTCAACCCCTGTGCTTACAAGCTCCTCTTCTACGTCGAACGACATGGATTTAGGATCTTTTCCATCTTTTTCGATCGCTTCTTGTAGCCGAAGAATCAAATCACTTTTCCCTCCAGCTGCGGAGAGATTCCGCTTCTCTAGCTCCATTTTCAGCTGGGGTATACTTAGCTCCAGCAATGTACGTGCCATTTTTTTTTTTATTTTTTTTATTTTTATTTTTTTTTTTATTTCACAGCACTCAGAATAAGTTTTATCCCACTTCTGACACCAATGTAATATTTCGGCTAGGGTTCGAAATGATAAAACGTTATTCTGTTTCTAAAAACACTCTATTTATTACTATTAAAATACAACTTTTAATTAATTCACAAACAATTTCACTTCTATTTCACAATTCAAATCTCTTATCTTTCACTTAGTAAGACTTAGGTCCTTTTCCATCGCTTTCCAAAAATCAACTTATCGTCCGCAGTTTCTCATCCTGTATTTATACTACATTTGTCGGGTTCTAGTTCTTTCTGGCAACTTCTGGTTTGAAACTGGGGTAATAACTGAACTCTCCAACGTATAGAGTTTGTATGATCCTAAAACTATGCAACACTGGATCCTTGATTTAATCACATATATACCACAATATTCAAGAGATAAATGAAAAATGGCATCAGCCAGATATGAGGAAACAGGCAAAAAGTTTTAATAAAAAAAACGGGCGTAGCATTTCGGGATATACGAGAGAAATCTGGTTAGAAAACCTTTGAAGGATTCAGAAACTCCAACACATATACACATGGATCTATACTACAACGAGAAACATTTATTTATAGAATCAATAGATACATTTTCCGAGTATATAATCATATAAAAGAATTAGAAACAAAGAAGAGATTCTATGATAAAATGGAGGAAACCTTATTAAACAATATCCCAAATTGCGAGGGACTTATGACGGACAACGAAAGTTGTTTCAACACTCAGATGGTGAATCAAGTGTGTTTAAAATACGGAATCAAGAAAGTACAGACGCCAGTCTATAGATCGACAGCAAACTGCCAAGTCGAAAGTGCACATAAAATAATCTCAGAACTTTCAAGAATATTTATGGTACAAAATGATACCAATTTAATCGAAGAAAAATTTAGAACAATGCGTGAATTCAATAGCACAGTTCATTCAGTCACAGGCTATAATCTCAAGAAGTGTTCTTTAATCAACGAAAGTTCAAAGATTCAAATATGCACCCAGAACTCACTAAAGCATTAGAAAAAGTCTTGGAAAGACTTAATAAAGGAACGAAGCACAGAACTTATCAACAAGAACAAAAAATAATGGTAAGAATTTCGGGGATAAGAAAGAAAAATAATATGAGATATATTGCAAGAATACTAAAGGAGGAGCGTGAGGACACGATCTTAACAATGGAGGGGGTTGCTGTATACAAAGAAAATATAAAAAATAATGCTTTTCCTGCAGATAATGAAATAAGCATTCCCCACTTTACTCGCTAATGTAATAAAGTGTACTCAAGGCACAGCAAATATAAAAGACGTCACAAAAAATAAATACCCAATATTTAAAATGCAATGTAAATGTTAAAAGGTAACACCGATAAGATACAAACAGACGAATTATTAGCATATTGTAAAAAGTACGTTAGAGTACAAATTTGTCAAAACTATTTAGGAAGAAGTGTTTATGAAGAAAATATTGAAAAGAAGAAGGTTTATTTCCATTATTAAAAAATGTAATATTAAATATGAATATAAGAAATAGTACTAGGAGAGATATTAACTAATAGAATTCATAAAATAAATAACGCAACCATAAATTAAGTGAAATTAATCACATATTATAATATTGATAGAACTATTAGAGAAATAATAGCAAACAACATAATAACCAACTTTATTTAAACAGAAGAACGTGTAATAATTTATGTAACAATGAAAATGATACGTTTCATAACTGAATACAGGAGGCAAAAAAACTATAAAAAAGTTCAATTAGTCATGTAAAAAAGAAATGGCAAGATTAAAACCAGAAAAAAAACCAGGACGATTTTATTAAAGACAGGAAGGAGTTAGGGACCCTTAACCATATAATTCAAAAATAATAATAAAAGAGATGTCGAATGAGTCATGTACGCACCAAAAACGCATCTGCCTAGGTAATAAAATGTAATTCACACCAAATGATGTTTATCTGCTTAGATAAGAAAACCAAACACATAGTAACTAATGTATTGATGAAATAAGAACGAAAGAAAGATTATATTTTAAGAAGGAGATAAATATGAGAAAGGAGCACGTTGCCAGGCAGTCTTAAGACTACATAAACATAGACCATAGTTCCGATCTTACATTTTATAATTTAGTTATAAAAAATTATGTTAAGGAACGAGAATTAATCAAATAAAAATATTAAGCAGATTCATTAGAATTCTACAAATAATATTTTTTTAGGTGCCGTGAAATAAGGCCAAGTGAAATACGACCAACTTTTAAAAATTGGCCTTATTTCGCTTTTAATTAGTGTAATAAAGCCAACTTTCTGCAGTTGGTCTTATTTCGCTTTCATAATGTGCAATAACGCCGAACATTGCTTGTGAAATAAAGCCGAATTCAGAGAGAAGTATACTGCTAAATACCCCAGAGTAAATATATATAAATTTCAGCTCCAGGTGCATGCCTGACAGTTGTTGACATACCCTTAGCGGAGCGATGGCGAAAGGGTTAAAATCCTGTTAGCGAGCGAAGCATTAAATACAATCACTTCATGCTTTAAATACACCAGACTTTCAATTTGGCCTTATTTCGATTTGGAAATGGAAATAAGGGAAAATTAGTTTTATTTCCATTTCCAAATCGAAATAAGGACAAACAAATAAGGGAAAATTAGTTTTATTTCCATTTCCAAATCGAAATAAGGACAAAAAGAAAGTCTGTTGTATTTAAAGCATGAGGTGGGTGGCTCGCTTCGCTCGCTAATAGGGTTTTAACCCTTTTTTCCGGAGGGTTTAGTCGCTCTGCTAAGGGTATATCAACAACTGTCAGGCAGGCGCCTGAGGCTTACATTTAGGTCTTATTTCGTTGGGCCTCATTTGACGTCCCCTTATTTGAATGTCTTTATAAATGAAACGTGAAATAAGGCCGACTCGGCCTTATGCCTTACGCGAAAATACAAATTTTGCGAATATCTTTTATTGGCTTGCTTGATAACGTGGCTCGCGTGATTCGCGTGTATAAATATTTCAAGACATGTACATACGAGTCCAAACATATATAGACGCATCATACCACATGGAATCATCACCAACAACTTATTAACTAGCGGCACTTTTTACAGAAACAGTTATGTTTTTTACATCAAGTAACTAAAACTGTAACCTTACTGCTAATGTTAGCACTGTGTACTTAAACTTTTTTTTCGAATGTTTTCACAGTTCTATACACTTTTTTTGTTTCTAGTTTTCGCTTACTCTTTTGCCTATCGTTGAATATCATCAAATTTGTACAGCTATATAGTTAAGAAAGCAATGTTTAATTAATAATTGAAATGTATATATGTTTGTTACTGTAAAAGCCCGAACTACTGTAAATCCTAACGATTTCCAACTCTGAATGGTAAAAGTCCAAAATGTTCTGTGATCATCGTTCATTTCGAACTTTTACCACCATTCACTTGGAAAATCTTAGGTTTTACCGCAGAGACGCAGTAAATATCGAAATGGACACGTATAGACGTCTGTTATACTGCGTACTATTAAAACATATTTTGAAGATGTTTTAAAAAAAAAGCCAAATGACAGAAAATAATTTAAACAATGCAAAGATTTGACAGATGTGTAATTTCATTACTAATTATATTGTTATAAGTTATTAAAACTACATACTTATTTGATATAATTAATAATTTTCATGACGATTATACATGTAAGGTTTTGACACTGATACATAAATATAATAAATAATTGAGAAATATATTTATTGTTTTATTCTCAAAACCAACATTAACCAACTGTACCAAACTCTTATGGTAAAAGTCAGGAAAATTATCTTTTGTTTACAAATCCTCACATTTACCAACTCGTGTTCGTAAATGTTAAGATTTACGGGCTTTTACTGTAACATATGTGTACAGTGACTCAACTTTTTGACCATATGATTTTATACAATTAGTATACATATATTAACAATACAAATCAACTTTAATATACCTATGTATATTTTAAATTTTTTACACAACTTAAACTCTTAATCAATACTTACCTTACAAAATGAGAACTTTTATACAAATAAGTTTGAATTCGGGATTGCTATATTTAATGAATTTGACAACAAGTGAATTTTTTTGGAACCTATATATTGGAATCATGTAAATAATCGCCACTATCCAGCTCAATAATATGTGACATTGTCCACCGAGATGGATTCCAATGAATTAAAGTTGTTTTTTGTTTTACACCTGGTTTACCATGTATTAGTTAAAGGCGGTGAAAATATATATATGTATACAAAAATATATGTATATATATATATTAAAAAAATATATAAAAGATATGTAATTTAATACGAGTATATAATATTATAAACTCGTATGTACTGTAACTTCAGGAACTAACCTAGTCATAGACAAAGTCATCGTATTATGCCAATTTATACTTTTACGCATCGAGTCTCTAAAATATTTCCAATAAGAAGCAAGAAAAACGATTTTTAATGTCACTACTGGCGAAAAAGGTATGCGAGTATATCTACAACTAAGGCTAATTTTCACTTTTGAAAATCCATATTGATTTACCCAACCTTAGGTCAGTTTCATCGCATTTGATTTTATCGCAGTGAAAAGAATTGGTTTACGAGTATAAAGGATCAAGACGACTTTGAATTTAAGTTAATATAATTTTTTTCTCCTGTGCGAATAAAATAAATTTGTTTGGGGTGACTTTGCCAAACATGTCCAGTAATTTTGCAATAAATTTAATACTAGCAAAAAATTTCTTTAAGTAAAACAACGTTTTCGGTGTATTTTAAACGTTTTCTAACTTTTATGAGACACAATATTTAATGTAAAAAATAGATTAAAACAATTAGAATTTATTAAAAAAAAGTATTCAAATATAATTGCCTACATTTAATAGTTAACTCGGAGGATTTTTAATGAAACATTTGTGTTTCAGCAAAAAATAGTTAAACGAAAATAGGATTTTAAAATTCTAGGAAAACTTATTGAGTGGTATTTAAGATTTTAATAAGAACTCCTTATGATTGGATCATTTTGGAATCTGTGCAGAGCGTGTCCATCAATGCCTTTAGACAAGGTGAGAATACGTACATATATTTGCCATATATACTATATATATATACACAAATAATAACTTATATAATAATTTATATATGCATATGTGTAAATACAAATTTATATGCATGCATATATTATTATAAATATTAGCCCTAATATTTGAAGTTGTTGGCTACAAATACGATTAATTAAATGAAAAATCGATAATATGAAAATTAGGACTTTTAGATTTAGATAGAAGCATATGCCTAGCATTATAGGAGAAGACGTTAGTGTGAATATCATAGCGATCAAATGAAAAACAAAACACTGGAAAATTAAACTAAATGCATAAGAGAAATAAATTATAGATATACGAGTATATACATAACTTACGTTAATAGTTAAGATTGATGGATAAAGGTTAAGACAGGTTATATATACCGAGTAGTAAACGACGAGGCAAAGCCATCATAGATATATGATAGATAGAAACTACTAAAGTTCGTTGCACTGCGGCTGAAGTGGTTTTCATGCTGCTTATTAGGTAAAATTGAAAATCAATGATGTTTTCTCGTTCATTTATGTAATCATCAATATTTTACAACTCGTGCTTTAGAAATTATAAAAGCGGAATAATGCTCCAGTGTATATATTGGTTGGCTGTCCCTTTAAAATGTTATTGCTAAAATAGTATAATAATACAAGAGTCAATAAGACAAGTTAGCAGCTGTGATTAAACTTTCATGATATTTTTCATTCCTTTATTTTTTTAAGAAAAAACTGCTGTCTTTTATATATAATTAAATTATATTTTAAAAAAAAAATTAACGGTATACTTTCTTTATTTCTACAATGTTTTCAAAATGTTTTATTATATTTATTTATTTATATGTTTGTTCATTCCTTAGAAACGCGAAAAGAAAAAACTTACCGACTCATTTCTACAACCCGACTAGATATATTTTGAGTAACTGACTTGGATAAGGTGGTACTATATAAACAACTTACAGCACCTGCCTTCTCAAAACATGACTCACTTACTTACTTTAGGTGGCGCTACAGTTCGGGGTGGACCTGGGCCTCAGTCAACAAGCTTCCCCAGCCAGCTCGATCCCTGGCTAGCTGCCTCCAGTTTTGCACGCTAAGTTGGCTGAGGTCCTCTTCCACTTGCGTGCGCCACCTGAGTCTTGGCCTTCCTCTACTGCGCTGTCCCTCGGGGGCGGATTCGAATACTTTTCAGACCGGAGGCATTGGTGACCATGCGCTCTACATGACCCAGCCATCTCAGTCTTTGGATCTTCACTCTTCTGGCTAGGTCCATGTCGCTGTACAGTTCATACAGTTCGTCGTTGTATCTTCTCCTCCACTCACCGTCAATGCAGACGGGACCCAAGATCGCCCGAAGAATTTTCCTCTCGAGACAACCAAGAACACCCTCATCCATTTTTGATAATGTCCATGCCTCTGCGCCATAGAGCAGGACCGGGATTAGATCGGTGTTGGTTGTCGTTTTTGCTTGACAGCATATACTTGGTCTTGCCCTCATCGCCGCTTCCGTCTCAATACTCGCGAAAGCGCCACTGATATCACGCTGCTTTCTCCCGATTATGTCAATATCGTCGGCGTATGCGGTAATTGGACGGACTTTTGAAAGATAGTGCTTCTTGTGTTTGCTCGTGAGTTTTGCACTATTCTTTCAAGTACGATGTTGAAAAAATCGCATGACAGCGCATCGCCTTGTCTAAATCCTTTCTGGACATCAAAGGTCTTGGTGAGATCTTTTCCGACCTTGATGGAGCAGCGTGCATTCTCCATCGTCATCCTGCACAGACCTACGAGGTTGGCAGAGATGCCAAAACTAGACGTTGCTCTGTATAGCTCGTCTCTATAGATGCTGTCATACGCGGCTTTAAGATCGATGAATAGGTGGTGTGTAACGATCTGAAGCTCATGGGTCTTCTCCAAGATCTGCCGTAGTGTGAATATCTGGTCGATGGTGGACTTTCCTGGCCTGAAGCCACACTGATATGGACCTATCAGGTTGTTGACGAACTGCTTCAGGCGTTCACACAATACGGCGAATAAGATCTTATATGCGAAGTTAAGGAGACTGATGCCTCCATAGTTGGCGCAGTTCAGAGGGTCTCCTTTCTTGAGAATCGGACAAACAATGCCTAGGTTCAATTCATCGGGCATACTTTCGTCCGACCATATTTTACAGATAAGTTGGTGTATGCTCCTTACCAAGTCATCGCCTACCGCTTTGAAGAGCTCGGCAGTCAGGCCATCCGCTCAGGCAGCTTTGTGGCGAATTTAGCCTTGATGCGGATTGCTACGAGGCGCTCGCTCACATGCCGGAAGCGGCGGACTTCTTGTCTTAGTCTGCCCCCGACAACAAATCCGCATCCAAATAAACGCTGCTTTTGCCCTCGATAACAATTGCCGTAGTAGATATCGCAGTTTTTCATCTTCTTTTTGTCCGGCCCATCCCATCGAATTTCTGGAATTTCGGTTATGTCTGCCTTGCAGCAGTCTAGGGCCTCCGATAGTTGCTCGGATGCACGTGGTCTATTAAGGGATCTAACATTCCACGTGCATATCCGAAGCTCATTGTCCTTAAATCGTATGCGTGGGTTGTCAACAGTAGATCCGTCCATATCCGAGGCTTGTTGATGCTTCGTAACTTATGTTTTTTTTAAATGGCCGGGAAGCACAACCTCCAACCTAGAGGACTAGTTCCATTTTTAATGCCTCTAGGACGAAGGTCGGTTACACCGAAGCCAGTAACCCGTTCCGGGATGTGAGCGCTGCCGTTGGCCCATAGGCAACCCTGACTAAGACCTGGAAATCCTTACCGGCCCGAGCTCCAAATATGTCGGAGTAGCCCGGATAAGGTCTTGTTTTGGTTTTCGACACTAATCCTGATTTATGGCGAAGGAAACTCGCCATTGTAGTGGCAATACATTCTGCTATATCCTATTTTCGAATGAATCGTCTCAACCTGGCCAGACATACTATATGTCAGTCTAAGCAGAGTAAGAACACTCGACAAATTTCATTAAGATTATCGTACGAAATAGATGTGTCATCAATCTTTCCGCTTTAATTTACCTTGATAGGGTTTTCACCCAATGTTAATTGCATTTCAAAAGGGAATGCTCTAATAGATATGTTCGTACCTTTGTTTTTTTTTTTTTAAAGAATTTAACACTGAAGGGGGTATAAATACTTATAATGCCTCATAATGTGTTAAGGTTTTTGGAAAACTGGACAGAAAGAGAAGAAAGATGTTTGGACTTAGTGGTTCTTTTGCTCCATTGGTGGCATTCAACATTTAATGGGGAGGCTGGGATTCGAACACCGAACCTTCCGGTTTGGAAGCGAGTTCACCACCATTGGAGCCACGGCCACCCGCACCCATGAAAACATGTAGTTATACGCAAACTTTAAAAATATTGACATCGATTTGTCACATAAACCTAAAATACTACGGTAAACGAACGTTTTGATAGTAAAACTTTTCTTTATTATTTAGTAGAAGTCATGAGAATAAATTTTGTTTATTTATTTTGACACAACAAGTTATTAGCAGTAGATTCGACATAACAAGCTTCGACTGGTTTAGATCTTTCGGTTCTTAAAATCAATATGCAATACCATACTGTAAATAATGACAGATCCAAGGGACCAATTGGACTTGGTGGCGCAATCTTTATGTAAGAAGCATGAACTTGTTTTTAGATCCGAACTAGGTTTTAGTTAATTTTTTAATTTTTCATTGCCTCACACACTTTTTGCCAAGAAAAAAATATATTTGGCGTGAAATTGTACGACTGCGGGAATTAGGCATCGTACGGAAATTTGCGCAAATGAAGGGACTTTAAAGTAACAATTTATTCCTGTTTGGGAATAGACCGCCGCCCAGTAATGCACATTCAGAAATTATCGCAGAAGTTCCAAGGTGACTTTTTTTCCAGCACAGAGTTCGGACTTTTCGTGTATTAGCAATTGCCGTTTGGGAAATCAAGTTCCACTGGTATTTTCCAACAGTACATGGAATTTTGCGTCTCCTACCTGAATGATGTCATTGACAACATCAGCGTTCTTTTGACCTTTTCAGGTAAAAGATCATGACCGTCTGAAAACTGGTAACTCTTCGGGTTGATCTTCCCACCCCATTGGCTACTGATGCGTCATCACATGGCATAGGGACAGTTATATCGTTTGCGTATCCAAATGGCGTTGAAAAGTAAATTGCTTTCACTGGATGAGACACAAAAGAATTACAGCCAAGTCGAGAGGGAGGCTCGTTCCATTACATTAAGTGTCAAGAAATTCAAACAGTATCTACGATAATGCTGGTGGCCCTACATCGTGACATCGTGACCTTTTCACAAGAGCTTCTAAAGAGTACACTAGCTGGTCCATAACCTAACAATTTTGGGAACGCATTCACATAGATTTAGCAGGACCACTTCAGAAATCCGTGAGTTGATTGTGATAGATGCGGAATCATGGTTTCCATTTGTTATAACGATGCAATACATTACCTCCCACGGTACAATCCAAGCCCTATGTTATATCTTTGCCTTGGAGGGACTGCACAAGAAAATAGTTTCAGACAACGGCCCTCAACGGATTAGGCACCTGAATCATGAAAATCTTAGAAAAACAAATGTACCTAGCGCAGGGAAGCATTGGTGATTGGCGTTGTCATAAAAACGAGATATGTACATCTCCATAATGCGACAAACGAAGAACCTAAGACATTTTATACAAAATAAGAACTTGATTTACAATAGGCGTCTAATTGCAACTAAGTCATCGACTCGGTATTTGGTGGCCATTTTCCGCTTTCTGTTATAACCTTTCCTATTTTCTTCTTGTACTAGGTTGATGTTTCTTCGTGTATCTTCTCTGAGTTGGTCTCGCTCTCTCTAATCTCTCTCTGCCAATCTGATGTCTTCCTATTTGTTCATCCGCAGCCCAGTTAAAACTTCAAATGGGCTCCGTATGATGCTTCTTTGGTAAGTCGAATTCAGCAACATCTGGAGTTTCGAGGTGTTTGGATCATCTATTGCAAGGTTAGTCAGAACGAAGATTATGATATGGTTTAACCGCTCTATCTGTCCATTCGCGCTTGGAACATCAGTAGTGATTCGAAGGTGCAGTATACCTTCGTCCTGGCAGTAGTCATTGAAGGTGTGGGAGGTGAATGCTGATTCACGATCCGATGTAATAAGCGTCGGGTTTCCGAAAACCGTCTTCTGTGGGTCTAATTTACTGATGACTTCTGCAGCTAACGTCGATCTGCATGAGTAGATCCAAAAAATTTTTGAAAAGACATCGACCACGCAGAAGATGCAACAGTAGTTCTTGTTGGTGGGTGACAATGGCCCGGCAACTCATTCTTTGGGATCGGATGTAAGTACCCCTCTTGTTTTCCAGTTTTTCTGTTGCCCAGGGTGCAGCGTATGCAGTTTTTTCTTATATGGTCTATTTTTGCTCGTAGACTTGGGATGAAATATTCTCTCGACAAAACGTCTTCCATCTTTCTCTTTCCAAAATGTTCTTCTTCGTGAGTAGCTCTGATGAGTTCTTGTGCATGGCTGTTGGGTATACACAGCAACTTGCTTCCCTTTTTATCGTCTTTGTAGAACAAGCCATGTTCCGTAAAGAAGTCTTCATGTGGTGCATTAAGTAATACTTTCTTTAGAAATTGACATTTTGACCACCTAATCTGAAAACCATAAATTTCGGACCAGGCTAGAGTTTCTTTGAGTCGAGTGAAGCATTGGTCGTCTTCGTCCGCCACAATAACCACATCGTCCATGTATAACAGAAAAATGCCTTTTTCTACCAGAGGTTTAAAAACGCGATTGATATACTTCTGGAACACGGTTGGGGAGGTGCAAAGTCAAAAAACGCGCGCGTAGAAACTCCCATTGACCAGAGGGGGTTACGTACGACGCATACTTGACGCTCTCCTCTTCTCTGCTAAGTGCATCTAGTTGATCGTTTTAAGATTTCCCTTAAGATTTCCCTATTAAGCCGGCGGTAATCGAAACATAGCCTCTTTGTACCATCGTTCTTATTAGCTTGGACGACTGCCATATTCGAAAGAACTAGGCCTAACTATGCCTTTGGATACCCAGTCTTCTATCTGCTCCTCGACTATTCTCTTCTCTAAGGAGCTAATCTTCTGGGGGGTTGACAGATAGGAAAGTGGTTTTGAAAATAATTTTAATTTCAACGGCTATGTTGTTTTCTTCCCGTGGGATATAATTATTTATTAATTGTTCGATGTCCTATTTAAATTGTGGGTTTCCCACGTTTAACTTCGGCTCATGACGATTCATTTCAGGAAGTTGGCAAATCTGGCAAAACGCTTCTTCTTGTTGGAGACCACCACACCATCTGGTAAATGTTGTACGCTTTTACCTACGAGGACATCTTTTCCGATTATGAAAGGTGTCTGCATTATGGACTCCGACATGACAAAGACGTTGGTATTAGATACGCAATTATCTATCTGGATGCCAGAGTTAAAATATTCCATCGCTTCTACCGATCTTGCCGAAAGTCCTCTGACTTTTAATATTTTGGTGTTATCGTAGGAGCACCCATCCGAACGGAGACGTCACTTCTTACTAGCGTTACATCGCTTTCTGTGTCCACGAGACCAAACAGCTTATAGTCATTGATTTATACTTCTCTCATCGCATTAGGACTGGGGATTTGCAGCACGTTTGACCCTTTTTGGTTATTCTTTTCGGGCAGTTCATAGATTTGTGGCCAAACTCGTTGCAATAGAAGCGTTTTGGTAGTTTTTCGGCATATACGCTGCTTATGTGTCCCTTAGAACACAATTGTAACATCGGCCTCCTTCACTGTTTGAAATTGGGAGACTTTCTTTGTACTTCTGATACATATGTAATTATTTTTTCTTTGAACTGTTTTATGTCCGCTGCCCCGTACAAAATCATCTTGTTACGGGGGAGTCGTTTGATCCGTCGATGGAATATTGTATAATGCAGCTGTCATCGATGCAACCTAGCTCCCTCATCGACAGTAAATAATCTTGAATTGATGCGCCCCTTAGTTGTATCCTTGCCCAAAATTTTCGTGTATCTCCGCCATACTAGCCCTATCTGAAACTCCTTGATCAAAAATTGTTTTAGCTCAGCCCATTTGGTTATACTGGGTTTCGATCTAATCGCCAGCTTAGCTGAACCGATCAACAACCTCTTCCCAAAAATGATTTTTTTCAAACTCGGACCACTTCATGCTTTCAGCTGCTTCCTCGAAGTCCTGGACCCAGTTGTTGATGTCGTATTCATCTTTGCCATTGAATTCTTGGACTACTGCGGCGACATCTTGAAAGGTTACGTTAGTATTACGCGTGACTCTGCGACTTGGCATTTCTTCTTCCCTAGATGTTTGTAGGATTGTCATCTCTAGTCGCCATTGCAATTCTTTTTCCTTATCCCGGACCTCACTCTCCCGCCGTAGCAACTCCAATTCCTTTTCGTGTTGTCGATCCTTAGTTCCTGCTTGCGTTCTAAGTCGCGCAGCATAATGAATACCCGTACTGTTATTGCTTTTCCTTGGCATCGCAAATGAATTTAATTAATTATAATTAAAAAAAATATTAAGCAACCACCCTAGGGTTGTTACCGCCACTAATGAAAATAAAATGGTTTTGACTTAAAATAATTTACGATTTCACCTCAACGGTCAACGACCAGTTTTAAGTTCCACTACTTGCCGATAGAGGTCCAGATGACCATTCACCACCACCTTGCTAAGTCCTCCGATGATGTCAGCGACAACAACCGCACAACGCAGATTCCCGCAACCACCCTAGGGTTGTTACTGCCACTAATGATAATAAAATGGTTTTGGCTTAAAATAATTTAAGATTTTACCTCAAGGATTGTACACACTAATGTGTACAGTACAGTCAACGACCAGCTTTAAGTTCCACTACTTGCCGATAGAGGTCCAGATGACCATTCACCACCACCTTACTAAGTCCTCCGATGACGTCAACGACAACAACCGCAGAACGCAGAGTCCCACCACTTCCAAATAATGGTACCGTCACTTACCTCGACGATATTAGGAACAACCACACAGCACAGGATGATACAACCACTTCAGCCAAACAATTATATCTTTTTATTGTTAATTTTTCTTTACTTTTGTTTTTTTTTTTGCCATTATCCCGGTTGAGCCCCCAAAACTATTGTAGCTTAATGAACGCTTTATTCGTAGTATTATTGAAAAAAATGAAAAAAGAACGAACAAAGAAATCGGTATGGACGTTCGGTCGGCTGGCGACAAATTCCAAGACATATTCAGAGCAAAGTATAATTTTAAGTTGAAAATCTTCAAGTTTAGCAGTTAAAGCAATTAAATTTTCACTCGAAATAAATGCACTGATTATGAATCAGCACAGCAAACGCAAACGAAAATACACTGTTATTTTGTGAGAATTTGCTAAAGTTCTTAGGAAACGCATAGGATCAATTTGTTGACACTGTCGCAGTTGCATATTGTCAGTACAAAGTTTCGCCAAGTGTGGAGTTTTCTCTGTGTTTTTTGTTAAAAATAAAAATATTTTAAGTATTAAAGTAAAGATCCTACCTAAAGTAAATTTAAAATTCAGTTTAAATCGACATTTTAATTGAAGTCTGACGCTGAAAAGAATACGTCTGGAAGGAAACCAATTTTAAACTCAAATATACAAAAACGTGTTGTGCGGCAAATTAAATATGGAGTATAAAAAATGCGATCCAGATTAATAAGGCATTATACCAAAAATATGGGTATGAATGTATCAACTGAGGCTGTACGAAAACTTTTGCGCAGTAATGGTTTTCATGGACGCGCTTAAATTGAAAAGTCCCTTTTGACTGACCGCAATAAGAAATTAAGACTGCAATTTGCCCAAAAATATAAGGATTATTGTGTTAATGACTGGGCAAGGGTAATTTGGTTGAATGAAACAAAAATAAAAAGTCTTGGGTCCGATGGTCTCCAATGGATCTGGAAAAAGCCAGGTGAGCCAATCAGCGATCACCATATCAAACTAATATTAAAATTTGGAGGAGGGAATCTTATGATTTGGGGATGCATGTGCATGGGATATGTTGGTGAATGCATTAGAGTGGTGGGTCGCATGAAGGCTACTCAATACTTCACCATCCTGCAAGACGGACTCCTTACAAGATTGGAAAAGTGGCATAAAGATGTGTCAGAAATTGCCTTCCAGCAAGATAGTGATCCGAGACCCACAGCCAAAATTACAAAAGCGTGGCTGCAAAATCAGCAATTTCAAATACTTGATTGGCCACCACAATCTCCAGACCTCAATCCGATTGAACATCTTTGGGTTGAGGTTAAACATGCTATTTCGGATTTGTCTGGAGATTGTCCAAGTTTGCATGAATCATGTTACCGCACTCAACCTGCTTGGTAAAATATCACCGCAAATCAATTTAAAAAATTAATAGAATCCATGCCAAGAAGTCCTCAAAGCAAAAGGAGGACATACGAAGTACAAAGTAGGAACAGTTTCGCAAAGTCAACAAATTGATCAAATGCCCTATTTTTACTTTTGTTGTATTAAATTATTTCTTTCATTTTCATTTTAAATGCATTTTTATTATTTTAAATTCAGAAATTCTTACAAGCTATACAAAAAAACGCTTAAAAATTAGCTTAATTAACTTGAAACTATCTTATTGTAACTTACTGGCCCCATGCGGGCACTCTAGGTTAAACATAATTCTTAGTCTAAATGTCTTTCGACGATTCTTACACCATATTTTAATTTTTACATTAATTAAAGCTAAAACTAAGAAAATTTATTTTATTTTAAAAAAAAAACTTAGTATACGGACTTCTTTTTTGTTATTTAATCTTATTTTAAAACTTAAAAATACCTAAATATAAATCTTAATCTAAATAACCTACTAAGCCTACTTAATCTATCTTATTGTATTGATTGTATTAAATTATGTTAAAAGATGAATTTGGTTCTCATTATTTTTCATACTGAATTACTATATAATATTTTTTTTTTCTTTTAAAATTTCGTTGAATTATAAACACAAATAAAAAAGTTATGATAAAAATTCTTTTATTCTGCTAATCATGTGATAAAAAAGTTGAGTCACTGTATATGTAGCAGCACATTTAAAATCAAAAGAGAGAATAAAATGAGAGGACTGGTTACAAGCAGTCAGTTTTGAAAAGGTAGTCAAAGCGGACATACCGAAAACTAAAACGAGTGGCTATTGTGAGTTGTTTTAATTTCATATGCTTATACATATATGTATATTTCTTTTTTTTCCATTCGAGTTGATATAATTGAATTCAGTGATATTTGAATCTAATCTAAAAAGGAAAAGCATTCAACGACATTTGATTCTGATTTTAAAAAAAAGTTAATTAAAGACATATCAATGGCAATTAAGGTTTGTGTTGTAGAATAATATAGAATAAATAAATAATGGCGATGGCGATGGCGCGATAGTTAGCTCATTGGACTATCACGCAGAGAGTGTAGGTTCGATTCCTGGCTGGGTCACCAACAATTTTCAAAATCGCCATCCCCTTTCGGCGGGAAATGGCAAACTCCCGAAAGTAAAATTGCCTACGAAAAAGCTTCTAAAGAGTGCCGGACTCGGCGATAAACCGTAGGCCCGCCCCGCTCAGATGTGACAAAAATAACAACATGAGCAACACAAATGAGTGTCAAGAAGCTAGGCCAGCGCCACAGTGTTTTTTTGTTTTTTGTTTGTTGTAGAATAAAGCGAAAAAGAAGAAATATATTTGCACCGAAAGGAATATTTATTCTAACAAAATAATATATTAAGAAATATTTGATACTTATCGTGTTGTGTGTGCTGCGATCAAATCCAAAGTGATCAAAGGATGTGCGTAATGAATAAATTAGAGCACAATTAATGCATACTCTTCAATGCAATCTCTCACACAGGCAGTAAAGTTATTGTTGTACAACCTGTGCGAGAGCACAATACGAATGAGAGTTGAAAGAGGATTCGCAACAAATTGAAGCACATATGACATGATTGAACTTCACTAAAGATCAAAGTGATTGATAAGAAGGAAAAGTTAGAATTAGAATAGAATTGAATATGAAGTAAAAAATGAACACTTAACATAACAATAATGAAGATACAGATACTTCTAGTTTACAAATGTAAAGTACGCGTTAATTGAACCCCAAACATCCCCCCTCCCCCCTAACCGAATTTCAGGACATCGGTAATGCTGCTACTTTCGTTATAGGTCATACTAGGCTTGAGATTGAGGGTAGGTTGCTGCCATTTGTTTCGCTCCTGTAGTGTTGTCAAATACTCTATGTGCCACCCCTTCCAAAAGCCTTGAATCATGTTTTGGATATGATTCCAGTGACTTAGCCGATGTATTGGTGTTTCAAGGTGATTGGGCTCAGGAACAGCTGTCAATGGTTCACCTACGAGAAAATGACCTGGGGTTAGAGCTTAGGACATAAAACATAAAGGACGAGAATTTAACACAGCTTCTACTTGACACAAAAATGTACAAAATTGATTGAATCAAAAAATGATTTTCCAATGACGCGTCTTAGATGCAGCTTTACTGACTTAACGCCAGCCTCTCAAAGTCCACCGAAATGTGGTGCGGATGGAGATATAAGGTGTCATGCTATACCATCTCTGGCAATCGTGGCGAAAATGGTGTCGTTGTGTGTTTGCTCCAGAATTAATTTGTGCATTTCCGTGAGGCATCGTCGAGCTCCTTTAAAATTGGTCCCGATATCGCTATAATTATTGGAGAATTTCCCGCAGCGATAAAGACGTCTGTCGTAAGATCGCTTGCCAGTTCCAAGTGAATTGCTTTCGTAGACATGCATATGAATAAAGCATACACAGCCATACTAAACTCCTCAGAATTGGAGTTTGCTCCTACTTCCAGTCATGACTGGGAACTCCACTGAGAGAGTTTATGGAAGTTTGTGGATCCTAGCTATGCCTAGCTATTGTGCTAGACATTGAAAATAGATGGAAAATTGCGAGGAGCAATGTTTCTCCTATTGCTGACCCCCGGGTATTTTTCCCCCATCGAACTACTCAAAATTGCAAGTAAAAACAAACGCGAAGGAGAAAGAAAGTCTGATAGAAGGTAAATGGAGTGTTGGGACGAAGGAGGAAGGTTGTGTGGGTATAATCCTAACCTGATTATACCCGATCTAGCCATTCTCTAAATCGCCGCCCCAAACAAAGCTAAGTATTAGTGCCAGTGCCACTATACCATGCGTCACTACTTACTCCGGTGGATCGGCGTTCAGATTTGGGGGGAGTGGGGACCGACCAATAGTGGATCATTCCTTACAATTATTTATTTATTTCTTTATTGGTTTATGTTGTGGGCCGCCTGGTATTTTGTTATGATTTTTGTTATTGTCGTTCTGTTATTATTGATGCTTATATGTTGATATTGCTGTTGTTTATTGTTAATCATTTTTGTTATTTATTGTATTGATGTCATTGTTGTTCTTGGTTTATGTTTCTCCTCGTTGGAGGCTGTCTCGTAGCTTGGCCGTCCGCCTACAGCCTCTGCTGCTCCATTGGTGCTCCATCGGTGGGGTGCTGGCTTCAAAGGGGTCGTCTCCCTTCACCCATCGAACCTGACTTTGAAAGTTGATACGACTATGGGGTGTGTCTTATTATGTTGGCCGTCCGCCTGCACACCACCGTTGCTCCCTCGTTTGGGGTGTAGCTATAAAAGAGATCGTAATCTCTTCCCCCTTGGACATTTCAAAATTAGCATCCACAACGATTACGAGATGTGATGCTTTTTGTCTCCTCAAGCCTTGGTAAAACTTAGCTTTCTATAGGGCGTAGGCTCCGAGGATCGTCCTCCCCTAACCGTCATCATCGTGTTGGGGTGTCTGGCTTGAAAGGACCGTCCGTCCCAATCCGTTTAGACGCCCTGTCGGATGCAGCCCGTCGCGAGTCTCCCGTCTAGCCTACGGGCTCCGACAACGGTGATCCTGGTGGACCTCCTGTCGCACCCTGGACTCCTGGTTCGTCGTGAGTCTCCCTAGCTTCCTTAGGACTTCACCGACCGAACCACCTTGTTCCTCGTCTGAGGGCATCAATAGCCCGTTACATATGTGGGTTCCTTTCTGAGGTCTATGGGCGGTGGGCCACTGGCTGATGGGACCATGTCTGCCCTCCACCTCCGCCAGAGCTCGGTCTTCCCACTCAGCGAAAAGAGTGAACGAAGGAACAGGGAAGAGGGTAAACCTTGTTGCAGGAAAATTTACCGATTAAAACTGATCTGATCTGATAAAAGCTGATCTGGTAAATAGACGAAAAATGAATGAGAAGCTTTTGAAAGATATTGTTAAGGCTAGAAAAATATTAAGGAAAAAGTTAAAAAGTATCCAGGTGCAGGAAAAAGATGCTGAACGTCTTTTGGAAGACACTTTTAAACCATTAATGGGGCCTCCTAAGAAATTAGTTGAAATCTCAACATGATATACTGATGATGACAAAATAAGTTAAACTTCTTTTGAAATAAGGCAAGAACTCCTATAAAAAGGAAATCGTCCCTTCCATCGTGATCGTGTTAATAATTTCTTTTCATAGGCGGATAGGAATTCTAGCAATAAATACTTTTTTTTATTTTTTGTTTGTTTTACTTTTATTATAATATTTATTTTATTTTTTATAAAATTATTTTACAAATAAGGATTAAGACAATCGTCTTATAGATTAATAGACATGCATATACGAAATATGGTGACACTCTGTAATTATCATATATATGTAAGTAATAAATTAGTTATGAGTATCACTTCGGTATATCTAACAATTAAATAGATAAAATTGAGGCGGTGTGGCCAAAAATTTAAAAAAAAAAAGTATTTTTACTATAGTAAATACAACGAAAAAAGTTTCAAGCTAGAAGTAATTAAATAAGCTATTAATTCAAGAGATAAAACGGATTATAAAATACAATTGTAATAACAATTTTGTTAAATTATTAAGGTTAAGCCAGTATGCCAGAGTAAATATATTCAATATTGTGGTAATTAAAATTCAAAAGTCAATTTTTCACAGATATTGTTAAATTTATTAAATACACGAAAAGAGGGTACAGAAAAAAAGTTCTGAAAGCGGTAGTTCGAGACATCGGTATATACACTGAAGAGCAAAACTGTTGCTGTTTGCACAAAATTTCCATGTACGTTACGTTATTTTTTCTCTATGCATTTATATGTAAGAAATTGTTATTTTCTTTTGGAATATGCATATTTGTTCTCTTCCAATCCGCATTTACCGTTCATTATTCTCTCTTGTTTAAGAAAAAATAGGGAAAAGAAAACAAAGTCTAACAGCAACAGTTTTGCACCACTTTAATCATTCTTTAACAAAATGATATCACTTTGTGATAGTGAGAAGTTGATTCATTCTGCATAGTTGTTTTCTTGTTTTTTTGTGGCAATAAATTAAAAGGAGCTGAGTGAAGTGTAAAATATAAAAATTTATCAAAAGAAAATTAATAATATAATTAAACTTCTTAAAGATAATAGGTCTGTTAGATTTATTGCTAAAAAATTAAAAGCTAGTGCTCATACGATATTAAAAATGAAAAAAAAAACATAAAATAGCTTCAAAAGAAAACAAAGGGGGACGTCCAAAAAAAAAGATGACCGTACGGCTCGTCACATTGCTAGGAAAGTCTGTGGTGTGAACGCAGTTACCCCAAAAGAGGCTATGAATGAGCTTAATGTTAACGCCAGCATCTGGACTGCTCGTCGTAGCCTTAAAAGAATTGGTTTGAAGGCTGAAGAAAAGAAAAAGAAGCCACTTTTATCGAAAAAAAAAATATTAAAAAACGAAAAGATTTCATGACAACCCATGAAAATTGGACATTTTCAGATTGGAAACAAGTAAGGCAAATCGAATGGTGTTCATGCATCTATTTTCAAGTCAAATAAATATTCAAAACATTTTTTTAGGTTATTTGGTCAGTTGAGACAAAGATTTGCCGTTTCCAGTCGAATGGAAGGTCATGGTATTGGTCCAAGCCCTCTGATGCACTCAACCCAAATCAGTTCACTCCCACTGTTAAGCATGGTGGTGGATCTGTAATGGTGTGGGGGTGTATTACTAGGAAAGGAGTGGGACCATTGGTTCGTATCGAGTATTTAGCCATACTGCAAGAGAATCTTCCTTCTGCAGTACGCAAATCGGGTCTTGCTGTTGAAAATGTAATTTTTAACATGACAATGACCCGAAACACACCGCTAAATGTGTCAAAGAATGGCTCGAAAACCAAAGATTTTCAACACTAAAGTGGCCTTCACAAAGTCCAGACATGAATCCTATTGAAAATGTTTGGAGTCACTTAGAGAGAGCTCTTGGATCATATGAAAATTCCCCGAAAGGAGTTAATGAGCTTTGGGAGAGAACTAAGGCTGAGTGGAATGTTTTACCGGACGAAATGATAACGAAACATTATGAAAGTATGACAAGAAGAGTGAAGGAAAAAAAAAGCAAGAGGATTATGGACTAAATATTAGTTGATAGGCCTGGTGCAAAACCGTTGCCCCAAACTTTTGTTATCTGTTAAACAATTGTTAACCCGTTTTCTTTAACTACTAAATTTCTCACTATAATTGTAATAAACGAAAATAAAAAAATTAAAAAAGCCTTATTTTTCATTTTAAACAAAAAGTTAAATCAATTTATTAATAAGAGCAACAGTGTATACTAAAGTTGGCATGTTTTCCACGTAAGTTGAATTTAGAAAAAAAGACGAGAATTTCGATTACCAGACTTTATGTAAAAAACTTTTACTACTGTAAAACAATAAAGGTGACGCACAGGAAGAATTTTAAGATCAGGGAATAAGGGAAAGCTAGAATATCTGAATGGTTTATGGATAGTATTCGAATAACATATTTTTGTAAAACAAGTAGAGGATAGATTTTATTGCGATGTGTACCTCTCCAACAAACATTGTAACATTCAATTAAGGACCGCGTAGTTAATTGATTTTAAAAGGGTTGAAGGGCACACATTTCGTAAGAAGTAGAAGTGCCTGAGAGTAGAACGAAGGTATTTTCTCATGGATTCGGTGTGTGCCGAAAAACTTATGTTTGAGTCGATAATAAGACCCATCTACTTCCTCAATACAGAAACAGCTTTCACTCATAAAATAGGAATGTTGATGGATGGAAGCTATGAATGCACTTATTCAAAGTAAATCTTTTGCGCTCAGGTGCATTGTAACAGACA